>JAPTHN010000004.1:0-1432591 GCA_026936325.1 Platynereis dumerilii
AATTACAAGACCAACATTTGCAATTCACACTCTGCTAATTGCAATCAATAATCATGGGCACTCCACCTCATGTTACTCAGCTTAATCAAAAAAGTGCCAAATCAATAAGGTCAAAAAACAATTTTCTTGTCAAACTTATATATTAAAAATTTTTTTTAAATTACTAAAATTATATTATTATATCAACTTCAAATCCTCACCTTCAAAATAAGGTCATACACAACACATCATAAAATAATATTTTTTCCAAATTATTCTTGGGGCACCCTAAATTGAAACCTTCTATCTCCTTCAATTTAAAGATATCAATCTGAAATTAAATTCTCACACAACAAGTCTTTAAGCTTTATGTCATAGCAATTTTATAATTTTATTATAATAATTGACGTCGCAATCGCGAAACACGGCTTTTTCCGAAAAAACGGCGATTACGTAAAAAACTATTTAAGATATTGTCATGAAATTAGACACACATGGGCACAACAGCTTATCTAAATGATTGTGCAGTATTGATGTTCTAACTAAAAAATTGTATGAGATATGCTTAAAAATGGCTTTATGGAAAATGTTGTGAAAATTTGTTAAATTGTTTCAATAAAATTGAAACAGATATGTTAAAGGAAACTGTTTTAACCAAATTAGCAAAGCAAAACTTTAAATTCAAATCTCAAAAACCAAAACACTCAAGTGATAACTGTACATTCAATGATTCAACAGCAACCAAAACAAACAAAACATGACATAATCATCCATGGATAACTTACTTGTGCAAACTAACCAAAACCAACAGGTTCCAAATTTACACAATACACTGTAACCAACTAGAACAAACAGCATACACTTAATAAGCTCCAAGGATTTACTTTCAATTTCATTTAAAAAAAATTTTTTTAATTTAAATACAAATATCTTTTGAAATGGACAACTTCCCAAATCTTTTGATCAACATAATTACAGACAAACATTCCAATGAACACTCTGATAATTGCAATCAATACCTTAGCAACCTGACACTCCAATCATATTCCTGTAATCAACTTGGTCAAAGAAAAGTGCCAGATCCAATAAGGCCAATAACATCTTTTAATCCTTTTCAAATTATATATTAAATATTTTCTTCTTCCAAAATTATACTATTATATGCAACTTCAAACATTTCACCTTCAAATGAAGTCATACACAACACATCCATAAAATAATATTTTTTCCTAATTATTCTTGGGACTACCTAAATTGAACACCTTCTATCTCCTTCAATTTTAAAGATATCAATCTGAAATTAAATTTCACCACAACAAGTCTTTAAGCTATATGTCATAGCAAAATTTTATAATTATTATATATATAATGACGTCGCAATCGCGAAACACGGCTTTTCCGAAAAACGGCAATTGCTCAAAAACTATTTGAGATATTATTATAAAAATTACACAACATGGACACAACAGGTTTATCTACATGATTATGCAGTATCAATGTTCTAGCTCAAAAATTGTATGAGATATGTTAAAAAACAAAATAACTATCTCATAGCAAATTATTTCCATTTATTTTCATTTGTTTCCTGTATAAATATAAATATATTGCCACAATAGGCCTATCTAAATATACTCAAAAATGGCTTTATGGAAAATATTGTGTTAATTAGGGTCAGATATTGTTTCTATAAAATTGAAACAAATATGTTAACGCAAACTGTTTTAAATAATTATTTAGCAAAACAATAGTTTACATTTTAAATTCTGACAAACAAAATTACTCAGGTGATAACTACACATTCCCAGTGATTCAACAAACAACCAAAACAAACAACATGACACCAAGTATCCATGGATTGATTACTTACTTGTACAAACAAACCAAAACCAACAGGTTCCACATTTACACAATACACTGTAACCAACTGGAACAAACAGCATAGACTTACAGGTTCCAAGGATTTATTTCCTTCTTTCATTAAATTATTTTTTAAAAACTTAAAATGGCAAAATATCTCTTTAAATATAGAACACACTTCCCAATCTTTTGATCAACATAATTACAGACTAACAATTCCAATGAACACTCTGATAATTGCAATCAATATCTTTAACAACCCTGATACCCCAATCATATTCCTGTAATCAACTTAGTCAAAGAAAAGTGCCAGATCCAATAAGGCCAATAAAACACCTTTCTATCTTTTTTCAATTTATATATATTAAGTTTCTTTTTTTAAAACCTATATTATTATATGCAACTTCAAACATTCACCTTCAAAATGAAGTCATACACAACACATCCATAAAATAATATTTTTTTCCAAATTATTCTTGGGACTACCCTAAATTGAACACCTTCTATCTCCTTCAATTTTAAAGATATCAATCTGAAATTAAATTCTCACCACAACAAGTCTTTAGCTATGCTAATGTCATAGCAATTTTATAATTTTTATTATATAATTGACGTCGCAATCGCGAAACACGGCTTTTTCCGAAAAAACGGCGATTACGCAAAAACTATTTAAGATATTGTCATGAAATTACACACACATGGGACAACAGGTTCATCTACATGCCTGCAGTATCAATGTTCTAGCTCAAAAATTGTATGAGATATGTTAAAAACAAAATAACATATCTCATAGTCAAATTATTTACATTTATTTTCATTTGTTTCCTGTATAAATGACTGAGAAATAACAAGAAACATTTTTGGACAAATCATCACTCACAGAGGTTGAGTGATACTTTCTTAAGTCACTATATCTAGCAGTCTAACAAATCCCAAAATGAGGACATAATATTTTAATAACAGGCAGCATATGTAATATTATGGTTAAATTTAATTTAGAGCTCTTAGCACCCCTAAGGCTGCTGGAGCACTGATCACCATAAGTGGTCACACTCCAGTGAGCAGCCAATCAGAGGGGCCATACACAGTGGGAGGGACTCAAAAAAGCAATTAGCCAATCACAACTTCTGACTACAATTACTCCTATCTGTAAAGATATAAAACTGGGACAGAAATCACTATAGGCATATTCTGCACTGAAGAAGACTACAAGTCGAAAGCTCTGCTGATATTCTGCTCCTGGTTCAAGGATAGGATTTTGACTGACTGCTGCTGCCACTGCAAGTCCAACTTCCTCTCCAAGACTGTTGAGTACAATTATTTTTCACTAACCAAAATTTCCTTATCTCAGAACTTGTATTAACAATTATTTTATAAGGTTGTATTGTTTAATATTTTAATAGGTTTGATCATTTAAAGGTTTAATCATTTAAATTGTTTGAGGGTTTTCATTATTTAGCAGGTTGAATTGTTTAGAAGGTTTATTTTATAGCAGGTTTATTCATTTAACAAGTTTATTTTTAGCAAGTTTTTTCATTTAGCAAGTTTAATAATTTAGCAAGTTTAATAATTTAGCAGGTTCAATTCTTTTCTTTTTAATTAATTAGACTTCATTAAATTAAGGACAAGTACATTTCAAGTTATATAGCAAATTGCACTTATTGCCTAATTGAAACTTGAATATTCAATTGAAGACAACTAGGTCTGAAATTATATAACAAAAAGGTTGCTAAGTCTCAACCTGTTTTGAACAGTAATATCCATACTTCTCACTCTTGAGAAATTCCAATCAATAAGCCTCAGCAATTGCATTATTTCCTAATTGGATCTTGACTACTCTTTGAATCTTGTAATAAAATAGTTTTTTTATTCATTCAGCAGGTTCATTTACTTAGTAGGCTCAATCCTCTTCTCTTCCTAAGAAAAAGTAGATCAGGCCTTGAATAATAACTCTGATAAGCTGTTTGGAACAGCAATATCCATACTTATCACTAAAAAATTGCACTTATTGCCGAATTGAAACTTGAATACTTATAATCTTATAATTGGTGTTAAAACAACTGCAATAGCCATACTTAACAAAATTGTAATCAATAGCCTTAACAATTGCACTTATTGCCTAATTGAAACTTGAATATTTAATTGAAGACAAGTAGGTCTGAAATTATATAACAAAAAGTCTTGAATAATAAGTCTGACAACCAGTTTTTTAAAAAAACAGTAATATACATACTTTCACTCTTGAAGAAATTCAATCAATAGACTCAGCAATTGCACTTAATTCCTAATTGGATCTTGACTACTCTTTGAACTTGTAAGAAAATAGTTTCATTCATTTAGCAGGTTTATTTACTTAATACACTCAATCCTCTTCTCTTTCTAAGAAAAAGTAGATTAGGCTTGAATAATAAGTCTGATAAGCTGTTTGGAACAGCAAAATCCATACTTCTCACTAAAAAATTGCACTTTTGCGAATTGAAACTTGAATACTTATAATCTTGGGATAACTTATCATTTTTGTTAGAACAACTTTATTATTTTATACTGTCGGCTGATCATAAAATAATTTTTGACAAATTTATTTTTTATTAAAGAGCTTGTGTCTAGATAATCCCACTCAATTTGACTACATTCAATTGAAGACAAATAGGTCCTGAATTAAAAGTAGGTCTGCAATAACAAGCCTGTAGATCTTGAATAATAAGTCTGATAACCTGTTTTGAACAGCAACAGCCATACTTCTCATTGTTGAGAAATTCCAATCAATAGCCATAACAACTGCACTTATTGCGTAATTGGACCTTGATTACTCTTCAAACCTTGCAAAAAATAGCCTTTGGGACAAACAATTGTACTATATCTAACTCATATCACATCATTTGACTACTTCCAATTCACTTACATCTTATATTTTTTAGATAAATTGCTCAAGTACACATTCTCCTCTGATTAATTGCTATTATCTCCATTTTGGAATTTCCTTATAGTGAATAGAAATTGTGATTCCTTATCACTGCAACTACTACAGTTATTAACTTCAATTAAGTCACTAATTATACCTTCATCAACATCCATAAGTTTTAAGACTCATACATGTAAAACTAACAAATCCCTATAAATTGATAGAATCTCTAAAACATAACTTCCTTCACCTTTGGTTCATGTGAACGTACTCTAAACAACAGTCTGAAGTTGGTAGAAAAACAGAGGCAGCAGCCTTCAACATCCCTGACCAGGTTAAGCATACTTAACTTCAAAGCCTCCAAATCTATACACAGATTTGAATTCACAAAAGTCCAGTGCTGCAAGCACAGGTGACAAAAAAACAATCTTATGTAGATATTTCTCTCCTATCACTAGATTTCACATCTACCAACTTTTTTGGTAGCTCCGTCTGTAGTCATAGCACTGTAGAATACAGTTTTTTAGCACATTCGTTCATCACATTTATAGTTTAATTTTATTGTTTATTGTCATTATTCATTGCACAAAAACAGTAGGATATATTATCTTGTATCAACTTTTCAAGCATCATTTGAGACACCTGCACAAGGTTACTTTCAAAAGTACCCTTATCATAGTCAAGGTTGCATGCATATACCAGTAAATAGATAACTCTCAAATACAGGATCTTGGTCCTGTAATTTATACTTCAACGACACCAACAATTTTTCAATTGGGATAAAATCAAAAACTTGCCAGGTTATAACATTCCAAGCTTATATCCTGCACCTTGTCCTGTAAAGCATACATCATTTAGGACCTTGTTATTAGGTTACCTTACATTTAGGTTTGGAATTAGTCTCTAGCTTTAGACACTTTCCATGGTATAAAGATAACATCATTGGGACAGGTTTGCACTATTGGTCAAAATACTTTTTTATCATCATACATAAAGGGCTATATAACCAACCTTCCGTTTTAATATAATATTGTTTTTATATATCTCAAGAGCATTGTCCAAAGAGTTTTTATTTCATCATATGCTTATTACCTTGTAGGATAATTTTTAGGTAGGACAGGGACCAGTTTTCACTTTCCTGTAGAGCACCTTATAAGTTTGGACAATTCTCGCTTTCCAGGGGTTCTTATCTGGTTAAATTGCCATAACTGTGTGATTTAACTGGATCATTGACCAAAGTTTTCGTGTTATTGATTGAATGTTTAATTATAATTAGGGTACTATATAGCTAGGATAGCAACCATTTCCTAGCTTCCAAGAATCTTCAATCTGTACATTTAGTCTCAGGGTCACATCTAAAATATATTTGTAAGGTTTTTGATCAGATTCCAAAAGTCAAAACATACTTCTGAGATTCCAATTCTTGGATAAGCTCACTACCAGGTTAGATTTTCAGTCAACATATGTTTACTACCTTGTATTAAATTAGGACAGTTTGCAATTTCACGAGTTTACATCCTGTATTTCCGGTAATAGTTTGCTACTTAACATAACTAGAAGATATTTCACAGCAACCACTTACTCCAACAAGTCTGCATTTGCAAATTCACTTCTGTTTCACATTTAACGTATATTTGTAAGGAATTGCTTACATTCTTAGTTCTCCCAAATTCATAGATTAGTCAATTAGAATTAGACAACTAGAACTTAGATTGATCTCATAAGTTGAGACAAGGCATCACCAAACAAGCTTGGTTCTTACAACACATAGATTAGTCAATTAGAATTAAACAATTAGAACTTAGATTGATCTCATAAGCTGAGACAAGGTATTCACCAATCAAGCTCAGACAAAACTAACTTTTCTGTGAAAATTGATTCGAGTACAGTTTAGGATATGGCTTCCTCTTCCACTATGGAGGACTATCAGTCTCTCTCAACCATCAAGGTGTTATTTAGGTATATTCAAGCTTGCCCCATTCGGTCAATCTCAGGCAAACCCAAAAAGGCCTGTTTAAAATTAAACAAAAACTTGATCAGTCTCTCGGCCAGCCATCCCCAATGCCCAAATTAGGCATATTCTTTCAAACAACAATTTCAGATGGACTGAGGAACAAGTCAAGGCCTTACGCCACCACTATTCAGTCAACAGAATCTGGCTATTTCGGCCCTTCAAGCCAGACCAAAATTATTCCCTGCGGAATTCGAGGGTAGTTGGCTACATGCCGTAAAATGGACCAAAAAAGGTCTGAAAATCGATGAACATACACTTGACATGGCGAAGGCGCTTGCCGTACGGCGATCCAGCTAGAGGGGAGACCAGCTCCCACAACTTATGCCCAAGCTGCCAGACCACAACGTCAACCATTGCAGCGAACTGAGCCCTTAAGGTCGGTTCTGCCTGCAGAGCCAAACCATTGCCTAACAATGGAGGATGGCAACAGGTCTCTGGCCGTAAAGCTGCCAGACCATCACCACCCGTAAATAGCCCTTCAGGCATCAGGGCCGTCTCCGGCCGTTATGACCCCCTCAGTAACTTCTACGACTTCAGGCACATGCACGCCAACAGAACTCATCACTCTGTTGAGCAAGTGTATCAAATCAAAAGGCGGTCCATTTTGACCACAGGACAGCCGCTTCCAAATCAGTAGGACCAAAGGGGCGGCCGAGGCTAAGAGAGTTTCTGACGATTTCTTTAAAAGTAAAACACACCATGATATGAAGAGACGCAGTCCGTGGGTAGCCAAGCTAGATAGGGAGTGGAACATGACGAAAAAAGTCAGGTTGTCAAAGATCTCCTCAAGGAGAAATTGACCAATGTCCACCCTTTGTGGAAGCCCTTAAGGCTTCCGGGGACTGTGAAATCCTTCACAATGTCCCTGATAGGTATTGGGGCACGGGTTCCAAGGACCCTGCCAAACAGTCGGGGGGTTCTAACGTATTTGGGAAACTCCTCATGGAGACCGCAGAGAAACTCCTTGGATCCTCATCCAGGGGTTCTCGCTTCCGTTCACTCAGAACGGAAGCAACGGAAGCACCAAGTGTTTCACAGGCCACTCCTAGGCCAAACCTAGCAATTGAATCTGAGGCCGCCGACCCTTACCGGACCCCTTCTGGGTCCGTGAAGCGAAGGCGGGCGACGATGGGTAGCCCTCCAGCTCCCAAAAGAATTGCGAGTGAGACCCTGTTGCCAACCCGCGCAGACTCCTCAACCATGAACGATATCCATCGTTCTTCTTGCGGACATTCCATCACATCGTGCCATTCGGCCCGAGATGGGAGTCTCGCACAAGTGGAAAATCAGGTGACTCCGGTCCTGACACACTCCACTTAACCAGACCTCCTCTCCAGGAGCTCAAAACACTCGTTCCTGAGAACGATAATTTTCCCCACTTTCTTCTCAAACGGGAGCTTAGCTCCAGGGGAATCCTCCCTAAACCGGGCCTTCTTGGGGTCGAAGTCCACAGGGACTCGGTCATCTCTGAGGACTGGGCAGAGGCCAGGGAAATCATCCGGATTCTCCCCACTCTACTCAGCCTAGCAGAGCAAGCAGGGCCTCACATCCCACTTTAGGAGATTTTCTATCACAACAGCCGTTACCTCAGCGTTCCCCTAGGGTAACTTTACGACGCTTATCGTCAACCTCGGTGCCAGAACACCGGGTATTGTTAAACCGGTCTGCTTCAAAGCTCTTAACAATGAGGCCAAGAATGCTTGGGAACTGCCAAGACAAAATTACCCAAGATCCTCATTCTTGGGGATTCTCTAGTGGGCAGAACTAGGTCCATTAATGAAAGTGTGGCCACTCACACCAGATCATTTCCTACTCAGGGGCTCAGTTCAGACATATTTTAAACATTATGAGAAAAGAGAAGGACAAAACTCATTCGCAAGTCAAACATGTCATCTTGAGTGTAGGTCTTAATTGCCATGCCAGAGTGCTGAGAGAACAGCCAACAAATCCATTAGGGAGCTCTTTAAAAAGACAAAGGCAGTCTCCCCCAGGCTAAGATTTACTTTACTGAGATTGTCCAGAAGCTACAGGACGAATCACACATGAAAAACTTGAGGGACTTTCAGGTTACTTTTAGATCACTTTGTAAGGTTCTGAAGCCCTGCCAAAATCCTACTTTCCATGATGATAACTATCATTGGGACAAAGTCACCTCTGACAACATGGTAAATGCCTGGTTGTCCCAGTTAGATTTAAACTAAATAATTCAGGTCAAACAACCGCCAATGAAAAGCCAGTTGGCCCTTCTAATGAGGAGCTATCAAAATTAGGCATCATCAACCTCAGCTCCAGCTTCAAAGTCTCAAACCAACAAGCAAAATTACTTCAAAAAGGCCTAACCTTTGTACCTACACCCGCCAAAGTCCCCATACAACAGTTTGAGGAGGGCGTGGATCGTTTCACCAGGAACTTAAAATTAAAATTCTGTTACTTGCATCTAAAGGCAAAGATGGAGGCTTCCCTCCTAAATTTAAAACACCTTCATCTTTTACACCTCCCACAGGCACCTTTCCTCCAGAGATTGAGCATTTAGCTATCACTTTAAAGCAAGAAATCAAAACATTCACACTAATTATAGAATTAAGGATAATCTGACTAAACATGACCGACAGGCCATTAATGAGTTAAAAAACAATAAACAAATTGTCATTAAACCAGCTGACAAGGATCAGCCATAGTCATCATGGATAGGCAGGACTATATCTATGAAGCTGAGCGACAGCTACAAGTAAATAGGCATTATAGAGAAATTGAGCATCCACAATATCCTGACAATTGTGTCATATTCAACTCCCTTCTGAAGAAAATGTCAAAAAATAACTTGATTTCCAAGAAAGAATTTTCCTACTTGAGGGCCTCCCGACTGCAAGGGAACGGATATTTTACCTGCTCCCTAAAATTCATAAGGAGATAAACAAATGGACAGTACCAGGAAAGATTTCCCCAGGCCGTCCCATAGTAAGTGACATCAATTCCGAGTCTTGTAACATAGCAAAATTTATCGACTTCCATCTGGCCCCCTTCTCCACAGTACATCCTGCATATATCAAAAACACATATGACTTCCTTAAGAAGTTGGATCAGGTCAGATGCCATCAAATACCCTGATCATTTATTAGATGTAGACAGTTTGTATACCAACATAGATAATGACCTAGGCAACAAGGCAGTAACTGAAGCCTTTTCCAGAGATCCCAAACAAATTCACCCGTACATTATCAAATTACTCCGCCTCTCTCTCAATAACAAATATTACTTGCAGATTAGCGGTACAGCCATGGGAAAAAGGTTTGCTCCACATTATGCTGATATAGTACTAGCTTACTGGGAGAGAGAAGAAAACTCCCAAAATGTAACTCCAGCCTCTTTTTTGGAAAAGGTACCTGGATGATGTCATACTATTATGGGAACATCCAATCGCAGATTTTGACCCTTTTTCCAAATTCTAAATTCAGCCCATCCAAACATCAAGCTAAAATCAAACATTCAGGACAAGGAACTGGAATTTCTGGATGTTCTAGTCTACAAAGGTCGAAATTTTGAAAGGGAAGGCAGACTGGATACTAAGGTATTCTTCAAAAAGATGACAGTCATTCTCTTTTGCATAAAGAATCCTTTCATCCAAAACACACTTTTTCAGGCTTAATCAAATCTCAACTTATCAGATTTGGCAGAATTTGTCAACACCAAGATGACTTCAATGAGGCAACAGCCACCTTATTCCAGGCCATCAAGCCAAGAGGTTACTCAGCTCGTTTCCTTCGAGCTATCAAATCTGAAGTAACAAGACAATTTTTCCCTCCTCTCCATTTAACAGGCATGAACCCTTGTCGCTTCATAAGATGCTCAATTTGTCCACATGTTAATGCACAGCACACAATCCCTTCTAGAATAGGAGATATCCGTCTCACTGCGAATGCCAATTGCAACACAAAAACTGTAGTGTATATTCTAGGTTGCAAACAATGCCACAACTCTACTATGTGGGACAAACCACTGGCTTTAGGGCCAGAATGATAGCTCACTTCAGTGCTATCCGTAGAAAACACTCCACTAAAATAGCACAACACTTTTCAAGCAAGATCACTCTTGGCAGATCTCTGGATTTCAGTGTTAGAACCCCCAAGTCAAGCAAACAATTAGATAAGCTTGAATTGGGATGGATAGAAAGATCAATACAGTGAACAATGGCCTAAACATGCAAGAGGGAACCCAGTAGGGGACATTTCTCCATTCATCCTTCAGTATCACCCGCTGGCTTCCAAACTAGCTAAAATGGTCAATGAGTGGTGGGACCAATTCAAAATGGATAACCCACCACAACAAAAAGACATCCCATTAATATCATTCGGGCCTTTGCCAAAAACAAGAGCCTTTCTCAAACTTTAGTCAGGTCAATGCTTGTCCAGCTTGAAGAATAAATTACCCTAAAAACTAGCCTTAACTTCATCGGACCTTAAACCTAACCCTAACCCTAACCCTAACCTAACCCTAACCTAAAGGAACCCTAACCCTAACCCTAAATCCTACAGCTACCATAAGTAGACTTTTTGTATATTTGCTCCTTGATACAATTCACATAGAAACGCATTACTTTCAGGACAGTCAAGGTCAAGTGGCAGATATTGGACTGTGACATGAGTAGTGCCAGTGCACTCTAGGGCGTGGGCCGTTAACCTGAACCCTAACCCTAACCCTAACCCCTAAACCCTAACCTAGCCAGAGCCTATAAAATATCACAGTTCCAAAAGTCTTGTCAAATGACCAAACATTGTCTGCAAACACTTCTTGTTCAAATTATGAAAACTACATGTTTCACACATGCTTACATTTCCAAATTGGAAGACACCAAACTAGAAACTTATAGTATTGTATATCATATACATATTGTCTTATTTTCTAAAACTGTTTCTGTAAAATTGAGACATACAGCTCTTTGAACCAACAAAATTACAAGACCAACATTTGCAATTCACACTCTGCTAATTGCAATCAATAATCATGGGCACTCCACCTCATGTCCTACTCAGCTTAATCAAAAAAGTGCCAAATCCAATAAGGTCAAAAAACAATTTTCTTGTCAAACTTATATATTAAACATTTTTCTTAAATTACTAAAATTATATTATTATATCCAACTTCAAATCCTCAACTTCAAAATAAGGTCATACACAACACATCCATAAATAATATTTTTTCCAAATTATTCTTGGGGCAACCCTAAATTGAACACCTTCTATCTCCTTCAATTTTAAAGATATCATCTGAAATTAAATTCTCACACAACAAGTCTTTAAGCTTTATGTCATAGCAATTTATAATTTTATTATAATAATTGACGTCGCAATCGCGAAACACGGCTTTTTCCGAAAAACGGCGATTACGCAAAAACTATTTAAGATATTGTCATGAAATTAGACACACATGGGGCAAACAGCTTCATCTATATGATTGTGCAGTATCAATGTTCTAGCTCAAAAATTGTATGAGATATGTTTAAAAACGGCTTTATGGAAAATATTGTGAAAATTTGTCAAAATTGTTTCTATAAAAATGAAACAAATATGTTAAAGGAAACTGTTTTAACCAAATTAGCAAAGCAAAACTTTAAATTCAAATTCTCAAAAACCAAAACACTCAAGTGATAACTGTACATTCCCAATGATTCAACAGCAACCAAAACAAACAAACATGACACTAATCACATGGATAACTTACTTGTGCAAACTAACCAAAACCAACAGGTTCCAAATTTACACAATACACTGTAACCAACTAGAACAAACAGCATACACTTAATAAGCTCCAAGGATTTACTTTCAATTTCATTTAAAAAAAATTTTTTTAATTTAAAATACCAAATATCTTTTGAAATGGAACACACTTCCCAAATCTTTTGATCAACATAATTACAGACAAACAATTCCAATGAACACTCTGATAATTGCAATCAATACCTTAGCAACCCTGACACTCCAATCATATTCCTGTAATCAACTTGGTCAAAGAAAAGTGCCAGATCCAATAAGGCAATAAACATCTTTTAATCCTTTTCAAATTATATATTAAAATATTTTCTTCTTCCAAATTATACTATTATATGCAACTTCAAACATTTACCTTCAAAATGAAGTCATACACAACACATCCATAAAATAATATTTTTTCCTAATTATTCTTGGGACTACCCTAAATTGAAACCTTCTATCTCCTTCAATTTTAAAGATATCAATCTGAAATTAAATTCTCACCACAACAAGTCTTTAAGCTATATGTCATAGCAATTTTATAATTTTATTATAATAATTGACGTCGCAATCGCGAAACACGGCTTTTTCCGAAAAACGGCAATTGCTCAAAAACTATTTGAGATATTATTAAAATTACACACACATGGGCACAACAGGTTTATCTACATGATTGTGCAGTATCAATATTCTAGCTCAAAAATTGTATGAGATATGTTTAAAAACAAAATAACTATCTCATAGCCAAATTATTTACATTTATTTTCATTTGTTTCCAGTATAAATATAAATATATTGCCACAATAGCTCTATCTAAATATACTCAAAAATGGCTTTATGGAAAATATTGTGTTAATTAGGTCAGATATTGTTTCTATAAAATTGAAACAAATATGTTAAAGCAAACTGTTTTAACCTAATTATTTAGCAAAACAATAGTTTACATTTTAATTCTGACAAACAAAATTACTCAGGTGATAACTACACATTCCAGTGATTCAACAACAACCAAAACAAACAAACATGACACCAAGTATCCATGGATTGATTACTTACTTGTACAAACAAACCAAAACCAACAGGTTCCACATTTACACAATACACTGTAACCAACTGGAACAAACCAGCATAGACTTAACAGGTTCCAAGGATTTATTTCCAATTTTCATTAAATTATTTTTTAAAAACTTAAAATGGCAATATCTTTAAATATAGAACACACTTCCCAAAATTTTGATCAACATAATTACAGACGAACAATTCCAATGAACACTCTGATAATTGCAATCCATATCTTTAACAACCCTGATACCCCAATCATATTCCTGTAATCAACTTAGTCAAAGAAAAGTGCCAGATCCAATAAGGCCAATAAAAACACCTTTCTATCTTTTTCAAATTTATATATTAAAGTTTCTTTTTTTAAAAACCTATATTATTATATGCAACTTCAAACATTCACCTTCAAAATGAAGTCATACACAACACATCCATAAAATAATATTTTTTCCAAATTATTTGGGACTACCCTAAATTGAACACCTTCTATCTCTTCAATTTTAAAGATATCAATCTGAATTAAATTCTCACCACAACAAGTCTTTAAGCTATATGTCATAGCAATTTTATAATTTTATTATAACCCTAACCCTAACCCTAACCCTAACCCAAACACGGCTTTTTCCGAAAAACGGCGATTACGCAAAAACTATTTAAGATATTGTCATGAAATTACACACACATGGGCACAACAGGTTCATCTACATGACTCTGCAGTATCAATGTTCTAGCTCAAAAATTGTATGAGATATGTTAAAAACAAAATAACTATCTCATAGTCAAATTATTCACATTTATTTTCAATTGTTTCCTGTATAAATGACTGAGAAATAACAAGAAACATTTTTATGACAAATCATCACTCACAGAGGTGAGTGATACTTTCTTAAGTCACTATATCTAGCAGTCTAACAAATCCCAAAATGAGGACATAATATTTTAATAACAGGCAGCATATGTAATATTATGGTTAAATTTAATTTAGAGCTCTTAGCACCCCTAAGGCTGCTGGAGCACTGATCACCATAAGTGGTCACACTCCAGTGAGCAGCCAATCAGAGGGGCCATACACAGTGGGAGGGAACTCAAAAAAGCAATTAGCCAATCACAGCTTCTGACTACAATTACCTCCTATCTGTAAAGATATAAAACTGGGACAGAAATCACTATAGGCATATTCTGCACTGAAGAAGACTACCAAGTCGAAAGCTCTGCTGATATTCTGCTCCCTGGTTCAAGGATAGGATTTTGACTGACTGCTGCTGCCACTGCAAGTCCAACTTCCTCTCCAAGACTGTTGAGTACAATTATTTTTCACTAACCAAAATTTCCTTATCTCAGAACTTGTATTAACAATTATTTTATAAGGTTGTATTGTTTAATATTTTAATAGGTTTGATCATTTAACAGGTTTTATCATTTAAATTGTTTGAGGGTTTTCATTATTTAGCAGGTTGAATTGTTTAGAAGGTTTATTTATATAGCAGGTTTATTCATTTAACAAGTTTATTCATTTAGCAAGTTTATTCATTTAGCAAGTTTAATAATTTAGCAAGTTTAATAATTTAGCAGGTTCAATTCTTTTCTTTTTAATAAATTAGACTTCATTAAATTAAGGACAAGTACATTTCAAGTTATATAGCAAATTGCACTTATTGCCTAATTGAAACTTGAATATTCAATTGAAGACAACTAGGTCTGAAATTATATAACAAAAAGGTTGCTAAGTCTCACAACCTGTTTTGAACAGTAATATCCATACTTCTCACTCTTGAGAAATTCCAATCAATAAGCCTCAGCAATTGCACTTATTTCCTAATTGGATCTTGACTACTCTTTTGAATCTTGTAATAAAATAGTTTTTTTATTCATTCAGCAGGTTCATTTACTTAGTAGGCTCAATCCTCTTCTCTTTCTAAGAAAAAGTAGATCAGGCCTTGAATAATAACTCTGATAAGCTGTTTGGAACAGCAATATCCATACTTATCACTAAAAAATTGCACTTATTGCCGAATTGAAACTTGAATACTTATAATCTTGGGATAACTTATAATTGGTGTTAAAACAACTGCAATAGCCATACTTAACAAAATTGTAATCAATAGCCTTAACAATTGCACTTATTGCCTAATTGAAACTTGAATATTTAATTGAAGACAAGTAGGTCTGAAATTATATAACAAAAAGGTCTTGAATAATAAGTCTGACAACCAGTTTTTTTTAAAAAACAGTAATATACATACTTCTCACTCTTGAAGAAATTCCAATCAATAGACTCAGCAATTGCACTTAATTCCTAATTGGATATTGACTACTCTTTGAACCTTGTAAGAATATAGTTTCATTCATTTAGCAGGTTTATTTACTTAATACACTCAATCCTCTTCTCTTTCTAAGAAAAAGTAGATTAGGCCTTGAATAATAAGTCTGATAAGCTGTTTGGAACAGCAAAATCCATACTTCTCACTAAAAAATTGCACTTTTTGCCGAATTGAAACTTGAATACTTATAATCTTGGGATAACTTATCATTTTTGTTAAGAACAACTTTATTATTTTATACTGTCGGCTGATCATAAAATAATTTTTGACAAATTTATTTTTTATTAAAGCGCTTGTGTCTAGATAATCCCACTCAATTTGACTACATTCAATTGAAGACAAATAGGTCCTGAATTAAAAGTAGGTCTGCAATAACAAGCCTGTAGATCTTGAATAATAAGTCTGATAACCTGTTTTGAACAGCAACAGCCATACTTCTCATTGTTGAGAAATTCCAATCAATAGCCATAACAACTGCACTTATTGCGTAATTGGACCTTGATTACTCTTCAAACCTTGCAATAAAATAGCCTTTGGGACAAACAATTGTACTATATCTAACTCATATCACATCATTTGACTACTTCCAATTCACTTACATCTTATATTTTTTAGATAAATTGCTCAAGTACACATTCTCCTCTGATTAATTGCTATTATCTCCATTTTGGAATTTCCTTATAGTGAATAGAAATTGTGATTCCTTATCACTGCAACTACTACAGTTATTAACTTCCAATTAAGTCACTAATTATACCTTCATCAACATCCATAAGTTTTAAGACCTCATACATGTAAAACTAACAAATCCTCTATAAATTGATAGAATCTCTAAAACATAACTTCCTTCACCTTTGGTTCATGTGAACGTACTCTAAACAACAGTCTGAAGTTGGTAGAAAAAACAGAGGCAGCAGCCTTCAACATCCCCTGACCAGGTTAAGCATACTTAACTTCAAAGCCTCCAAATCTATACACAGATTTGAATTCACCAAAAGTCCAGTGCTGCAAGCACAGGTGACAAAAAAACAATCTTATGTAGATATTTCTCTTCTATCACTAGATTTCACATCTACCAACTTTTTGGTAGCTCCGTCGGTAGACATAGCACTGTAGAATACCTTTTTTTTAGCACATTCGTTCATCACATTTATACTTTAATTTTATTGTTTATTGTCATTCATTCATTGCACAAAAACAGTAGGATATATTATCTTGTATCAACTTTTCACGGCATCATTCTGAGACACCTGCACAAGGTTACTTTCAAAAGTACCCTTATCATAGTCAAGGTTGCATGCATATACCAGTAAATAGATAACTCTCAAATACAGGATCTTGGTCCTGTAATTTATACTTCAACGACACCAACAATTTTTCAATTGGGATAAAATCCAAAAACTTGCCAGGTTATAAACTTCCAAGCTTATATCCTGCACACTTGTCCTGTAAAGCATACATCATTTAGGACCTTGTTATTAGGTTACCTTACATTTAGGTTTGGAATTAGTCTCTAGCTTTAGACACTTTCCATGGTATAAAGATAACATCACCTTGGGACAGGTTTGCACTATTGGTCAAAATACTTTTTATCATCATACCTAAAGGGCTATATAACCAACCTTCCGTTTAATATAATATTGTTTTTTTATATATCTCAAGAGCATTGTCCAAAGAGTTTTATTCTCATCATATGCTTATTACCTTGTAGGATAATTTTTAGGTAGGACAGGGACCAGTTTTCACTTTCCCTGTAGAGCACCGTATAAGTTTGGACAATTCTCGCTTTCGAGGGGTTCTTATCTGGTAAAATTGCCATAACTGTGTGATTTAACTGGATCATTGACCAAAGTTTTCGTGTTATTGATTGAATGTTTAATTATAATTAGGGTACTATATAGCTAGGATAGCAACCATTTCCTAGCTTCCAAGAATCTTCCATCCTGTACATTTAGTCTTAGGGTCACATCTAAAATATATTTGTAAGGTTTATTGATCAGATTCCAAAAGTCAAACATACTTCTGAGATTCCAATTCTTGGGTAAGCTCACTACCAGGTTAGATTTTCTAGTCAACATATGTTTACTATCTTGTATTAAATTAGGACAGTTTGCAATTTCCACGAGTTTACATCCTGTATTTCCGGTAATAGTTTGCTACTTAACATAACTAGAAGATATTTCACAGCAACCACTTTACTCCAACAAGTCTGCATTTGCAAATTCACTTCTGTTTTACATTTAACGTATATTTGTAAGGAATTGCTTACATTCTTAGTTCTCCCAAATTCATAGATTAGTCAATTAGAATTAGACAACTAGAACTTAGATTGATCTCATAAGTTGAGACAAGGCATCACCAAACAAGCTTGGTTCTTACAAACACATAGATTAGTCAATTAGAATTAAACAATTAGAACTTAGATTGATCTCATAAGCTGAGACAAGGTATCACCAATCAAGCTCAGACAAAACTAACTTTTCTGTGAAAATTGATTCGAGTACAGTTTAGGATATGGCTTCCTCTTCCACTATGGAGGACTATCAGTCTCTCTCAACCATCAAGGTGTTATTTAGGTATATTCAAGCTTGCCACCATTCGGTCAATCTCAGGCAAACCCCAAAAGGCCTGTTTAAAATTAAACAAAAACTTGATCAGTCTCTCCGGCCAGCCATCCCCAATGCCCAAATTAGGCATATTCTTTCAAACAACAATTTCAGATGGACTGAGGAACAAGTCAAGGCCTTACGCCACCACTATTCAGTCCAACAGAATCTGGCTATTTCGGCCCTTCAAGCCAGACCAAAATTATTCCCTGCGGAATTCGAGGGTAGTTGGCTACATGCCGTAAAATGGACCAAAAAAGGTCTGAAAATCGATGAACATACACTTGACATGGCGAAGGGCGCTTGCCGTACGGCGATCCAGCTAGAGGGGAGACCAGCTCCCACAACTTATGCCCAAGCTGCCAGACCACAACGTCAACCATTGCAGCGAACTGAGCCCTTAAGGCCGGTTCTGCCTGCAGAGCCAAACCCATTGCCTAACAATGGAGGATGGCAACAGGTCTCTGGCCGTAAAGCTGCCAGACCATCACCACCCGTAAATAGCCCTTCAGGCATCAGGGCCGTCTCCGGCCGTTATGACCCCCTCAGTAACTTCTACGACTTCAGGCACATGCACGCCAACAGAACTCATCACTCTGTTGAGCAAGTGTATCAAATCAAAAAGGCGGTCCATTTTGACCACAGGACAGCCGCTTCCCAAATCAGTAGGACCAAAGGGGCGGCCGAGGCTAAGAGAGTTTCTGACG
Organism: Platynereis dumerilii; assembly: GCA_026936325.1. NCBI lineage: Eukaryota > Metazoa > Annelida > Polychaeta > Phyllodocida > Nereididae > Platynereis > Platynereis dumerilii. Next base: position 19,193 of record JAPTHN010000004.1, read on the forward strand.
ATTTCTTTAAAAGTAAAACACACCATGATATGAAGAGACGCAGTCCGTGGGTAGCCAAGCTAGATAGGGAGTGGAACATGACGAAAAAACGTCAGGTTGTCAAAGATCTCCTCAAGGAGAAATTGACCCAATGTCCACCCTTTGTGGAAGCCCTTAAGGCTTCCGGGGACTGTGAAATCCTTCACAATGTCCCTGATAGGTATTGGGGCACGGGTTCCAAGGACCCTGCCAAACAGTCGGGGGGTTCTAACGTATTTGGGAAACTCCTCATGGAGACCCGCAGAGAACTCCTTGGATCCTCATCCAGGGGTTCTCGCTTCCGTTCACTCAGAACGGAAGCAACGGAAGCACCAAGTGTTTCACAGGCCACTCCTAGGCCAAACCTAGCAATTGAATCTGAGGCCGCCGACCCTTACCGGACCCCTTCTGGGTCCGTGAAGCGAAGGCGGGCGACGATGGGTAGCCCTCCAGCTCCCAAAAGAATTGCGAGTGAGACCCTGTTGCCAACCCGCGCAGACTCCTCAACCATGAACGATATCCATCGTTCTTCTCTTGCGGACATTCCATCACCATCGTGCCATTCGGCCCGAGATGGGAGTCTCGCACAAGTGGAAAATCAGGTGACTCCGGTCCCTGACACACCTCCACTTAACCAGACCTCCTCTCCAGGAGCTCAAACACTCGTTCCTGAGAACGATAATTTTCCCCCACTTTCTTCTCAAACGGGAGCCTTAGCTCCAGGGGAATCCTCCCCTAAACCGGGCCCTTCTGGGGTCGAAGTCCACAGGGACTCGGTCATCTCTGAGGACTGGGCAGAGGCCAGGGAAATCATCCCGGATTCTCCCCACTCTACTCAGCCTAGCAGAGCAAGCAGGGCCTCACATCCCACTTTAGGAGATTTTCTATCACAACAGCCGTTACCTCAGCGTTCCCCTAGGGTAACTTTACGACGCTTATCGTCAACCTCGGTGCCAGAACACCGGTACTTGTTAAACCGGTCTGCTTCAAAGCTCTTAACAATGAGGCCAAGAATGCTTGGGAACTGCCCAAGACAAAATTACCCAAGATCCTCATTCTTGGGGATTCTCTAGTGGGCAGAACTAGGTCCATTAATGAAAGTGTGGCCACTCACACCAAGATCATTTCCTACTCAGGGGCTCAGTTCAGACATATTTTAAACATTATGAGAAAAGAGAAGGACAACACTCATTCGCAAGTCAAACATGTCATCTTGAGTGTAGGTCTTAATTGCCATGCCCAGAGTGCTGAGAGAACAGCCAACAAATCCATTAGGGAGCTCTTTAAAAAGACAAAGGCAGTCTTCCCCCAGGCTAAGATTTACTTTACTGAGATTGTCCAGAAGCTACAGGATCAATCACACATGAAAAACTTGAGGGACTTTCAGGTTACTTTTAGATCACTTTGTAAGGTTCTGAAGCCCTGCCAAAATCCTACTTTCCATGATGATAACTATCATTGGGACAAAGTCACCTCTGACAACATGGTAAATGCCTGGTTGTCCCAGTTAGATTTAAACTAAATAATTCAGGTCAAACAACCGCCAATGAAAAGCCAGTTGGCCCTTCTAATGAGGAGCTATCAAAATTAGGCATCATCAACCTCAGCTCCAGCTTCAAAGTCTCAAACCAACAAGCAAAATTACTTCAAAAAGGCCTAACCTTTGTACCTACACCCGCCAAAGTCCCCATACAACAGTTTGAGGAGGGCGTGGATCGTTTCACCAGGAACTTAAAATTAAAATTCTGTTACTTGCATCTAAAAGGCAAAGATGGAGGCTTCCCTCCTAAATTTAAAACACCTTCATCTTTTACACCTCCCACAGGCACCTTTCCTCCAGAGATTGAGCATTTAGCTATCACTTTAAAGCAAGAAATCAAAACATTCACACCTAATTATAGAATTAAGGATAATCTGACTAAACATGACCGACAGGCCATTAATGAGTTAAAAAACAATAAACAAATTGTCATTAAACCAGCTGACAAGGGATCAGCCATAGTCATCATGGATAGGCAGGACTATATCTATGAAGCTGAGCGACAGCTACAAGTAAATAGGCATTATAGAGAAATTGAGCATCCACAATATCCTGACAATTGTGTCATATTCAACTCCCTTCTGGAGGAAATGTCAAAAAATAACTTGATTTCCAAGAAAGAATTTTCCTACTTGAGGGCCCTCCCGACTGCAAGGGAACGGATATTTTACCTGCTCCCTAAAATTCATAAGGAGATAAACAAATGGACAGTACCAGGAAAGATTCCCCCAGGCCGTCCCATAGTAAGTGACATCAATTCCGAGTCTTGTAACATAGCAAAATTTATCGACTTCCATCTGGCCCCCTTCTCCACAGTACATCCTGCATATATCAAAAACACATATGACTTCCTTAAGAAGTTGGATCAGGTCAGATGCCATCCAAACACCCTGATCATTTCATTAGATGTAGACAGTTTGTATACCAACATAGATAATGACCTAGGCATAAAGGCAGTAACTGAAGCCTTTTCCACAGATCCCAAACCAATTCACCCGTACATTATCAAATTACTCCGCCTCTCTCTTGAGGGCAATGACTTCAATTTCAATAACAAACATTACTTGCAGATTAGCGGCACAGCCATGGGAAAAAGGTTCGCTCCACATTATGCTGATATAGTACTAGCTTACTGGGAGAGAGAAAACCTCCCAAAATGTAACCTCCAGCCTCTTTTTTGGAAAAGGTACCTGGATGATGTCATACTATTATGGGAACATCCAATCGCAGATTTTGACCCTTTTTTCCAAATTCTAAATTCAGCCCATCCAAACATCAAGCTAAAATCAAACATTCAGGACAAGGAACTGGAATTTCTGGATGTTCTAGTCTACAAAGGTCGAAATTTTGAAAGGGAAGGCAGACTGGATACTAAGGTATTCTTCAAAAAGACTGACAGTCATTCTCTTTTGCATAAAGAATCCTTTCATCCAAAACACACTTTTTCAGGCTTAATCAAATCTCAACTTATCAGATTTGGCAGAATTTGTCAACACCAAGATGACTTCAATGAGGCAACAGCCACCTTATTCCAGGCCATCAAGCCAAGAGGTTACTCAGCTCGTTTCCTTCGAGCTATCAAATCTGAAGTAACAAGACAATTTTTCCCTCCTCTCCATTTAACAGGCATGAACCCTTGTCGCTTCATAAGATGCTCAATTTGTCCACATGTTAATGCACAGCACACAATCCCTTCTAGAATAGGAGATATCCGTCTCACTGCGAATGCCAATTGCAACACAAAAACTGTAGTGTATATTCTAGGTTGCAAACAATGCCCACAACTCTACTATGTGGGACAAACCACTGGCTTTAGGGCCAGAATGATAGCTCACTTCAGTGCTATCCGTAGAAAACACTCCACTAAAATAGCACAACACTTTTCAAGCCAAGATCACTCCTTGGCAGATCTCTGGATTTCAGTGTTAGAAACCCCCAAGTCAAGCAAACAATTAGATAAGCTTGAATTGGGATGGATAGAAAGGCTCAATACAGTGAACAATGGCCTAAACATGCAAGAGGGAAACCCAGTAGGGGACATTTCTCCATTCATCCTTCAGTATCACCCGCTGGCTTCCAAACTAGCTAAAATGGTCAATGAGTGGTGGGACCAATTCAAAATGGATAACCCATCCACAACAAAAAGACATCCCATTAATATCATTCGGGCCTTTGCCAAAAACAAGAGCCTTTCTCAAACTTTAGTCAGGTCAATGCTTGTCCAGCTTGAAGAATAAATTACCCTAAAAACTAGCCTTAACTTCATCGGACCTTAAACCTAACCCTAACCCTAACCCTAACCCTAACCCTAACCCTAAAGGAACCCTAACCCTAACCCTAAATCCTACAGCTACCATAAGTAGACTTTTTGTATATTTGCTCCTTGATACAATTCACATAGAAACGCATTACTTTCAGGACAGTCAAGGTCAAGTGGCAGATATTGGACTGTGACATGAGTAGTGCCAGTGCACTCTAGGGCGTGGGCCGTTAACCCTGAACCCTAACCCTAACCCTAACCCCTAAACCCTAACCTAGCCAGAGCCTATAAAATATCACAGTTCCAAAAGTCTTGTCAAATGACCAAACATTGTCTGCAAACACTTCTTGTTCAAATTATGAAAACTACATGTTTCACACATGCTTACATTTCCAAGTTGGAAGACACCAAACTAGAAACTTATAGTATTGTATATCATATACATATTGTCTTATTTTCTAAAAATTGTTTCTGTAAAATTGAGACATACAGCTCTTTGAACCAACAAAATTACAAGACCAACATTTGCAATTCACACTCTGCTAATTGCAATCAATAATCATGGGCACTCCACCTCATGTCCTACTCAGCTTAAAAAAAAAAGTGCCAAATCCAATAAGGTCAAAAAACAATTTTCTTGTCAAACTTATATATTAAAACATTTTTCTTAAATTACTAAAATTATATTATTATATCCAACTTCAAATCCTCACCTTCAAAATAAGGTCATACACAACACATCCATAAAATAATATTTTTTCCAAATTATTCTTGGGGCAACCCTAAATTGAACACCTTCTATCTCCTTCAATTTTAAAGATATCAATCTGAAATTAAATTCTCACCACAACAAGTCTTTAAGCTTTATGTCATAGCAATTTTATAATTTTATTATAATAATTGACGTCGCAATCGCGAAACACGGCTTTTTCCGAAAAACGGCGATTACGCAAAAACTATTTAAGATATTGTCATGAAATTAGACACACATGGGCACAACAGCTTCATCTATATGATTGTGCAGTATCAATGTTCTAGCTCAAAAATTGTATGAGATATGTTTAAAAACGGCTTTATGGAAAATATTGTCAAAATTGTTTCTATAAAAATGAAACAAATATGTTAAAGGAAACTGTTTTAACCAAATTAGCAAACCAAAACTTTAAATTCAAATTCTCAAAAACCAAAACACTCAAGTGATAACTGTACATTCCCAATGATTCAACAGCAACCAAAACAAACAAACATGACACTAATCATCCATGGATAACTTACTTGTGCAAACTAACCAAAACCAACAGGTTCCAAATTTACACAATACACTGTAACCAACTAGAACAAACAGCATACACTTAATAAGCTCCAAGGATTTACTTTCAATTTCATTAAAAAATTTTTTTAATTTAAAATACCAAATATCTTTTGAAATGGAACACACTTCCCAAATCTTTTGATCAACATAATTACAGACAAACAATTCCAATGAACACTCTGATAATTGCAATCAATACCTTAGCAACCCTGACACTCCAATCATATTCCTGTAATCAACTTGGTCAAAGAAAAGTGCCAGATCCAATAAGGCCAATAAACATCTTTTAATCCTTTCAAATTATATATTAAAATATTTTCTTCTTCCAAAATTATACTATTATATGCAACTTCAAACATTTACCTTCAAAATGAAGTCATACACAACACATCCATAAAATAATATTTTTTCCAAATTATTCTTGGGACTACCCTAAATTGAACACCTTCTATCTCCTTCAATTTTAAAGATATCAATCTGAAATTAAATTCTCACCACAACAAGTCTTTAAGCTATATGTCATAGCAATTTTATAATTTTATTATAATAATTGACGTCGCAATCGCGAAACACGGCTTTTTCCGAAAAACGGCAATTGCTCAAAAACTATTTGAGATATTATTATAAAATTACACACACATGGACACAACAGGTTTATCTACATGATTATGCAGTATCAATGTTCTAGCTCAAAAATTGTATGAGATATGTTAAAAACAAAATAACTATCTCATAGCCAAATTATTTCCATTTATTTTCATTTGTTTCCAGTATAAATATAAATATATTGCCACAATAGCTCTATCTAAATATACTCAAAAATGGCTTTATGGAAAATATTGTGTTAATTAGGTCAGATATTGTTTCTATAAAATTGAAACAAATATCTTAAAGCAAACTGTTTTAAACTAATTATTTAGCAAAACAATAGTTTACATTTTAAATTCTGACAAACAAAATTACTCAGGTGATAACTACACATTCCCAGTGATTCAACAACAACCAAAACAAACAAACATGACACCAAGTATCCATGGATTGATTACTTACTTGTACAAACAAACCAAAACCAACAGGTTCCACATTTACACAATACACTGTAACCAACTGGAACAAACAGCATAGACTTAACAGGTTCCAAGGATTTATTTCCAATTTTCATTAAATTATTTTTTTAAAAACTTAAAATGGCAAATATCTTTAAATATAGAACACACTTCCCAAATCTTTTGATCAACATAATTACAGACTAACAATTCCAATGAACACTCTGATAATTGCAATCAATATCTTTAACAACCCTGATACCCCAATCATATTCCTGTAATCAACTTAGTCAAAGAAAAGTGCCAGATCCAATAAGGCCAATAAAACACCTTTCTATCTTTTTCAATTTATATATTAAAGTTTCTTTTTTTAAAAAACCTATATTATTATATGCAACTTCAAACATTCACCTTCAAAATGAAGTCATACACAACACATCCATAAAATAATATTTTTTCCAAATTATTCTTGGGACTACCCTAAATTGAACACCTTCTATCTCCTTCAATTTTAAAGATATCAATCTGAAATTAAATTCTCACCACAACAAGTCTTTAAGCTATATGTCATAGCAATTTTATAATTTTATTATAATAATTGACGTCGTAATTGCAAAACACGGCTTTTTCCGAAAAACGGCGATTACGCAAAAACTATTTAAGATATTGTCATGAAATTACACACACATGGGCACAACAGGTTCATCTACATGACTCTGCAGTATCAATGTTCTAGCTCAAAAATTGTATGAGATATGTTAAAAACAAAATAACTATCTCATAGTCAAATTATTTACATTTATTTTCAATTGTTTCCTGTATAAATGACTGAGAAATAACAAGAAACATTTTTATGACAAATCATCACTCACAGAGGTGAGTGATACTTTCTTAAGTCACTATATCTAGCAGTCTAACAAATCCCAAAATGAGGACATAATATTTTAATAACAGGCAGCATATGTAATATTATGGTTAAATTTAATTTAGAGCTCTTAGCACCCCTAAGGCTGCTGGAGCACTGATCACCATAAGTGGTCACACTCCAGTGAGCAGCCAATCAGAGGGGCCATACACAGTGGGAGGGAACTCAAAAAAGCAATTAGCCAATCACAGCTTCTGACTACAATTACCTCCTATCTGTAAAGATATAAAACTGGGACAGAAATCACTATAGGCATATTCTGCACTGAAGAAGACTACCAAGTCGAAAGCTCTGCTGATATTCTGCTCCCTGGTTCAAGGATAGGATTTTGACTGACTGCTGCTGCCACTGCAAGTCCAACTTCCTCTCCAAGACTGTTGAGTACAATTATTTTTCACTAACCAAAATTTCCTTATCTCAGAACTTGTATTAACAATTATTTTATAAGGTTGTATTGTTTAATATTTTAATAGGTTTGATCATTTAACAGGTTTTATCATTTAAATTGTTTGAGGGTTTTCATTATTTAGCAGGTTGAATTGTTTAGAAGGTTTATTTATATAGCAGGTTTATTCATTTAACAAGTTTATTCATTTAGCAAGTTTATTCATTTAGCAAGTTTAATAATTTAGCAAGTTTAATAATTTAGCAGGTTCAATTCTTTTCTTTTTAATAAATTAGACTTCATTAAATTAAGGACAAGTACATTTCAAGTTATATAGCAAATTGCACTTATTGCCTAATTGAAACTTGAATATTCAATTGAAGACAACTAGGTCTGAAATTATATAACAAAAAGGTTGCTAAGTCTCACAACCTGTTTTGAACAGTAATATCCATACTTCTCACTCTTGAGAAATTCCAATCAATAAGCCTCAGCAATTGCACTTATTTCCTAATTGGATCTTGACTACTCTTTTGAATCTTGTAATAAAATAGTTTTTTTATTCATTCAGCAGGTTCATTTACTTAGTAGGCTCAATCCTCTTCTCTTTCTAAGAAAAAGTAGATCAGGCCTTGAATAATAACTCTGATAAGCTGTTTGGAACAGCAATATCCATACTTATCACTAAAAAATTGCACTTATTGCCGAATTGAAACTTGAATACTTATAATCTTGGGATAACTTATAATTGGTGTTAAAACAACTGCAATAGCCATACTTAACAAAATTGTAATCAATAGCCTTAACAATTGCACTTATTGCCTAATTGAAACTTGAATATTTAATTGAAGACAAGTAGGTCTGAAATTATATAACAAAAAGGTCTTGAATAATAAGTCTGACAACCAGTTTTTTTTAAAAAACAGTAATATACATACTTCTCACTCTTGAAGAAATTCCAATCAATAGACTCAGCAATTGCACTTAATTCCTAATTGGATATTGACTACTCTTTGAACCTTGTAAGAATATAGTTTCATTCATTTAGCAGGTTTATTTACTTAATACACTCAATCCTCTTCTCTTTCTAAGAAAAAGTAGATTAGGCCTTGAATAATAAGTCTGATAAGCTGTTTGGAACAGCAAAATCCATACTTCTCACTAAAAAATTGCACTTTTTGCCGAATTGAAACTTGAATACTTATAATCTTGGGATAACTTATCATTTTTGTTAAGAACAACTTTATTATTTTATACTGTCGGCTGATCATAAAATAATTTTTGACAAATTTATTTTTTATTAAAGCGCTTGTGTCTAGATAATCCCACTCAATTTGACTACATTCAATTGAAGACAAATAGGTCCTGAATTAAAAGTAGGTCTGCAATAACAAGCCTGCAGATCTTGAATAATAAGTCTGATAACCTGTTTTGAACAGCAACAGCCATACTTCTCATTGTTGAGAAATTCCAATCAATAGCCATAACAACTGCACTTATTGCGTAATTGGACCTTGATTACTCTTCAAACCTTGCAATAAAATAGCCTTTGGGACAAACAATTGTACTATATCTAACTCATATCACATCATTTGACTACTTCCAATTCACTTACATCTTATATTTTTTAGATAAATTGCTCAAGTACACATTCTCCTCTGATTAATTGCTATTATCTCCATTTTGGAATTTCCTTATAGTGAATAGAAATTGTGATTCCTTATCACTGCAACTACTACAGTTATTAACTTCCAATTAAGTCACTAATTATACCTTCATCAACATCCATAAGTTTTAAGACCTCATACATGTAAAACTAACAAATCCTCTATAAATTGATAGAATCTCTAAAACATAACTTCCTTCACCTTTGGTTCATGTGAACGTACTCTAAACAACAGTCTGAAGTTGGTAGAAAAAACAGAGGCAGCAGCCTTCAACATCCCCTGACCAGGTTAAGCATACTTAACTTCAAAGCCTCCAAATCTATACACAGATTTGAATTCACCAAAAGTCCAGTGCTGCAAGCACAGGTGACAAAAAAACAATCTTATGTAGATATTTCTCTTCTATCACTAGATTTCACATCTACCAACTTTTTGGTAGCTCCGTCGGTAGACATAGCACTGTAGAATACCTTTTTTTTAGCACATTCGTTCATCACATTTATACTTTAATTTTATTGTTTATTGTCATTCATTCATTGCACAAAAACAGTAGGATATATTATCTTGTATCAACTTTTCACGGCATCATTCTGAGACACCTGCACAAGGTTACTTTCAAAAGTACCCTTATCATAGTCAAGGTTGCATGCATATACCAGTAAATAGATAACTCTCAAATACAGGATCTTGGTCCTGTAATTTATACTTCAACGACACCAACAATTTTTCAATTGGGATAAAATCCAAAAACTTGCCAGGTTATAAACTTCCAAGCTTATATCCTGCACACTTGTCCTGTAAAGCATACATCATTTAGGACCTTGTTATTAGGTTACCTTACATTTAGGTTTGGAATTAGTCTCTAGCTTTAGACACTTTCCATGGTATAAAGATAACATCACCTTGGGACAGGTTTGCACTATTGGTCAAAATACTTTTTATCATCATACCTAAAGGGCTATATAACCAACCTTCCGTTTAATATAATATTGTTTTTTTATATATCTCAAGAGCATTGTCCAAAGAGTTTTATTCTCATCATATGCTTATTACCTTGTAGGATAATTTTTAGGTAGGACAGGGACCAGTTTTCACTTTCCCTGTAGAGCACCGTATAAGTTTGGACAATTCTCGCTTTCGAGGGGTTCTTATCTGGTAAAATTGCCATAACTGTGTGATTTAACTGGATCATTGACCAAAGTTTTCGTGTTATTGATTGAATGTTTAATTATAATTAGGGTACTATATAGCTAGGATAGCAACCATTTCCTAGCTTCCAAGAATCTTCCATCCTGTACATTTAGTCTTAGGGTCACATCTAAAATATATTTGTAAGGTTTATTGATCAGATTCCAAAAGTCAAACATACTTCTGAGATTCCAATTCTTGGGTAAGCTCACTACCAGGTTAGATTTTCTAGTCAACATATGTTTACTATCTTGTATTAAATTAGGACAGTTTGCAATTTCCACGAGTTTACATCCTGTATTTCCGGTAATAGTTTGCTACTTAACATAACTAGAAGATATTTCACAGCAACCACTTTACTCCAACAAGTCTGCATTTGCAAATTCACTTCTGTTTTACATTTAACGTATATTTGTAAGGAATTGCTTACATTCTTAGTTCTCCCAAATTCATAGATTAGTCAATTAGAATTAGACAACTAGAACTTAGATTGATCTCATAAGTTGAGACAAGGCATCACCAAACAAGCTTGGTTCTTACAAACACATAGATTAGTCAATTAGAATTAAACAATTAGAACTTAGATTGATCTCATAAGCTGAGACAAGGTATCACCAATCAAGCTCAGACAAAACTAACTTTTCTGTGAAAATTGATTCGAGTACAGTTTAGGATATGGCTTCCTCTTCCACTATGGAGGACTATCAGTCTCTCTCAACCATCAAGGTGTTATTTAGGTATATTCAAGCTTGCCACCATTCGGTCAATCTCAGGCAAACCCCAAAAGGCCTGTTTAAAATTAAACAAAAACTTGATCAGTCTCTCCGGCCAGCCATCCCCAATGCCCAAATTAGGCATATTCTTTCAAACAACAATTTCAGATGGACTGAGGAACAAGTCAAGGCCTTACGCCACCACTATTCAGTCCAACAGAATCTGGCTATTTCGGCCCTTCAAGCCAGACCAAAATTATTCCCTGCGGAATTCGAGGGTAGTTGGCTACATGCCGTAAAATGGACCAAAAAAGGTCTGAAAATCGATGAACATACACTTGACATGGCGAAGGGCGCTTGCCGTACGGCGATCCAGCTAGAGGGGAGACCAGCTCCCACAACTTATGCCCAAGCTGCCAGACCACAACGTCAACCATTGCAGCGAACTGAGCCCTTAAGGCCGGTTCTGCCTGCAGAGCCAAACCCATTGCCTAACAATGGAGGATGGCAACAGGTCTCTGGCCGTAAAGCTGCCAGACCATCACCACCCGTAAATAGCCCTTCAGGCATCAGGGCCGTCTCCGGCCGTTATGACCCCCTCAGTAACTTCTACGACTTCAGGCACATGCACGCCAACAGAACTCATCACTCTGTTGAGCAAGTGTATCAAATCAAAAAGGCGGTCCATTTTGACCACAGGACAGCCGCTTCCCAAATCAGTAGGACCAAAGGGGCGGCCGAGGCTAAGAGAGTTTCTGACGATTTCTTTAAAAGTAAAACACACCATGATATGAAGAGACGCAGTCCGTGGGTAGCCAAGCTAGATAGGGAGTGGAACATGACGAAAAAACGTCAGGTTGTCAAAGATCTCCTCAAGGAGAAATTGACCCAATGTCCACCCTTTGTGGAAGCCCTTAAGGCTTCCGGGGACTGTGAAATCCTTCACAATGTCCCTGATAGGTATTGGGGCACGGGTTCCAAGGACCCTGCCAAACAGTCGGGGGGTTCTAACGTATTTGGGAAACTCCTCATGGAGACCCGCAGAGAACTCCTTGGATCCTCATCCAGGGGTTCTCGCTTCCGTTCACTCAGAACGGAAGCAACGGAAGCACCAAGTGTTTCACAGGCCACTCCTAGGCCAAACCTAGCAATTGAATCTGAGGCCGCCGACCCTTACCGGACCCCTTCTGGGTCCGTGAAGCGAAGGCGGGCGACGATGGGTAGCCCTCCAGCTCCCAAAAGAATTGCGAGTGAGACCCTGTTGCCAACCCGCGCAGACTCCTCAACCATGAACGATATCCATCGTTCTTCTCTTGCGGACATTCCATCACCATCGTGCCATTCGGCCCGAGATGGGAGTCTCGCACAAGTGGAAAATCAGGTGACTCCGGTCCCTGACACACCTCCACTTAACCAGACCTCCTCTCCAGGAGCTCAAACACTCGTTCCTGAGAACGATAATTTTCCCCCACTTTCTTCTCAAACGGGAGCCTTAGCTCCAGGGGAATCCTCCCCTAAACCGGGCCCTTCTGGGGTCGAAGTCCACAGGGACTCGGTCATCTCTGAGGACTGGGCAGAGGCCAGGGAAATCATCCCGGATTCTCCCCACTCTACTCAGCCTAGCAGAGCAAGCAGGGCCTCACATCCCACTTTAGGAGATTTTCTATCACAACAGCCGTTACCTCAGCGTTCCCCTAGGGTAACTTTACGACGCTTATCGTCAACCTCGGTGCCAGAACACCGGGTACTTGTTAAACCGGTCTGCTTCAAAGCTCTTAACAATGAGGCCAAGAATGCTTGGGAACTGCCCAAGACAAAATTACCCAAGATCCTCATTCTTGGGGATTCTCTAGTGGGCAGAACTAGGTCCATTAATGAAAGTGTGGCCACTCACACCAAGATCATTTCCTACTCAGGGGCTCAGTTCAGACATATTTTAAACATTATGAGAAAAGAGAAGGACAACACTCATTCGCAAGTCAAACATGTCATCTTGAGTGTAGGTCTTAATTGCCATGCCCAGAGTGCTGAGAGAACAGCCAACAAATCCATTAGGGAGCTCTTTAAAAAGACAAAGGCAGTCTTCCCCCAGGCTAAGATTTACTTTACTGAGATTGTCCAGAAGCTACAGGATCAATCACACATGAAAAACTTGAGGGACTTTCAGGTTACTTTTAGATCACTTTGTAAGGTTCTGAAGCCCTGCCAAAATCCTACTTTCCATGATGATAACTATCATTGGGACAAAGTCACCTCTGACAACATGGTAAATGCCTGGTTGTCCCAGTTAGATTTAAACTAAATAATTCAGGTCAAACAACCGCCAATGAAAAGCCAGTTGGCCCTTCTAATGAGGAGCTATCAAAATTAGGCATCATCAACCTCAGCTCCAGCTTCAAAGTCTCAAACCAACAAGCAAAATTACTTCAAAAAGGCCTAACCTTTGTACCTACACCCGCCAAAGTCCCCATACAACAGTTTGAGGAGGGCGTGGATCGTTTCACCAGGAACTTAAAATTAAAATTCTGTTACTTGCATCTAAAAGGCAAAGATGGAGGCTTCCCTCCTAAATTTAAAACACCTTCATCTTTTACACCTCCCACAGGCACCTTTCCTCCAGAGATTGAGCATTTAGCTATCACTTTAAAGCAAGAAATCAAAACATTCACACCTAATTATAGAATTAAGGATAATCTGACTAAACATGACCGACAGGCCATTAATGAGTTAAAAAACAATAAACAAATTGTCATTAAACCAGCTGACAAGGGATCAGCCATAGTCATCATGGATAGGCAGGACTATATCTATGAAGCTGAGCGACAGCTACAAGTAAATAGGCATTATAGAGAAATTGAGCATCCACAATATCCTGACAATTGTGTCATATTCAACTCCCTTCTGGAGGAAATGTCAAAAAATAACTTGATTTCCAAGAAAGAATTTTCCTACTTGAGGGCCCTCCCGACTGCAAGGGAACGGATATTTTACCTGCTCCCTAAAATTCATAAGGAGATAAACAAATGGACAGTACCAGGAAAGATTCCCCCAGGCCGTCCCATAGTAAGTGACATCAATTCCGAGTCTTGTAACATAGCAAAATTTATCGACTTCCATCTGGCCCCCTTCTCCACAGTACATCCTGCATATATCAAAAACACATATGACTTCCTTAAGAAGTTGGATCAGGTCAGATGCCATCCAAACACCCTGATCATTTCATTAGATGTAGACAGTTTGTATACCAACATAGATAATGACCTAGGCATAAAGGCAGTAACTGAAGCCTTTTCCACAGATCCCAAACCAATTCACCCGTACATTATCAAATTACTCCGCCTCTCTCTTGAGGGCAATGACTTCAATTTCAATAACAAACATTACTTGCAGATTAGCGGCACAGCCATGGGAAAAAGGTTCGCTCCACATTATGCTGATATAGTACTAGCTTACTGGGAGAGAGAAAACCTCCCAAAATGTAACCTCCAGCCTCTTTTTTGGAAAAGGTACCTGGATGATGTCATACTATTATGGGAACATCCAATCGCAGATTTTGACCCTTTTTTCCAAATTCTAAATTCAGCCCATCCAAACATCAAGCTAAAATCAAACATTCAGGACAAGGAACTGGAATTTCTGGATGTTCTAGTCTACAAAGGTCGAAATTTTGAAAGGGAAGGCAGACTGGATACTAAGGTATTCTTCAAAAAGACTGACAGTCATTCTCTTTTGCATAAAGAATCCTTTCATCCAAAACACACTTTTTCAGGCTTAATCAAATCTCAACTTATCAGATTTGGCAGAATTTGTCAACACCAAGATGACTTCAATGAGGCAACAGCCACCTTATTCCAGGCCATCAAGCCAAGAGGTTACTCAGCTCGTTTCCTTCGAGCTATCAAATCTGAAGTAACAAGACAATTTTTCCCTCCTCTCCATTTAACAGGCATGAACCCTTGTCGCTTCATAAGATGCTCAATTTGTCCACATGTTAATGCACAGCACACAATCCCTTCTAGAATAGGAGATATCCGTCTCACTGCGAATGCCAATTGCAACACAAAAACTGTAGTGTATATTCTAGGTTGCAAACAATGCCCACAACTCTACTATGTGGGACAAACCACTGGCTTTAGGGCCAGAATGATAGCTCACTTCAGTGCTATCCGTAGAAAACACTCCACTAAAATAGCACAACACTTTTCAAGCCAAGATCACTCCTTGGCAGATCTCTGGATTTCAGTGTTAGAAACCCCCAAGTCAAGCAAACAATTAGATAAGCTTGAATTGGGATGGATAGAAAGGCTCAATACAGTGAACAATGGCCTAAACATGCAAGAGGGAAACCCAGTAGGGGACATTTCTCCATTCATCCTTCAGTATCACCCGCTGGCTTCCAAACTAGCTAAAATGGTCAATGAGTGGTGGGACCAATTCAAAATGGATAACCCATCCACAACAAAAAGACATCCCATTAATATCATTCGGGCCTTTGCCAAAAACAAGAGCCTTTCTCAAACTTTAGTCAGGTCAATGCTTGTCCAGCTTGAAGAATAAATTACCCTAAAAACTAGCCTTAACTTCATCGGACCTTAAACCTAACCCTAACCCTAACCCTAACCCTAACCCTAACCCTAAAGGAACCCTAACCCTAACCCTAAATCCTACAGCTACCATAAGTAGACTTTTTGTATATTTGCTCCTTGATACAATTCACATAGAA
The DNA here is from genome assembly GCA_026936325.1 of Platynereis dumerilii. Lineage (NCBI taxonomy): Eukaryota > Metazoa > Annelida > Polychaeta > Phyllodocida > Nereididae > Platynereis > Platynereis dumerilii. The sequence goes on from JAPTHN010000004.1 coordinate 34,970, forward strand.
ACGCATTACTTTCAGGACAGTCAAGGTCAAGTGGCAGATATTGGACTGTGACATGAGTAGTGCCAGTGCACTCTAGGGCGTGGGCCGTTAACCCTGAACCCTAACCCTAACCCTAACCCCTAAACCCTAACCTAGCCAGAGCCTATAAAATATCACAGTTCCAAAAGTCTTGTCAAATGACCAAACATTGTCTGCAAACACTTCTTGTTCAAATTATGAAAACTACATGTTTCACACATGCTTACATTTCCAAGTTGGAAGACACCAAACTAGAAACTTATAGTATTGTATATCATATACATATTGTCTTATTTTCTAAAAATTGTTTCTGTAAAATTGAGACATACAGCTCTTTGAACCAACAAAATTACAAGACCAACATTTGCAATTCACACTCTGCTAATTGCAATCAATAATCATGGGCACTCCACCTCATGTCCTACTCAGCTTAATAAAAAAAGTGCCAAATCCAATAAGGTCAAAAAACAATTTTCTTGTCAAACTTATATATTAAAACATTTTTCTTAAATTACTAAAATTATATTATTATATCCAACTTCAAATCCTCACCTTCAAAATAAGGTCATACACAACACATCCATAAAATAATATTTTTTCCAAATTATTCTTGGGGCAACCCTAAATTGAACACCTTCTATCTCCTTCAATTTTAAAGATATCAATCTGAAATTAAATTCTCACCACAACAAGTCTTTAAGCTTTATGTCATAGCAATTTTATAATTTTATTATAATAATTGACGTCGCAATCGCGAAACACGGCTTTTTCCGAAAAACGGCGATTACGCAAAAACTATTTAAGATATTGTCATGAAATTAGACACACATGGGCACAACAGCTTCATCTATATGATTGTGCAGTATCAATGTTCTAGCTCAAAAATTGTATGAGATATGTTTAAAAACGGCTTTATGGAAAATATTGTCAAAATTGTTTCTATAAAAATGAAACAAATATGTTAAAGGAAACTGTTTTAACCAAATTAGCAAACCAAAACTTTAAATTCAAATTCTCAAAAACCAAAACACTCAAGTGATAACTGTACATTCCCAATGATTCAACAGCAACCAAAACAAACAAACATGACACTAATCATCCATGGATAACTTACTTGTGCAAACTAACCAAAACCAACAGGTTCCAAATTTACACAATACACTGTAACCAACTAGAACAAACAGCATACACTTAATAAGCTCCAAGGATTTACTTTCAATTTCATTAAAAAATTTTTTTAATTTAAAATACCAAATATCTTTTGAAATGGAACACACTTCCCAAATCTTTTGATCAACATAATTACAGACAAACAATTCCAATGAACACTCTGATAATTGCAATCAATACCTTAGCAACCCTGACACTCCAATCATATTCCTGTAATCAACTTGGTCAAAGAAAAGTGCCAGATCCAATAAGGCCAATAAACATCTTTTAATCCCTTTCAAATTATATATTAAAATATTTTCTTCTTCCAAAATTATACTATTATATGCAACTTCAAACATTTACCTTCAAAATGAAGTCATACACAACACATCCATAAAATAATATTTTTTCCAAATTATTCTTGGGACTACCCTAAATTGAACACCTTCTATCTCCTTCAATTTTAAAGATATCAATCTGAAATTAAATTCTCACCACAACAAGTCTTTAAGCTATATGTCATAGCAATTTTATAATTTTATTATAATAATTGACGTCGCAATCGCGAAACACGGCTTTTTCCGAAAAACGGCAATTGCTCAAAAACTATTTGAGATATTATTATAAAATTACACACACATGGACACAACAGGTTTATCTACATGATTATGCAGTATCAATGTTCTAGCTCAAAAATTGTATGAGATATGTTAAAAACAAAATAACTATCTCATAGCCAAATTATTTCCATTTATTTTCATTTGTTTCCAGTATAAATATAAATATATTGCCACAATAGCTCTATCTAAATATACTCAAAAATGGCTTTATGGAAAATATTGTGTTAATTAGGTCAGATATTGTTTCTATAAAATTGAAACAAATATCTTAAAGCAAACTGTTTTAAACTAATTATTTAGCAAAACAATAGTTTACATTTTAAATTCTGACAAACAAAATTACTCAGGTGATAACTACACATTCCCAGTGATTCAACAACAACCAAAACAAACAAACATGACACCAAGTATCCATGGATTGATTACTTACTTGTACAAACAAACCAAAACCAACAGGTTCCACATTTACACAATACACTGTAACCAACTGGAACAAACAGCATAGACTTAACAGGTTCCAAGGATTTATTTCCAATTTTCATTAAATTATTTTTTTAAAAACTTAAAATGGCAAATATCTTTAAATATAGAACACACTTCCCAAATCTTTTGATCAACATAATTACAGACTAACAATTCCAATGAACACTCTGATAATTGCAATCAATATCTTTAACAACCCTGATACCCCAATCATATTCCTGTAATCAACTTAGTCAAAGAAAAGTGCCAGATCCAATAAGGCCAATAAAACACCTTTCTATCTTTTTCAATTTATATATTAAAGTTTCTTTTTTTAAAAAACCTATATTATTATATGCAACTTCAAACATTCACCTTCAAAATGAAGTCATACACAACACATCCATAAAATAATATTTTTTCCAAATTATTCTTGGGACTACCCTAAATTGAACACCTTCTATCTCCTTCAATTTTAAAGATATCAATCTGAAATTAAATTCTCACCACAACAAGTCTTTAAGCTATATGTCATAGCAATTTTATAATTTTATTATAATAATTGACGTCGTAATTGCAAAACACGGCTTTTTCCGAAAAACGGCGATTACGCAAAAACTATTTAAGATATTGTCATGAAATTACACACACATGGGCACAACAGGTTCATCTACATGACTCTGCAGTATCAATGTTCTAGCTCAAAAATTGTATGAGATATGTTAAAAACAAAATAACTATCTCATAGTCAAATTATTTACATTTATTTTCAATTGTTTCCTGTATAAATGACTGAGAAATAACAAGAAACATTTTTATGACAAATCATCACTCACAGAGGTGAGTGATACTTTCTTAAGTCACTATATCTAGCAGTCTAACAAATCCCAAAATGAGGACATAATATTTTAATAACAGGCAGCATATGTAATATTATGGTTAAATTTAATTTAGAGCTCTTAGCACCCCTAAGGCTGCTGGAGCACTGATCACCATAAGTGGTCACACTCCAGTGAGCAGCCAATCAGAGGGGCCATACACAGTGGGAGGGAACTCAAAAAAGCAATTAGCCAATCACAGCTTCTGACTACAATTACCTCCTATCTGTAAAGATATAAAACTGGGACAGAAATCACTATAGGCATATTCTGCACTGAAGAAGACTACCAAGTCGAAAGCTCTGCTGATATTCTGCTCCCTGGTTCAAGGATAGGATTTTGACTGACTGCTGCTGCCACTGCAAGTCCAACTTCCTCTCCAAGACTGTTGAGTACAATTATTTTTCACTAACCAAAATTTCCTTATCTCAGAACTTGTATTAACAATTATTTTATAAGGTTGTATTGTTTAATATTTTAATAGGTTTGATCATTTAACAGGTTTTATCATTTAAATTGTTTGAGGGTTTTCATTATTTAGCAGGTTGAATTGTTTAGAAGGTTTATTTATATAGCAGGTTTATTCATTTAACAAGTTTATTCATTTAGCAAGTTTATTCATTTAGCAAGTTTAATAATTTAGCAAGTTTAATAATTTAGCAGGTTCAATTCTTTTCTTTTTAATAAATTAGACTTCATTAAATTAAGGACAAGTACATTTCAAGTTATATAGCAAATTGCACTTATTGCCTAATTGAAACTTGAATATTCAATTGAAGACAACTAGGTCTGAAATTATATAACAAAAAGGTTGCTAAGTCTCACAACCTGTTTTGAACAGTAATATCCATACTTCTCACTCTTGAGAAATTCCAATCAATAAGCCTCAGCAATTGCACTTATTTCCTAATTGGATCTTGACTACTCTTTTGAATCTTGTAATAAAATAGTTTTTTTATTCATTCAGCAGGTTCATTTACTTAGTAGGCTCAATCCTCTTCTCTTTCTAAGAAAAAGTAGATCAGGCCTTGAATAATAACTCTGATAAGCTGTTTGGAACAGCAATATCCATACTTATCACTAAAAAATTGCACTTATTGCCGAATTGAAACTTGAATACTTATAATCTTGGGATAACTTATAATTGGTGTTAAAACAACTGCAATAGCCATACTTAACAAAATTGTAATCAATAGCCTTAACAATTGCACTTATTGCCTAATTGAAACTTGAATATTTAATTGAAGACAAGTAGGTCTGAAATTATATAACAAAAAGGTCTTGAATAATAAGTCTGACAACCAGTTTTTTTTAAAAAACAGTAATATACATACTTCTCACTCTTGAAGAAATTCCAATCAATAGACTCAGCAATTGCACTTAATTCCTAATTGGATATTGACTACTCTTTGAACCTTGTAAGAATATAGTTTCATTCATTTAGCAGGTTTATTTACTTAATACACTCAATCCTCTTCTCTTTCTAAGAAAAAGTAGATTAGGCCTTGAATAATAAGTCTGATAAGCTGTTTGGAACAGCAAAATCCATACTTCTCACTAAAAAATTGCACTTTTTGCCGAATTGAAACTTGAATACTTATAATCTTGGGATAACTTATCATTTTTGTTAAGAACAACTTTATTATTTTATACTGTCGGCTGATCATAAAATAATTTTTGACAAATTTATTTTTTATTAAAGCGCTTGTGTCTAGATAATCCCACTCAATTTGACTACATTCAATTGAAGACAAATAGGTCCTGAATTAAAAGTAGGTCTGCAATAACAAGCCTGCAGATCTTGAATAATAAGTCTGATAACCTGTTTTGAACAGCAACAGCCATACTTCTCATTGTTGAGAAATTCCAATCAATAGCCATAACAACTGCACTTATTGCGTAATTGGACCTTGATTACTCTTCAAACCTTGCAATAAAATAGCCTTTGGGACAAACAATTGTACTATATCTAACTCATATCACATCATTTGACTACTTCCAATTCACTTACATCTTATATTTTTTAGATAAATTGCTCAAGTACACATTCTCCTCTGATTAATTGCTATTATCTCCATTTTGGAATTTCCTTATAGTGAATAGAAATTGTGATTCCTTATCACTGCAACTACTACAGTTATTAACTTCCAATTAAGTCACTAATTATACCTTCATCAACATCCATAAGTTTTAAGACCTCATACATGTAAAACTAACAAATCCTCTATAAATTGATAGAATCTCTAAAACATAACTTCCTTCACCTTTGGTTCATGTGAACGTACTCTAAACAACAGTCTGAAGTTGGTAGAAAAAACAGAGGCAGCAGCCTTCAACATCCCCTGACCAGGTTAAGCATACTTAACTTCAAAGCCTCCAAATCTATACACAGATTTGAATTCACCAAAAGTCCAGTGCTGCAAGCACAGGTGACAAAAAAACAATCTTATGTAGATATTTCTCTTCTATCACTAGATTTCACATCTACCAACTTTTTGGTAGCTCCGTCGGTAGACATAGCACTGTAGAATACCTTTTTTTTAGCACATTCGTTCATCACATTTATACTTTAATTTTATTGTTTATTGTCATTCATTCATTGCACAAAAACAGTAGGATATATTATCTTGTATCAACTTTTCACGGCATCATTCTGAGACACCTGCACAAGGTTACTTTCAAAAGTACCCTTATCATAGTCAAGGTTGCATGCATATACCAGTAAATAGATAACTCTCAAATACAGGATCTTGGTCCTGTAATTTATACTTCAACGACACCAACAATTTTTCAATTGGGATAAAATCCAAAAACTTGCCAGGTTATAAACTTCCAAGCTTATATCCTGCACACTTGTCCTGTAAAGCATACATCATTTAGGACCTTGTTATTAGGTTACCTTACATTTAGGTTTGGAATTAGTCTCTAGCTTTAGACACTTTCCATGGTATAAAGATAACATCACCTTGGGACAGGTTTGCACTATTGGTCAAAATACTTTTTATCATCATACCTAAAGGGCTATATAACCAACCTTCCGTTTAATATAATATTGTTTTTTTATATATCTCAAGAGCATTGTCCAAAGAGTTTTATTCTCATCATATGCTTATTACCTTGTAGGATAATTTTTAGGTAGGACAGGGACCAGTTTTCACTTTCCCTGTAGAGCACCGTATAAGTTTGGACAATTCTCGCTTTCGAGGGGTTCTTATCTGGTAAAATTGCCATAACTGTGTGATTTAACTGGATCATTGACCAAAGTTTTCGTGTTATTGATTGAATGTTTAATTATAATTAGGGTACTATATAGCTAGGATAGCAACCATTTCCTAGCTTCCAAGAATCTTCCATCCTGTACATTTAGTCTTAGGGTCACATCTAAAATATATTTGTAAGGTTTATTGATCAGATTCCAAAAGTCAAACATACTTCTGAGATTCCAATTCTTGGGTAAGCTCACTACCAGGTTAGATTTTCTAGTCAACATATGTTTACTATCTTGTATTAAATTAGGACAGTTTGCAATTTCCACGAGTTTACATCCTGTATTTCCGGTAATAGTTTGCTACTTAACATAACTAGAAGATATTTCACAGCAACCACTTTACTCCAACAAGTCTGCATTTGCAAATTCACTTCTGTTTTACATTTAACGTATATTTGTAAGGAATTGCTTACATTCTTAGTTCTCCCAAATTCATAGATTAGTCAATTAGAATTAGACAACTAGAACTTAGATTGATCTCATAAGTTGAGACAAGGCATCACCAAACAAGCTTGGTTCTTACAAACACATAGATTAGTCAATTAGAATTAAACAATTAGAACTTAGATTGATCTCATAAGCTGAGACAAGGTATCACCAATCAAGCTCAGACAAAACTAACTTTTCTGTGAAAATTGATTCGAGTACAGTTTAGGATATGGCTTCCTCTTCCACTATGGAGGACTATCAGTCTCTCTCAACCATCAAGGTGTTATTTAGGTATATTCAAGCTTGCCACCATTCGGTCAATCTCAGGCAAACCCCAAAAGGCCTGTTTAAAATTAAACAAAAACTTGATCAGTCTCTCCGGCCAGCCATCCCCAATGCCCAAATTAGGCATATTCTTTCAAACAACAATTTCAGATGGACTGAGGAACAAGTCAAGGCCTTACGCCACCACTATTCAGTCCAACAGAATCTGGCTATTTCGGCCCTTCAAGCCAGACCAAAATTATTCCCTGCGGAATTCGAGGGTAGTTGGCTACATGCCGTAAAATGGACCAAAAAAGGTCTGAAAATCGATGAACATACACTTGACATGGCGAAGGGCGCTTGCCGTACGGCGATCCAGCTAGAGGGGAGACCAGCTCCCACAACTTATGCCCAAGCTGCCAGACCACAACGTCAACCATTGCAGCGAACTGAGCCCTTAAGGCCGGTTCTGCCTGCAGAGCCAAACCCATTGCCTAACAATGGAGGATGGCAACAGGTCTCTGGCCGTAAAGCTGCCAGACCATCACCACCCGTAAATAGCCCTTCAGGCATCAGGGCCGTCTCCGGCCGTTATGACCCCCTCAGTAACTTCTACGACTTCAGGCACATGCACGCCAACAGAACTCATCACTCTGTTGAGCAAGTGTATCAAATCAAAAAGGCGGTCCATTTTGACCACAGGACAGCCGCTTCCCAAATCAGTAGGACCAAAGGGGCGGCCGAGGCTAAGAGAGTTTCTGACGATTTCTTTAAAAGTAAAACACACCATGATATGAAGAGACGCAGTCCGTGGGTAGCCAAGCTAGATAGGGAGTGGAACATGACGAAAAAACGTCAGGTTGTCAAAGATCTCCTCAAGGAGAAATTGACCCAATGTCCACCCTTTGTGGAAGCCCTTAAGGCTTCCGGGGACTGTGAAATCCTTCACAATGTCCCTGATAGGTATTGGGGCACGGGTTCCAAGGACCCTGCCAAACAGTCGGGGGGTTCTAACGTATTTGGGAAACTCCTCATGGAGACCCGCAGAGAACTCCTTGGATCCTCATCCAGGGGTTCTCGCTTCCGTTCACTCAGAACGGAAGCAACGGAAGCACCAAGTGTTTCACAGGCCACTCCTAGGCCAAACCTAGCAATTGAATCTGAGGCCGCCGACCCTTACCGGACCCCTTCTGGGTCCGTGAAGCGAAGGCGGGCGACGATGGGTAGCCCTCCAGCTCCCAAAAGAATTGCGAGTGAGACCCTGTTGCCAACCCGCGCAGACTCCTCAACCATGAACGATATCCATCGTTCTTCTCTTGCGGACATTCCATCACCATCGTGCCATTCGGCCCGAGATGGGAGTCTCGCACAAGTGGAAAATCAGGTGACTCCGGTCCCTGACACACCTCCACTTAACCAGACCTCCTCTCCAGGAGCTCAAACACTCGTTCCTGAGAACGATAATTTTCCCCCACTTTCTTCTCAAACGGGAGCCTTAGCTCCAGGGGAATCCTCCCCTAAACCGGGCCCTTCTGGGGTCGAAGTCCACAGGGACTCGGTCATCTCTGAGGACTGGGCAGAGGCCAGGGAAATCATCCCGGATTCTCCCCACTCTACTCAGCCTAGCAGAGCAAGCAGGGCCTCACATCCCACTTTAGGAGATTTTCTATCACAACAGCCGTTACCTCAGCGTTCCCCTAGGGTAACTTTACGACGCTTATCGTCAACCTCGGTGCCAGAACACCGGGTACTTGTTAAACCGGTCTGCTTCAAAGCTCTTAACAATGAGGCCAAGAATGCTTGGGAACTGCCCAAGACAAAATTACCCAAGATCCTCATTCTTGGGGATTCTCTAGTGGGCAGAACTAGGTCCATTAATGAAAGTGTGGCCACTCACACCAAGATCATTTCCTACTCAGGGGCTCAGTTCAGACATATTTTAAACATTATGAGAAAAGAGAAGGACAACACTCATTCGCAAGTCAAACATGTCATCTTGAGTGTAGGTCTTAATTGCCATGCCCAGAGTGCTGAGAGAACAGCCAACAAATCCATTAGGGAGCTCTTTAAAAAGACAAAGGCAGTCTTCCCCCAGGCTAAGATTTACTTTACTGAGATTGTCCAGAAGCTACAGGATCAATCACACATGAAAAACTTGAGGGACTTTCAGGTTACTTTTAGATCACTTTGTAAGGTTCTGAAGCCCTGCCAAAATCCTACTTTCCATGATGATAACTATCATTGGGACAAAGTCACCTCTGACAACATGGTAAATGCCTGGTTGTCCCAGTTAGATTTAAACTAAATAATTCAGGTCAAACAACCGCCAATGAAAAGCCAGTTGGCCCTTCTAATGAGGAGCTATCAAAATTAGGCATCATCAACCTCAGCTCCAGCTTCAAAGTCTCAAACCAACAAGCAAAATTACTTCAAAAAGGCCTAACCTTTGTACCTACACCCGCCAAAGTCCCCATACAACAGTTTGAGGAGGGCGTGGATCGTTTCACCAGGAACTTAAAATTAAAATTCTGTTACTTGCATCTAAAAGGCAAAGATGGAGGCTTCCCTCCTAAATTTAAAACACCTTCATCTTTTACACCTCCCACAGGCACCTTTCCTCCAGAGATTGAGCATTTAGCTATCACTTTAAAGCAAGAAATCAAAACATTCACACCTAATTATAGAATTAAGGATAATCTGACTAAACATGACCGACAGGCCATTAATGAGTTAAAAAACAATAAACAAATTGTCATTAAACCAGCTGACAAGGGATCAGCCATAGTCATCATGGATAGGCAGGACTATATCTATGAAGCTGAGCGACAGCTACAAGTAAATAGGCATTATAGAGAAATTGAGCATCCACAATATCCTGACAATTGTGTCATATTCAACTCCCTTCTGGAGGAAATGTCAAAAAATAACTTGATTTCCAAGAAAGAATTTTCCTACTTGAGGGCCCTCCCGACTGCAAGGGAACGGATATTTTACCTGCTCCCTAAAATTCATAAGGAGATAAACAAATGGACAGTACCAGGAAAGATTCCCCCAGGCCGTCCCATAGTAAGTGACATCAATTCCGAGTCTTGTAACATAGCAAAATTTATCGACTTCCATCTGGCCCCCTTCTCCACAGTACATCCTGCATATATCAAAAACACATATGACTTCCTTAAGAAGTTGGATCAGGTCAGATGCCATCCAAACACCCTGATCATTTCATTAGATGTAGACAGTTTGTATACCAACATAGATAATGACCTAGGCATAAAGGCAGTAACTGAAGCCTTTTCCACAGATCCCAAACCAATTCACCCGTACATTATCAAATTACTCCGCCTCTCTCTTGAGGGCAATGACTTCAATTTCAATAACAAACATTACTTGCAGATTAGCGGCACAGCCATGGGAAAAAGGTTCGCTCCACATTATGCTGATATAGTACTAGCTTACTGGGAGAGAGAAAACCTCCCAAAATGTAACCTCCAGCCTCTTTTTTGGAAAAGGTACCTGGATGATGTCATACTATTATGGGAACATCCAATCGCAGATTTTGACCCTTTTTTCCAAATTCTAAATTCAGCCCATCCAAACATCAAGCTAAAATCAAACATTCAGGACAAGGAACTGGAATTTCTGGATGTTCTAGTCTACAAAGGTCGAAATTTTGAAAGGGAAGGCAGACTGGATACTAAGGTATTCTTCAAAAAGACTGACAGTCATTCTCTTTTGCATAAAGAATCCTTTCATCCAAAACACACTTTTTCAGGCTTAATCAAATCTCAACTTATCAGATTTGGCAGAATTTGTCAACACCAAGATGACTTCAATGAGGCAACAGCCACCTTATTCCAGGCCATCAAGCCAAGAGGTTACTCAGCTCGTTTCCTTCGAGCTATCAAATCTGAAGTAACAAGACAATTTTTCCCTCCTCTCCATTTAACAGGCATGAACCCTTGTCGCTTCATAAGATGCTCAATTTGTCCACATGTTAATGCACAGCACACAATCCCTTCTAGAATAGGAGATATCCGTCTCACTGCGAATGCCAATTGCAACACAAAAACTGTAGTGTATATTCTAGGTTGCAAACAATGCCCACAACTCTACTATGTGGGACAAACCACTGGCTTTAGGGCCAGAATGATAGCTCACTTCAGTGCTATCCGTAGAAAACACTCCACTAAAATAGCACAACACTTTTCAAGCCAAGATCACTCCTTGGCAGATCTCTGGATTTCAGTGTTAGAAACCCCCAAGTCAAGCAAACAATTAGATAAGCTTGAATTGGGATGGATAGAAAGGCTCAATACAGTGAACAATGGCCTAAACATGCAAGAGGGAAACCCAGTAGGGGACATTTCTCCATTCATCCTTCAGTATCACCCGCTGGCTTCCAAACTAGCTAAAATGGTCAATGAGTGGTGGGACCAATTCAAAATGGATAACCCATCCACAACAAAAAGACATCCCATTAATATCATTCGGGCCTTTGCCAAAAACAAGAGCCTTTCTCAAACTTTAGTCAGGTCAATGCTTGTCCAGCTTGAAGAATAAATTACCCTAAAAACTAGCCTTAACTTCATCGGACCTTAAACCTAACCCTAACCCTAACCCTAACCCTAACCCTAACCCTAAAGGAACCCTAACCCTAACCCTAAATCCTACAGCTACCATAAGTAGACTTTTTGTATATTTGCTCCTTGATACAATTCACATAGAAACGCATTACTTTCAGGACAGTCAAGGTCAAGTGGCAGATATTGGACTGTGACATGAGTAGTGCCAGTGCACTCTAGGGCGTGGGCCGTTAACCCTGAACCCTAACCCTAACCCTAACCCCTAAACCCTAACCCTAACCCTAACCCTAACCCTAACCCTAACCCTAACCCTAACCCTAACCCTAACCCTAACCCTAACCCTAACCCTAACCCTAACCCTAACCCTAACCCTAACCCTAACCCTAACCCTAACCCTAACCCTAACCCTAACCCTAACCCTAACCCTAACCCTAACCCTAACCCTAACCCTAACCCTAACCCTAACCCTAACCCTAACCCTAACCCTAACCCTAACCCTAACCCTAACCCTAACCCTAACCCTAACCCTAACCCTAACCCTAACCCTAACCCTAACCCTAACCCTAACCCTAACCCTAACCCTAACCCTAAGGTTTACCCTAAGGTTTACCCTAAGGTTTACCCTAAGGTTTAGGTTTTCGAGGATTAGAGTTTCAGTTAGGGTTAGGGTTTCGCATAGAGGTAGGATTTGAGATAGGGTTAGATTTTCAGTTAGGGTTATGTTTCACATAGTTTAAACTTTCAGCTAGGGTTTGGATTTTCAAGGGTTAGAGTTTCAGCTAGTGCTAGGGTTTCATGGGGTTAGGGTTTCAGTTAGGGTTAGGGTTTCAGTTAGAATTAGGGTTTCAGTTAGGGATAGGGTTTCAGTTGGGGTTAGGGTTTTAGTTAGGTTAGGGTTTCAGTTATGGTTGGCGTTTTTGTTTCGGGCTGGCTTAGGGTTTAGTAAGGCTTATGGTTTTGCTTATTGCTAGAGGTTTGCAAAGAAATTAATGTAGTCAATGGTGGTAAATCCTGAAAGTTGGTTGTCAAACACAAGTTGTTTATACTAATTTCAAATTGGTTATCTCAAATATTATATTTATATTATTTACCCTAAGGATTACCGTAAGGATTACCGTAAGGATTACCGTAAGGATTACCGTAAGGTTTACCCTAAGGTTTACCCTAAGGTTTACCCTAAGGTTTACCCTAAGGTTTACCCTAAGGTTTACCCTAAGGTTTACCCTAAGGTTTACCCTAAGGTTTACCCTAAGGGTTTACCCTAAGGTTTACCCTAAGGTTTACCCTAAGGTTTACCCTAAGGTTTACCCTAAGGTTTACCCTAAGGTTTACCCTAAGGTTTACCCTAAGGTTTACCCTAAGGTTTACCCTAAGGTTTACCCTAAGGTTTACCCTAAGGTTTACCCTAAGGTTTAGGTTTTCGAGGATTAGAGTTTCAGTTAGGGTTAGCGTTTCGCATAGAGGTAGGATTTGAGATAGGGTTAGATTTTCAGTTAGGGTTATGTTTCACATAGTTTAAACTTTCAGCTAGGGTTTGGATTTTCAAGGGTTAGAGTTTCAGCTAGTGCTAGGGTTTCATGGGGTTAGGGTTTCAGTTAGGGTTAGGGTTTCAGTTAGAATTAGGGTTTCAGTTAGGGATAGGGTTTCAGTTGGGGTTAGGGTTTTAGTTAGGTTAGGGTTTCAGTTATGGTTGGCGTTTTTGTTTCGGGCTGGCTTAGGGTTTAGTAAGGCTTATGGTTTTGCTTATTGCTAGAGGTTTGCAAAGAAATTAATGTAGACAATGGTGGTAAATCCTGAAAGTTGGTTGTCAAACACAAGTTGTTTATACTAATTTCAAATTGGTTATATCAAATATTATATTTATATTATTTACCGTAAGGATTACCGTAAGGATTACCGTAAGGATTACCGTAAGGATTACCCTAAGGTTTACCCTAAGGTTTACCCTAAGGTTTACCCTAAGGTTTACCCTAAGGTTTACCCTAAGGTTTACCCTAAGGTTTACCCTAAGGTTTACCCTAAGGTTTACCCTAAGGTTTACCCTAAGGTTTACCCTAAGGTTTACCCTAAGGTTTACCCTAAGGTTTACCCTAAGGTTTACCCTAAGGTTTAGGTTTTCGAGGATTAGAGTTTCAGTTAGGGTTAGGGTTTCGCATAGAGGTAGGATTTGAGATAGGGTTAGATTTTCAGTTAGGGTTATGTTTCACATAGTTTAAACTTTCAGCTAGGGTTTGGATTTTCAAGGGTTAGAGTTTCAGCTAGTGCTAGGGTTTCATGGGGTTAGGGTTTCAGTTAGGGTTAGGGTTTCAGTTAGAATTAGGGTTTCAGTTAGGGATAGGGTTTCAGTTGGGGTTAGGGTTTTAGTTAGGTTAGGGTTTCAGTTATGGTTGGCGTTTTTGTTTCGGGCTGGCTTAGGGTTTAGTAAGGCTTATGGTTTTGCTTATTGCTAGAGGTTTGCAAAGAAATTAATGTAGACAATGGTGGTAAATCCTGAAAGTTGGTTGTCAAACACAAGTTGTTTATACTAATTTCAAATTGGTTATATCAAATATTATATTTATATTATTTACCGTAAGGATTACCGTAAGGTTTACCCTAAGGTTTACCCTAAGGTTTACCCTAAGGTTTACCCTAAGGTTTACCCTAAGGTTTACCCTAAGGTTTACCCTAAGGTTTACCCTAAGGTTTACCCTAAGGTTTACCCTAAGGTTTACCCTAAGGTTTACCCTAAGGTTTACCCTAAGGTTTACCCTAAGGTTTACCCTAAGGTTTACCCTAAGGTTTACCCTAAGGTTTACCCTAAGGTTTAGGTTTTCGAGGATTAGAGTTTCAGTTAGGGTTAGGGTTTCGCATAGAGGTAGGATTTGAGATAGGGTTAGATTTTCAGTTAGGGTTATGTTTCACATAGTTTAAACTTTCAGCTAGGGTTTGGATTTTCAAGGGTTAGAGTTTCAGCTAGTGCTAGGGTTTCATGGGGTTAGGGTTTCAGTTAGGGTTAGGGTTTCAGTTAGAATTAGGGTTTCAGTTAGGGATAGGGTTTCAGTTGGGGTTAGGGTTTTAGTTAGGTTAGGGTTTCAGTTATGGTTGGCGTTTTTGTTTCGGGCTGGCTTAGGGTTTAGTAAGGCTTATGGTTTTGCTTATTGCTAGAGGTTTGCAAAGAAATTAATGTAGACAATGGTGGTAAATCCTGAAAGTTGGTTGTCAAACACAAGTTGTTTATACTAATTTCAAATTGGTTATATCAAATATTATATTTATATTATTTACCGTAAGGATTACCGTAAGGATTACCGTAAGGATTACCGTAAGGATTACCGTAAGGATTACCCTAAGGATTACCGTAAGGATTACCCTAAGGTTTACCCTAAGGTTTACCCTAAGGTTTACCCTAAGGTTTACCCTAAGGTTTACCCTAAGGTTTACCCTAAGGTTTACCCTAAGGTTTACCCTAAGGTTTACCCTAAGGTTTACCCTAAGGTTTACCCTAAGGTTTACCCTAAGGTTTAGGTTTTCGAGGATTAGAGTTTCAGTTAGGGTTAGGGTTTCGCATAGAGGTAGGATTTGAGATAGGGTTAGATTTTCAGTTAGGGTTATGTTTCACATAGTTTAAACTTTCAGCTAGGGTTTGGATTTTCAAGGGTTAGAGTTTCAGCTAGTGCTAGGGTTTCATGGGGTTAGGGTTTCAGTTAGGGTTAGGGTTTCAGTTAGAATTAGGGTTTCAGTTAGGGATAGGGTTTCAGTTGGGGTTAGGGTTTTAGTTAGGTTAGGGTTTCAGTTATGGTTGGCGTTTTTGTTTCGGGCTGGCTTAGGGTTTAGTAAGGCTTATGGTTTTGCTTATTGCTAGAGGTTTGCAAAGAAATTAATGTAGACAATGGTGGTAAATCCTGAAAGTTGGTTGTCAAACACAAGTTGTTTATACTAATTTCAAATTGGTTATCTCAAATATTATATTTATATTATTTACCCTAAGGATTACCGTAAGGATTACCGTAAGGATTACCGTAAGGTTTACCGTAAGGTTTACCCTAAGGTTTACCCTAAGGTTTACCCTAAGGTTTACCCTAAGGTTTACCCTAAGGTTTACCCTAAGGTTTACCCTAAGGTTTACCCTAAGGTTTACCCTAAGGTTTAGGTTTTCGAGGATTAGAGTTTCAGTTAGGGTTAGGGTTTCGCATAGAGGTAGGATTTGAGATAGGGTTAGATTTTCAGTTAGG
This sequence comes from Platynereis dumerilii, assembly GCA_026936325.1. Lineage (NCBI taxonomy): Eukaryota > Metazoa > Annelida > Polychaeta > Phyllodocida > Nereididae > Platynereis > Platynereis dumerilii. The sequence continues at coordinate 50,858 of JAPTHN010000004.1, forward strand.
GTTATGTTTCACATAGTTTAAACTTTCAGCTAGGGTTTGGATTTTCAAGGGTTAGAGTTTCAGCTAGTGCTAGGGTTTCATGGGGTTAGGGTTTCAGTTAGGGTTAGGGTTTCAGTTAGAATTAGGGTTTCAGTTAGGGATAGGGTTTCAGTTGGGGTTAGGGTTTTAGTTAGGTTAGGGTTTCAGTTATGGTTGGCGTTTTTGTTTCGGGCTGGCTTAGGGTTTAGTAAGGCTTATGGTTTTGCTTATTGCTAGAGGTTTGCAAAGAAATTAATGTAGTCAATGGTGGTAAATCCTGAAAGTTGGTTGTCAAACACAAGTTGTTTATACTAATTTCAAATTGGTTATATCAAATATTATATTTATATTATTTACCGTAAGGATTACCGTAAGGATTACCGTAAGGATTACCGTAAGGATTACCCTAAGGATTACCCTAAGGATTACCGTAAGGATTACCCTAAGGTTTACCCTAAGGTTTACCCTAAGGTTTACCCTAAGGTTTACCCTAAGGTTTACCCTAAGGTTTACCCTAAGGTTTACCCTAAGGTTTACCCTAAGGTTTACCCTAAGGTTTACCCTAAGGTTTACCCTAAGGTTTAGGTTTTCGAGGATTAGAGTTTCAGTTAGGGTTAGCGTTTCGCATAGAGGTAGGATTTGAGATAGGGTTAGATTTTCAGTTAGGGTTATGTTTCACATAGTTTAAACTTTCAGCTAGGGTTTGGATTTTCAAGGGTTAGAGTTTCAGCTAGTGCTAGGGTTTCATGGGGTTAGGGTTTCAGTTAGGGTTAGGGTTTCAGTTAGAATTAGGGTTTCAGTTAGGGATAGGGTTTCAGTTGGGGTTAGGGTTTTAGTTAGGTTAGGGTTTCAGTTATGGTTGGCGTTTTTGTTTCGGGCTGGCTTAGGGTTTAGTAAGGCTTATGGTTTTGCTTATTGCTAGAGGTTTGCAAAGAAATTAATGTAGACAATGGTGGTAAATCCTGAAAGTTGGTGTCTAACACAAATTGTTTATACTAATTTCAAATTGGTTATCTCAAATATTATATTTATATTATTTACCCTAAGGATTACCGTAAGGATTACCGTAAGGATTACCGTAAGGATTACCGTAAGGTTTACCCTAAGGTTTACCCTAAGGTTTACCCTAAGGTTTACCCTAAGGTTTACCCTAAGGTTTACCCTAAGGTTTACCCTAAGGTTTACCCTAAGGTTTACCCTAAGGTTTACCCTAAGGTTTAGGTTTTCGAGGATTAGAGTTTCAGTTAGGGTTAGGGTTTCGCATAGAGGTAGGATTTGAGATAGGGTTAGATTTTCAGTTAGGGTTATGTTTCACATAGTTTAAACTTTCAGCTAGGGTTTGGATTTTCAAGGGTTAGAGTTTCAGCTAGTGCTAGGGTTTCATGGGGTTAGGGTTTCAGTTAGGGTTAGGGTTTCAGTTAGAATTAGGGTTTCAGTTAGGGATAGGGTTTCAGTTGGGGTTAGGGTTTTAGTTAGGTTAGGGTTTCAGTTATGGTTGGCGTTTTTGTTTCGGGCTGGCTTAGGGTTTAGTAAGGCTTATGGTTTTGCTTATTGCTAGAGGTTTGCAAAGAAATTAATGTAGACAATGGTGGTAAATCCTGAAAGTTGGTTGTCAAACACAAGTTGTTTATACTAATTTCAAATTGGTTATATCAAATATTATATTTATATTATTTACCGTAAGGATTACCGTAAGGATTACCGTAAGGATTACCGTAAGGATTACCCTAAGGTTTACCCTAAGGTTTACCCTAAGGTTTACCCTAAGGTTTACCCTAAGGTTTACCCTAAGGTTTACCCTAAGGTTTACCCTAAGGTTTACCCTAAGGTTTAGGTTTTCGAGGATTAGAGTTTCAGTTAGGGTTAGGGTTTCGCATAGAGGTAGGATTTGAGATAGGGTTAGATTTTCAGTTAGGGTTATGTTTCACATAGTTTAAACTTTCAGCTAGGGTTTGGATTTTCAAGGGTTAGAGTTTCAGCTAGTGCTAGGGTTTCATGGGGTTAGGGTTTCAGTTAGGGTTAGGGTTTCAGTTAGAATTAGGGTTTCAGTTAGGGATAGGGTTTCAGTTGGGGTTAGGGTTTTAGTTAGGTTAGGGTTTCAGTTATGGTTGGCGTTTTTGTTTCGGGCTGGCTTAGGGTTTAGTAAGGCTTATGGTTTTGCTTATTGCTAGAGGTTTGCAAAGAAATTAATGTAGTCAATGGTGGTAAATCCTGAAAGTTGGTTGTCAAACACAAGTTGTTTATACTAATTTCAAATTGGTTATATCAAATATTATATTTATATTATTTACCGTAAGGATTACCGTAAGGATTACCGTAAGGTTTACCCTAAGGTTTACCCTAAGGTTTACCCTAAGGTTTACCCTAAGGTTTACCCTAAGGTTTACCCTAAGGTTTACCCTAAGGTTTACCCTAAGGTTTACCCTAAGGTTTACCCTAAGGTTTACCCTAAGGTTTACCCTAAGGTTTACCCTAAGGTTTAGGTTTTCGAGGATTAGAGTTTCAGTTAGGGTTAGGGTTTCGCATAGAGGTAGGATTTGAGATAGGGTTAGATTTTCAGTTAGGGTTATGTTTCACATAGTTTAAACTTTCAGCTAGGGTTTGGATTTTCAAGGGTTAGAGTTTCAGCTAGTGCTAGGGTTTCATGGGGTTAGGGTTTCAGTTAGGGTTAGGGTTTCAGTTAGAATTAGGGTTTCAGTTAGGGATAGGGTTTCAGTTGGGGTTAGGGTTTTAGTTAGGTTAGGGTTTCAGTTATGGTTGGCGTTTTTGTTTCGGGCTGGCTTAGGGTTTAGTAAGGCTTATGGTTTTGCTTATTGCTAGAGGTTTGCAAAGAAATTAATGTAGACAATGGTGGTAAATCCTGAAAGTTGGTTGTCAAACACAAGTTGTTTATACTAATTTCAAATTGGTTATCTCAAATATTATATTTATATTATTTACCCTAAGGATTACCGTAAGGATTACCGTAAGGATTACCGTAAGGATTACCGTAAGGTTTACCCTAAGGTTTACCCTAAGGTTTACCCTAAGGTTTACCCTAAGGTTTACCCTAAGGTTTACCCTAAGGTTTACCCTAAGGTTTACCCTAAGGTTTACCCTAAGGTTTACCCTAAGGTTTACCCTAAGGTTTACCCTAAGGTTTACCCTAAGGTTTACCCTAAGGTTTACCCTAAGGTTTACCCTAAGGTTTAGGTTTTCGAGGATTAGAGTTTCAGTTAGGGTTAGCGTTTCGCATAGAGGTAGGATTTGAGATAGGGTTAGATTTTCAGTTAGGGTTATGTTTCACATAGTTTAAACTTTCAGCTAGGGTTTGGATTTTCAAGGGTTAGAGTTTCAGCTAGTGCTAGGGTTTCATGGGGTTAGGGTTTCAGTTAGGGTTAGGGTTTCAGTTAGAATTAGGGTTTCAGTTAGGGATAGGGTTTCAGTTGGGGTTAGGGTTTTAGTTAGGTTAGGGTTTCAGTTATGGTTGGCGTTTTTGTTTCGGGCTGGCTTAGGGTTTAGTAAGGCTTATGGTTTTGCTTATTGCTAGAGGTTTGCAAAGAAATTAATGTAGACAATGGTGGTAAATCCTGAAAGTTGGTTGTCAAACACAAGTTGTTTATACTAATTTCAAATTGGTTATATCAAATATTATATTTATATTATTTACCGTAAGGATTACCGTAAGGATTACCGTAAGGATTACCGTAAGGATTACCCTAAGGTTTACCCTAAGGTTTACCCTAAGGTTTACCCTAAGGTTTACCCTAAGGTTTACCCTAAGGTTTACCCTAAGGTTTACCCTAAGGTTTAGGTTTTCGAGGATTAGAGTTTCAGTTAGGGTTAGGGTTTCGCATAGAGGTAGGATTTGAGATAGGGTTAGATTTTCAGTTAGGGTTATGTTTCACATAGTTTAAACTTTCAGCTAGGGTTTGGATTTTCAAGGGTTAGAGTTTCAGCTAGTGCTAGGGTTTCATGGGGTTAGGGTTTCAGTTAGGGTTAGGGTTTCAGTTAGAATTAGGGTTTCAGTTAGGGATAGGGTTTCAGTTGGGGTTAGGGTTTTAGTTAGGTTAGGGTTTCAGTTATGGTTGGCGTTTTTGTTTCGGGCTGGCTTAGGGTTTAGTAAGGCTTATGGTTTTGCTTATTGCTAGAGGTTTGCAAAGAAATTAATGTAGACAATGGTGGTAAATCCTGAAAGTTGGTTGTCAAACACAAGTTGTTTATACTAATTTCAAATTGGTTATATCAAATATTATATTTATATTATTTACCGTAAGGATTACCGTAAGGTTTACCCTAAGGTTTACCCTAAGGTTTACCCTAAGGTTTACCCTAAGGTTTACCCTAAGGTTTACCCTAAGGTTTACCCTAAGGTTTACCCTAAGGTTTACCCTAAGGTTTACCCTAAGGTTTACCCTAAGGTTTACCCTAAGGTTTACCCTAAGGTTTACCCTAAGGTTTACCCTAAGGTTTACCCTAAGGTTTACCCTAAGGTTTACCCTAAGGTTTACCCTAAGGTTTACCCTAAGGTTTACCCTAAGGTTTACCCTAAGGTTTACCCTAAGGTTTACCCTAAGGTTTACCCTAAGGTTTACCCTAAGGTTTAGGTTTTCGAGGATTAGAGTTTCAGTTAGGGTTAGCGTTTCGCATAGAGGTAGGATTTGAGATAGGGTTAGATTTTCAGTTAGGGTTATGTTTCACATAGTTTAAACTTTCAGCTAGGGTTTGGATTTTCAAGGGTTAGAGTTTCAGCTAGTGCTAGGGTTTCATGGGGTTAGGGTTTCAGTTAGGGTTAGGGTTTCAGTTAGAATTAGGGTTTCAGTTAGGGATAGGGTTTCAGTTGGGGTTAGGGTTTTAGTTAGGTTAGGGTTTCAGTTATGGTTGGCGTTTTTGTTTCGGGCTGGCTTAGGGTTTAGTAAGGCTTATGGTTTTGCTTATTGCTAGAGGTTTGCAAAGAAATTAATGTAGACAATGGTGGTAAATCCTGAAAGTTGGTTGTCAAACACAAGTTGTTTATACTAATTTCAAATTGGTTATATCAAATATTATATTTATATTATTTACCGTAAGGATTACCGTAAGGATTACCGTAAGGATTACCGTAAGGATTACCGTAAGGATTACCGTAAGGATTACCCTAAGGATTACCCTAAGGATTACCCTAAGGTTTACCCTAAGGTTTACCCTAAGGTTTACCCTAAGGTTTACCCTAAGGTTTACCCTAAGGTTTACCCTAAGGTTTACCCTAAGGTTTACCCTAAGGTTTACCCTAAGGTTTACCCTAAGGTTTACCCTAAGGTTTACCCTAAGGTTTACCCTAAGGTTTACCCTAAGGTTTACCCTAAGGTTTAGGTTTTCGAGGATTAGAGTTTCAGTTAGGGTTAGCGTTTCGCATAGAGGTAGGATTTGAGATAGGGTTAGATTTTCAGTTAGGGTTATGTTTCACATAGTTTAAACTTTCAGCTAGGGTTTGGATTTTCAACGGTTAGAGTTTCAGCTAGTGCTAGGGTTTCATGGGGTTAGGGTTTCAGTTAGGGTTAGGGTTTCAGTTAGAATTAGGGTTTCAGTTAGGGATAGGGTTTCAGTTGGGGTTAGGGTTTTAGTTAGGTTAGGGTTTCAGTTATGGTTGGCGTTTTTGTTTCGGGCTGGCTTAGGGTTTAGTAAGGCTTATGGTTTTGCTTATTGCTAGAGGTTTGCAAAGAAATTAATGTAGTCAATGGTGGTAAATCCTGAAAGTTGGTTGTCAAACACAAATTGTTTATACTAATTTCAAATTGGTTATCTCAAAGATTATATTTATATTATTTACCCTAAGGATTACCGTAAGGATTACCGTAAGGATTACCGTAAGGATTACCGTAAGGTTTACCCTAAGGTTTACCCTAAGGTTTACCCTAAGGTTTACCCTAAGGTTTACCCTAAGGTTTACCCTAAGGTTTACCCTAAGGTTTACCCTAAGGTTTACCCTAAGGTTTACCCTAAGGTTTACCCTAAGGTTTACCCTAAGGTTTACCCTAAGGTTTAGGTTTTCGAGGATTAGAGTTTCAGTTAGGGTTAGGGTTTCGCATAGAGGTAGGATTTGAGATAGGGTTAGATTTTCAGTTAGGGTTATGTTTCACATAGTTTAAACTTTCAGCTAGGGTTTGGATTTTCAAGGGTTAGAGTTTCAGCTAGTGCTAGGGTTTCATGGGGTTAGGGTTTCAGTTAGGGTTAGGGTTTCAGTTAGAATTAGGGTTTCAGTTAGGGATAGGGTTTCAGTTGGGGTTAGGGTTTTAGTTAGGTTAGGGTTTCAGTTATGGTTGGCGTTTTTGTTTCGGGCTGGCTTAGGGTTTAGTAAGGCTTATGGTTTTGCTTATTGCTAGAGGTTTGCAAAGAAATTAATGTAGACAATGGTGGTAAATCCTGAAAGTTGGTTGTCAAACACAAGTTGTTTATACTAATTTCAAATTGGTTATATCAAATATTATATTTATATTATTTACCGTAAGGATTACCGTAAGGATTACCGTAAGGATTACCGTAAGGATTACCCTAAGGTTTACCCTAAGGTTTACCCTAAGGTTTACCCTAAGGTTTACCCTAAGGTTTACCCTAAGGTTTACCCTAAGGTTTACCCTAAGGTTTACCCTAAGGTTTACCCTAAGGTTTAGGTTTTCGAGGATTAGAGTTTCAGTTAGGGTTAGGGTTTCGCATAGAGGTAGGATTTGAGATAGGGTTAGATTTTCAGTTAGGGTTATGTTTCACATAGTTTAAACTTTCAGCTAGGGTTTGGATTTTCAAGGGTTAGAGTTTCAGCTAGTGCTAGGGTTTCATGGGGTTAGGGTTTCAGTTAGGGTTAGGGTTTCAGTTAGAATTAGGGTTTCAGTTAGGGATAGGGTTTCAGTTGGGGTTAGGGTTTTAGTTAGGTTAGGGTTTCAGTTATGGTTGGCGTTTTTGTTTCGGGCTGGCTTAGGGTTTAGTAAGGCTTATGGTTTTGCTTATTGCTAGAGGTTTGCAAAGAAATTAATGTAGTCAATGGTGGTAAATCCTGAAAGTTGGTTGTCAAACACAAGTTGTTTATACTAATTTCAAATTGGTTATATCAAATATTATATTTATATTATTTACCGTAAGGATTACCGTAAGGTTTACCCTAAGGTTTACCCTAAGGTTTACCCTAAGGTTTACCCTAAGGTTTACCCTAAGGTTTACCCTAAGGTTTACCCTAAGGTTTACCCTAAGGTTTACCCTAAGGTTTACCCTAAGGTTTACCCTAAGGTTTACCCTAAGGTTTACCCTAAGGTTTACCCTAAGGTTTACCCTAAGGTTTACCCTAAGGTTTACCCTAAGGTTTACCCTAAGGTTTACCCTAAGGTTTAGGTTTTCGAGGATTAGAGTTTCAGTTAGGGTTAGGGTTTCGCATAGAGGTAGGATTTGAGATAGGGTTAGATTTTCAGTTAGGGTTATGTTTCACATAGTTTAAACTTTCAGCTAGGGTTTGGATTTTCAAGGGTTAGAGTTTCAGCTAGTGCTAGGGTTTCATGGGGTTAGGGTTTCAGTTAGGGTTAGGGTTTCAGTTAGAATTAGGGTTTCAGTTAGGGATAGGGTTTCAGTTGGGGTTAGGGTTTTAGTTAGGTTAGGGTTTCAGTTATGGTTGGCGTTTTTGTTTCGGGCTGGCTTAGGGTTTAGTAAGGCTTATGGTTTTGCTTATTGCTAGAGGTTTGCAAAGAAATTAATGTAGACAATGGTGGTAAATCCTGAAAGTTGGTTGTCAAACACAAGTTGTTTATACTAATTTCAAATTGGTTATATCAAATATTATATTTATATTATTTACCGTAAGGATTACCGTAAGGATTACCGTAAGGATTACCGTAAGGATTACCGTAAGGATTACCGTAAGGATTACCCTAAGGATTACCGTAAGGATTACCCTAAGGTTTACCCTAAGGTTTACCCTAAGGTTTACCCTAAGGTTTACCCTAAGGTTTACCCTAAGGTTTACCCTAAGGTTTACCCTAAGGTTTAGGTTTTCGAGGATTAGAGTTTCAGTTAGGGTTAGGGTTTCGCATAGAGGTAGGATTTGAGATAGGGTTAGATTTTCAGTTAGGGTTATGTTTCACATAGTTTAAACTTTCAGCTAGGGTTTGGATTTTCAAGGGTTAGAGTTTCAGCTAGTGCTAGGGTTTCATGGGGTTAGGGTTTCAGTTAGGGTTAGGGTTTCAGTTAGAATTAGGGTTTCAGTTAGGGATAGGGTTTCAGTTGGGGTTAGGGTTTTAGTTAGGTTAGGGTTTCAGTTATGGTTGGCGTTTTTGTTTCGGGCTGGCTTAGGGTTTAGTAAGGCTTATGGTTTTGCTTATTGCTAGAGGTTTGCAAAGAAATTAATGTAGACAATGGTGGTAAATCCTGAAAGTTGGTTGTCAAACACAAGTTGTTTATACTAATTTCAAATTGGTTATATCAAATATTATATTTATATTATTTACCGTAAGGATTACCGTAAGGTTTACCCTAAGGTTTACCCTAAGGTTTACCCTAAGGTTTACCCTAAGGTTTACCCTAAGGTTTACCCTAAGGTTTACCCTAAGGTTTACCCTAAGGTTTACCCTAAGGTTTACCCTAAGGTTTACCCTAAGGTTTACCCTAAGGTTTACCCTAAGGTTTACCCTAAGGTTTAGGTTTTCGAGGATTAGAGTTTCAGTTAGGGTTAGGGTTTCGCATAGAGGTAGGATTTGAGATAGGGTTAGATTTTCAGTTAGGGTTATGTTTCACATAGTTTAAACTTTCAGCTAGGGTTTGGATTTTCAAGGGTTAGAGTTTCAGCTAGTGCTAGGGTTTCATGGGGTTAGGGTTTCAGTTAGGGTTAGGGTTTCAGTTAGAATTAGGGTTTCAGTTAGGGATAGGGTTTCAGTTGGGGTTAGGGTTTTAGTTAGGTTAGGGTTTCAGTTATGGTTGGCGTTTTTGTTTCGGGCTGGCTTAGGGTTTAGTAAGGCTTATGGTTTTGCTTATTGCTAGAGGTTTGCAAAGAAATTAATGTAGACAATGGTGGTAAATCCTGAAAGTTGGTTGTCAAACACAAGTTGTTTATACTAATTTCAAATTGGTTATATCAAATATTATATTTATATTATTTACCGTAAGGATTACCGTAAGGATTACCGTAAGGATTACCGTAAGGATTACCGTAAGGATTACCGTAAGGATTACCCTAAGGATTACCGTAAGGATTACCCTAAGGTTTACCCTAAGGTTTACCCTAAGGTTTACCCTAAGGTTTACCCTAAGGTTTACCCTAAGGTTTACCCTAAGGTTTACCCTAAGGTTTACCCTAAGGTTTAGGTTTTCGAGGATTAGAGTTTCAGTTAGGGTTAGGGTTTCGCATAGAGGTAGGATTTGAGATAGGGTTAGATTTTCAGTTAGGGTTATGTTTCACATAGTTTAAACTTTCAGCTAGGGTTTGGATTTTCAAGGGTTAGAGTTTCAGCTAGTGCTAGGGTTTCATGGGGTTAGGGTTTCAGTTAGGGTTAGGGTTTCAGTTAGAATTAGGGTTTCAGTTAGGGATAGGGTTTCAGTTGGGGTTAGGGTTTTAGTTAGGTTAGGGTTTCAGTTATGGTTGGCGTTTTTGTTTCGGGCTGGCTTAGGGTTTAGTAAGGCTTATGGTTTTGCTTATTGCTAGAGGTTTGCAAAGAAATTAATGTAGACAATGGTGGTAAATCCTGAAAGTTGGTTGTCAAACACAAGTTGTTTATACTAATTTCAAATTGGTTATCTCAAATATTATATTTATATTATTTACCCTAAGGATTACCGTAAGGATTACCGTAAGGATTACCGTAAGGATTACCGTAAGGTTTACCCTAAGGTTTACCCTAAGGTTTACCCTAAGGTTTACCCTAAGGTTTACCCTAAGGTTTACCCTAAGGTTTACCCTAAGGTTTACCCTAAGGTTTACCCTAAGGTTTACCCTAAGGTTTACCCTAAGGTTTAGGTTTTCGAGGATTAGAGTTTCAGTTAGGGTTAGGGTTTCGCATAGAGGTAGGATTTGAGATAGGGTTAGATTTTCAGTTAGGGTTATGTTTCACATAGTTTAAACTTTCAGCTAGGGTTTGGATTTTCAAGGGTTAGAGTTTCAGCTAGTGCTAGGGTTTCATGGGGTTAGGGTTTCAGTTAGGGTTAGGGTTTCAGTTAGAATTAGGGTTTCAGTTAGGGATAGGGTTTCAGTTGGGGTTAGGGTTTTAGTTAGGTTAGGGTTTCAGTTATGGTTGGCGTTTTTGTTTCGGGCTGGCTTAGGGTTTAGTAAGGCTTATGGTTTTGCTTATTGCTAGAGGTTTGCAAAGAAATTAATGTAGACAATGGTGGTAAATCCTGAAAGTTGGTTGTCAAACACAAGTTGTTTATACTAATTTCAAATTGGTTATATCAAATATTATATTTATATTATTTACCGTAAGGATTACCGTAAGGATTACCGTAAGGATTACCGTAAGGATTACCCTAAGGTTTACCCTAAGGTTTACCCTAAGGTTTACCCTAAGGTTTACCCTAAGGTTTACCCTAAGGTTTACCCTAAGGTTTACCCTAAGGTTTACCCTAAGGTTTACCCTAAGGTTTAGGTTTTCGAGGATTAGAGTTTCAGTTAGGGTTAGGGTTTCGCATAGAGGTAGGATTTGAGATAGGGTTAGATTTTCAGTTAGGGTTATGTTTCACATAGTTTAAACTTTCAGCTAGGGTTTGGATTTTCAAGGGTTAGAGTTTCAGCTAGTGCTAGGGTTTCATGGGGTTAGGGTTTCAGTTAGGGTTAGGGTTTCAGTTAGAATTAGGGTTTCAGTTAGGGATAGGGTTTCAGTTGGGGTTAGGGTTTTAGTTAGGTTAGGGTTTCAGTTATGGTTGGCGTTTTTGTTTCGGGCTGGCTTAGGGTTTAGTAAGGCTTATGGTTTTGCTTATTGCTAGAGGTTTGCAAAGAAATTAATGTAGACAATGGTGGTAAATCCTGAAAGTTGGTTGTCAAACACAAGTTGTTTATACTAATTTCAAATTGGTTATATCAAATATTATATTTATATTATTTACCGTAAGGATTACCGTAAGGATTACCCTAAGGTTTACCCTAAGGTTTACCCTAAGGTTTACCCTAAGGTTTACCCTAAGGTTTACCCTAAGGTTTACCCTAAGGTTTACCCTAAGGTTTACCCTAAGGTTTACCCTAAGGTTTACCCTAAGGTTTACCCTAAGGTTTACCCTAAGGTTTACCCTAAGGTTTACCCTAAGGTTTACCCTAAGGTTTACCCTAAGGTTTACCCTAAGGTTTACCCTAAGGTTTACCCTAAGGTTTACCCTAAGGTTTACCCTAAGGTTTACCCTAAGGTTTACCCTAAGGTTTACCCTAAGGTTTAGGTTTTCGAGGATTAGAGTTTCAGTTAGGGTTAGCATTTCGCATAGAGGTAGGATTTGAGATAGGGTTAGATTTTCAGTTAGGGTTATGTTTCACATAGTTTAAACTTTCAGCTAGGGTTTGGATTTTCAAGGGTTAGAGTTTCAGCTAGTGCTAGGGTTTCATGGGGTTAGGGTTTCAGTTAGGGTTAGGGTTTCAGTTAGAATTAGGGTTTCAGTTAGGGATAGGGTTTCAGTTGGGGTTAGGGTTTTAGTTAGGTTAGGGTTTCAGTTATGGTTGGCGTTTTTGTTTCGGGCTGGCTTAGGGTTTAGTAAGGCTTATGGTTTTGCTTATTGCTAGAGGTTTGCAAAGAAATTAATGTAGACAATGGTGGTAAATCCTGAAAGTTGGTTGTCAAACACAAGTTGTTTATACTAATTTCAAATTGGTTATATCAAATATTATATTTATATTATTTACCGTAAGGATTACCGTAAGGATTACCGTAAGGATTACCGTAAGGATTACCGTAAGGATTACCGTAAGGATTACCCTAAGGATTACCGTAAGGATTACCCTAAGGTTTACCCTAAGGTTTACCCTAAGGTTTACCCTAAGGTTTACCCTAAGGTTTACCCTAAGGTTTACCCTAAGGTTTACCCTAAGGTTTAGGTTTTCGAGGATTAGAGTTTCAGTTAGGGTTAGGGTTTCGCATAGAGGTAGGATTTGAGATAGGGTTAGATTTTCAGTTAGGGTTATGTTTCACATAGTTTAAACTTTCAGCTAGGGTTTGGATTTTCAAGGGTTAGAGTTTCAGCTAGTGCTAGGGTTTCATGGGGTTAGGGTTTCAGTTAGGGTTAGGGTTTCAGTTAGAATTAGGGTTTCAGTTAGGGATAGGGTTTCAGTTGGGGTTAGGGTTTTAGTTAGGTTAGGGTTTCAGTTATGGTTGGCGTTTTTGTTTCGGGCTGGCTTAGGGTTTAGTAAGGCTTATGGTTTTGCTTATTGCTAGAGGTTTGCAAAGAAATTAATGTAGACAATGGTGGTAAATCCTGAAAGTTGGTTGTCAAACACAAGTTGTTTATACTAATTTCAAATTGGTTATATCAAATATTATATTTATATTATTTACCGTAAGGATTACCGTAAGGTTTACCCTAAGGTTTACCCTAAGGTTTACCCTAAGGTTTACCCTAAGGTTTACCCTAAGGTTTACCCTAAGGTTTACCCTAAGGTTTACCCTAAGGTTTACCCTAAGGTTTACCCTAAGGTTTACCCTAAGGTTTACCCTAAGGTTTACCCTAAGGTTTACCCTAAGGTTTACCCTAAGGTTTACCCTAAGGTTTAGGTTTTCGAGGATTAGAGTTTCAGTTAGGGTTAGCGTTTCGCATAGAGGTAGGATTTGAGATAGGGTTAGATTTTCAGTTAGGGTTATGTTTCACATAGTTTAAACTTTCAGCTAGGGTTTGGATTTTCAAGGGTTAGAGTTTCAGCTAGTGCTAGGGTTTCATGGGGTTAGGGTTTCAGTTAGGGTTAGGGTTTCAGTTAGAATTAGGGTTTCAGTTAGGGATAGGGTTTCAGTTGGGGTTAGGGTTTTAGTTAGGTTAGGGTTTCAGTTATGGTTGGCGTTTTTGTTTCGGGCTGGCTTAGGGTTTAGTAAGGCTTATGGTTTTGCTTATTGCTAGAGGTTTGCAAAGAAATTAATGTAGACAATGGTGGTAAATCCTGAAAGTTGGTTGTCAAACACAAGTTGTTTATACTAATTTCAAATTGGTTATATCAAATATTATATTTATATTATTTACCGTAAGGATTACCGTAAGGTTTACCCTAAGGTTTACCCTAAGGTTTACCCTAAGGTTTACCCTAAGGTTTACCCTAAGGTTTACCCTAAGGTTTACCCTAAGGTTTACCCTAAGGTTTACCCTAAGGTTTACCCTAAGGTTTACCCTAAGGTTTACCCTAAGGTTTACCCTAAGGTTTACCCTAAGGTTTACCCTAAGGTTTACCCTAAGGTTTACCCTAAGGTTTACCCTAAGGTTTACCCTAAGGTTTACCCTAAGGTTTACCCTAAGGTTTACCCTAAGGTTTACCCTAAGGTTTACCCTAAGGTTTACCCTAAGGTTTACCCTAAGGTTTACCCTAAGGTTTACCCTAAGGTTTACCCTAAGGTTTACCCTAAGGTTTAGGTTTTCGAGGATTAGAGTTTCAGTTAGGGTTAGGGTTTCGCATAGAGGTAGGATTTGAGATAGGGTTAGATTTTCAGTTAGGGTTATGTTTCACATAGTTTAAACTTTCAGCTAGGGTTTGGATTTTCAAGGGTTAGAGTTTCAGCTAGTGCTAGGGTTTCATGGGGTTAGGGTTTCAGTTAGGGTTAGGGTTTCAGTTAGAATTAGGGTTTCAGTTAGGGATAGGGTTTCAGTTGGGGTTAGGGTTTTAGTTAGGTTAGGGTTTCAGTTATGGTTGGCGTTTTTGTTTCGGGCTGGCTTAGGGTTTAGTAAGGCTTATGGTTTTGCTTATTGCTAGAGGTTTGCAAAGAAATTAATGTAGACAATGGTGGTAAATCCTGAAAGTTGGTTGTCAAACACAAGTTGTTTATACTAATTTCAAATTGGTTATATCAAATATTATATTTATATTATTTACCGTAAGGATTACCGTAAGGATTACCGTAAGGATTACCGTAAGGATTACCGTAAGGATTACCGTAAGGATTACCCTAAGGATTACCGTAAGGATTACCCTAAGGTTTACCCTAAGGTTTACCCTAAGGTTTACCCTAAGGTTTACCCTAAGGTTTACCCTAAGGTTTACCCTAAGGTTTAGGTTTTCGAGGATTAGAGTTTCAGTTAGGGTTAGGGTTTCGCATAGAGGTAGGATTTGAGATAGGGTTAGATTTTCAGTTAGGGTTATGTTTCACATAGTTTAAACTTTCAGCTAGGGTTTGGATTTTCAACGGTTAGAGTTTCAGCTAGTGCTAGGGTTTCATGGGGTTAGGGTTTCAGTTAGGGTTAGGGTTTCAGTTAGAATTAGGGTTTCAGTTAGGGATAGGGTTTCAGTTGGGGTTAGGGTTTTAGTTAGGTTAGGGTTTCAGTTATGGTTGGCGTTTTTGTTTCGGGCTGGCTTAGGGTTTAGTAAGGCTTATGGTTTTGCTTATTGCTAGAGGTTTGCAAAGAAATTAATGTAGACAATGGTGGTAAATCCAGAAAGTTGGTGTCTAACACAAATTGTTTATACTAATTTCAAATTGGTTATCTCAAAGATTATATTTATATTATTTACCCTAAGGTTTACCCTAAGGTTTACCCTAAGGTTTACCCTAAGGTTTACCCTAAGGTTTACCCTAAGGTTTACCCTAAGGTTTACCCTAAGGTTTACCCTAAGGTTTACCCTAAGGTTTACCCTAAGGTTTACCCTAAGGTTTACCCTAAGGTTTACCCTAAGGTTTACCCTAAGGTTTACCCTAAGGTTTACCCTAAGGTTTAGGTTTTCGAGGATTAGAGTTTCAGTTAGGGTTAGGGTTTCGCATAGAGGTAGGATTTGAGATAGGGTTAGATTTTCAGTTAGGGTTAGGTTTCACATAGTTTAAACTTTCAGCTAGGGTTTGGATTTTCAACGGTTAGAGTTTCAGCTAGTGCTAGGGTTTCATGGGGTTAGGGTTTCAGTTAGGGTTAGGGTTTCAGTTAGAATTAGGGTTTCAGTTAGGGATAGGGTTTCAGTTGGGGTTAGGGTTTTAGTTAGGTTAGGGTTTCAGTTATGGTTGGCGTTTTTGTTTCGGGCTGGCTTAGGGTTTAGTAAGGCTTATGGTTTTGCTTATTGCTAGAGGTTTGCAAAGAAATTAATGTAGACAATGGTGGTAAATCCTGAAAGTTGGTTGTCAAACACAAGTTGTTTATACTAATTTCAAATTGGTTATCTCAAATATTATATTTATATTATTTACCCTAAGGATTACCGTAAGGATTACCGTAAGGATTACCGTAAGGATTACCGTAAGGTTTACCCTAAGGTTTACCCTAAGGTTTACCCTAAGGTTTACCCTAAGGTTTACCCTAAGGTTTACCCTAAGGTTTACCCTAAGGTTTACCCTAAGGTTTACCCTAAGGTTTACCCTAAGGTTTACCCTAAGGTTTACCCTAAGGTTTACCCTAAGGTTTAGGTTTTCGAGGATTAGAGTTTCAGTTAGGGTTAGCGTTTCGCATAGAGGTAGGATTTGAGATAGGGTTAGATTTTCAGTTAGGGTTATGTTTCACATAGTTTAAACTTTCAGCTAGGGTTTGGATTTTCAAGGGTTAGAGTTTCAGCTAGTGCTAGGGTTTCATGGGGTTAGGGTTTCAGTTAGGGTTAGGGTTTCAGTTAGAATTAGGGTTTCAGTTAGGGATAGGGTTTCAGTTGGGGTTAGGGTTTTAGTTAGGTTAGGGTTTCAGTTATGGTTGGCGTTTTTGTTTCGGGCTGGCTTAGGGTTTAGTAAGGCTTATGGTTTTGCTTATTGCTAGAGGTTTGCAAAGAAATTAATGTAGACAATGGTGGTAAATCCTGAAAGTTGGTTGTCAAACACAAGTTGTTTATACTAATTTCAAATTGGTTATATCAAATATTATATTTATATTATTTACCGTAAGGATTACCGTAAGGATTACCGTAAGGATTACCGTAAGGATTACCCTAAGGTTTACCCTAAGGTTTACCCTAAGGTTTACCCTAAGGTTTACCCTAAGGTTTACCCTAAGGTTTACCCTAAGGTTTACCCTAAGGTTTACCCTAAGGTTTACCCTAAGGTTTACCCTAAGGTTTAGGTTTTCGAGGATTAGAGTTTCAGTTAGGGTTAGGGTTTCGCATAGAGGTAGGATTTGAGATAGGGTTAGATTTTCAGTTAGGGTTATGTTTCACATAGTTTAAACTTTCAGCTAGGGTTTGGATTTTCAAGGGTTAGAGTTTCAGCTAGTGCTAGGGTTTCATGGGGTTAGGGTTTCAGTTAGGGTTAGGGTTTCAGTTAGAATTAGGGTTTCAGTTAGGGATAGGGTTTCAGTTGGGGTTAGGGTTTTAGTTAGGTTAGGGTTTCAGTTATGGTTGGCGTTTTTGTTTCGGGCTGGCTTAGGGTTTAGTAAGGCTTATGGTTTTGCTTATTGCTAGAGGTTTGCAAAGAAATTAATGTAGTCAATGGTGGTAAATCCTGAAAGTTGGTTGTCAAACACAAGTTGTTTATACTAATTTCAAATTGGTTATATCAAATATTATATTTATATTATTTACCGTAAGGATTACCGTAAGGTTTACCCTAAGGTTTACCCTAAGGTTTACCCTAAGGTTTACCCTAAGGTTTACCCTAAGGTTTACCCTAAGGTTTACCCTAAGGTTTACCCTAAGGTTTACCCTAAGGTTTACCCTAAGGTTTACCCTAAGGTTTACCCTAAGGTTTACCCTAAGGTTTACCCTAAGGTTTACCCTAAGGTTTACCCTAAGGTTTACCCTAAGGTTTACCCTAAGGTTTACCCTAAGGTTTACCCTAAGGTTTACCCTAAGGTTTAGGTTTTCGAGGATTAGAGTTTCAGTTAGGGTTAGGGTTTCGCATAGAGGTAGGATTTGAGATAGGGTTAGATTTTCAGTTAGGGTTATGTTTCACATAGTTTAAACTTTCAGCTAGGGTTTGGATTTTCAAGGGTTAGAGTTTCAGCTAGTGCTAGGGTTTCATGGGGTTAGGGTTTCAGTTAGGGTTAGGGTTTCAGTTAGAATTAGGGTTTCAGTTAGGGATAGGGTTTCAGTTGGGGTTAGGGTTTTAGTTAGGTTAGGGTTTCAGTTATGGTTGGCGTTTTTGTTTCGGGCTGGCTTAGGGTTTAGTAAGGCTTATGGTTTTGCTTATTGCTAGAGGTTTGCAAAGAAATTAATGTAGACAATGGTGGTAAATCCTGAAAGTTGGTTGTCAAACACAAGTTGTTTATACTAATTTCAAATTGGTTATATCAAATATTATATTTATATTATTTACCGTAAGGATTACCGTAAGGATTACCGTAAGGATTACCGTAAGGATTACCGTAAGGATTACCGTAAGGATTACCCTAAGGATTACCGTAAGGATTACCCTAAGGTTTACCCTAAGGTTTACCCTAAGGTTTACCCTAAGGTTTACCCTAAGGTTTACCCTAAGGTTTACCCTAAGGTTTACCCTAAGGTTTAGGTTTTCGAGGATTAGAGTTTCAGTTAGGGTTAGGGTTTCGCATAGAGGTAGGATTTGAGATAGGGTTAGATTTTCAGTTAGGGTTATGTTTCACATAGTTTAAACTTTCAGCTAGGGTTTGGATTTTCAAGGGTTAGAGTTTCAGCTAGTGCTAGGGTTTCATGGGGTTAGGGTTTCAGTTAGGGTTAGGGTTTCAGTTAGAATTAGGGTTTCAGTTAGGGATAGGGTTTCAGTTGGGGTTAGGGTTTTAGTTAGGTTAGGGTTTCAGTTATGGTTGGCGTTTTTGTTTCGGGCTGGCTTAGGGTTTAGTAAGGCTTATGGTTTTGCTTATTGCTAGAGGTTTGCAAAGAAATTAATGTAGACAATGGTGGTAAATCCTGAAAGTTGGTTGTCAAACACAAGTTGTTTATACTAATTTCAAATTGGTTATATCAAATATTATATTTATATTATTTACCGTAAGGATTACCGTAAGGTTTACCCTAAGGTTTACCCTAAGGTTTACCCTAAGGTTTACCCTAAGGTTTACCCTAAGGTTTACCCTAAGGTTTACCCTAAGGTTTACCCTAAGGTTTACCCTAAGGTTTACCCTAAGGTTTACCCTAAGGTTTACCCTAAGGTTTACCCTAAGGTTTACCCTAAGGTTTACCCTAAGGTTTACCCTAAGGTTTAGGTTTTCGAGGATTAGAGTTTCAGTTAGGGTTAGGGTTTCGCATAGAGGTAGGATTTGAGATAGGGTTAGATTTTCAGTTAGGGTTATGTTTCACATAGTTTAAACTTTCAGCTAGGGTTTGGATTTTCAAGGGTTAGAGTTTCAGCTAGTGCTAGGGTTTCATGGGGTTAGGGTTTCAGTTAGGGTTAGGGTTTCAGTTAGAATTAGGGTTTCAGTTAGGGATAGGGTTTCAGTTGGGGTTAGGGTTTTAGTTAGGTTAGGGTTTCAGTTATGGTTGGCGTTTTTGTTTCGGGCTGGCTTAGGGTTTAGTAAGGCTTATGGTTTTGCTTATTGCTAGAGGTTTGCAAAGAAATTAATGTAGACAATGGTGGTAAATCCTGAAAGTTGGTTGTCAAACACAAGTTGTTTATACTAATTTCAAATTGGTTATATCAAATATTATATTTATATTATTTACCGTAAGGATTACCGTAAGGATTACCGTAAGGATTACCGTAAGGATTACCGTAAGGATTACCGTAAGGATTACCCTAAGGATTACCGTAAGGATTACCCTAAGGTTTACCCTAAGGTTTACCCTAAGGTTTACCCTAAGGTTTACCCTAAGGTTTACCCTAAGGTTTACCCTAAGGTTTACCCTAAGGTTTACCCTAAGGTTTACCCTAAGGTTTAGGTTTTCGAGGATTAGAGTTTCAGTTAGGGTTAGGGTTTCGCATAGAGGTAGGATTTGAGATAGGGTTAGATTTTCAGTTAGGGTTATGTTTCACATAGTTTAAACTTTCAGCTAGGGTTTGGATTTTCAAGGGTTAGAGTTTCAGCTAGTGCTAGGGTTTCATGGGGTTAGGGTTTCAGTTAGGGTTAGGGTTTCAGTTAGAATTAGGGTTTCAGTTAGGGATAGGGTTTCAGTTGGGGTTAGGGTTTTAGTTAGGTTAGGGTTTCAGTTATGGTTGGCGTTTTTGTTTCGGGCTGGCTTAGGGTTTAGTAAGGCTTATGGTTTTGCTTATTGCTAGAGGTTTGCAAAGAAATTAATGTAGACAATGGTGGTAAATCCTGAAAGTTGGTTGTCAAACACAAATTGTTTATACTAATTTCAAATTGGTTATCTCAAAGATTATATTTATATTATTTACCCTAAGGATTACCGTAAGGATTACCGTAAGGATTACCGTAAGGATTACCGTAAGGTTTACCCTAAGGTTTACCCTAAGGTTTACCCTAAGGTTTACCCTAAGGTTTACCCTAAGGTTTACCCTAAGGTTTACCCTAAGGTTTACCCTAAGGTTTACCCTAAGGTTTACCCTAAGGTTTACCCTAAGGTTTAGGTTTTCGAGGATTAGAGTTTCAGTTAGGGTTAGGGTTTCGCATAGAGGTAGGATTTGAGATAGGGTTAGATTTTCAGTTAGGGTTATGTTTCACATAGTTTAAACTTTCAGCTAGGGTTTGGATTTTCAAGGGTTAGAGTTTCAGCTAGTGCTAGGGTTTCATGGGGTTAGGGTTTCAGTTAGGGTTAGGGTTTCAGTTAGAATTAGGGTTTCAGTTAGGGATAGGGTTTCAGTTGGGGTTAGGGTTTTAGTTAGGTTAGGGTTTCAGTTATGGTTGGCGTTTTTGTTTCGGGCTGGCTTAGGGTTTAGTAAGGCTTATGGTTTTGCTTATTGCTAGAGGTTTGCAAAGAAATTAATGTAGACAATGGTGGTAAATCCTGAAAGTTGGTTGTCAAACACAAGTTGTTTATACTAATTTCAAATTGGTTATATCAAATATTATATTTATATTATTTACCGTAAGGATTACCGTAAGGATTACCGTAAGGATTACCGTAAGGATTACCCTAAGGTTTACCCTAAGGTTTACCCTAAGGTTTACCCTAAGGTTTACCCTAAGGTTTACCCTAAGGTTTACCCTAAGGTTTACCCTAAGGTTTACCCTAAGGTTTAGGTTTTCGAGGATTAGAGTTTCAGTTAGGGTTAGGGTTTCGCATAGAGGTAGGATTTGAGATAGGGTTAGATTTTCAGTTAGGGTTATGTTTCACATAGTTTAAACTTTCAGCTAGGGTTTGGATTTTCAAGGGTTAGAGTTTCAGCTAGTGCTAGGGTTTCATGGGGTTAGGGTTTCAGTTAGGGTTAGGGTTTCAGTTAGAATTAGGGTTTCAGTTAGGGATAGGGTTTCAGTTGGGGTTAGGGTTTTAGTTAGGTTAGGGTTTCAGTTATGGTTGGCGTTTTTGTTTCGGGCTGGCTTAGGGTTTAGTAAGGCTTATGGTTTTGCTTATTGCTAGAGGTTTGCAAAGAAATTAATGTAGACAATGGTGGTAAATCCTGAAAGTTGGTTGTCAAACACAAGTTGTTTATACTAATTTCAAATTGGTTATATCAAATATTATATTTATATTATTTACCGTAAGGATTACCCTAAGGATTACCCTAAGGTTTACCCTAAGGTTTACCCTAAGGTTTACCCTAAGGTTTACCCTAAGGTTTACCCTAAGGTTTACCCTAAGGTTTACCCTAAGGTTTACCCTAAGGTTTACCCTAAGGTTTACCCTAAGGTTTACCCTAAGGTTTACCCTAAGGTTTACCCTAAGGTTTACCCTAAGGTTTACCCTAAGGTTTACCCTAAGGTTTACCCTAAGGTTTACCCTAAGGTTTACCCTAAGGTTTACCCTAAGGTTTACCCTAAGGTTTACCCTAAGGTTTACCCTAAGGTTTAGGTTTTCGAGGATTAGAGTTTCAGTTAGGGTTAGCGTTTCGCATAGAGGTAGGATTTGAGATAGGGTTAGATTTTCAGTTAGGGTTATGTTTCACATAGTTTAAACTTTCAGCTAGGGTTTGGATTTTCAAGGGTTAGAGTTTCAGCTAGTGCTAGGGTTTCATGGGGTTAGGGTTTCAGTTAGGGTTAGGGTTTCAGTTAGAATTAGGGTTTCAGTTAGGGATAGGGTTTCAGTTGGGGTTAGGGTTTTAGTTAGGTTAGGGTTTCAGTTATGGTTGGCGTTTTTGTTTCGGGCTGGCTTAGGGTTTAGTAAGGCTTATGGTTTTGCTTATTGCTAGAGGTTTGCAAAGAAATTAATGTAGACAATGGTGGTAAATCCTGAAAGTTGGTTGTCAAACACAAGTTGTTTATACTAATTTCAAATTGGTTATATCAAATATTATATTTATATTATTTACCGTAAGGATTACCGTAAGGATTACCGTAAGGATTACCGTAAGGATTACCGTAAGGATTACCGTAAGGATTACCCTAAGGATTACCGTAAGGATTACCCTAAGGTTTACCCTAAGGTTTACCCTAAGGTTTACCCTAAGGTTTACCCTAAGGTTTACCCTAAGGTTTACCCTAAGGTTTACCCTAAGGTTTAGGTTTTCGAGGATTAGAGTTTCAGTTAGGGTTAGGGTTTCGCATAGAGGTAGGATTTGAGATAGGGTTAGATTTTCAGTTAGGGTTATGTTTCACATAGTTTAAACTTTCAGCTAGGGTTTGGATTTTCAAGGGTTAGAGTTTCAGCTAGTGCTAGGGTTTCATGGGGTTAGGGTTTCAGTTAGGGTTAGGGTTTCAGTTAGAATTAGGGTTTCAGTTAGGGATAGGGTTTCAGTTGGGGTTAGGGTTTTAGTTAGGTTAGGGTTTCAGTTATGGTTGGCGTTTTTGTTTCGGGCTGGCTTAGGGTTTAGTAAGGCTTATGGTTTTGCTTATTGCTAGAGGTTTGCAAAGAAATTAATGTAGACAATGGTGGTAAATCCTGAAAGTTGGTTGTCAAACACAAGTTGTTTATACTAATTTCAAATTGGTTATATCAAATATTATATTTATATTATTTACCGTAAGGATTACCGTAAGGTTTACCCTAAGGTTTACCCTAAGGTTTACCCTAAGGTTTACCCTAAGGTTTACCCTAAGGTTTACCCTAAGGTTTACCCTAAGGTTTACCCTAAGGTTTACCCTAAGGTTTACCCTAAGGTTTACCCTAAGGTTTACCCTAAGGTTTACCCTAAGGTTTACCCTAAGGTTTACCCTAAGGTTTAGGTTTTCGAGGATTAGAGTTTCAGTTAGGGTTAGGGTTTCGCATAGAGGTAGGATTTGAGATAGGGTTAGATTTTCAGTTAGGGTTATGTTTCACATAGTTTAAACTTTCAGCTAGGGTTTGGATTTTCAAGGGTTAGAGTTTCAGCTAGTGCTAGGGTTTCATGGGGTTAGGGTTTCAGTTAGGGTTAGGGTTTCAGTTAGAATTAGGGTTTCAGTTAGGGATAGGGTTTCAGTTGGGGTTAGGGTTTTAGTTAGGTTAGGGTTTCAGTTATGGTTGGCGTTTTTGTTTCGGGCTGGCTTAGGGTTTAGTAAGGCTTATGGTTTTGCTTATTGCTAGAGGTTTGCAAAGAAATTAATGTAGACAATGGTGGTAAATCCTGAAAGTTGGTTGTCAAACACAAGTTGTTTATACTAATTTCAAATTGGTTATATCAAATATTATATTTATATTATTTACCGTAAGGTTTACCCTAAGGTTTACCGTAAGGTTTACCCTAAGGTTTACCCTAAGGTTTACCCTAAGGTTTACCCTAAGGTTTACCCTAAGGTTTACCCTAAGGTTTACCCTAAGGTTTACCCTAAGGTTTACCCTAAGGTTTACCCTAAGGTTTACCCTAAGGTTTACCCTAAGGTTTACCCTAAGGTTTACCCTAAGGTTTACCCTAAGGTTTACCCTAAGGTTTACCCTAAGGTTTACCCTAAGGTTTACCCTAAGGTTTACCCTAAGGTTTACCCTAAGGTTTACCCTAAGGTTTACCCTAAGGTTTACCCTAAGGTTTACCCTAAGGTTTACCCTAAGGTTTACCCTAAGGTTTAGGTTTTCGAGGATTAGAGTTTCAGTTAGGGTT
Source organism: Platynereis dumerilii (assembly GCA_026936325.1). Lineage (NCBI taxonomy): Eukaryota > Metazoa > Annelida > Polychaeta > Phyllodocida > Nereididae > Platynereis > Platynereis dumerilii. Next base: position 73,915 of record JAPTHN010000004.1, read on the forward strand.
AGGGTTTCGCATAGAGGTAGGATTTGAGATAGGGTTAGATTTTCAGTTAGGGTTATGTTTCACATAGTTTAAACTTTCAGCTAGGGTTTGGATTTTCAAGGGTTAGAGTTTCAGCTAGTGCTAGGGTTTCATGGGGTTAGGGTTTCAGTTAGGGTTAGGGTTTCAGTTAGAATTAGGGTTTCAGTTAGGGATAGGGTTTCAGTTGGGGTTAGGGTTTTAGTTAGGTTAGGGTTTCAGTTATGGTTGGCGTTTTTGTTTCGGGCTGGCTTAGGGTTTAGTAAGGCTTATGGTTTTGCTTATTGCTAGAGGTTTGCAAAGAAATTAATGTAGACAATGGTGGTAAATCCTGAAAGTTGGTTGTCAAACACAAGTTGTTTATACTAATTTCAAATTGGTTATATCAAATATTATATTTATATTATTTACCGTAAGGATTACCGTAAGGATTACCGTAAGGATTACCGTAAGGATTACCCTAAGGATTACCCTAAGGATTACCGTAAGGATTACCCTAAGGTTTACCCTAAGGTTTACCCTAAGGTTTACCCTAAGGTTTACCCTAAGGTTTACCCTAAGGTTTACCCTAAGGTTTACCCTAAGGTTTAGGTTTTCGAGGATTAGAGTTTCAGTTAGGGTTAGGGTTTCGCATAGAGGTAGGATTTGAGATAGGGTTAGATTTTCAGTTAGGGTTATGTTTCACATAGTTTAAACTTTCAGCTAGGGTTTGGATTTTCAAGGGTTAGAGTTTCAGCTAGTGCTAGGGTTTCATGGGGTTAGGGTTTCAGTTAGGGTTAGGGTTTCAGTTAGAATTAGGGTTTCAGTTAGGGATAGGGTTTCAGTTGGGGTTAGGGTTTTAGTTAGGTTAGGGTTTCAGTTATGGTTGGCGTTTTTGTTTCGGGCTGGCTTAGGGTTTAGTAAGGCTTATGGTTTTGCTTATTGCTAGAGGTTTGCAAAGAAATTAATGTAGACAATGGTGGTAAATCCTGAAAGTTGGTTGTCAAACACAAGTTGTTTATACTAATTTCAAATTGGTTATATCAAATATTATATTTATATTATTTACCGTAAGGATTACCGTAAGGTTTACCCTAAGGTTTACCCTAAGGTTTACCCTAAGGTTTACCCTAAGGTTTACCCTAAGGTTTACCCTAAGGTTTACCCTAAGGTTTACCCTAAGGTTTACCCTAAGGTTTACCCTAAGGTTTACCCTAAGGTTTACCCTAAGGTTTACCCTAAGGTTTACCCTAAGGTTTACCCTAAGGTTTACCCTAAGGTTTACCCTAAGGTTTAGGTTTTCGAGGATTAGAGTTTCAGTTAGGGTTAGGGTTTCGCATAGAGGTAGGATTTGAGATAGGGTTAGATTTTCAGTTAGGGTTATGTTTCACATAGTTTAAACTTTCAGCTAGGGTTTGGATTTTCAAGGGTTAGAGTTTCAGCTAGTGCTAGGGTTTCATGGGGTTAGGGTTTCAGTTAGGGTTAGGGTTTCAGTTAGAATTAGGGTTTCAGTTAGGGATAGGGTTTCAGTTGGGGTTAGGGTTTTAGTTAGGTTAGGGTTTCAGTTATGGTTGGCGTTTTTGTTTCGGGCTGGCTTAGGGTTTAGTAAGGCTTATGGTTTTGCTTATTGCTAGAGGTTTGCAAAGAAATTAATGTAGACAATGGTGGTAAATCCTGAAAGTTGGTTGTCAAACACAAGTTGTTTATACTAATTTCAAATTGGTTATATCAAATATTATATTTATATTATTTACCGTAAGGATTACCGTAAGGATTACCGTAAGGATTACCGTAAGGATTACCGTAAGGATTACCGTAAGGATTACCCTAAGGATTACCGTAAGGATTACCCTAAGGTTTACCCTAAGGTTTACCCTAAGGTTTACCCTAAGGTTTACCCTAAGGTTTACCCTAAGGTTTACCCTAAGGTTTAGGTTTTCGAGGATTAGAGTTTCAGTTAGGGTTAGCGTTTCGCATAGAGGTAGGATTTGAGATAGGGTTAGATTTTCAGTTAGGGTTAGGTTTCACATAGTTTAAACTTTCAGCTAGGGTTTGGATTTTCAACGGTTAGAGTTTCAGCTAGTGCTAGGGTTTCATGGGGTTAGGGTTTCAGTTAGGGTTAGGGTTTCAGTTAGAATTAGGGTTTCAGTTAGGGATAGGGTTTCAGTTGGGGTTAGGGTTTTAGTTAGGTTAGGGTTTCAGTTATGGTTGGCGTTTTTGTTTCGGGCTGGCTTAGGGTTTAGTAAGGCTTATGGTTTTGCTTATTGCTAGAGGTTTGCAAAGAAATTAATGTAGACAATGGTGGTAAATCCAGAAAGTTGGTGTCTAACACAAATTGTTTATACTAATTTCAAATTGGTTATCTCAAAGATTATATTTATATTATTTACCCTAAGGTTTACCCTAAGGTTTACCCTAAGGTTTACCCTAAGGTTTACCCTAAGGTTTACCCTAAGGTTTACCCTAAGGTTTACCCTAAGGTTTACCCTAAGGTTTACCCTAAGGTTTACCCTAAGGTTTACCCTAAGGTTTACCCTAAGGTTTACCCTAAGGTTTAGGTTTTCGAGGATTAGAGTTTCAGTTAGGGTTAGGGTTTCGCATAGAGGTAGGATTTGAGATAGGGTTAGATTTTCAGTTAGGGTTATGTTTCACATAGTTTAAACTTTCAGCTAGGGTTTGGATTTTCAAGGGTTAGAGTTTCAGCTAGTGCTAGGGTTTCATGGGGTTAGGGTTTCAGTTAGGGTTAGGGTTTCAGTTAGAATTAGGGTTTCAGTTAGGGATAGGGTTTCAGTTGGGGTTAGGGTTTTAGTTAGGTTAGGGTTTCAGTTATGGTTGGCGTTTTTGTTTCGGGCTGGCTTAGGGTTTAGTAAGGCTTATGGTTTTGCTTATTGCTAGAGGTTTGCAAAGAAATTAATGTAGACAATGGTGGTAAATCCTGAAAGTTGGTTGTCAAACACAAGTTGTTTATACTAATTTCAAATTGGTTATATCAAATATTATATTTATATTATTTACCGTAAGGATTACCGTAAGGTTTACCCTAAGGTTTACCCTAAGGTTTACCCTAAGGTTTACCCTAAGGTTTACCCTAAGGTTTACCCTAAGGTTTACCCTAAGGTTTACCCTAAGGTTTACCCTAAGGTTTACCCTAAGGTTTACCCTAAGGTTTACCCTAAGGTTTACCCTAAGGTTTACCCTAAGGTTTACCCTAAGGTTTACCCTAAGGTTTACCCTAAGGTTTACCCTAAGGTTTACCCTAAGGTTTAGGTTTTCGAGGATTAGAGTTTCAGTTAGGGTTAGGGTTTCGCATAGAGGTAGGATTTGAGATAGGGTTAGATTTTCAGTTAGGGTTATGTTTCACATAGTTTAAACTTTCAGCTAGGGTTTGGATTTTCAAGGGTTAGAGTTTCAGCTAGTGCTAGGGTTTCATGGGGTTAGGGTTTCAGTTAGGGTTAGGGTTTCAGTTAGAATTAGGGTTTCAGTTAGGGATAGGGTTTCAGTTGGGGTTAGGGTTTTAGTTAGGTTAGGGTTTCAGTTATGGTTGGCGTTTTTGTTTCGGGCTGGCTTAGGGTTTAGTAAGGCTTATGGTTTTGCTTATTGCTAGAGGTTTGCAAAGAAATTAATGTAGACAATGGTGGTAAATCCTGAAAGTTGGTTGTCAAACACAAGTTGTTTATACTAATTTCAAATTGGTTATATCAAATATTATATTTATATTATTTACCGTAAGGATTACCGTAAGGATTACCGTAAGGATTACCGTAAGGATTACCGTAAGGATTACCGTAAGGATTACCCTAAGGATTACCGTAAGGATTACCCTAAGGTTTACCCTAAGGTTTACCCTAAGGTTTACCCTAAGGTTTACCCTAAGGTTTACCCTAAGGTTTACCCTAAGGTTTAGGTTTTCGAGGATTAGAGTTTCAGTTAGGGTTAGGGTTTCGCATAGAGGTAGGATTTGAGATAGGGTTAGATTTTCAGTTAGGGTTAGGTTTCACATAGTTTAAACTTTCAGCTAGGGTTTGGATTTTCAACGGTTAGAGTTTCAGCTAGTGCTAGGGTTTCATGGGGTTAGGGTTTCAGTTAGGGTTAGGGTTTCAGTTAGAATTAGGGTTTCAGTTAGGGATAGGGTTTCAGTTGGGGTTAGGGTTTTAGTTAGGTTAGGGTTTCAGTTATGGTTGGCGTTTTTGTTTCGGGCTGGCTTAGGGTTTAGTAAGGCTTATGGTTTTGCTTATTGCTAGAGGTTTGCAAAGAAATTAATGTAGACAATGGTGGTAAATCCAGAAAGTTGGTGTCTAACACAAATTGTTTATACTAATTTCAAATTGGTTATCTCAAAGATTATATTTATATTATTTACCCTAAGGTTTACCCTAAGGTTTACCCTAAGGTTTACCCTAAGGTTTACCCTAAGGTTTACCCTAAGGTTTACCCTAAGGTTTACCCTAAGGTTTACCCTAAGGTTTACCCTAAGGTTTACCCTAAGGTTTAGGTTTTCGAGGATTAGAGTTTCAGTTAGGGTTAGCATTTCGCATAGAGGTAGGATTTGAGATAGGGTTAGATTTTCAGTTAGGGTTATGTTTCACATAGTTTAAACTTTCAGCTAGGGTTTGGATTTTCAAGGGTTAGAGTTTCAGCTAGTGCTAGGGTTTCATGGGGTTAGGGTTTCAGTTAGGGTTAGGGTTTCAGTTAGAATTAGGGTTTCAGTTAGGGATAGGGTTTCAGTTGGGGTTAGGGTTTTAGTTAGGTTAGGGTTTCAGTTATGGTTGGCGTTTTTGTTTCGGGCTGGCTTAGGGTTTAGTAAGGCTTATGGTTTTGCTTATTGCTAGAGGTTTGCAAAGAAATTAATGTAGTCAATGGTGGTAAATCCTGAAAGTTGGTTGTCAAACACAAGTTGTTTATACTAATTTCAAATTGGTTATATCAAATATTATATTTATATTATTTACCGTAAGGATTACCGTAAGGATTACCGTAAGGATTACCGTAAGGATTACCGTAAGGATTACCGTAAGGATTACCCTAAGGATTACCCTAAGGATTACCCTAAGGTTTACCCTAAGGTTTACCCTAAGGTTTACCCTAAGGTTTACCCTAAGGTTTACCCTAAGGTTTACCCTAAGGTTTACCCTAAGGTTTACCCTAAGGTTTACCCTAAGGTTTAGGTTTTCGAGGATTAGAGTTTCAGTTAGGGTTAGGGTTTCGCATAGAGGTAGGATTTGAGATAGGGTTAGATTTTCAGTTAGGGTTATGTTTCACATAGTTTAAACTTTCAGCTAGGGTTTGGATTTTCAAGGGTTAGAGTTTCAGCTAGTGCTAGGGTTTCATGGGGTTAGGGTTTCAGTTAGGGTTAGGGTTTCAGTTAGAATTAGGGTTTCAGTTAGGGATAGGGTTTCAGTTGGGGTTAGGGTTTTAGTTAGGTTAGGGTTTCAGTTATGGTTGGCGTTTTTGTTTCGGGCTGGCTTAGGGTTTAGTAAGGCTTATGGTTTTGCTTATTGCTAGAGGTTTGCAAAGAAATTAATGTAGACAATGGTGGTAAATCCTGAAAGTTGGTTGTCAAACACAAGTTGTTTATACTAATTTCAAATTGGTTATCTCAAAGATTATATTTATATTATTTACCCTAAGGATTACCGTAAGGATTACCGTAAGGATTACCGTAAGGATTACCGTAAGGTTTACCCTAAGGTTTACCCTAAGGTTTACCCTAAGGTTTACCCTAAGGTTTACCCTAAGGTTTACCCTAAGGTTTACCCTAAGGTTTACCCTAAGGTTTACCCTAAGGTTTACCCTAAGGTTTACCCTAAGGTTTACCCTAAGGTTTACCCTAAGGTTTAGGTTTTCGAGGATTAGAGTTTCAGTTAGGGTTAGGGTTTCGCATAGAGGTAGGATTTGAGATAGGGTTAGATTTTCAGTTAGGGTTATGTTTCACATAGTTTAAACTTTCAGCTAGGGTTTGGATTTTCAAGGGTTAGAGTTTCAGCTAGTGCTAGGGTTTCATGGGGTTAGGGTTTCAGTTAGGGTTAGGGTTTCAGTTAGAATTAGGGTTTCAGTTAGGGATAGGGTTTCAGTTGGGGTTAGGGTTTTAGTTAGGTTAGGGTTTCAGTTATGGTTGGCGTTTTTGTTTCGGGCTGGCTTAGGGTTTAGTAAGGCTTATGGTTTTGCTTATTGCTAGAGGTTTGCAAAGAAATTAATGTAGACAATGGTGGTAAATCCTGAAAGTTGGTTGTCAAACACAAGTTGTTTATACTAATTTCAAATTGGTTATATCAAATATTATATTTATATTATTTACCGTAAGGATTACCGTAAGGATTACCGTAAGGATTACCGTAAGGATTACCCTAAGGTTTACCCTAAGGTTTACCCTAAGGTTTACCCTAAGGTTTACCCTAAGGTTTACCCTAAGGTTTACCCTAAGGTTTACCCTAAGGTTTACCCTAAGGTTTAGGTTTTCGAGGATTAGAGTTTCAGTTAGGGTTAGGGTTTCGCATAGAGGTAGGATTTGAGATAGGGTTAGATTTTCAGTTAGGGTTATGTTTCACATAGTTTAAACTTTCAGCTAGGGTTTGGATTTTCAAGGGTTAGAGTTTCAGCTAGTGCTAGGGTTTCATGGGGTTAGGGTTTCAGTTAGGGTTAGGGTTTCAGTTAGAATTAGGGTTTCAGTTAGGGATAGGGTTTCAGTTGGGGTTAGGGTTTTAGTTAGGTTAGGGTTTCAGTTATGGTTGGCGTTTTTGTTTCGGGCTGGCTTAGGGTTTAGTAAGGCTTATGGTTTTGCTTATTGCTAGAGGTTTGCAAAGAAATTAATGTAGACAATGGTGGTAAATCCTGAAAGTTGGTTGTCAAACACAAGTTGTTTATACTAATTTCAAATTGGTTATATCAAATATTATATTTATATTATTTACCGTAAGGATTACCGTAAGGTTTACCCTAAGGTTTACCCTAAGGTTTACCCTAAGGTTTACCCTAAGGTTTACCCTAAGGTTTACCCTAAGGTTTACCCTAAGGTTTACCCTAAGGTTTACCCTAAGGTTTACCCTAAGGTTTACCCTAAGGTTTACCCTAAGGTTTACCCTAAGGTTTACCCTAAGGTTTACCCTAAGGTTTACCCTAAGGTTTACCCTAAGGTTTACCCTAAGGTTTACCCTAAGGTTTACCCTAAGGTTTACCCTAAGGTTTACCCTAAGGTTTAGGTTTTCGAGGATTAGAGTTTCAGTTAGGGTTAGGGTTTCGCATAGAGGTAGGATTTGAGATAGGGTTAGATTTTCAGTTAGGGTTATGTTTCACATAGTTTAAACTTTCAGCTAGGGTTTGGATTTTCAAGGGTTAGAGTTTCAGCTAGTGCTAGGGTTTCATGGGGTTAGGGTTTCAGTTAGGGTTAGGGTTTCAGTTAGAATTAGGGTTTCAGTTAGGGATAGGGTTTCAGTTGGGGTTAGGGTTTTAGTTAGGTTAGGGTTTCAGTTATGGTTGGCGTTTTTGTTTCGGGCTGGCTTAGGGTTTAGTAAGGCTTATGGTTTTGCTTATTGCTAGAGGTTTGCAAAGAAATTAATGTAGACAATGGTGGTAAATCCTGAAAGTTGGTTGTCAAACACAAGTTGTTTATACTAATTTCAAATTGGTTATATCAAATATTATATTTATATTATTTACCGTAAGGATTACCGTAAGGATTACCGTAAGGATTACCGTAAGGATTACCGTAAGGATTACCGTAAGGATTACCCTAAGGATTACCGTAAGGATTACCCTAAGGTTTACCCTAAGGTTTACCCTAAGGTTTACCCTAAGGTTTACCCTAAGGTTTACCCTAAGGTTTACCCTAAGGTTTACCCTAAGGTTTACCCTAAGGTTTAGGTTTTCGAGGATTAGAGTTTCAGTTAGGGTTAGGGTTTCGCATAGAGGTAGGATTTGAGATAGGGTTAGATTTTCAGTTAGGGTTATGTTTCACATAGTTTAAACTTTCAGCTAGGGTTTGGATTTTCAAGGGTTAGAGTTTCAGCTAGTGCTAGGGTTTCATGGGGTTAGGGTTTCAGTTAGGGTTAGGGTTTCAGTTAGAATTAGGGTTTCAGTTAGGGATAGGGTTTCAGTTGGGGTTAGGGTTTTAGTTAGGTTAGGGTTTCAGTTATGGTTGGCGTTTTTGTTTCGGGCTGGCTTAGGGTTTAGTAAGGCTTATGGTTTTGCTTATTGCTAGAGGTTTGCAAAGAAATTAATGTAGTCAATGGTGGTAAATCCTGAAAGTTGGTTGTCAAACACAAGTTGTTTATACTAATTTCAAATTGGTTATATCAAAGATTATATTTATATTATTTACCGTAAGGTTTACCGTAAGGTTTACCCTAAGGTTTACCCTAAGGTTTACCCTAAGGTTTACCCTAAGGTTTACCCTAAGGTTTAGGTTTTCGAGGATTAGAGTTTCAGTTAGGGTTAGGGTTTCGCATAGAGGTAGGATTTGAGATAGGGTTAGATTTTCAGTTAGGGTTATGTTTCACATAGTTTAAACTTTCAGCTAGGGTTTGGATTTTCAAGGGTTAGAGTTTCAGCTAGTGCTAGGGTTTCATGGGGTTAGGGTTTCAGTTAGGGTTAGGGTTTCAGTTAGAATTAGGGTTTCAGTTAGGGATAGGGTTTCAGTTGGGGTTAGGGTTTTAGTTAGGTTAGGGTTTCAGTTATGGTTGGCGTTTTTGTTTCGGGCTGGCTTAGGGTTTAGTAAGGCTTATGGTTTTGCTTATTGCTAGAGGTTTGCAAAGAAATTAATGTAGACAATGGTGGTAAATCCTGAAAGTTGGTTGTCAAACACAAGTTGTTTATACTAATTTCAAATTGGTTATATCAAATATTATATTTATATTATTTACCGTAAGGATTACCGTAAGGATTACCGTAAGGATTACCGTAAGGATTACCGTAAGGATTACCGTAAGGATTACCCTAAGGATTACCGTAAGGATTACCCTAAGGTTTACCCTAAGGTTTACCCTAAGGTTTACCCTAAGGTTTACCCTAAGGTTTACCCTAAGGTTTACCCTAAGGTTTAGGTTTTCGAGGATTAGAGTTTCAGTTAGGGTTAGGGTTTCGCATAGAGGTAGGATTTGAGATAGGGTTAGATTTTCAGTTAGGGTTAGGTTTCACATAGTTTAAACTTTCAGCTAGGGTTTGGATTTTCAACGGTTAGAGTTTCAGCTAGTGCTAGGGTTTCATGGGGTTAGGGTTTCAGTTAGGGTTAGGGTTTCAGTTAGAATTAGGGTTTCAGTTAGGGATAGGGTTTCAGTTGGGGTTAGGGTTTTAGTTAGGTTAGGGTTTCAGTTATGGTTGGCGTTTTTGTTTCGGGCTGGCTTAGGGTTTAGTAAGGCTTATGGTTTTGCTTATTGCTAGAGGTTTGCAAAGAAATTAATGTAGACAATGGTGGTAAATCCAGAAAGTTGGTGTCTAACACAAATTGTTTATACTAATTTCAAATTGGTTATCTCAAAGATTATATTTATATTATTTACCCTAAGGTTTACCCTAAGGTTTACCCTAAGGTTTACCCTAAGGTTTACCCTAAGGTTTACCCTAAGGTTTACCCTAAGGTTTACCCTAAGGTTTACCCTAAGGTTTACCCTAAGGTTTACCCTAAGGTTTACCCTAAGGTTTACCCTAAGGTTTACCCTAAGGTTTACCCTAAGGTTTACTTTTTCGAGGATTAGTGTTTCAGTTAGGGTTAGCATTTCGCATAGAGGTAGGATTTGAGATAGGGTTAGATTTTCAGTTAGGGTTAGTTTTCACATAGTTTAAACTTTCAGCTAGGGTTTGGATTTTCAAGGGTTAGAGTTTCAGCTAGTGCTAGGGTTTCATGGGGTTAGGGTTTCAGTTAGGGTTAGGGTTTCAGTTAGGGTTAGGGTTTCAGTTAGGGATAGGGTTTCAGTTGGGGTTAGGGTTTTAGTTAGGTTAGGGTTTCAGTTATGGTTGGCGTTTTTGTTTCGGGCTGGCTTAGGGTTTAGTAAGGCTTATGGTTTTGCTTATTGCTAGAGGTTTGCAAAGAAATTAATGTAGACAATGGTGTTAAATCCAGAAAGTTGGTGTTCTAACACAAATTGTTTATACTAATTTCAAATTGGTTATCTCAAAGATTATATTTATATTATTTACCCTAAGGTTTACCCTAAGGTTTACCCTAAGGATTACCCTAAGGATTACCGTAAGGATTACCGTAAGGATTACCGTAAGGTTTACCCTAAGGTTTACCCTAAGGTTTACCCTAAGGTTTACCCTAAGGTTTACCCTAAGGTTTACCCTAAGGTTTACCCTAAGGTTTACCCTAAGGTTTACCCTAAGGTTTACCCTAAGGTTTACCCTAAGGTTTACCCTAAGGTTTACCCTAAGGTTTACCCTAAGGTTTACCCTAAGGTTTACCCTAAGGTTTACCCTAAGGTTTAGGTTTTCGAGGATTAGAGTTTCAGTTAGGGTTAGGGTTTCGCATAGAGGTAGGATTTGAGATAGGGTTAGATTTTCAGTTAGGGTTAGGTTTCACATAGTTTAAACTTTCAGCTAGGGTTTGGATTTTCTAGGGTTAGAGTTTCAGCTAGTGCTAGGGTTTCATGGGGTTAGGGTTTCAGTTAGGGTTAGGGTTTCAGTTAGAATTAGGGTTTCAGTTAGGGATAGGGTTTCAGTTGGGGTTAGGGTTTTAGTTAGGTTAGGGTTTCAGTTATGGTTGGCGTTTTTGTTTCGGGCTGGCTTAGGGTTTAGTAAGGCTTATGGTTTTGCTTATTGCTAGAGGTTTGCAAAGAAATTAATGTAGTCAATGGTGGTAAATCCTGAAAGTTGGTTGTCAAACACAAGTTGTTTATACTAATTTCAAATTGGTTATATCAAATATTATATTTATATTATTTACCGTAAGGATTACCGTAAGGATTACCGTAAGGATTACCGTAAGGATTACCGTAAGGATTACCCTAAGGTTTACCCTAAGGTTTACCCTAAGGTTTACCCTAAGGTTTACCCTAAGGTTTACCCTAAGGTTTACCCTAAGGTTTACCCTAAGGTTTACCCTAAGGTTTACCCTAAGGTTTAGGTTTTCGAGGATTAGAGTTTCAGTTAGGGTTAGGGTTTCGCATAGAGGTAGGATTTGAGATAGGGTTAGATTTTCAGTTAGGGTTATGTTTCACATAGTTTAAACTTTCAGCTAGGGTTTGGATTTTCAAGGGTTAGAGTTTCAGCTAGTGCTAGGGTTTCATGGGGTTAGGGTTTCAGTTAGGGTTAGGGTTTCAGTTAGAATTAGGGTTTCAGTTAGGGATAGGGTTTCAGTTGGGGTTAGGGTTTTAGTTAGGTTAGGGTTTCAGTTATGGTTGGCGTTTTTGTTTCGGGCTGGCTTAGGGTTTAGTAAGGCTTATGGTTTTGCTTATTGCTAGAGGTTTGCAAAGAAATTAATGTAGACAATGGTGGTAAATCCTGAAAGTTGGTTGTCAAACACAAGTTGTTTATACTAATTTCAAATTGGTTATATCAAATATTATATTTATATTATTTACCGTAAGGATTACCGTAAGGATTACCGTAAGGATTACCGTAAGGATTACCGTAAGGATTACCCTAAGGATTACCCTAAGGATTACCGTAAGGATTACCGTAAGGTTTACCCTAAGGTTTACCCTAAGGTTTACCCTAAGGTTTACCCTAAGGTTTACCCTAAGGTTTACCCTAAGGTTTACCCTAAGGTTTACCCTAAGGTTTACCCTAAGGTTTACCCTAAGGTTTAGGTTTTCGAGGATTAGAGTTTCAGTTAGGGTTAGGGTTTCGCATAGAGGTAGGATTTGAGATAGGGTTAGATTTTCAGTTAGGGTTATGTTTCACATAGTTTAAACTTTCAGCTAGGGTTTGGATTTTCAACGGTTAGAGTTTCAGCTAGTGCTAGGGTTTCATGGGGTTAGGGTTTCAGTTAGGGTTAGGGTTTCAGTTAGAATTAGGGTTTCAGTTAGGGATAGGGTTTCAGTTGGGGTTAGGGTTTTAGTTAGGTTAGGGTTTCAGTTATGGTTGGCGTTTTTGTTTCGGGCTGGCTTAGGGTTTAGTAAGGCTTATGGTTTTGCTTATTGCTAGAGGTTTGCAAAGAAATTAATGTAGTGAGTGATCAACAAGTAGTTGAGAGCTTTGTTGGGAATGGTGGTAAATCCAGAAAGTTGGTGTCTAACACAAATTGTTTATACTAATTTCAAATTGGTTATCTCAAAGATTATATTTATATTATTTACCCTAAGGTTTACCCTAAGGTTTACCCTAAGGTTTACCCTAAGGTTTACCCTAAGGTTTACCCTAAGGTTTACCCTAAGGTTTACCCTAAGGTTTACCCTAAGGTTTACTTTTTCGAGGATTAGTGTTTCAGTTAGGGTTAGCATTTCGCATAGAGGTAGGATTTGAGATAGGGTTAGATTTTCAGTTAGGGTTAGTTTTCACATAGTTTAAACTTTCAGCTAGGGTTTGGATTTTCAAGGGTTAGAGTTTCAGCTAGTGCTAGGGTTTCATGGGGTTAGGGTTTCAGTTAGGGTTAGGGTTTCAGTTAGGGTTAGGGTTTCAGTTAGGGATAGGGTTTCAGTTGGGGTTAGGGTTTTAGTTAGGTTAGGGTTTCAGTTATGGTTGGCGTTTTTGTTTCGGGCTGGCTTAGGGTTTAGTAAGGCTTATGGTTTTGCTTATTGCTAGAGGTTTGCAAAGAAATTAATGTAGACAATGGTGTTAAATCCAGAAAGTTGGTGTTCTAACACAAATTGTTTATACTAATTTCAAATTGGTTATCTCAAAGATTATATTTATATTATTTACCCTAAGGTTTACCCTAAGGTTTACCCTAAGGATTACAGTAAGGTTTACCATAAGGTTTACCCTAAGGTTTACCCTAAGGTTTACCCTAAGGTTTACCCTAAGGTTTACCCTAAGGTTTACCCTAAGGTTTACCCTAAGGTTTACCCTAAGGTTTAGGTTTTCGAGGATTAGAGTTTCAGTTAGGGTTAGGGTTTCGCATAGAGGTAGGATTTGAGATAGGGTTAGATTTTCAGTTAGGGTTATGTTTCACATAGTTTAAACTTTCAGCTAGGGTTTGGATTTTCAAGGGTTAGAGTTTCAGCTAGTGCTAGGGTTTCATGGGGTTAGGGTTTCAGTTAGGGTTAGGGTTTCAGTTAGAATTAGAGTTTCAGTTAGGGATAGGGTTTCAGTTGGGGTTAGGGTTTTAGTTAGGTTAGGGTTTCAGTTATGGTTGGCGTTTTTGTTTCGGGCTGGCTTAGGGTTTAGTAAGGCTTATGGTTTTGCTTATTGCTAGAGGTTTGCAAAGAAATTAATGTAGACAATTGTGGTAAATCCAGAAAGTTGGTGTTCTAACACAAATTGTGGACAAATACAGAAATATTTGGAGGTTCTTCAGGAAAGTTGTGATAATGAAGAAGGTGACAATTAAAAAAAAGAAGGAATGCCCAACACGAATCAAGGATGATGCTTGAGACAGGTTCAAAATTTGTGAAGCCCTGACCTCGTATTGATATGTTTGATTGTGTCACACATCCAGCTGGAAAATTGGTTGACAGAAATATTTCCTGTTGAGATTCTGGATGACGACAAAGTCAATGTAAATGGTTCACTTCAAATTGCACAAGCGCAGTTGGGAGCCTTTGAAAAGTGGTGCCCAAATGGCTTTCACAAGATCACAGAGCAAGTGAAGGCTACAAGAGGTGTCCCAAAAGTTCTTGACAGGCTAGCAGTGTTTCAAGATATCCTCCATTATATTATTAATATCTATTTATATTTCAACCTGATCAGCTGAGCAATTGCCAAACACTTTCTCCATCAGTTGCCCCACAGCTTTAAAATGGTTTGGCCGAAACGATCTACTGCCGAGAGGCAGTGCTCAAGAACATTGGGATATAAACCCAACCTCATCTGCCTTATCCCTGTCAGCATGCCTCGGCGGTCCAACGTCGGCCCAGCGTCAGTCCGATGTCAGTAGCATCGGACCAGCTTCGGGCCGACGTTGGACCGCCGAGGCACGCTGATAGGGATATTGACCAGATGTGGCCTTCTGTGACTTTTGGCGATACCAAAATATATATACCAGTTCACAAATTAAATAGATCATGCGCATAATAAGAAATTAAGCTCTAGCCAAATATACTGAAATTCCACATTTTAGGAACAGCTCAGTTTCGAGGACCTTGGAGATTGCTTCAGCAGAGGGGTTAAACTGATTCAGAGAACAACTTTGAGATACTGTCAAGCTGCCAATTAATATTTCTTATTATCATCAATAGCATATTTACAGTAAATCCTATGATCCTATGATTATTTACACCTGGACTCTTGGATTTTGTGTTAAAAAATTGCGCTGCGCTGTGCGCTGGGTGCTCTGACCTTTTGTTTCCATGGCAACAAAAACATAATTTTAATTATTCTGACCAGTACCAAATTTTCAAAATAGTTAGTGATATATCTGAAATTAATTCTGTTAAAATTTCATACAGATACTTCAAATAGAAAGGTCTGCCAAAAAAAAATTGGTCAGAACTTTTGGGACGCCCTCGTATGTCTGTTGGTACAAAGCAGGTCAAAGCAAAAGGCAAACCTGAAGGAACCTGAAGGTGCGCATGCTGAAGTTAAGCCATAAGGATCAAGGTTTAATCATATGAAACTGTCTCACCCGAAGCTCTCTTCTCATCTCATGAATAGGCAAACTTCCCACCTGCTCTGTTCAGTCTCAATAGTGACTACCGCTTCAGTCCACACTGAAGGCAAAGATTAAAGTTGAATGCAGTCAAAGAAGTCTCGTGTGAGGCATGTAAGGTAGTCATTCGAGATGCAAATGCATTACTTTGGGACAGTGCCCTGGCCTGTATCACCAGCAAAGTTGTCAGCTTTCATCAACACTACTGTTGGTTGTTGCTAGAATTTTGATTTACACAACAAACCTGAAGTTCTACATATACAGTATTCAACAAATACTATGAGTCAAGCACAAAGTCATGGTGCTGCAAGCTATGTTCCAGAGGAATGAGCTGTGTGTATAAATTTACACTGGATTTCCCACTGTCAAAGCAGACAGCAGTTCTGAAGGTGACAGCAAACAAAGAACCGATCTTTAGCATGATAGTGAAAGACCTTAATTTGGTTATTATCCCTGATGGAAAATTCCTTTTGGTAACAGGGCCAGATGCTTGTCCCATCAACATTTTCAATGGTGCCGGTAATACATAAAGAGGCCGATATTCTCATTGCTTACTGTGCATCTGTGTCAGGGCATTCTACAATTAAATTTGTGTCTGATCATACGCTGATGATACTGATGTCATAGTGATCCTTGTGCACTAGGGTGATGCAGATTGCGCACAAAAAAATTAACTTTTGCATTTTCAATGGGGCACCCCCCAAATATGTTCCAATATATGAAAAAAAAATTCAGTAAAAATTTGAGCCAAATCGGACTAATTTTAGGGGGTGCTACCGCAATTTGAAATATAACATTGTTTTGCAATGGGCGAAATCCCAGTTTTATGGGTGATGGGTTGAAGGAAGTTATCCAACCATGAGAGTTTTGATAATTTTTTTCTTATTTAAGCTTTCGACTATTCTCATCAAAAATCTATTCATATTTTGCCAATATCCGGTCATTTCAGGCTACAGGGCACTCCTACAGCAGCAAATTTTGCAAGATTTTTACAGCATTAAGGTTAGACGCGGTATTGAATAACTTAACCGGGAATATAGGTACATCAATTTAAGTTACACCATCTTATTGAACAGGAAAAGAGCTTTAATTTGAATACCAACATTACTATGTTGCTACATTCTATAGTATTACAGCAGTGCTTTAAATATTGCGAATTTTCACAAATAATTGTTAATGACAAATAAGCTAATTCAACGGGGTCATATGGTCAGAGTATAGCAGTGTTGGTATTAAAATTAAAGCTCTTTTCATGCTCCATCTATTGAAGTAACTTTCATTTCTGTGACATTGAAACTCGTAATGTTATTAAATACCGCGAATTTGGTATATTTTGACTATTTTATCTTTGTTAGTCTGGTGGGAGCACCATGGAGAAGTAAAAAATAATCCAGATTTGCATTGATCAGCTGTTCTGACAACCAGACTCAAAAATTACCACCATGCCGCATTGGTTTGTCGCACCAGGTATAGTTGAACTCGCTACATGCCAAATAATTGAATATTTTTGTATTGAATACTAATGTTAATTTTCATGATGCGGTGGCACCCTCTAATTTTTGTCCGATTGAGCTCAAATTTTTACTGAATTTTTTTTTCATATATTGGAACAATTTCAGGGGGTGCCCCATTAACATTTCAAAACTTCACTTTTTTGCATCACCCTATTGTGCACCATTGTCATACAAACACCAATGAAATGCCAAGTACCGTGCACCTGCTTTTGGAATTGTGCATCAGCTGTAATAGATGTTAATGATGTTATCAAGAAATATGAAAGGATTTTGTCAAATCTTCTTGTAGCTCATGCTCTAACAGGCTGTAACACAGTGTCCTCTCTTGTTGGAATCGGTAAAGCAACAGCCCTGAAACATTTGGACGTGTATCCTGGAACATTGAACTTAAGGGGAGCATGGAGCACTTCTGTCTTGAATATTAGGTCCAATTATACAATCAGAAACAGACAGAAATGCTCAATGATATAAGAACAGCTGGAGAAAGGCACATTCCTCCCAAACTGAGCAGCCCGCACTCTTTACAAAAAAATGTTTTTTAAGGGTTCTATGAGCTAGTATAGATAAGGAACACAAAACGGTTCATTATTCAACTTTTAAAAAGGTTCCAATTGCAAAAAATATATAAAACTTTTAGTTGGAAAGAAGGTCCAACCAACTGCTGTCAGTGTATATTCCTAATGGATTTATAAGCAATTGCATGGACAATCGCACCAGATGAACTGTTGAATTTGTATATTGTGGCTGTACAACAATGTGCAACATGGCCAGGTGTAACTGCATTTAGGTTTGCCTTGCATGCACATAGTTTTGCTGATGTAAAAGTTCTGGAAATTGTGAAAACTCACAGAAAGTACCAGAAGAGCTGAGTGATGATGATGCTGAAGACGAAAGTGATCATGTTATTCATCAAATGTACTATGCCTGCGAACTAAAAACACTTTGAATTTACAAAAAGGTTTTGTCGAAATTTTCCGTAGTCACTAAAAAGAACCTTTATGTAAATTTTATATATTATTTACAATATAGACCTACAATATAGACTTGTCAAAGGCCTTTGATACACTGGATCATCATATTCTTATTCATAAACTAAAATATTACGGTTTTAACGGAAAAACACTCGAGTTAATGAACAGTTATTTAAGTAAGCGTAAACAATATGTAGAATATAATGGAGTGACTTCAAACTTCCTTGATATACATTGTGGTGTGCCACAAGGATCAATCCTTGGTCCTTTGCTTTTTATAATATATTTAAATGATCTTCCTGTAATTTCTAAACACTTTGAGATGATTCTGTATGCAGACGATACAACGCTGTTTGCATCATTAAGTAATCTTGATAACAATTCAAACATAAATGCATTAAATGAGGAACTTTGTCTAGTTAGCAAATGGCTCAAACTGAACAAGCTTTCCCTAAATGTGGCAAAGACAAAGGCAATGATCTTTCATTCTCTTCAGAGACCAGTTAATTATCCTGAACTTTATATAGATGGCATTAAAATAGATTTTGTCAAAACTTTTAATTTCTTAGGACTTACAGTCGATGAAAACTTGAATTGGAAAAGCCACATTGCAGTTATTTCGAACAAAGTATCGAAAACTCTTGGTATTATGACAAAACTTAAAAATTTTATTCCAAAATCAGCTCTTTTACAAATTTATAATGCCTTGATTATGTCTCACTTAAACTATGGTGTAACTGTGTGGAATCAAAAATCTAGAACCTTAATAATGTTACAAAAGAAAGCCGTAAGAATAATATGCAATGCAAAATATAATGCTCACACCAGCATTCTCTTCAAAAATGAGAAAATTCTAAAATTCGGGGATATGTGTGCACTGGGTGATCTAAAATTTGTATACAAATTTATTCAAAATTTATTGCCTCATTATTTTAACAAATTATCAACAGAAAATGAGCTCTCCCATTCTTATAATACAAGACAAGTTGGTCAACTGAGGGTCCCTGCTGTAAGACACGAATATGCAAGAAATTGCATTTCTTATAGATATCCCAAAATATATAATACCATGCCTGACAAGTACAAAGAAAAAATAATGACACACAGTTTTTCTGGATTTAAATATTACATTAAAAATGATATAATAAATTCTTATAGTGAAAGTTGTAGTATTCCAAATTGTTATATTTGTGAAAATTAATTATTAATGGCACAAAGCCTGATGTTGTCCAGTTTCTTTGCTCGACATATGTAGATTTGAAATTACTCATTTATTTTTATGATTCTCTAACCAACCATGCAGTGAGCGTTATGTAATGATTGTCATCATAATATAATAATTTACCTTTTCCATCTTTTTTTTTTTTTTTTGGGAGGGTGGCCCACCAGCAGCGACCGTGTTTGTGTCTTCGGTGGGTCTCCTGGCGTAATCTTGTATATAATTGTTGTTGTATAAATGTAAATGTGTTTGAGCCAAATAAATACAGTCTGAGTCTGAGTCTGAGTCTGACCTACCACAATTAATAATATATAGTTTTCAGAGTTTGGAAATTAAATGTATCAATGTCTCCTTTACACCAATGAAGATATTGATTGATCTATCGCTAGTATTTTTACCTTCAGCGAACGAAGTTCGAAGAAGGTATTGTTATCACTTTGGTCAAAAGGTGGCCGTCCGCCGGGCGGGCAGTCGGGCGGTCGGGCGGCAGGCGGATAGACAGTTTCCGGGCCAGAACTCAGCCCCTATTACATGTACATGAATGAAATTTGGTACACATGTAGCCTGTATGGTCTAGTTGTGCCTTTTGATGGTCTGATTGGTGGAACTTCTGTACTTTTTGAAATATTGAGAAAAATATACAAAAAATATTTTTTTGGTTTCCGGGCTGGGACTCAGCTCCTATTACACGTACATGGATGAAATCTTTTACAGATGTAGCCTCTATGGTCTAGTTGTGCCTCTTGATGGTCTGACTGATGGATATTCTATACCTTTTGAAATATTAAGAAAAATGTAAAAAAAATTTTTTTTTTTTCATTTATGGCCCAAAACTTGGCCATTATTGCATGCACATGGATGAAATTTGTCACACATGTCACCTATGTGATAAAGTCGTGCCTTTTGTGGGTGTGATTCATGGATATTCTATACCTTTTGAAATATTGACAAAAAAACATCAAAATGATTATTTCTGTTTCCAGGCCAAATCTTGGCCATTATTGTATATCCACAGATGAAATTTGATACACATCACCTATATAATGTTATAATGCTTTTTGATGCTTTGATTGATAGTTATTTTTATTTCTTTTTGAAATATTGACAAACATTTAGACAAATGCAAATAAATATCTTTTGGTTTCCAACTCTCAGCTCAAAACCTATTTCTTGTTTATGCTTGAAACTGGTCCATAATATGTTTCAATTAGTTTAGTTAGGCCTTTCCATGGTTCAACATACCCTGGCAGGCAGACGGGCTTATGAAAGGACAGAGAGCATAGATAACTTCAGGCCAAGACCGGACCACTACTGCATATTACACTTGCTTCACATCACTTTTATGGCGTAATTGTGTCCCTTTCTAATGGTGCTTTTTCGCTGAAGGTTTACTGCTGCGCAGCCGATGTTTTGATCTGACGTCAACTTTATCAATAGAACATGCAATATCTCATGATTCAAATATGATACAGTTTGAGTTTAAGTTTATTTAATGCACCCAATTGGCATGAAGCAGCTGGTTCAGGCGCATTTTTACATTAATTCACAAGAGGTAATGAAATAAAAAATAGTAATAATTTAACAATTGCGACAAATATAACAATTTCTGTCAGAACAGTTATCATTATATACTTCTATTAATTTAAGTTTGGTGTAGTAAGCAAACCCTTCTTTACTATGTGTTTAATTCCCGTTCTTTTACTCCATAATATTCAAGTTTGGAACACATTACACCATGATCAATCGTGTCAAACGCTTTTGTTAAATCGAGTATTGCATATTCTGTTGAATGGCCCTTCCTGAATCCATACTGCTTACTATAAATTAGATTATTGGTTTCAAAGTATTCCTGTAATTGTTGATGTATGGCTTTTTCAAATATAGAGAGAACTGGTAGAATTGAAATAGGTCTATAATTTTCAGCGTTTTCTCTTTTTCCTTTCGTGAACACAGGTACTACTCTTGCTATTTTCAACATATCAGGAAATACTCCCGTAGTCAGTGATTGGTTTATAAGAAATGTTAAAGGTTCACTAATTTCGGGTATTATGTCTTTCATTATGATATTTGACAAACCATAGATATCTCTGCAGGATTTCGGTTTCAGACTTTTCACAATTTTTATGGTGTCATGAAGTTTTAGCTCTTTAAATTTAAAAGTGCTGTCCCTTGCCATTGTAAGGTATTCATTGTATGAAGCATTTGGAGGCATTGCAATGTTCTTAGCTAAATTTTGACCAATATATGCAAAGTATTCATTAAAGGCCTTTGATATATCTGCTGCATTTATGAGTGTTTGAATATCAAATGTAACTTTTTCAGGAAATGGATTTGCATTCTTAGATCTGCCAAGAATTTCATTTATATTATCCCAGGTTTTTCTGATATCATTCTTGGAATTCTCAAAACATTTATTGTAGTAGTCTATCTTTGCATTCCTGATAGTTTTTTTCAAAATACCATTGTATACTCTGAGGTTTGCATTTAGTTCTTTAAATTTCTCTGTGTTTCTGTCTATTTTCTTCAGTCTTTTAAAGAGTTTGTCTCTGTAGTGTATTGAGTGTATTATGCCATTTGTAATCCATATTGATATTTTGTGCATTCGTTTATTAAATCGCACAATTCTGGTTGGCTAATGTTTTTCTAAAGCATCAGTGATGACAGCATGAAATCTTTTGTAATTTTGGAGAAAACAGCTTTCGGAATTTTGTTTTGGCAATGTTTCAACTATTGCTTTAAAGTCAATTCTATTTAATTGTTCCTTTAGATTTTGTATCGCCGTTTGATTGTATATAGAGACACTGATGTACTTGGGTATGTCAACCTTGTTGTGATTCATTTTTATAGAGATGAAATATGGATAGTGATCTGACATATTGCTTTCTATGATACCTGCTTTCTGAGAGCTGCATGTTTTACAGTATTTGCAGAAAAAAGGGTCTATCAGAGACCCTTGCTTTCCACTAAATCTTGTTGGCAACGTTATTTCTGGCCTATAGTCATATACAGTCATAAGTTCAAAGAAATTATCTACTGCTGTGTCTTTGCCAAGTTTGAGCAGATTCATATTGAAATCACCTGCAATTACATGGGAACCACACATGGACTCAAATTTCTCAAGGACCATCTCTAGGTCTTCCATGAAGCCAATGAGATTTGGTTTCGCGGGGGTCTGTAAATGTTTGAAAGAATTATGCTACTTTTGGATTCATGTTTGATTTCTATTGACAGCAATGGTATATACACCAAAATGTACGAGTACCCATTTTTATATCCCTGTTCAATACATTTTAGGGGTCTATCTTCAATATTTTTCATGTTATTTTAAGAAAACAACATTTTTCGCGACCATTTTGAAAATGGCGGCTGTAGCAAAAAATTCTCAACACTAACAAAGTGGCATCATTCAGATTTGGATTCAGCATATTCAAATGACCAAGAAACTGCAAAAAAATAAAGTCATGGTCCTTGGGCCTCTAGCCTTGACTAAAAACAGAGTTTCTTTGCTGAAGCAGCCACCACAGCTTAGATGTGAAAACGCTTTTTAATTTACAAGACAGCAGTAGAACTAATTAGTCAGACAACCAAACCTGATTTTTTACCCTAACCCTGCACCGACGGATAAAGTTTTTCCCAGTGGATTTAGGGTCTTTAGACCCTCCATAAATATAAATGGCAGGTAACGAGAGTGTTTCCTTGAGAATTTTGAAAAAATGGCCGAATTCAAAACGGCTGCAAAAACGTGCATCAGTCAGTCTAACTTTTCTAATTTTGGGCCTAGAAAGGTGTGCAATACCTCTATTTTAGATAAAATTAGCCTAGAGAAATCATTTTCCAAGTCCTTGAATTGTTAAAACCATCCTATCTGATATTATATTGAAAAAATGCCAATTTATTTCTAGAAATTACAATTATTATTAGTGGGAGTCATGATTCTATTTTTTTTTATGCAAGCATGTGTAACTTTGTTTTCAACACTTTAATAGTTCTCATTATTTATCATCAGTGCATCATTAGTTAATGCATTGCTTGGTAATGGTGATGTGTTTGAGGTTTAAAGGTCTAAAATGTGATTTTGAATTTGCGTACCTTGTCACAATAGTGGCTGATTTCATTTGCGTTCTTTGACTTTCAAATGGCTGTTTCAGTTCGGACAAACTTCAATATGTCTAGGCAAAAGACCCTATGCAATCATGGACATAAAGTACATGGCAATGCTCTGCATTAGGAGCTAAAACATAAATGTAAATAATGGTTCTACATACCAGTCAGGGAGTTTCTCTGTACCAGTATAGACACCACAAATTCACATTTCCTATTATTTCACCAAAGAAGGAAGAATTGCTGAGATGAAGTAATCACCAGTTGTTGATTTTTCTCCTACATCTAAAAATTAAGAGGACTTCCTCAAGTGTTTGGCCTCCATTAACTGAATAAGTAGCCTACAAGTCAGTGCTTTTGCCAAATCTGGGGTCCATGGCTTTTTTGGTCATTGCAAACATGTATATTTGCTCCCTGAAACTGAAATGGCTTCATAAAAAATCAATAAAAAATGCAAAGAAAGGAATGACTATTAGGCCGCTGGGGGTGCAAGAGCAACTGGACATGTTAATAGCCCAGACAGCAAATATCTGTGCAACAGATTCGTGGTACTGCAATCTATGTTGTTTTAGATTCTTCAGGGATTAGGCAGATTAAGAGAGAAAATGAGAGAACATCTGTTCTGTTATTTTTTCTCAGATAGATCTAATGTTACCCTGAATATAAACAATGAAAATGAAGTGTAGAGTCTGGAGTATGATAAACTGATTTTGCAGTCTGGCTCATAGCGAGGGAGCACTCAAGGCTTGAGAACAACAATCATGGGTATAACTGACTACAATGTTTAAAAGATATTTCTAAAGATGAAGTCCAGAATGCTGTTGATTATATTCTCCAATCCTGTCAATGGGAATTAGCATCACTTAGTATTTTGAAAAGGTTTTGGCATGAATAAATTGTCCAGTTTGAAAGGCTGTAACAGTTGACAAGATTGTTTTGAAATCACAGTTTCATAGTCCAGACTCAAACTTCATGGCATTGATATTTCAGCTTTGGATATCCTTGGGGTATGTCTAGGACAGCTTCAGCTGGTCAATTGCAGTGTGTCTCTTTAACAGCTATACCGTGATGGAGACTGTTTCGCACAGCTAGGGGTGTACTTTTTTTCCATGGAAAATGTGAGGGGGAGGGGACACAGGTGACACGTTCAGAGTTGGTCATTGGATAATAATGCAAATAAAGAAAGTCAGTCAACCTTTTTTACATTCATGAATTATGAACTTTTGTATGGCAGAAAGGTGGAGGAAATGTCTCTTAACTGCTCCCTGCCAAATTGAGCCAAAGGCAGGGCTTTGGAGTTGGAGTCGTGTAGTCGAAGGTTTTTGGGTGGAGTTGGAGTAGGAGGCGAGTATAATAAATATAATTTACAAAAACACAATTAAAAAAATGGACCAATGTCACAAGTTGGTGAAATTCGGAATTTATAGTCAAACTGGCAAAAAAAAATCAATAATCACTGATATGTTTCCATATCAGGAGATTCAAAATCCCAAAATTTGAGGTTGTAAATGCGTTTCTATGATGACTAGGCCACATTATGCCAGTAAATTTAAACATGAATGTGAAGAAAATTCAAATTAAAATGCAGTTTATTCAAAATGAACCTTGGTTTATTCAAATACCTCTATTCAAAACGAACTTCGGTTTATTCAAATACAAAATGTGTTGCACAAAATTTCCTAAAGTATTCAATGTGACAATTTTTGTAAAACAAATTTTTCTCCCCTGTTAACCAAGTAAAATTTGTGTGCAATAAAGCCGACAAGTGGAGTCGGGAGTCAGAGCTTCAATTCTGGGGACCTAAAGAGTCAGAGTCGGAGTCGGAGTCGCTTTTAAGAAAGCCAAACTAGTCGGGAGTCGGAGTCGGTTCACTCAATACATTACTCCAAAGCCCTGGCCCAAAGAGCCATTACCACAAACACATTTCGTCTGTATCATGCAAAACTGAGATATCTCAAGATATCCCAATTTTGCATAAATTCACAATTTATTGTCAAAGGGGAGTTTCACCATGTGGTGGTCTAATTTTCAAGAAATGTGCATTATTAGTGGAGAAATTGACACCTAAATATCAGCATTTTAAGCCTTCATTATAGCTCTCTTTTGTCTAATGTTTGTCGTTGACAACCAAGATGATTTCTTCATGCATGAAGCAGTCAAGAGGATTTATCCCACTCTTCCGGACAACAGAACACAGAGGCCAGCCTAAATTGGTGCACACAAAAAGTATAAATTGACTTATCCCATTCTTGCGCTCATCTTCAGTACATGTGAGCCTCAATCATTCAGTGGAAATAAAGGTACAAAATGAAATAGCTGAGTTTTGCATTCAACAAGTTCTAGGTGTTTTCTTTCAAAATACCATGAAACAAAGGGACAAGTTAAGATAACTCATTATTGCATGTCACATACTGTATGAATTTTTCCACTGTACTAGAACAAAAAAGACACACTTCAAGATAACTGTTTCTTGCAGATGCCTAAATATAAAAATCCGACTGCCTAGAAGGGCTTTGTCAAGTTAGCCTAGTTTTGCGTGATACAAGCAGCTCTGACCTGGGGCCCTATCATCACGCAAAACTGGGATATGTCCATGCATTTGTATGTCAATATTCAGCTGTTTGTTTTGTCGACATTATTTAAGTGACCAAGAAGAAACAGAAGCTGAAGAAAAGGTAAATACTTGACAAAATACTTCAATTATTACAATATGACATTATCACAATAGTTCTTTTTATTGTGACCACATCTGTGTAACTATGTGGATCTACAGAGTTAAGAATTTGACTGCTTAAAACATGTGTACAGTGTGTAGCATGTTGTTAGGGGTTGACCAGATGATATACTGGGGGGGGGTATGGATTTGACTCCCATGAAAACTTTTGTGATGACAAACTATTTTGCACCAGGGCGTAGGCCCTATCTAGAAATGACCTGAGAGGGGGCATAACATGGGGCGAAAACGGGGCGCATTGCGGCTTTTCGTATCCTTCCCATGTTCGTTTGTGGCCTAAGGGGGACCATGGCCCAATTTCCCCCCCCCTCAAATAATCCACTGCTTTTGCTTTGGAAAGAGTCACACACTATTTACCACCATTTTGACGTGACAGTTTTCTAGATGACGGTGGAAACAAAATTATTGTCATTTCGATGTTCTGAGTATGTTTTTTTCTTTTTTTTAGTGCCATGTGCTGAACAAGCATTTTTTTTCAAAAAATTCCCCCCCCCTCTATGTATCATCTAGTCCATCTCTGATAGTTTTAAAGTGAATTTATCAACCATCATGTAATTTCTTATTGGTCAATTATCACCTGGTTGGCTGTGAATATCACTGTTTACAGTCAAAATATCAGGGCCTATGATATTGTAAAAATTACCACCCTCCAAGGGCGATATTTTTTAACAATGGTTATGACATTACCAGCATTTCAGCTGCCTGATGATGTCACAAACCAAACAAGGGCCAGAATAATAGGATTGTGACGTCATGTCCATTGTTGCTCCATGGTGACGTCACATTTTTGTGATGGCAGAAAATAGTCCCTCTTTATAACTGAAAATTTGAGGTAAAACCAGGTGATAAAAACAAAACAACCACGCGTCAGGGCACTTCGTACAATATCACTCGCTGTTGTGTGAATTAATATCACTATCGCCCTGCGGGCTCGAGTGATATTAATTCACACAACAGCTCGTGATATTGTTACTCAGTGACCCTGACTTGAGTTGTTTTGTTATAATACGCTAAAGTGAGAAAAATTTGAGGTCGCAAAAAAAAATTACTATTACATACAATTTGTCGTGATCAATTTTTATGCCATGAAAAATATTGTATTTTACCAGTGAGGGATAATAAACCAAGTAAAATTGTATTTAATTAAAAATTGTAATGTAATCAGTGCAATGGCATCGCTTCAGGAGGAGGGGGGTGTGCCACCCTTCTTAGGTCCGTACCCCCATATGAAAATTGTCAGCAAAGGCACAATGAGTACAGTTTGTACCCCCACTACCCAACCCCCCCCCGCCCCCCCCCCCAGGGAATTGTGTGCTTTGCAGAACAGTGAGCCAACCATTAACATTGGAAAATTAATTAAGAAGTGCCACACATCATTGATCAATCCTGAAGAGGGGGGCGAAATGCATGGTGCAAGACAAAAGTAGGGGATGCGGGGTACAAGAGGGGGGCATGAGGGGGGCAGGAGGGGGGCAAGAGGGAGAGAATATGTTAACAGGTGGGGGGCACTTGCCTACCTCCCACTGAAAATGGCACTTACTCAGTGGTTTAGACTGGTTATATCCTACTTTTGCGTGAGACAAAATGCCAAATTTCATCATGCAAGACTGAGATATAATGATAAAGTCTAGAAATGCACTGATAAGGTCAAATTTGCCAATGGTTAAGTTGATTTGACCTCTTCTTCCACAAAACAAATTGTAAATGAGCTGATATTCAGAATCATGCAAGAAAAGGATAACTCAAAAGAGCTTGATATAACAGGCTTAGTTTGTGTAATCTCAGGCTCTGCAACTGAGATAAAAGGTTATGTCCCATTCTTGCGCAAACATGTTTAGTATGTAAGCAAAAGCTTATCTTACGCAAAAGAGGGACATATCAATGTAGCCTCCTTTAATCTTTCAAATAGCATTTCGTTTCCCAGGAACTGTGTCATGGAAGAGTATGCTAAGTTGACTTGGTTGTCTTTTCCTGTAGGAAAAACTGTTTGGCTGAATCATCTTATTCCTGGAAGACTGGGTTTTATTGATTTGAATGTCTTTTGTCTGTAACAAACCCTCAAATATCAATGTCAGAAAGAGTTAACATACTTTTATTTATTTCATGAACTTTCTACAAAGAAAATAAGTTCACAGATTTATTAGTGATGGCACGAGGACTTCGGGGATGTAAATATTATTGCTAAGAATGGTGTATAAGTCATGTAATTCCTCACATTGTGACCCAAAACTTCAAGAGGTTCTCCTGAAAAGTCAAGATTTTACTATATCCTAGTCTTGCATGATACAGACGATTTAAGTTAATGAAATTTTAATCAACTGGACTGAGTCCCACTTCTTGTGGCGTTCCACTTGCTTCTTCTTTATGAGGATCTTACAGCTTGCTTAACAGTGTTCTAAGATACCAGAAACATAGCTTTGGGCTCTCCATGCTTGCTTAATCACGGAAAAATCTTGATAACATCATTTGCAGAACCATGCATCTGTAGAATGGATACCTGCTGTCTTGACTATTTACATGTCCAATTGCTCTTGCACTTCCCTGGCCTTATAGTTATTCCTTTCTTCACATCTTTTCTTGATTTGTTGCAAAGCCACTCTCAACTACTACTTCCGTTTCTGTCTCGTGGGTAAAAAATAGTGTTTGCAATCATCGAAAGACTTACTTAGTCAAAGTCAAAAGCTAATCACATCAACAACTGGTGATTTCATCCAATCGTCGAATCATTCATTGACTATTTCAGATACTTAATCAGTTCGTAGCAGTGAATTTACTTATTTTGAAATAGATTACAAAACTTGTTTACTGCATTTGACATATTTTGTAATGAATTTGTCAAGACTCTTCTCGGAACTGCTTTTATTCTAATATTTGTACAATTATGTGATTCATGGACTCCTTTTGGGTTCTAGTTATGCATGGATAATGAAAATAGCCGGATACCGAATAATCCGGCAAAAACTACCTTCTAGATACCGGATATTAACCGGATAGGAACCAGCATTGGCGGTTGATTATAAATATTTTTTCCGAGAGCCGAGAAATATCTGTCCAGCAGGAGGACTCTTCCTCTGATGGAATGATTTTCCTTATGTTCTGTTATATAACTGAAATTATATTTGAAGATGGTTACATCATGTTTATGACTCTGTTCTTGTAACATTCTTTTACTTATTATCAATGTTTTTTGAAGCTTTTCACATAATTTTGAGCATCCCGAATATCCTGCAAGTTCCAATATCCGGCCAGACACCGGATACCTTGCCGGATATCCGTGCATTCCTATTGGGTTCACCTATCTTTCTAGGTCACAATTTGTACCAGTGTTTCTCCTGGAGCAAGGAGTGCATATTAGATTGTGATATTAGACGCAGCAGTGATGGAAATGGAAAGTTTTGGTCGGGGTAGCTCTTGAACGGCACGCCTTTCCAAATTTTTAAGAGGGAAAAAATTCAGGCACCAAATACCTGGAGACTGAAAAAATGAATGTGACAATTTAAATGTCGCCACTGATCATTTGGGGAACTGTAGCAGGGTACAGCTCCTCCGAGCCCCCCCCCCCATTACTATCACTGACATGGAGGGAAACAAATCAATCAAACACAAGAGGTTAGGATTTCAAAATAGATTTTATCACCAAATGCTTGATAGGCAACTAAATTATGGTAATTGCAAAAGTTTACACAAAAAACAACAAACAATGATACAATTAATAAAATATATTACATTACTTACAGACAAAAAAATATAAAATTATGATATAACAGTGAAAGAGATGACATCGGTTATACAGAAACAATCAAAGAAAACAGACGAGCTAAAAATGTATGATATAACTAAATAAAGAGATGATGTTGGTACAAACAACAAAGATTGATGATAAAAGCTAATAACAATTTTAAAAAATATACTGTGTTTGTTGATTAACAGGAATCTGATAAGCTCATTGATCTTTTTGACAGTTTTCAATATTCTATACACATTTCTGATTTGATGATTCATTTTGAGCAGCTGCTAGTTATGTTTTTTTTTAAAAAGGCTTCAAGACATTTAACAGCACATGAAATAAATCTATACGCCTCACAAAAGTTTATATTTAAACATATTTAACATAATATACACCACATTTTATCAATAATAAAAATATTTGCAGCATCTTGCATTGATAATCCGATATTTACAGCACAAAAACAATTATACAATATATTTACATGTAACAGCCTTCATCATTCCTACCACATTTATTTTTAGGGCACCCTTATCAATAATCCATAATTGACA
This sequence comes from Platynereis dumerilii, assembly GCA_026936325.1. NCBI lineage: Eukaryota > Metazoa > Annelida > Polychaeta > Phyllodocida > Nereididae > Platynereis > Platynereis dumerilii. The sequence goes on from JAPTHN010000004.1 coordinate 103,406, forward strand.
GCACTGTTCATCAATAATTCAATATTTAAAGCAATCTTCATCAATAATCAAATATTTACAGCAATCTTCATTGATAAACACATTTACAGCACCCTTCATCAATAATCCAATATCTACAGCACCTGGCATCAATAAACCGATATCTACAGTATGCATAATTAATGATCCAATATCTACTGCACCCTTCATCAATACTACAATATCTACAGCATGCTTAATAATAATCCAATATTTACACCACCTTCATAAATAATCCAATATTTTACAGCACCGCTCATCAATAATTCAATATTTACAGCACTCTTCATCAATTATCTAATATTTACATCACCATTCATCAAAAATCCAATAGTTCATCAATAATCCAATATTTACAGCACTCTTCATCATTGCTCCAATATATTTACATAACATTTCTTCAATACTTTGACATTCATTATTATGAAACTTTGTAGACAATTCAATGTAAGCATCAAATGGGATAAATATGAGTCTCAATCTTCAATACTAAAATGTAAGCCTTGACAATATTTAAATTAAACTTCCTGAAAATTCCAACACTGCACTTATCAAGTGACAAATTCATAGTAGTTAGTCGTTAGTCAAAATGGATCAGCTAATATTCTAGAGGTAGAATCTGATCCAAATGCCTAAGAACTCAACTCTCAACAAAAATGGTGCAATTGTACAGGTCGGGCAGATACAGCACTTTACTGTTAGTAATCAACTGAAAACACAAAAGAAGCAAACCTTGATTTTACAATATTCTATGGAGATTCATTACATGGCTCATTCATCAAAAAGTTTTTTACTCTACAGCAGTCAATTGACAAGTGCTTACAGAATTGCTCTGGCATGGTCCTTGCGAGGTCACATCCCTATCCATGCCACGACAAGTGCTAACAAAATTGTCCTGTCATGGTCCTTGTGAGTTCACATCCCTATCCATGCCATGAGAAGTAATAACAGAATTGTTCTGGCATGGTCCTTGTGAGGTCACATCCCTATCCATGCCATGAGAAGTGCGTAGAGAATTGTCTTGGCATGGTCCTTGTGAGGTCATATTCCTATCTGCGAGCTCTTTGCATTCTTTTCCTTTGTCTTTTAAAAGTGTTGAGTGTCTTGAGTGTCTCTGATTTGCATGTTGCAGTTCTGTTTTCAAAGATAAATTTGTTTCCTCTTTTCACAGCTTCAACTCCTATCCATGCCATGTGAGTAACCTACTCAGTCATAAAATTCCCCACTGTGGTCACAGGTTACTCAATGATAAACTGACTGTCCATTCCAATGCAATAGATAGGACCTGTGAGGGTGAGGTCAATAACGGCCACAAACAGTTGTACTTGTCATCTGTCAACTGTAATTCATATAACAAACATTACTGTCTTGACACATCTTGTATAGTGTTGAGTTTTTTCTCCAGGCTATTGTTAACAACATGAAGCCGTTCAATCTCCTCTTTCAGCTCTTCGCATTCTTTTACTTTGTCTCTTAATAGTGTGGAGTGTCTCTCACTTGCATGTTGCAGTTCTTTCTTCAAAGCTTCAATTAATCTTTTCAAAGCTTCAATTTCTTTCATCAAAGCTTCATCTTGTCTTCTACAAGCTTCATATTCTGCCTGTGATTCTGCATTGGGGAGTTGAAGCAGTGCTTCTCTCTTCAAAAATTCACTTTCCTTTTTCAAAGTTTAATTTTCCTTTCTCAAAGCTTCAATTTCTCTTTTCAAAGCTTCAATTTCCTTCATTAAAGCTTCATCTTGTCTTCTACCTGCTTTGTCTACCGCTACACATTCCCAAGAGAACCTGGGAAATATCAAAGGGATCATCTGCTGTTAGTTCACAAATTGAGCCATATTCATTTTCACATGACATGTGTGTATTAGCAGAAGGTGCATCATAATTTTCATATATTTCAACTTTTTTGAAAAAAGATGATTTTGGTACTTTTTTCTGGCTCTAAGGAAATGTCCCTACTAAAAAAATTTTATGTCCCTATATTTGTGTTGGTGATGTGGGCTGTTGAAAAAAGCGTCCACGTAAATTTGAAAAACTTGTCCATGGTTGTGATGTCCAACGATCCTCCTTTTGCGAACATCATACTTGCTGTTTATCCGTTGATGTTGTGTCACCTTCAGAAATGTTGGTTTTCTGCTCATTGGCCATTCCTATGGAAGAAAATAGCTATTGTATACATTGTCATTGTATAATTTATAAAAGGAAAACTGGGAGGTATTTGGGATCACCATCATGGCTATGACTTCATGGTTTAAGTCCAGTATTATCGTATGTGTCCTGCTCTTGTGTCCTCTGATGGAATCTGCTAAATTTTCATTTTGGTCTTCTTTTCCTTTTTAAATTTCTATTTCAGTGAATTTTTTGGATTTTTATTACTTTGTGACCTTCTCTTATTGTATATACGACACACTGAATCTGAAATATTTGTATACTAAGTTTTTTTCCGTATATTATGTTATCATATTCACAAAAGGATGGCCTCTCTGCAGCGACAAATAAGTCTTTGAGAGGTCTCCCTTCCCATTACATTTAATACTTAAAAGAAATTTATTGTGAATTATATATGGGAAAATAAACAAAATCGGAATCTGAAAAAAATCTGAATCTGTTAGTAATGAATAACTCCGGAGTGAGACAATATGAGTGATATTTGGTTAATGACATTTCCGTAACAACCATCATAAGGAAGCAGTATGTGACATCATAGCTCCTTGAAGTCGAAATCAATATGCAGACTTGTGAAATCTCATACCAAATATTTCTCCCTGACCATAAAAACCTAATTAATTGTGTATCTTAAAAAGTTTAATTACCATCTGCTGACATCTTCAGTTGACTCTTCTTCACATCCTGCTGTTTGTTGTCTGTGTCTCTCTTCTTTTGGACTCTTGTGAGTGACTTTGTTTTATCTATCGTAAATTCATCTTTCATTTTTTCTGATACCCTCGGCTGGTCCATGGATATTTTGTCAGGGAATATGTTATTTAGCTTCTGTGTTGAAGAAAAAACATTTATGTTATGAAATCACGGCTGATAAAAATTTTATTATCTAGCGTGAGGGATAAAAACAGGAACAGAACAAAATTTATGAACAACTCTGGTTGGTTAATGCACTTTTGAGCTTTTGAGGGCAACACTGCTATTCCAGCAAATTCTGCTTCGCTGAAGGCAGTTATGCATATTTCATCCAAATTTTTGGTTTTATGCATCTCAGAAAATGTGCAAAGGTATTTTTATAGGGTGTCAGCATATATTTTTATTTTAAAAAATACAAATTTTAGCTTATAATGTAATTTTTTTAAACCCAAAAGAATGGTCAGGACCTAAATTTTTACAGTAGAAATTCAAATAAGGTGTCGGATAACTGCTGAGAAGTAATACAATACAAATAAATATTTAAAAAAGATGATGCTCTAGTTATGTTGAATTTTGGTCAATGTACATGTATTGAATTTTCGCATCTTTAATAGGCAAAAAATCACACAGACAACTAATCTTAAAAGTGCCTGCAGAATTGTTCAGTGCTATTATCCTCTTTGAAAAATTTCCTGAGAAGCCTGAAGCTTCAAAATTGGAGAAAAATTCGCAAATGCCTTTAATTGAGCATCATCTACAGTGTACAGTATAAATGACAATGTTATTGAGCTGGAATTATGCCTTTGTTGGAAATATTCATGAGAACATCAAACAGAATAACATTTCGAAAAAGATAATGCCATAAAAAAGAGTTCTTCACTGATTCCTTAAAATTTACATTTTTCATGCATTTAAGTTCTGCCTCATAGACATTTCATTTTGAATAGGCCTTTTGGGTGAACACAGCTTGATACATGTTGACCATAACACTTCTTCATTCCTCTGCATCCTATCACTTGGAGCCTTTTTTTTATCAGTATTGAAATTTGTCTACTTCTCTCTGCCTCTTCTTACCTGCTCAATGTTTCTCATGTGACTGATGTTGGCATGGCGAAGTGCTTCAACCTCCTTTTCCAGCTCATCACATTCTCTTCTCTTCCTTGTGAGTTCAGCATCTCTTTCCCCTGCAAGTTCTTGTCCCACCAGACCATTGTACTTTTCCGGCTCTTCTATTTCTCCCCTCAATCTAAAGAGTACTGACTCCTTTTGATTAACAGGTCCCAGTTCCTCAAGGAATTTGTCAATTTCTTCCTCTAGCTCTTCATATTCTGTATATTTCTTCAATAGTGCTGATTGTGTCTCACCACCACGTTCCAGGAGGAGTTGGTCAATCTCTTCTTCCAGCTTCTTGCATTTGCTTTCTTTCCTCTCTATACCAAACAAGTCCCCAAATGCCCTGACTCTAGCTTGGAGCTCAGCAATCTTGATCTTCAGCCCTTTCGCTTCTTTCCTCTTCCTCCACACAAGTTCACCAAAACCTTTCTCTGCTTCTTCATTCATCCGGTTGATGACTTCCTGCAACCTTGTCCTTAATCCTGCGTCACTTCCTTCCCAGCCTGTTGAAAATAATTATTTATTATAAAAGAAGCAGCTTTTTTCAGAAATTGCCAAATGAGTAAAGCAATCAACACTCAACATAGCCACAAATAGTGCAAATCGATTTTCCGCCATGTGAAAGAAAAAAAAACTTAATTGATACTTTGAAGTAACGATGTTGATATGATTTACCTTTTAACTGCATTTTTATGTAAAACTGTTGCATTAATTGTAATGCAGCACAGGGTTCGGGGGAGGAGGTTCTTGCCTAAATTTAACATAGGGATGCCCACAATTAGTGTTTCCAATGAGACCGAGAATTCTAGAGAAGTCTCGAGATCAGCAATGTCACAGCATTTTCTCGCTCGAAGGAGAACTCGCAAGAATTTTGTTGCAATTGACAATATTGATTTCGTGGCTTGTTGGATGGCAATAATCTTATGAAATGTTCCGATAACATGCACATTACTTTCAAAAGCTGTCCCATTAAACTTTTTGGAAGAAAATATTGAGGATAAAGCAGATTTTGAATGAAAATTGAAGATGTTGGCATCAGTATCTCAAAATAAATCATATGAACCCAAACTACTGAACAATGGGGTTGTTATGCATATCCAGGAGCACAAACACAGACAATCAGTCCATAACAAAACTCTGAAAAAAAATTTGAATAAGACATCTTCTTTCGAAGATTTTAACAAAAAGCTCCTATAGGGGGCAGGCCGGCATTGACACTAAATTTTTTTTAATTTCATCATCTTTAATTGCAGCTGGGTCAAATTTCACTTTTTCCCATCTCATTAAGCAAGTAAAATGGTAAATTTTCCTGACTAATCAAAAAATATTGTGGAAAGAACCACAACATAATTGAAATTAATGATCGCATGATCTTGAAATTGTGTGATTTACATTTTCAACAGTAGCCATAACGATCTAACTTGCCACAAACATATCGTACTTAGAGATATGTAAATTTAAATGAATATGCTTGGTGGCAACTACTAAGTGTGTGCAAAATTTCATCTTGATATATTGAGAAAAAATGCCATTTTTGAGCCATTTTGCAATGCTGCATTTTTAATAGATAGATTCTGAAATTGAACTTGTACAAATATTTCAAAATTGTATAATATCTGGACGTTTTGCTGTGATTTATAGAAACAGAGCACACAGATTGGCATTAAAACTACAAAAGGCGTCATTATAGCCAAAAAACATGATCCATTGCATAATTAAATCTCTCTTGTTATACACTGAGTGCCATTAAAAACGCAACATTGCAAAATGACTAAAAATGGTACTTTCTCTCAAAATATTACAATGAAATTTTGCACACACTTAGTCGTTGTCATCAGGTATGTTCACAAAAATTTACAGATTTTTTAGAGCAACATTTTTGTGTCAATTTAAATCGCCGTGGCTATTGTTGAAAATGCAAGTCACAAAATTTCAAGATCCTGTGATGATTAATTTCAATAACTTTGCTGTTCTTTCCACAATATTTTTTAATTAGTCAGGATAGTGCACCATTTTCCTTGCTAGATGAGATGGCAAAAAGTGATATTTGATCCAACAATAATTAAAGAAGTCCGTGAACTGATGCTTAAACAGAGCTCACTAAAATGAGTCATGTCACTTGTGTGTAGCGAAAATTTCCAAAATTGCTTTTAAGGTCTGTGACAAATTTGACAATTGTTGAGCCACCAGCACTTCAAAACTTTTGTTCAGTGTATCATTGTGCCTTTAGAAGGACAGTGTCCTAGATTTTTCGAGAAATTCTCGAGTCTCGTGCTCTGGATCATGACCATTCTCGAGAGTGCACGATCGAGACTCATTGGAAACACTACCCACAATGGTTTTGAAAACTTGGCCAATGAAAACATTTTAATCTATAGGCCCATGCCAGCGCAAAACAGGTGCAAACTATCTTATTCGGTCAGTACAGATGCAGAATGCACTCTAATATCTTAAACTGCTATTTTAAAATCTTTCTTTGGTGTTAAACATTTTTATAACATGAATTAAATGTTTTATAAACCTGAGGTGCTTGGCGGGAAATTGATGCAATGTTGTCCAAAATTATTTTATCAATTTGATCATCTAATTGAAATTGATAGTCTCATTGGAATTGTCTCTTCAAGGTGACTCTAATGACAATCAAGAGAGAATTCTAAGAAATCAGAACTTTTTTATTTTCACATGATCAAAAATCAAAAAAGCATACAAAAGGATAACAACATAATAATCTTACAGTGTTAATAACGTAACAAGATAATGAAAGTAAAGAAAATTAAATTAAATTATTATTATTATTTAAAATAAAAATAAAAGGCGAAGATGGGATGGTGATCATGTGAAGGAACTTCCTGAAGATTGGGGTGTCGCTACCAAGAAGCACCTTATGATAGATGAGAATGAAAATGATGAAGATGGAAAAATGAAATGGAAGCCATGGTGTTTTTCATCCTAATAAAAAGGAAATAACATGATGTCAATGTTAAACGCATTACTCTCTTTATTGCCTGTTACAAATGTAACACTGACTGGTACTACATGTTGCATTATATTTTTCTCTAATAAAAAATAATTTAACGTATCTAGCATATCCACGGTAACTATGATTGAAAATTTTATCCTTAATGGAGTTGGGACAGCTGTTATAAATCAGTGGAATTCTATATTGCATAGTTTGCTTGGCAAATGAATGTCTTATAATTGGAAATTGAAAGTTGGTAGCACCTCTAGTGTTGTAGGAATGAACACTGTACTGAACATTCAAGAGTTCATTTAAAAAATATGTAGGTAAAATCCCATTTTGGTATTTGTAACAGAATTTGTATTCTTGCAGTAGACCAATATCCATCACCTCTAATAAGTTCAATTTCTTGAACAAGGGGTCAGTATGAGAATTATAGGATGAATTTGTAATTATTCTGATAGCCTTTTTTTGTAATTTAAACAGTCTGTTTACTTTTGAACTCCATGCTAGTAATCCATAATTAAAATATGGGGTAATCAATGTGTTGTAGATTGTCAGTAGTACGTTTTGAGGGACAATATGTTTTAGTTTACACATTACCCCTATTGTCTTAGAGATTTTCTTAGAGATTTTCGATACATGTGAATTCCAATTAAGACCCTTGTTTACCATGACTCCCAGAAAATCAAAGTTATCTTCATAGTTGATAATTTCATCATTCATTTTCAAAATCGGTGGAATAATTCTTTTTTGAGGTGGGTGAAATACCATAGCTTTTGTTTTGTTACAGTATAAGGACAATCTATTTAGTTTAAACCAATCTATGACATTCATCAGTTCAGCATTTATAATTTCAGAAGAATGGTTAGACATACTTAAAGTTGCCATCAAAGTAGTGTCATCTGCATATATGATAGGATAAAAGATATTGCTGCAATTACTTATATCATTTATGAATATGATAAAAAAGAGTGGTCCCAATATACTTGTGGAACACCAGTGGTGATTTTCATATGACTAGAAAGAAAACTTTGATATTCTACATATTGATGCCTATCTTCAAGATAACTTTTGAATCATTTCAAAGCTTTGTTCCTTATTCCATAGTGTTAGAGTTTATCTAGTAAAATATTATTAGTATCAAATGCTTTAGACAGGTCTAAGTATATATTGAGTGGAGTATTACCTTTGTCCATTTCCAGGGTTATTTGATTATCAATGTGCTGAGTGTTTCCGTCGAAAACCATGACTATTGTAATATAAATTTTGAGTTTCAAAATGATTATGCAGCTGATTAAAGATAACTCTTTCAAAGATTTTGGATATGCTTGGTAATATTGATATTGCTCTATAATCTTCAAAAAGGTAGTTTTCGTTCTTTTTGTAGATGGGGCTAATTTTGGCAATTTTCAACTTTTCTGGAAAGCAACCATTATTTATCATTTGGTTGACTATCAAAGTTAAGACATCAGTAAAGTATCTATTAAATTCTTCTGCTATCTGATTTTGATCTAAGACTGGGATATCTCGGGAACTCCTCTTTTTCAGAATCTTTGTTTAATAATCCTTTTATTGTCACCCATGTTTTCTTTATATCATCTTTATATTTTTCAAAGCAGCTGGTATAATATGATTTTTTTGCTAATCGTATGGTCTTCTTAAGGATTCAATTATATGTGCCAAGATTTGTCTTCAATGTTTCATAGTTATGGTCGGATATGGTCGTTGATCGAAATTTCTTATACAGTTGATCCCTTAATTTTATAGATCGGATGATACCAGCAGTAATCCATTTTGTCTTAAGGTGTTTATATTTATTAAATCTAATAAAACCAAATATATTCTTAACAATTAAAAAAAATTCCAGTATGTGTTGTGATTCACATTAGACTGAGCTGCCGCATTTTCCGGCCTGAGCGAACAAACCTTGGCCTTTGAAATGTGTTTGAACTTATTCAGCACGGAGATGAAAACCAACTGCGTCCTTTTCTGAGGAGTGGATGACTCTGTTGTGTCCCTTCTTGTTGTTTTCTGTTTACAAACACTCTACTGTTTTCGTTATCATATTAAGTTGACAATTGGGAACTTCCCTTGGTAACATTGTGAGGACCCTACGCTATTCCTTTACATTTTTTTTGGACAGTAGGCCAACTTCATAAATCAGTACATGTAAAGACCTATTCGAAATGTTGAAGTTTCTTTTTTTCTTTAAGGAACTTTTCGTTTGTTAAACTGTTATGTTGTCCTTACAGCCTTGAAATTTCATATGCAAAGAGAGTGGACTTCTGCACTGTGAAAATGGAACTTCGTGTCTCATCATGCTGATGATGTGTCATGATCATTCCCAATAATTTCAATATTAATTTGATATAAGGAGGCTAATCCTTCTTGTTGGTAACAGGCAAACAAAAGGATAATGCATCTGATTTTTACTCTAAAATCAGTTATGACAAATCAAATTGCCTTCCCTTGATCATGACTATTCAAACAGCCTCAATGTTTCCCATGTTGAATGCACAGAAGATGACACTTCATCAGCTGTCATGAGACACAAAGTTCCATTTCATTTTCACATTGCAACAGTCTACTCTTTTTGCATATCAAATTTCTTAGCTGTAATGATTCTGTTAAAGGGTTCAGCTTAGTTTTGCCAAATATTTTGAAGCCTCCTGTCAGCCCCTTGAGCCCCCCTCCCAACCAAAATATCCTGGAGCGGCCACTGCTTGGCATGGAACCTGCTAACTTGTTTTTAGCAGCGCGAAGCGCTAGTTCTTACTGAAGAAATTTGCCAAAACTTGACCATAACGGTGGGTGCCCCTGCTTACCAATCTCATTCAAACTTAGCATACAGCTTCTTCTGAATTTTAAATCACGACGATAAACTTTTGGTGCCTCACTGTTACGATACAAATTAATAAAGAAAACAAATGGGGTCAAAGGTCAGCTGAATTTGCATGCAGCATGTTTACAGTGCATTTGGCCACGTGGCTGCCTTGTGCATTCAGCCATGACAGTCTGGATCCACTGTCGGTTTACTGTTAATATTTTAAGGAGGGCAGCTGCCCCCTGCTTGGTAAGCTTATATTATGTTGACATTTTGCGCTGCTTAAAGTGCTTGCACGTTATTTTATCTTTTGTTCACAGATATGGCCATTTTTGAGCGAAAAGCACTACCCCAGGTTCTGATCAGTTAACTCATATGCTCAGAATGGTCCCTATAGATGGTATTATCTACAGCAAATACTCAATTAATTTTCCAGATTTCAGAAGATCTGTGGTGCACTGTTGGCATGGGCATTAAGCCAATCATTAACAAATCAAGTGAAGTGCTTCCTATCATTAGGCATCATTTCCTCTTCAAACAAGAGTAGATATGGGGTAGCAGTAAGGTCTCACACACGGGGCTGTACCTATAGTCCAATGATTTTAGGGGGGGGGGTGTAACACCCTTGCCCCCCCCCTCCTTGGACTATTTTTTGGCCCCCTTTCATACACAATTCAACTTCAGCAGAAAAACATAACATTGGCTTGATGTAGATCTACTTTTGAACTAACACGGGAAAAATGTGAACTCATACAGGATAATATTCAGAATTATTTTCATACCTAGTGAGGGGGACACCTCTTCAGCAAAGAAGACTTCTGGTTTCAGCCTCTCCAGGCATCTCCCACATGTATCCAGTAAATCAATCACTCCATGTGCTTCCTTAAGACTTACACACTGGAGTGTCTCATCATCTTCCAAAAAGCTGCCAAATGTCTCACTGTATTCAATTGCCATAAACTGAATGGCATCAAATATCTTCTCTGCCCAAAATCTCCCTTCCTCTGCAAATATCTCCATATCTTTCACAGTCATCCATTTTGGGTCATTTGTGGTGAAGAGCAGTTGTTGTCGGAGGGCGCCATATCTCTCTCCTATGACATTCCCATGGTCTCTCTCTATTTTCCTTGGCTGCAAATAACAAGAAAATTTCTCTACGGACATATAATTGTAATGGTAATTATGCATTGAAAAAATAAAACATCAACATTCAAAATGTTGTTCTAACATTGTGATAACATCATTTTAATGTTAGCCAAAAATGTTACGATACAGAAGTTATCACAACATAAGAATGCTGTTATATTTTGATGTAGTTACGACATACTGTTTAATGCTTAAATCATGTCATTACAACATTGCTAAATTGCATCATTCCAATATGGCTAACTTTCTCTTGAAACATTATCATTATGATGGAGATGATGCATTGAGGCAACATGGACATTTAACATGTCGTTCTAACATTTGTAATAACATTATTTTGATGTCAGTGAAAGACATAATCATGAAAAAAATTGTAAATGTTTTTGTTAATTATTTGATATTAATGTTACATTTGTACAATGTTCTTCTTTTTAAAATGTTACTGTAATGATAACAAAATATCAAATTAACATTTAGGTTTAATATTTTACTTTATCATTTACATAATACATGCTGTCAGGTGGCCAAACAAGGCAGACATATTTTACACTGCTTCTTAGCGGGCGGGCGGGCGGGTTGGCGGTCGGGCGGGCGGCAGGGGATAGATTGTTTCCGGGCCACACTCTATTGAGTGTACATGGATGAAATTTGGTACACATATAGCCTGTGTGGTTTTGTTGTGCCTGTTGATGGTCTGATTGATAGATATTCTATACTTTTTTGAATAAGTAGACAAATATAAAAATTATTTTTGTTCGTTTCAGGGCCAAGTCTCAGTCACTCTTGCAAGTGCAAGGATGAAATTTGGTACAGATGTGGCCTATATGGTACAGTTGTGCCTTTTGATCGCCTCATTGATAGATAGTCTATACTTTTTGTAGAAATGATGAAAAATGGAAAAAACTTTTTTTTTTGGTTTTTGGACTAAGACTCAGTCACTATTGTATATAAATGGATAAAGTTTGGTACACATAAGGCACATATGGTCTAGTTGTGCTCTTTGAAAGGTCTGGTGGATAATATTAAATGATTTTTGAAATATTGAAAAAAAAAACAGAGAAAAAAAATTTGTTGTTTCTGGCCCTAGACTCGGTTTATCATGGAAAGAATTTGGTACACATATCACTTATGTGGTCTAGTTGCACCTTTTCATGGTCTGACTGATACATATTCTATACTTTTTGTAATATCGAGAAAAAATAATAAAAATAGTTTTTTTCTTATTGGAGCCAAAACTTGTCCACTATTGCATAATATAGCAATGAAATTTCCTACACATATCACCTATACAATGTAGCAGCGCCTTTTGATGTGTATTTAACACTTTTTGAATGCTTGGAAAAACTTGACAAAAATATAACAGCTTTATATTTTTTGGTTTCCAACTGACAGCTCATAACCTATACTTTGTACATGCATAAAACCGTACCATAATATCAGTAAATTAGTCTAATAAGACCTTTCCCTGCTTTTACAAACCCTGGCAAGCACACGGACAGATGGCAGGGCAGCAGGCAAATAGAGATAATAGAAATATAGAAGGCCATGATTCGACCACTATTGCATACCTATAATATATATGCTATTTGGTAAACACTCCAATTTTATGGTGTAATTGTCATCTTCTAAAGGTGTTATTCACTGAAGGTTTGCTGCCACGCAGCCTATGTTTAACCTTCTTTATTGCCTTTTATTTGTTATATTTTGTTGCATAAGTTTAGCTGGAACCTTATTGTGTCAATGTTAAGGAACTAGATTGATTTATATCAGTAGAAAAATGTGAAATAGAAATTTTAAATTTCACCGCAACTGCTATAAACTCCTGCTCATGAATATGGAACACTTTTTCAGAAATGAAGTGTCAAATAAAAGTAAATTTCACAGTGTGAATGAAATCAAGGTCCATTGTAAAGGTCAGGACATCTTCTCTAATAACTATTTGAAAGCCTGAAATACATTTTTTGCAAGAATTTTTAATTTTTGGTTGAATGCACCTCACCCTAAGAAACCCCTGAATTTTCATATTTCGTGCTGCTGTAACTTTTCCTGGGGTTAACGCTGCAGCATGCATTTTAAATGACAGCATGTTCTTCCCTTTAGTGGTCATTGGAAGTAGTTACCATTGAATCAGACTACTAAGTGCTCCAACGGAAGTTGCTAGAGTTGTCAATTTCAATGGAGAATGTTGAAGTATTCCATATTTATGAGCAACGGTGTATATACCAAATCACTGTTTTTTTATAAAAACTTAAGGAAAATACGCCACTGGTCAGTTCGTCTATCAACAGGCGGAATATACCAGAAGAAGAAGAAGAAGAAGAAGAGGAAGGTATTGTATTAGTGTATTTGTCCTGGTTTTTAATCTTGTACATAATTGAACTTTGTGATTTTTCTGTGTATTGCACTGACTGCATTGTTGCTTTGATTGTTCTGAAAATATTTTTTTTCTGTTACACAACTTGTGTGGCAGGCTATTGTGATAGATACACACTGATAAATTCAATTAGTATTTCTTACAAAACTGTCCACAGACTAAAGCATAACTGATATAGTTTTATTTTCAAAATATTGTATAGTCATAGGCGTATCGGAGGGGGGGGGGGCGGGGACGGGGCGATCGGCCCCCCAAAAGTTTTTGGGAAAAAGTAAGATTCGGGCAAAAAGGCTAAAAAATTTGGGCAGATGATTAAATAAAAACTACTGAAGATTAATGATTTCCAGGCAATTTAATTTAAAATGTTTATAAATTTAGATCGTGAAATTCGGGCAAATGTCACTCGCCCCCCAAAAAATCACGCGCGCTGTACGCCTATGAGTATATTGTATAGGCTAATTAGTCAATTGGATATTCCCCCTTCCTGTTGGTGACTCACATTGTGACTTGACCTACTTTTTAGTGACCCAGTTAAGCAATCATTTGTGCTACCTGATCTTGTGATCTTTTCTGACTTTTTAATTTGCTGCTTTGCTGAACTGAAATTACTGTTGACACTGAAGGCTTGGAATACCTACACTGCTATGGAATAGGCCTATTTTATAGATTCAATGATTCCATTAGTTGATTTACTTTTATTGATCCCATTAATTGATTATTAATTACTTATTAGATACATAACTGGCTTCCAGATATATGGTTACTGTTTGTCTGTAACTACCCAGTATATTCTCATACCCGACGTAAAAAGCAAACATTCTTTAAAAAATTAAATTTTCTTTTAAGAAATCAAATATTCTTTAACACACAGTAGTCATTTAGCATTGAATTTTTGTAAAGAAGTTAAGAAAAGGGCTCTTATTAGCCCCACCATAAGACACACAATACTTTGCCATGTACTCTTATTAGGGGTGTACTGAACCTGGATTCGGTATTCGGTCCGGCCGAATATTTGACCCCCAGGCTCGGTCCGGTTATTCAGCCGTGAAGGGGGCCGACTCCAGGTTCGATCCTGCCTTGCCCAGAAACTAACCTGGTGAATCAGAAAAGCAATAGCAAAGAAACAACTCACTTAATGCCAATGTGATTTATGCAAACTTTCTGGTCAATTTCATTTACCCATGAGATACCAGCCTGCCCTCTTTATCAAGACAGTGCATGGGATATTGTGGTCAGAATAGTGTCCATCTTTAGATCACATCACCAGACTTACACAGGTTTCAATTCCATTGGTAGATATTGTAACTTGTATATGGTGAAGACATTTGCATGATCATATAAATGAGGATGTTCCCTTATTATTAGACAAGTTACAAATTAGTTTGATTACAGATTATGTGGAGTGTATGCGGCGCCACATGTGGCATGATTGAGAAGGTATATAAATGTCATTCTTTGCATGTAGTCCCAACTTATACAGGACAATTTCAGTGCCTAAATAGTGAAAGTATTACTGCAAATTCAATTAGTATGAGTTTCCTTGACAAGTTTTCTCACTGTCCACGTATCATTTTAAGCTTGTCTGATTGGTCTAGGAGCTATCTAATGTCAACCAAATCTATCAATTCAACGTAGAAAGCAATGAGAAACGTATTATTCTGCTTCAGTGACCAGCTGAGTTTGAATAGTTGATAAGATTAGCAGTTTCAAAATACTAACAGTCACTGTCCATTGAACTCATTCCAGACACCAGTGAGACACGTTATAGGCTTTGTAATAGGGATTTTTCCCGAAGGGACTAAAAATTTAGGGAGGATGCCTTAAAAGTGCCTTAAGAGGTACTAAGCTTAAGGATGGTCCTAAATCGTGCCTAAAGGTTCCCTAGACCCGTTAGGCAGTCCCTGGACAGGATTATCTGTATAATTGTTTCTCTCAAATGAGATTAAAACAAATAACATGAGCTAAATAGACTGATGTTTTGTGGCGTTTTAAAAGCAAATGTCAAGGATGGTCAGTCAGCAGCTCACAGCTATGTATTTTGCAACATAAATGCAGAATTTAACACTGGCCATGCAATAGATATCAAATAAGAGATAGATAGATAGACAGATAGACAGATAGATAGATAGATAGATAGATAGATAGATAGATAGATATATAGATATATAGATAGATAGATAGATAGATGGACGGATGGATGGATGGATGGATAAATGGATAGATAGATAGATATACCAGCCAGCGATAGACAGATAGACAGACAGATAGGCAGACAGATAGACAGATAGATAGATAGATAGATAGATAGATATATAGCCAGCGATAGACAGATAGATATACCAGCCAGCGATAGACAGATATACAGCTAGACAGATAGATAGATTGATAGATTGATTGATAGATATCATTCATTTGATTTAAATCGAATTATTTGATTTTTAAAATCTGGTTTCTGCCATTCAATGTTTTGTATTTCTTATAAAACTTGGTGAGAATCGCAACCATAGTAGATAGATAAGTAGATAGATATACAGGTAGAGAGGCTGATAGAGAAAGGAACAGATAGATAAATTTATAGGTACCACTCAGGAAATTGATACATACCATTGCAATCGGTTGGTGAAGAAAATCATATTGATATGTTTTAGAACATTGTTCGATGAATGTAATCGAATGATCAATATGATAAATCAGATAGCTGATTGGAATGAATGGAGGAAGTTGCACTGTGAGATCAATTGTGCTGCCAACAGGAGGAAATTTAAACAACCAGACTGATGGATAGAGACATAAACACCTATATAGGTTTTAAAGCAAGTTTGTTGCAGAGCATGTTAAAGTACATGCACCATAAGCCCCAACTTTCAGTGTTGCAAATCATGCAACAAGTGGCGCCATCTATACCTATACCTTAGCATGGCCTTTTTCAAATCCTTTTTACTGAATAAAAAATGGTAATTAGTGGACACATAGTTTATTAAATTGTTTTGCTCAACAGGATGCACAATTTTGGATAGATACCTAACGATTTTAGTAATATTGGGGCACTGAAAATGAGGGATAAAGATGGACATCATTACAATCGAAAAGATTTCCAAAAATCTATAAATACTGTCTAAATCCTTGGATCAGGAACAGTTTCCTTACTCACAATTCTGACGGTGGCATGAGTGTTTAATTGCGCGTTTGTATGCTCCGCTATTCAATAACTGTGAATGATGACGACTAGCCAGTAAGGAAGCTGCTTAGGAGGAAGGCTGGTAGGTTTGGTTCGGAACCAGATTAGGCCGAATCTGCTTGCTGGCTCCGTATTCGGAGTCGGTTCGGCAAATGTGGATTCGGTACACCCCTAACTCTTATGGTTTCCAGTTCTGAAGCTCTGAAGTCATGAAGCCCAAGAGTCGTGCGAAACGTGTTGTGGCCAAAAGGCATCTGACAAGAAAGACGAAACGACTTATTGAATCGTTGCTGTGTGATAGATAGATATGGTAAGTGTAGCCCTCTAAGCCCAATTCTGGGCACTCACGAGGGTTGATTGATGAGATGGGAGAGAGAGTGGGAGTCCTAAACATGTTACACATTTACCCCATGAGAGGGATCTTTTACTTGCCCAGCATAGACACTGATACAAGGGGCCACCAATTTAACGTCTCATCCGAACGACATCCAGCTGGGATTTTGCTCATGAAGGTTCACCGAAAATTTTGGGTTCCCCACCTGGGGTTCGAACCCATGCAGGCAAAGACCTTCAGCGGAGCAGGCGGGCACCTAAGCCACTTGGCCACCCAGCTGCTATGTGATGACTCCTTTTGTGTACCAGACACCCAAGATTAAGTATCTGTTAATGTATCTGACACTGCCGCATCTGATGTTGTTCTACCGGAGACACAACAATCAGACTCCAACCTCTTTGACCAGACGCTTGTCAGTGAGACCGGCTCCGCTGACGAAAGTAGCCTAGTTGACTGTGATACCGCCCCCGAGACTGTGGCTACGCCCCCGATCGATCCACCAGCCCCGTCATTTCCACCCGCCCCGATCAATCCCTGTGTTGGACGGCTGTTTCTATCATCCTTCACCTAATTGCCGTGTCCTCCTCCTATCCTAATTAGCCTACCAAGTGCATACACACAGGACGTAAAGCCCAATGATCTATCCATCCAATGGCTGCCACCTGCTAGGTCTTGGGTACAAATCCAGCTCTAGGTGGATCACCTGAACCCATAATGGACAGCAGTTTCGATCCCTTGCCTTATTGATCATTATGTGTTCTCAACCTGTCTTGATTAGCCTACGACATAGACCGAGATATAAAGCCCCAAATCATCCATCCCTCCATCTTAACTGGCATGAGACTGGCTGAATGATGAGTGAATGACTGACTGAATGACTGGCTGAATGACTGGCTGAATGACTGGATGAATGACTGGCTGACTGACCAACACAATGAAACTTGAGTTGTGATATTAGCTGATATAATGACCTGTATATTATTCTAGAGCTTGAAAATGATAATATAATTATTGTATTGATCACATTAAACTCAACATGTTTTATTCAGTTGATAGGCCTATTAATAATGTTATCCCCATTGAATTGAATCACCTGATTTGTAGTATGACACTGGATAATAAATGTTTTGGAGCAGGTGCGAAAAAAAAACTAGGCTGCGTAGCAGCAAACCTTCAATGAAAAAGCACCATTAAAAGACAAAATGACGCCATAAAAGTGATGTGAACCAAATGTAAGTATATGCAATAGTGGTCCGGTCTTCACCTGAAATTATCTAAATGCTCTCTGTCCTGCCATAAGCCCGTCTGGCTTGCAGGGTATGTTGAACCAAGGAAAGGCCTAGGGGAGAGGCAGGTTAGTTGAGACGTTTTTCACGAAAATTGGCCTGCAAGCCAAATTGAGGATGATATTGAAATGATGAATAGTTTAGATACTGGAGAATAAGATTGTTACATATATGAAGAAACTTGGCTTGATCTATTGGACGGTTTTTACCCCAGCAGGTGCCAAAGTAGGTCATGTCAGATGTATCAACTAACCCTACTGTAAGGTTAGTTGAAACACCTTGTCAGGTTAGTTGATACACCCAACCCAAAGGTAAAGGTAAAGAAATGGTCACATGCTACAGCCTATGTAGGAGGTGCTAAGGTCAAAACATTTCACCAAGTTACTTCCTGTTCCCGTAGAAGCATTTCTGTTCACATTGTGAGTCAAAAATGATGGTCAACCTCTTGGACCGAAGATACCTCATGAAGAATTCAGCCAAAGATTCTCCTGTACAGTGTGGAGTTGTTTCAAGTGAAGCCCTGGGTACCACTTACCATTATATTTCCACTCACAAGTCAGGGCTGTGATTGTGACCAGGCCACCCAGCCGAACCTCTTAAAGCCTTGAGCAACCATAAAGATGGGTCATTCTGACCTCTGCTACCATCACATTACCTTAACTACCATTTCCACCAAAAAACTAACTCAGTTTCATTTTGCAGTAGTTTAATCAAAGGGGCTACAACCCTCAAAGAAGCTAAAATCCTCAACATATTAAACCTACAAAATTAATTCTTAATACAAGTAATACCAAAGTAAACATGTTGACTCTGAGTTGAAAAGGAAGCACAGAAATCAGAAGTACCCAAGAGCCACTTAATCTACATGTAGGCATTCATTCTTTGCACAATACAGATGGATTCTGTTCAATTTTCAAAATTTCAATTTGAAACATTGGTAGGTCAACTTGACATATATGCAGGTAGGGTTAGTTGATACGTATCAACTAACCCTGCCTGTTGTGTCTCAACTAACCCATCCCCGCCATTTTTTCTGAAACATGCTGGACTGAGGACCATGTATGAAACTGGGTCATCTTAAATAGCTTATAGGATAGCTATTTTTATGAACTATACCAAGGTACTAAGTTACTCTGAGATATCCTTGATCCCTTGCCAGAACAAAAGCATTTACCTGCTGAGCACAAACTCACTCTGAACAGTGTTTTTTTTTCAGTTTTTGGCTTCACTCCTCAACCTTTAGTCGGATTTCCTTTTTACTTAAACCTGGAAAAATGTTTTTTCATTCTGCTTCTCACACATGGCACAATTTTCTCAAATAATCATTTGTATCACCAGGAGATGGGGCGTATCAACTAACCTTGCGTCTCAACTAACCTGCCTCTCCCCTACCTAGACTAATTGACACATATTATGAACCAGTTTCATACATAAACAAGGAATAGATTGTGAGCTGTGGGTTTGGAACAAAAAAAATATTTATTTGTATTTTTTTAAATTTTGCTCAATATTTCAAAAAGCATTAAAAAAATAACTGTCAATCAGACCATCAAAAGGTATTGTTTATCAAATTTATTTTCATCTATGGACATGCAATAATGGCCAAGTTTTGGCCTGGAACAGAAATAATAATTTTGATATTTTTTGTCAATATTTCAAAAAGTATGGAATATCTATGAATCAAACCCACAAAAGGCATGACTTTATCACATAGGTGACATGTGTAACAAATTCCATCCATGCACATGCAATAATGGCCAAGTTTTGGCAAGAAATGAAAAAAAAAAATTTTTTTGCATTTTTTAAATATTTCAAAAGATATAGAATATCCATCAGTCAGACCATCAAAAGACACAAGTAGACCATACAGGCTACATCTGTAAAATATTTCATCCATGTACATGTAATAGGGGCTGAGTCCTGGCCCGGAAACGAAAACATTTTTTTTTCTATTTTTCTAAAAAATATTTCAGAAAGTACAAAAGTTCCATCAATCAGACCATCAAAAGGCACAACTAGACCATACAGGCTACATGTGTAGGCCTACCAAATTTCATTCATGTACATGCTATTTGGGCTGAGTCGTGGCCCGGAAACTGTCTATCCGCCCGCTGCCCGACTGCCCGACCGCCCGACCGCCCAATGTCTATTTCATGCCAATATCAGTTGAAGTTTTCATTATTTAGGGAAAAATAATAACCTACCGTGCTTCCTGAGAGGAGGAAAAACAGAGTATTCTTGATCACATAAGATGTGATAGGTTTTTTCAGGGGATTGGTCGGGCTGGTTTGGTCAAGAACCTGCAAAAGAGAGTGGTATTAAATCATGTGAACAAAGCAAATAAACTAACCAATGTATTAACTATGTTAACTATGTTGCTGACATGAGAATAATAAACTTAGGTAAGGAATGTGGAAACATTTGCCAAAACTATATAAATACATCATTCTGCCAAGCCGTGGAATAACAATTCAAGACAGAACAAATCAAGATTCAAGTCAAGAAACAATGACAGAGACAAGCACGGTTATTCGAAGTCTCAAGATTTATGTCATTGTTGCAAGAAAGGATATCACAATACCTGTGAGACTGTAAGATCCAAAGCAATATGTTAAATATTTTGATATGGGACGATGAGTCATCATAGGCATTACTTTTCATAACCAATCTGTGCAGCCTCTGGCAGTGATTGGTCTACTTACCATAATGACAGCTCATCCACCTGAGTTGAGATGGATAGTTTTTTTTTATCTGAGAGTTTGGCTTGCTTGAGACATGCTTTGAGTCACCAATGAATGTTCCTATCTGACATAATTATACCCTAGATTCATTGAGGGAGAATACAATGATCATCACAAATTATTGGCGACTA
The DNA here is from genome assembly GCA_026936325.1 of Platynereis dumerilii. Taxonomy (NCBI): domain Eukaryota; kingdom Metazoa; phylum Annelida; class Polychaeta; order Phyllodocida; family Nereididae; genus Platynereis; species Platynereis dumerilii. The sequence continues at coordinate 124,365 of JAPTHN010000004.1, forward strand.
TGACTCACAGAATGCAAAGAATCAACCGGAACCTGATCTCTTTTTGTCTATATCAAAGTGACAGACTGTAAGTGATCTTATTACAGAACATTTGACAATGTGTATTCGTTGCAGATTGTTGTTATAGGCCTTAAGATCACATGTGAGTCCTTAGTCTCACACCTCCTTCGACCTGACTCTGGTTTGTTTTGGTTTAAAATCTGTCTGTCTATCTTTATCCAAGACAGTGATCTATCTGTCTATCTATCTATCTATCTATTTATCTATCTATCTATTTATCTATTAATCTATCTTTCTATCTATCTCTTTTGAGCTGTCTTTGTGATTTGACAGTTGCATGGCCAGTGTCAAATTTTGCATTTATGCTGCAGAATACATAGCTGTGACCTGCTGACTGGCCAGCCATGATGTTTTTTTTTAACACCACTAAACATCAGTCTGTCAGCTCATTCTGTACAGTGGCGTCCCTATGGGGGGGCACGGGGGGGCACGTGCCCCCCATATTGGACCTGTGCCCCCCAGGTGCCCCCCCATATGAACTTTCCAACTTAGGCTAAAATATGCCATTAGTATAGTGGGTGCCCCCCCACAGAATCGCGTGCCCCCCCATTTGAGACCGCCCAGTTACACCACTGCCGATGTTGAAAAATGAAAGTCATAGCACACTTAACAAATTTTTATATTTTGATAGCTAATATATTAGGGAAAATAAATCCAAAAGGATTGAGCTTAATGAGCTTTCTTTGTTCCATAATATGGGGTGAACGGTACACTGGGTGAATCGTGACAGAACAGGAATATGGTTCATTTCTTGAAAAAAATAACTTATTCCACTTAACCCAGGAAGTTAATTTTTGGAACACTTATAATACACATACTGGAGTATATTTTGATGGGGTTTTACGTGTCTAACTGCCAGTGGCGTCCCTATAGGGGGGCACGGGGGGCATGCCCCCCCTATATTGGACCTGTACCCGCCAGGTGCCCCCGATATGAACTTTCCAACCTTGGCTAAAATATACCATTAGTATAGTGGGTGCCCCCCCAGAGAATCGCGTGCCCCCCCCAGGTGCCCCCCCATTTGAGACCGCCCAGTTACGCCACTGATTCTGTCTGTATTAATCTCATTTGAGAGATAACATTATACAGATAATCCTGCCTCATGGATATGAGGAATCTCTAAGGACTCTTTTCCCTAAGCTTAGTAGGGGAGACCGGGGCTGGTTGTCACAGGGGCAGGTTGTCACACTTTTTATTGCACTAAACTATGGAGTCACACAGCTCAACCAATCATTGTTTATTGCTTTTATAACCCACTGGAGTCTTTTTAAAAAATCTAGACCCCTGGAAGGGAGTCTGGTAGGCACACGGTCTGTTAAAAATTTCCTATCACAAAAAGTAATTTTTTACCTTCAACTTGCATGCAATGCTAGTCTTTATCAAATAGTTGTTGAAAAAGGTATAGTTAATACACTTACCATATAAACATTTCTTTAAATCATCATTAGAACAAATAGTGAAAATTTTGATAACAACGGCCTTGGTCACCCGTTTTTGGAATTTTCATCAATCGGGGCAGGTTGTCACAAAAAGGCGGGGCAGGTTGTCACACTTTTTGGAGCTGGTTGTTACATATCAGGACCAGGCTTTTAAACCAAAAAAACTAACACAAATATAAATTTGTGCTTTATACATGCTATTGATGACTGAAGATGTATGCAGATATTGTATTGTGTTTAAATAAATCGATTTCAAATTTATATGTAAAATTTTCCAAAAAAAATCGTAAAAATCCTACTCCAGATCGGAATGCTTTCCTGCTGATTGGTAAGCCTTCATTTGAAGCACCCTTGTACACAGTAGCATGTTTGTTAAGGTCTTCACTGGGCAAGTAAAGGATTCCTCATATGTCCAAAATAACTTTTCTTGGTCAAGATCTGCCCTACAGAGTTCCACTTCCTGCATTCGAGCTCATAACCGAAAGTGTGACAACCTGCCCCGAGAGTGTGACAACCTGCCCCGAAAGTGTGACAACCTGCCCCGAATTCTGAATTTAAAAAAATGTCCAATAGGACATCAAGATTTCGAATGATATTGGTATATATTCACCAGATAGGTTTAAGTCACTCCTCTTTTGCCATTCATACCGAATAGCAGTGCTCCTGCATGCTTTATATAGAAATAGTAGCATGTTTAAGTTTTACGCACTGTGACAACCTGCCCCTGTGACAACCAGCCCCGGTCTCCCCTACCTCTTAAGGCACTTTTAGTTTTAAGGGATCCTCCCTAAATTTTTGGCCCTTTTGGAAAAATCCCTAATTTGAGACGAAAACTGAGTGGAACACCTTGGCCTGGCTTGCGATTGTCAGACAAATGAAAAAAATTGTTTCATCCTTTGTTTGATTTGACTTTTTTCAGATCACCAAATTCAATCGTAATTAATTTGTTTTTTTTTCCGGGTTGCCCAGGACAATTGCTCCTGACAAGGCAATTGTTGACCAATATTGCTGTGACAACTGAATTTAATGAGTTAGTCAAATGAAGAGACAACAGAAGTATGTTAAAGTCATTTAGCTACAGATTGCCCAGTTTCAGAAAAATGACCTGAAACAGGTGTTTCTTTAATATTTTGAGCGGTGTTGTATGAAAGTCTTGTCATGCATAACTAAGTAAAAGAAGAAGATTAGAAATTATGAATGTCAATAAACAACTGTTGTTCACAGTTGTCTACCAGTGGCACAGCCAGGGTGTATCAAGAAGGGGATACACAGTTGCACATTTTTTTGTTTTCTGAGGAAGGGAGAGAGCTTCGACTCTGTTATCATTAAATTTAAATCATGAACAATCTGTCAATCTTTTTTGTATGCCCTTGGTTCAGGAGTGAGGGGAATGCCCCTGCCCCTCATACCCAAGATTAACATGGAAGAGATAGGAAATGTCACAGAGCTCTGCATTTTCTCCACATGTAATGTCCCCAGGCCATTTCTAGATACACCCCTTTTAGCCACATCTTTCAGTGTTTCATTTTTACACACATGGCTTGAAGTGATATGCTGGTATACTATCTCATAAATTTGATATGACATCCTCTGCAGAATGAGCCATGATTGGTTGAACAACCTGTGATGTCACATGGAACACTTGATTTTTAATGCTAACCTATTATATGGGAACTGCCATATGACGTCACACTTCCATATCACAAGAAAAAAATCACATTCTACATACTTTCTGGAAGGATAGTAAAATTCAATAGGGTTTGTAATTTTTACATCTTTAGTAAGTATTCTAATGCAATTTCATACCTCCAAAAAGGTCTTACAGATGAGGATACCCATGCGGCAGCCAGGTTTCAGGTTGTCAAGGATATTCCATTCATGCCTGCACAGCGTCTTGTTCCAGTCTGGTTTACTCTCCAATTCTCTCCATTTGAGATGTTCCAGGGATTGATGAGCAGGAGCTTCGTCTATTATCAATCCCTGTCTTCTTTGCTTCTTCAACTCATTTTCCTTGACATTAACAGGCACAACATCAACAGATATCGGCAGTCCCTTAGAGCCTTCTCCTTCCCATATGAATTCCCACGGATTTGCTACTGAAATGCATAGCAAAGGAATTCCACTTCTGTCAACCTCAGCCATCTTCTTGACAAGGAGCTCATGAAGTCCCAGGCAAGCAAAGGGTTCATATCCATTGCTTACTGGCTTATCTTCTTCCTTGATATCAGGGTTTAATTTGGTGCATATCTGCAGATCGAACTCATCGCATTTGTCAACCTTCAACTTCTCCCTCACACTTCCCCCCATGACTACTTCAGCATTTAGGAATCCATCATTGGCCACCATCCTAGTGAAGAGCTTTTTCAATGCATTTTCTATTGCTATGCATTCCTGGACTGGCAAGACAAGCATCTTCTTCATATTCTCACAAACATTTGACTTCACTTCCAAAATGTCAGAATAGTAGTTTTTGAAATAAGTATCATGGTCTGCATCAGAATATTTAGCAATGTTTGTACATGGGCTTGCATTGTGACATTCTAGAAACCTAATGGCAGATGTGTTGCCATGCAGCTGTGCAAGGTCCAAGGGAGTGCAACCATTGAGGTCTTTGGCGTCAATTTGTCCTTCAATCAGTGCTTTCGGAATGCAGTTCAATACTTGTTCATCATGACAGAAGATGGCAGCCAAGTGCAGCACACTCCTCCTGAGCCAGTTGTCATTCCTCTTGATCAATGTCCATCTCAGCTCTTTCTCCCGATCTCCATACTGTATTGCTCTTTCTTTAATCCATTTAGTAACAGGTGGGTCTCTCATGTCCCTCTGCAGAAGTCTATCTGCTTCATTAAAGCATTCCTTGATGTTATCCTCACTATCTTCTTTGCCTACAAACAGGAGCATGTTGATCACACTTTCCGATTTCATGCAATTACCAAGAGTTTCATATGCTGCTCTGATGGCTGCACCAGCAGCTGTTCTCAGATCTTCCTTCACATTCCATTGGTCTTGTATTGAGTTAAGGTATATTTCAATAAGTTCAGTTCCCCTACTGTCCTCGAAAGCCCATCCCCCACTTATCAAGTGACTAAAGTTACGGCTTTGCTCTCTGTATGCACGAATAAGCTGTTCCACCATAATAACAGTAGCCAGGAGAGCTTTATACGTTGTGCACTCTTCCACACTCAGAGAGGATATTTCATAAATTTCATCAATTGCAGGAAGAGCACCTCTGCCAAGACAATAGTTTAGCTCATGAAACAGAGTAAAATAGTTCACTTTCTCAGGAGGATAGCTCACTTTTTTACTACGATGCTTTGCTTCGATATCTCTCTTACATTGCAATAAAATGCCATAAATCAGCTGTGTATTGCTTTCTGAAATCACCAGTTGTAATATGTCTCTTGAGATTGCAAGAAACTTGTCATTCTGCATCTTCACATGATCCTTGGCTAACTCTTCAATGTCTCTTTTCTCTAATGATGGTTGATTGTATTGTTCACAGCCTTTGCTCCTCAGATCATTTATCCTCTTACGATCCATGTCCATCTCCTTCAATTCAGCAATTATTTCCTCACTTGACCTTTTGCTGCCATACACTTGATCAATCATGTGCTTGTGAAATCTAATGAATCTCATCAGGAGTCTTTCCATTTCTCTTCCACTGCAAATAGACAAATTGTACAATTTCATTGATGAAGAATTATTCCCAAACTTTTAATTAGCATTCACCAATACTTGGTGAATGGTATTGTTTTCCCTCTTATTATTATTATTATTATTATTATTATTTGGCCACCTAAAATTGGAGAAAGTTAATGAAAGTTGGTGGATAGGTAGTCCTAAGTGAGAGGAGAAGTTGTGCAAAATTTTTTTGACCTTGACCTATTTTTGGAGGTCAGAGGTCACCTCAAAGTCAAATTTTCCAAAATTTCAAAGTGGATTATCTCTTTTAATATCATTGTTAGAAAATTAGGACTTAGGAACCTTTATATAAACATGTGTTGCTACATTTTTGGCCTATATCGTTTATTGGGAGATGAGGGTAAAGGGGTATTTACCCCCTTTTGACAAAAACCAGTTGCCCATGTTTTCAGAAAAAACTATAGTGGCTAGAGGCTTGGTTTTTGCTGTAATTGATAGCCTGACTACTCATCCAGTGCAGGACACCTTTTATATTTTGATCAAAGAAGGGGTTTTTGAGTTATGGGACTTTCAAAAATGGGTGTTTTGTCCAAAAAGTGAAAACATTTTTTAACTTTGGTTTGAATGGAGGGAATTTCATGAAACTTGGTGTGTATATAGTATTCATGAATTACAGACACATTATAAAATAAAAATGACGTTTTGTGGGTAATTACCCCAAAAGGGGTGATTGACTCTAACTTGTGATTAAAATGGACGAATTTCTCCAAATTTTGCACAAGTCCAGTATATTGACATGGGGACATAATGCAAGTATGAATTTTATGTCAAGGGGTAATTTACCCCCTTATTCTGGATCGAAAGGGGTGAATATGTGTTTTGAGCAGTTATTGTGTATTGAATGATACAATAGGCATCGTTTGAGACTTTCCTTCGTGCTGTGGATGTTCCTGGATAAAAATTGTCGTTTTTAGGTAATTACCCCAAAAAGGGGTAAAAAGTCATAACTTTTGATTGACTTGGACGATTTTCTCCAAATTTTGCACAGGTTTAGTATCTTGACATTGGGACATAATGCAAGTACGATTTTGATGTCATGGGGTAATTTACCCCCATATTCAAGATCAAAAGGGGTGAATATGTGTTTTGAGCAGTTCTTATCTTTGCAATGGTATAATAGGCATCGGTTGGGACATTACTTCACAATACAGATGTCTTTAGGTGAAAATTGTCATTTTAAGGTAATTACCCCAAAAAGGGGGTAAATATTGATAACTTTTGATTGACTTCGACGATTTTCTTCAAATTTTGCGCAGGTTTAGTATCTTGACATTGGGACGTAATGCAAGTATGATTTTGATGTCATGGGGTAATTTACCCCCATATTCAAGAGCGAAAGGGGTGAATATGTATTTTGAGCAGTTCTTGTCTTTCCAATTGTACAATTGGCATCGGTTGGGACTTTACTTCACACCATTGATGTCTTTGGGTTAAAATTGCCGTTTTTAGGTAAAAACCCCGAAAAAGGGGTAAATATTCATAACTTTTGACTTACTTGGACGATTTCCTTCAAATTTTGCACAAGTTTAGTATCTTGGCATTGGGACATAATGCAAGTACGATTTTGATGTCATGGGGTTATTTACCCCCATATTCAGGATCGAAAGGGGCGAATATGTGTTTTGAGTGGTTCTTATCTTTGCAATGGTATAACAGGCATCGGTTGGGACTTTACTTCACACCATTGATGTGTTTGTGTTAAAATTGCTGTTTTTAGGTAATTACCCCTAAAAGGGGTAGATATTCATAACTTTTGATTGACTTGGACGATTTCCTTCAAATTTTGCACAAGTTTAGTATCTTGACATGGGCACATTATGCAAGTATGATTTTGATGTCATGGGGTAATTTACCCCCATATTCTGGATCGAAAGGGGTGAATATGTGTGTTGAGCAGTTCTTATCTTTGCAATGGTATAACAGGCAATTGCCGTTTTTAGGTAATTACCCCAAAAAAGGGGTAAATATTCATAACTTTTGATTGACTTGGACGATTTTCTTCAAATTTTGCACAGGTTTAGTATCTTGACATTGGGACATAATGCAAGTACGATATGGATGTCATGGGGTTATTTACCCCCATATTCTGGATCGAAAGGGGCGAATATGTGTTTTGAGCAGTTCTTATCTTTGCAATGGTATAACAGGCATCGGTTGGGACTTTACTTCACACCATTGATGTTTTTGGGTTAAAATTGCCGTTTTTAGGTAATTACCCCAAAAAAGGGGTAAATATTCATAACTTTTGATTGACTTGGACGATTTTCTTCAAATTTTGCACAGGTTTAGTATCTTGACATGGGGACATAATGCAAGTACGATATGGATGTCATGGGGTTATTTACCCCCATATTCAGGATCGAAAGGGGCGAATATGTGGTTTGAGTGGTTCTTATCTTTGCAATGGTATAACAGGCATCGGTTGGGACTTTACTTCACACCATTGATGTGTTTGTGTTAAAATTGCTGTTTTTAGGTAATTACCCCAAAAAGGGGTAGATATTCATAACTTTTGATTGACTTGGACGATTTCCTTCAAATTTTGCACAAGTTTAGTATCTTGACATGGGCACATTATGCAAGTATGATTTTGATGTCATGGGTTAATTTACCCCCATATTCAGGATCGAAGGGGGCGAATATGTGTTTTGAGTGGTTCTTATATTTGCATTGGTTTAACAGGCATCGGTTGGGACTTTACTTCACACCATTGATGTTTTTGGGTTAAAATTGCCGTTTGTAGGTAATCACCCCAAAAAAGGGGTAAATATTCATAACTTTTGATTGACTTGGACGATTTTCTTCAAATTTTGCACAGGTTTAGTATCTTGACATGGGGACATAATTCAAGTTTGACTTTGATGTCACGGGGTAATTTACCCTCAAAATCAATGCCGAAAGGGATGAACAAGTATTTTGAGCAGTTTTTGTGTTTTCAATGGTATATTCCGTTATGTGTTTCCATTGATTTTTCGTATGAATTGTTCAATCTTTTGCCTGCAAGCCCACGTATTCCATGTCGAATCATTTCCTACCTTTTCAAAGGTTGCCTGCAAGTTACCATTAGCTTCTACAACTCCCACTAACTGGCCATGTTAATAGTTGTTAACGTTAGATGTCTTTCTTAGTCTAAGTCCTGAAAGTTTAAATATAGGAAGCACTAGTCTACAATTTGTCCCGTTTACCTTACAATTTAATCATACATGAAAAGTGATGTCATAATCTTAAAAAAATTAGACTTCTAAATTCCAGGTAAAGTCTGGTGAATGCTCATTCCCGATAAATTTATTGGGAATAATTGAGAACTAGTTACATATTGCATTTTCCACTCACTTTAGCAGTGGTCAAACTTTTTAAAGAAATAGACTTACACTAAATGAGCAAATTTAATGCAGCCATTATGTATTTCACACTGCCATTCAAATGAGATACATGTAGCATCACAATTCACTATGCCTGAATTGCAGCCAATTTGGCATAGAGTCATACACTCTTGATCAAAATGCTGTAATAATTTTGAGTTTCTAGGTGTCAGGATTTCAAAGTTCTAAAATTGATGATTGAATGTGTGGAATTGCAAAGATTTTTTCCTCAGACATTAGATTTACGTATAAATGATATCAAATTGACAAAAATGAGAATTTGCCATTCCTAGCAACTCCACCTGATATGAACCTAAATAACATTATAGGGACATCTTTGACCATTCTGCACACAAGATGGATGTCCAGCTAACTACTCTGGACCAGGTGCAAGGTGACTTTCACTGAAGAACGGCCATACTGACAAAAAAGAAGCCAAAAACAGATTTGCGGTATCCATGTCATGTCAAGTAGAGGCAGAGGTCAAAGAATATGGCATTCAACATGATATTGTGATGTTTTTTGGTTGTACACATCCAGATTAAGTTGGCATTTTTTGCATAGGTTCAAATTTTATGTCTGTGTTGTTGAGCCACTATGTGATTTTCGATGATTTTTTACTAAAAATGAGCAATTTTTCCAAGTCCCCCAGAGAAAGTTTTCAAGTAATTCTCAGCAACTAAAAATGGTTTGTGATATCATTTATACATAAATCTAATGTCTGAGGAAAAAATCGTTGCAATTCCACACTTTTAATCACTAATTTTACAACTTTGAAATCCTGACACCTAGAAAATCCAAATTATTCCAGCGTTTTGATCAAGAGTGTAATGCTTTCTTTTATAATATTTTGCACAATTACTCTATGGACATATACCTTTCAAAATTTAATAAATAGTTGGTCCTTGCAAACAGTCATAGCTTCAAATTTTGTGAATGCAAGATTTTGTTGTTGGCTATTTCTCAATATGTATATCTGTACCGGATTGTATCAGTGCTTAACATTGATTATCCTGTATAAGTGTTTAATTCATTTTACTGATATTGTGTCAAAGTTGATCATGAGTCAGCTAACTAGTCTCATGTTACAACATAATTTAATTTTTTACCAGTAACCTTGTTAGAAAATGTGTTATAGGAGTTACCCAGAGTAGGATAACCCAGGTAAAGCATAGATACAATGCAGTACTGTGGATATTCTTATCATACTATGGTTCGATACCATAACACCATGAGGTTCACTCTTGTCAATTATTCAGAATTTTTTTTAACGCTTCGTATGGATATTTCTGAACATTTTCTCTGGATGGTAGATTCATATTCCAAGTTTTTCTTTTTCTACATCCAATGTTGATAAAAATTACCTGTAGAGACTTTCATCTGCTTGGCAAGCAGACTTCCTCAGTACTGATGTTGTGACTACAGGTAATTTTTATCAACATTGGATGTAGAAAAAGAAAAACTTGGAATATGCTTCGTATGGACATTCACAAGACAGTAATGTTTTTGGTACATTTTTACATATATACTTATGTATCATCTTATTTTTCTAAGGAGGTACCAGAGAGTTGCTTATGTTTTTCTAAGATTCACACAGGGTGTGCTACTCACCCGGCTCAGATTTTGTTCATAAATTTTTTGTTACTAAAAAGTGGAAAATTTTACATTTTCAGACCTCAGTACCTTTTAGGTCAATTTCACTAGCTCTTTGAAATATAGGGCCAAGTTTGGATTGTGTCAAAGTCTGGATTTCAAATTCCATTTTTTCAGTACCTTGTTCGCAACTGAGTGGCTGAGTGGTTAAGATTCACAATAACTAATTGATAGGATTTTTGTGCTAGTAACAACAAACACAAATGTTCACATTACATTATATACACTGGAGGTAAACACAGGCACAGCAGGTACCTATCTTCAATTATTTACACAATTAATTGTATTTTTGCTGACGATTTTCATGAAAATAAAGGCAAAAATATGGTTTTTTGCCAATAACTCAAAAAGTATTGGGTTAAGGGCCCTAAAATGTATTGACGATGAATATAAATGTGGGTATTCCTGAGATTTTGGTGTCAATCTCATGTCTCTATCTGGTTTAGTTCTCAAGGTAGAGGTGTTTTTTGCGTTTTTTCTTATTGTCTAAAACGTAATTTCTAAAATGGCCCAGGGGCCTGGGTTTTTTTCATCAAATTTGCAAAATTTTGGTATCAGGTGGTTTCAAAGACCCAAAGGCCTCATATTAGAATGAGGGAGCAGGACTTTTCAAAAAAAGTTGAAAAAGGGCCAGCCCTACTGTAGATGACAGACCTGAAGAGGTGACCATCTAAAATTTGGAGAAACTCTAAAAGCAATTATCTACACAAATAATAATGAGGAGGATTGGTACATTTGCTAGTATAACTTTCTAAAATTGTTTTCTTTTTATATAACTTAAAACCTAGAAATTGTAGAAAACTATGTGTAAAAATGTTTTGTTTAAGTAAATCAGGCATATAGAACTTTGTAAAATTTAGGAAACCTGTACCCGATGCCATTTCTTGCGAATTCATGTCTCACGGCAGGCAGACGCAGGTCAGTTGCATGTCTGGTGTTGTAGTTATGAATTGCAGCTGCAAAAGGATCTAGCTGGTGTAGGAAAAAGACTGGAGTCAAACCATTTATCAATTTATAACAGAATTTGTAGTCATGCAGTGCACATATATCCTGTATTTTGAGAGTATCTAACTGTTTAAAAAAATTACTAGTATGAGCATTGTACTTGTGGTTGGTTATCACACGTATTGCTTTTTTTTTAAAGTTTAAACAAATTATGGGATTTCCAGCCCCAAATTGAGGAATGGTAATGCATGTTAGGGTGGAGTGAAAAAAGTCAAAATGTGAAATTCAAAAAAGAGCCCCTCCAAAAACTTGTCAAATATAGTTTAATTACTATTTATGACCATTTTGGGCAATTTCACTCATTTCATTTCTTTTGAAATCACCTTTTTCGATGTTTTGCGAGGAGTCAAAAATGCTGGTTTTGGCCATAAAATGGGTTCTAAATGAGCTACAGACATGATATAAAGAGCTGTACATATTTAGATGATGTTATATTGAGATATTATGATTTTTCTTACTTTTTTGCAAGACTGCAAAAATGTAAGAAAAATCATAATATCTCAATATTAGTTATGTTACATCATCTAAAAGCATATTTTTCTCACACAAAATATAGTCTATTGTGCTAGACATGGTCTTGCACATATATACAGCTCTTTAAATCATGTCTGTGGCTCATTTAGAACCAATTTTATGACAAAAACATCATTTCGGGAACAAAAGCAGTGCAAATATCCTGTTATTTCAATATTGCATCATTTAAGGTATGTGTTTCTGCATTTTTGTGTCTTCTAATAAGTTTGGTATGGTTATAAACTTACTTTCTCCATCTCATTTATAACCCATTTTATGGCCAAAACCAGCATTTTTGACGCCCCGCAAAACATCGAAAAAGGTGATTTCAAAATGCCCAGGGTAGCTGTTACAGAAATGAGTGAAATTGCCCAAAATTGTCATAAATAGTAATTACACTATAATTGACAAGTTTTTGGAGGGGCTCTTTTTTTAATTTCACATTTTGACTTTTTTCACTCCACCCTAATGTATGTGGGCCAAAATCAATGCATCATATATGTTTAGGAGTGCAGCAACTGGCAAATATTCCTTTAATTCAGTCAAAATACCTATTATTTTATTTATCTTATTGGATATATAATTTATAAGAGGTTTTCATTTCAAGCTTTTATCTAGAACTAGCCCCAGAAAGCTAAATTCACCAGAAAAGTAAATTTTGATGTCATCAGTGTCAATATTTGGTATTTCTACTATATAATAAATTACCTGTCTGAAGATTAGTGAAAACTGGCTCAGAAGGTATAAGTAGATCATTAACACCAATCATAAATGAAAGTATAAAGAAATGTAAATTTCCTAACTGTAACAAAAAGGCAGAAGTTACTCCTTTATATAAAAAATCTGATCAACTTGCAAAAGAAAACTATAGGCCCTTAAGTGTTCTAACTTCCACATCCAAGATATTTGAGGGAATAATGTGTGATCAGTTAATAAGTTTCATGTCACCAGCACTATCCATTGATCTCTCTGCATACCGAAAGTTGTATAGCTGCAATAATGTACTTATTAAATGCATAGAAAATTGGAGAAAAGCTCTTGATGATAACTGAAATGTAGGGTGCGTACTTATTGATCTCTCCAAAGCATTTGACAGCCTACCACATGGACTTCTTATTGCTAAATTGCATGCCTATGGTGTTTCAGTCCAAGCATGCTCTCTGATCATGAACTATCTGAAGAATAGGAAACAAGCTGTTAAAATAGGCAACATTAAAAGTGATTGGATGAACTGAAAGACAGGTGTCCCGCAGGGTTCTCTGATGGGACCGCTGCTTTTTAACATATTTATAAATGACTTCTTGATAGATCAAAGCACATTATGTGAAGTTTATAATTACGCAGATGATAATACTCTTTCCTACTCTCATAATGACTTGTCAGTAATTAAAGATAAACTCGAGATAGCATCTGCGAGGGCAATCAAATGGTTTAATTCAAATTTTATGAAGGCAAACCCAAACAAATTTCAAGCAATATGTATTAGCAGGAATAATTCTGAAATGGAATTGGAATTACAGGGCAATACTATTAAATCTGAAAATGATGTCAAGTTGCTAGGCATTCACATTGATAGCAAGTTGAATTTCCAAAATCAAGTATCACTAGTAACTAAAAAGGCAGCAAGACAAATAAATGCTCTACAACGAATATGTAGGCACATTGATTATGAAGGCAGATTAAGAATTTATGAGGCATTCGTGGCATCAAACTTTGTCTATTGTTCTGTTGCGTATAACACTTACTCTGTCGGACAGGACCGAAAATTTGAAAAATTAAATGAAAGAGCTTTACGATTAGTCTGTAATGACTATGAGAGTACATACAATGATATTTTATTGAAAACGAATAAGACGATGCTCTATGTTAAGCATAGGTATAACTTAGCTGAATTTGTTTTCAAAGTCATGAACAACTTGGCGCCGCCTGTAGAAAGTTCATTTTTCAATAAACAGGTGTCTCCGTACAACATGAGAGATAATAACAAGTTAATTCAACCACAATTTAACACAATTCAGTATGGCAAGCGATCTATTCGATATCAAGGTCCCTCATTGTGGAATATTCTACCCTCTCACATTAAGTGCAGCCCGGACATAGTCTCTTTTAAGTCAGCGTTGATAAAAAGCAATAGTCTGAATATATGTGATTGTGGAACATGTCTTCTATGTCTAAGGAACTCTTTGTAAAATAAGGGCCCACATTGTATATTGTGAAGACACTAACGGGCTTATCAATGATTAATGCTTTCTGAAAACTCATCTGTACATAATTCATCTCATCATTTTGTCATTTCTTATTGTTGATTTTACCTTGTCGGTCAAAAGCTTTGTAGCTTGTGTTGCTTGTTTTATTTTTCATCACCGACTTTAAATAAAATTTTACTTTACTTACTTTACTTTACTTTACTTTACTTTACTTTACATTCCGGGCCTGTCTAAAACAATATCAAAAACGCTAGGAATCCTGAACAAAACCAAAAAATTATTACAGTCTCACGATCTACTAGAAAATATATAATGCTCTTATTCTCTACTATTCGAATTATGAACTTATTCTCTGGGGTTCGTCTTCAAGCAAACTTTTTAAATTACAAAAGAGAGCAGTCAGAATAATCAGTAAATGTAGCTGCAATTCTGATACTTCACAACTTAAAAAAAAATAATGAAGTTACTTAAACTGAAGGATCTGTGTGTGCTCAGGGTGATTACAAATTTTGCTATAAACTCCATAACAATATGTTACCAGACTATTTCAATATTCATATGATTGATAGATTAAATGCCTGTCGTGGTCATTCCCATAATACAAAAATTATAACTAATGTGCCACTACCCTCTGTGAGACATGAATTTGCAAAACACAGTATTTCATATATTTATCCATCAGTTATAAATGAAATGGCTGCTAAAAAAAATTACTCATAGCCTTGATGGTGTCAAATTTTATTTCAAATAATTGAAAATTGATTCTTATGCTTCAGAATGTCTTTCTACAAATTGCTATGTTTGTGCAAATTAGTATATTTGTTTAACTTGAATTTGTGAGTTATCACATCTATCACATTTCATTTCATTTTTAAAGACTTTAACCACTTAATTTTGCATATAAATGGAGTTGCCTGCGAGTAATGGTGAATATGGCTGTATCTGAAACATTACATGATGTAACTTGATCACATTCCATCTTTCTTTTTTCTGTTTCCTTAGAAAAAAATTGTTTTTCTCTAACCCTTTGATTTTTACAGGAAACAGTCCCCCCTGTGGAGATGCGTCATTAGTGTACCATTCTAATTTTTACCCTTGGCAATGTATACATTGCCGACGGGTATTGTAGTTACTTTTGGAAAATTTGTGCGTCTGGTGGGCGTGCGGGTTGGCGGGCAGGCGTATGGATAACGGGCGTCCCACTTGTGTATTGGCAGTAATGCGAAAACTATGGCATGTACATATTTTATTTTTTGGACATTATTGTATCTATCATCCTAGTTTTGTCTTTTAGGAGTCTAATCCACATGACATTAATACATTTCTCACAGTTATTGAAAAATTTGAAAAAATATTTTTTTGTGTATTGGGCGTCATGCTAAAACCATTGCACGTATATTTTTTATTTTTCAGACATTATTGTATCTCTCATCCCAGTAGTGTCTTTTAGGGGTCTAATCCTTCAAACATTAATACTTTTCTACCAGACTCAGACTCAGACTCAGACATATTTATTTTCAATAGAGAATAAGTTATGAAAAAGATAAATAAACTATTGATAGTTTATACAGTATTTTTTTTGTTTGACAATTCTCTATTGAGGGTGACCCCTTTAAGGCTAGTAGGCCGCTATCAAGGGGCCACCCATAAAATGAAATATTGTTTTTAAGTCTGAAAAAAAAGAACAAACTAAAGTCCCATGAGTCCCATAGCATAACATAAATATATGGTTGACTAATTACCAGTTATAAGTAGATGTATTGTCATAAGCTTTACTCTTAAATAATATATTCATTTCTATAATAATAGTGTGATGAAAGAAGAATGACAGTCTGTTACGTAATTAATAAGAAAAATACAGCACCAGAGCCTGGTATTAAATAATAAGTAGATCACATCAAAGTTTTACAATGTAAATTAACGGACTGGGAAGAGGATAGATTTATATATACAATAAGATGAAGACAGTAACATAATAATATTTACAGTGCCATAATGGAGAGTACCAATTATTGAAAAATGTGAAAAAAAATTTTTTTCATTTTCCGGATTGATTCAAATACTGTTGCACTTATGTCACTGAAATTTGCATATGGTATGTATTAAATACCCAAGATGTGTCTTTTGGGGTCTAAATACTCTAAGAAAAACTGACTGACGTAAATTCATTAAAATGTGATAAATTACAAAATTTTTTAAACCTGCATGATTCAGTCAATTTTGCAGCTACATCCATGAAATATTCCAGTTAGGTGTCAAAATTAATAATAAATAATAATAATAATAATAATAATAACTTAATATAGCGCTAATTCCAGAAAACTGCTCTTAGCGCTGCTCAAATGAGCTCAGGGGTAGAATTGTTTAAACAAGTGAGTTTTAAGGTTATTCTTGAAACTTTCCGAAGTGTTAATTGTTCTCAATTTTTCTGGCAAACTATTCCAGAGTTTTGGGGCTGCATACGAGAAAGCTCTGTCCTCAAACTTATTTTTGTTGCATAGGTTCTGCTAACAGGTGTCCATGGTTGCTTCACAGATTGTGGTCTTGCTGGGGTTTGGCTTGAATAAGTTCTTGAATGTACAATGTTGCTTGGGAATTCATTGCCTTCCATGTGATCATCATCAGTTTGAACTGGATTCTTGCTGGAATCGGTAGCCAATGTAGTTGCTTTCTACTAAGACTAACACTGTCATGTCTTTTCAATCTCTCAATCAGTCGAACAGCTGAGTTTTGGGCAACTTGAAGCTTATTCATCAAACAGCTGGTTGTGCCATACAAGAGTCCATTTCCGTAGTCAACAGATTATTTTTGCGCTTGCTCAATCAATACAATTGACCACCGCAAATATGTTGTGAATCATAATAGCCATAGACACAGCTCTCTCTTGCTTTATAAAAGAAACCACTGACACATATTTGAATATATTTCAGACATTTTACACAAGATGGAGGATCCTGAAATCTGCAAACAGGACTGCCTTCACCAAGACAACCCAAATGAGGGAGATCGGATCCGGTGTGTCCTGTGTAGTGTATTACATCACATTGACTGTGTATCCATCCCCAGGAAGGAGGTGAAAAATGTGTGGACATGCCACAAATGCCGACAGATTCCAAAATCTTTAAATGACATGACTGTGACTCTGTTGGACATGCAGAAAACCCAAAATAGCATGCTCCAACTGCTACAGGAGATGAAAGAAAAACTTGATACAGAGACTAACTTGCGTAAGAATGCTGAGACAGAACTGGCAAATGCAGTCAAAGAACTGACTGATGCTAACAAAAAAATCCAGAGTTTGTCAAATCCAGATGATGCCGATCAGCCGGCTCCCACATCAAATGCCCTCCCGAAGCCTTCCCTCCTCCTGGGAACGAGCCTCTTAAGAAACATCAACTCTCGAAACCTTGTAAATGTTGAAGTTTTGGCAAAAGGTGGGGCAACTGTAAATGACTTAAATGTGGCGCTCAATGCACTACCGAACGACAAATCGTATGAGAAAATTATCATTGCTGGAGGATCAATTGACATTGAAAGCAAGTCATCAAAAGATGTTGCTGAAGATTTTCAAGCGCTGGCAGTTTCTGCTGCTCTGAGAGCTGATAAAACAGTAATCTGTAGCATTCCGCCCCGTACCGACAAGGACGTTACCAAGGAAATCCAGGATGCAAACAGAAATATCCAAGAAATGACCAACAACGAAGGCATCAGCTTTGTTGACCTTGACGAACTGTTCATGCTTAAAAATGGGTCAGTTAACAAGTTGTTGCTTCACCACGATGGCCTCCACCTCTCCAACCATGGTGTTGATAACCTCATCCAGGCCTGTGAGGTTAAACTGAGAGAAAACTGTGACTCTGCTTATAGTGACGTACGCTATGAACAGAACAAGCCTGTGTACTTTAAAGGCCACACCAGTCCCCTATCAAACTTTTACCCGCTGAAGAACTTTGTTTTCGATGGAATTGGATTTGCGACAAGTGAAGCAGCTTATGTGTTTCGGAAAGCGCTCTACCACAACGACCATCACACAGCTTCAGCAGTCAAGCGAAGTAGAACAGGAATCCATGCGAAGCGCCTCGGTGACAAAATTGAAACTGTGGAGAGCTGGCAGACTGCAAAAGTGAACATCATGGACGACATCATCCGGGCTAAGCTTGCTGTCTGTGATGATGCTAGGAATGCTCTCTTAGCGACAAATGAAAGAGAAATCATTGAAGACACGCAGCACAAATTCTGGGGTAGAGGAACAAACAACGACGGTCAAAACATGCTTGGCAAACTTTGGACAATATATCGCAAAAAACTGAAAACGAACAATCTACCACGACGCAGACAATGGGCCACTCGATTCAGTCAGCCAAAATGTTTCCGATGCGGAGAGCCCGGTCACCTTCTCGAGAACTGCCGTAAAACTGAGAATGTCCAATGCTGGAACTGTGGCAAACTCGGTCACAAGCAGAGACATTGTCGTCGCCCCGCACGCCAGGACAGAACATCGTACTAGGTCTTAGGCCGAGACAAACCCCGTGCGAACTGATAACAAAACAGACAATATAAATGAAAACGAAGTGTTGAGTGACATTATGATGAATGAAAGTGACATTGGTACTAATGATGATGCGAATGTTGTGAACAATTGTTACAATGTTGATGAAAATGTTATTGCTTCGAATGAAAGAGACACTAGCATGAATAAATGTGATTATGATGATCTAGACTTATTGCATGATGAATCTAACATAAGTATTATTTAAAATGTAGATGAAATGCATGTCAGTGTGTCAGACAATGTAAATGAAACTCAAAATAGATTATCAGATGATGTAAATGAAAGGCAAAACGATGTAAACATATTTCAAAATGCAAAGGCACTGAAGGATATGTATAATGATAATGTTGTCATTGGGCACATAAATGTCAATAGCCTTAGCTCTAAATTCACAGAAATAGATGCTCTTTTGAGGAAAAGCAGGTTTGAAATACTAGCTTTGAGTGAGACCAAGTTAGATTTGTCATACAAAGATGCATGCTTTAACATAAAAAATTACACCTTGTATAGTCAAGACAAGCGTTACAATAGGGGTGGTCTAATGATCTATGTAAATAATGATATTCCCTCTACACTAGGTCCGGTAAACCTATGCTCCGAAGATTTAGAATGCATGTCTGCTGAAGTAAATTGTAAGGGTAACAAAATTTTACACTGCTCAAAAAGTTGAAGGAACACCTCTTTCACGTAAATTTTTAGGAACTTGAAGCGACAAAAATGAATTTCAATTAAAAGGTTATCTTCCTTATCATTTTGAAGGGTTCATCAAATCACAGCTGAACGGATTGAATGGATATTGTCTGTACAGGGATACTGAAACTTTGGTGACCCCCAAAACTGATGTGAAAACACAATAGATCTATACCCAAATCAAAAATTTTGTTCAATTCTCTGTCTACTGCTTCCAAACCTACCTCAAAACTGTATAGGGCCAAGACGAGCATGGACACACTCTTTAAAAGGGATTTGCAGGGCTTTTGATGAATCTGTGGGTGATCACTTCAGGAAAAGGGGGAAAATCTCGAATGTGGTTTTGTTCATGTTCCCGTTGGGTCCAAGGAGGGTGATTCTGCCGGGAAACACATTGTAAAGAATGTCCTGCACATGTTCTATGGGTCACAGGTCAGATAACCTTGCTGGGCAGTCCATCACTGCAATACCTTAAAATTTAAGATGACCTGTGGTCTGTCAAGCCAGGTACAGATGTGCATTTTCATGCATGAGCAAAAAAATGTTTGTAACTGACCCATCGTTAGGCCTCAGTGTGATTTCCACAAACCCATTGCTGCTGATTATGCCATTCGTTTGTCCTGTATGCACTCCATACACTCCGTGCACCCCCTCTGTTGACAAGGTATCGAGGTCCATCAAGAGAGCTCCCAGAAAACTTCATGTTTGAAAAGGTTAGACTCAGAAAAACATTACCTGAAGTATCTTCCCACCCAGACATGATGACCACATGTCAAAAATGAGACCTGCATGCACCTGCAGACATTAGAGGTCACTGCTCACAAAATTGCTAGAAGTGGGGCTCTCTGTTGAACTCCAACATTGTTGCACGGCGATGTGGCGCAATAAGAGGAAGGCAAACTCACTTTCTGCATCTGAAATGGTATTCAAGCAGTTTATTCCTAAAGTTTTGGTGCAATATTACAAAATTTGTGGCACCACCGGAGTCATTTTTCAGTCACATGACAAGGCCAGTGCTGAAGTCGGTGGAGATAACGGTCCTGTTGCTTCAGTAAGGACCAGTGTCTGTCCTTTCCAGGTCTACTACCATCCATTTGGGTGTACCTGTGCCTCTGCCAGGGCCAAGAGACCACATTTGGTACCACACCAGACCTTTAGACCCCCTTCTCACTTCAGCACCTTTCTGTGGGAGTTACCCATCCCTGACAACCTCAATTTGAGACAAAAACAGTGTGGCACACTTTCTCCTTGCCTGCAGTTGTCAGAAAAACCAGGTGAATGAACAATTTTTTCATCCTTTCTTTGGTAATGCTTTTTTCAGATTTGCAAATTCAACAGAAATCACTTTAATTTTTGGGGTCCCCCAGGACTATTGCTCCTGACAAGGCAATTGTTGACCAATATTGCTGTTACAACTGAATTTACCAGTCAAATGAACAGACAATAGAAACATGTCGAAGTCATTTAGTTGCTGATTGCCCAGTTTCAGAAAAATGGTCTGAAAGAGGTGTTCCTTTAATTTTTTTGAGCAGTGTAGTTGTGAACATGTATAAGAATCCTAAAATGACTCCAAACAATTTTCAGAGTAAGTTCACAGAATTAGCTGAAACAATACTTAATGAATATGAAAATGTCATAATTATAGGGGATTGAATTTCAATATGCTCCCAAGTAACATGCTATCTCGTCTATGTCCAACGCTGAACCTAACAAACGTTATATCGGAACCGACTTGTTTTAAATCAAACAATCCTACACTGATAGATGTTATGCTGGTTACTAAACGCAAGAAAATTATAAAGAGTTTCTCACTAGACACCGGCATAAGTGATTTTCATAATCTCATTGGTGGTGTCCTTAGGCTCCACACACCACTGCCACCTAAAAACCTCAGTTTAACCTCACAGGCCTGGATGAGGTTATAAAACGAGAAGAGATAAAGAGTTATTTTAAAGAAAAATGTCAGGGATAATAACCTGTACCAAGTTCCAACCAAAACTTTCTTAAAGGACATATTGTTGACTAATTCATGTTCTCAAATGAATTTGGTGCAATAGCTCATTATTTAGTTAATAATTTCTTTGTAACCATATTAAAATGCATTATAATTGTCAATTTTCGAACAAGTTAACTTTTGTGATGGAATTCAGATTTCAGAAGGCTATATCTCCAACACTAATGATGCTATTTGACGGAAATTTTTTACGAGCACAGTTATGGCTAATACACTTCATCTCCTAGAGTATTGCTGGTATTTGACTGTTTGTCTTGGAACAATTAATTATAATTATGGTGCACCAGAAAGTGGCGCTAAATGGATGAGCATATTTGAACAGTCACAGATCTTATTAAAACACACCTGAAGGTGCAATAATCAAGGAAAAGTGGTATCTAAGCCCAAAGTTTGTTCACAAGAAATTTCAGTCAAATAGCATCATTAGTGTTGGAGATATAGCCTTCTGAAATCTGAATTTCATCACAAAAGTTAACTTGTTCGAAAATTGACAAAATAATGCATTTTAATATGGTTACAAAGAAATTAATAACTAAATAATGAGCTATTGCACCAAATTCATTTGAGAACATGAATTAGTCAACAATATGTCCTTTCAGAAAGTTTTGGTTGGAACTTGGTACAGGTTATTATTCTCCTTGATACAATGACTGTAATAGGCTTCCAAACATGGTGTACCAAGGTGACGCCATATGAATGAGCATATTTGAACAGTGACAGTTCACAGGGAAACAGTCCTATACCAGCAAAAATCAAGGGGAGGTAGTATCTGGGCCCAAATATTGCACACACAAAATTTCAGGCCAACAACTATATTGGATCTGAAGATATAGCCCTCTAAAATCTCAATTCCATTTGATATCACAAAAACGAGCGTTTTGATAAGGTTACTAAAAAATTCATAACTAAATAATGAGCTCTTGCACCACATTCACCTTAAAGAATCTGTTAGTAAACAATATTTTCTTCCAGACAGTTTTGGTTTGAACTTGGTTCAGGTTGTCAGACATTTGCAATTGGGCGCTGAAGTTGCTAAACTTTAGGTTTTTCCCAGACTTTGCACTGCTATATTCTAAATACGAAATACCTGACATGCTTGATTTTTTACCAGACTGTTAAAACTCAATGACAGCTAGCTCTTCAGAAAAAATTAACCTTCTCTCTTTAATACTTTCCTTGCTAAAGCCTTTCAAACATGGTGACCCAGAACATTTTGCCAAATGAAAGAGCATGTTTGAGCAGTCACAGTTCCCAGGAATAGAGTCCTATACCAACACTAATCAAAGAAATGGAAGTATCTGGGCCCAAATATTGCACACAAAAAATTTCAGGCCAATAGCATCATTAATTTTGAAGATATAGCTTTCTGAAATCTCAATTCCATTTGATGTCACAAAAACGAGGGCGAAATTGACAAAACATTACCCTTGTTTTTATTTTTTGTAGCTAAAACGATAGAAGATAGAGACTTGAAATTTTGCACACAGCCTACTAACTATATTGCCTTGTTTTGAGAAAAGTCTGAGGGGGTCAGGTGGGAAATTTTTCAGAAATTTGATGAAACGGCGCGGTTTGACCCACCTCTCCTTTGCTCAAATAAATTATAGCTCTTTAAACGTCTCAACTCAGTTGGAATGTTAATCATATGAATGTTTTATGAAAAACAAAATCCAGAAAAAATCAGGATTTTTGCCAATTTTCCAACATTTCTGTCTGAAACGCCAAGATAATAATGATTGAATTTATAGCATATTATAGTTAAACATATTATAAAAAGAATATTCACAGCCACTGAATGAGTTATTGAAAATTTTTACATCGAAATTTAAGATTTAAAATGCCAAAAAATTGCTCAAATGTCTATTTCCTCCCCAATGCAAAATAAACATGACAGTGTATCACATCATCATGATGCTAATTTTGAGCTGTATGAATCTTTTTAATTCATACCAGAGGCCAATATTTGCAAAATTTAATAAATATTACGGATTTTCAGAGTATCACATATCGGTCAATTTTTGCATGGTAAGTCAAAATTTATACAAACATGTTTAAATTTTACTTTTGACTATTCTTTATTAAAAATTATCAATTAGAGATATATAAGTGGACTCTAAAGCATTAAGCAAACATAGAAACATGCATTTGCTGGTTACTTTTAAAAGATTTTGACAAGAAATCTTGAACTCCCAATTTTGACCTTCTGTAACATGCCAGATAATTTCCTTTAATTACCCTATATTCAGTGGTCTAATTCCTAAGCCACTCTGTCTGATTTGTTCATATTTAATTTTCATGAAAAAAATCAAAATAAAAGTAGGCTGACATTTCTTTGTTTTTTTAATTCAATATCACCAAGGATAGATTTTAATGCATACCCTATTTCTGCAAATTTCAATATGTAATTTGACATCTTGAGATATTATCTAGATAAATCTGTCATGCTTCTTCAATTTTTCAATGAGTCAGATTGCTGAGTTGCCTTGTCCAATGACTTCCTGATTTTTTTAATATTTCTCAAATTGAAATAGGCATTTCGACACATTTTGTGGACTTGTTTTTCCATGGTCATGTTTTTGTCAAGGATTACACCCAAGTTTCTAACATGATCGACTGCATTAATTTTCACATTGTCAACATGGATTGACGAAACTTGGAGCTTATTAAGTTGGTGAGGACTGCCAATGAGTAGCAGTTCAGTTTTTGCTCCATTGTCACAAAGCTTGTTTTCATGGAGAAATTTCCTGATTTCAGCAATGCACTTTTCCAATTTGACTACCGCATTTCTCTGAACTAAGAAAGTTTAAAAGAGAGAATAAGTTGCTTATCATCGGCATACTTCTGGTCTCTGACTTGATTTTTTGCAGCCACTTCGCTCAATGGAGCGATGAATGAATTGAATAGGATTGGTTCTAATTTTGAACCTTGAGGAACTCCAAATTTGAGTGGGAGTTTGCTTGATATTTTGTCATTAATTATCACTGACTGTGACCTTTCAGAAACGTTATCTTGAACCAGCATAGTGCAGAATCATGAACACCGTATCTGCTTTCTAAACGTTTCAGTAGAATCTTGTGATCAATTGTGTCAAAAGCAGCTGAAAGGTCCAACAGTACAAGCATTGTTACCTCGCCTTTGCTCATATTCAACATGATATCATACAATTTTAGCTTTTGGCAGTTTGGAACCCAGTTTTTAATGATTTTGAAAGAGCTGATTATCTTTACGTAGCTTTGTTATATGACAATCAAAAGTCAGTTTTTCATCACAATAATGCTCAGGTATTTACACAAGGCACTTCCTCTGATTTTTTTGCCGTTTACATTTATGTTTTCAAATATTTTTGGAATCTGTTTGTTTTTAGGCATGAATACACTGAAATGTGTCTTTTCCTCACTTAACGAAAAATTCTTTGATTTACTAAATATATTAGTACCATCAGCAAATAATCTTATTTCTTCATTTATACACTTTTGTATATTATTAATAAAAACTAAAAAGAACGGAGGCCCAGGAACTGAACCCTGAGGCACACCACAAGCTGGGTCATTCCACAATAACTAAGACAAAACTGTCACTGGTGTTACAGTATAAGTAAAGAAACACCATTGACTCAAAGTGAAACTAGTGACCAAAATAATATTTGTTTGAAATATTTCCCAATAAAATAAGAATTGCATTGGATTTTCTACAACCATTTATCACTGGTTTTACCATTGAAATCCAGTGTTAACCATTTTTGAGTAACACCAGTGATGGTAACACCAGCGACAATTTTATCGTATGGTACTATACGATGCATCAATATCTGATCAACTAATTAGTAAAGGGGAATTGGGTTATACATGTATACCATGTGAAGAAAGGGTCATGTGTCATATCTTATTGTTAATATGGATGTTGTGGGTATAGCCTGTTTTTCACACTTGTAATTATTTGCTATTGCTATTGGACCAATGTGTAATTGTTTATGTTATTTTATATCATGCATTTGTTATATCAGTGTATTAGATAGAAAGGCTCCAAAAGGCACATTTTAAGCCTACTGCAGCAAAAAATCAATAGAACAGAGACTGCAATGAATTTTGGTGATTATAAATGATGCAGGCATTAGTCATTCCTAAATTGAATAAGTTACTGCTTAATATGCAGATGGTTGATATGGTTTGGGCGTGGTCTAGGGCACTAGGTATTTAAGGAGTGTGGGATTACAGTGCAGGGACACATCATCACTTTGTGGGAGTTTAG
Organism: Platynereis dumerilii; assembly: GCA_026936325.1. Lineage (NCBI taxonomy): Eukaryota > Metazoa > Annelida > Polychaeta > Phyllodocida > Nereididae > Platynereis > Platynereis dumerilii. The sequence goes on from JAPTHN010000004.1 coordinate 149,810, forward strand.
AGAGAAGCTTGAACCAGGAGGACCAGAGGGCAGTGGCTCTTGCCACTTGCCATGGCTCTGGTCAGGTGTTGTATAAGGTTAGTAACTTGTTTATAACAATAGTATCAGAATCTTTAGTAATGAACAAAATCATGTAAGTTTTGAAGAACTAGAGGACATATTGGTGAGAGCTATCTGGGCTTGATTGCAAGTAGACTGTCTATTCTTAACAAAGGTACGACTGATTGAAGTGATGTGAGTTAAGCAGGTAAGATCTGATTGCACATTTATGAGTACTGACCTGCGCATCTATTCAGGGGGGATGAATAGGGTTTTATGTGGTTACGCCGAGAGAAGGCGGTTTGCTGTTATTCCTGTCGAGTAAGGACAGAGAGACAGTTTGAGGTTTCACCCATCGCAAGAGGATGGTTGAAATATAGATTACCAGAGATAATCAGTGACTTTATGTATGGATGTTCAGTGATTTATTAATGACTTTAATCATAAGATTGAGGTATAATTAATTAGTGTAAATGTGAGATCAGGAACGGAAACAAGATGGCGTCGTTGAAGAATGTTATTGTGATCTCGGCACTGATTTTTTGTATTTTTGCAAAGATCAACCTGTTGTGCTATGGAGAATTATCATCTATGCTGAAAATAACATCAAATGAATGTAACGAGGGGCCAAGAAGTACGAAAACGTTGAGCTATACGAACGATCTGAGCAAGAAAAGACTTCACAACACTGAACTCCTTCTATTATCGCTCAGGGGGCGCCGTCCAACTAAACACAGTATGGAAAACATCTTAATGGCACTGCTTCTCTGTTGTGGTGACATCGAGAGCGATCCCGGGCCCATATCATCAAGAACCATCAAATACCCATGTACTAGTTGTGGCAAAGCTGTGACATCAAGAAGCAAAGCTGTAAGTTGTGATTATTGTGATGAATGGACTCACATTAAGTGCAGTGGAGTGATAACTGTTGCACAATACGACAATGCTGTTAGATCCAATGAAGCAATCAACTACAGCTGCAGCCCTTGTCAACTGAGGGAACTGCCTGACCCAAGTGTGTTTGACGATTCACCTGCTGATAGCTACTCGAATGATGACGGTACTCCAACAGCTACAACTGATGACGAGAGCTATGACGTATTTCGCAGAAAGGGGCTACACCTGATACACATTAACGTACGATCCCTACGTAATAAAACCACAGAGCTCAGCATACTGGCAGAGAAGACCAACGCAGACATCATAGCTGTAACGGAAACCTGGCTAGACGAATCAATAACAGACGTCGAAGTATCCCTCCCAGGATACAACATCCAACGGAAAGATCGTAACGCAAATGGGGGCGGCGTATGCCTCTACGTGAGAGACCACCTGGCATTCAACCAACGTCAAGATCTCGGAAGTACGACCGAAACCGAATCGACATGGATCGAACTACTCCTGAAAAAGACTCGCCCAATCGTTATAGGGTGTGTGTATAGACCTCCTACAAAAAGAGACTTTGTCGCCAATCTACAAGAACTGATCACCACAGTCGCAACATCTCGGGAAATCTTCATCCTTGGTGATACAAACATTGATATGAATTTGGACAATAATCATTGTGGTCTATTTAATGAATTTAAAAAAATGTTAAGGTTAAGTGGATTGACACAGATAATAAATGAACCTACTCGAATTACATGTAACTCTAAATCTCTTATTGATCATATTATTGTCTCTGATTTTGATAAGATCTCACAGAGTGGCACAATACCTGTCGGTTTTAGCGATCACAACCTTGTGTACTGTACTCGTAAAATATCCAGAGAACATCTTGGTGTAGAAAAGACTGTCATTCTCAGATCCCTAAAGAACTACAGCAAAGAATTATTTGTTGATAAATTGAATGAAACTGACTGGAATCAAGTCTTATCATGTACAAACGCAAACAAAGCGTGGAAACTATTTGAAACCATACTAAGTTCTGTTATAGATACTGTTGCTCCAAAAAGACAATGTAAAATCAAAACTCTTAACAAACCATGGATCAGTAGTAAGATTATTGAGTGCATAAGAGAACGTGACAAATATTTGAAATTATTCCATTCAACTGGAAACAAAGATCACTTTCAAAGGTTTTGTAAATTGAGAAATGAAACACAGCGCACTATCAAAGCTGCTAAAGAAGATTACATAATGAACCAAATTGAATGTAACAAGGACAATCCCAAGAAAATATGGGACAGTCTGAAGTTACTTGGTTACCAAACCAAATCAAAATCAAAAGATCAAATTGTCATGAATATCAATGACTCAACTTGTCACGATCCTGTCTCAATAGCTGAACACATCAACAATTTTTTCATCAATGTCGGAAACAACTTGGTCTCAAATCTTCCACACTTACCTGATGTCTACAGCGCTTTTACAAACTTCTGTAGCAACTATTATAGAAATCTTGGGGTTACACCTGGTCATCTAATCCTTCAAGAAATTGATTGTAGCTTTGTCTTAAAAGAACTTCAAAACATGAAACCTAACAAAAGTACAGGTCTAGACAACATTGGTCCAAGATTTCTAAAAGACGGTGCAATTTGTCTCGCACCGGTTGTAACTTATCTGATCAACTTGTCAATTACTAAAAAATGTGTACCTGATTGTACTAAGTCAGCAAAGGTTATTCCTTTACATAAGAAAGGTAGCAAACTTGAAGTTGGCAACTATCGGCCAGTGAGTATTTTGACATCGGTATCTAAGATACTTGAAAGAGCTGTTTATGTACAAGTTGACAATCATTGTAAACTCCACAAAATTATTTATCCTTTACAATCTACTTTCAACAAAAATATTCCACTGACACTTGTTTATTGCACTTGCATGATACTTTAAGATCAGAAATTAGCAAGGGCAATTTTGTTGGTTTGATGATGCTTGATGTTCAAAAGGCTTTTGACAGTGTTAATCATTCAATGTTATGTGAAAAGATCAAGCTTGCGGGTATAGATAATGCATGGTTCAAATCCTATTTAAGTAATAGAAATCAATCAGTCCAAGTCAATGACTACCATTCCGAAGGAAAGTCTATTACCTGTGGTGTTCCACAGGGTAGTATCCTAGGCCCCTGGTGCTATTTAATTTACAGCAATGACATGCCATCATGTGTTACTTGTAAAGTCATATTATATGCGGATGACACAATCTTATTGGTATCGCACCGTAATGTTGATGTTGTGTCTAAGGAGTTAAGCCAGGCCGCTGAGGCATGCTATCACTGGCTGACGAATAACAAATTGTCCATGCACAAGGGCAAAACGGAAGTAATAATTTTTTCATCTAAAAGAAAAAAACACCAAACAAAAGAATTCAAAATTTGCATTGATGGCAACACTATTCTTCCAAAACAATGTGTCAAATACCTTGGCCTTAAAATAGACAGCGATCTTTCTGGGGATTCGGTAGTCAGTGACATCGTAAGCAAATCCACCTCAAGATTAAAATTCTTTTATAGACACAAAGATGCTTTAAATATTAAAGCAAGAACTACGCTAGCCTGTGCTTTGGTTCAATGTCATTTTGATTATGCTGTTTCTTCGTGGTACATGGGTCTAACTAAAACAAACAAAAAGAGACTTCAAGTTGCCCAAAACAAACTGGTACGATTTATCTTAGATCTTGGGCCCCGTGCTCATATTGGTCAGTCTGAACTAGATGTGGTCAAGTTCCTCAACACCAAGGACAGAGCAACTCAAATGGTACTTGGCCACATGTTCAACATATACAACAACCTAGCCCCCTCCTACTTAACAGAAAAATTTTACGTAAAACTTTGGAACAACTTGCCTCAGACCCTAAAAGCCATTCAATCCAAAGACACTTTTAAGCGTAAACTGAAGGCGCACCTAAGAACTCAAACTCGGGCTGAAGAGGCTAACGAATTTATTTTTATGTAACTTACTCTACTGTCTCTTTATTTTTCTGTATTATTTATTTATTTATTCTCAACTTATTTATTATATTTATTTATATTTATTTGCCATCTCATCACATTAATCATTCTTCAATAACGCCATCATGTTTCTCCTCACCACCCAGGGACTGCACTGGAAATAAGTCAGTAGACTTTAGTGTGTCATCCCAGGATCACCTTCATATCATTTTGTGTGAATGTAAGTGTATGACTGTGTGTGTTTCCGAATAAATCAATCAATCAATCAATCAAAGGATGAAGGAAACACAAAGAACTGTGTTAGAACTGTTCAGAGATCATATCAGTCAGGGTAAGCCTAAATGTTTGAGAATCAGTGACTTGGTCGACTAAGAAGAAGTGCTTTGTGCTAATGTTTATTCTAGATGTCTACAAGAGTGTAGCATGACATTCATCCAGATTGTTTATGAAAATATCTAAACTGATTGTTATAATATTGTACTAAATTGAACTCATTCTATAGCTTTTACAGTGCCATTTATGTTGCTATAATGTTATTTTGGGTCCAATAGAATTATTTGTATGTATAATTTACATCCCATGGCTTTGTGTAATAAATGTTTAAACTTTAAATTAAACTCTTGGGTCTTGAATAGAATAAATATGCATGATTGAATTTGCATTTATTTCTAGCAGTCAATCAGTTGAAAGCTGCAGTACAGTAGCTTGAATAGTGTCTCAGAGTCTGTTAGATTCTGATGAGTAATTTGACACAGTGTAAGTCTCAAGAATATGACCAGTGTGCCATATTCAGGAAATCAATACATCCAATACAAAGAGACATATTACAACCACTGAGCTCTACTTGCCTTCCCCATAAATACATGAGTAGATGAGATGAATACTTTCCAATTAGCTCAAGAGACTGGTCATGCAAACAAGATTTTGTGTCTTCTCACAGCCAAGCCAAGCATTGTGATTATAATAACAGTTTAAGAACAAAAACGAGTTATGACCATTATATTTCCCATATTTATTTCGTAGATAGTCTTAGGTTGGTAGTAAGTTATCGCCTCTATTTAGGCCATACGATAATTTGCACTGAAATACCAATTGCTCCCACAGTGATGAATTGATTTGAAAAGGTGTTGCCACAGGTTGATTACTGTAAACGGGACATATCCTACATCTGATGCTGCAGACAATCTCCAAATCGTGCCCAATTTTACAATCAGGCATGGTTATTTCTCCTATTGGCAAACTATTTAAACTATTGGCAAACTATTTCTCCTTTTGGCAAAATCTTACAACTTTGCCCAAAGGAGCAATTTGCTATTCTAACTATTGGCAAACTATTGCAACTATTGGCATACTTTGCCAAAAGGAGCAATAAGCTATTCTAACTATTGGCACACTATTGTTCCTATTGGCAAAATTTGCCCAACTCTAAATATCTTTTCGGGCCACTTAGAACAAATAGTCAAATCGTGCCCATTCCTGCAATTATCGCCCACTTCCGATGTTAAAATGCGGAGCACAGCAGCGGAAATCCCGAAAATGCGGGATTCGGTTTTTTGCGATTTGCGCGACTTCTAGTAAAGATACAGACTTATTCTTTTCACCATTAAATGCGGTTTAAAATTAGCTATTTTTCGACACCAGATTTATCTCTGTTGCTTGTCTAGAAAATTTCCGAGAATTTCCTAGTTAGTGTCATAACCTTTTTTTTTTCTAATTATCATGTGCCTTTATATCATCAGATTCCAATCTAAATACTTAATAGACAGCTCCACGTGGTTAGACTTGGGGGATTAAGAGGAAACAGAAATAAATCTGTTAGTGACTGGTGAATTATCTTTTTTTTAATAAAATATATTCAAGTTTAATTCAACTATTTTTATTACTTCACCTTACAATTTTCTAACCTCCCTGCATGGTTACGTAGATGGCCTACAAGTACAGGTCTATGGACAAAAAAATTAAATAAACTATAGAAGTGTAAGCCTATGAAAAAAAAAACAACAACTGGCAATTCAAATTGTGGTTGTGGGCCTAAACCCTGAGCAGGCTGAGCTCAACACTCAGGAGCATGTACCTGAGAAACTGACTTTATAACTTGATAAAATTCTATTCATTAAAAGTTTAATATGGTTGGCCCAGTCAATATCATAATTTGATGGATGTTTTTTTATAAACCTACGAAGATATAACCAAGCCAGTTGAACACATCTCACCAAGACAAATCTAACAGTGAAAAAATTACGATCCTATCATTTCTAGAAGTGCTTCAAATGAAGAAAGACCAGACAGGCACCCCCAAGGCCTAATAAAAATATAAAAAATCAGAATCCCGCGATCCCGCATCCCGCAACTGTGTCCCGCATTTCATTCAATGGGCGATATTTCGGGAATAGGCAAAAACTTTGGCGATTTGTGTATGTTCTAAGTGGTCCAAAAAGACATGTAATGAGCGATAATTGCAGAAATAGGCATGGTTATTTCTTGCCAATATCTAAATCAAGTCTTTTTTGGCTTTTTGACTATTTGGAGATTGTCTATTTAGAGATTGGTTGACGCATCTGAGGCAGTTTTTGAAAATTCTAGAATAATCGACCATTTTTTAGGGTAAAACCAGTGACACCGAAAAATAATACTCTTAATTTCAGCACACTGTGAAGCCACCCTGCATGCTAAAAACGTACAAATTCCAAAATCTGCAGTTATCATGGATGCCTGTCCATCAGAAGATGCCCCTGGTACATTTGACCTAAGATAGAAGGGAGCGTTCCTTTTACAGCCATGCTTTATTTAATGAGTAACACCAGTGACATGTTTTCTGGTGACAAGGTAATTTTGTTTTCCACAGTATACACAGGACAGGAAAAATTAAGTTGGTCTTGGGATATAAGTATGTGGAGTAGTTGTCTACAGATTAAGACCCACCATAATTATTTATATTGATTTGACATGGTCGAAAACGTATGGTAAATGAAAGAACAATTTTCTGCGACATCACTTTTTCGGTATATTTCGAATATTGTTAACGACTCACAATATAAGCACCTACTGATATTTTCCATTTTACAATGAAAATAACTTCTTTAAAAGAGGGGAAAGACATATGATTAGAAGATTTTGCTGAAAACAGCTCGAGTGACACAAAAAACTCAGTTACTGTGGAATGACCTAGCTGCATTTCCCATGTATGATATTTCTTGCTTTACTTTGGTATACTTTGTCTGTTCATGAGATATGACTGAACTAGTGTTAAGTTTTACCCCTTACCCCGTATGATTGTAACTTGCCGAGCAGGATTTCATGGTTAACTAGGTCAAAAGCCTTTGCTAAATCGATATAGATGCCACTACAACTTTCTTTCTTTCAATCTATTTTCTTATCTTGTCTGTGATTTCTATTAGGGCAAGTGTTGCGGAATAATTTTGTCTAAAGCCAAATTGATATTTGAAATTGATTTTGAATTTTTCTAAGTATAAAATCTGTTATGGAGTACTTTTTCTTTCAACTTATTGATGGCACTAAGTAGGCTAATTGGTCTATAATTAGATGGTGCATCAGTTACAATTTTTTGTGTCCGAGGTCGCCTAGGGCCTTTTGTCATGATGCACCTTTGTCAAGTGTAAATAATGAAAGTATGAAAATTTTTATGATCCCTAAAACATTTCACAGGCGAAATGACAACTCAAAGTAATGCTTGCCAGTGGTTGCATTAGTCACAATAATACCCTACCAGGAATTTCATGTCTGCTCTTGAATATAAGATTGTAATTGGCCAAAATTATCTCAGATTGCACGCAGCATTTGACATCCAACACACTTTTGTTTTTCCAAAACTGGATAGTAGTAATAGTAGTTTGGTTCTCCCTGGACTCCGAAGAGGGAGGGGAGGGACATAAACAAACTCCAGACTGCCCTGCTACCTACCAGGCAGAGGAACAAATTGATTCAAAGGCCCTAGGACACGGTGCATGCATTGCATGCTATTTTTTGAAGATTGGAATAACTTTACCCAGTTCCAGTTTTTCTGGATATTCTCCATTATTCATTAAATTTGTCAAGTGACAAATAAGCTCACAGAAGATATCTTGACATCTCTTCAGTACTTTATTTGTAACATTGTCATCCCCAGGAGCTTTCCCATTTTCCAGATCTGAAATATATTTTTTGATTTCTTGTGGAGTAGAGGGATTTAAGTATGCACTTCCAAATATTGGACTTTTTAGGTTAGAACTATAATGGTTTTTTGTTTTAATATCTTTGGATAAATTAGGGCCAACATTTATGAAATAATAATTTAGAGCATCAGCTACGTTCTTATCGTCAGTGTTTGATACTCCGTTGAGCTTTATTTTGTTTATCAGATATCTTTTCATGGTCTTGTTAGGATTTATGACAGGACCATATATTTTTCAAAGTGCTCTAATTATTTTCTTACTTTTGTCCATCTTCTGCTAGCTTGTTACAATTATTATGTTGCAAAAATGTATTTTTGAAATGTATAATATTGTATATGGGGCAATATGTATTTTATTGGATTGTAATTGTTGTGGAGTTTTCACCAAGCCATAAATTCTGACAATAAGAGTGTTCAATCACATTTGGTATCTTTATTTAATTTCAGATGGATTCCTATATTTGACCAGCAATTTTACAAGCATGCACTGTATATATACAGTTATGGCCAGTAAAATCACATGTTCAGTATGTGGTTTCACGCTTCTGCAAACACTAGAATAACAGATTCTACCCGTATTTTTACGGTAGATTCTACAGCTCCCTGCATGCTTTACTTTCTGAGTTGATATAACTGTAAAATATGCTTTTAATAAACTGTATTATATGTACATTCTACCGTAATATCACTTCGTTGAATCAGCAAAATTACTGTTCAATGTACTATTCTGCATTTTACAGTTCATTGTCCTGTTCAGGTTTATGAGTAATTTCACGGTTCTTTTTGCTGGAACAAAGTCAGGGGCACCTCACGACAGTGTGTTATTATGATGCCCATATCAGTGTAAGGTCTTGGTTGCACATCTTTTGTGACACTTAGAATCATGTTTTTATGCAACTGGGAGAAAATAATCTGTTATGCTGCCAGCTGGGTTGCCAGCCAGCCCAAGCGTCATTCAGTACCTCCCAGCCAGCTGATATGAATCAGTTTTTTCCCAGCCAGCCGCCTGAACTGCTTTCTCAATACCGGACTGCAAATTTCATCGGTTGGACGCCAAAAATTGGCTCCCAGCTGACAACTTTGCCAGCTGGGAACATCCTAGCTGACAGCGTGCCAGCCAGCCAGACAACTGCAGTATAACAGATAATTGGTATAACAGATCATGGAGTGCCCCTGCAAAGTTGCCTGTTCATTTAACTGTAAGATTTAAAGGGAATTTTTTGCAATGTACGAGAGCTTTAAATTTTTCATTGTGTACCTTAAAAGCAATTTTTTCTAGATTGTCTTTAAAATTTTTGTTGTGCTGCCAGGGTGTCTATACACCGATCCCACAACATATTTCTGATCATTGATATTAAATTCGACCCAGACATCTTCTACATGGGTACAATTCAATTTTAAGTCATTCCTGGGAAGATAGTCAATATCTTTTCTGATTGGTATTGCAAGCATCTGCGAATCTATTGGCATTTGGCAGGAAAAATTCAGCATTGAATTTATGTCTCACCATGGTTATCCGGTTTGCTATGTTTTTTGTTACAATTTCCATCGAAGTTATTATGTCATATTTTAAACTCAGATTTGTGAGAAGTGCCATTAGTTCACCAAGGTGCTTATCTATACTTCTGATATTCAAATTCAAAACAGAAAGTGCAAATTTTTCATGTTTTGTCAGCTGGCTTAACTTTTCTTCTGAATAGTATTGACAATCAGTCGGTTTGCCACCCTATTTCCAAGAATTTCTTTAATATGATTTTTAAAGTTACCATCCTTTATAATATAATTTAGTCTATTTGATGGTGGATCCAGGATTTTCAATTCAGCTTAAAATTGACTAAAGTAGTAACTTTGAGCGCCCGCTGTTGCCAGCGTCCTGAGTCAATCATCATAAATGCGATGCCAAATGATACCGTAGGGTCAACATATGTTGCCATTGAAATATAACAGAGGCACACCAAGAAGGTACTGAGATAATGGGATTTGAAATCTAGACATTGACATGATCCAAATTTTGGCTTTTCATTTCAAGGAGCCCCTAAAACTTACTTAAAAGGTAGGGGAGAGCGGGGCACGGTGAGACACTTTTTTTATTTTCAATTGTTCCAAAATGTTGGTACTAACAAGTTGAAAGAGATCAGGTCCACATTATAGCTAATGACGTTGGGTTTATAGTCCAGTAGTTTCAGGTTCCTACCTTTTACAGGTTTGGAGAACCATGCTCGTTAAGTGTCTCACTGTGCCCCGTGGGCGGGGCACAGTGAGACAGCAGGCGGGGCACAGTGAGACAGGGCATCTGCTACCATAACCGCCAAACCTCAGGACCTGCGGAATTGTTCTATCAACTTTTGCTACAGAAACTACTGTACTCATATAAAACCAGCTGGCTAGGTGATTTTTTAGGTTCTTTTTTGAGCATGTTTCAAAACTAAGACAAATAATCAAGGTTTGAATCCCTGGCAATTGATTTGCATTATACCATTTTTCTTGGGAATTATAACAAAAAGTCATTTAGCAAAATTATTTACTTTTACTGTCTAAAAACCCAAATATTGAAATTCCGCTCTTGATATGCTGTGTAGGCATCCAGGATATAGGACAATAGGACAGTCTCTCACTTACTTACTTTTTGTACTATACAAAAGAGGGTTGATCTGTAAACAGTACCAGCTAGACGCTACAGGCTTTGTCTCACTGTGCCTGCCGTTTCACTGTGCCCCGCTCTCCCCTACCTAGATCCTTCGAAATCTTGATGTCCTATTGGACATTTTTGTAGGGACCATCTCAGATCTGTGTTAAAAGCTCCAAATGAAGAAATACTTTACATGTGAAGTCCCTAACTGATTGGCCACAAAGCATCAAGTGCTTTGTCATCAATTTATGTGTACCACAGTGGTGTAGCTACATCCGTTTCTGGAGGGGGCCAATAGGAAGTTGGACTTGCAGAGATAATTTCCTAATGGTAGGAGTACGTTCCTGATTGACCTCCAATATTAGGAGGGTGTTAATACCACAGAGGAGTTGTCTGTGAGTAAAATTTTAAGATCAAGTATATATTGCCCCCTCTTGATATGGAAGTAGCTACTCTGCCATAGCATCAAGGTCATGGTTGAGTGAGCAGCTGCTTGGTGTTCATGGTTGAGTGATTGGGGACCATATCCAAAGCACACCTGGAGCATATCCCATAGAAGCTCATAGAGATTTCCTTCAGAAAATTGGTTAAATATAAGTACTGTATATGTATACATAAAGATCTGGGATGATATAATAGATGTGACCAAACAACACTGTATGAAAATATTATATATTCAACTCCTCACAACTCCAGTGATTTTCATAAGCACATGAAAGGTGTAATAGTCCAAATATGCAACCCAGCATTAGTTTGTTGTTATAGAAATAGAAATTTCATGTTCATGCATGGCAAAGAATATAAAAGGGCTTCTCATTGTAATTAGGCATCCCTAATAATGAGGTAACTAAATGTGAAATCACAGTAGGTACATTGGAGGTATATGTAACTGCACATGCATAACAAATCAACAGAATATTATAAAAATAAAATATGTGTTTGAAGAAATCTCATATTTCATACAAAGGTTCCTACAATTCTTTTTTTTAAAGAATTTCTTGTTTCTTAATTGAGCACTCGGGGCAGGTTGTCACATTTTCGGTGCAGATTGTCACATACTCGAGGCAGGTTGTAACACTTTTGGTTAAGAGCTTGGATGCAGGAAGTGGGACTCTGTAAGGTAGATCTTGACTAAGACAAGTTATTTTGGACATATGAGGAATCCTTTACCTGCCCAGTGAAGACCTTAATAAACACGCTACTGTGTACAAGGGTGCTACAAATGAAGGCTTACCTGGAAATCCGTTTATTTAGACACTAAGCAATATCTGCATACATATGCAGTCATCAATACTAAAAAACCTGGTCCTGATCAGTAGCAACCAGCTCCAAAAGTGTGACAACCTGCCCTGATTGATGAAACTGCCAAAAACGGGTGACTAAGGGCATTTATATCAACATTTTCACTATTTCTTCTTATTATGATTTAAGGTGGCTCGATACTCGTGAACTTTCCAAGATAGGATTTCTTAAAAATAGTTTAGAATGATCCAAAATGTAGTTTATAGCAAGGATATATAAACGAAAGTAGTTGCTACCAGCCTTTCTTTCAAAATATTTGAGGTTATGTAAAAGAAAGTCAGTCGACGCAAACTTGAAAAACTCAATTTTTAAAAAAAATTTTTTACTGTGAAGTTTTCCCTGCCATTCAGTGGCCATTCATCCTATGTTATTAAATGAAGCATGGAATTAAAGAGGACAGTTTTATGGAAAAGCTGATTAAAATTCCAGAAAGATATATTTAGTTTAAAAAACTTTTCTGGGGGTTCGGATCAAAAGTTATGATTTTGAAAATTTTATTTTTTTTATGAACCATTGCGCTAAAAAAAAATGACGGGATAGGATTTTTTATTTCTTTGTCATTTGCTTCCAAATGAAGTAAGTAACAATATAATGATACAGACATACGGCCCTACGGGCGAGGAAATTGATATAAACATTTATTTGTGTTACAGAGTCATATTTGAGAAACTAGACATGCTTTCCGAAAATCGCCCACAAATATTTTCTACTAAGAGTAGAGAGCTGAAAGTCTGGCAGGTTATAGTCATCTTCATAGCGCATCTTATGCTCCAAACGAGAAGTCTCTAACCCCAACAGAAGTGGCGCAAATGGCAAACGAAGCGGCCGACGCATGAAATTCTCAGAATTTAAAAAAGATCTTGAAGCAGTGACAGAAGAGTGGTGACGTTACGATAGATAGGGCCTGCCTGGCTGCGCGGAAATATGTGCAGGTGACGTAATTTCATGGGTAGCGAGCCACCTTATAGTCTTTGTCATACTTACGTGGAATCTTAAGTTTTTTTTCTATGCTGTTGAACTGTGATGTCAGAGATGACTCTATTCTAGCATTGCAATATAGGTAAATTAACTACAAGCTGTGATGTCATTTCAAACTGGGTCAGATTCCCCAGCTTCTAACCAATGGGAATCCACCAAACTGAGCATCACAGTTTCAACTCAGTGTCAGAGTTAAAATTGGGTCTGGGAAAAACCCATGCAAGTTTGACATCACAGCCTCTCAGCCAATGGGCTGCCAGAACAAATATACATAACATAAGCCATGTGTTTACAAACAAATTGTCAAAGCCTTCTGTTTATACCAACTTCCATCAAAGTTTAAAGTTGTAAGTTAGCAAGTTTGTAGATTTATCAAACAACTCTGTGGGGATTATAGCAGTTGTCTACTGTGAATGCTCACAAAGCTGCCATTTGGTAGGATTAGACTGGTGATTGCTGTGATAAATCATTGGAATCCAAAATATAATGCTTCCTTCAATATATCAATGTTTGAACTGTGATGAAGTAGTTTATGGTCAGCCCATTGGCTATCAAGCTGTGATGACATAGTTGTAGGGGCTATCTCTGATAAAACTCTTACTCTGACACTGAGTTGAAACTGTGACGCTCAGTTCAGGAGGATCATCATTGGCTAGAAGCTGGGGAATCTGACCCAGTTGGAAATGACATCACAGCTTGTAGTTAATTTACATATATTGTAATGCTAGAATAGATTCATCTCTGACATCACAGTTCAACAGCATAGAAAAAAAACTTGAGATTCCACGTAAGTATGACAAGGACTGTAAAGAAATGTTTACATTGTAGGTGTATCAACTGTATCTTTTTCAACAACTATTTGATAAAGACTAGCACAGCATGCAGGTTGCAGGTTAGGGTGCATCAGTTGCCCCAACTTTTAAGGAGAAACCTTGCCAGTTGCAGGAATGTTCCTCTTATACAAGAAACACATTGTGTAAAGTTTCAGAAAAATTGGACAACGTTTAGGGGTGGCACACTTGCACTGAAGTATCTAGGATTTTTACATTTTCTGCCATTTTATCGGTTTCGCGGTTTGTTATATTTCATTGGGTATCAATCCAATAACATTAAAAATGATATCATCTTGTAGCTCTAATCATGAGCTTCAATTTGAATACCAACATGATGGGTGTGTGACTAAGAGAACCAATTCATGGTCACTTGCAATTTCGCAAATACATAGGCCTACATGTGCTGATGTAAACAGAATAAATAATTCAACAAGGTTCCTAATTCTTTGTGGGTTTGTTACCAACTAACAGACACATAGATTCATCCAAAAAACATAACGTTTTTTGCTTGTTCAGTTATTCAATATCTTTGGTGTGATTGTTTGAGCATAATTATTCTGTCAGACATGTAAGACTGGAAAAGAACATCACTGAAACAATATAATACAGATAAGTTTCGTCTTATCGCTGACAAGAAAAGAAACACTAGGCAGTGCAAATATACCTGGATGGTGTTTGAAACAGGGGGCTCAATGGACAGACCAATTTGTATTTTTTATAGCAGAAGTCAAATAATTGATTCAATCAAGCTTCAGTGGGCGAGGAGCCGGCGGTGTCATATTTCATGGAAATTTGTTGGCTTGTAAGACTGCAACAGCTTAGCGGTTTTAATTAGCTTTGAAATTAAGTTTGTCATACTGAAAAATCTAGCTGCATATATATATATACATGGCTGTTAAGGCTCTCTTAGCCATTTGCAGTCATTTCTTTACATGTATGCATATGAAGACGAATCATTTCTTTTGACTTTGGCTGTAACTTGGAAAGTTTTTTGGTCATATTTCACAACTGACTTATATGTATAGGGGAGATGCTGAACTGGTGATTCAATTGACTTGCCTCAAATTTGACTCCCAACTTATGAAGATACAAAGAGTTGTCTTATAAAGAATAATTCCTTTCTATCTATGGCCAGAAAGTGATGAGCGACGAAAAAACCATTCATTTTATAAAAGTTATGAAAACACAAAATATAAGCTTATATGATAGATTGAAGTCTAGATACAGAGCTCTTAAAACACCAAATGTGATCTGGCAAAGGAAAATTTTTCTCTAGATCAGTTATTAGGATCTTTAGATTAGTACAGAATAGAAAGTTTAATTGATCTAAAATAATTTAAGCACTGATACAAATCCCATGCCCACATCACTGTGGATGAGTGTCCTTGATTGGACCATTTCGATTGAATTGAGCTATTTGCCTGTAGACAAAGGTTTGACATCAGTATTACAGCACAATGTATTGTAGCTTATTTTTTGATTATGCAAAACATTCCTATTTGGTTTCCCATCAAATAGAAGTTTGGCACACCGAGCCTCTGAAGTTAGCAACAGTATTCGATTCTTGGGCCCGATTTTCAAAATGCAATATAATGTGCAAACTAAAGTGTTATGGATAAAAATATACAAATGTCTAAGATGTTCTTTAATGGACTTTATATCTGAATATTCCGCATGACATAATGATTATTATTGTGGTAATAGCATAACATCAACTTATCATTTATTTTTAGATGCACAATATTGTAATTCAATTTCGTTGTAATTTGTGTATCATAGAAAGATAATTGAAATGGATGCTTTAGTTGGAGATACGACTTCCTGGTACTCAAATTAAAGCTCTCTTTCTCCTCTACATCATGGTACCTGTCTTGTTGTTCTGGTACAATTACTAAGTGAATTATTGCATACCGCAGATTCTCAAATGCGATATTTTTCATCCAAATCAGGACTAACTTTGGGGCATGTGTGCCACCCCTAGACATGTTCCGATTGTTCTGAAACTTTACAAGACATTCTTTTTTGGCAAAATGAACAATATTGGAGAAGGCAAGGGTAATCAAACAACTATTTAATTTTTAGGGGGCAACTGATGCACCCTATTGCAGGTACAAAATTACTTTTTAATAGAACGTGTGTCTACCAGACTCCCTCCCAGGAGTCAAGATTTCTAAAAAAAGACTCCAGTGGGTTATAATAGCAGTAAATAATGATTGGTTGATTGGTTGAGCTGTGTAACTCTCCAGTTTAGTGCAATAAAAAGTGTGACAACCTGCCCTAGTGACCACCGGCCCCGGTCTAACCTAATTGTTTACCAACAAAAAAATTATGAACAAAATCTGAGTCGGGTGATTATCACCCCCAAAGTGCCTGAATCTTAGAAAAATCGCCGATTATCACGTTTCTGGGTTGCCCCTTGATAGTGCTCAGCCATGAGACCTTCAAGGGGTCGCCGCAAAATGATGCTAATTTTGCAGAAACTGCAAAAATTTATTTATCGCCCTAACCTATGTAAATATTATGTTATTGATGTTCATGAAATTTCATTGTCTGTCTGTCATCAATGTACCTCCTATATTCAATAGAACATGCAGACATTCGACCTCCAACTTGCTTTATGATGGTTTGTGTAATTAGTACTAATTACCTTATTTTTCTCACTTACCGAAGAGTTTGCAAGCCATGAGTCGCATCCTTTTCACTAGTTTCCCTTTCTTGGACATGTTTCATCATATTCTCAAACCTCCAAGCTGACTTCTGATTATCAGGTACATCATAGCATGTCTCTATTTCTTGCCACAGGAGAATCCAGGTCGAAGGAATCACTTGGTCTTTGTCTTTGATGTTTACAGTCTTCTCAGTGATCAGCTGGTACATGAGATTCCAGAGATTGTCAGTTCCTGTCGCAAAGTCGGGTAATCTTTTCCATAAACCATCAATCAACAGTTTTTCCATAAGATTGTGAAGGGGAGTTCTTCCTTCACCATCAACATGATCACAAAGGTCAGGATTCATCTTGATCATTTGAAGGCAATTGCTTATGATCAGTTCCTTAACAGTGGCAAATGAATGGTTGGAACCAGATTCAAGAATGTTTGTTGGGACAGATTTGATGACCTCATTTACTATGCATTCTTCTGCTGACACTCTCAATTTCTTGAATATTTCTCCAAGAAAAGTATTGCAAAAGGGCACTAATTCATGATTCAGATGGGGGCTAAACTGCTTGAGAAATAGAGTGTAAGGAGTATGGTGGTCTTTGTCCCTGATGTTTACAGTCTTCTCAGTGATCAATTGAGACATGAGATTCCACAGACTCTCAGTATCTGCAAATAAGTCTGGTATTATTTTCCATAAACCATCAATCAACAGTTTTTCCATGAGGTTGTGAAGGGGAGTTCTTCCTTCACCATCAACATGATCACAAAGGGCAGGATTCATCTTGATCATTTGAAGGCAATTGCTTATGATCAGTTCCTTAACAGTGGCAAATGAATGGTTGGAACCACATTCAAGAATGTTAACTGGGACAGATTTGATGACTTCATTTAATGTGCATTCTTCTGCTGACACTTCCAATTTCTTGAATACTTGTTCCAGAAAACTTGTAAATAAAGGCATTGACGCATCATTAAGATGGGGACCAAACTGCCTGAGAAATAGGGTGTAAGGAGTTTGTTGGTTTTTGTCTCTGATGTTTACATTCTTCTCATTGATCAATTGAGACATGAGATTCCTGAGACTGTCAGTTCCTGCAACTAAGCCCGGTATTCTTTTCCATAAGCCATCAATCAACAGTTTTTCCATAAGATTGTGAAGGGGAGTTCTTCCCTCACCATCAACATGATCACAAAGGCCAGGATTCATCTTGATCATTTGAAGGCAATTGCTTATGATCAGTTCCTTAACAGTGGCAAATGAATGGTTGGAACCAGATTTAAGAATGTTAATTGGGACAGATTTGATGACTTTAGTTAATGTGCATTCTTCCGTTGACACTTCCAATTTCTTGATTACCTTTTCCAGAAAACTTGTAAATAAAGGCATTGATGCATCATTAAGATGGGGACCAAACTGCCTGAGAAATAGGGTGTAAGGAGTTTGTTGGTTTTTGTCTCTGATGTTTACATTCTTCTCAGTAATCAATTGAGACATGAGATTCCCGAGACTGTCAGTTCCTGCAACTAAGCCCGGTATTCTTTTCCATAAGCCATCAATCAAGAGTTTTTTCATGAGGTTGTGAAGGGGAGTTCTTCCCTCACCATCAATGTGATCACAAAGGGCAGGATTCACCTTGATCATTTCAAGACAATTGCTTATAATGAGTTCCTTAACTGTAGCGAATGAATGGTTGGAACCACATTCAAGAATGTTAATTGGGACAGATTTGATAACTTCATTTAATGTGCATTCTTCTGTTGACACTTCCAATTTCTTGAATATTTTTCCAAGAAAAGTATTACAACTTTAAAGACTGCCTAGCAAAGTTGATCACATCTGTATTGACACATGGATACCAGCCTCAACAAGTTCTCTTAGCGACGATCAGATCCATCCCCAAAGACAATCGGGGCAACATATGCGACGGCAATAATTATAGAGGAATAACATTGTGCAGCTCGATCAGCAAATTACTGGACATCCTAATTATGATGAGATATGAACATTTACTGTGCACCAGTGACATGCAGTATGCATATAAGAGAAGGCACAGTACAGCGATGTGCAGCCTTGTGGTAAAAGAAGTGATCAATTATTACGTGAATAATGGCTCTGAGGTGTATTCCTGCTGCGTGGATGCTACAAAGGCATTTGACAGAGTCCAACATGATAGACTTTTTGAAATGCTGATTAACAGGAAGGTGCCAGCAATTGTACTGAGAACGATAATTGACATGTATAAGCGCCAAATGATGAGAACAACTTGGAATGGAGAATTTTCACAGACTTTTCAGACAGGAAATGGTGTCCGTCAGGGTGGTGTGGTATCCCCTGTACTTTTCTGCGTGTTTATGGACAGTCTGATGAAAGAATTAGAACATGCTGGGTATGGCTGCTGGATTGGAAATAGTTATTTTGGTGCCATTGGTTACGCTGACGATCTGATGCTACTTTCACCTACTGTCAGTGGTCTAAGACGTATGCTTAACATCTGTGAGAAGTTTGGAGACCTGCATGGAGTACAGTACAACGCAAAGAAAACTGTATGTCTTCTCTTTTCGAGACGAAGAGACACCCACAAGCCTGTGATCAAGTTGTGTGGGACGGAAGTACAATGGGTAGACAGTGTGAAACATCTGGGCAGTGTATTGTCAAGTACTTTGAGTGAATCTGTGGACGTCAAGCAAAAAAAGGGAGACTTGATTCAAAGAGTCAACACAGTGATTGCAACGCTTGAGGGGAGTGAAGATCGGATTGTACAAAAAGTTTTTAACTCTCAGTGTGCTCATTTATATGGCACATCCACCTGGAATTTTAATGACAAGAGCGTGAAAGAATTTGTGACATCTTGGAATCGTTGTGTGAGGCGATTGCTCCGTCTTCCTTATGCGACCCACACCAGGTATCTCCCACACCTGATTGGCGCTCCGGGAGTTACAGATCAAATTTACAGCAGGTTTCTGAAAATGTGTGGCACCATGATTGCATCAGCTAACCTGAGAGTGAAGTTTTTATTTGGAATGTGTGTGAGGGATCCAAAATCCATTATCAGAAGAAACTTGGAATTAGTGTCAAAGAGACTGAACATGGGATTACAAGATGTGTTAACTTATGGTGCGAGAAGGCTGAAAAGTCTTTTTTTGAAGGAAGTGACTGAATGTGATATTGTAGCAATTGGTTTTATAAATGAAATAAGGTCTGTGATATGTTTTAATGACTGTGTACCTGGTTTTGATGCTACTGAACTGAATGAGATTTTGAACTTTGTGTGTGTGGACAGTTTACCTGTGATATGATTTTATTTGACTGTTGATTTTATATTTACACATGTATATACAACTGTAAATATTTATATATTTATTCTATTGTAATATTTACTGCTAAACCTTTTACATTGTGAAAGCGTTTGAATAAAATATTTATAATAATAATAATAATTACATGGGGGCACTAAATTATGATTCGGATAAGGGCCAAAATGCCTGAGAAAAAGAGTGTAAGGAGTCTGTTGCTTTTTGTCCTTGATGTTTACATTCTTCTCAGTGATCAGCTGAGACATGAGATTCCAGAGATTGTCATTTCCTGCAACCAAGTCAGGTCTGGTTTTCCATAAACCATCATTCAACAGTTTTTCCATTAGGTTGTGAAGGGGAGTTTTTCCATCAACATCAACATGATCACAAAGGGCAGGATTCACCTTGATCATCTGAAGGCAATTGCTTATGATCAGTTCCTTAACAGTGGCAAATGAATGGTTGGAACCACATTCAAGAATGTTAATTGGGACAGATTTGATAACTTCATTTAATGTGCATTCTTCTGTTGACACTTCCAATTTCTTGAATATTTTTCCAAGAAAAGTATTACATGGGGGCACTAAATTATGATTCAGATAAGGGCCAAAATGCCTGAGAAAAAGAGTGTAAGGAGTCTGTTGCTTTTTGTCCTTGATGTTTACATTCTTCTCAGTGATCAGCTGAGACATGAGATTCCAGAGATTGTCATTTCCTGCAACCAAGTCAGGTCTGGTTTTCCATAAACCATCATTCAACAGTTTTTCCATTAGGTTGTGAAGGGGAGTTTTTCCATCAACATCAACATGATCACAAAGGGTAGGACTCATACTGATCAGGTGAAGACAACTGCTGACAACAGAGGAAGGAAGAATGGAACCACCTTTAATAAAGTTATTTGAAACAGCTCTAGTGACATCATTCAAGGTACTTTCGTTGCCCTCTGACACTTCCGATATCTTGAATGCTTCTTCCAGAAAAGTTGAAACTGTGGACATCAATGACACAGATGATTCTGCCAGATGGGAACTGAACCTCCTCAGGAATACATGGAATGCAGTTTCTAATGGTTTACCACTTGGCCCCCATGGATAAAAAACATCTGCACCTTCTTTTATGAGGAATGTCAGTACGTGCACAAAGTGAGAATTCAACTCCTTCCTGATATCACAATCATCGATGTAGGTTTTCAAAATCCTGCAAAAGAATAAGGAGAATAAACAGTGCATCTGAAGTGGAATAGCTGGAATTAAATATAATGCAGACAGACAGACAGACAGAAATATTTATTTGACATGAATGTACAGTTACAATGAATAAAAAACATTGTTCAATTATTTTAATGTCAGGAGACATTTACTTTGCCATGAATATGGCGCTACCATAAATGCCACCTATTAGAAAAAAAAAGAAAAACAAGATTACACTTTTAATTAATTACCACAAGTCATACATTATGTCAAATAAATTGAAATCGAAATTTTCTTAAAAATAAGTGTTTATAGGTGAAATGATAAATGAAGGTGAAGGGGGATGAATGAAAATGGTATGAGGGTCGATGGGATGAAGTGAAATGGTCAGCAAAAGAAAAGGGATGAAACTATATATTTGAGGATTGACATATAAAGCAATTTTGTATGGAACATTGTTCCTGGTATTGATGGATCAATGAATTTTTGATATACAAGGAGAAGCCAAACTCACTATGAGTTGTGACCTTTTCCAGAATAGAATTTGAAGTACTATTTAATAACTTGGGTAGCTGGTATCTGACACTATTTTCGGCATAGGCATGATATAGACGTGGTAATCTAAAATTCTTATTTCGTGTATTGTATGGATAATCATTCTGTGGTTTTATTAAGATATTTGTGACTAAAAAATATTTTGGGAATTTGATTATTTATTAATCTATAAAAAAATTTATATAATTTTACTTTCAAAATATCATGAACAGTAAGAATTTGCTTTGTAGCCCCAGCATAGAATTCCATAATTCAGGTGAGAATTAATAAGGGAACAATATATAGTTTTCAATGTGTCCTGGAGAAGGAATTTCTTCAATCTATTCAAAATACACTTAGCTATTTTTTTACTTATGTTATCGAGGTGATCATTCCACTTGAGATGCTCATTAATAGTTATACCTAGAAAATTAAAGGTACCAATATATTCCAGGATTTTATCATCAATAAATAAAGCTGGGCGATTGATAACTTTACCCGGTGTGTGGAAAATCATACATTTTGTTTTATCTACATTCAAAGATAGCTTATTAACTTTAAGCAAAGACAATACATTTGCTAATTCAGTATTCAAAATGTGAACATTGTCTTGAGAAGAATCAAGAGAAACAAATAAAGTGGTATCGTCTGCGTATACAATGAATTTGAAAAAACTGCTTGATCTGAAAACATCATTTACATAGATAAGGAACAGCAATGGACCCAAGATTGAACCCTGTGGGACACCAGTAGAAATATTTAAATGAGAGGAGGAAAAGTTTTGATATTCGACATATTGCATTCGATTACTGAGGTAACTGGACAGGAGGGCCCATGCGGTGCCACTGCAGATTGTTAAACCTCAAATGCAATTCCTCTGCTGTGATTGGTCACAATGACGTCACACGGCAGGGTCCAGAAAAGACTCACAGAGCGCAACAGTTCATGGCGTTCGCAGAGGCTGACTTCTCAAGGTCCCCATGCGCACCTGACAGTCAGCACTGGAACCATTGATGGTATCTGAGGAATAAGTCTTCTTTTTTCTTCACAAAATGTGAAGATTAAAATCACAAGACTTTGTTGTGGTTTTACTTGCTCACATT
This sequence comes from Platynereis dumerilii, assembly GCA_026936325.1. NCBI lineage: Eukaryota > Metazoa > Annelida > Polychaeta > Phyllodocida > Nereididae > Platynereis > Platynereis dumerilii. The sequence goes on from JAPTHN010000004.1 coordinate 172,432, forward strand.
TTAACTGAACATATGCAATCTTTGTGACGTCACCACTTTGTGTTGTCAGAGGATTGTGATGTCACCACAGTGAGCTGAAAATAGATCATGACTCCACAATATTCTTTGGGACCAATTAAAAGTAATTTATCAGATGAAAATGCAACTAGTGAATTTTAGGTTCATGTTTTAAGGTATAGGCCTGGTCATCCACACACAATTCTTCATTATTTTCTCTACCTTTTTTGTTAGAATTGCATTGAAGGTATAACAAAACATTTATTATACATTTGTATACTGATAGGGAGTAAACATGCAATGTACAGCATCTGTGTTGCATCAATACCGCAACAAAGTATGTAAATTAAACAGATATTTTATTCAAGAAGCTTACAATTTTACTAGTGTCCATTATTATTCAATATCCTTAAAGGACACATATATATACCAGAAACAGATCATCCATGCAGTTTGTCAGCGCTTTGCATTCTCTTGATATTTAAATAATTTAGGGCAAAAATTTATTTAATATGTTTATGTTCCATTGCAAATCTATTTAAGTAACACAGCAGGTTATACAGTGTGCTCTTTTGTTTCAATTGATCACTTAGGATGAGAGGCATTTACCTTTGCATGACAAAAATTCCAATATTTTAACAATGTGACTTGTATTTTGATGCTTGAAATGCACAAAAATTCTGGATATTTGTAGTTCAAACATGGATTTGTTGACAAGGGACAAGTCATGACTACACACTTAATCAAAATTCTGGAAATTATATGGATTTGCAAGGTGTCAGAACTTCAAAGCTTTAAACTGTATCTAATGTCTGAGGAAGAAATCAATGAAATTCCTCACATTCAATCACCAGATTTAGTCCTGACACCTTGAAAATCCAAATTATTCCAGCATTTTGATCAAGAGTTTGTAGTTTTGTTTTGGCAAGAACTTATAGTTGGGTTTTAGCAGGACGGATATCATGATATATTTGTTTTGATAAACTTCATATTTTCAGAAATAATGGACGTAACAATTTCACCTCAAATCGAGATTATTGTGACAATCTTAGATCGTTTGATTCTAAATTTTTTCAATAGTAAGATATGTACAATTTCAACAGCAAGGTACCTCCCTACTGCACATGACTTTAGAATCATTGCATCAATAAGTCCAGTTGGATGTGTTATCAATGGATTATCAAAATTAATGCATTTTCATATTGCATGATAGCAAGGTCTGTAGTTTATAGTTACATGAGCCCTGCAATTGAAATGCCAAAAGCCCCCCTCCTGGAAATGGTAAGTAACAACTGGCCTGATGCTCTGGTGAATGAATGGACCAACATGCTCCATGAAGTTCTGAAGCCGCTGGTGAAGTCCATGTGCATGGTTAGTCAAACTGTTGTGCATGCCAAGTGTGGCCAAAAATTAAAAAGCATAATTTGGACCTTGATACCCATGTTGAATTTTTGGACGTTTCTTTGCTCAGTGTATGTGAAATTCTTTCTTATAATATTTACTTTGTGTAAGAATGCATTGTTCATACGTGTAATTACAGTCGACAAATAAAATACAACCATATATAAAATGGACACAATTACACCAAACAATTATTGTCTGATACAGACAAACCCTTTCTCTGCACATGGTGTACATATTTGCGTTGAAATATAAAATGAATAGTTTGGCAGTTCTGACACACCCTCTGTAAATAATTAATGCCAACCTGTTATCTGGATGCCAATTATTGTCTGAAAATATATTTCAGATGTTCCCAATTATTGTCGCATGGGGCTTTAGGGTGGCCATTTTGCAATAACATCTGAAATTTGTAAAATGACACTTTTATAAATGTTACTATCACTCCTTGTGTTGAAGAAGCCATGACTCAGCATATTTTCTGCCAGTGGCAAAACTGTACATCAAATTAGAGCCAATAAAGAAGTGGTTCTATCTAATTATGTAAATGGTTTTCTTCTAAGATTCTTGAGCCTGGTTTCATGGGCACATACATAACCCATCATTTCATTATCAAAATTCAACTTTCAGAAACGTATCTTAAATTTGTTAGAAAATCTTGAAGGACTCAATACTTTTTCCAGGTTCCGCAAATAAGACAGAAATAGAGATAGCCCATATTGTTTCTTTCCATTTGGTACCGTATTTGCATGTCTAATTGAATTTTTCATCCCTAGAAATATTGAAAACTCTCCCTACAAAAGGTCAGAAATTGCTTCGTGAGCATACAGTTGTCTTGTAAAATAAGTTAGATTCTAAAATCTAGTTTATGACTAGACAACCCACCTCAAACTCACAGCATTGATCCGAGTGGATAACCCATAATGCCAGCTTTCATTTGGCACTTTCCTGCCCTTGTTACCGCAATTGATAACCCTCCAAAAGCTAAAACATGTAGCAAAAATTCCCTCGGAAACAAGACATAATGCCTTCTTTTTTCAATTTCATCTGCCCTAATCACTAGATAATTAATCAATAACTGTGAATTGATTGCCCTTGATGTCAGCTTTCATTAGGAACCTTGATTTCCTTGTAGCTATGAACGTCAAACGGTGACTCAAACCTCAACAACTTAATAAATGGCACTGAGTTGAAATCTGCGGAGAAATACATAATTCTCCTGTGTATTTTCGATTCAATCCGTCCGAAACACTTGACAACTCATCACTTGCCTACCCAATGGATTTGGATGGATAGTCCTTGATGTCAGCCTTCATTTACCACTTTAATTCCCTTATAACTGAAAGTTTCACATATCCCTACAAGCTGAATATATAATGTTGTGAGGCTTGAAAGTCTCCTCGGCAATACACAATCCTCCCACATTTTTTCGATTCCATGGTACTGAATCACTAGATAATATACAACTGATTCTTAACAAACCAAATGGATTGGGATGGATAGCCCCGTGAAGTCAACTTTCATTTGGCACCTTCACTTACTTGTATCTGCAACTTTCAACCCTCTCCAAGAGATGATAAACTGTTGCAGTCGGGGTTAAATATATCCTCGGAAACATGAAATCATCCCATGTGTCATCGATTCCACTTGCCCTAATCACCGAATCACGTCTGTACATAACCAACAAGTGTATATGCATGGACGGCCTTGATCCCAGCTTTCCTTTGGCAACTTTATGTCCTTATTACTGAAAGTTTCAAACACCAAAAAGGTTCCGAATGAAAGCTGACATCAACGGCTATCCATTAGGGTGCATCAAATGCCCTCACGTCAGATATCAGTTTTATTCTAGTTTTAAATCTGTCCTACCTCATGAAAAAACACCCCAGTTAAAATTTCAGTGGGATCAGATATGCATAAGGTATGCCACCACCCCATGAATATTACCGTGTATCCATAATTTTGGCGTTTTAGTGCCATTTTAAGTGTTAAAGATGTAAACAATTGTAAGTCTCATTAATGTTTTTGGATATTTTTGTAAGTAAGTGTGCTGCTGATGCATTTACTGCTGTACAATTATGTATTTTTATTATATGTCTGGTAAATCTTTAGCTAAATATATGAATTGAAACTTCAAACTTTCGAAATTTCAAGTTATTCAGAAAACAATGATCATTAAATTTTATTGTAGCAACAGCTATTAATAGACTAAATCTTTTTCACCATAGTATTGTGAATGATATGCTGATTTTAGTTCTACAACTATATCTGTATCCTTGAATTGAATTGAATTGAATTGAATTTATTTGAGAATTTACACATGTATGTACAGATATCATGACAAGTTATAATGGTAACAGTTATATAGAGCTAATTTGTTACATACATGAGGAACAGAACATTAATACAAACAGAACATTCTACCTCGTGGGGACAGTCACTAGCATTTTCATGCAGTAGTCGACCTACCCACTATTATTCATTCGTCATACATATATTTATGAAGAAAAGCATTTTATTCAAAAGTTAACCCACATTAAATTAAATCCCCGTCCCTTCCCATTCCCAATCCCAAGGAAGAAAATATGAGCTAAAGATAATGATAATGAGTATAATGACTGATGATGGTTATGTGTTCTGACAGACATAACAGTTGGCTGTTGTGCAAACTAGTGAGTACTGAGACACCAGGTACTGTTTCAATTTTCTTGAAAATGTGTAAATCGACACCGATAAATATTCTTTTTGTGTCCTTGGTAACCTGTTCCAGGCCTGTGCTATTTTATAATTGAAGGACTGCTTTCCGAGTTCAGAGAAAATATTCCTAACATATAGTAAATCTTGGTGTCTTGTATTATGGAGATGTATATTCCCTACTACCTGCAACTGAGATTGGAGGTAAGTGGGAAGACCGGAATGAAAGAATTTATAACACAATTTGCAACAATTTAAGAGAAACAAGTCATCAATTGTTAGTAGGTTGAGTTTTCTAAAAATCGGGCGTGTGTGGCTGTTGTATTTACTTTTCGTGACCTGTCTGATGGCTTTTTTCTGAAGTATCTTTAGTCGTTTTATTTCGGGACATTAAAGAGGCACTTCATCGCTGGTCCTATATAACAGGACCAAGAATGACCCCAGCTCGTAAACTATACAAATTAGTTCTTTTAAAGTGTTGGATATCACAGCATAACCATGACTTCCATATCACACAGGGTTCCCACAATTTTCCCTCATTTTTCAAGACTTTTTCTAGACTGTTACCTCATTTTTCCAGTCCGTCAATTTGCTCAAATCTCGCAATAATTATTTTTAACACAAATTGTTTAAGTGTAGTACCATCTGTTTATGAATTAAATGAGTTCATCACCCATTAGGCTGAATTAGCTTAACACAAAAAATCCAGAAATAATAGGACAAGTTTGTACCCAAGACAGGTTTCCATGTTACTACAATTTACTTTATCATAATGCGGCTTATCGATGTTTTGATTTATTAAAATAATATGCGAACTACAGCAGCAGTCAAAATTCCTTACTACAAACCAAAATTCCCCACTTTTTCTCTACTTTCCAGGTCTGGATAATGGCTTCAGTAAATTCTCTACTTTTCCCTACTTCTCAAGACTGTTGGAACCCTAAATTCACACCTATCAGAAATATTAAGAAAATCTTTCCAATATATTGTATTATTATTCATGCAGCTAGAGTGTGCCCCTTAACAAAAATTGGTAGCATTAAATACTGAGGAATTGCCAAAAATAATGGCGAGTCCCTCAAAAAGTTAAAAATTTTAAAATAGCAAAGGACATGCTGAGTTGCTATTGCCCTTGGGCTTCATAAAAGCCATAGCTATAATGCTGCCAAGGATTCCCTGGGGGTAGGCCTTGTCAACACATGCTAGTAAAAACATTTGTTAAAAACAGTCTACAAATGACAATCAGCGGGCCTGTACGGTGCTCCAAATGGATATATCCGAATAGGTTGGCCCCTGATCGCCAATTCTATGTAGATTACTCAAGAAAATTTCCTGCTGCAGGGGCACATTTTATTTGACTGCTCCCAGAATTATCACGCCATCTGTTTAGGAAGGGCTTTTTGTCTTCAAAGTCCTTCCTGGATGTCCTTCTGTCCCCTCCCAATGGGCCCGATGCAGCTCTCCAATTGGGAGAATCACTGCCCCCATCAGCAGGTGGGAACGACCTGTTCGGTCTTCCCCTGTGAACTGGAGCAGAGCCATATGAGGTGTTCCTGTGTGGGAAATCGCTGCCAACACACTCTCTAGCAATGTGTCTGATACCAGCACAAGTAAAACACCTCAATGGAATTGGTGTACGCATGCGTTTATTAGGGCCACCGCATGTTAAGCAAGTCTCATACTTGGTGGACCTCACTGGGGACTCCGGACAGTCCTTACTAATGCGACGGCCATCTGTTTTGATGCCAGATGTCCGCGTCTTATCTGTAGTTGGATGCGGAGCATGTTGGTTAGCCTTTATGTTCTTCTGGCTCTTGTCATACTGCTTCGGCATATTGAATAGACTGTTAAGTCTTAGCCTGGCTCTATGAGGCAGAGTAATACAAGCATTGAGGGCTGCATCTATAAGAGAAGTCGTCAGTTTAACCAACTTGTTTCGTGGGATCTTTCTGCAAACCCGGGAGATAATCTTAAACTTCTGGGTCTTGGAGCCCCGTTCATCCATCTTCTCAACTCTGTTTCCGGCATCCATTAAGCATCCTTGAGGGTCCCTCTTTTCTATTAAATAGCCCTGCGGTTCCTTCGTCTGATCTGCCAAGAAGCCATCAGAACATCCATGCCAATCATCTTCACCATGGTGTTTATCGAGGTCTTCTGAAGAGGTGGAGTCAATAGAGTCAACTGACTCTCTGCGTAGGCTAATGGAGGAGTCCTTGGAGCAATTTTGTGATTTGTGCACAATGTGCCCCTTGTTCAAAGAATTTGAGAATACTGATGAAATAGAAGGAGACCTGTCATCTTTCACCTTGGCCTCCTGGTCCATACTATCCGGTTTATGGTCACACTAGGAGTAGGTGGCACTGTCCTCCGTGTATCCATCAGACTGCGGCTCTTCCATACTTTCGGTGATGGTCTCGCTTCATACATTTTCTGCGTCCACATCCTGAAACTGTGCAGAACTGAACAAGTAAATATTCGACCCTTGAGATGTTATTTGGATCTCCTGGTTTGTTACTCCTTCCTCCCAAATTTTACTGACATTGGCCTTCAAATCAGGAGCCTTGTTAGTGAGTGACATCACTGTCAACTGGAGATTCCGGATTTCCGACACAGTGTTATCGCTGCTGGTTTTGACAGAATGTTCCAGAGCACTCATCCTTTTGCCAAAATCATCACGTGTTTTGTCTAGTTTATCATTAAGATCATCATGTGTTTTGGTTAGTTTCTCATTAAGTGTGTCAACCTGGCGATTGTTTGCAGTGATGTTATCCTCTAGCTTGTTCCTAAGGTTTGACATAATTCTATGAAGATGCTTGTTTCTTTGATCTTCAAAATGTTCAATGTCTTTGTATTTGATCAGCTTAATGTCCAACTCAACATTCGGGTCCCAATCCATGTTTTTGAAAATCCGGATACTGGAAACCATTACCTTGGATGTGTGTAATGCTAGAGTTTTCTCAAAAAAAAGTGAACTTGGTCAGGTTATTGAACGCTTTCCATGATGTTATCGGTCCAATAATTCTATCCTCAACTATTTTGTCAGCAATGACTGTTCCAATCCCAGGTATGGTCATCAGTTCATCATGTGATGCTGTGTCCAGATTAACTGGAGCCTTTTTTGGCTGTCTACAAGTTGTCAGTGCCTAGCTATTTCAATTTTAAGCTAATTTCTATCAAGCAAACCCTGGAGCGGGATGGTTAATAAGCACAAGAATTCGTTAGTAGTATTTGGTATTTGGGTTCGAGGTTTTTTCAACCAGAACTCCAAATAGGATCCACTTAATCACTTATGTCATTAAACTCCTAATCTAAGGTTAATCGTTTGAAAAACCTTAAAATCTAAGGGCCATAAGACACAAGGGTACACACAGTGACAATTGGCATTAATTCATTATATACAGCACACACAGTATTGTCAAATTATGCAGTAAACCTTACTTGGTTAATACTCCACTAATTTTGTCAAATATGTTCTGTATTAGTATATATATTCTTTTATTGACATCTATAAATATCACAATTGATACATATGTCATTTGTAATGGGAAAAATTTAAATAAAATATATAAAATAGTATTTATTATATACAAGATTAATCATATACATAAAATTGATTATACAAATGTTATAAATAGCTAAAATCAAGTGAGCATAATGATACAAACATATACGAGTAACAGTACTTTCAGATAAAAAGAGCACTCAGCACAAGATTAAAAGAAATACAAACTAGGTTCCAGCCACCAAAATAGTTATAAAATAAAGTAGGTATCAAACACCAATTAATATAGATAATAGTCAATAAAATACACACACCACTGATACTGATCACTTTCAAATAGCCATTTCAGCTTATTAAGAAAATTATGATTTATGATATATATAAGACCTTATCAAAAGACATACAAATTAACAAATTTATAGAATAATTAATAATGCTTGATATTTCATATTTGAACATTATATACAAAACATGCATCAGATTACATACATTGTTTCTTTAATATTGATCGTATTTCTATACTGAATAGTTCATTTTATGTTAGAGATAACTTATTTCTTAAAGTGTACATTGTATGCTTATTATCATAATTATCATGATTGTGTATTATAAGTGACCGTGTGGATGTAGCAGACAAGTTGCTTTAAATTTAAACATCAGCCTGAAGTAAAAATTTCCCTAGAGTATTCAGTAGGTCAGGTTCCTTACTTTTCATTATTGATGTGAACTTGTCACTGTCATTCAAAGATAGAAAATTGTTGATAAATTTAGCAGCTGTTGAAAACAGGTTTTCACGCAACGATTCATTAGCAGGGCATACAACAAGGCAATGGATATCATCCTCCACCATATTTAATGAACACTTTTCACATATTCTATTTGCTGCAGGAATCACTGGCTTTTGATGTCTGCCTATTTCAATTTGTAGACTGTGAGAACTTGTCCTGAATCTGGCAATCTTAGTTAACACCTTGCGGTTTTGTCGCAGCCTGAGATATGGCTCTAATCTACAGTCAGTTTTAAAAAGCTTATATGTTCTAAGTTTTGGTTGCTGTGTACTATCATTTATAGATATGAGTAATTGTTCCTGTTCTATTGCATAAAGTTTTGATTTTACAGTTCTACATATGCTGTCAATGTCTAAGTTAGTATTGTTACTTGTTTCATATTCAATGTTACAAGTGCTTAAAATGTTTATTATTTTACTGAACCAATTAGTTTCATTGGCTCTGTTCGTATGATTATCTTTCTGAATTTGTAGACATCTCCTTAACAGGCTACCATCTGGTGCATTTTCTAATCTCATCCAATAATTGATCATTCTAACTTTTTGTCTAACATGCAATGGAAATCTTCCAGTTTCACCATAAACAGCCAGAGATGGTGTTTGTTTTCTTACGCCTAACATACGTTTTAGATAGCCAAGTTGCAGAACTTCTAATTCAGATACAGGTTTTTCACTACTCCATATTTCACTGTTGTACTCAAGGATTGGTAGAACATAAGTATCTCACATTCGCAAAGATATAATTGGGTCCATGTGTCCTAGGACTTGCTTTGAATCACTTTGTAGGGCAAAAAGTGCCTTATGAGCTTGCACTGACAGGTATTCTGCCATCTTGCTGTGCACTTTACGTTTGTTAGTTAGCATATGACCTAGATATTTGAAACTGTCCACTTAGTAACTCAAGTAAATAGATAGAAGGCTCTCCTCCAATGAAATTTAATGAAGCAAATGTAGAATTGGCTTCAAAGTTAATTAAACCCAAGACTATATGAAATCACAAACTAATGTGTAGAAAGTGGGCTACTAATTTTTGCAATTTAGCCCAATTTGCTACACCACTAGTAGGCTGTGCTGTACAATTGCTAAGGCTGGTTATGTAAATATCTAAGTGTAGTCCTTAATTATTTCAATCAGGGCTGCTTAGATATATTTATTTGCAGATTTTTTTTTTCTTTTTTGTAACACAGATAAATAGTACAGATAGGCCAATAACTACAATCAGACAGGATTATCTAATCTGTGCTATTTTAGGCCTATATTGCATGCTTTGACACTGGATATAGGATGTTGTTGACAGTTTTGCTGGAGCTGTCAAAAATTGACAGGTGAAGTCAAAGGGGATTTCCACTGCTATTTTGAAACTGAAAAGATGACAACTCAATCCAAAATGTCCAGAAGGCACACAAATAACTGCTAAATCCACTGCAATATCGATTTACCAGCCAATTGAAGCATAAACAATGGTTTTCAGCTTACTTTGAGTGCTTTGAAGCTGGCGCCTCTCGGCGAAATCCAATATGGCGGCCGCCTTACTCAACATGTGACAGCAGAAAATGTCTAATTTTCGCGTCTATTTTCGATAGACAGCATCCGAAACACAGATAGCATGAATCCGTTTACTCCTTGTCGCCAATGTGGTGATCATGGTATTGCTTACCTAACCACTGTGGTGAGAGGATACCAGCGGGAGCGGAGATGCGTCTCGTCGCTTCAGCTGCAGTGTATCGTCTGCCAAACCTCGCCAGATCTCGCCGCACCGCGAGAGGACCCGAGATGACGTACAGCGGCACCAAGCGGTGGTGCGGGCCACCACAGTATACATTAAAATGGTTGTCAAATACCATTAATGTTTGCCCATCAGGCTCTTGTCAAAGTAAGGCTTTCAGTACTTTCAAATATTTGTTTTGCTACTCCAGGAGCATGTGCACTGCCTGACAAGTCACCAAAAATTGTCTTCAGATTACTCAGCTATGTTCCTCAAAATGAATCCTGATATATTTTTTATTTCAGCATGTCAAAATGCTTACAAATAAACTGAAAGCAAAATGTATGGAATGCCCATCATTTTTTTAACAGTAATGGCATTTCCAGAAATGCAATACTGGCAGCTTCGGATGTCCTGATGACATATTTTCTTTTAAGGTGGCTCGATACTTGTGAACTTTCCAAAATAGGATTTCTTAAAAACAGTTTAGAATGATCCAAAATATAGTTTATAGCAAGGATATGTAAACAAAATTGTTTGCTACCAGCCTTTTAAAAAAAATATTTGGGGTTATGTACCAGAAAGTCAGTCCACGCAAACCTGAAAAACTAAATTTTTTCCTTATTTTTCCTACTGTGAAGTTTGTTCTGCCATTCAGTGGTCATTCATCCCATACTATGGAATGAAGCATGCAATTAAAGAAGAAACTTTCATGGAAAAGGTGATTACAATTTCAAAGAGATATATTTAGTTTGAAGGACTTTCCAGGGGGGCTCGGACTATAAGTTTCAATTTTGACAATTTTAACTTTTTTTATAAACCATGGAGCTAAAAAAAATTGACGAGATAGGATTTTTCATTTCTTTGTCATTTATTTCCAAAAATAGTTAGGAACAACATGATGATAGGGACAAGCCTTCCTACCACACTTTAAATTGATATAAACATTTATTAATACCACCAAGTCATTTTTGGGAACTTACACCTGCTTGCCAAAAATCGCCTGTAAAAATTGTCTGTTTTGAGTATCAAGCTGACACTCCGGCTCTATATAGTATATAATCTTCACGGCGCATCTAATGCTCCAAACGAGAAGTCTCTAACCCCAATAGAAGTGGCACAAATTGCAAACGAAGCGGCTGACACATGAAATTCTCAGTGTTAAGAAAAGATCTTGAAGCAGTGTCAGCAGAGTGGTGACGTCATGATAGATAGGGCCTGCCTGGCTGTGCGTGAATGTGCGCTCACTACCACTTGGCACGAGTAGCGAGCCACCTTAAGACTAGGATTGGTTAACTCCTCAAAATGCCAAAACCAAAATTTATTGTTGTGAGGCTGATAGACCAAAATAACTGGCGGTCAGGCAAAGAAGTGGAGGCTCTTGCAAGGGTTAAATTGATGTAATATATTTCAAGGAGTACACTGAAGATATCTCAATTGGATATGTGACACTTTGGCTTGCTTTGTTTTTGGGAGGAAATGATTTCTGTCCCGTCGTCGGAGCATATTATGGCTTATTTATGAAAAAAATCAGTTTTCTTGCAATATAACGAAAAGTAACACATTTAAGCTGTATGTGTCTATGGAAGATGAATATAAAATTGGGTACTGCGGAACTTTTGGCACCACCCGAGAGAGTTACGCAAGCCTGGTGGTATCGGAGGCTAATGCTGACACCAGAAACTCGAGGAAAGGTCTATTTATTGCCACTCTTGACGCCCAAAAAGCTTTTGATGTGGTAAACCATGCAACACTGCTTCAGAAGCTGCACCACCTGGGTCTTTGAGAAAGCTGGTGGAGAATAATTGATGACATCTACAGAGAATGCATAGAACATATCAGATGGAAAGGGGTTGACAGTTCCCCTTACAGTGTCCTGCAGGGAGTTAAACATGGTAGTATTATATCTCCTATGCTCTACAAGACCTATGTGAACAACCTTCTAGAGACGTTACAGAGGAACAGCTTGGGAATGTCCATCGGATGCCTATATGTCGGATCACCCACCTGTGCGGACGACGTCCTGCTCATCTCAGACAATCATTTCGAACTTCAGGCTATGCTGGACGTCAGCTACACCTACTCTAAGTGCCATCAATAGATGTTTAACAAAATCGCTGTCGGTAAAAAGTGTTTCATAATCCCAACAGTTTTAGAACTTCTTTTACTTAATGTTTCAATGTGAACTTTCCCATTTTTAATTATGACCTACATCCTCAGAAATCATCAGTAACAAACATCGTAAAACCCAACAGGATGGAAATGGAGAAGAAGTGGAGGACAGTGGCATCCTTATGGGGCGGCATGGGGTGGCATGGGGGGCACGGGGGGCACAGGGGGCGCAAGCCCCCCATATTGGACCTATGCCCCCCAGGTGCCACCCATATGAACTTTCCAACTCTGGCTAAAATATAGTGTTAGTATAGAAATTGCCCCCCAGACAATCGCATGCCCCCCAGGCGCCACCCCGCTCGTGACCGCCTAGTTACACCACTGGTGGAGGATTGGGGCCTCTCCTGTCCCTCAACAAGAAAGGTTCACACATCTTGACATGGTATGGAAGTCTGGCAGCAAAGCCCTAGACATCAGTGAAAATATCACCAAGGCAACACGTACAGCATACTCGTTAATAAGAGTAGGTCTTCCTGGGAACGACGGACTGGGGTGGATGTAAACATACTTCTTCATTGGGCTGAAGCCATGGTGCTTGGGCCAGGAGAAGTCCAGCTATTAGAATCCTTCTACCGGAAAATGCTAAGGCAAATCCATAATCTACCGGATAATACATCAACTGCAGTTATATACTTGCTGATTGGCACCGTCCCAATCGAAGTCCAGTCCCGCATCCGAGCCCTCAGACAGATTTCACGAAAATGCACTCGCAGAGTATCTTAAACTGTCCCACCTTTTTTTATTATCTATCTGGTGCTTCCTGAAGCATGTGAACCCATCATCAAGTAAATCAGTGAGCTACCGTAAAACGGGGTTACTTTGGCCGTTTCGGAGCACCAAATTTGTGTTCTGAGAAAAACTATTCATTGAATATCAACAGTTTTGTGCCATAACACAGCCAGTACATTGAGGTTTTTATCTATCAAAAGGCTTTCCAAAATCTATGATGGTTCTATGTTTTATTACATAAAGGGTCGGCCAAAGTAACCCCGGAGTTGGGGGTAACTTTGGCCGCCTTAGATTTTGAGCATGTAATACCATGTGCCGCAGTAAAATTTAATTAGTTATGTTATTTTGGCCATCCAACAAGCCGAGGAATGTATTTTTATTATCTGAAATGAGTCGTGACTCATTCGCAGATTTCTGAACAAAAATTAAGTATTGATATGTGTACCACACTCCATGTACTGCTGCCTCCTAATTCAGAATGGCATAGTGTGAAAATACCCCAGTTTTTAGGTCACAAGAATGTAAGATATGTTGCCAGTCGTAAAAGGTGTCATTTTAAAGCAATTTTTATCATCAAATGACATTTTATATTTCTATTGTAATTTTCGATTTTTTTATGTAATTCACCAAAGTAGCATTACGTTGACAAACACCATAAAAAATTATCCAAGATGAAATAACTTTGTCTAATGCTATTTTGGATGAAATTATATGACTATGGTGGTTCACAGCTTCCAAAACAGCCAGTAGGGGAGAGGCAGGTTAGTTGAGACGTTTTTCAGAAAAGCTCGCCTCCAAGCTAAACGGACGATGATATTCGAATGACGAATAGTCATGTGCATGGGGAAATACATTGTTCAAATATATGGGGAAACTTGACTTTCTCTGTTGGATAGTTTTTACCCCAGATGGCGTCAAAGTAGGTCATGTCAAACGTATCAACTAACCCACCTGGTAAGGTTAGTTGATACACCCAGGCAGGTTAGTTGATACACCAAACCCTGATGGACAATGCAAAGAAAAAGTCACATAATTCCGCCTTGGTAGGATACTATAAAACCATCCGCCTTCACCGATCTGCTTTTTGTTCCCATGGATGAATATCTGCAACCATTGTGAGTCGGATCTGATGGTCGACCTGTTGGGAGGGGGATATCTCATGATTATTTCAACCTAAGATTCATCTATAGTCCTTTTTCATGTAAACTACTGAGTAACATCTAGCATTATGATTGTACTAATAGGTCAGGGTTGTTATTTTGACCAGGCCAGCCAACAAAACCTAACCAATCTGCTGTATCAACAAACCCATCCACTCGATTATGTCAGAAAACAGCAGGTCTCTGGACCACAGATTAGCCTAGGTCATCTTTGATGGCTCATAAATAAGCCTTTTCACACACCTTATCCATATACTAAGTTACTCTGAATCATCCTTCACTATAGCGAAAGAAAAAAAAATGCAAGATTTCAGCACAAATTTACTCGGAACAGCGATTTTTGAATTTTTTGGCTTTTCTCCTAAATCTTGATTCTGATTCTACATTGACCAAGATGAGAAGATGTGTTTTTTTATTCTGCTTCTTACAAATGCCAACACTTTCTCAAATCAACTAACCTTGCGTATCAACTAACCTGCCTCTCCCCTACATCATCTCTATGTTATGCTTGTTAAAAAACATAAATTTAAATTATTGCATAGGACCATTTGTGGTATTCCTTTAGCATCCATGTCAGTCAACATAATTTTCAGGGTCATGCACCTGTTTGTCAAATTAAGGTTTATACCTCTTGACTGCCATTAACTACAAACTGTTTCAGCTCTTGTCAATTGCCATTTCCAGGGGTTGCCAAAGTAACCCCAACACTGACTTGGAGATTTGGGGTAACATTGGCCATAGGTTCATATAAAATGATTTCATGCACACAGCATAATTATATTTATTACATGAGCACTATGCTAGAACGATGCTGATTGGCCAAAATTAGTCACATGACGAAAACTCATATTGCGTGGTCGAGTGCAATATGAGATTTTTTCCAAAATGTTTGGTTTTTTTTTTTCAGATTAATCTAATAGAGTTTTTTCAGTTAAGGACCATGGACCATAGACCTAGACCTCAGAGGACCAATTAGTTGTTGCAATTAGTTGTGCAATATGAAAATTTATTTGCACGAGGAAATTCATATTGAACGAGGGCACAGCCCAAGTTCAATATGAATTTATGATGATAAATGCTGTATTTTTTTTAAAAATGGCATATTGCACTCAAACCATGCAATATGAGTTTTTATGATGTCGTCATGTGACTGACAATGTTCAATCAGCATCGTTCTAGTGCTCATGTAATAAATATAATTATGCTGTGTGTATGAAATAATTTTATAAATATGAACTGACTTTGTTTCACAATTCCGTATTTGCATAACATTTACTGGGAAATATTCCTATCAAATTATTTTATGTGAAACTATTTTGTATGCCACAAACATTAAAATTAATGTAGGTAGTCTATTATAAATGTACATCTGGGCCCTTAAACCACGGCTTTGGAGTCGGAGTCGGGAGTCGGAGTCGTGGAGTCGGAGGTTTTTGAGTGGAGTCGGAGTCGAACTTTGATTTTAAGGTGGAGTCGGAGTCGGAAATTAAAGCAATGACTCCTGACTCCTAAAAATAACTACATGTAATATGATTTTCAAATACACAGTGACAAAAATGCGAAATGAATCCCAAATTTTACATAAAACTTCCTAAGCAAGTATTTATACAAAAAATCCTATTAACACTGACCTTTTCTTCTCTGTTAACCATGTTATATTTATGTGCAATAAATCCAATAATGCAGATAAGCGGAGTCAGGAGTTGAAGTCGTAAATCAGGAAACCCAATGAGTCGGAGTTGGAGTCGCTCTTCATAAAGCCAAAGGAGTCGGGAGTCAGAGTCGGTTCACTAATCACCCAACTCCAAAGCCCTGCCTAAAACTACCTTCCATGGTGTTTTTAACAACTTAATGGTTATTTGATGAATGTACTCTAAGAGGGCCACCATTTTATCTCAAGGGGAAGGGGGCGGGTTAGAGTTCCTTTGAAAATAACTTGTTGCATAGCTTTCGTGGGCAGTCTTGAAGATAAATAAATAATTTCCTGACTCTAACCCCGCCCCCCCCCCCCTCCCTGGAAATTAAGGGGTCACCAAAAATTGCATCCTTCGTCTTCTGTCACTCAGAAATGCGCAAGTTTCCATAACTAGAGGGGCAAAATGTACCAAGCAAATTAATTATGCATCATCTACAAGAATAGCCTGTCAGCAGGCACAAACTTGAAATTTAGTTCAGCTACTTGTCCACCCCTCCCCCCCCTCGACCAATGAGATTGGAAATAACAATTTGAAAAAAGTATGGGGCAATGCAGGCCAGTAAATGCCAAAATGACGTCTACATGGGCCCGTGAAAGCCCCCTCCCCCCCCCCACTAGACTACCCTATCTGGATCTGCCAATGGTTAGCTACATTGACAAGATATTGCAAACAAGATAATGCATTTCTGAAAGTTTGTTGTTATTCACAGCATGGAATTATTCAAACTTACTTAAATTCAATCCAATTGTTTGTTTGTTTTCAGCTCTGTTACAGTCTTTTAAGGTGGTCTTAAGTCCATGGTCTATGGTCTAGTCCTTAACTGAAAAAACTCTATTAGAGTTTTTTCAGTTAAGGACTGGACCATAGACCATGGACTTAAGACCACCTTAAGTGACTGTAACAGAGCTGATACCACCAAATCCCACCAAACCAGACCAATTGCTGAGGAACAATAGGTTTTAGAGAAGCAGAGAACAACAAACAAACAATAGGATTGAATTTAAGTAAGTTTGAATAATTCCATGCTGTGAATAACAACAAACTTTCTGAAATGCATAATCTTGTTTGCAATATCTTATCAATGTAGCTAACCAGTGGCAGATCCAGATAGGGTAGTGTAGTGGGGGGGGGGGAGGGGGCTTTCACGGGCCCACGTAGACGTCATTTTGGCATTTACTTGCTGTATTGCCCCTTAATTATTTTTTTCAAATTGTTATTTCCATCTCATGGGGGGGGGGGATGGGGGGTTGGTAGACAAGTAGGCTGAACCAAATTTCAAGTTTGTGTCTGTTGGCAGGCTATTCTTGTTAACGATGCATAATTAATTTGCTTTGTGCATTTTGCCCCTCTAGTTATTTAAACTGGCACATTTCTGACAAACAGAAGACGAAGGATACAATTGTTGTTCGATGTATGTAGGCTAAATTCAATGAAGGTGGCGACCACTTAATTTCCATCTTGGAGTCTTCCTCGGCAGTAAATTATTTATTTCACGGTAACGGCACACTGTAATTATTATCTATTTAGATCACGGAAAGTCATCAAATATTCATTCCAAAATCAAGCAACGCTTTGTTAAGAAAAAACCCCACCAGAAATTATTTATTTCAAGACTGCCCACGAAAGCTATGCAACAAGTTATTTTCAAAGGAACTCGGACCCCCCCTTTCCCCTTGAGATAAAATGGTGGCCCTATAAGAGTATATTCATCAAATAATCATTAAGTTGTTAAAAACACCATGATGGAATTACATTGAGTTGAAGGACCCAGATGTACATTTATAATAAAACTACCTACACGAATTCTAGTGTTTGCGACATACAAAATTATTTCAAATGAAATCATTTGATAGGCCTATTTCCCAGTAAATGTTATGCCAATACCAAATTGTGAAACAAAGCCGGTTCATATAAAATAATTTATGCACAAAGCATAATTATATTTATTACATGAGCACAATGCTAGAACAATGCTGATTGGCCAAAATCAGTCACATGATGACATCGTAAAAACTCATATTGCATGGTTTGAGTGCAATATGAGATTTTTTTTTTTTTTTCAGATTATTTCATATTGCATGATTAGAGTGAGTTTTAACTGAAAAATATTTTCTTCCAAATATTTTTTATCTTTATTTTTTGACTAAAGACAAAAAATTCACCTTTTTTCAAAAAGTTTTTAAAAAAATTGGAACATTATATTGGAAGCATAATGGTCATGTAATAAAACAAATACGGCACTTATCATCGTCGTGCAATATGAAAATTTATTTTCACTCATAAATTCATATTGAACTCGGGCTGTGCCTGTGTTCAATATGAATTTCCTTGTGCAAATAAATTTTCATATTGCACTCATATCATGCCGTATTTGTATCATATAATATATAAATATAAGGCATCTCATTCAAAGCATCAGTGCAACTTAACTGTTTGATACTTTCAGTTACTTGTTATAACTACTTAAGCCATGCATGGTCCACTGATCTGTATCAACAACTAATTGATCCTCTGAGGTCTAAGTCTATGGTCCCTGGTCCTTAACTGAAAAAACTCTAACGGCAGCTTCATGAGCATTCACAGTAGACAACAACTTGGGATGCTGACGGCTGACATGTCCTAGTATGAGGTTGCTCCCAGCCAGCATTCAGCAAGCTCACGATTGTGTTTGATCTAACAGGCTGAATGCAGGACCTTTCAAGCAATGCAGACCCACAGTCACAACCAATGATCAACACATGCACAACATCCATCAGAATCTGGATGACCATTTCAAGACCACCACATCCACAACAGCTGAAGTTCCAGGCACTCACAACCCATGAGTGAGTGCCATAACAGTTACAAGATGGCTTGCGAATCCGGCCTGGTAGTTAGACATCAATGCAAAAGGCCCTGTTTTTCATACTCCTGATACTTGTTCATTAATGCAGAGAAATAGGTCACCTCACAACTTGTTTGATCTGATTTGTTGAAAAAATACAGATTCAAACACTGTTTCCATGTGCCGTCAAGGTATTTTTGCACCTCGGCTTCATACCATGGTCTCCTAAAGAGGCAATAACTTATTTTTGTCCTTCTGTTTATATATATTTTTCTTTAGCTAACCTATATTATATGAGAACACCAAATTTATTGAAACTGTAAAGTCATTATTATACTCTGTCCATGCTTAATATTATCATCCTGCCTATAACTTCTTTAAAATATGAAATTAAATACTCAAAATGATGAAAATATATACCTTGTACACAGCATGGCTTCCAAAGGTGTGCAAATCTGAAACAAGGAAAAAACACAGTTTATTTGACTCAATTAAGCATTTCACTCTTTGAGTAAATTCCATTTTTTGGGGGGGATTGGGTGATGCATCAAGTGGGAGCTGCGCTGCTTGGCTGCCCGGGAGTTTTTGAGCTGCTATTAATTTGAGTGATTGTGCTGTGTGATTGCTATCTTATGAGGTTATACCATGGGTAGGTGCAGTACATCCCCGGTATACTCCCCAAGACCCCAGTATAATCCCGAGAGGCGAAGGGTCGAGGGAATATACTGGGGTCGAGGGGAGTATACCAAGGATGTACTGCACCTACCCATGGTATAAACTTTTTATCCCATGTCTAGCACACTTTTGAGATATAAAGTAAAACGGCCATTGATCTAAATTTTTAAAAAACGTCGATTCATATCTATGATTTTACGATTAAACTGAAAATTATTGTTTCAGTTATGATTTTTTTTAGGGCATTAGTTTTTGAGATATTGCCTTGAAATTTTGGATTTGTAATTGATGCTATATGTACAACAGTACTGGAGAATTTAATAGGTCTGGTGCTTTCAGGTCCTGAGATGTAAAATAAAACGGCCATGGAACTAAAAAAAACGTTGACTCAAATCAGTGATTTTACGCTTGAAGTGAAAATTCTTGTTTCAGTTATGATTTTTTTTGTGGCAAGAATTTTTGAGATATCGCCTTGACATTTTGGATTGGTAATCTATACTATATGTACAACAGTACTGGGGAATTTAATAGGTCTGATGCTTTCAGGTCCTGAGATATGAAATAAAACGGCCATGGAACTAAAAAAAAAAATAGACTCAAATCAGTGATTTTACGCTTGAAGTGAAAATTCTTGTTTCAGTTATGATTTTTTTGTGGCAACAGTTTTTGAGATATCATCTTGACAATATGGATTTGTAATCTATACTATATGTTTGACCTACTGTGTGAATCTGATGTATCCACATTGATTAGATCTAAAACAGAATTTAACATTATTACTTTGTCATATGTTGTGAAATATCGTCTAAAACAATAAAACAAAATAAAAAGGGGTCCTCATCCCGATGGAAATTCATATAAATCAGTATTTGTACAACTAAGTCACTTTGAAAAAAGTAAACTAATTTACCGAAAATCATATTGGATAATTAGCTATAACAGATGGAAAGTCAAAACTATTACAGCCCACACCAGCTTTTTTCTGCGCTTCTAATGCTTTAATCCATTTGTCTGTAACCCCAATAGATCCTTCTAAAATTGAAAAAGACTGATCATTTTTGTTTGTTGTCAAAATTGCAAGAAAAGATGTTGAGCAGCAGCAGAGATTGTGACGCCATACCAGATTTGTGGGGGTTTGTCTGAATACTGCTCTCTGATTGGTTGTTTTCAGTATATTTCCTTTAATTACAGGGAAAAAACATCGTTTACAGGTCAGGTGACCATATACTGCTTTTTCTCACCTATACTGACTTTTTCCCTGCTGTATTGCCCTGGGAAAATCACAGTAGGGCCTATCGGGGAGAAAATGTGCCTAGACATGGGATAAATTTGCATATATATAGAAATAAAATAGAAAACATGTTCCATGCCAATAACAGCAAAGATGCATGGAAAGGGTTAAAATTATTGTGTGGCTATGGGCCAAAATGTAATATGACTGTTGCCGATAATTCTATTGACTATGCAAATGAGTTGAATGTATTTTATGCAAGGTTCGATGTTCACAACCATAAAACTGAATGTGAAACTTTAATAAGTGATTTGAATGCTGTTGATGTTGATTGTATAAATTATGTTTCACTTGACGATGTATCAAAATCACTCAAAAGAGTAAAGGTCCATAAATCTTGTGGCCCAGACAAGATCAGTGGTAAACTTTTGAAGTCATGTGCAGATGAGCTTTGTGAACCACTTAGGGTACTTTATCAACTTCATTTGACCAATGTCACATGCCAGATTTGTGGAAACTTTCCGAAATTATTCCTGTGCCCAAGATTAAATTTCCAAAGGTTAATAATGACTATCGTCCTATTGCTTTAACATCACTGGTTATGAAGTGCTTTGAGCATATAATAAAGCACACACAGTGTTAATATATTGATGATCAAAAAGATCCGTTCAATTTGCCTATTTTAAAGCTAGAAGTGTACAGGATGCTAATTTGACTCTCATGCATAACATCTATGAGCACTTGGACAATCCAACTTCCAGTGTTAGAGTGTTATTTATTGATTTTAGCAGTGCTTTCAAAACAATCTGCTAATCAAAAAACTTGTTTATATGAAGGTCAACCACAAGCTTATCACATGGATATACAGTTACATGTCAGACAGAAGTCAATATGTCAAATAGGGCAATGTAAAATCTGACACGCTGATTATAAACATAGGTGCCCCTCAAGGTTGCATGTTATCACCACTTTTATTCACCCTGTATACAAATGATTGTCAAAGCAAATCTGATCATTGTATTGTTATTAAATATGCTGATAACACTGCAATTTTTGGGAAATTTTCAATGATGACCATCATGACTACCTTGATCAAGTAAAATCTTTTGATGATAACTTTCTCAATCTCAATGTCAAGAAGACAAAATAAATGATTTTAGATTTTAGGAAAAAAAGAAGCAGCTGTGAATGAACTGGTTGTGAAATCTGAATGTGTGGAAAGGGTGCACGATTATAAGTTTCTTGGCATGGTCATTGATGATGAGCTGAATGGGTCAGAGAACTCGCAGCTGGTGTACAAAAAATGCATACAAAGAGTTCATCATCTCCGTGTGTTAAGAAATATCAACATCGACCAGAAGATCTTAACACTCATGAACGAATCAATAATTGAATCTATTCTTTGTTTTTCAATCACCACCTTCTATGGTAACATATCCTGTCAGCAGAAAAAAAAGATGAAGAAAATTGTTAGAATATCAAGTAGATTAGGTGCTGATGTCGTGTCTCTTAATAATCTGTATGACAAATGTGTACTTGAGCAGGCAAAAAAGATTATGAAAGGCGAGAAACACCCACTACACTGTAAATATAGTTCACTGAGATCAGACAGAAGACAGGCATTGCCCAGAATAAGAACAACTTGTTTTCAAAACTCATTTTGTTCCATCAAGCATCAAATTATATAACCATCACACTAATCTAAGGAATGCATGTTATATATGCGTGAATGTATCCCTGTATGACTGTGATATTTTGAATATAATTATATGTATGAATGACTGCATGAATGTGTGAGCTCACTTTACAAGAGTTTCTCTGTCTGAAATCAATAAAGTATATCTTATCTTATCTTCTCTTACTCCCCCCACCAGAACAAAATTTATATATTTTTACATGTTAATTTTATCGGCGCACAGTCACATGATGTCGCGAGCTATGAGTTGCCGATAGGCAATTGTCTCCAGGGGGATCCAGCGGGGTCTGACTCAACTATATGCCCAACTTTTTGTAGCGATATTTTTACTTATCATTTCTACAGTCCTCGTCATATTTACGTGGAATCTCAAGTTCTTTTCTATGCTGTTGAACTGTGATGTCAGAGATGACTCTATTCTAGCCAATGTGAATCAACCAAACTGAGCATCACAGTCTCAACTCAGTGTCAGAGTAAGCATTTTATCAGGGATAGCCCCTACAACCACGTCATCACAGCTTGATAGCCAATGGGCTAACAGTAAACTATGCCACGTAGTTCAAAGATTGATATATAGAAGGAAGCATTACATTTGTGATCCCAAAGATCTATCACAATCAATCACCAGTCTAATCCTACCAAATGGCAGCTTTGTGAGCATTCACAGTAGACAGTGTTATAATGCCCACAGAGTTTTTTGATTAATCTACAAACTTGCTAATTTATAACTTTGATGGAAATTGCTATAAACAAAAGGCTTCGGCAATTTGTACGTAAACACATTGATAATGTGATGTTTATTTGTTCTTGCAGCCCATTGGCTGAGAGGCTGTGATGTCAAACTTGCATGGGTTTTCCCAGACTCAAATTTCATGCGGACACTGAGTTGACACGGTGATGCTCAGTTTGGTGGATTCACATTGGCCAGAAGGTGGGGAATCTGGCCCAGTTTGAAATGACTTCACAGCTTGTAGTTAATTTACCTATTATTGCAATGCTAGAATAGTGTCATCTCTGACATCACAGTTCAACAGCATAGAAAAGAACTTGAGATTCCATGTCGAGGACTGTACAGATGTAACTCCCAGACAGTAGGGTGGTCCAAAACAACTTTCTTCTAAATTTCTCTGATTTGAATCTTGTGTTGTGATCTTATATTGTGATCTTATATTGGTAAAAGGTAGGCCTATTATTATCAAAATTTCAGCAAAATCAATTAATATTTAGAGGTGGCACAAAGCCATCGAAGTTTAACATGGGATTGCCTTAAAATCATCGGTATTTGCAAATCTTGCAATAATTGCCTATTAGTTTGATCAAATAACTTTTTTTTCAGTAAGTCCAGGATTCCCAATCCAGTACTGAAATTCTTTTTGACTAACAAAGTTTCTTGGCAGGTCAGCATAGATATCACAAGGTCAATTATCAAGGACTTTTTCATTAAAAACAGGCACTTATTTCATTTAGTATGAATAATAAATAATAACTAAGCCCCAGATATTACTTTGCCTTGCCAATTTATCATATACTAAAAAACAAAAATTATTCACTTCCAAGAAAGATCTGGGAAATTGACAAATTTTTCAGTTTGCGAATGAGGAATTACATTATAAACTTCAAAGGCTTTGTGCCACCTCAAAATATTAACCGATTTGGCTGAAATTTTGCATGTGTTTGTTTTATTTATTAAGTCATCAATTTCTACTTTCAAATTGGGGGTTTTAAGAGATTTGATTTTTCCCATTGAAATGTGGACTCCCTACCAGACAGAGCTTCCATTTGCTGCTTCATTTTGTCTGGGGAGATACCGTAGTTGGATTATCAGGAGTTACTTGGAGTTACGTGATCATACGGGAGTTACTGGGAGTTAGCAGGATATGTTGGCCGTATTCAGGCACCATTTAATAATCAGGGATTTTTGGAGTTTTCCATGGTGGGAAATTATTTACAGCCAACCACAATTTTTTAATTCAAGCACGCAATGAAATCATTCATTTTTAAAAAGGTAAACTGCCCTCTGGATAGTCAATGGTCTCCCCCTTTTAGTGGACTGAGACAAAAATTAAATTAAAATCAATATTTATTGACCAATTTACAAATTAAAGAACCAATGACACATTATAGAAGTGTAAGGCTTAATTCCTCCATTGACTTAATGTAAAAATTAAGGCAAAAATTGACAAAATTCCAAATCATTTAATTCCCTGTGATGTTTTAAGCCACAGAATGATTATATCTAAAAATATTCATGATAATTAATATTTTTTGTCTCGCGCTGGAGATATTTCTGCCTTCATGCCATTTCAGGGCATTATAGGCCTATAAATAGCCTATAAATGGCCATATTTGGCACATACCCCTGGCGCCACAATATGGCAACAGCTATAACAAAACAAATTTTTAATAATGTTTTCTAAGGCCTAAAAAATCAACTTTGTGGAGGGACAATTTTGAGATAGCCCCTAATTGGTCTAAAAATAGCCAAAAATTGGTTTTCCCGCCAAAATTTCAGCCTAGTTTTTGGCGGGAAAACAACGTTTTGCCTGTTTTTAGCCAAAAAAAGGGCTATCTCAAAATTGTCCCTCCAGATAATTGTTTTTGGAGGCTTCAGAAAACAATTTTTTATTTTATTTATTTATTCTTGCCTTCAAAATGAAGAGAAATCAATACAACATTTATAATATCACATAAACAAAAGTAAAATCATATAAAAGCGGAACAAAATATTGTAAAAACATAATATAAAAACATAATATTAAAAATCAACTGGCACACAATATTGGCAATCTAGTATTGAAGCAATAGCTTCAGTAACTCTTTATCTTCACCTGTATAGTTCCTAAGAAGACCAGTACAGGAATCTACAATGCCATTATTAGCTGGAAAACTTTTGACTTTATGACAACAGTAACCAATATTTTTATCATTGAACAAAACGCTTAAAGGCCTGAAATTATACAATTGACAGATTCTATTAAATCTAGAGCTTAAAACATTCATTGAGTTATTGTTATCAAGCAATAAATATGTATACAGTCGACTGGCCCTTGTTTGGCTGAATAATACAGATTTGAACAGTCTGAGAGTGTTTACATCAACTAGCTTATTTATCTTACAGATTCGCATGGCATCTAACAGAGGAGTAGATCTTAGATACTTGCTCAAGCCTAGTGATGTTTTTACTAATTTCGATTGTAATCTATTCAATTCAAGAAAATTTATATTTGTCATACTAAAACATTCATTTGCATACATAAGTACAGGCTGAAGTGCCACCTTCCACATATAAGATACAAGATGTGGTTTAATACCATTTTCACAGAACCCTGCACTTTGTAAATTATAAAAGGATTTCCTGCAAGCCTGAAGTCTCTTGGAAATTTGACATTTGTTGCTATCAGCTAATACAGCACCTAAATAATCTATTTCATCACACAGTTTAATATTTTGATTATTAATATACCAAGACGGTTCTTTTACAAAGTATTGTTTTCCAAATATTTTACATGAGGACTTTTGTGGGTTGAATGATAGACCATGATTAACTATATATTGGTTGGCTTTATCAATGAGGTTCTGTAAGCCAGTGACCGTCGTGCTAACTAAAAGCAGGTCGTCTGCATAACAAAACACATTATATGATATATGATTGATCCGAAGACCACCCTCAGCACTTGACAACTCATGAATAATATCCTGGTATAACAGGTTGAATAAGAATGGTGAAGTTAAACCACCCTGACGGGTACCTTTTTTAATAGGAACCGGTGCGGTTACTTTATCTTTCCATTTAATTACAGCAAACAAATCTGAATACCACATATAGAGTAGACGCCACCAGTGATCAGATATAACACCCTGACATTTTTTCAATAGGATACAATGGGGAACTCCGTCGAAGGCCTTTTCAGCATCTAAGGCACAAGCATAGACAGAAGTCCCCCTTGAGTTCATGAATGAGATGGCATCTTTGGCAGTACAAATTGCCATATTTGTGCCCCTTCCTTCAATAAAACCAAACTGAAGATCATGGAAGTTATGATTTGATGAATTTTCAAGTATAGCATATTCTAAGATTTTTGTAAAGATTGAAGATATAATTATCGGTCTAAAATTTGCCGGGACTGATGGATCCAAGTTTGGTTTTTTCAGGATTGGTACAAGAACACCCTTTTTAAAACACTGAGGAAGAACGCCATGATTTACACAATTATTTAAAAGCAGACTAAGAATTTCAGGTAATTTTGTATCGACAGAATATTTAAGGTGTTCAGAGGTAACACCGTCGTAGCCCGCTGCTCTACCAGGCTTTAGATTTTTAATAAATTTTCGTATTTTGAGGCCTGTAAAAGGCTGTTTATTAAAAGTTAATGACCGAAAATTAGTTTTGTTATAGCTATATGGCTTTTTATAGGATATTTATAGGCCTATAATTGACTGAAATTGCATGAAAGCACAAATATTTCCAGCCTGAGACAAAAAATGTTATTTTTCATGAATATTTTTAGGAAATGATTATTTTGTGCCTTTATAGTCCACAGAGAATTAAGTAATTCAGATTTATGGTAATTTTGCCTAAATTTTTACATTAACTCACTGAAGTCTGGTGATAGTCTTGCAGTTTTGACAATGATAAAGTTGGAAGTAGTCATTCATGATGATTTTTGGCACAAAATGGCTTCCTTCAAAATCTAAAGGGAGCAGAGACATTATACGAGGGGCAGTCAGAAAGTTTTGACCTATTATTCTGGCAGACCTTTCTCTTTGAAGTAGGTGAATGAAAACTGTCTTTAGATGCTTCACTATCTAATTCGAAAACATCACACTGTAGAAAATGTTTAAATTCCCATTCATCATGCCATGTGCATGTGGCAAGCCTTAATTTTTTCATGTAAATCCATATATTATTTATAAATCTGTCCAAACAATAATGAAAATTCATGAAATAATTTTGCATTATTGCATGAGTTTTCATTATTATTTACACCAACAAATATTTGGATTTGGTCTGAAATATTGAGTTTATTGTTTCCATGGCAACTAAAAAGTAATTTGAATATTTCCAGGTTGTTCTGAATTTACAAAAAACGCGAAACAGTGTTTATTAAATATGCAAAGTCCATCGAAGAGATTAAAGAAGAGATTCCTCTTCCGGTGATGGCATGTACCCACTCAACATGCACCCATCGGCCCTACGTCTATTTCAGTTAGGCAAATATCTGTCGGCTCACAGATGTCCACCCAACATTGGACCACCTGTGATGATAGGCGTTCTGATCAATGCCGAAAGAAAAGAAAGTGGCCCTAAGCCTGTTACATGCTGGCCCAATATCCATAAACTGACGGTTTGCCGATGGTGGCCCACTCTAGTGGACCTGCATCGGATCAGCTGCTGTTATATGGATGAAGATTAATGCAGAAATTATTAAAGTGGCCCATCATCTGTTACACACTGGCCCAATATCCATACCCTGATGGTTTGCCGATTATGGCCCACTCTGGTGGACCTGCATCGGACCAGCTGCTGTTATATGCAGAAATTATCAAAGTGGCCCAACGTCTGTTACAAGCTGGCCCAATACCCATTCCCTGATGATTTGCCAATGGTGGCTCTCTGTAGGCCGATCATGGTCAAACAACTGTTCATACTATCCATATTAGGTGATGCATAAATTTATAAAAGTGGTCCAATTTCAACTCAACGTTCTCCCAATATATGTGACTAGATTTACCCATGATTTGGGGCAGGACTATAATGGGGAATAATTAACCCCCCCCCCCCCCTCTACCTGCATGGGTATGTGGCCCCGTGTTGCATGCTGACCATTTGAAATAGCATTTGAGTGATAATCCAGTAGGTGAGAGTGAAGTGAGTGGATGTTTTTGGGGGGAAGGCAGACGGTGGCGCCAGTCCTAAACGTGAGCAATAGCGGAACTACGATGGAGATACATGCGCTCCTGGTGGGGAAAAACAGTAGAGGCAGAAAACGTAAATAAGGGAGCTGTTTCACTGTTATTTGCTGTTATCAGAAGGACAGGATAGATCAATAAGGATAGGTGGACAGTTTAGGCGAGTGGCATTGCTGGAAGAGGAGTTTTTAGCTGTTGCAGGTGTAAGCATGCCACCCATAATTTTTGCATCTTATACCCGGCAGGGATATGAGCAGTTGCCAATGTTAGCCCAATCTATTGGCCAGTCATCCAGTCAACCACTACCATAACACTCTTGAGCTGAGCATATCCCAGTCAACATTGTGATGATGGCTGGATGATGGCCTAATGTCCGCGATTTCATCGGTCCAATATCGGCGGCCGAAATTGGCCCAATGGTGGCGCGATGTTGTGCCCAACATCCAGCCACCGTTGATCTGCCGTCGGCCCTCGTTGATATCTACCCATTGGTGCTCGATGTTATACCACCGGTTGGAACCAACATCCTGCCACAATTGGCTGGACATGCGCCCAACGTTGATATCTGCCCAATAGTGGCCTGATGTTGTGCCACCTATTAGAACCAACATACTGACACCATTGACTGAACATCCGCACAACGTTGATATCTGCCCGATGGTGGCCCGATGTGGTGCCACCTATTATAACCAACATCCTGCCACCATCGGCCGGACTTCCGCCCGACGTTGATATCTGCTATCCGCTGTTGTGCCACCTGATAGAATCAACATCCTGCCACCAATGGCCAGACATGGTGGCCCAATGTCGTACCCCTTGGTTGAACTAACATCCTGTCACCCTCGGCCCCACGCATGACGCAACGTTGGTCTCAGCATAATAGTGGCCCGATGGTATACCACCTATAAGCCCAACAGCATGCCACCATTGGACGGTCATCTGCCCGACGTTGATATCTGCCCGATGGTGGCCCGATGTTATACCACCGGTCAGAACCAGCACCCTGCCACCATTGGCTGGACATCCGCCCAACGTGTGACATGTGGCCCATGACCGGTATGCCAGCATTGGCCCGACATCAGTGCACCAACATTGGCCCGTCATCAGTAAACCAACATTGGCCCGATGTAATTTTGCTCATCGGCCCGACGCATGGCCCTATGTTGGCATCAGCCCAATGGTGGCCCAATGGTGGCCCAATGTTATAATATATAATGGCCCATCATCTGGCCAACCACTACCATATCAATCTTAAACTGATCATATAGAAGTGGCCCAATGTTGGCTCCACACTCTCCCAATATCAGTTATACGAGGAGTTGCAGATGTTGGCTCAACCACTACTATTACTATCTTAAACTGATAATATAAAAGTGATCCGATATCGATTCAATGCTTTCCCAATACTGGTTAGACGACAAGTTGCTGATGTTGGCCCAACCTTTCTGCCCAACATCTGGCCAACCATTAACATAGCCATCCGAAATTGAACATATAAAGTGGCCAATGTTGGTTCAATGCTCCTCCGATATCAGAGCTATGCGACGCGCTGCCGATGTTGGCCCAACCTATTGGCCCAACATCTGGCCAACTGCTACTTTTATTATCTTAAACTGAGAATATAAAAGTGGTCCGATGTCAGTTCAATGCTTTCCCAATACTGGTTACACGACGAGTTGCCGATGTTGGCCCACCCTATTGGCCCAACATCTGGCCAACCATTACTAGAGCCATCACAAATTGAACATATAAAAGAGGCCCAATGTTGGTTCAACGCTCTTCTGATATCAGCTATGCAACGAGCAGCTGATGTTGGCCCAACCTATTGGCCC
This sequence comes from Platynereis dumerilii, assembly GCA_026936325.1. NCBI lineage: Eukaryota > Metazoa > Annelida > Polychaeta > Phyllodocida > Nereididae > Platynereis > Platynereis dumerilii. The sequence continues at coordinate 202,444 of JAPTHN010000004.1, forward strand.
AACATCTGGCCAACCGTTACTTTTATTATCTTAAACTGAGAATATAAAAGTGGTCCGATGTCGGTTCAATGCTTTCCCAATACTGGTTACACGATGAGTTGCCGATGTTGGCCCACCCTATTGGCCCAACATCTGGCCAACCATTACTAGAGCCATCACAAATTGAACATATAAAAGAGGCCCAATGTTGGCTCAACGCTCTTCCGATATCAGCTATGCGATGAGCTGCCCATGTTGGCCCAACCTATTGGCCCAACATCTAGCCAACCGTTACTTTTATTATCTTAAACTGAGAATATAAAAGTGATCCGATGTCGGTTCAATGTTTTCCCAATACTGGTTACACGATGACCCTGTCAGCGTGCCTCTGCGGTCCGGCGTCGGCTTGGCGTTGGTCCGATGTCAGCAGCATCGGACCGGCTTTGGGCCGACGTTCCGCCGCCAAGGCACGCTGATAGGGGAGTTACCGATGTTGGCCCAACAGGTTGGCCCACACTGTTGGCCCAACATCTGGCCAACCATTACTAGAGCCATCACAAATTGAACATATAAAAGAGGCCCAATGTTGGTTCAACGCTCTTCCGATATCAGCTATGCGACCAGCTGCCAATGTTGGCCCAACCTATTGGCCCAACATCTGGCCAACCGCTACTTTTATTATCTTAAACTGAGAATATAAAAGTGGTCTGATGTCGGTTCAATGCTTTCCCAATACTGGTTATACGATGAGTTGCCGATGTTGGCCCACCCTATTGGCCCAACATCTGACCAACCATTACTAGAGTCATCACAAATTGAACATATAAAAGAGGCCCAATGTTGGTTCAACGCTCTTCCGATATCAGCTATGCAACGGGCTGCCGATGTTGGCCCAACCTATTGGCCCAACATCTGGCCAACCGTTACTTTTATTATCTTAAACTGAGAATATAAAAGTGGTCCGATGTCGGTTCAATGCTTTCCCAATACTGGTTACACGATGAGTTGCTGATGTTGGCCCAACAGGTTGGCCCACCCTATTGGCCCAACATCTGGCCAACCATTACTAGAGCTATCACAAATTGAACATATAAAAGTGGTCCAATGTTGGTTCAACGCTCCTCAGATATCAGCTATGCGACCAGCTGCCAATGTTGGCCCAACCTATTGGCCCAACATCTGGCCAACCATTACTTTTATTATCTTAAACTGATAATATAAAAGTGGTCCGATGTCGGTTCAATGCTTTCCCAATACTGGTTACACGACGAGTTGCCAATGTTGGCCCAACCTTTTGGCCCAACATCTGGCCAACCATTAACATAGCCATCCGAAATTGAACATATAAAAGAGGCCCAATGTTGGTACAATGCTCTTCCGATATCAGTTGTGCAGGGTGCTGCCGATGTTGGCTCACCCTATTGGCCCAACATCTGGCCAACCATTACAAGAGCCATCCTAAATTGAACATATAAAAGTGGCCCAATGTTGGTTCAACGCTCTTCCGATATCAGCTATGCGACAAGCTGCCAATGTTGGCCCAACCTATTGGCCCAACATCTGGCCAACCATTACTTTTATTATCTTAAACTGATAATATAAAAGTGGTCCGATGTCGGTTCAATGCTTTCCCAATACTGGTTATACAATGAGTTGCCGATGTTGGCCCACCCTATTGGCCCAACATCTGGCCAACCATTACTAGAGCAATCACAAATTGAACATATAAAAGAGGCCCAATGTTGGCTCAACGCTCTTCCGATATCAGCTATGCGATGAGCTGCCGATGTTGGCCCAACCTATTGGCCCAACATCTAGCCAACCGTTACTTTTATTATCTTAAACTGAGAATATAAAAGTGGTCCGATGTCGGTTCAATGCTTTCCCAATACTGGTTACACGATGAGTTACCGATGTTGGCCCAACAGGTTGGCCCACGCTGTCGGCCCAACATCTGGCCAACCATTACTAGAGCCATCACAAATTGAACATATAAAAGAGGCCCAATGTTGGTTCAACGCTCTTCCGATATCAGCTATGCGACCAGCTGCCAATGTTGGCCCAACCTATTGGCCCAACATCTGGCCAACTGCTACTTTTATTATCTTAAACTGAGAATATAAAAGTGGTCTGATGTCGGTTCAATGCTTTCCCAATACTGGTTATACGATGAGTTGCCGATGTTGGCCCACCCTATTGGCCCAACATCTGACCAACCATTACTAGAGTCATCACAAATTGAACATATAAAAGAGGCCCAATGTTGGTTCAACGCTCCTCCGATATCAGCTATGCGACCAGCTGCCGATGTTGGCCCACCCTATTGGCCCAACATCTGGCCAACCGTTACTTTTATTATCTTAAACTGAGAATATAAAAGTGGTCCGATGTCGGTTCAATGCTTTCCCAATACTGGTTACACGATGAGTTGCTGATGTTGGCCCAACAGGTTGGCCCACCCTATTGGCCCAACATCTGGCCAACCATTACTAGAGCTATCACAAATTGAACATATAAAAGTGGTCCAATGTTGGTTCAACGTTCTTCCGATATCAGCTATGCGACAAGCTGCCAATGTTGGCCCAACCTATTGGCCCAACGTCTGGCCAACCACTACTCTTACTATCTTAAATTGAGAATATCAAAGTGTCCCAGTATTGGTTATGCTCTCCCAATATTGGTAATTTGAATAATTTGAGCGCTTCAAATCTACTCTTTTTTCCTCTTGGCCGTTTGTCATAGCCATTTTGGCGAATGCAGAAAATCTAAAAAGAGGGTCTAATTTTGATAATCCAATGAGTTACCAATATTGGCCCACTTTCTTGGTTCTATGCTCAGCCAAACACTGGTTTAACTATCTCGGTCTATGCATGAAATATTTGGCAGTAGACACGCATCGGATAAATGCTGGGCCGCTATCGATGTTGGTCCAATCCTGTAGGCCCGGCCCTACTTTGAACCAACTACGGTCATAATCATATTCGATGCTGAAGCACACAATTTTTATAAAAATGGCCCTAGGCTGGCTCAGTGTTGGCCTGATGTCAGAAACCCAAAAGCTGCTGATACATTGATAGACATGGCCTAACATCGGCCCACCCCTGTGTTACCAACGTTGGACCAACGTGGAACCATCATTGGCCCACAATAGAATTTAGTCTCGCACTCGAAGGTTAATTCTTTTATGACATTTCATGCAGTGTGGAATTAGTGCACAAGTGCACCAAGCTCCAATGAAGGAAACTTATCTTTCTTTAGAACATCATACATGACTTTTCATAGCAATCTGATGCTATTACAATTGAAGAAAATAATTGCTGAAGATCTTGCTGCGGGATGATTCCCCATTTTGGAAAGTAGCAGCTTGAAAGCTGCTCCATGAAGAATGAAGATTTGCTGGATTCTCAGTGGTAGATGGAGTTTTATATTTCCTACATTTATGAGTTATGTCAATGGGTTTCAGAGATTCAGACAGCCACAAATGTATATATTTATTAAAAGGAATTTAAACCATTTTGGACAACTGATTGCTGCATGTAAACAATTTGCATTCAAATGGTGGGCCGACGTTTAGCCGATGTGGCATTTTTCTGGCATGCTGCTGCTGTTTGGTCTTTTGAAATAATTAATGTTAGCGCAGAAATTGGTGTCAAAATCATATTATGATTTAGAATGTGTGTGATAATTTTCTTTTATAAACATAAAAATTAATAATTTACTTGTTAATTAGGTAATGCCGGACCAACACCAGACTGTCATTTGACTAATGCTGGACCTAAAGCTGGACCTTAAGCAGGACCTAAAGCCGCACAAAGCTTGGATGAAGTTCGTACAACAGTGTGACAAAGCTGGCGAGGTGGAAACAATAGGGATACCGGGGTAAGTTGTACCACGGGGTAAATTGTGCCGCCCACCGTTGGGGTGAAATGAAGAGCTTGGCAAAGAAGGCTGTGGTAAACAGCCTCTGTTCACTAAGCTTTGGTCTATTAATAGCCAAGCAGTGTGACCTAATTAGTGCCCTGCTGGTCAAGCCTCTTTGAGCATGAGCAGTTCCTATTAGCAATCAACTGATTTCAAATCAGTGGGCTTTCAACAGCCAAAGGGATAACTGCTCAAGCTTTAACTATTTGAAATGGTATGTAGAATTTTTCATATGGATTGGGAGTTTGTATGTATGTTTATCGAAACCTTTAATTGTTTGTTTATTGTTGTTTTACCTACTAACTTTATAATCTCTCTGTTTGACATGTACATTCCATTGATCAGCTGACTGTCTGAAATTTCAATTTGATAGTAGCTATATGCTAAACAACATATTTATTGTTTATAGGGTAACATTTGAAGACTACCACAACACCAATTCTGGATCTGATGCAAGGGTTGCTACAGTTCGTAAGTAAATTATTGTGTTTGGATAACTTTGATATTTAGACGATTATTGATTGATATTTGATGTAACATTATGTAGTGTTTTATTTGATAAGATTTTAATGTTGTTAACTTTCTAATAATTCATACATTTAAGTCATTATGATACTTAAAAGCTAATTCTACATTTAAGCAAATTCATAATTTATTGTGTATTGCTAAGAGTTTACTTTTATACCCAGCACTTATCTATGATTGATTTGCAAAGACTGTGCGGCAGCAAACCCTCATAAATGTCCATTCATAATACATTAATGTTAAGATAATTGATTTACATTAATGATAAGATAATTGACTTAAATGTTTGTTTTAACATAGTATTTGAGGTGTTTCTTTGTATCAATTTTAGATTCACTGATCATGATTGTGATATGATTCTTTATGATGACGATTACGATAATCTCGTCAAATGAAGTGGCGGCGGAATTCTATGAAGGCAATGCCTCCCATATGTACCCACTTGGTCAACATCATTAGACATCAAGAAAAAATACCAAGTATGCAGGTATGAAAAACTACACTCATAAATTCAATTTCCTTGCCGAATACTTAAAGTGTCGAGGACCAAAATTCTTGTTTCTCAGTCATTTGGTATTTGCAATAAGGTTATGTCCCTCTGGTAAGATGGGGTTAGGCGGTAAATCTAGATATTTGTTAGATTTCATCTTGCATTCTTTGTTTATTTTTGACAACTAGTTTTATCCAGAAAATCAATTTGGCGTAAGTTGTGCCGTTTGGACTGCGGTGAGTTGTGCCAATGGTATGACATAAAATTATTTATCTTTTTTTGTCTTCATTTTACGCAAGGGCTTCATGTGTTGTGAAATAAATTACACTAAAAGGAACATGTGTCAAAAGTGCTATACCGCCCTCTAAACAATACATAATTCTCTGTCTCTGTTCGGGACTGTCAAGTGGCAGCAGAATGCTGACAGTCCCTGGAAAATCGAATTGGGTCAACAATAATTTGATCTGTTTTGGACAAATCACCAGATCAGGTCGAACAACAGCTGTCCATATTACTACGCCAAACTACTTTCACAATGCATGGTTGCTGGCAAATATCCAGTCCAGTGCTTTGAATGAAAATGTTTGGAAATCATGAGACAAATAGAAAGTTTTGAAACTTTAGCATACACTTTGCCTGTGAAAGGGATGATTTTACTCATCAGAAGTTTGATGGTATTCAATCTACTTATGCCATTTACTACATAATAAATTGTGGTCAGAAAAGGGTCCAAAAAGAATGCATTCTCACTTATTCACTTGTCCATACAAAGCCGATGTTTTTGTTTTGTGATATCAAAAATGCTCAATTGTATTTATTCTGTTACTTTATGAACTAGGACAATAATATAATTCACAATTTCATAAAAGCTGTGTTACACTCAGAAAAATGTCTTGTAGCGGGGAGGGAATTCATCAGAATCTCCAAGAATTGTGCACTTGGTGACAAGTTTTTGCAATTTGGCATGGGTGTTTATATGACCAAAGGGGTTTCAAAAACCACCGCACACAAAGTGAGACCGCCCCCTAGTGGCCGGTATGCACAAAATCCAATATGGCCACCACAAAACACAAAAACTAGCATATCTCGGTCACTATTTGAGCTATATTGATGTGTAATACATCATTTTCCACTATTTGGATTATGGAAAATGTGTTCTTGCTGTTATTTTGTAGCTCAAATGTGAATTTCAGTGCCAAAATCAATGTTCATTGCAGCAGCAAGATGTAAAAAAGACGTCACTTGGTATTTTGTCCCTTTTGGGATCTTCACTAGTGCCTCACTTGAATGAATGTGAATTAACTGTACCATGTCATGATTAATTATTGCTGTAGAAAGTCCTGGGGGTGAATCAGTGCTATAATTGTGTTATTCATGTAAGAATGGATACTGTTCTGTCTGGTGGACAAGGGGCACAAATGCTATATGGGTCAAGTCACAAAGGTGCTGCTCAAAAGCTGAAAACAGCTGTCAAAAATTAATCTTGTAATTTTGATACAAAATTGTGAAATATATGCTCTGCAAACATGTACCCATACTAAAAATATGATAACAAAGGATTAAACCTTCCACTTTTTTAGGAATAGCCATACAAATGGGAAATTAAAAAAACGTAACATTTTCACATTTTTACATATTTAACTTTCCAGGTGCCTGTTTATGTAAATTCATCTGTGTTGGTTGTAATCCATAAGTGACAGTTTAAACTTTTGTTCTCAACACAAAAAATAAAATTCTAGCCTGGAATTTTCGACTGCTCACTGCAATCTTTCTCAACAGAACGAAGGTGGAAGTCCAAGTGCTGGACAGGGATCATCGTTACTTTGAACGAGGAGTCAAAGAAGCCATCTACATCCGTGCCCACCAACCCACATTGAATCGCAACGCAGGGAGACACCAGCTTTCTCACTTGTACAACACCATCGTACACAGCAAAGTGAGAAAGCTAAACAAAAACTGAGAATTCAACTTCAACTTCCACCTTCATTCTGTTGAGAAAGATTGCAGTGAGCAGTCGAAAATTCCAGGTTAGAATTTTATTTTTTGTGTTGAGAACAAAAGTTTAAACTGTCACTTATTTCCAGGTGCCTATTATCTTCAAAATTAAATGCTTAGAATAAAATATAACACCACTGGGTCACCTTATAAGTGTTTTGAAACCTCCCCATACACACATATTTAATATTCTAATGATTCAAAATGTTAAAAACGTAACAGGACAATTAGAGTTCTGACGACTGTAGCAGTAGAAATAATGACGACTGTAGCAGTAGAAATAATGATGAGATGATAACCCTTCAGGTATTTATTACATATAGAAGCTTTAAAAACTTTGATGAGGCTGTTTTCAAAAATGATGTCGAATGTATTCCTTTTCATGTTGCTCATGTCTTTGATGATGTCAATGAAGTTGCATGGTTTCATGAAAAACTGTTTGTAGAGGTCATTGACACTCATGCTCCGTTAAAACGTAAGACTCTGAAAAAGGATTCGGTACCATTTATGAACTCAGAATGGAGGAAAGTGATCCATAGAAGAAATCAGTTAAGAAATAGATTTTACAAAAGTAAAAATCAGTATAATTGGAATGAGTACAGAAAAATGAGGAATCTTGCCACAAAGCTTAGAAGGCAATCAGAAATAAACTATTTCAGAGAAAGAAGCATGAGTGTCGATGCGAATGGATTCTGGAAAACGTTTAAACCTTATCTTAGTAGAAAGTGTAATTCCAGTACCAGTAATATTATACTTCGTGAAAATGATTGTATAATTACAAAACCTAAAGAGGTGTGTAAGGTGTTTAATACTTACTATGAAAATATAGCAAATGACATTGGAACCCCAGATAATTTTGATGAGGAGATATCTCATGACGTTATCCAATCAGCCATTGATATACATTCTGAACATTCCTGTATCAAAACGATAAAGATGTTGTTTCCATCTCCAAACAAGTTTGAATTTAAAAGGGTGACTTCCAATGAGGTGCTAAAATGCTTAAAGAAAGTAAATGTTAAGAAGTCAAAGGGATACGACTATATATCACCATACTTTCTCAAAACTGCTGCCAATGAACTTGCCAATCCTGTATCTCATATTGTGAATATGTGTATTGTTGAAGGTGTATTTCCTGATGTGTACAAGAAAAATGAAATTGTACCTGTGTACAAAGCAAAAGATTCCTTTAACAAATCAAATTACAGGCCAGTCAGTTGTTCTACTGCTATGTCAAAGATAATTGAACATCAATTTGCCAATCAATTAAGACACCATTTTGATGATTATTTTCACGAAAAGCTGTGTGCATATAGAATACGCACAGGATGCGAACATGTAATAATTAATATTATTGAGGATGTGAAGAAAGCCTTGGATGAAAACAAAATAGTTGGGTCCTTATTAATGGATCTCAGTAAGGCGTTCGATTGTCTGCCTCATAAGCTTCTAGTCGCTAAATTGAACGCTTATGGTCTTAATACAAATGCTTGTAATCTTATGGCCTCGTACCTATCCAATAGAAAACAACGCGTAAAATACTTTGGTCTAAACAGTGATTGGTCCTCTAGTAAAAAGGGAATCCCTCAGGGTAGTGTCCTCGGGCCGCTGATGTATAATGTCTTCGTTAATGATTTGTTGTATAATATAAGTGAGAACATATATAATTACGCAGACGACAACACAATAGCTGTGGTTGGTACTGATTTGTCTGATGTGTTGAAACGATTGGAACAAACAGCTGAAAAATGTACTGAATGGTTTGCAATTAATATGATGAAGGCAAATCCAGAGAAATTTCAATTTATTATACTGAACAGAGCAGCTGAAGTAAGAAATGTAAATCTCAATGTAAATGGTTTTTCTCTGGAACCTGTAAAATCTGTCAAATTACTTGGAATTCACATTGATGTTAAACTAGATTTTTGTACACATATAGATATGTTGTGTAAAAAAGCGAGTAGAAACTTGAAAGTGTTACTAAGGTTGTCAAAAAGGATCAAAGATCCTAAAGACCGCTTTGCATTAGTAGATAGTTTCTTGATGTCTTGCTTCAATTATTGTCCTACTGTATGGCATTTCTGTAACAAGCTATTATCTCGAAGAATGGAAAAATTGTACGAAAGGGGACTAAGATTTGCTTCTAAAGACTATCATTCAGATTACTCAGAACTACTAAAAAATAATGATAAAAGTACATTTTTGTTAATGAGATTGAAGAAAATTGCTGTTTTTGTTTATGAATGTGTCAAAAAAACGTATGCAGACTACTTAAATCAAATGTATACACTCAAGGATAATGAATATGATTTGCGAAATAATATGGCTGCTAGCATTCCAAGATTTGACACAGTTCGGTTTGGTAAAATGTCTCTGAGGTATTCAGGAGGTAAATTATGGAACTCCTTGCCGATAGCATTCAAAGAAGTTGATGATATTAACAATTTAAAACATATGTTAGGAAGTTGGAAATGTTCCACCAAAAACTGTACTCAGTGTACGGATTTTATGTACCACGTCTAGTCTTCCACTTTTATTGTTTTGTTATTGTTTTTATTGTTTTATCACTCGTTTATCAGCTTTTGCTGTTGTTTTATTGTTGTATACATGCGAGTATAAATAAAATTTATTTATTATTTATTTATTTATTTATTTATTATTTATTTATTTATTATTTATTATTTATTTATTTTATTTATTTATTTATTTATTTATATTTATTTATTTATTTATTTATTTATTTATTTATTTATTTATTTATAGAACATACATAGGTATTTTCTATGCAATTTTTGTAGCTACAACTACCTTTTTATAGCCACTATAAAGAATTCAAAATTCAAGCAAAAAATACAGTAACAGGACAGTAACAGGACAGTAATTAACTGTTCAGTAACAGGACAGTAATAGGACAGCAACAGGACAGTAACATGACTCATTCAGATGTCTTTAAAACCCTGGAGGTCGAAGAATTTTAATAATTCAGCCATGCAATCAGGGCTGTTAATCAGTACTTTTCAAAGTACTTAAGTCCAGTACAGTACTTTTCAAATGTTCCCAGTACCCAGTACAGTACCCAGTACTTTTTTAATCACTGTACTTAATTCCAGTACCCAGTACTTTCGAAAGTACTTAAGTCCAGTACCCAGTACTTTTTGATGTCTCACACATTGAATCACAATTGTTGAAAACAAAATTGCAATCTTTTTGAAAATATAGTGAAAAATAACACTATCATCTGATCATACGCTTTATCAATATTCTGTACCAGCAATTATACTCATTCTGTATAAAAATCTTGCAAAATGTGGTTGTGCGAAGACAAGAATTGGTGGCCCGAAGAATCCTTAATTGCCATTGACATTGTTAAAAATTATAATTTATAAATTACTTAATTTTGAATTGGTTGCCCAGTCGGGCAACTTGACTTGAGAAGTTGGTGGCCCAAATTACCAAATCTGGGCATGTTTTTAGTTCTGATATTGTTTGATGCATATATAAAACAAAAATTCTATTCAAAGTGAAGTATTTTTAAAAGAAACCTCACTTTTCCAGGTGTATTCAAACTTTTGGAGGGTAGTGTATATAGATTAAATAGATGGATAGATAGCTAGATAGATAGATAGATAGATAGATAGATAGATAGATAGATAGATAGATAGATAGATAGATAGACAGATATAGATTAAATAGATGGATAGATAGATAGATAGATACATAGATAGATACATAGATAGATAGACAGATAGACAGATAGACAGATAAAAATTGATATTTAATTGATACAGATCAGGCCTATGTTTAAGCAAGCAATGGATGAAAATTGACATTCTATTTTAAAGAGAGTAATTCTCACACCTGTGTACAAGGTCAGGTACATGCAGTTACCCAATTTCTTTGCTAAAGACAATAGGCCAATGCATTCACACATACATGCCTCAATGAACATGGAAAACCCCTCCAAGAGATGGCATTGAAATTGATTGAATAATTACTGGATTTATGCATGTATACAGCATACTTTCAAAATGATGCATCATGAAAAAAAAGTTATTTCTCAAATAATTATCATAACCATATTTATTCTTGAAAGGTTAACCAAACAAATTCAGTGGGTGAAACAGAAGAAATACATTTTGGATAAATTATTTTTTGATAATTAAAGTAACATTACTTATATTAAAATGAAAATTATATAAATGTTGATCATATATTTACTGCAGAACTGAGATGCTAGTTCAGCAACATAGTTGGACTACTCAGATAGTGACTCTGTCATGTCTTGTCTAATTGCAATCACATTTCTAATTTGCTTTGACAAGTTTCAGGGTCAGTTCTTCTGTAGCATAAGTTGAAATTGACTAATTGATATATTTGTGCACTATCCAATTGCTATATTTCTGCATTATCCAATGAGACTGTATATCTCTTCCAAGAGCCAAAATAAACTATTTATTTATTTATTATATAAATTGAATTATTGAAAAGTATTATTTTTATAAAGTAACATTTATTACAGACTACATGAAATTTATGATTTCATGAGGTACCATTTATTCACTGTCTTTCAAAATTTTGGCAGTTCACTCAACATGGCTTGTAAGCTGTCATGTTGGCTTTTTTTTCACTGAAAGTACTTAAAAAGTACTTGAAAAGTACTTAAAATTTCAAGTACTTTTAGCAAAGTACTGGGTACCAGTACAGTACTTTTGGGTTCAGTACTTCCAGTACCCAGTACATTCCAAGTACTCAAGAAATTGTACTTAAGTACAGAAGTACTTAAGTACTCAAGTACTTGTTAACAGCCCTGCATGCAATGGTTCAAAATATGTACCATGTGCCTTATGCAATCTATATCTGAGTTATATTGCTTATATTTCGTGTTATTTTTGACCAATTGAATGAAAATAACAAACAGTAACAGGACATCTGTGTAACAGGACAAGTAACAGGACATATAGGGGTAACAGGACATGTAACAAGACAGCGCATGCATTAATGGTGGCCTGTGAGCAGTTAACCATAGTGGAAATGTGTATCTGTGTTTCTAGAATCTGTATGAAGCATTACAGTCAAGTACCACTAATTGGTTGTAGTTTGACAGGACAGAAATTGCTGTTGTCCTGTTACTGTCCTGTTACTGTGTTTTAATACAAAATACTCCGTCAAATATTGCCAACCTTTTCAAGAGTTACTTTACAATCGAGCTGCAATCTAACAAATCTGTTAGGTACGATTTAGTTCACAGTTTCTTAAGTCATAGGACAACTGTAACACCCATCAAAATTGTTAAAATGCTTTGTGACTGTTAAAAACATAACAGGACATGTCCTTGTTACCTTAAACAAACAGGACAAAAAGTGGCTGTCCTGTTACATTTCTAGCTTACATGAGAGTAACAAGGACAAAAAAGGACAAATGCCCATTTTTCTTCATGCCCTGGCCTTAATTGTTGTTTCCCATACTTCCAAATTGGCATATTTTTTATTCCATCATTCTTCTGCACTCTTGTGAAATAAAAACTATCATAACAGTCTTTCAAAATGTGAAAGGACAGGGGGTAGAATTTTGGCCGTGTAACAGGGACACGTAAGGACATTATGCAAAATCTGTTTTTTTCCTATTTATGCTTCAAAATATCCTCGAAACTGGATTGTATCCTGTAAGCATCACTTTGGCCGGCATATGCACACTGTTTTGAGTTAAATATTATTGTAAAACAAAAAGTTATCACAATCTAATGGCGAGTAACGAAAAATAGTAAAAAATGTTACTCTGGAAGATTTACTTATATCTCATCAAATAAGAGGTTCCGAAGAGTTCACTGAGCATGAAATAAAAGTTCAAGACATGGGTTATCATTTTAAACTTTAAAAATGGACAAAGAAAGAATTTCCTTCAGCCAGTAAAGTCATCTTTAGGCCATGTCATGCCACAAACGCCAAAAAACGTCATTTTTGGCCTGTTTTCAGGACTAAAAAGTGGTACAGCTTCTTTATTCTGTGTGGTATTCACCTCAAATTTTCACACAATTTATTCTAATATGTATAGTTCAGTATGGCATTCATTGAGATTGCCTCAATTAAATTCCCTTCTAGCCAGCCACCTCTGAACTTAGAGGACATGTTTTACCGCTAAGAAGCAGCACCTTTATGGCTTGACCCATATGTATGCATGTTTTAATGCATATTTAATAACCTATTATGCACATCAGAGGCTTAATAATTGCTGATGTGCCCTTTCAATAAATATGTTGCCATGTGACTGATATGCACCAAGTCATTCATATATCTCAGCTCTCTTTTCTTTGCTTAATGTTTAATAACAGAGATCTTGAAACGTTTTCAGTGTGATCGTTAAAAGGGCGAAACAATGATATCGAATGTGATATTACTCATTGGAACTTATGATAAATCACATCAATGATAATTGAGAAATGTTAAATCAACTTGAAGTTGAAGAACCATCTCTTCTCTGTCTCACTGATATGAAGATCACACGATCAAACTTCAGCAAAAATGTCAGTTGTATCTTATGTTATGAGTATGTGGGTTGATATGTATGGTATAGTGAGGCAGTATGCATTGCAAACCCTTGTGGAAACATTCCTACATAGTAAACATTTTCACTAGAGTCCTTGCTCTTAACCAAGCAGTGTTCCTGGTGGTGGCTGTCACATGTTCTGGCTTGTTTTAGAACTCATAATCAGAAAGCTTTATCCATTGCAGTGCAGAAGCAATCTCAGCTCGTAGTGAAGAATTCCATCAGTTTATAAAGCTAGGCTTCTAGTCATGGAATTAAGCAGCTTGTGGTGTGCACAAAGGAAGTAATAAAGTTACATTTCAGTACAACATTAGGGAGACAAAAGTCAAGAGGTTCGAAAATGGGCTTCCCTAATAATATTGAGATAGGTATCTCAAGACGACAGATCTTGGTGAGCTGTTGGTTTGCTCTGGTTTCAAGTACATGATTGTTTCATACAAAAGTTTGGTGTGTGTTTTCTTTGTCCTTTGTGTGGTTTCTTGAAGAAACTACACAAAGAGGACAAGGTATGCACACCAACTGACACTTACTTAGCTCCATATCCCTGGAGCATATGAACATCTTGTCCATGTCTGTCAAGTGAGAAGAGCAATTTGCACTCACTCGCCAACCAATCTCTTACTGGTCTTTAGTTTGAGATCACTTTCTCATCAACAGCCAGTGGTCAACAATCAATCAGCTGGTCTCTTTTAGAAACTAGCAGTGGTCTCTTTCCATGATTTATGCTTGGAGACACAAACTATGCAATTTGGATGCATCTCCTTCTTGTGAAACATCCCAAATTCTAAACATCTACCCCTCCATCTAACAGGCCTTCATAAAAGATGTGATTATTGTCTAGCACAGTGAAAGGAAGTTCTCTCTAAGACTCTCATTGCCATTGTCTAAAGCGATGAGCATTGTGTCAAGTTTTAGAAAGAGGGTGGAGAGCCAAAGGATCTCTATGGGCAACAGAAAAAGAAGACAATGATTCAAAGTCTGAAGTCCTTAAAGCATTTGAGGAGTTTTGACAAGTTGCTGATTAATGATTTCTTCAGGCATGCATGACTCCATCTCAATCAATGCAAGGTAAATGTAGCTCTGGGCATGCATCTGCTGAACACCAAATAGCACAGCCTAAGCAGATGCATTGTTACTCAGACGCCTACAAAAACCAATGTCTCAAGTCCCAGACATTAGCAAGGGAGGATAAGTTCAGAAAGTCAAAGTCTTGCCAGATGTTCCTCAGTTCAAAAGAACTTAATCATGGCTGAAGTTCTTGAAAGACAGCCACAAGGCACAAGGAAGGCTTCATGCAGTTTATGGGCAAAGAGCAACACAACATCCAGATTTGCACCTGTTATCGAAAATGGAGGTTAAGTTTGTCCTGTTCTGATCTCGCATCCAGACTTAGTGCCTTACATTTGTATCACCCTATTAGCAGGAAGAGGCTGACACTCCTTGTACTGCACTTACATCATATTACTCAGCAAGGCTATTGTCTAAGCCTTCTTCAGCACTTCACTGGTGCTGCCAATCATCTTCTTCGATAATTTTGGCCAGTTTGAACTCTTGATTGCGTTTAGCCATGACCAAACCTTTAGATATATAAGTCTGAGACCTCAGTAAGTCACAGTGCTCAGATAATGTTTGGACTTTATTATGGTGTATTTAGACAGGTATTCCTGAAGTCAATCTGTCACTTATGGCATTAATCCATAAATCAGCATGACTCAAACTTGATTCTCATCACATAAAATGAAGAGCTGGTACATTAGGGTGTCCCAGAAAAAAATAATGTCCTAATTTTTGATGGGGCGCCCCCTCATTTTGTGATATAACCTATAAAAAGGACCTATGCAAAATATTAAAGCATTTCAACATGATTAACTGGTGCCTCAAGAGCCTTGAAGTTTAGTCGTTTTTGCTCATTTTAGACGATTTTCGCAATACGCGGTTCTCTATAATTTTGTCAATTTTTATCATACAACATTCTAAGTGCCATGGTTGGAAAAGGCTCAAAAAGACCTTCAATTTGCATACCCACATCAATGGTCTACAATAATTACATGACTCCTATCAGCTCTCCAGCTGACACTTACATTATATGAAAGTGTGTTAGAGTCATTAAACCTAAAAAAAAATTTAATTATTTCATTTCACTGCCAGCTGTTGTTATTCTCAATCTACAAATGGCAGGATGACCATATATAACCTTTTAAGATATTTTTGTTCATGAAAATGTCTGCTTTATTAGCCATACATTTTTTATCATAAATCATGTCAAAAGAGCTGAAAATGTCGGACGGGACAGTTAAATTTCATGTTACATCTTCATCAGATTTGATTCAGCATACCATCAGTATACCAAGAATTGTACCATATAAACAGAAATTTTGTTATTTTGAATGTTTTGTTACTTATGTGGTCCTTAAGCCCATTTTGGGTTGATATTTTTTTTTTTTTAAATGATAAAACCTATCAAAGAGCTGAAAATTGATGGACGTGTTATTTGTTATATCTTCACCGTATTGATTCGGCACTCAAAGAAAAAACATTCTCTTCTGCCAGTTGCTGTGATTCTCAATATACAAATGGCAGGTTGAGTGCAGGTACATGCATCATGGAGTTGTACTTATGAACAGCTAAAGGAGCCAGAATCTCCCTGAATGACATAGGAAGGCAGGCTTTTATAAGCTGTCACTTTTTGTAACATTCAAAAGTGGCCACTATGTTGTGCAGTATTCGTACGACAACTGACTCAGCAACATTTCACTCCTGTACTGGATTGTATGAATGCTTAACATGGGTTATCCTACAATGGTTAACTCCTATAAGTTATCTTTTAGCCAGGTTATTGGCAAAAACTTTTGTCATGTTGTAACTTGAGTTCACTTAATTAAAATTAGTTAATTAAAATTAATTATCTTACTCATGTTCAGCATTGACACAATGTCAGTTAAATGACTTAACCGCTTTAGGTTAACCCGTGTTCAGACGCATTGGTACAATCTGGTACTGGTGGTTGGGCTGGACATGGTGTCAGAGCAGCATAGTGGGTTCCACACTGGATTCACTTGTCAGATGTGGTACTAGCAAGTTCTCTGTCACTGCATGATGGTTTTACGATAGTATGTTAGCTGTCTTGCACCTCCCAGTGTTAATGCACTGGAGGTGGTCTGAAGTCAGAAAACCACAAAGAATCTACCTTTTTGGCACATTATCTTGGTATTGACTGTCATGATAACAAAAAGAAACTTAAGTAACTGTGCAGCAATTATAATTTTGTGCTAAGCCCTTGATCACTAGTTACCATTTACCTTCAGCTCCAAGCAACTGGAGGCGTCATGCTAGTTCTGACAGTTCAGACACGGGCCTAAGATGAAAGTTCACTTCACTTGTGAAAAATTCAGTGAGGTATAATAGTAACTGTTGCCATGTCAGTAAGTTCAATAATGGCTTATTTACAGTGCTGGGCAACGCAAACAAAATTGGACTTCCACAAACGCAAATCAGCAAACCTGATGCACAACTTCCGCAAACGCAAATTCGCAAACTTTTTGAAATTTTACAATAGCTGGTGCAAACGCAAACGCAAACACAAACCATAATCGCGATAAATAGGCCTAACCATTGCTACAGACATAAATTTAGTTAAATATGAGAGATGTTTATAGGCATTTGACATTGGCCAATTATTTGGCTAGGCTAAAAAATTTGATATTTGCAAAAAAATATCTATACTGTTCATCAATATAATATATATAATTGCTCTTTACAACAAAAATCAAAAAATATATAGGCCTATAACACCCTATATTATATTAAATAAAGCCTTATGGCAGGTACATTAATTATGTCTTACTGCTGTGCAGCCTGTGCTTCATGCTGTTCTTTATGCTGTGCTTAATGCTGTATTGATGCTAGCATGCCACATGTGGCGCCATCTATACCAATCCTTAACATGACCTTTGTAAAAAGTATTTTCATTTATTATCTGAAGATAATATGGAGTTCCAAGGTATACCAAATTAAATTGCCTTTCATGCCACATTATTTTACTGAAACTTAACCTTCCCAAACTTGCGGGACCATTGTAATGATGAATGAAAGTGGGAATACATCATGACTCAAAGACTGATTTGTTGTTGCTTATATATAGTCCATCTGGCCATTGGAGATGCAGTTTGATAGTTTGCATTTGCGCAAGTTGATTGATTTTAATTCCGCAAACGCAAAGCGCAAATTTAATTGGCAATCAGTGCAAAATGCAAACTACAAACGAAAAGCTACTTCCGCAAATTGCGGAGGTTGCGGTTTGCGGAAGTGTTTGCGGAAGTGCCCAGCACTGCTTATTTATTTCAGGGGAGTCAATGTTTTTTTGGGAATTACATTTCAATTAACATTGTTACACAGTATGCAATGATCTTCTAAATGCGAGTTGTAGCAACAGTGAGTGAGTGAGTTTTTTTTTTTTACGCCCCATCAGCAGAGTCATAGCAGTTTGCCTCATTGCTGAGATCCTAAAAAGATAAAACACCATTTAAACAAGACAGGTTATAATTTAGACTTTGCTTTCAGCTCTGAGGAAATAATCTCCAAACTTGATTGAAATTCAAATACCTCACAAAAAATATGTTTAATCCTTGAAGGGCAAAAAACACGAAAATCTGTCCAAAAAAAAACCTGGAGCTGTACCACAGACCCATTAAATCAAAATTTACAACCAAACCATCCCCAGAAACAGACTTAGCATTGTTATAAACATTGAAATTAAGGTATTGCACTTTAATTTAGAACAAATAGTGACCAAGATATTGCATTTTTTGTTTTTCGCAGCGGCCATATTGGATTTTGTGCATACCGGCCACCAGGGGGCACTCCCACTTTGTGTGCGGTGGTTTTTGAAATCCCCTTAGCCATATCAAACACCATGCCAAAATGCAAAAACTTGTCACCAACTTGTCACCAAGGGCACAATTCTGACGGATTCCCTCCCCGCTATTGTCCATGCCACAAGTGGCCCCCTCTATACTGGCAATATATGTGAACTACAATGTATGCATCCTCCATGAGAAAAAATAGTTCCAACTTGTTTTGGTATTTACAAGCTGTCTGCTTAAAATTGAAGCCAACAAAAGTCAGATTAGACACAAGCAGGGTTTTTGGAAATAAATTAGACCATCACTAAATGATGGAACTGTCCTGGTTTCTTCCACACTGTCCTGGTTTCTTCCAGAGGTCGAAATTCTGTTGACTGCTCACAGGAGCTCGCGAATTTTGCACCCTAGGTGGCAGCAAATAGCGGTCAACTTGTAGACAGCATAATTCTAGTTTTTGCAGCATTTTAAATTTTTGCATAAAATGGCTCATAAATGTTTTATTAGTTTCATGTGACATGTCAGCCATAAGTTAAAATCATGGTACAAATGATCTATCGGAAGAAACACGTGAACTACAAGGTGTTTTTGAATAAATTAAGCAGAACAACTTACCCCAGCATGAGGCACAACTTACCCGGCACCTGGCCAAGTTGTGCTAATTGACCTACTTTTTTCCAATGCCTACCACGATCTTTCCAATATTCAGACTGCCCTGAAACTTCGGTCGATTCTGATAAATGTATTATATTGTGATACCGGATTTTCAGATTGCATGATTTTAAGCTTTGGTTTTTCAGAAAATAGGCCAAAGTGAGCTTGAACAAACTTTGGGGTTAAAAAAATTGACAAAGAAAACGGCTAGCGCAGTGCTGTAGAGGAAGGTCAGATGAACATTTTGATGTATCAAACAAAAAAATCAGTTTGGACCTTTTTGAGATGCTGGAGCTTTAATTTTATTATTCATCATACCCAATTCTTAACATGAAATATCCATCAAAAAATGCTCGGAGTTACCTATTTTTCCTGTTAAGTAATATCTAAGATGAAAGTCATTATCCAAAAGTAAAAATATGCAGTCATTGTCTCTGCAGAAAGTATGTATCACTTCATCCAGTCTGATGGGGTGTGATAAACCTATAACAGCTAACATTTCTGGCTAAAGGGCTGAGAAAATGTTTCAAATACCAAGTTGTGTTAGTTATACTATTCATCATCTCTTTGTAACAGGCTTTGTTGAGATTTTTGTGCACTTTATCACAAATTTTGCCACAGTGAAACAAACATTTCATAACTATGTGAAAGGATAGACACATTTGAGTTTAGACAATGCATGCATAGACTGTTTGTAAGTATCTGCTTCATTACGAAGTTGAATCCCCTGATATTACAAGAACAGTCTTCGCAATTGGCTAATATACAAAAGCAACATTAAAGCTATAAATAAATAACACTATTTGTGCTTAATGAATTTCGAGTACTTAAATGGATGTTGGTTGTTTAATGTTGAAGCAGGTTATCTGGCATCCAAAATCAATCAGTCTTTAATCAAATAGAACAACAAAAATAGAATACATTCAGTAAATTATGTGAAAATGTAGTTAATATAAACATGTGCAACTTTTGCATATCAAGACTGTTTTGTCAAAGTGTTTTACTTCATAGTTAACTAAATGCTTACAAACATTCTATCCATGCATGTGTTTTCTGGTGATTCAAACAACTTTTGGCTCCACTTTACATGGTTGCAAAAGTATATGTTTCACAGTGGTGAAATTCCATTATAAAACACACAAAAAGACAATATCACACCATAGGTTAAAAAGTGTGGTAGATTATACTACAATTATTCACCAGAATGATGAGACTATAAAGGAAAAGTTGGCAAACAAACATATTTTATAAATTTTCTGAGAAATGTTTACTGTTATAGGTTTATCACACTCTGTCAGTCTGGATGAAGTGGTATGTACTTTTTCTTGTGGTGATGATTGCATATTTCTTCTTCTGAATAATTTCTTTTGTCTTAGATATTAGGGGGAACCGGGGCACATTGGGACGTCTTTGAACGTCTACTAATTTTGCTCAATGCTGAAAGCACTGAAGAACTCAGAAGTTTGCATGAATATCACCAATACTATTGAGCTGAAATGCAAGGCATAATAAACTAGACTGCACCTACCCTTTTGCAGCCAGAGAGTCGTAAAAATGATTGTCCCAATGTGCCCCACGTGGCACAGCCGGGGCACATTGGGACATCAATTAAAAAAATCATTTTAACACTCCATGTGCAATAGATATCACACGTAAGTAGTGCATAAGACAATATAATAGTTCATAACTTTAAACAGTTTTAAACATTTAACATAAACTGTCCTGGGTGCGGACATCTATGTAACTAACACACAGTGCTTTGCGACAAATTTGTTCACAGAGCATGGTAATCCACTATACCTCTACTCACTTTGGCCTGAATACCTGTTGTGTGCTGTCCCAGGTCTTTCAGTTGCCTTGGACACTTAAATGCTGCCATACTAAGTGCGTCCCAATGTGCCCCGAATTCGCTGTCCCAATGAGCCCAATATGACTTTTACACCAAAATGCAAATTTATCGGACACCAGTGAGTGTGTTTATCACGATAGCAATTCATAACTGTGCGTTACGATATATAAAATTCATACAAGCACTGAGGAAGCCTCATTGTTCATGGTTTGTCCACAGAATGGTTCGAATTGAACCCGTCCATATTTACTTTAGTAGTAGAAATACAAACTTTTGCTTGCCGTACTTCTGCACGTGGCTGTAATTTGTCTATAAAACCATGGAAACATCAGGATGTGAAATTACAAGATACGATGGCACTACCATATCATATACCTTGCCAGGATCCAAGAAAACCCCACCGTCCCACAGTGCCCCGCGTGCCCCGGTTCCCCCTACCTACCAGGAAAAATGGGCAATTTTGATTACTTTTTGATGGAGATTCCGTGCTAAGAATAGGGTGTGATAAATAAAAAAAACTTACACACAAATATCTCAAAAAATTCCCCGCAGATTTTTTTGTTTGACACATAAATATGTTCATCTGACCTTCCTCTACATTACTGCACTAATCTTTTTTTTTTGGTCAATTTTTTTAATCCCAAAGTTTGTTCAATCTCACTGTGAGGCCCAACGTAAAAAATGGCACAACTTACCTTGTGTCCCCCTGTATTAACAATAACATAAACACAATGATGACTGGGTGGCTGAGTGGTGCCTGCCTGCGCCGCTAAAGGTCTTGGGGAACCCGAAATCCCAGCTGGATGTCATTTTTATGTTAAATTGGTGACCCCTTGTGTCAGTGTCTGTGCTGGGCAAGTAAAAGATAACTTACATGGGGTAAAAGCATGTTTAGGACTCCATCTCATTAATCAACCCTGGTGAGCGCTCAGAACTTGGCGTAGAGAGCTGCACTTACCATATATCTATCTATATAGATCTATCTACGATATAATATAATATATATAAGTTTTAATATAACTGATTTCACTTAAAGGTGCTTGCAATGCCAACTTACTCCTGATATTTGATCTTCTTTCCTCTGCGCAGTCTAGATTATGTCAATTTTTTTGAGTACTTGGTCATGAGGCGTCGTGGCTGGATTCGCCCCCCTCTCCGCCCCTCAACAACCATCAGCTCTCTCCAACTATATTTGGCTTTCTTCAGCTACTTTGGTTTCCATCAACTACCTTCAGCTCCCCTCAGCTACCCTCTTTTCCCTTAACTACCCCAAGCTCCCTTCAACAGCTTAAGATTTCCCTATGCTTCCCTCAATTACCCCATGATAAAACAGTGGTCACCCGCGAGTGTGAGGGTGTATCCTGCCATGAAGCCTGTCATACTTTAGTGCAAGTAAACATTCTGCAACAAACTTTATGTTTACATTTTATCATTGTGTTACTCATTAAGAATTTAACTGTGTACTTTAATTGCAGAGTCAACAAACTTGAAGTTAGATAGGATATTGGATTGTGTGAACCCACGCACCCTTGTCTCTCTGAGCTGACCGGATGGATGGACGCCATTGGATGGGTGATCGGGGCTTAACGTCCTTTATTTATGCACTTGGTACGCTAATTAGGACAGGAGGGCGACACAGTAATGAGGTGAAGAATGATTAAAACTGCATCCAACACAGGCCCAGGTGACCCTTCAAGAGCTGGAATCGAACCCAGGACCCAGTGATTGACAGCCCAGCACGCTACCACTGAGCTAACCCTCCCTCTCAGGCTGACTGGATCTTAGTTATTAGAGGAAAGACGAAATTAAATCAAGAAAACGGACAAGGCTGAAGATGAAACTAGCTGACTGGAATTATCACAAATGGTAGCCTTTCATCATTGAGAAATACACATGGCAGTGATCAAGACTGACAAATGCTCTGTTATTTTACACAAGATTTTGCATGATGTACTGATATTGTCTACCAGCTGATATTCACACTGTCTTTTTTGTACAAACTGTATTTTGACTATAAATTCTAATGATTAAACATAATTTATAATTTTCATAGCATTGTAATAGAAAGACTAAGTGATTTTAATTGTGACATACGTATGGTTAAAATACTATTTGAATCCAAGCAAGGTGCACTTCTACGAAATTGTTTACCCGTGTTTTTTGAGCTTCATGATTTTTGTGGTTAACTCATGCTCTACTTCTTATGAATTCTTTGTTCGTTGTGCTTTTAAACATAATTTTCATTTCTGTCTTATTACTGTGGGTGCAGAACAACCTTCTATTATTGGATTTCTTTTGCTACTGATCTGTAAATAAAATTTGACTCACTTTCTTACTAACTTGTAAAGTAACATTGGTGTCCTTTTTGTAACACAACTGTCACTGTAAGCATGTATAGATGTCCAATGTGTTGAGCAATTAAGAGAACGTCAGGCTGACATTGTTGTACTGATTTCTGGCCAATGCTGGCTTACCGACCAAGTGGTTTTGAAGTAGGATCAGTAGCGGCAGCATGTTGGCCTGATAGGTGGTGTAACATTGGGCCAGCATTTGGCCACCTTTGGGCTGATACCAATGTCGGGCCACGCGTCGGGCCGATGAGCAAAATTACATCGGGCCAATGTTGGTTTACTGATGTCGGGCCAATATTGGTGTACTGATGTTGGGCCAGTGCTGGCATACCGACCATGGGCCAAAGGTAACACGTTGGCCGGATGTCCAACCAATGGTGGCAGAATTCTGGTTCTGATCGGTGGTACAACATCGGGCCACCATCGAGCAGATATCAACGCCGGGCAGATGTCTGTCCAATGGTGGCATGCTGTTGGGCTTATAGGTGGCACAACAGCGGACCACCATCCGGCAGATATCAACATCGGGTGGAGGTCTTGCCATTGGTGGCAGGATGTTGGTTCTAACAGGTGGCACAAAAATGGGCCGCCATCGGGCAGATATCAATGTCGGTAAGAAGTCCGGCCAATGGTGGCAGGATGTTGGTTCAAACAGGTGGCACAAGAGTGGGCCAACATCGGGCAGATATCAACGTCGGGAGGAAGTCCGGCCAATGGTAGCACGATGTTGGTTCTAAAGGTGGCACAAGAGTGGGCCACCATCGGGCAGATATCAACGTCGGGAAGAAGTCCGGCCAATGGTGGCTGGATGTTGGTTCTAACAGGTGGCACAAGAGTGGGCCACCATCGGGCAGATATCAACGTCGGGAAGAAGTCTGGCCAATGATGGCAGGATGTTGGTTCTAACAGGTGGCACAAGAGTGGGCCACCATCGGGCAGATATCAACGTCGGGAAGAAGTCCGGCCAATGGTGGCAGGATGTTGGTTCTAACATTTGGCACAACATCGGGCCACCATCGGGCAGATATCAACATTGGGCGGATGTCCGGCCAATGGTGGCAGGATGTTGGTTCTAATAAGTGGCCCAACATCGGGCCACCATCGGGCAGATATCAACATTGGGCGGATGTCCGGCCAATGGTGGCAGGATGTTGGTTCTAATAAGTGGCGCAACATCAGGCCACCATCGGGCAGAGATCAATGTCGGGAAGAAGTCCGGCCAATGGTGGCAGGATGTTGGTTCTAACAGGTGGCACAACATCGGTCCACCATCGGGCAGATATCAACGTTGGGCGGATGTCCGGCCAATGGTGGCAGGATGTTGGTTCTAACAGGTGGCACAACATTGGGCCACCATCGGGCAGATATCAACGTTGGGCGGATGTCTGGCCAATGGTGGCAGGATGTTGCTTCCAACCGGTGGTATGACATTGGGCCACCACTGGGTAGATATGAATGATGGGCCGATGGCAGATCAATGGTGGCTGAATGCTGGGCTAATAGGTGGTGCGACATCGCAACACCATTGGGCCGATGCCATCGTCGGCCCATGTGTCGGGCCGATGAGCAAAATTACATCGGGCCAATTTCGGCCGCCGATATTGGGCCGATGAAAACACGGACGTTAGGCCATCGTCCAGCCACCGTCACAATGTTGACTGGGTAGTACTCGTTTTGTGACTGTCAGGTCTCTACCCAGAAGCTCTAGTTCTTAGATTTCCATTCCAGGGTCTTATGTGGGAGGAGATGGAAGGTTGGACGTCCTTAAAGGCCTTAACATCACATGTGAGTCCTAAGTCTCACACCTCCTTACACCTGACTCTGGTTTGTTTTGGTTTAATACCCCTGCCCTTTGCCAAGTCAGTTTCTGGGATCTCAACACTTTGTAATTCACCAGACAATTTGTTAAATTTTTTCTCTTGTAATTTTATATGTAATATAACTCAACTCATAAACTCTAAAAATATGTTCAATCAGAAGCCCTGATTGATAATCCAAAGTCCTCACCAACCGGCTGAGTGTGATACGACTTTCCAATAACATTATATTGCCAATCAAGCAATCTTACATATTCAAACACTATGACCTCAGGCCACTTTGAAGTGCAGATAGTGCATGGTTTATGATTAAGAGAATTATAAGTTCATACCTTGAGTTTGGCAATAACTTCTGCTGCAATTTTCTCCGTAGTAATACATATTTTGTCTTTCCTTTTTGACCAGTCAGTTGCTCCCCATCTTAATTGCCCCCAAACCATGCTAGTCAGGTCTTCTTCCCTTGCCAGTGCACTTGCCTCATAACTGCAATGCAGTGTCTAAAAAAAAAAGAGATGGTGAAAGTTAACGGAATTGTGTATTTCATTCATCATACCTGCCAAGAAGTTTGTCGCTCCTGTTTGGTGAGTGGCAGGGGGAAGGAGCTGATAGAGCTTTATTCCCTATCAGCGTGCCTCGGCGGTCCAACGTCGGCCCGAAGCTGGTCCGATGCTACTGACATCGGACTGACGCTGGGCCGATGTTGGACCGCCGAGGCATGCTGACAGGGACGTAATTGTTCCATGATTTTGTCGTAAAATATAAATGAAAAAAGGTGGTAGCACTCTTAATAATAATAATAATAACATGGATTTATGTAGCGCTAATTTCAGTAAACTGCTCATCAGCGCTTTTTCAGATCAGATATTCACTTGTAGGAATTCTGAAACAAATGGGTTTTTAGATTCTTCTTGAAGCTTTCTAATGTTTGTGCAGTTCTCACTTTTTCAGGCAAAGTGTTCCAGAGTTTTGGTGCTGCATAGGAAAATGCTCGATCTTCAAATTTATTTTTGTTGCATGGAGCAGGTTCTGCTAACAGCTGCTTGTGGTTGCTTCTCAGGTTATGTTTCTGTAGAGATTTGACTTGAGCCAGTTCTTGTATGTATTGCGGTGCCTGATTGTTAAGTGCCTTCCATGCAGTTGTCATCAATTTGAACTGAATTCTTGCTGTGATTGGTAACCAGTGCAGTTGTTTCCTACTCTGGCTGACACTTTCATGTTTTTTCAATCTCTCAATTAAACGAACTGCCGAGTTTTGAGCAACCTGAAGTTAATTCAACAGTCAGGTGGCAGTGCCATATAATAGCCCATTTCCGTAGTCTAAATGAGGAGTGACAAGTGCGTTGACAGCAGTTTTAACTACTTCTTTGTCCAGGTTTTTTCGGAGTTTCGATAGGTTTCTCAAATTGAAACATGCATTACTACACATTTTGTTGATCTGCTTCTCCATGGTCATATTTTTGTCGAAGAGCACTCCTAAATTGCGGACATGGTTGGCAATTTTGATTTCTACATTGTCTACTTTGACAGATGTCATTTTAAGTTTCTTCAGTTGGTTTGGTGCTCCAATCAGACGAAGTTCAGTTTTATCTCCATTATTGCACAGCTTGTTGTCATGCAAGAAATTTCTGATTTCAGCAATACAATTTTCCATTTTCAGTTTTGCATGTTCTTCACCCAAAAAGGTTGGTTTAAACGACAGGATAAGTTGCTCATCATCAGCGTACTTCTGATCGTTAACTTCATTTCTATGTGCTACTTCACTGACTGGGGCAACATAGAAGTTAAATAAGATTGGTCCGAGTTTGGAACCTTGAGGAACTCCAAAGTTGAGTGGAAATTTGCTTGACGTTTTATAATTTATTAACACAGACTATGCCCTTTCAGAGATATAAGATTTGAACCATCTAAAGGCTGCACTGTGCACACCATACCTGTTGCGCAGTCTTTCTAGCAAGATTCAATGGTCAATTGTGTCGAATGCAGCTGACAAGTCCAGCAATACTAGCATTGTAACCTCCCCATTGCTCAGATTAAGCATAACATCATTATGGATTTTTGTTAAGAGAGTTTCTGTGCTATGAAATTGCTTGCATGCTGATTGTTTTTCATCCTCAAGATTGTTCTGAGTGAGGTGATCAACATACTGTTTGATTACAGCACTCTCAATGATTTTACTCAGAAAAGAAAGGTTAGAGACTGGCCGGTAGTTCTTTTTGATCAATTCAAGACCTTCTTTCTTCAAAAGTGGTTTGACAAGAGCATGCTTTAGTTCAAGGGGCATTTCTCCCAGCGTTAATGACATATTAACAATTTTCGTTATGATTGGCAGAAATTCATCAACACATTCAAGCAGTAGCCAGGTTGGCATTGGATCTAGTTGGCAGTGTTTGACTGGCATTTCAGTGATGAGTTTCTTAACTTCTTGTTTTGATAGAGACTTAAACTGATGTAAATTGTGGCTGAGGTTGGTTTGAGAGGCATCGGTTGTGATCTTCGTTCCTGAATCTAATTTAGATCTGATGATTTTTATCTTTTCATCAAAGAAGTTGTTTAAATCATTCGCTAGTTCTGTTTTATTTGTGTGATGGGGAAGAGGCAGATCTTGTTTTCTGTTGAGATGAGACTTTAGAAGTTTGAACATCGCCTTAGAACTTCCCTTTGTGGCTTGAATTTTACACCTGAGATCGTCTGATTTAAGCTTATTAAGCTTTTCATTGAGAGCATTTTGTTTTTCTTTAAAGATATTTCAGTTTTTTTCTAAACCAGTTCTTCTCCATAATTTTTCTGCTTTTCTCTTTTCCTTTTTAAGTGGTTTTATTTCTTGATTTGTGAATGGGTCAGGTTTTTGCACTGTCACAAGCTTAGTCTTAACAGGGGCGTGTCTGTCGAAAATAGTTTCAGTTGATTTGTAGTGTACCACAAGTCTGTTTAAATAGACTGATCGATTATGGTGTTGTAGTTTTTCTAACAGATGCTGTTCAATGTCTTTCTTGAATTTGGCTATATTTACGCTGCGGGTCTTTCGGAAGGAAATCTTTTTCTGTGGATTCTTGCCCTTGTTAATGTCTGTATTAAAGAGAATACAGTTATGGTCCGACAGAAGGTCACTGACAGCACAATCTATGAGAGTTGTTGTTTTATTGGTTATTACCAAATCAAGTGTGTTTCCGTCTTTGAGTGTTGGTGAAGATACATGTTTAACAAGGTCAAACATTTCAAGAATGTTGTTAAATTGGATAACTTTGGCATCGTCTGGTTTATTCACATGAAAGTTGAAGTCTCTGACTACTATAGTTCTTTAAAGAGTGCAAAGTGCTGCTCTGATATTGCTGGTGCTATAAACAGAATAGTACATAGAGGACACAGCCACTAATGCAAGATGCAGCAGCAGGCTGGTGAGAGGGCTTTGATATCTACATACTAAATGTATCTGGTCATTTGTCATTTTGCGTGAAAAGATCTTCCACAAAATCCCCCTCATCCCATGCGCTCTCCCTACTCACCCCCCCCCCCCAATACCCTTTATCTCTCTGTTCAATATGTTGCTTGATCTTTTATCAGATATTTGTTTTTCAAAAGGCTTGCATTAAATTGTCATTGAACAGTTTAATAGCTTGCGATGATGTGACACACATAGACAGACATAAGGGAAGTCGGACCAAAGTTAGTTTCCCATCTTTAAATTATCCCTCGTGTTACAAGGAGATATTTGTTTTTCAAATAGTTAGCCTGCATGAAATTGTCCCTAAACTGATTAATAGCTTGCACTGACAAGACACACATACATGTACCTCTTCACTCAAAAACATACCTTGACCAACTGTGCAAAAGAAGGCTCCATGTACAGGTCATCTGTTTTACCAACCAGCTTCTTCATAATGGAAGGTCCTCTTGTTGGGTAAATGATTTCTCCTTCTTTCAATATTTCCAAAATCTCCTTGGTCTCCTGTTCTATGTTAGATGTAGTTAAACTCTCAATCTTTTCTTCTATTCTCTTGTATTTGCTGAAAAAAAGAAGGAAATCTGTTGTGACTGATGCTAACTTCTACAAACTAAAAGAGAAAATCGGTCTTATCTTTTTCACATTGTTTAAAGTTTCAGTTGCCTTTCCGTGGCCCTAATGCACTGGGTCATGCTTCATGAACCGGTCCATTTTGCGTTACAGGTAAAAAAATCCCATTTTTCAGTTTTGCGATATTTTATCACTAAACTATTACACTACACAGAGCTTCAAACAGAACTTCATTATCTTGTATACTTTTCGAGATATCGACACTTTTTTTTTCATCCCTACCCTACCAGAGACCGACATAACTTAGTTATACCACGACTACTATACAATATATCAAATAGCTCAATCAAAAATAGAATACCGAAAAAATTGTGAATGATGCATCCTCTGAAATTCTAGATAAATTACGAAACCCAGTCCCTGTGCTCTGAGTTTTTATATGAAAAGGGTAACACAATGTTATATTCAAAACTGGTATATTTGCGGTGTTAGGTAGTCCACGGCTATATGATGTGATGCTAGTAATGTATTATGATGATAGAAATATTGCAGTGGATGATCTGATACAGAAATTGTTCCCCTCATGTAGTAACCTACAAATCATATGTATTCGCTAATACTCAATCTTAGCAGCATATCATACCAGATGTATTCAATTTGATTTTATGTTTGTTAAAAAGTCCTAAATTTGTCTATTCATTTAATCTATTCCATATGTTGATTCTTTAAGTTATCTATAGTAGTGCAGCATAATTTGAAATATATGAATAACTTTTATAGAAAACCCGTTGCAAGCAGGTATTTGAGCCATTTAGGGTAGGATGTGTGTGCTGAGTGTGACAGTGAAGAAGGCCATGGTGGTCCAAATTGATAAGCATAAATGGACATTAAATATGAAAGAGTGTGCATAAAATGCGAATGTAATGGTGTTATGTCTGATGTTGATGTACAATGTCAGATTGGAAACAAATGCACTTTGTATTTATGAGGCATACTGTGGTGGCAGCACTTGCTAGTGTGCCTGGCCCATGCTGCCACCTGGATAGCCTGACAGAAAGCATATGACCCAGTTCTGCACATTGATCAAAAGTTGGAGGGAAAGGTGTCAAATGAAGGTGTATTTTAAAGAAGGTGGGAATTATTCAAGTACAGGTAATATTGCAAAACAAAGTAAATGTTAGTGATGTGGCATATGCAACATTTGATGCGTGTGATGAGAACAGGGACACAGTTATGCTTGAGACATGGACCCAAAGGAGATAGCACTTTTATGTTTGGATAACAATGTATAGGGGGTCATACACAAAAGCGGCACAAGCCAAGGTGTATGCCTCCTAGACCAACTTAATAGTCTATGTATATTATCATTATGTTATTATTGTAAACAATCATATAGGTCGAATAAACTACATCTGTCTGTCTGTCTGTCTGTCTGTACCCATCACTCCCACTAGAATATGAAGATTTTTGATTTTTTGAAACGCTTTTTCTCAAAATTGCGACTTTTCACTAAAACACCTGTAACTTTCTTAATACTTAACCATTACAATGAGGTTTGTTGCAAACTGTTCTCGAGAAGTTGCTTAATCAAAGATGTCACGAATATCACATAAAGCAAATTTTTCTACGTGAAATGCTCACTGCAAAACTGCACTTTTTCCCCTTTGAAAAAGACTTGAATGTAACGTACTACTTGTGTTTCTGAGTGAAAATAGTCAATATACATTAAAAAAATAATACATTTCCTTTAACCTGGACATGTTCAGGAATCCTTATATGATTTATCATCATATATTTGACATTTATGTATTCCTTTGGAAGACAACTAGTCAGGGGATCATTGCTGACAGTGTTTCGGAATTGGTATGAATTCATAAGATGGTTAGATAGAGATACAGATGATAGATTTCGTATGTGCAGCCCTCTAAGGTCTGTTCCGGTCACTCACATGGTTTTTGAGAGGAGATAGGAGAGAGGATGTGAGTCTGCAACATGTTGCAAAATTACCCCAATGTGAGGGATCTTTTACTTGCCCAGCAAAGACTCTTGACATGGGCCAGCAATTTACACCTCATCTGAAAGACAGCAAGCTAGGATTTTGCTCCTAAGGGTCATTAGAACAAATATCCTGCACCCTCACCTTGTAGTTTTCAAGTTTTTCATTCCTTGAAGAGCGTCTTCCTCACTGGCTCCCTTTTCCTGGAATTGCTTCTTGATATTATCAATCTTCCTTTCCAATTTCTGCTTCTTCAATGCACTTAATGTCTGAATATCTGTCACATATTTTTGCCACCAGAGAATCCGTGTATAAGGAGTCACTTTGTCTCTGTCCTTGAAGTTAACATTCTTCTTTGTTATCATTCCAGACATGAGATCCCAAAGTACCTCATTTCCTGCAACTAATTCTGAGATTTGTTGCCATCGACCGTCATGCAAAATTCTCTCCATTAGTCTATGAAGTGGAGTTTTCCCCTCTCCATCCACAGCATCACAAAGGGCAGGAAGAGTTTCAATAATTTTGAGACAATTTTTCACAATGAGTCCTTTGATAGAGGAATAATGATTGGATTCACCCTTAACAATGTCACTTGGAAGATTCTTGATGACATCATTCAAGATGCTTTCCTTAGATATTGACTCTTCCCATTTCTTGAATGCCTCTTCCAGAAAAGTCAAAACTGAGTGCATCATTGAATCTGATAGGTAAGAACTCAAATTTCCCAAAAACAAAGTGAAAGCGGTAATTAATGATAGCCCATTTCCTTGTCCCAAAGGGTGGAAAGGATCTCCTCCTTCTCTGACTAGGAATGTCAGCAAGTCCACAAAATATGAATTCCACTCCTTCTCCCTTACACAATAATAGCTGTAGTTCCACAAAATCCTGCAAAAGAATGAAGAGATTATGGAAAACAAGGAAAGGAGGTGACAGGTAGGGGAGAGTGGGGCACCATACGCCAAGGGGCACCATAAGCCATGGCCCCTACAAAACATACAGCATGATAGAACAGCTAGATGTGAAGACCATATATTCATTTTTTCGTGTGTGTAGAACTTGCTAGGGTAGCAGTCATTATCTTTATTTTCATTGTAGGACCAAGAATTGAAACAAATACTTGAATTGAAAAAAATGCTTTTGACCAGTAAAAGTAAATATTGAGCAGTGGAACTTTTTCTTAGTCTTCTTAGAGAAGGTGAAGCATGTGCTAGGATGATGTCATAACATTGCCCCGCTCTCCCCTGAGGTACTGTAAAATTGCATTATATGTTTTGGCCTATGTTTATACATCTATGATATAATATTCATTTTAATTATCTGTTTATCGATCAAGCTTATGGATGAATTAAGCGATGTCATTCATTAAATGTCATTTCCACTGCACTATTTCTATATGGTAGTAATTAATTGGAAACTTACAGGGTGGGGACCAAAAACACATATATAAAACATGGCATTTTTTAAGGATAGCAGACATGCAGACGTCTGCATTTTCCACAATATAGTCACTGCAGACGTCTGGAAGTCCTCATTTATTGATCTGTACAGACGTCTGCTAAGACCAGAATTACTGCCCTTACAGACGTCTGCATTTTACAGGTTTAGCATTTTACAGACAACTGAGGATTCCTCAACACTCACTCTGTTTGTCTGCTGTTCATTTTAAAGACGTCTGCACAGTTAAGATTAAGCGTTCTTACAGACGTCTAGTTCTTACTCTTTTTGGCATTTCACAGACAACAGAGGATGTTTCACACTCACTCCATTTGTCTGTTAGGCATTTTACAGACGTCTGCACAATGAAGATTCACTCCTCTTACAGACGTCTGGTTCCTACTGAATAGATGATATACAGACGTCAGGTTACTGAAAATAACCAGATACAGACGTCTGGTTAACTTGGAAAAATGAAAGATACAGACGTCTGGTTAATCTGGAAAAATGCTAAATACAGACGGCAATGCTATTTATGTAAATGCCCATACATCGTGTTATTGTCTGCAAGTTCTGAATTTGTTAGTGATACAGACTGTCTGTAAGTGGCCTTTATTTTACAATACCAGACGTCTGGTAGCACTCTAAAATCCATCTATTCCAGACGTCTGTAAGTAATTATACAGACCGATTGCATTTGCAATCCAGACCGTCTGTTACAGGCTAATTATTGATAGAGCCAGACGTCTGCTATAGGCAAAAAATGCAAAATACAGACGTCTGCATGTCTGCTAAACCCTTTTTTGGAGCTGTTTTATAGCTCCAAAAACATGCACAAATGAAAAATGCAAATATCTCAAAAACAGTAAGATTTCACAACAAGTAGCTTGGCACACCCAAAGTACACATAGAAGACAATGTTTTCATTCTATTTGGCCACCATTATTTTAATTACACACTGCACACGGTAGCGGAAAACACTGCAACTGTCTACAATAAACTTTTCTGACATATTGGTCGCCTCTGCCTTGATGATAGCCTTCAGAGCATTAAAACTGGGATGGAAAGTTCTATTAGTAGCCCTCTCCAAAATGTTCCAGTCAGCATATTCAAGGGGGTTCAGGTCTGGACTGGATGGTGACCGAAAGTCAGCTTTCCAGAAATTGGCAAAATTGTTCTTACAGAAATGCTGATTTTTTCTGGCAGGGTGACAAGGTGCCCCATCTGGGTTCACACATAATTTCCATCTGGAAATGCTGACTTCAACAGTATAACCTGTGGTATCTAAATATCTTGTAGTACACATCAGCTCCAATTTTCTCTCAAGGCTTAAAAAAGTAGGACAGCATATTTTTTCCATCAGTGGCAGTGACTCCTAGTGCCATAATTTGGGCTGGATATTTTTTCCTGAATATCTCCTGGACCTCAGCTGTTGATCCAGCCAGGCAGTAATCATTTATCTTATTGACAACAGCATCTACAGTGAAGAGTTTCTCATGTGGGATACACACAAAGTGTTTTGCTGAGACCTTATGTATTTCTTAACTTTTTTGCATCTTTTAAGTCTCCTTTATTTCTTGGCTGCTGTCAGGAGATGCCTTATAGTCCTGGCACATATATTAAAGCCTAAGTTCACTGATACATGGTTTCTCATTGTTTTGGTATCAACATTCATCTCTCCAGCCAGCCTCCGCATTGAATTTGTGGGGTCCACTGCAATTTTCGCCTCACTTCCTTAATAAAATCAGGACATCAATTATTATTGGCTTTACTACTGCCTGGCTGTCTCTGGACACCTTTTTGCGGCCTCATTACCTTCTTAACATTAAATACTGTCTGTGAGGGCAGTTAAACAATACCGGAGATTCTCCTGGGAGCAACTTCTGCGCACAGCAAATCAGAGACTCTTTGCCTTTTCTCTCTCTGTGAAGCCACTTTTGCTCAGAATGAGTTAATACTTAACTATAATACACTTAACACATATCTGATCATCGACTAATAAGTTTCACTGCAGTCCTTTGAGCTGTTTAATGGCTATCTGCTATACAAATCAGTGCAAGTTTTGTTTAAGAGCAACATATCAGCAAAGAATTTGGCATAGAAAATGTGTGGCAGATATCTTTTATCCCTTCCAAAAATTGAATGGAAGTGCCCTACACCCCTGAAAATGGCCTCCACTAGCATTTTACTAGACAAATCACCTCAAATAATTTTTCTTGTTACCTTAATCCACCTCATTTGTACCTCAAATCGGACCTTGACAAACACCCTTTCAAAATCCAAAACCAATGGCTTGACCAATATTGCTACCGAACAACAGGGTGCTCTTGTGTCTTTGTCTCCAATGTCATGTCATTAACGTCACACCCAGTGATTTTTCTCATTAAAAATCAAGTGACCAACATTTTTTTAAACCACTTTAACTTTCACGACCTTTAGGAACCCTAGAAGTTGACTGAATTATCTGCAAGTTCACAAACTGCATGAAATATAGATG
This sequence comes from Platynereis dumerilii, assembly GCA_026936325.1. Taxonomy (NCBI): domain Eukaryota; kingdom Metazoa; phylum Annelida; class Polychaeta; order Phyllodocida; family Nereididae; genus Platynereis; species Platynereis dumerilii. The sequence continues at coordinate 237,366 of JAPTHN010000004.1, forward strand.
ATTACACTTCTTATTTACAACATGTCTGTTGTCCTATCATGATTTTTCATTAACATACGCCCTCCTAGTTAATTTTGACAATGTATATCTGGACAAAAATCACTGTGGAAGTTTGCTTTGGTGTACAAAAGTATCAATGTAAGCCAAGATTGACATCATATAGCATATTCACTGGTTCAAGGAAATATTTGTTGAAAATTGTCATTAACGTCACATGTAATTAACAAACATGGTTTTTGTAAACTATGTGTGATACTAACAGCAGTTTTGGTATTATCACTCTAAAATACCAAAATAAGAAACGTTGGTCATTGGCAAATGAAATGTCACAAGCATTTTGAAAGTCCTGATTTATTTGCAGGGTTGCAGCAGTATACCACTTCGGTAAGGTTCCTGGGTGCAGCATACGTATAAAAACAACAACATTTCTTACATTTTTCCAATAATTTTTGCACTCATCATATTTACTAACTTATATGTGACTGCATGCACTAGTAAGAGACTCAGGAGTAATTTAACCAGCCATTAGTGTCATTCATATGCATCATATTTTGTCATTAACGTCACAGATTCACTGCTCAGAAAAAGCTAATTTTGGGGTGTTTATTGCTTGAAGTGTTGCACAGGATCTTTTATCGCAGGAATCATTTGGCATGTGTGCAATTTAGTAATTAAACAGACTTTGCTGTGCTGAAATCAAGTAGTGTCAAAGAAAAAGTAAATGGAAGTGTAGAAAAAATTAAACATGTAATTATTTGCAATTTATTTTCAATGTGGTTGCTGTCAGGCAAATAGCAATACTCTTTTTTTGATATGATTGTTCTGCCGATATCTCATACTCCCTCTGCATCTGTCAGGGTGATCTGATTGTGTGAATTCTGAGAAATATTGGATGATTTTACAGCATGATGTTAATGACGCCTAAAAGCAATACCCTGGTATTTACATCCACTGCACATAAAAACTGTGCTTCCTGACCCTTGGACATCAAAGTACAATGAAAGGTGATTGTTTTACCTACCAAAATAAATCAAAAGGAACTCCTTTTAACGTGATTTCAAATCAACTTTATTCCTAACTAAAAGTTCACAGTTTTCAAATTTTGACCCATTTGGTTTCCTAAATATCTGCCAAATTTCTAAACTCTACAATTAAATGACTACTAGAACATTGCCTATTCTGGAAATTTTTCCGCTCAACTGGAAATGAGTCCATTGCCAACCTGCGACCTGTCAACTAGCTGCACAAGTGTGCCCCAGGCCTAATTAGCTGTGCTGAATTTTGGATCAATAATGTGCTCAGATACTTCTTAATCATGTGCATGCAGGCCAAATAGTGACAGGGCGACTCTCCTCAACTTGTGCAATGATATTGCAAACAAAAGCTTGTTTACTGAAACAGTTTGTCATTTTCAATACAAACACCAAATTCAAATTTTTAAGTCCCAGATCCAATGCCAAGGATCACTAGCCTTCATTTCCTGTTATCATTCATCATAAGCATGAGAATAGCTCCTTCTTACATCAAAATATCATTAATCATTTGTATTTAAAACCTAATAATAATAATAATTATTAATTACTTATATAGCGCCAATTCCAGTAAACTGCTCATTGGCGCTTGGTTAGATTAGTTGAGGTTTCTGTAGTATTTTGCAAAAAGATATGTTTTCCATCGTTTCTTGAAGTTATCCAGTGTTCTTGATTTTCTCACATTTTCAGGTAAGCCATTCCAAAGTGTTGGTGACGAAAAGGAGAGTGTATTGTGTATTGTTTAATGTTCCTGATGACTCTGATAATTAGAGCGCCAACTATTCTGATTCTGATTCTACTTTTCGTGAAATCTGCCCTATACTAAAAAAAATATACTGGCCCTGAATACCTAGTTGATTTTTGTTATTAGGCATACACTTTTCTAATTTAGCGTCTGTACAACAGATTTTCTGTGGGGTTGCCAACATAAACTGAGCCAAATAAAAAAACGGAAAAAATTTTTTTCTCAGGGCTTTATTTTTCTGTATTTGCTTCAGATGGGCTATATATTGTATGCATGTGTGTAATCAGGTATCAAAGTACTCAGTTACAAAACATAATTCCAGTGTGATTGTTATTTGCACATCTGTGGACGAGTTTATCACATTGGGGTATGGCTAGTGGACTGGGGCATTAGGCATCCCACAGAGCAAATCTAATGATTTCAGGTGAAAGCTTGAAGAAAATGATGAAAAAGGCCATACAATTCATTTCAGTTGTAATCGATTAACATGCTAAAATTTCGTTTTTTTGAAAAGTCATGTCAGAGTTTGTCACACACATTGATATTCCAGTGAAACAATGCAGCGGTGGAAACAGGTCCTAAAACAGTCTGAGAGTGGTAAAAGGTTTAGGGTCCATAAAAAAGACTTTACACGCCCTGTATAGCAGATACAGGACAAGCAGCAGTACCAAGTGTACCCGCCGCATGACATTTCTTGCCGGGGCAGATGCCAGGTCGTGAGAATAGCAAAAAGAAGGCACACCAACAAACACAATGCCAATTTTTACCTGTGAAGCTGTAATAAAGGTTGTGTTAGGTCTTTCTGATGGACCGTAAGACTTTTTGATACCACAGCTACTGTACAGGCTGTTTGACGACTTGTTTCCAATGCTGCATTGCTCCATAGGAATATCATTGTGTGTGACAAACTCTGGTCTGACTTCCTGAAAACCTAAATTTTTGATAAGTTACATGGCACTTAATAGAAGTTAATTGGGTGGCCTTTTTCATCATTTTCTTCTAGCTTTCACATGAAATCATTAGATTTGCCCTATGGGTTGCCTAATACCCCCATCCAGTGGCTATACCCCAATGTGACAAACCTAGCAACAGATACACAAGAAATGGCCACAATTGAATGGTTTTAAGCCAATGGGTTCTTTGACACCTGATTATAAATATACATAAACTCAAAAGCCCATCTGAAACTGAAACAAAAAAATACAGCCCTAGAAACAGTTTTGCGTTTTTTATTTGGTTCAGTTTAACTTGGGAAGGCAGGAAAAGCACAGAATTGTGTGGTGGACTAATAGAAATCTAACTAAGGGGAAAAAATTAAAACAATCAGCAGTCACTGATGGGCTATACATAGAGCTGTCCATTAGGTCATAGCCCTACATGTATGGATTAGAATTTGATTAAATATATAGGCCTACAAAGAATTTATTAAGTACAAAAGATAAATTAGAGAAAATTTCATAGTCATTTAGTCAAGCTGCAACAATAAACTTTACAAATAGCTATTTTCAAGCCGAGTTTAATGGTAAAATATCATGTCATTACTGGGTCACTTGAGTCAGCAGTCTTCTGATCTTTGGAGAAAACAGGCAGAGTTTATTTATTGTGGTCTAGGACCTAATTATTGCCTGGATTTTCTAATGTTGGAATCTACCTAAATTGGGTGAGTTTGGTTTACCTTACCTTTTCTTGTTGTTGAAGTTGGTTTACATATATTTTATTATTTATTCTAATTAATTAGATTGTAACACAAAGTTATATTTTCTTAGGGTCTGGTATTGATGATTGAGGTAGTGCTGACTGAGCTGTGTTAACCTCACCAGTGTCTGGATAGGTAATCATTATTCCTATTTGTTTGTTTGCTTGTGTGTATATATTTAATTAGGTGATTAGATTGAATGAACATAACTTCTGTAGTTATGATAAGTAAACAGTTTGTCTATTTGTACTGTCTGATGTAACATCAGTGGTGTCCCTATGGGGGAGCACGAGGGGGCACAGGCCCCCCCATATTGGACCTGTTCCCCCCCAGGTGCCCCCCCATATGAACTTTCCAACTCTGGCTAAAATATACAATTAGTATCAGGGTGCCCCCCCAGAGAATCGCGTGCCCCCCCAGGTGCCCCCCCCCGCTTGAGACCCCCCAGTTACGCCACTGTGTAACATAAGCTTGGTTTTAATTATGTAATGAGTGATTGTGTTGATCTACAGTTGTATGGTGATTTGGTATGACATAATGTGTTTTACATTGTAGGGCATGGTAACTGGTTGAGTTCACCTGGTAATTGGTGATCAGTTGTACAAACGATGGAATAAATCGGCCTTTTAAATATACCTGTGTGGCGTTGAGTTATTACTGTTACACTTAATTATTTATTTCTATTTTTTATTTTTGCACTAAATTAAGCATTAGTACATTACTTGGGGGGGCCTACTCATAATATGGCAGAATTTGAGAATGTTTTGAACGATCTGGATGTTGAAGCCAAGAAGAGGCTACTGGATCATCTCATTCAGGGATTAAACGAAGAGTTTAAGAAGAGCTTGTCGGAAACTTTAGTGAAGAGAGAAGATAAACATCTTCAAGATCAAAATGAGGGGAGCTGCAGTTATGATGACAGGAAGCTTCCAACACTTCCAAAATGTTCTGGTGCTAATGCTAAGGGTGAAACCATTTATAAGCGCTGGAAATTTGAAGTTAATGAACTTAGTCAATCTGGTTGCCCTGATTCCAAACTTAAACGGGCAATTCAAAAGTTATTATTTGGCTTGGCAGCAGATACATTCATGTATCTTGGCAAGGTTTCTACAGTGACATCTATTTTATCCAGATTTGATGCCTTGTACATGACAACTGATGATGATGAGTCAGCTTTAGCACAGATTTACTCAGCAACACAGCAGAAAGAAGAGTCTCTACCAACATGGTTTACAAGATTGGAGTCAATGCTAAATGTTGATTGTTTGTCACTGCCACAGGAACAGAAGGACAAGATGTTACGTTCCAGGTTCTGGAAAGGACTTGCATGTGAGACCACCAAGAATGCTTTGCTTCACAAGTTCGACAGTGGATCATCAGCTATGGAACTTCTTCAAGCAGCGAGACAAATCATGGAAGAGGCAAACAAGATTAAATCTGCTCACTGCAACATCAGCCAGATAAATCGTGGGTCAAGTCAGCAAGATACTTTGTCATCATTGTTGGAGAAAATGTCAACTCTGCAAAATCGCATTGAAGAATTTGATTCTCGATTGAAGAATAGCTTAGGACAACAGTCATCACGTAACTTAGGACTACAGTTATCACATTCTTCAGGACATCAGTCATCACATTCTTCGCGACAACAGTCGTCACGAACTTCAAAGTCATCTAGAACTTCACATTTTAATGGCACTTGCTTCAAATGCAAGCGCTATGGACATAAAGCAGCTAATTGCAGAGTGAAATCCAGGAATGCCCATTTAAACTTCATAGTGCCAGTGCAGGGAGGTCATATGGCGCAACAGGAAAACCCTCCTCAAACGCAGCAACATTAGTTGGACCAGCTACAGAAACAGTGGTGGAGCTGAATGGAGTCAGCGTTCAAGCCCTGATTGACACAGGCTCACAAGTTTCAACTGTTTCCAAGAGTTTTTAATGATAAACAATTTTCAAATAAGGAGATCCGCTCTCTAAATGAGATTTTACATGTGGGAGCCAATGGATCTCAACTACCATACTTTGGTTATGCTGAGCTACAGTTGAGGATACCTGGTTTTTTGACTGATTGTGACTACATACCAGCTCTATTTTTGATTGTACCTAACACTTCTTACAATTCAACAACTCCAGTTTTGTTGGGTACTAATATTTTGTACACATGCTCCCAGCTGCAGTCGGGTTAATTTGGGTCTACATCCAATGTGTGGCAAAGAGCTTTCAATGTCAGCAGGATACAGATGCAAACTCGGGTCTTAGGAATGCCTGTGTACACTCAGAAATCCGTGAAGATTCCAGCGGCAAGCTGAGTTGTAGTTCAAGGATTTTATGGATCTTTGTCATCGAGGTACTTGGGTAACAAGTCCGTCCTGATTGAAGCCGATGGAAACTTGAATCTGCCGAGTGGACTACTTGTGACACCAGTTTGGATCAGCGGTGAGGATGTAACTTGTCATCTGCAAGTTGAAGTCAACAACATCAGTCAGCGAGACGTTGAGTTAGCCGCACATACTGCATTTTGGGATGTTTACCCTGTGGATGTGGAGAGTTATAGGACATCAGACCATGCTGCTGAGACTCTGCATCACTGCCAACAGACTATGATTGAAGATAGATTTACTCTTCCAGATGAAGACTTCTTGAAGATGTTTCAACTATCTCATATGTCTAATGACCAGCGGGAACAATTGAGGAGATTGCTACTGAAGTGGAAATGTGTGTTCTCACTTCATGATCAGGATTAGGATAGGTCAAAGGTTATGAGCATCACATCAATTTGAAAGATCATGCTCTATTTAAGGATAGATTTCCACACATTCCGCCACACATGGTTGAAGAAGTGAGAGAACACTTGAAGAACATGGAGAAATCCGGTGTGATTCAGAAAAGTCACAGCCAGTACTCTTCGCCGTTGGTATTAGTTAGGAAATCGGACAAAACTTTAAGATTTTGTGTAGATTTTAGAAAATTTAATAAGCGTACTTTGTCTGACTGTTACAGCATGCCGTCTGTGGAATCGACTTTGAACAGATTGGCAGGAGCGAAGTACTTTTCAAGCATGGATCTGAAGACTGGTTACTGGCAGATCCCACTCGCACCTGAGGACAGACACAAGTGTGCTTTTTCAGCTGGGGTTCTGGGCTTCTGGGAATATTTAAGACTCCCAATGGGTCTCTTGAATGCTTGTAGTTCTTTTCTACGTATGATTGAATCTGTGATGGATACACTCAATTTGGATGCATGTCTTCTCTACTTGGATGACATAATAGCGGCATCTGCTACTTACGAGCAACATATAGAAAAGCTCGAGAAGGTTTTACAGCGTCTTTGGGAGAGAGGACTAAAATTGAAGCCAAGTAAATGCTCTTTTCTTCAGGAGGAGATCAAGTACTTAGGATGTCTTGTGTCAGCGGATGGTGTCAAGGCAGATCCGAAGAAGATTGAGTCGGTTCGACAGTGGCCTGTACCTCAGAATTACATACAGCTGAGAAGATTCTTGGGTTTCAGTGGATATTTTAACAAGTTCATCAAGGACTACGCTGTGATTGCTAAGTGTCTTCACGAACTACTGAAATGTGCTTTGGAGTAGAAAGGGAAGATCTGCAAAAATACTCCATTTTTGTGGCAAGATGGTCATCAGCAAGCTTTTGATAAACTGATACATGTTCTAACATCGACACCTGTACTTGCCTTTGCAGACTACACAAAGCCCTTCGAAGTGGAGACAGATGCATCAACATCAGGTCTAGGAGCAGTACTTTTTCAAGTGCAAGATGGAGTCCTACGCGTCATCGCATTTGCCAGCAGGAGTCTAAATGTTGCGGAAAGCAGATATCCAGCACACAAGTTGGAATGTCTAGCTTTAAAATGGGCTATATGTGACAAGTTTCGGGACTACCTATATGGTGCACCATCTTTCATAGTCACGACAGATAACAACCCATTAGTCTATTTGATGAGCTCTGCGAAATTGGATTCGCTGACTCACCGTTGGGTAGCAGAATTGTCTCAATTCAACTTTGAGATCCGGTATCGAAGAGGAGTGGAGAACAAAGCTTCAGATGCTTTGTCAAGACTGTCAGAAGCGACAGTGAAGGCAATTTGGGATGGCACACCTGTGGATGATCTTGTCAGTTCTTGCAGTATGTCACATCAAGTAATTCCTGATGAGGATGTTACTCCGGTAGGTGGAATGTCTAACTTGGAGTGGTCTGAAGTTCAGAAGAAGGACCCTTGCATTAAGACAATGCTTGAGTACATCAACTCTCAACAGAAGCGTCGTCCTTCATGGTATGGTATGGTATGGTAAAATTTTATTTAACGTCGTTTTAAAATCAAGTGGTAACGCCGTACGCAAGCAAAGCTTCTAAACAACAAAACTACAATTGAAATGAATCACAGAAAAACAGTATTATAATACAATTATGATACTATTTTAACAAGTTGATGATGAGTAATATCTACAACTACCTAGTACTAAATAACTAATTAATTTCTACCTGTTTAAGAGTATCTCAAGGCACCATAAAGAGCAGCACCATAGTCAGGTACATAGCAATTCATAATTTTTAGCACCTAGTATGGTAAACAAATTGTCACTTTCACACATATATACATACAGTTGGGTCAAACGTTAAGTGTTCAATGTCATTAATCACCATTAATTAGTGTCCATGCCATTGCTTTTATACAAAATTGGCATAAAATTCATTTACTCGTACACAACGGAAAAGGAAAACAGAAAGTATGAAGCATGGACCAGCAGTAACCGCTCAATGCCCATGCAACATATTCGGTATTCCCTTTGATCCGCATGTACTAATGATCTTAAGTTTGAAATATGATTACATGTTCGGATTATTCAATTAAAAACAGCAAATCCAACTTCAAAAGTTTACAGAAATTCAAAATTGCTTACATTGTCTAAGTTCAGAAACCAGGCATTGACAGCAGATTTGAAGCTTTTGAGGTTCTCCAAATTCTTTATTTCTATGGGAATAAGCGACCATAACTTTGCGCCATAGTATCTGAAACTCTTTTTGCCATAACTAGTTGTAGCATAATTTGGAATGTTAAAGCGGTTATTATCTCTCATATCATAATTCAACTCTCTTGATGAGAAGAGACTTTGGAGATACCGAGGACCTATACTTGTTTTTATTTCACCTACAGATCCTCCTGGATTTGTGTTATTATGGAAGGAACGTCGGAAGTTGTTTGCACAGGATGAAGTATTGTTCCGCAGGAGACTGATTGATGGAAAAGAAGAACGACAAATCGTATTACCACTTGATCAGAGACGTTATGTTTTCCAATTATTGCATGAGGACATGGGACATATGGGACAGGAGAGGACATTGGACTTGATCAGGAGTAGATTTTTTTGGCCGAAGATGCAGAAGGAAGTAGAAGGATGGGTGCGTACCTGTGATCGATGTCTGAGGAGGAATAAGGTGGGAAATGTTCACCGAGCAGAGTTACATCCAATAATTTCTAAACGGCCATTGGAGGTCGTATGTATGGACTTTCTCAGTGTTGCAACTTCTGTTGGTGGCTGCAATTCCATTTTAGTTCTCACAGATCACTACACCAGGTATGCGATGGCTGTGCCGACGAGGAACCAGACTGCATTAACAACAGCTAAAGCACTTGTGGACTTGTTTGTATTGCATAATGGTTTGCCAGAGCGTCTACACTCTGACCAAGGGCCCAATTTTGAAAGCAAGGTGATCAAGGAACTTTTTCAAATGTTGAATTTTCTGATTCTGATTCTGATTCTGATTCTACTTTTCGTGAAATCTGCCCTACACTAAAAAAATATACTGGCCCTGTAGACCTAGTTGATTTTTGTTATTAGGCATACACGTTTCTAATTTAGCGTCTGTACAACAGATTTTCTGTGGGTTGTCAACATAACTTAGGAAGGCAGGAAAAGCACAGAATTGTGTGGTGAACTAACAGAAATCTAACTAAGGGAAAAAAATTAAAACAATCAGCAGTCACTGATGGACTATGCATAGAGCTGTCCATTAGGCCATAGCCCTACATGTATGGATCAGAATTTGATTAAATATATAGGCCTACAAAGAATTCATTAAGTACACAAGATAAATTCGAGAAAATTTCATAGTCATTTAGTCAAGCTGCAACAATAAACTTTACAAATAGAGTCAGGTATGGCAAATCCGTCCAGGAGGGTAATTCCCTCCACCCCCTAATATAGGCATAAAATTAAATTTATTACAATTGTGTGAGTTTTAAATGAAAGATGAACTCGTTGTTCAACTACTTTTGTCGAATTTATTGTGTTAACAGCATCTAAAAGATATTTCAGGTCGATTTAAAAACAGTGGACAAAATACAATCAAATCCTGTGACGTCATCACAGCCATTTTGAAAATTACTTGAAGGCATCTTGTTGGCCTATTTCCGTCAATAAAACACGTATGGAAGAGGCAAAAAGTCATGAATGAGAAGCAGAATTGTAGTATTTTTTATAGGATTTGGTAAATGATTTAATTGCAACTCCTAGAGAGGTGATACAATGGAAATAAAAGTGGACGGAATTACCATCATTATTTCATAGGTTGCTTGATTGGTTGATTGTAAATCCGTCCACCAGCTAAAAATCGGGGTATAAAAGTGCTTTTGTGACTTTAAATATCTGTAAATGGCATAACACTGATTAAAGAAGTTCGATTCAGCTATTACACGACTTGATTGGGTTACAAGGGTTCTTAAATTGTAATTGAGCCAGTCAATTGAAATTCTCCCTTGTTAACTTAACCTCTATTATCTAATTCTTTTATTTTAAGTGAAATCAGCACCCCACTATTCTAAAATCAACCGAAAATCCTTTGTTAGAGATAATAGATTGCAAAACTTAAAGAAATCACAAAATATGATATGTGTGTGCTGCATAATGCTCTGTGGACGGAATTACCCTCCTTACTGGACGGATTTACCAGCAACCTAGACAAGAGTTAGGTGCCCTTACCTTCAAGTTTTGTTGCCTTGGTTTCAGCAATAATTATTTGAATATTAGACTTTTTTGGCTGTTTATGGTAATATGGAATACGCTCCTTCCGATGGACTAATTTTTATTTTTGTATGTATTCCCATTTTCCTAGAAATACAGTTTTAGCCAAAAGTGGAAGGATTTACCCTCCTTGACTCTAGCTATTTTCAAGCCGAGTTTAATGGTAAAATATCATGTCTGTATCTTTATAGACCTGGGACAGGGTATAACCGTTTATCATTTCCCAGATATTAATTCCAATCCGAGCACCTTACATCCATGGCTGTGCTTCCCAATTATTAACTACTGATCAGTTTGATCATTAACCAAAAGACTTAAAGTTCAAAACAGCTATGCACTCTGCTAAATAAATAAGGTCCAAGCAAAAGGTACATTCCACCTTGAGGATTTCTCAATTACTGATCTTTATTGGTACAATACAATCAACAGTTTAGTCCGGCCCCTGACCTTCAGGCCCCCACCTCATTCACCAATCACAGGCCAGTATCATTCCTACAATATTTGATTGACAGCTGGGTCATGCCCCAGCACAGACACATACAATTCATACATTTATCAATAGGGGGCTCTGTTAGCCTGTCCCTGCTAGTTACACTTTAGTTCCTACAATTTACTACAGGGGCATCCTATGGTTCCCTGGCAACCAGTACACATAACACTTCTATTCATTACACACAGGTGGCACTGCTGGCTCTCCCTGGTATTCATTATACAATTGACATTCATACAATTAAGGATTCTATAACCCCAAGCTACTTAAGTGCTAATAGCATCTACATACAAGCCACCTTGAGTGGACTTCAATGCCAACCTAAGTAGTTATGCATACATTAGTTATCAGGGCTGGCTGCACAAATTGTAGGCAATGCAATTAGGGTGGTCCCCTTAGGTTTGACACTCCTTTGAGGTCCTATCTGGTCTACAATTAATCCTGCTGCACACCTGGCAGGTGTGCCAATAACTTATGCAATTTCCCTGATTCACAAAGGGCATTAGGCCTTTGTGACATCTACATATGTGGGCTTATTGATAAAGGAGATTGCCTATCTGACACTTGAGTTTAAAGGCAGATAGCTTGACTGCTTAGCCCTTAATCACACTTAGTTACTAATACTTGCAAAACAATTCTACAAAATATGTTCCTCATACATATATATAACTATGGATGACAATGTGACATTTCAGATACATATCTAACAATATAAACATGATTGCTAACTACATTTGTTACACACCTCCCCGCGCGAGAGTAGTGTGGTGCTATATTTAGCGACGCACGTTATGAGTAATTAATTATAACAAATGTTTACAATATATTAAGTGCTTATTCATAATTATAATTGACCACCCTAATCACTGATTAAGCATAGTCGGCTTAAGGTCTGTTAAGCAGTGCCTCCCGTCCTGGTAATGATAATTATTGATGAGCATTGTGATATGCATACCAAAATGTTGGGAATGTAAAATTTTACCTCTTTAAGAGTAGGATTTTTATGTTTCAAACATTACATCATTACTATATTTCAATTAAAAGACATATAATACAATAAGTTGGTCCAGAACTTCAGCTTCGCGACCTCAGAGCTTGATCTTCGCGACCTCAGAACTTGATCTTTGCGACCTCCGTACGTGATCTTCTCTTTTGATTAGTGCGCCAATGCATTTAGCATTGATCTTAGGAGAGCGCCTCGATTAGTGTCTGTGGTGCGCGAATGCATTTAGCATCCATCTTAGAAGGTGCGCTTTGTTCAGTTCAATTGTGCGCAGAAGCATAGTGCAACTATCTTAGAAGGTGCGCAATACATGTGGCCAGTGACTGCTTAATATTAAAATGCTGTTCAAAGAGATACATGCGACTTATTGGCAGCCACTGGTCCCTTATTTAACAGTTAATACAATATAATACAGTAGTAATATGTTTACAAGTATATGTGTTATAATACAGCATTTACAACATTGCATTTTGTCAATCATTCTAAAGTTATTATCGGTTCTAGTTTGCCATTTAATAACAGGATTCTACATCAATTGACGTTGTCATTGACTGACGTCATGTTTTGCGTGCTACATTTTTCTACTAATATTACTCTTAGTTGTCACCTGCAGTACATTCTATTTCTGACACATCAATCTTAGTGATATTTATTCTAGCATTTAACATATGTTGTCTATATTTACGGCTCGTCATCCTCCAGTATTATTTTCTGTAACATCATGTTGGCCTACTGATAATGGTTCATGCTGCCTGCTATGTTTGGTAATAATGGCCAAACAGTGGCATTGGGGTCTGCTATTGCAGGGAGATCAGTCCTGCGAGCAGGTGGGCTTACTGTATGGGCAAGAGGTCTTAGTGCTAATGCCTCTGACATTTCAACATCCTTTGACGTTGCTCCAGTATGGCCGTCCTTGTGCTGACGTTTCATTACCATCTTAAATTTTGCCCATAAGTGTTTACCTTTTAATAAGGCAAACGCCACAATTACCCAAAGTATGGCAATCAAGCCGCTATTTATCCAGACATTTGTCCATGTGAGGGTCTTATTGTCATGCTTAATTGGGTTGGTGTTCAATAGATAGTTTACATCTGCTTCCAGAGTGGGCATCGCCGACTGGTCGGCTGTTAGGGGCATGACGTCATGGAGCGCTTGTGCGTGCAGTCTATTGGTAAAGTTAAAGTGTGCGGGGATTCTTAAAAGGGGCAAGCTATAGTGGCGATTTAAATACAATCTGTCAATGCAAGTAAAGGACCAGCCTTTACCACTGACTTGACATGGGCGTTTGCACGTGATGTTATAGGTGCCCAATGGGAGATTCCTGTGGACCTCGGGTTCTCGAGCACACCGGGTGACCAGGGTCTCTCCCCAAGATGTGACAATATATTGATTGGTTGCAACCGAATTAACAATTGTGTCACCTGTAGTATGTTGCACTATTGCCTTGCATTTATTAGTTAGTTCTGTTCTATTAGTGATAATCCCTCTTGCACATTGTCTACTTGGGCCTGAATACTGTGCCTGAGCTTGGCATAAGCTTGGGTAAAATCCGACACACCTTATGGGTTCCCAAATGCTGCCAGTCATGGTGTCAAATGCATATGCTGGTGCTAACTTAAGTTTTACAGTGAGATCAGAACTATTGACAGGTGTCGGGTGCGTACTGATTTGGTAAAGTAAATAGGGGCTGTCTGCAACAAGAGGCAATTCTAATTCATACACAAGTCCATTACCAGGATGCCACATAGGTGTCACTTTTAAATATCTATAATACCAGGAGAGATGACTTACCAATTTGTGTGACTTGCTAGCTTCTGCTAGGATTTGTGACAGTTGCACTTCTGACAGGAGATCTCTGTTGAGTTTGCCTAGCTCCAGCTCAGCTTGTTGTCTTCTATAGATAGCGACTTGAGTGACGTGGGCGTCTATGGCGTTGTCCCTCGTGTCCATGTATCTGTCTAGCTCGGTGACCATCTCGAGTTGGGCAATTCGTTTGTCTTGTTGGTCCACTTGTTTGGCAATAACCACTATGGCTTTATTGAGCTGATTCAGGTGCTACTCCATTTGTTGTTGACGTTGCGCAATTCGTCTTACATATGTTCTGGTCTTGTTGACGATAGTTACCAGGTGATTGTGTGCATGCGATATTTCTTGTTGGTTAGAAGCTACAGCTGATAAAGCATCCTGGAATCTGTTCAATTGGTCATTTGTGGCTACCCCAAACAATGCATTTAATATCGACCCGCCGATATCGAGGAGGCCCCTTTTGACAAGATGTTGCTGGGGAGACTGTAACTTGTTAACCATCTGTTGTAGTCGAGTTGAGTGAGCTTGCAGGTCTATGTTGACTCCATCACCATTCAGAGACTTCCGGTGATGAGCGTTGATGGTGGACGTGGTTTGGCGAGCGGAGAAATTATATCGATAAACATCTACGTTTGGATTGAATATTTACCTACAAATATCTGCTGAATTGAAACATGCGTTTGTAAGGAATCGTCTCGACGATCGATGGTGTGTTATTCCACGAAGAAAGCGACTTTCAGACCGAAATAAGGTGGATGGATCACGACGGCCATGACGGACATCTAAAAAACGGCATGGAGAAAACTCGTTTACAGGGCTAAAATTCTATCAAACAAGCAAGGATTCTAAGGTCGGTGACTCTTAATTTATCGTACATCCCAAGTGTGAGGAAGTGAAGAGAAGACTTTCCTTAGTTTTATAAGACTTTCAGTAAGACTTACAGTTCTTACGTTTTGAACAATTGAGTGGAACTGAGTGTAATTAACAAACTTTTATGTGAATGACCACAACAGATACGGGTACTACAGATACGTGTACTGACTTTATGTATCTCTCCGGAATGAACATGTTCAAGACTAGTATCAACTATAACTAAGCTATGAATGAGATTGAGCGACAACTAGGGTAAGGCAGCAACTAGCGGCCCAGCCATCATAACATCATTACATCATTGTAATTTGATAAGAACTAGCAGAAAGTGAAATCGCTATAGACCTAGGGTAAGGCAGCAACTAGCGGCCCAGCCACCACTTCAATCATTACAATTATAAGACTGTCATTAACTATAATTAAGCTGTGAATGAAATTGAGTGCAGACTAGGGTAAGGCAGCAACTAGCGGCCCAGCCATCATTACAACTTGATAAGAACTGGCACCAAGTGAATCGCTATAGACTTAGGGTAAGGCAGCAATTAGCGGCCCATCCATTATTATAAGTTGACAAGAACTGGCACCAAGTGAAATCATTATAGACTTAAATGTAACCATCGAAGGATGCAGGCATGAGTGTAAGTGTATTGATCGTCACAGATTCCAGAGGGAGTGATCTCAGGGGGGCACTTCAGCCGGTTAAGATAGGATCGCCCTGCAACATTAAAGTTGCGTTCTTACCGGGAGCCAACTTAGAGAAAATTGCCGTTGAGACCATCCAGGAAGAGCGTCGAAACTACTATAGCAGAATTATAATATTTGGTGGAATCTGCAGCTTCACCGATAAGGTAGACACTCAAGAGGAGAAAAGACTGTATTACCCCCTGGCGACGAGCGAAGCAAAGAAAAGCAGGGCCCTCGAGACTATTAAAGACCTATACAGAAGATTTGGAGACAGAATCAACGTCTGTACCGTGCCACCGGCATCATTGACTAAATACTATAGAGTCAAGAACCACACGGATTCGCTTCCTGAAGGAATAGAAGAGGAGGAGAAGAAACTATTAGAAGACATCGAGGCATTGAACGACGAGATCAGAACCATCAATCAAGAGGCAGGAGTGACTACCCTTAACACCAGTTCATGAGTGTATAAGCACTCCCTTAAGCGTTACAAGAATAAGGCAACAACAAGGAGGGTTAGCAAGTTTTCTGACGAAAACCTACCAGACGGGCTACATTTCAACCGCCAACTCAAGGAAAGAATCAACAGCATAGTGGTGGACATAATTTGCCAGGATTTAGAAGCAGATAGAGATTAACCGGACAACATGCCTCCAGGAAGGAAAATGTCGGAGAGACTTAAAAAGAAAAGCAGTAAAAAAGGAAAGAAGGACCAAGAAGACCAAAATGCCCAACAAGATGAAGAGGAAACTCAGCAAGATGTCCTCTGTCCACTATGTCAAGAACCTGCAGAGGTTCTATCTGTCGAGTGCTCTGTTTGCGAACGATGGTTCCACTTCTCCTGCGTTGATATATCGGCAGCGTTAGCGGCGGAATTGGACAAAGACAAAGATAAAGAAGACCAACTTACCTGGACATGCAGGGAGTGTAACAGAGGAGCTAAGAAGATTATGTGCCATATAGCTAAACTGTCAGTTCGGATGACGAAACATGAAGATAGAATGGACGAGATGAAGAGTCAACTTGACATCATAGTAGTAGGGGGCCTTAAGGCCAAAATTTGCCATTATCGTTACGGAGTGGATAAAGGTGTGAAACTTGGCAGAAGTGAAGCTGAGGATCTAAGCTTCAATTTTTTCCTAAGCTCCAAAAGTTATTTTGAGTGGAGCTGTTTCAAAAATGCATTTCCATGGCAACACGGCACTGAAATCTTACAGCTTCCAGAACACATATTATTTACCCATAAAAATTTACAAATATTTAAATAGAAGCAAAACATCTAGGATTATCAATCATAGTGATGGGCAACATTAATTTCTTATATCAAATCCAAATTTGTTGTCTTTAGTTGCCATGGAGATAGACCGCAAAATCAAAATATTGCATTTTTAATGACTATTGTCTATTTCATTACACATTATGGCTAATCTATATTAATGAGATGAGGACTGAATACATGCTAAAAACCCAGAACCATTTATCATTGATTATGGTAAATTTGAAAAACATGGTTCTTTAAATAAATCCATGAAATGTGTTACTATGGTAACAAATCAATTTGTATAGTTTACGAATTATGTAAATGTCACAAGAACTCTTGTATCTAGACACTCCATTTTTGTCAAATGTGGCCCCTCAATGATATGGTATGTGCTGAAGTATTTGTTTATCATATTGTTGAGGTTGGTTACCATGGTTACCGTTGTTATCTATCTTAAAAACCAACAAAATTTACTTTATTATTGCTCAATATTTTGGACTTTGGTTTGTCAACATATATTGACAAAAATTTGTTGCTTAAACATTTTCATAACTCTAAGGTGATTTACATATTACCAAATTGGTTTCCATAGCAACATTAGTTGACCAACTTCTGCTAAGATGGTAATAAATCTATCAGTGTCAAGAAAATTGTTGTAGATGAAAAGTTCTCATTTGGCGGTTAAAGTACAATGTGCCCTTGGTAGTTTTAGATGTAGTAGGGTTGGGATTGATATCATGTGGATATTGGTTGCCATGGTTACCTGCGATCAAAGGATGCCATGCGGTAAAATGTCCCATTCACATTTGACCCAAAATGGACCTTTTAGGTCGTATCTCAACTTAGAAATGGAATTTTTGCTAGTATTATGGGTCATATGAAAGGTAACATTGTCATCTTTCAGATGAAGAGCAGACAGTGTGTCTATCTTTCACTGGTCGTTGATATAATAAGTGATATACCTATGCAAGTTGGGTCACTCTTTGCTTACAGGCTTGACATGGATTGTGAAAGTTTTAAGTTCATTTTTGCAACACTGCAACGTTGATACATTAAAGATAAAGTTCCCTGTGCAAAATTGTTCCCAGGCAAGCTGGGCAGTGAGCATCTTATTAATGCAGATCAAAGCCCTTTATTTTCTCTATATCTTTTATGACGACTTTTGTTATCTGGAAGAGTGGTGAAAATGTGATTTTTTGACGCAACCATTTTTCTTTCTTCATGACCAACGTTTCGCTCATCTCCCGGTCAGTTAAAAAATATTCACGTAACTGGACAAATATTTGTGAATTAGAAGTTAATTCCATTTGACCATTTGTGTTTATTTTTATGCTCTGATTGCATGAGGATAGTTTAAAAACTAACTCAGTATTAACAGAAGAAAACATGCAATTTTGAAAATTGGAAGAGGACAAAACTCTAAAACTTTGAAAACTCCACTCACATTATACATTGTGATTGTAAAAAAAAAGGAACCCACGCAAAAATGCCATTTCAAATTGGTATTCATATGTAAGAAAATTGAGATTTTGGATCAAATTGTATGCCTTATATTGAAGCAATAATATTTGAAATGACATAATTGGGGCGCTTTGACTACTGACAATGAAAAAATGCCATTTCAAAATTGGTGGACAGTCTATGTTATGCCATATTAGAACATTTGCAGACGTAATGCCTGTGGCATCCAGACCAATCACTGAAAATCATAATATGCAGACATCTCTAGACCACAGAATATTGTTAATTGGTATCTGATTGGAGTCTGTAACACTGACTTATCTGTTGCCCACAGACAGTCTGGATATCAAATAAAATGAGCCTTTACAGACGTCTCAATCTACCCTAAGCTGAACACCTGTAGACGGTCTAGATACCCATAAAAGGAGCCCCTACAGACGTCTCAGAGGACCCTAAACAGGCCATCAGTAGACCCTCTAGACATCTGTAGAGGCTGTGAAATGAGCCCTGTTAACATATGGACTTTTTTCCTTGGTCATTTTGGGAGAACTCTTCTTCTTCTTTTCGGGTTGACTTCTCAACACATCTGTTCATTCTGAAAGATCTCTCTATCTTTTGCGGGACAATCAGAGCATAGAAATATACACAAATTTTGCAATGGAATCAACTTCTATTTCACAAATTTGAGTCAATTTTTGTGACTATTTTGTAACTTGCATCTCAATGAGCGAAACGTTGGTAATGATGAAAGAAAAACAGTTGTGATCAAAAATCACATTTTCAACACTCTTCCAGATAATAAAATGTGTCATAAAAGATATAGAAACAATGCAAGACATAGATCTGCATCACATGTAAAGAGATGCTCACTGTCCTGCTTACCAGAGAACAATTTTGGACAGGGAACTTTATCGTTAATGTATCGACGTTGTTGTGTTGGAAAAATGTATATGAAACTTTTACCTGCAACATCAAGCCCATAACCAAAAAAAATTACCCAACTGCATAGGTATATCACTTATATCAAGGCCAGTGAAAGATAGACACACTGTCTGCTCTTCGTCTGAGAGATGACAATGTTACCTTTCATATGATAAAAGTCCATTTTAGGCCAAGTGTCAATGGGACATTTTACCACATAGCATTCTTTGATCGCAGGTAACCATGGCAACCAATATCCACATGATATCAATCCCAACCATATTACATATGAAACTACCAAGGGCAGTACTTTAACCGCCAAATGAGAACTTTGCATCTACAATAATTTTCTTGACATAGATATATTTATGACCATCTTACCAGAAATTGGTCAACTTACGTTGCTATGGAAACCAATTTGGAAATATGTAAATCTCCTTAGGACAATGAAAATATTTAAGCAACAAATCCTTGTCATTATATATTGATAAACCAAAGTCCGCAAAATTGAGCAATAATAGAGTACATTTTGTTGGTTTTTAAGATAGATAACAATGGTAACCATGGTAACCAACCTCAATAATATGATAAACAAATACTCCAGCACATCCCATATCATAGAGGGGCCACATTTGCCAAAAAAAGAAAGTGTCTAGATAGGCCTACAAGAGTTCTTGTGATATGTACACATTTATTCTGAAATTCATAAGCTTCACAAAATGATTTGTTACCATAGTAACACATTTCATGGATTTATTTAAAGAACCATGTTTTTCAAATATACCATAATTTTTGATGAATGGTTCTGGCATTTTAGTATGTATTCAGTCCTCATCTCATTAATATAGATTAGCCAAAATGTGAAATGAAATAGACAATAGTCGTTAAAAAATGCAATATTTTGATTTTGTGGTCGATCTCCATGGCAACTAAAGACAACAAATTTGGATTTGATATAAGAAATTAATGCGGCCCATCACTACGATTGATAATCCAAGATATGTTGCTGATATCTAATTTTTTGTGAATTTTATGAGAAAATAATATCTTTTCTTGAAACTCTAAAATTTCAGTGACTTGTTGCCATGGAAACGCATTTTTGAAACAGCTCCACTTAAAAAATTTTTTGGAGCTTAGGAAAATATTGATGCTTAGATTCTCAGCTTCATTTCTGACAAGTTTTGTATCTTTATCCACCCTGTAATGATAATGCCAAATTTTGGCCTTAAGGCCTAATGATGATAGAAAACAGTTGCATAAAAAGTCACATTTGTATGACTCTTCTATGTAATAATATGGGTCATAAACTATAGAAACAATGAAAGGCTTTGATCAGCATTCATAAGATGGCCAGCTTACCAGAGAACGATATTGCACTGGGACATTTATCGTAAATGTGAGGACATTGTTTGTTTTGGAAAAATTTACATGAAATCTTTTCATGCAATGTCCAGCCTTTATAGTGTATACGCCAAAAAATGACCCAACTTTCAGTGATATATCAATTATCATATAGGGACCAGTGACAGAAGGTCACAATTTCTGCTCTTCACCTGAATAGGGATAATATGACCTTTCATATGATCCATAATGCTAGCATAAATTCCATTTGTGAGTCGAAATATGACCTAAAATGTAAGTCCATGTTTGGCCAAATGTGAAGTTTTTACAACTAACATAATTGGACCACAGGTAACCATGGCAACCAATATCGTGCTATCCTCAACCCCAGTACTACATCAGACTAACTTTACTATAGGGCACAAGGTATTTTTAAATACCAAATGGGAAATATGTGTGCTCCGTGTATGATAATTTTCTTGACATTTATTGGCTTCTTGCCAGAAACTGGTCATTTGTTTGGTTGCTATGGAAACCAACTTGGAAATGTGTAAATCTCATTAGAACTATGAAAATGCTTAAACAACAATGCCTTGTCATTATACATGAGTAAAGGAAGAACACACGGTTGAGCAATAATAAAGTTGATTTTGGCGGTTTTTAAGATAAATAATACCAGTAACCATGGCAACCACCAGTCTTAATATGATAAACAATACTGTAATGCATCATATATCATAGAGGTGGCCCATTTGCCAAAAAATAAGTCTTTAGATACAAGAGTTCTCTTGATATGTGCAAATCAATTTTCAAATTCATAAATTGCGTAAACTAACTTATTACCATAGTAACATATTTCATGGATTTATTTAGAGAACCGTGTTTCCCAAATTTACCATAATTAAAGGTAAGTGGTGTAGGGTTTTTAGCATGTACTGAGTCCTTGTCTGACTGACATAGGTTAGCCATAATGTGTAATGAAAGAGAAGTTAGTTGTAAAAAAATGCAATATTTTGATTTTTCAGTCCATCGCCATGGCAACTGAAAATAACAAATTTGGCATTAATATCATAAATTAATGCGGCCCCATACTGTTAATGATAATCCAAGTTATTTTGCTTTTATCTCATTTTTTGTAAATTTTGTGATAAAATTATGTGTTTTCTGGAACCTGTTAAATTTCAGTGACTTGTTGCCATGGAAACGCATTTTTGAAACAGTTCCACTCAAAAGAATTTTTGGAGCTTAGGATAAAATTAAAGCTTAGACCCTCAGCTTCATTCCTGCCAAGTTTCGCAGCTTTATCCACTTCGTAACGATTTTTTGGTTAGCGCCCCCTACTATAGAATCAAGAACCACCCCGGTTGAACAACAAGTTACCAGATCCAATGTCAGCGAGATCGTAGCTGAGCAAATATACGAGTGTAAAGAACGGGAGCTGAGGAAGGCCAATGTCATAATCCACAACATGCCAGCGTCGAAAAAAGATAAAGCCGAAGAACGCCAAGGTGATGATATAAACTTCACGAAGAGCATTGCAAATGAACTATCAATCAAGGATATCCAAATAGCAAGTGCAATTCGGATAGGGAAAAAGGGAGTCAAACCGCGTCTTACTAAAACAGTCATGTGCTCAGTGACCCAGAAGAGGCCCCGACTTGAGGAAATCGGAAAACGACCTAATGAAAAAGATCTTCATCACCCCAGACCAGACCCAGAAAGCGAGGGAAGAAAGCAAGAAGTTGAGGGATGAACTCTTCAGGAGGAAGGACGCAGGGGAACCGGACTTGATCATACAGAAGGGGAAAATAGTGAAAAGAGGCACACCTCCAGTACAAGCAGGCCCGGCGACAATCCAAGATCAACCTACAAATCAAGAATCACCATCAACAAGTGCAGAAACTGCTGATGAAACCTCGGAAGACGAAGAGAATGAAACTGATGAGAGTGGTGAAGAAGAAGAGGATGATGAAGAGAAGACTGATGAGACTAGGCAGGATGCTGTAAATGATCAGCCCTTTCGGGAGACGGGTGGCGGCTCAACGTGAGGAACTCTCTAAACTAGAGAGCCTTAGGAACTGCACTTCGCACAACTTTAATGTAAATAACACAATGCACGAAGAAGAAGCAAGGAACAATGATGAATTCCCGTTTGCCATTTTTTCACACAGTTTATTCAATGTGGAAGATGGGAATGCAGAGAGGATACGAATAGCTGAAGCCCATAGAAGAGAAGGGACAGTGAAAATCTTGGTCATTAACTGCAGATCAGTTAAGAGTAAAAACAAGCAGGCCCAGCTGAATGTAATCCTGGACAGTGAAAAACCGGACATTGTGCTGGGTACGGAGTCCCACCTGGACAATACCTACAGTAGTGCAGAAATCTTCGCACCGCCGTACGTAGCACTGAGAAAGGATAGAAATCAAAATGGAGGAGGGGTATTCATAGGGTATAGGAACGACCTCATTGTAACAGAGTTCAGTGACTTGGACTGCAGTTGCGAACTGATCGCCGCGAAGGTCATGAGAGAACATCAACCTGACATTCATGTAGCGTCGTACTACAGACCGCCATCGGAAACTACAGAAGGAGTGGTACAACTTAAAAGAGCCTTAGATAAACTATGTGGAGATGGCAGTAGAACTGTCATAGTCGGTGGGGACTTCAATCTCCCTAGTATACAATGGATAGACAATACAGTAGCAGAGCATCCCCAATATGGCCATGAAATAAATACAATGATGTTAGACAGCGTAAATGACTACTTCCTGACCCAAACTGTCGATGAGCCAACACGTGGAAACAACATACTAGATCTGCTCTTCACCACAAACCCGGGACAAGTGGACAATGTGAGAGTCATCCCAGGAATCAGTGACCACCAGGCAGTTACGGCCACCTACATCAGCAAACTGAAAGTCAACAGAAAACCTAGAAGAGAAATCTACATGTACAGCAAAGCGAATAAGGAGAATATACAGAAAGAGATCACCAGACTGAAAGACGGGATTCTGAGTATACCATCTAACAGAAGTATAGAATAGGGTGCATCAGTTGCCCCCTAAAAATCAAATAGTTGTTTGATTACCCTTGCCTTCTCCAATATTGTTCCTTTTGCCAAAAAAGAATGTCTTGTAAAGTTTCAGAACAATCGGAACATGTCTAGGGGTGGCACACATGCCCCAAAGTTAGTCCTGATTTTGATGAAAAATATCTCATTTGAGAATCTGCGGTATGCAATAATTCACTTAGTAATTGTACCAGAACAACAGGACAGGTACCATGATGTAGAGGAGAAAGAGAGCTTTAATTTGAGTACCAGGAAGCCATATATCCAATTAAAACATCCATTTCAATTATCTTTCTATGATACACAAATTACAACGAAATTGAATTACGATATTGTGCATCTAAAAATAAATGATAAGTTGATGTTATGCTATTACCACAATAACAATCATTATGTCATGTGGGATATTCAGATATAAAGTCCATTAAAGGACATCTTAGACATGTGTATATTTTTATCCATAACATTTTAGTTTGCACATTATATTGCATTTTGAAAATCGGGCCCAAGAATCGAATACTGTTGCTAACTTCAGAGGCTCGGTGTGCCAAACTTCTATTTGATGGGAAATCAAATGGGAATGTTTTGAATAATCAAAAAATAAGCTACAATGCGTTGTGCTGTAATACTGATGTCAAACCTTTGTCTATAGGCAAATAGCTCAATTCAATCGAAATGGTCCAATCGAGGACACTCATCCACAGTGATGTGAGCATGGGATTTGTGTTAGTGCTTAAATTATTTTAGATCAATTAAATTTTCTATACTGTACTAATCTAAAGATCCTTATAACTGATCTAGAGGAAAATTTTCCTTTGCCAGATCACATTTGGTGTTTTAAGAGCTCTGTATCTAGACTTCAATCTATCATATAAGCTTATATTTTGTGTTTTCACAACTTTTATAAAATGAATGGATTTTTCGTCGCTCATCATTTTCTGGCCATAGACAGAAAGGAATTATTCTCTTTATAAGTTGGGAGTCAAATTTGAGGCAAGTCAATTGAATCACCAGTCCAGCATCTCCCCTACATATAAGTCAGTTGTGAAATATGACCAAAAAAAACTTTTCCAAGTTACAGCCAAAGTCAAAAGCACTGATTCGTCTTCATATGCATACATGTAAAGAAATGACTGTCAATGGCTAAGAGAGCCTTAACAGCCATGTATATATATATGCAGCTAGATTTTTCAGTATGACAAACTTAATTTCAAAGCTAATTAAAACCGCTAAGCTGTTTCAGTCTTACAAGCCAACAAATTTCCATGAAATATGACACCGCCGGCTCCTCGCCCACTGAAGTTGGGAGTCAAATTTGAGGCAAGTCAATTGAATCACCAGTCCAGCATCTCCCCTACATATAAGTCAGTTGTGAAATATGACCAAAAAAAACTTTTCCAAGTTACAGCCAAAGTCAAAAGCACTGATTCGTCTTCATATGCATACATGTAAAGAAATGACTGTCAATGGCTAAGAGAGCCTTAACAGCCATGTATATATATATGCAGCTAGATTTTTCAGTATGACAAACTTAATTTCAAAGCTAATTAAAACCGCTAAGCTGTTTCAGTCTTACAAGCCAACAAATTTCCATGAAATATGACACCGCCGGCTCCTCGCCCACTGAAGCTTGATTGAATCAATTATTTGACTTCTGCTGTAAAAAATACAAATTGGTCTATCCATTGAGCCCCCTGTTTCAAACACCATCCAGGTATATTTGCACTGCCTAGTGTTTCTTTTCTTGTCAGCGATAAGACGAAACTTATCTGTATTATATTATTTCAGTGATGTTCTTTTCCAGTCTTACATGTCTGACAGAATATGCTCAAACCATCACACCAAAGATATTGAATAACTGAACAAGCAAAAAACTAATTGTTTTTTGGTTAAATGTGTCTGTTAGTTAGTAACAAACCCACAAAGAATTAGGAACATTGTTGAATTATTTATTCTGTTTATATCAGCACATGTATGTATTTGCAAAATTGCAAGTGACCATGAATTGGTTCTCTTAGTCATACACCCATCATGTTGGTATTCAAATTGAAGCTCATGATTAGAGCTAGAAGATGATACCATTTTTAATGTTATTGGATTGATACCCAATGAAATATAACAAACCGCGAAACCGATAAAATGGCAGAAAATGTAAAAATCCTAGAAACTTCAGTGCAAGTGTGCCACCCCTAAACGATGTCCAATTATTCTGAAACTTTACACAATGTGTTTCTAGTATAAAAGGAACATTCCTGCAACTGGCAAGGTTTCTCCTTTAAAGTTGGGGCAACTGATGCACCCTAGTATAGAAGATAATTGGAACTGCTTCAAGAATGGCCTCAAGAGAATAGTTGACAGAAACGTCCCAAAGAGATTAGCCCGTAACAAGAACTCCTTGCCATATATCACGAGGCGCATCAGAAGGCTGCTTAGGCGGAGGAAAAGGAGATACGACAGAGCAAGGAAGACTGGGAAGCCGAAGGATGTGGATGAGTATAAGAAAATACAGAAAGAATCTGAGAAAGGAATCAGAGAGGCCTATCACAGTTACATCTCCAACCTATTTGATGAAAGTGGATCGAAGAAGAATCTATGGAGCTACATCAAGAAGAGAAAGAAGGACCAGTGTGGTATACCAGGACTGATGCATAACAATATGCTTGTAACGACGGCGTCGGAAAAGGCTGAGGCACTAGCAGATCAATATGAAGCGGTATTCACAACCGAGGACACCGGCCATATCCCGAGTAAAGGAACATCTCATTATAACTCCATGCCGAATATCAACGTAACTACAAATGGAATAGTGAAATTATTGCGCAAGCTGAACCCGAAGAAAGCAATGGGACCTGACATGATTCCAACAGCCATACTAAAAGAAAATGCCGAAGAAATAGCACCGATATTGAGAAAGATCTACCAACAAAGTCTAGATTCAGGATGCATCCCTACTGATTGGCGACAGGCAAACATAACAGCTATTTTCAAGAAAGGGGCTCGGACTCTACCGTCAAATTATAGGCCAGTATCCCTAACTTGTATTTCATGCAAAGTAATTGAGCATGTGTTATTCAGCAGCATCATGGAACATTCCGATAAGTACGGGATCCTCAAAGATTATCAGCACGGATTCAGGAAGAGGCATAGGTGCGAATCTCAACTAATCACCACGGTGGAAGATATCAGTAGAAGACTCGATGGACAAGATCAAACAGATGTGCTTATTCTGGATTTTGCCAAAGCATTTGACACTGTTGCACACCAAAGGCTATTGGGCAAACTGGAGTTTTATGGTATCAGGGGAACCACACAGAGATGGATTAAGGCGTGGCTAATGGACAGACAGCAAACCGTTGTTACAGATGGAGCCAGATCAAGAGAAGTCCACGTGAAATCTGGCGTGCCTCAGGGAACAGTGCTCAGCCCACTACTCTTCATACTATTCATAAATGACATCGGGGAGAGTATCACATCACAGATACGACTGTTTGCTGATGATTGCCTTCTGTATAGAACAATCTCCACACCTGCAGACGCAGCCGCGCTTCAAGATGACTTAAATGGGCTAGTGGAATGGGCAAACACCTGGCAGATGAGATTCAATCCAGTTAAATGCTACCATCTCCATGTCTCGCGGAAAAAAGATTCCCCATCGTACAGTTACAGCATGTTGGGTATAGAACTCGCAAGAGTGAAGTCACAGGCATACCTTGGAGTAGAGCTTAGTGAGGACCTATCGTGGGGAAAACATATCAAGAACACTGGTGCCAAGGCGAATGTAGCCTTAAACTTCGTTAGGAGAAATCTGTATGACTGCCCTATGACCATCAGGGAACAAGCGTACAACGCATTAGTCAGACCACATCTGGAGTACGCAAGTGCAGTGTGGGATCCCTACCAGCAAAATGATATTGCCACGATAGAGAAAGTACAGAGGAAGGCAGTCCGCTTCACAACGGGAAAATATAGCCAGATGGAAAGCCCAACAGCCATGATGAACATGTTAAAATGGAAGACACTACACGAGAGGAGATTTGTAGCACGCCAATCCATGATGTACAAGGCCGTAAATAATCTAGTGGCAGTGAAAATACCACAATACATATTCCCAGCGACTGTGCCAACCAGAAACCAGCACGAGTACTCATACACGAACGTCAGGGCGAGCACGGACAACTATAAGTACAGTTTCTTCCCTAGAAGTATAAGGAGCTGGAACCTACTACCCTTGGAGGTAGTGAATAGTTCCACCATTGAAACCTTTAGAAATGCCCTATGGAGGCGGATAAGCGAAGGAAAACTTGTGGTAACAGCACCAAGAGAACGGGACAGAGTGGTCCAATTGGGAAGAAGTGAGTATCGACAAATGTATGTGTACTGATTACTTGGCTGAAGAAAGGAGCGAAAGGTAGGGCAGCAACTAGCGGCCCAGCCCCAACAAAGGTGAAATACTGGTGAATATGTAGTGAAGGAACTGCACGGGCATGGATAGGAGGTAGGGCAGCAACTAGCGGCCCAGCCAATCACGTAGTGAAGTAGCAACATGGAGCAAGTGAGGCTGAACGGGAGGTAGGGCAGCAACTAGCGGCCCAGCCAAAGAAGAATACCAGATGCATAAATGTGAAACCATGTTACATTACTGATTGGAGAAGAATAAATCAGGCCAAACCGGGAATGTCGGGTGAATCTGCATGGTAGGGCAGTAATTAACGGCCAAGCCTAAAAATGAAGTAACTGTGAAGAATTGACAAAGTGGACAAGAAGACCCAAGTAGGTAGGGCAGCAACTAGCGGCCCAGCCATGCGGACTCAACCGATACTTATTGGATACTTAATGGATTATTGTCTACAATGTCACTACACAATGTTGCAATTATGGATTATATTAAAGGTTAAATGCATTTTGAAATGCAGGATTACTGCCTTACTGGCCACGTGCGATTTAAGTTACAAATATTTAACATTTCACACTGTATATAAACTGTATATAGTGCACCGAACTGACACTTGGAAATAAGCACATGTACATATCACGCCACAGCACCATCACAGGAAGTCACCGCACCCTGTGTGTTATACTGCAGCAGCAGTCTACACAGTATCATCATAGAAGTAGAAGTAGAAGCTTTTCAATCTGCGACAATGTGTTGTCAAGTTTCAAGAGTTGTTGCTCTAACTCGATGGGTTGTAGGGACTTGTCAAGCGTTACGTACACGTCCCATGTTGCAGTTATGCGTCTTAGCTCTTGGCCTCCAGAGATTGTTATTCCATCAGGTAGATGTGCTATGTCTAGTGCAGTCATATAGGCTTCACTGTGGCTAATGGTGCACAGCACAAATATAAGTGTCACTAACATGATGCAGTTTTTCTCATGTACGCCTCCAAAGCAGAGATGGCCTCCAACCGCTGTTTCTTTTGCTGCTCAGGGTCAGGGGTGATTTCAGGCGATATCTGGCGTTTTACTGCTCTAGCTAGATATGTCCGTGCTCGCTTGGGTTGATTTCCCAAGTTCGTCGTGGCAGGTCTAGTTATTCCTCCTGTGCCTTGGTTCCGACTTTGCTTTGCAGGGCGTGCTAATTGTTGTGCTGCCAGTCGCCTTTGGGCCTGCCTGTGTAGCCGCTTATGTTGTGGCCCTCTGGTGTGCGTCTGTTAAGTGAGAGGGTTGGTGCGCTTCTGCTGCTGTGAACGTTGCAATGGCTGGAGCGGTTGTGATGCGTGCTGCCTCTTGACTTGACGGCCGCCTGGGAGTCCTGCGCATGCGTATCAGGTACATGATGCGTTCGCTTACGCTTCACGGTCTGATGGCGCGCACCTTGCTGCTCTGAGTGTTTTTGTGGGGCCAAATTTCTCGCTGCTGCTTGTCTAGGCTGATAGCTATTTCTGACAGGGCGCGGGTTGATCTCATCCCAGGCAATATTGGGATCGACAATTTTCACTTTGTTGATACTGACCATCTTTTCCTTGTTCGTCTGTTGATGTCTGACCGTGACTACCTTGCCTCTCACTCTTGTGACCAACCACTGCGCGTCCCACTTTGATGTCATGCTCAATGGGTCATTTGCTTTTAACACCACAGAATCTCCTACATTCACGATTCCTGTGTTGGCCTGTTTAGCTAGTCTGCGCCTGTTGCTGTGCCTTGACTCTCTTGTCAAGTGGGCCGCAGTTCTCAGTGCATATGACAAGTCCTGTAACCTGCCATCCAGCAAATGTTGATCAGGGAGCAAGCGTGACAGTGGTAATTTGGCTCTCCTGCCATACATCAAGAAAAATGGCGTGTGATTTGTGACTTCTGACACAGCATTGTTATAACAAAGTAGTGCCTCACCCAATTTGCCTTCCCAAGAGCTGCGTGAATTGTTGACCAGACAAGCTATAATTTGCTTGAGTGTCCCATTAAATCTCTCGCACTTCCCATTGGCCTGAGGGTTATAGGCAGTCGTGTGACGATGATCGATGCCAAGTGCATACAAATATCCTTTGAGGACTTGTGCTGCAAACTCTAATCCATTGTCCGAAATCAAGACGTCCATGTGGCCATGCCTGGGGAAGTATTCTCTGGTCAATTTCTTCCATACTTCAATTCAAAGCTGGTCTTATTGGGGATTGGGTATGCTTCTGCCCATCCTGTGGCATGGTCTATGATTGTCAGGATGTATTGATTGCCCTCGGGTGTTGTGATCAGGGGTCCAATCAAATCCATAGCCACAATTTGAAGAGCAGCGTCTGCTATCGGCATGTCCCCCATTGGTGCCTTTGGATAATGCTTGTTATGGACAATGCATGTTTGGCATGTTTTCAGGAAGCTGGCGACGTCTTGCTTCATGTTGGACCATACAAAGGTGTCCTGTATCTTCCTTAGTGTCTTGTGCACTGCCAGATGTCCGACTTCTTGGTGCGCTTGTTTGATGGGCTGTTGTCTCTGTGGCTCAGGCACCACCAGTCTCAAATGGTGTGTAGCTGACTTATACGGCTTTCTGCTGCTATACAATAAGCCATTGACTAATTCAAATTCGCTGTCTTCATCATTAAGCTCGGTCCATTGTGTCATTTGTTTCTGCTGTTCTGCGACCTCCTGCAGGTTCAAGCCATGTGCATCAAGTCCTGTTATGTTGTCAGGGCCGTCTGCTATTTGATCCCCCAGCTGCCAGTAACCCGTGTCAAATGTGCTGATTGACTGATCAGGCTTAAGTCGAGATAACATGTCCGCTCTGACATTTACCTTGCCTTTCAGGTATTCAATCTTGTTTCGATAAATAGACAATTGGTCGTTCTATTCCTTGACTATCTAACTGACATAATAGGCCGCCCACAGCGTATGGCACGCGTCTGTATAGAGTTTATAGGGCTTATCCGTTTGAGGATGAGCCATCACATTGTCACTGGTAAGTTGCATCTTCAGGTGCAGGAATGCGGCCTGGTGCGTCACGGTCCACTCAAAGGGCACTAATTCTTGGTGAGGTTGATGAGTGGTTCAGCGATCTTCGCATAGTCTTTCATGTAGGTGCGGTAATAATTGGTCATTCCCAGAAGAGACCTGAGTTCCGAGACATTGCTGGGTGGCTGCATGTTTTTGATGACTGCTACTTTGTCATGGTCTGCCTCGATGCCGTCCTTGCTTACCACAAAGCCAAGGAGCTTAACTTTGCGCATGGCAAACACACATTTTGCTGGATTGAGTCTTAAATTGAATTTTCTAAATCTGTCGAAGACAATTTCAAGGTGTTTGACATGCTCTTCTTCATTGCGTGAATACAGTACAATGTCGTCAATATAAATCAAAGCTATTGTTCCGATGAGACCTTGTAACAGAGTTCCATTGCCCTTTGAAATTGACTACTACTGTTCGATAGGCCCATCGGTAGTCGGGTCCATTCAAATAGGCCTCTGTTGCACACGAAGACCGTTTTCTCCATGTCGTCCGGGTGCAGTGGTAGCTGGTGAAATCCTGATTTCATATCTAACGTTGAGAATACCCGCGCTCCTTGCAGTTGATCAAAGATGTCCCTGATCAGCGGGATGGGATAGGCATCTTTCCACTGTGAAGCGTGGGGGGTCCTCAGGATTTTTCATGGGCACCAGGACGACTGGAGATGCCCACGGTGACGATGATGGTGTTATAATTCCTTGTTCCAGCAGGCTGTCAATATGATCATCCAGTGCCTGGCGTTTCATCAAAGGAATACGGTATGGCCTGCGTTTGATGGGGCCCCCTTGTGTGTTGATGCGCACCATGATTTCTGGGTGACAGCCAAGGTTCTCGCCTTTGGCTGCAAAAATGTCTTGGTGCTTATTTACAAATTGCTCAACGACATTGTGGGTGGGGTTTGCACCTAATGATTCAATGGCCATTTCTTGGTTATAGGGCAATAGAGTCAACTGCATTTCTCTCCAGAATAAGGTTCCAGTACTGTAGTCAATGTGCGCCCCATCAGCACTCAAAACGTCTCTTCCTAACATCATGGGGTGGCCTATTCCTTCCACTACAATGAGTTCGATGTTTCCTAATCTGCTTTCCAGAAATTCCGAGCTGCCCAACACAGTCAGATCATGGCCTGTCAACCCAATAAGCTGCACTGTCTTTTTTAAGATGGGTGTTCTACCAGTGATCTTGCAAAGTTCCTCATATTCGTTGCGCCGCAAAATTGACCTAGATGCGCCAGTTTCTATCAACGCTAAAATTCGACAACCATATAGATAGAGGCATACATACACTTGGGCATCAGGATTTGCGGCGCTTAATATTCCCCCGATTGCGGTTGCCGCCGGGGCTGTTGCTGGTGTTGATGTTGCTGGCTTCTGTGTCGTTGACGTGTTCTGCAGATCTTGGCTGTGTGGCCGATCTTGTTGCAGTAGCTGCAGATGGGAGCTCCGTTGTCAGCGT
Source organism: Platynereis dumerilii (assembly GCA_026936325.1). Classification (NCBI taxonomy): domain Eukaryota; kingdom Metazoa; phylum Annelida; class Polychaeta; order Phyllodocida; family Nereididae; genus Platynereis; species Platynereis dumerilii. The sequence continues at coordinate 269,668 of JAPTHN010000004.1, forward strand.
AGACATGCTCGTTATCAGGCCACTGGTCGCTGGGTGCTGTCAGCGGGGGTGTCTGTTGGCGAGGCCTTTGTGACCGGGGTGGGTGGCGTGGGGCGTCCTGTGCCGGGGGGATGGGTGCCGCGTGCTGATAAGCTGGCTGCTGCCTGTTCTGAGCGAGATCCATCTGCATTTGCATCATCATGGCCGTCATTTTCGTGATTTGATTAGCCATGCCTGACACCTGTCTTTGCATGTCTCTAAATTCCGATGTTGGCTTGGCTGGATCACTGATGGCGTTGACATCCATTGGTTCTTCCTCCCTCTCTGGTGCACTTTCAACCATGGCTCGGCCACGAACCATCTTGATTCGATGTTGATTGCCCTCAAATCTCACTGCTTGTTCCATCGCCACCTCATAGTCCATAGCTTTGCCTTCGTTGATAATTCTATCGGCCATCTTGGTGTTCTTGAGTCCAGCAACGTAATGCTTCCATAAGAGTCTTTTCTCTGTGTCGTTTCTTTGTGCTCCAGCATAAGTCGGGTATGCTGCATCAGCCGTGCGCCTAAAACGACGTCCATAAGCATTTGTCGTTTCATAGGGACCTTGCTTCATATGCTCTATTTCGCACTTATATCTCTCAGCTTCTTCGGGCGTGAGAAACGACTGCTGCAAATGTGTTTTTGGGAGAGGCCAGCTAGCTCTGCGTCTGTCAGCATTGGGACCTAAGTGGTGTTCAATTTCCTCCTTTAAGAGACCTGTAGCTGATTTACAAGCCACGACTACTGTCCTGTCAGTATATGACGTGGTGAGTTCGAGTTCTTTGAGCCAATTGCTCACTGATTCAGGTGTGGCTCCATCACATCTTGGCACTGTGTGTGCAATTTCGGTAGCTAGCCGTTGTTCAGCTTCTTCTTGCTGTCGATCTAAGAGTCGTGCTTCTTGGTCTATTCTCTCTTGGTAAAAGGCATTGTTCTGTTTTCTGTCTCTCACCATTTCCGCCATAAGATCTCCATGCTCCTTCTCTCTTAATCGCCTTTCTTGATCGAGATAGCTGGCAAAATTCTGCACTGATAATGGCTGTGCTGCCGCCGCTGCTGGTATTTGCAACCCAGGGCCGAGAGGGTGTGGGGCATTTTGAGTTGAGTCTGAGAAATTGAAAGTTCAAAATTTGTCAAAAAAATTTTGTGTATCCTGCAGGTATGATTGCTTAAATGTCCTTCTGTCTGCTAAGTGTTCATAAACAAGTCATGGGTCACCAGTATAACCGTTTATCATTTCCCAGATATTAATTCCAATCCGAGCACTTCAAATCCATGGCTGTGCTTCCCAATTATTAACTACTGATCAGTTTGATCATTAACCAAAAGACTTAAAGTTCAAAACAGCTATGCACTCTGCTAAATAAATACTGTCCAAGCAAAAGGTACATTCCACCTTGAGGATTTCTCAATTACTGATCTTTATTGGTACAATACAATCAACAGTTTAGTCCGGCCCCTGACCTTCAGGCCCCCACCTCATTCACCAATCACAGGCCAGTATCATTCCTACAATATTTGATTGACAGCTGGGTCATGCCCCAGCACAGACACATACAATTCATACATTTATCAATAGGGGGCTCTGTTAGCCTGTCCCTGCTAGTTACACTTTAGTTCCTACAATTTACTACAGGGGCATCCTATGGTTCCCTAGCAACCAGTACACATAACACTTCTATTCATTATTCACAGGTGGCACTGCTGGCTCTCCCTGGTATTCATTATACAATTGACATTCATACAATTAAGGATTCTATAACCCCAAGCTACTTAAGTGCTAATAGCATCTACATACATGCCACCTTGAGTGGACTTCAATGCCAACCTAAGTAGTTATACATACATTAGTTATCAGGGCTGGCTGCACTAATTGTAGGCAATGCAATTAGGGTGGTCCCCTTAGGTTTGACACTCCTTTGAGGTCCTATCTGGTCTACAATTAATCCTGCTGCACACCTGGCAGGTGTGCCAATAACTTATGCAATTTCCCTGATTCACAAAGGGCATTAGGCCTTTGTGACATCTACATATGTGGGCTTATTGATAAAGGAGATTGCCTATCTGACACTTGAGTTTAAAGGCAGATAGCTTGACTGCTTAGTCCTTAATCACACTTAGTTACTAATACTTGCAAAACAATTCTACAAAATATGTTCCTCATACATATATATAACTATGGATGACAATGTGACATTTCAGATACATATCTAACAATATAAACATGATTGCTAACTACATTTGTTACAAGGGGTCATGAATCATCCCATTGGAAAATCATGGGATTTGAAAAACAGCGTTTGGGAAAATTGAATTTTCTTTGTTAGTTTTATATTCAGGACAAAATAGACCAATTTCATGGATTGTTCTCTCAGTTAACACCAGGGGAAAAGTGTTGAATACTTAAATCCCATTGGCTAACAGATTTCCCACCCTTGCCTCTGATTGGTCCAACCAAGGTGACTCCAGGCTGGAGTATTTTTAGTGCATTTTATTGTAACTTTAAGGCTTTATAACTTGGTCATCTTTTCAATTTAAATTTTGAATGTGTGTTTTTAGATTTAGAGTGTACACATCTCCTACATGTGAAAAGCAAATGAAGAATAGCAGAATTACAAAAAAGTTATTTGGAGTCAATGTTCAGGCCATTCAGTGAAATAGGTCTATTAAAAACATATTTTGAAAATAGACAGAATTTGCTACTGACGGCACCTATTTTCATCATCCCGAACATTATGACTTCTGCTGAATTGTCCTTTGAACTCCAAAGAGTTGATTTCTCTCTTATACATGAACAAATAGCTGGCTCTGATTGGTCAATAGAGTGGATTTGGTGATGATGTCACAGAAAGCAACAGTGACGTCACAACACAGCATATGTGACATCACAGAGATGACATCACATTTCAAAATGAGGCTAATGGCTGAAGCAAACAATTTTTGAGCATTTCTCTGACTTCAGGAGTGATTTAATCAGGCTAAAAAATGAGAGAATATCTTCAAAAATAGTGCCGTCAGTAGATCAATATGCTGGGTAAATGAAAACCTAAGTTTTGTGTAGCCTTTTCTAGTAGTTTTAATGCCGTCTTAAATCTCCTGATGCACTGTCAAAATCTCAAGATACGCATGGGTCCCAGGGCTAGTATCTTTATTAGAAGTTGCGCAAATGGCAAAAAACTGAATCCCACAATTGCGGAATTACTGCTGCTGTGGCCCGCATTTAAATTCAACGATGAGCAATAATTGCAAGATTGGGCATGGCTTAAATATTTTTTAATGTTCTAAGGTGCCAGAAAAGACATTTAGAGATTGGCAAAGTGCCAATAGTTAGAATAACAAATTGCTCCTTTCGGCAAAGTGCACACATAGAAACAATAGGTTGCCAATAGTTAGAATAGCCAGGGTGGGACAGGCGTATGTGGCACTCTTATGCAAGATGCTCAAAATTAAAGAATCAAGAAAATGCCTATATGTCTATCTTTGTGATAACGTTTGTGACTGTATGATACAATCAAATTTTTAGGATAGGGCCCCCTTGTAACAGGGCCCTATATGGGAAAGGGCCAGTTCACCTTTGTGTAAATGGAGTGATGTCAAAAATGGAAATGTAGGGGCCCATCGACTTATTTTGCCAAGGGCCCGAAATGTCGCCAGTCCACCCCTGAGAATAGCAAATTGCTCCTTTGTAAAAAGTTGAATAATTTTGCCCAAAGGGGAAATAGTTTGCCAATAGTTGAAATAGGCTGATAGGAAAACTGGTCGTGCACGATTTTAAAATTGGGCATGGTTTAGAGACTGACACTGACTGCAACAGTATATACCTCCTAAGTCCATCCTGCCAGAAATATATCATCTCATTACAAATACCAAATGACCACGAATTGCCAGTAGAGAGACACTTATTTTTTTACTGCTCGGCGCATAGTAAAATGGACCCACTCATCGCAAAATAATTGATGGCGTAAAGGCTCACATGCCCAGAAAATGAGAAGCGTTGAAAATAAACCTCCAAAACTGCCCGTGAGACTGGGGCATTAAAATTCCACACAATGCACTGCTTAAGAACATGCTTTTTCATATCAAAATCATTCCAGAAAAATTCTGAGGATTTTGTTTTCAACTTGACACTGGTTAAATTTTTGACAAATATGTTTTTGGCTTGAACAATCAGTGTCTCTGCAAAAGGGACATTGGTCTTTGACTGGACGAGCCATCAAGTCTTCTAAAGGACAAGAACTGTTGATTTTGGTCAAACCAATTTCTGAATTGTGGCACGTACATTGTTAAATTTGAAAACTGCTATATTTTAAGCTGTCTTGTAAGTACACACTTTCGAAATTATGTTGGCTTAATGTGACGAGTTGTTGAAACAAATCTTAATGCAATGTATTAGGCTGTGAAAATATTGAAGCTTTTGCTTTTTAGATGATTTGATATTTATATAGCGCCATATCTTAAAAGTGTAACCATCTCATTCATGAGAACATATTTTTCAAATCAATTAAAACCTGCATTGAACAAATATAGTTCAAATATAGTATACCTTGTGTTCAGCTCAGCATCCAAAGGTGTGAAAATCTGGAAAGTGGAAAAAGAGTAAATTCATTTCATCGAAGTCTTGAATCTTGTAATTGCTGTCATGATTGTGGTAAAGTCTTGCCATTTACGTCTGTCGTTTTAGCAGAGAACATAAGGGTGACAATTTAAAATTGGTTATTAAAACATCTATCCAAACAGTGCACTAACTTAACCAATGTTGGCTAGCCGAGTAATCACTTCAGCCCTACTTCACTATTTTAAAAAAGTTGGCCAATTGTGCAGCGTACGTAAAACGTACGTAGCTCTTTCTTGTCAATTTCGTACGTAATTTGGATGTTTTCACGTATGAAATATGCATGAAAATTTACGTACGTAAAACATACGTAAATTTTTGTTTGTATTTCACACATGTTAAGTTGGTTTTTGGGCTATCTTGACTTATTTGCTGTTTTTTTTTTTAGACAGGCCAATACAAGGTCTAAACTAAACCATTTGTGATAACCATATTGCAAATGGCCAAAGTAACTGAAAAGTACCTGTGTGAAATTTGTATGAATTTGTATGAAATTCGTACGAAAATGTACGTACGTACTACGGATCGGCTCTTTTTTGTGAGTTTCGTACGTAGAATTTACGTACGTAATTCATACGCTGCACAATTGCTAGTGTAGCAAGACCAAAGTCTAATCTACTCAGTCCCTTAATACATCTTACCCATACAAGCTATTTTCAATATTTTCTGCCAAGTTATCATGTGCAAATATTATATATCGCTCAATGCACATTTTGTATGCTGCCACTTTAGAAAAGTAAGGGCTTACTAGTGTGATAATAAACAGGCATTAAAGATAGTATACCCTCAGTTTGGTAATGACATCTGCTGTAGTTTTCTCAGTAGTGATGCGATTTGAACGTCGTTGTTCTGACTTATTGGGTGTCCCATATCTCAATTGCTCCCATACAATGTTTTTCAGATCTTCTTTACTTGGCAGTGCACTTTCCTTATAACTATAATACAGGGTCTGAAAAAAAAACGGTATTGAAAAAATTAACACATGCTCCAATGGGAGGAAGAGGTGAAAGGTCACAAAATGCAAAAATAACCTCAAGGACAGAGCCAGAGATTGTGGTATACATGTTTGACCTTTGGCATAATTATACCATATTTATTTGATCGTCTTTGTATCACATGCTAGCTAATATTCTGCAAATAGCCTACAGTCAGTTTGCAATAGTTCATGTCAAATCTAATGTTGGGCAACAAGTCATAATTTTTATAAATGGGTTTAAAGAACCACACTTTTAAAAAAGAAGGATCCCAAAGGAGCCATATTAGTGCATCACAGTATATAGAACTCAAAACCGTGTCAAAAGTGCTATGTCTAAAAAGAGGTGCCATGTATCTATTTCACTGAAAGGAACCTTCTTTTTTCTCAAGGTGCCAGCACATTGGAGTTCTTCACTAATCAATCTGAGATATTTTTGTGTTAATCTCTTCACAGTTTGTGTTTAGCACATGCGAATAGCAGTCAGCTGTCATCTTCTTTAATGAGATTTTGGTGAGGGGTATATCTTAATTTATAGAATGATCCAGGTATGTACATACATTTTTCCTAAAAAATAAAATTATTGAAAAAGGAACTATTTTCACAATTTCCATTTGGACATACCTTCTTCAGAAGCACATTAAGATGGAAGAGATAGGAAATTGACCATGTTTTATGCCCCTCAGGCATAGGCGTATCGGAGGGGGGGGCAGGGGGAGTGATCCCCCCCCCCCAAAAGTTTGGGAAACAGTAAGATTCGGGCAAAAAGACAAAAAAATTTGGGCAGATGATTAAATAAACACTATTGAAAATTACTGATTTCCAGGCAATTTCATATGAAATGGTATTAAATTTAGATCTTGAAATTCGGGCTAATGTCGCTCGCCCCCCAAAAAATTGCGCGCGCCGTACGCCTATGCGCCTCAGGCCACTTTTAGAAACATTGGCTGAACAACCTGTGATGTCATGTGGAACACTTAGTTTCCAATGCTAACCTATGGGACTGCCATGTGATGACAACCTGCCGCATTACAAGAAAAAAATCACTTTTTTCATACTTTCCGGGAGGATAATAATTATTCCACTTATGCCTATTTCACCACAGTACTCAAAATTGCAGTAAATGGCCTCATTGGATGTGACCGTCAGGGTATCCAACAGGTATACCATGGCACATATTATGTGTAATTCTTTAGGTAAAACCCTCGAAATAGCCCATTGTAAGTTCAATATATAGCACCTGTGATAGTGCAAGCCAAGGTGCAATAACAGATAACAGATAACAGATCATTGATTGTTCATGAATGTGAGTTACATTAAATTTGTTTTGGTAATTTACAATGAGTAACAATATACATAATTTAGGCATACATATTTAAGAAAATGATTGCTGCTGGAATGAACGTGCTGCTGAATCTGCAAGTTCGCATATTTGGTAGTACTACTCTGAACCTGCGCCGACTTCCAAGGAGTACAAAATAGCGATTCAGTGGGTGGCTTCCATCCTCTTGTACCTTTTTAGCCATTAGTTTTAACTTTGATAAAAATATTTGTTCATTAGAGTCTATATCATGTTGGTCTGTCTGGCCAATTTACCTTACACAGATTTTCCTGGGTCTATCAAGGATCTGGTATTGTCTCTTTGTTAATGACCTGTAGAATGCCACATTGGCATATAATAGTTGCTATTATACTGTTGAAGAATAAAGCTATGATCACTTTGCTGACAATGAGACTTCTCATAACTCGAAGGCAATAGACACGCTTGTTTGCCTTTTTAATCTGAGCCTCGACATGTTTAGAAAAGTTCAGCTTGTGGTCCAAGTACACTCCGAGGTACTTATAGTCGTGGACCCTTTCTACATCCATGTCATTTATCACGATAGACTGAGGTGTGACAGACTTTGATCTACGGAAATCCCATAACATTTCCTTAGTTTTAGTCACATGAAGGTCCAGGAAGTTGTCACGACACCAAGTGCTGATGTGCTCAATACAGGTAAGATAGTCGTTGTCATCATTATTCCTGATTAAACAAATTATTGCAGTGTGGTCAGCGTATTTGACCGCATGGGTCTTACCCGAATTCCGTTTCATGTCATTTGTGTAAATTATAAAAAGCACTGGTGATAGGACACAGCCCTGTGGTGAGCCAGTATTGAGGGTGAGAACACCTGACACCTCAAAGTTAGAACACACATACTGTGGTGTTAAAAGGAGATAGTCCAGTACCCAATGAGGCTCCTCTAGGAGTTCTAAATAGAACCTTTACTGCCAAAAATTAAGTCATTGCGGTGCACATATCTAGTATACTGTATTGGTGAAGAAAGGCTTCGACAAAAGTTCAAAATGGGACTTTCCTATGGGTTAGAACTCCAAACAGAACCAGCTTAAGTGCACATTGGGAACTCCGGGGATTCACTATAGACCCTCTTGGAGTTCTTTAATTAATACTTCAGGTGCAAAATAGAACTCCTATAAATGTATGTCTAGGGTGCTGAAAATCTGGAAAGCTGTTGCCATTTTGTACAGCAGTTTAGAAGAGCTGTTAATTTTCGTCACTGCTATTAGCTCGATTGGAGAACTATTGTAAGGTAGGGCTTTCTGCATGAGTGTGGAGTGAAAAAAGTAAAAACGTGAAATTAAAAAAACAGCCCCTCCAAAAACTTGTCAAATATAGTTAGATTAGTATTCATGACCATTTTGGGTTGTTGCTGTCATTTTTGTGACAGCTACCCTGGACATTTTGAAATAAAATTTTTCTATGTTTCGTGAGACCTCAAAAATGCTGTTTTTTGGCCATAAAATGGGTATTAAAAGATATAGAGACATGATTTAAAGGGCTCAAAAGAAGTAAATAACCATACCAAACATATTAGAAAGCTAACAACTAAGAAACACTTGCTTTGCATAATGTAATTATTGAAATAACAATGATTTTTGCCATTTTTTGCACTATTTTTGTTCCCGAAATGATGTTTTTGTCATATAATTGATTCTAAATGAGCTAGAGACATGATTTAAAGAGCTGCACATATGTGTAAGACCATGCCAAGCACAATGGACAATATTGTGTGTGAGAAACATATGCTGCATATGATGTAATATTGAGATATTATTATTTTTCTTACTTTTTGCATTATTAAAATTATTGGAATTTTCTTTTTGTCATAAAATCCTTTCTAAATGAGCTAGAGACATGATTGAAAGAGCTGTTTATCTGTTTTATACCATGCAGAACATGATAAGTTTAAATATGAAAATAAATGTCACCCCAAATGTTATATTGAAAAAATAGACGAATACTGACTAATTTGTGAGACAAGTACTTTTTGGCTCATGAAATTATATTACATGTCATAAATTGGGTTCCAAATAAGGTAAGGACATGATTTAAAGAGTAATAAATATTTTTTGGACAATGCTGAACATGATAGATAATATTGTATGTGATATAGATGTCATATCTACTGCAAAATGGGGATAATATGATATCTTTTTATATTTATTAGTTCCCGAATTGCTTGAGAACTAACTCCAAGTAGGGATAACCAAATATTATATAGCATTGTTTTTTCAGCCTGGTTCTTATTAATTTATCTTCAGAAGACACCATAAATATAATATAGATGCTCAGTAATGGCAGCATGATATCTATGGTGGAGTTCAGAGTACCACAACAGTAGGGAACAATCCTGCGTCAGTCCTGCTTTAAGTTGAAAAAATGTGAATGATGTTTTCTTTAGCCCAAATGCAAGTCCCACCCTCACTATAGTGTCAGCATGCCAGCCTGAGGCTTATTGCACTTTTGGAAGATAGATAAAAAGGAACCAGGTTGAAATAATAATGGTACTTAAGACCTAATTTTCAATCTGTCAGAAAATGTTCAAAAATATTTTAGCGGATTATAAAAATCATGTTATCCCCATTTTACAACAGATATGGCAACTATATTACAGACATACTATTCATCATATTCCACATTGTCTTTTAAATATCTATTGTTATTTATATCATGTCCCTAGCTTATTTAAAACCCTAGTTATGACAAGTTATATAATTTCATGAGCCAAAAAGTACTGGTCTTACAAAATTCTCATTATTTGTCTGATTATTTCACTTCAGCATTTGGGGTGACATTTATTTTCATATTCAAAGATATTAATCATGCCCAGAATTGTATACAACAGCCGCACAGCTCTTTCAATCATGTCTCTAGCTCATTTAGAACCGATTTTATGACAAAAACAAAATTCCAATAATTTAAATAATGCAAAAAAGTAAGAAAAATAATAATATGTCAATATTACATCATATGCAGCATATGTTTTTCACACACAATATTGTCCATTGTGCTTGGCATGGTCTTACAGCTCTTTAAGGTGGCTAGATACTCGTGAACTTTCCAAGATAGGATTTCTTAAAAATAGTTTAAAATGATCCAAAATATAGTTTATAGCAAGGATATGTAAACGGAAGTATTTGCTACCAGCCTTTTTTCCAAAATATTTGAGGTTATGTACAAGAAAGTCAGTTCATGCACACTTGAAAAACTCAATTTTTTTTCTTAACGTTTTTAAGGTGATGTTTTCCCTGCCATTCAGTGGCACTGAATCCAATATTATGGAATGAAGCATGAAATTAAAGAAGACTCCTTAATGAAAAAGCTGATGACAATTTCAAAGAGATATATTTAGTTTAAAGGACTTTCCAAGTGCCTCGGAATAAAAGTTTTGATTTTGGCAATTTTAACTTTTTTTATAAACCATAGTGCTAAAAAAAATTGACTAGATAGGATTTTTTATTTCTTTGTCATTTACTTCCAAAAATAGTGGGGAACAATAAGATAATATAGACAACCCTTCCTACCACACTTGAAATTGATATACAATTTTTTTTTTATCACTAAGTCATTTGTGCGAAATTAGACCTGCTTGCGGAAAATCGCCTGTAAAAATGTTCTGTTCTGAGTATCAAGCTGAAACTCCGGCTGTTTGTAGTACTCTTCATAGCGCATCTGATGCTTCAAACGGGAAGTCTCTAACCCCAATAGAAGTGGCGCAAAGTGCAAACGAAGCGGCCGTCGCATGAAATTATCAGAATTTAAAAAAATGCTGAACAAGTGTCAGCAAAGCTCTGCTGCAATGGTGACGTTACGATAGATAGGGCCTGCCTGGCTGCGCGGGAATCTGCTCAGATGACGTCATTACACGAGTAGCGAGCCACCTTAAATCATGTCTCCAGCTCATTTAGAATCAGTCATATGACATAAACATCATTTTGGGAACAAAAACAGTGCAAAAAATGACAAAAATTATTGTTATTTCAATAATTACATCATTCAAAGCTAGTGTTTCTTGATTGTTAGCTTTCTAATATGTTTGGTTTGGTTATTAACTTATCTTCAGCCCTTTGAATCATGTCTCTGTCTCATTTAGAACCCATTTTATGGCAAAAACAGCATTTTTGAGGTCTCCGAAACAGAGAAAAAGGTGATTTCAAAATACCCAGGGTAGCAGTCACAGAAATGACAGCAACCAACCAAAATGGTCATAAATACTTATTTAACGATATAAATTTGACAAGTTTTTGGAGGGGCTGTTTTTTGAATTTCGCACTTTGACTTTTTTCACTCCACCCTAGTGTCTGTGTGTCAATTCTGCAAAAGCTAAATGTCATACTTACTAGTCTTCTTTGGTCCCTGACTTTACAAATCAAATCCTGGTTGCAATCAATAACTTATTTTTTGACAAATAATTAAGGAAATTTGATGCAAGATTATCCAACATGCAGGCTTTCCACCTTTTCACTATGTTAAACTTCACTTTATCTGTTGTGATATCATTGTGTTTTAATTTTCGCATTTATCTGCTAATCAACCATTCTGTGATTTATTTCTTTGTCAGTGAAATTGCTATACACTACCTTCTAAAAGTTTGAAAGCACCTGAAAAAGCTGAGGTTCCCCAATGTAAACAAGAATTTATAATCCTTATATCAGACAATATTAGAATGAACAAAAAAAGTAAAGTCACCTTACCTTGTTTCAACGTTTTAGGTCAGTTTGGAACATAATTCAAACAACATTGTTTTAAAATATGCCATATTTTAATATTCCATGAAAATTTGTTAAAACCAATTATCTGCCAGACTTGTAAACTTTAACAATTTTTTTACATGTGCCCACCAGGCCTGGATTACCCATTAGGCTGAGTAGGCTATAGCCTAGGGCCTCAAACCTCAGGAGGGCCTCACATTGGGTGACGAAAAATTAAATATGCCTTAATTTGTACGAAGTCAAAAATTGAGAAAAATTAGTATTAACGATTATTTAAAACAAATTCTGTTGTAGATATTTCTATGACTATATCAGAAATATTTGTGCAACAATTGGATGAAAATGTGCGATTATATCTCGGAAGCAATGTACAACTTCCCATTCTTTCTGCAATTTTCAAATATCTTTTAGCTCGATGGTGAAAGAGGAAAACCTTGCATGTCAAAATTTGGCTAATTTTAGATTTCGGGTGGAATGAGTATTTCAATATCCAATACATGTTGTCAATTGGTCACTTTGCCTCTTTGCTATTTTTGGAAGCTGTAACAGAGTGATTTCACCAAACCTCGACTTGTTCCAAAAAGTGAAAGTGCAAAACCTTGTAACTCAAATCAGAACTTTGAAGTACATATTTAGGATATTTCAACCTTTTTTGAAAAATTATGATTGTGGTACATTGTTTATGGCTTACTGGAAATTTCCTTTTTAAAACTTTTTATCTCCCTATATTTATTTTGGTTTTATAGGCTATTGAAAAAGAGAGTGCACGAAAAATTGAAAAAAGTGTCATTTTCCTCATTCTTGCAATTGTAGCCCCTAATTAAATTAGCTGTTGTTATTTATCATGGTCTAATTATATTTTTTACTGTTTACCTATGTATTGGAAGTACATTCAATGCTGCAAGTTGCTTTAAAATGTAATAAATGGTCAGTTACAAGGTTTTGCACTTTACTAACTTGTAAGAAAGTGAAAGTGCAAAACCTTGTAAGTCAACATTGCAACTATGCTCTCCATTAAAAACTCAACCTATGCCTGTAATAATGAATTAGCAAGTGATATCTGTGATAGTGTCATAACTGAAAATGAGGTTGCCTTCCATTTAAAGAAACTTAAAAATAACAAAGCAGCTGGTATTGATGGGATCCCAGCTGAGTTCTATAAATATGCAAGTGATAAACTAGTTGTTCCTTTCTGTGCTGTTTTTAATCACATATTTGATAAGGGAGAATATCCATCTCAATGGTCTGAAGGGCTCATTAATGCTCTGCATAAGAAAGGTGATCGATCAGATCCGGATAACTATAGAAAAAATTACGATCAACGTTGTGATGGGGAAAATATTTGACTCTATTCTTAACAGTAGGTTGTATTACAAAAATGATGCTCTTGATCTTGATGATCCATTTCAGTTTGGTTTTACTCCTGGATCGAGCACTACAGACTGTGTATTTATTCTGGATACCGTTATAAGCTACAAGCAAGCTAGACGTAAACCTGTGTTTCTGTGCTTTGTGGACTTCACTAAAGCTTTTGACTATATTAATCGAAATGCTCTTTACTACAAACTCATGAAACAAGAAATAGGAGACAAAAATGCTCAAGATAATAGTCAGCATGTATGACAAGTCCAAAGCTAGAGTTAATCAAAATGATAGAATAGGGGACGCTATTAACAGTAAATGTGGGGTGTTGCAGGGTGGGATCCTTAGTCCCAAATTGTTCAATGAATTTATGTCTGATCTATCCAATTGCCTGAATGAATCTGATGGAATAACACTTGGAAATTTGAGAATGACTCATATTTTATATGCCGATGATATTGTTCTCACGTCCTATTCCTCTGAATGCCTTCAGAATAGTATCAACTCATTGCACAACTTCTGTAAAAAATGGCATCTTATTGTTAATGTCAATAAAACCAAAGTAATGCAGTTTGGTTGTAGAACATCTAGCAGTATATTTTACAGTGGTGAAAAACTTGAAAATGTAGATAACTTTAAATATTTAGGTCATATGTTAACAAATAAACGTAATATACACAGCAAAATGACAGAATATCTTACAACACAAGCTCAAAAAGCGCTGTTTGCATTACAAGGAGACTACAAGCACTTGGATTTATCAACCCCCAACTATCTTTGAAAATGTTCGACACATATGTTCTCCCTATTCTGGAATACAACAGTGAAATATGGACAGATATAAAACCTGTTAGCGAACTTGAAAATTTACAACTTGCATACCTGAAGTGCTTGTTAGGGGTAAGGAAACAAACATCATCTTTGGCAGTTTATGGTGAGACAGGTAGATTCCAATTACATGTCCGTCAAAAAGTGAGAATGGTAAACTATTGGTCTCGTTTAGAAAGACTGGGCAATGAAAAAATCCTGAAAAGATGCTTAAACATCCAAAAAGACATGCTTAAGAATGGTAACAGAAAGAATTGGTTAGGAAGAGTGTGTCACATAATAAATAGCTGCGAGATTGAATATGACATCAGTAATATCGAAAACTCAGTAAATGTGTGTAGTAATGTTAAAACTAAGCTTTATGGTGGTGTGCAAGAGCAACTAATCGCTTCAATAAATGATAGCATACAACAGCCAAAACTTAGGACATATAAACTCTATAAAACTGACTGTCGTTTATAACCCTACCTTCTCTTAAGAATTAGCCGCAAAATGTTAACAAAAATTACTAGATTTAGAACTAGTTCACACAGCTTAAGAATTGAAACAGGGCGACATCAGAGGCCAAAATTGCCAGCCCCTGAAAGAATTTGTGAAAAGTGTACTTTGGATATGCCTGAAGACGAAATACATTGCTTGACTGTTTGCCCCAGCAATGCAAGCAATCGACATAAACTCTTTTCAACAGCGTCTAGATTTGTAAATAACTTCCAGTCATTAGATAATAAAAATAAATTTGTTGAAATAATGAAATGCAAGGAACATGAATTGCTAATTAGTCTAGGGAAGTTCATACAATTAGCCGATGTGTAAAGCAGATTTCTCCTACATCCACATGATTATGCTAGTAAATAATGCTCTATATGTAATAGATGTTAATGAATGCTTAACTTGATATATGCAATTGTGTTATATGTCTATTTACCCATCTGCCATATCTTTGTATGTATATATTTGTAACAAATAACAACAGTATGTGCAGTTTGAATCCTCAATTAGTTATTCTAAAAACACCCTGTAAAATGTTCTATATAACTCTCCTAAATAGTTTAGTAATAATTATGTATTTAATACAATCTTAACTGGTAATTAATGGTCAATGAACAAGATTTATAATGCTATATAATATATGTATCTGAAGTACAGGACCTGATAAACATTGACTAAAAATGTATATATATATATCTATATATATTTTTTTTAATTATTCGACTAACTGGGTGGCTGGAACCGGGATTAACTTAAAAACTACAATTATTTTATATTTTGTATGTATTGTATGTATGTGAACTTTGTCGATATATTGATGTGTATTCTATGTATTTATTACTATTTTAGCCTATGTTTTTCCTAATTGCTTTTGCCTGACATATGTATCATTTTTGATATTTGAATGTCGAATAAAATTTATATATATAATATTTTCAATCATATCTGATGGTTACATCAATGCTAGGGGTCAATGACCTCTGACAAAAAATTATGCTAAAACAGGGTGTCACTTTCTGTTAATCAAGTTGAGCCTAACTCACATATTGATAAACATTACCATAAAAAAAGATCGGTGATACTTTTTTCGATTTTTGAAAAATGGCTTTTTTTATAGGTTTTGCACTTTCACTATCGAGCTATTTTTGCCCATTTTTCACAGTAATTGTAGATATTTTCATGATTCTTGCAAAAAAGTTCAATTTTTTGCAAAAATTTTTGTTGATCATCATTGATATAGAGGTGCTTGGTTGTCTCAAACAATTGGACTAGGGAAATGTATTAAGTCTAACAGAACAGGGTCGGCTGCAGTAGAGGCAAAGACTGATTTCTTTTTGGTTTGATACTACTCGTACGCATATAATTTTGTATGGAAGACTTTCAATCAAGCAAAAAGTGATCCATTTATTGGCTTTTATGACAACTACAAAATAAAAATTTGCTAGGGAGACATTGCTGAGCTCACAAACAGAAAGTGGGAAATTTCGAATCACAGGGAAAATTCTTCGGTGATTGGCGGTTTCAAGTCAGGTCCTGCAAGGGGCCTTACATTGAGGTTCAGCCTAGGGCCTCATGCTACCTTAATCCGGCCCTGGTGCCCACATTTTGCGTCATCTTAGCAGCGATTTCAGATTAGACTATGAACACTCAAAAATAAAAAATTACAGATATTTTTGGGTCACCGTGCACTATAATCACGTAACTGTCTCTTCTCGCGTAAAAATTGTTTGTACTGAGCCATTTCAGCTTTGCCTCGACAAAAAAAAATTGTCAAAATTAATAATTTGCCTGATTTTCAAGCAGTTTTTTTTTGGTTCATGTCACGGAACAAAAGTGAAGAAAATCTTTAAAAAAAGGAAGGCTCATAAAGGAAATTCTTCCTAGCAGTGCCTGAAACTTTGTGATTGTGATTGTGATGTAAAACATTATTAAATTTCATAATGCTGGAAGGTACGTGTGCAATAGCAACTTTTCAAAGAATATCATAATATGGGAAAATATTGGAATTATTTAAATTTGTACCAAAATGACCTAAAACTAAGTAACAAAATTAATAATCTAAAAGCCTTAACATGAGTTTTCATATTGTTTAAAAAAAGTAGGAGATAAAAAATATGTGTCCAAAAATCAGTATTCTTAAAGAAACCTCACTTTCCTGGAGGGTAGTGTACATCTTAACTATAACTTTTACTATCCTTCCAGAAAGTACGTAGAATTTGAAAAATCTTGCAAAATTGGTATGTGACCTCACACTGCTGGGGCATCGTGATTGGCTGTGGTGTGAAGCGTGATGCAGTGTTGGTATATGATGTAGTGTAGAGAATAGCCATATATATACAGTTCAACAAAAATAAGTCCCCCTTTAGAAAAACTGTAATATTTCTTAAAGTACTGACCTGATTTTCATGAAATTTTCCAAGGTTTTCTTTCGCTGATAAGTGCATTTTCCACTGTTTTTCTAGGATTTTATGTGTCAGCTGACACAACCTAAAATTTTTGAAAAGAGGGGTAGTCTAACTCGTGACTTTCTCATGTGGGCAAAAATTATGTCCTCAGGCTACGATTGCACAAATTTTGCGTCAATATGCCAGTATATGCACTCAAAAAATTTCATGAAAATCAGATCAGTACTTCACGAAATATTAAAGTTTTTCTAAAGGGGGACTTACTTTTGTTGAACTGTTTAGTATTAAAGTCTTATCAAGCATCACAAATGAAACACTGTAAGATGTAGCCAGCAGGGGCATATCTAGAAATGGTCACAGAGTCGATCTTGCCTGCCTTCCCCAGAATAGTGAATCCATCCAACAAATGATTTTGCAATAACAACTGTGTGTCCCCTACTTGAGACACCATAGCTGTGCCACTGACAGCTAACAGAACGCAACATCCAGATTAGGCAGTTTAAGAGCAACAGTTGGTTGTTGACTTACACAGCTTGTAATCTTCTTACTTTACTTGTACACACATAACATGAACTGCTATGCCAGTGTACTACCTCACAGATTTGATATGACATCCTATGCAGAGTAAGCCATGATTGGCTTAAAAACCTGTGACCTCATGTGGAACACCTGGTTTCCTATGCTAACCTATGGGAACTGCCATATGAAGTCACACTTCGACATTGCAAGAAAAAAATCACTTTCCACATACTTTCTGGAAGGATAGTAACAGTCTTGTGAGGCATGACGCTTTTCTCATAATGTTGTCAAGTGGAATTTAGCAATTTCTGTGAATTACCAGTGATTTAAGCAAATGACTGGGCAAATTGCTTCAATGCTTATTGTTCATATGTTTACACAGAATAAGAGCAAATAATTGAGGAGCAGTCACTGTAGTGGTTAGAGCACTTGACACCCTGAGGGACAGGGCTCAAGTCTCCTTCTGTTTGTGGCCCTTGGCAAGCCACTCAGTCCCGAATGCCACTGTCACCCAGCAGATGAGTGGGTACCTGGCTCAAGAAGACTTAAATGGATCTGAAGAAAGACAGAACTGAAGCCCAGCAACTGCATCCAGTTATGTGTTCCTAGCTGAATACTCCTGAAGGAGAGCCAGGGGAGCTTCCACATTCAATATAATTGGTATGGAAGCTCTTAAAATATAACTCGATTTCATTTTAAATCCCCTTTGAGCAGCGGTTAGCTGGAATGGGGGCTATATAAATTATAATATAATATAATACTGTACAAATTAGAACATTACCTGTTCGGAGAGCCCCCCATGGCTCTCGATATTCCCAAGTAATCTACAGTAGTACGTAACACTGACTCTTAAGTGCGTGGAACAATTTGGGGTAGCCAGCCACAATGTTTTTTTTTATGCATTTCGTAAAACGTATACAGACTACTTAATTATTTCTGATTCTTGGACATTTTCTGTCAAATACACTCTTGATCAAAATGCTGGAATAATTTGGAGTTTGAAGGTGTCAGGATTTCAAAGTTCTTAAATTAGTGATTGAATGTGTGGAATTGCAAAGATTTTTTCCTCAGACATTAGATTTAAGTATAAATGATATCATAAACCATTTCTAGTTGCTGAGAATTATTCGAAAACTTTTTTTGGGGGACTCGGAAAAATTTATAATTTTTAGTAAAAAATCATCAAAAATTGCATAGTGGCTCAACAACACAGACATAAAATTTCAACATATGCAAAAAATACCAACTTAATCTTGATGTGTACAACCAAAAAACATCACAATATCATGTTGAATGCCACATTCTTTGACCTCCGCCTCCACTTGACATGACATGGATACCGCCAATCTGTTTTTGGCTTCTTTTTGTCCAATATGGCCATTCTTCAGTGAAAGTCATCTGCACCTGGTCCAGAAGAGTTACCTAGACCTCCATCTTGTGTGCAGAATGGTCAAAGATGTCCCTATAATGTTATTTAGGTTCATATCAGGTGAAGTTGCTAGTAACGGCAAATTCTCATTTTTCTCAATTTTCAAGGTTTAGAAGGATTTGCGGTGCCCTACAAGCTTGAGCATTGCCATAAATGAATAAAATGTTTCAACTGAAGTGTTCTCTACACTAAGGTATCATTTCCTCTTCCAGCAAACTTAGATAGGAGACTGCCGGGACGTTTCTGTACCACACTACCAGACACAAATTTCCGTCATAATGGATGACACAAAAAACAAGCATTAAACCGCCACCCTGATCCCTTGTGGTCATGAGGTAGCTTTCAGACAGTATCTGCTGGCCACCTTCCCATCACAAAAACATTCCTCCATAAGCTCTGTGAAACATGTGCTAGGATATATTGACTGAGATTGAATTTACCTGAAAAATTCTCAAAATATTCCTGCATTTTTGTTAAGAGTGTACTCTTGTTGGAAGAGGAAAATGATACCTCAGTGTAGAGAACAATTCAGTTGAAACATTTCATTCATTTATGGCAATACTCAAGCTTGTAGGGCACCACAAATCCTTCTAAACCTAAAAAAAAAATCCTAATTATTAGAGCATTTTGATCAAGAGTGTACTGTTGTCTGATTGGCCAATTTGCAAGAAGAGAAGCATCCTTTTCATTGAAAGGATTTTCGACTGCAGGCCTAAGACCAATGTTACTAAATGCAGGCAGTACTGTGTCACACACACTGACAGAAAAGGATTGTCTGATGTCAGGGCAGAGCTCCCCCAGCTTTTTTTATCAAGGGAGCTCAGCTCCCCCAAGCTCCCCCGACCCCCATTTTCATCATTGAATCAATATCAGCCTGGTGAAGCATTGTGACTTCACAGACTTATCAGCAAGTAAAACTGTGATCATCCATGAAAGTTAATATGTGAAGTATGTTGTTGCTCAATTTTTAACCTAGATAGCAGTAATCTGTCCGATGTTATGCAACAGGTCATTCAGCATCAGGTGGCAACAGAAAATGTCCTAATTTCAACAAAGGCCTACCTTGACCAACTCTGGAAAACATGGTTCCATATATAGGTCATCAGTTTTGCCAATGAGCCGTTTCATGATGGATGGTCCTTGTGCGGGATAAAGAATTTCTCCTTCGTCCAAGATTTCCAAAATCTCTTTGGTCTCCTTTTCAACATTGGACCTTGTCAAATGTATGATCTTTTCTTCAATTCTGGCATAGCTGTAAGAATTATCAAATAAATAATTTTGTTACACATTAGTGTTCATAGTTTTTAACCTAAAACCTGCTCCCACTAGTGTTAACTCTTAGCCAGGGCCGTACCCATGGGGGGGTGTGACACCCCCCAATATTTTCCCAGAGGCCCATAAGGTAAGGTAGCTAAATAGCATTAATTGGACAAAAATTACAGCAAAATAGCACCGTACCATATCATCAATATCTCAAATTCATGCGGCCCCCCTAACTGTCAAGAAACTTATATCAGAGGGCCCAAAAGACTCAAGATTATAATGTATTATCGAATGGCCAAAATGACTGTTTTTAGAAGTTTATTAATATTTAGAGGGCCCCCTAACAGCATCGAGAACTTTATTTCAGAGTACCTTGACTGACTCGACACAGAGGGGCACTCTGTGAGAGGGCCCTCAACTTACTTGAGAAATCAATTTCAGAGGGCCCCCAATGGACTCGAGATATTTGTTTCAGAGGCCCCCTTCCTCGCTGACACAAGAAATTTGCTTCAGAGGGCCCCCCTCTCAGTAACCTAGTGAACCCGTTTTAAAAGAAAAATTTAATTCAGAGTAACCCCAATCACTGACTCGAGAAATTTATTTCAGAGGGCCCCCTAACTGACTTCCAGAAATGCATTAATTTTGTCGTTTTTATTTTTCAACAGAACTTTTGTAATGCTATTTCTGAGATGCAGCAGGGTAAATTTGTGTTCACACAAGTTTGCAATTTTGTACTGCACAATAATTATAGGATAGAACTGTTCTTGAAGAATGGACTAGAACAAAAATTAGACATTCACATAAACAGTAAAGCTGAGATTTTAAGGATGAAGTGAGTGCAAGCTTCATGCAAAAATAGTCATTTTCCTGAACAGGGAAAACATTATTGAGCCAATGTTGAAAAATTGCATTGTGCATAAACTGAAAATATTTCAAAAATGCGCTTTTCAGGAATTTGTCCCCAAATCCCATAAAATGGTGTTAAATCCAACATATGTAACAAATTTGGCCAAATTCTGATGAGAATTTATCAAATAACAGCCAAAAATGTTCACAGTTTTCCCCCAAAAATGGAGGTCTTGACGTTCTACCTCGCATCAGGACATTAGGCGATTGGCACAAGCATGCCACCCATCAAAATGGAATCTCTATTTAAAATTTCAGCTTCGAAATGATCCTAAAATTGTCAATATAACAGCTTGGGCCAAAAACTCTTAATTTTAGGTGGGTTGGCTCCTGGACTACAGTATATGAGGTTTTTTTACAGTTGGAAATTGAATGTTTAAGCAGTGGCGTAATCAATGGGTCTGAAGTAAGGGGGGGGCACCATGAGGGCCAGAAATTTTCTGGGGCATACGTAATTATAATATACACCACAATTTCCAGGGCTGTAGCCTGCAGGGGGGCAGGGGGGGACAGCTGCCCCAAAATTTGATAAAATTTTGTTTAACATATAAAAATTTCAAATTGTCTGCGGTTTTCCGGGGTTCGCAACTTCGCATGCCTCCGGACCAGTCTCTGTCCCCCCTAGGATTCAGGCCAGGCTACGGCCCTGATTTCCACATAAGGGGGGGGGCACTGGTATCCATATCGGAGGATGTGTGCTCTCCCGAACAGTTGAGTTGTGTTTGCAAGGGGGCCCAAATGGTCCAAGAAAGGGGGGCCCAAGGGTGTTACACCCCCCCAACCATCAGGCTATGGGTTCGGCCCTGCTCTTCGCCACTCAATTTGCAAATAAATCAATCAAGTGGAGATGCCCAGCAGAGAAAACAGAAGTATCATTTATTGATGTTTAATTTAGCATTTCAGGTGTCAAGTATAACAGCACTGGTCAGTACAATGGAGGCAAACAATGAAGCAAAAAAGAGACAAAATAGCCTTTGTGTTGAAATTTTGAATAGAACACTATTTATCGGCACTTGGTGAATTACTACAGTGAGAATTGGGCGCTACTCACCTTGATTTGCCAGGAGGTGGCATCTTGGCTTCTTCTGACTCCATGTTCGGAGTTGTACCTCTGCAAAGAAATATTGGTTACTTGATCAATTGCAATATCACTGTCACACTTTAGATTTGGGAAGCATGTTGAAAAATATCACGACCCCTATTTATGTCACCTGTTGAACGTTGCTAGAAATTATGGAGTTTGGAGTTTTGCAGAGCAAGGAGGTATTTATTTGACCAGAGTCAATGTAAATGTAAAATGTTTGCTCAGGAGAAGAGCACCAAAACAATGATACTATGTATTTTTACAGTCAATTAGAAGTCGTAAAAATGATATGTTAATTATGGTAATTCAATATGAATTCATAATAAAGCAATTCAGATTGACAGAGACAGACAGATGGTTTTTATTTATGCCATGACATACCAGGGATGCTAATAGGCCTCATTAGGGTGGTCCAAAAACACTTTCTTCTAGATTTCTTCAATTTGAATCTTGCATTGTGATCTTATATCGATAGAAGGTATTGAGTAAAAATTTCAGCAAAATCAATTAATATTTAGAGGTGGCACAAAGCTGTTGAAGTTTAACATGTGATTGCCCTGCAGCAGACCTCAAGATCATCGGTATTTGCAAATCTTGCAATTATGGCCAATTATTTTGATCAAATAACCTTTTTTTTAGTATGTCAAGGATGCCCAATCTAGTCCTGATATTCTGTCTGACTTAAAAAGTTTTATGGAAGGTCCGCATAGATATTACATAGGTCAATTTTCAAGCATTTTTTCATAAAAACAGGCAAATATTTCACTAACTATGAATAATAAATCCAAAATAACCCCCAGATATTACTTTTCCATGCCAACTTTATCATATACTAAAAAACCGCAAAAAAATATTTACTTCGGAGAAAGATCTGGGAAATTGACCATTTTTTCAGTTCCGTGAATGGGAAATTACATGATAAACTTCAGGGGCTTTGTGCCACCTCTAAATATTAACCGATTTGGCTGAAATTTTGTGTGTGTTTGTTTTACTTATGTGGTCATCAATTTCTACTTTCAAATTGGAGGTTTTAGGAGATTTGATTTTTCCCATAGGAATGTGGACCACCCTAGGCCTCATGACAGGATACACCCCCCAAACCCTCTCATAAACTCAGCACCCTCAAATTAACCTCTTTTACCCTCAACTTACCCCTTTTCACTTCCGCCACCCGCAACTACCCTCAGCTTCCCTCAACTACCCTCAACTTAACTCAACTAAACTCAACTTACCTCAACTAAACTTGTGACCCCTCAACTAAACTTGCCTCCCCTCAACTAAACTCGCCTCCCCTCAACTAAACTCACCTCCCCTCAACTAAACTCGGCTGCCCTCAAGTAAACTCGGCTGCCCTCAAGTAAACTCGGCTAAACTCACATCCCCTCGCCTCCCCTCAAACGAACTCGCCTCCCCTCAACCAAATTCGCCATCCCTCAACTACCCTCAGTTACCCATGATAAAACAGTGGTAACCCAAGGGGGTTGAGGGTGTATCCTGCCATGAGGCCTGCTAATGCAGGTACTTGGGTACGAGTACAACTGCTTGACCGGTAACGAGTGCAAGTACAGTGAAGAGGCTGTTGCAAACATGAATAGAAAAGACCACACATGAAAATAAAATATAAAAGTTCAATATAGGATATCAGAGAACACCGACGTCACATATTTGAAGACTGGCGAAGCAGTGAAAGCACAGAACAAGAGAAATAAAAGACAGCAATTATCATGCATGCCAAGAAAGTCAAAGAGGCAGAGAGAAGAGTCACTAGCAACATCTCGCACCAGTGAACACACCACCTTGAGTAGTATAAACAGCCTCAGTCTAAATTGCTTCAAAAGTGAACACTTCATCAGTCGTGTCAGCAATGCCATCTTACCACTTGTGGAAGCCCTTAAGAAAGAAATAGAAACAGGAAAATTATAATTATATATATATATATATTATATATTTTTCCTTATGAGTTTCTGTTTCTTCATTGATGCTGTTGAAGACAGCATCGGATGAGATTCATTGTTTTTTATTCAATAAATGCAATATTTTCCGATCACCTTTGTCTGCAGATGTTATTTTCTAATTATCTCTTATTTTATAAATGATATATAATGTTTTATTGACATAAACGATATCAGATACTGGTTCATTTGTCAAAAATGTTGCGGTCTTTGGCCAGGTGGTTCCAATTTTTCCAGATTTTTTTAACAATCGACACTGGTAAAATACATCTTGTTCCCTTTTATTTCTATTCTTATTAATACACTCCTGCTCACAAATATGGAATATAGGGATATGTCAAAATGTGATTAGAAACACATTTCCAGTATACACATGCTTTTGGTCAAGGCATGATAATTTAGCGTTCAGAGATTTGAAGCCTTTCAGAGTCGCTTGAGACTGATTTAATATCAGCTGAAGCAATCAAATATAACACAGGAGTGTGAAATACAACAGTTCATGAGGAATGCGGATTGCGATTTGACATGTGTGAACAACTGCCACAATACCAAGGTGGCTTTTGCAGCAGTTTATTGGTTGAAATTATGACATAATTTTTCCAGCAAATATCACTTGCTTGAAGCAAACTGAAAAAAGTGACATTTAACAATTTTGCAAAATGTTTTGTTATTTGATTTAAGTCTGCAAATATGAACAGTATTATGGTATGAGAGATAATTACAAACTCGTTCAAAGATAATTCAGAAGTACCAAGATGGTTTCAATACATTTTCCAGTTACAGAGCTAAGATATGGAGTGACTTGCTAGCCAATGTAATATGGAGTGAAAACTTGAAATCGTTGATGGAATGTCTTCACAGGTATCCATCAAAAACATGAGATCACTTATTATCATAATTATGACAGGAGACATGAATTTTTTTAATAGTTTGAGTATTGTGTAATGCCTACACTAGTTGTGTAGGATTTAATTATGTTTGCTATAAGTTATTGTGAAGTTAGTGAAGATATATCTGCTTTTTTAAGACACCTCAAACTTGTAGTCCAATGGCGTCACATGCAAAATATTCAAAGCTTAGGGCCATGGCTATACAATACACTCATCCTTTTTATGAAATTATTGTTTTACCTTTAGTCCAAGTCAAAATAAGTCTACTTTCGCCAGTGCTTCATTCTGTATCCTTCCAAATCCAGAACGTTTTTGAGCTATTGTCCGAGGGTGTCAGTGAGACGCTTCATTCTAAATGGTTGAATATCAGACACTAAAATCTTGCGTTGTCACTTATGCAGATTTTATCTATTCGGGTTATCATTGCTTCTTCTTTTTTTTGGTGAAAGAATATTCAAGTGGCCTAAATTATTCAGAGATATAGTACACCGTTGCTCATAAATACGGAATACTTCAACATTCTCCATTGAAATTGATAACTTTAGCAACTTCTGCTGGAGCACGGTATAGTCTGATTCTATCGTAACTACTTCCAATGACTGCTAAAGGGAAGTACATGCTCTTGTGTAAAATGCATGCTGCAGCGTTAAACCCAGGAAAAGTTACAGCATCACCGACAATGAAGATTCAGGGTTTTTTTAGGGCGTGGTGCACTCAACCGAAAATTAAAAATTCTTGCAAAAGATGTAGTTGAGGCTTTCAAAGAGTGATTAGAGAAGATGGCTTGACCTTTACAATGGACCTTGCTTGCATTCACACTCTGATATTTAATTTTATTTGACACCTTTTTTCCAAAAAGGTATTCCATATTTATGAGCAGGAGTGTATAATGAAAATTTATCACATGATGGCAACCAGGTTGAGAAGCTCAGATAAAATTAGATAAGTCTCATCACAAGGACGTGCTTGGTTCATTCCAAATGTGACATCTCTTATCCAATTGAAAATACACGATAGATAAAAATGTGTTATCATTTCAAATTGCATACACAAATTGAGTAGTTTCGTTTTAATCTTTTGAATTTTTCAATCTAAGTAGAACGTCTATCTTTAATTCTTTGCAACTTTTTTACTGTATCTTCAAATCAATATTGTATGAAAGAAACTGTAGCAGATTGAGTGTGAAATCAATTCGGCCAAATATGTCAGCAATATCACATCATTTCTACTTGAATCTACAATAATTTACCGGTATAGAGTCAAAAAGCTACAGTAGACGAAAAACAAGTGCTTACAGAAAAGCTGTTGGTGGCCCATCCTCCCCACACAAGCCCTGCTAAAATGGACAGGGCTTTCTGCTATTTCCAACCTCTTCTGTGATTGGCTGATATTTTAGGTCATAAGCATTTTGCATGCAGATTTAGTCCGATTATGGACACTTGGAGGATTACTGGCAACTAAGAAAAACAGTGTAAAACAAGCAAACTTTCAAACAGTTTCATTTCAAAACTGTGAAAATACATAATTCAATGGAATTTCCGGAACTGTGATAGCACCTTTCAACAATACACAATTTCTCCATTTGTAACTGTGTGAAACAGAAGCAACAATTTCAAACTGTGTCCCTGATTGGCTGAGCCAAACTGGGTCAGTTAATTAAGTATTCATGAATTAGCAAAGGTTATGGGCCATTTTGTCATGGTATGACTTGGGATGATGTTGGTGGCCATCAATCACCTTTGGAAAGATGGCCTATCAAACACATTGAAATAAGCTGTCAACTTGTCATTGAGCTACTTGCGACCTCATTGATACTCAGTTGGTGACTCCTGTGATAGGATTGCAAGTATAGGCTGTGCCTATTGCTAATGACTCATAGAGAATAACATGGCATGGATAAGGCTATGACCTTACCAGGAACATTTCAGTCAAATTCTGTAAGCACTTATTTTTCGTCTCCTGTGACAACATTTGCCAGCAAAGTGAGTGAAGGATATGCATTTGCATAATGTGTACTTTAAACTGCAATGTTTTATCAAATACCTTATCAGATCAAGTGGTCTGTTTTGTATGTACCTTATCTTAAAAGACTTGATTAATAGCCCCAAGGCACTTGAAACTACACTAAAGTGGTTTCACTATAGGGGCCATGGTAGTCCACGTTCCGTTCTAAGGTGAACAATTGTTCACTTTATGGTACAGGTATGTACCTTCAGCACCTTCATTTCTGGATATGGTGAAAAACAGTTGCCATGGAAACCATATTTAGCATTTTTCGACATAATTCAATAAAAATAACAGTAAGTGTCATAAATTTGGGCAAACGTAGTCACTATGGCTATTCAGAACACCAAAAGGAATTTATCAGCTATACATTTGCTTGTAAGGTGCCCTGGAGGCTCATTTGAGGGGGTTAAATATGACCAAATAAGGAAATACTGCTTTTTTTCTTCAGTTTTGAAAATTTTAGGGTTAATAGGGGCTAAACTTTATGGGGTCTACCCCAATGTGATACACTGTTTTAAAGCTTATCAAGAATACTTTCTATTGGAAGGTCATTTATGGTAACCATGGAAAGAGCTCACGAGTATGACTTAAGCAGAATTTTAATGTGTCATTTACTATTGTGTCAGCGCTTTTCAAGTCAATAGCTTTGCAAAATTAATGGACTTTATTTCACAATACAAGTATAAAATTTGGTATAAAGGTGTAGGAGGTTAGTGCCAAAAATTTTGGACATACACTGTAGTGAAATTCTCAAAAAAAGGGTCAGAAATGACAAATAATTGCCATGGAAACAATATTTTGTGTTTTTTTACATAAGGCCTAGTTCAAAAATAATGAAGCCGAAGTGTGACATGACCATCAAAATTTTAAAATGTTTATATGTATCAAATGACCACACAATATTGTAACAAACGTGTCTAAGTTCTTGAAACTCTATTTACCATTTTGCTTTGGTTTGTGGAAATGACTGATAAAATAAAAGCTGGGATCACCAAATTTTTTTTTCATTTTCCTTTCAGTAAAAGAAAAGTAGACTAAATGGCAACTTATCTTCAAATTAAATTTAATTTTTTTTTTGGATGACAAAACTCATATACTCTGAAGTCTCCATGGCTGTTTTCATCCAAATTCACCAAATATTTTATGAGGAAAACAGTATTTTTTTAAATTTTGTTGCAATATTTTTTTTAAAACTTACATATTTTCTCCCCAGATGAACACATTTTCCTCTAAAATGATTTCACCTGTCCTGTGTTATGCGTCTGTATGTGGGCTTCGAGTTGGTACCTAATAAGTGCCACCAAAGTGAATACGAACAGAGCAAATGATGATTTTTTTAGCCTATTTTTCCATACAAAAAGCCAATTTTGGGTAATGGTGTGACACAAAAGTCAAAAAAGTGTTCTGGTTTTGACCCAAATCGATTTTATATTGTATTATCAGTAATAACTGGATGAAACGTAAGAATAATTACAAAATTAAAGTGAATTTGCGTTGGTTATTGCCTTTTACAACAAATTGGGCCCAAATTTTGAGGAAAGCTTCATAAAGAGAAACATTTTGATAATTAAACATTGAAACTTACTCCAACTACTGAAATATTGTGTTGATTATCACTACAAGTAATACTAGACTGATTGCTTTACTCCTTACAAGAAAACCATGAAAATATGATCAATATTTTCCATAGCGTTACGCTTGCGACAAAGCCTCATTTAAGAAATCTTTGTATTTTACCACCAGAAACCAGCTGCGGACCTGGATTACTTGATTGTTTCTCAAAACTACACAGATTTTGCAATATCACAAGCCAAACCAGATTTAAAATGGAGCTTTTATTGCTCTGTGGCATTACAAAGTATTCTGAGCGTTACGCTTGCGACAGATTCACTTACCCTGAGCACTATTCATTGGAATTTTTTAGTGAACTAAATTTTCCACAACCATCAGAAGCTCCAAAACGGATAAGCAGATATAAGACTAGGTCTCAAGGGCCAAAAGATTCAACTGACACATGTCAAAGCCACACTAGAGCATCCCAGATCAGTAAGCGTGAAATTTGACTTAATTTTTGGATGTCAACCTTTGAATCCAAATAGCTCAATAATGTCAACACAGGGAGATATAAATACTTGATTTTATGGATTTATGAAGCCTGAGGATGTAGAGATTCCAAAAAGAGTTGGGAAATTCCCTTAGAATATGTCCAAATTTGTAAAACTAAAAGAATTCAAGTGGTCAAAAATGTTATGTCACGTTTTATAAGTGAAAAAATGCTTGTTTTTCAAATTAAATCAACTCTAGCTCAATAACTATGAGACAGAATGTCGTGACATTTTCAGGAAATTTGCGCAAGAATCTACTTAAAGCTATGGTTTACAATCAAGTTGTCACATACAGCCATTCTCATATTTTGAGAGCCCTACAGAAAATATGCTGCGTGGCTTCATTATTTTTGAACTAGGCCATAATTCAATAAACCTCAGAATAAGTTTCAGAAATTTGGGCAACATTGGTTAGTCAGGACACCATTTGGTCAGTCAAAAGGCTTTCTATTGGTAGTCTGGTAGTCATTTATGGTGACAATGGTAACAAAGAGCTCACAAGAATGACATTTATCAGCTGTTATTTTACATAATAATGTGCCCTGGAGGCCCAATTGAGTGGGTTCAATATTACCAAATAAGGAAATAATGCCCTTTTCATCAATTATTTTTATAACTTTAGGTTCAATTATAGGTGTTCAACTTCACTGCCTCAAGCATATTGTCTAGTGCCATGGAGGATGATTATTGTATTTCTTTCAGCTAAATGTTCATTGTAAACTACTGCACAAAGAAAAAATAGGACATCACCCTCATAGGCAGTTTCAAACTGAATTTCCCTGGTTAAATCGGGGGTGATAAACAAAGTGAGATAAGTGACCAAGTGATATGATTTCATAATTTTTACACAGCATTCAAGTAACAATACAGTGAATACACTCTTGATCAAAATGCTGGGATAAATAGGATTTTCAAGGTGTCAGGACTTCAGAGTTCTAAAATTAGTGATTGAATATGTGCAATTGCAAATAAATGCTCCTCAGATATCAAATTGATGTATAAATGATATCATAAACCATTTTGGTGGCTGATGGTGTGTCAGGATGATCGTTTTGTCAAAATAAGTGGAACACCTCCTGTAACATTCCAGTCAAACATAAATAGGCTACAAAAGAGCATACGTTTTAGGGACCCCCCCCCCTTGTTGCCCTGGAAACACAAAATTGGTATGGCTCCATTTCAAGGTCTTGGTCAGCTCTGCTGGTGTGTCAAATTTCATAGCCTGAATTATAGGTGTAAATGAAAATGTAATATGAAATCCCAAATCACACGTACCACAGGAGAAGGATTGATTAGAAAAGTTATGGGGCACTTATGATTCATCAAATTGATGTTCAAGTTGTTCTTGTGTGTTTCTTTGTCATATTTTTGCCATAGTTTGATTAATAGACATAGACATATTTATTTCCCGACATACTTTGTACATATAATCATACATATAAGGACATTTTCATAAACAGAATAAAAATACATATATATATGTTGGGGGCAGTGCACCCGAGTAAATGAATACTGTACCCAATGGGGGGTGACTGCCCTAGTTACAAAAGAAAAAAAAGAAGAAGAAGAAAAACAAGAACCCAGGGGTTCAAATGGAGGTGGTGTGGTGTCTAAAGTTCGCATCCCCTGAATCTGGCAGATCAATGTCAGTGGCGTAGCTAGGAAATTTTCCAGGGGGGGCAAAATATTCAAGTCAGCGGCAGAGGCGCGCCATCGGCAAAATGCAACGTTTGATGACAATGTAATTATATCTTTCCTGGTCAGGACGGAGCCAGGGGGGGCGACCGCCCCCCCTGCCCCCCTGCCCCCCCTGTAGCTACGCCACTGCAGATCATTTGTACCACACTGCCTTACTATTCAGACAGGTATTTTAAGATAGATAGATAGATAGATAGATAGATAAGGGTGATCATAGGTTGAACAACTCTGCGAGACATAACAATATTGAGAGTAAACTGAATTTTCCAAATTGACGGACCCAGGTTCAAACACAGGCAAAGCTACAAAGTAAGGCCCTCAGGAGTTGCGACTGAAAACATGTGGCCACCGATGTTGTTTGGATGAGATGTTAATTGGCAGCCCCTGTGTTTCAGTGTTTGTGCTGGGCGAGTAAAGGATTCCTTAAATGGGGTAAATTTAGAATACTTGACAACTTGTAGACTGCCAACATTACGAACTCAATCTATCAATCTAGACTTTGTTAAGAGCTGAAATGATGTGAAATCCTATGTCAGATTTGCATGGATATTTTGGACAGATGGATGGATGATTGGGGCTTTAAGTCCTTTATTTACGCATGCCAATTAGGACAGGAGGAGGACATGGTAATGAAGCAAAAGATTATTGAAACTACTGTCCAACACAAGAAAAGGTGACCTCGCCAATGTGGGATTCAAATCCAGGACCAAGTGATTGGCAACCCATTCCATTACTAATTTAGCTAACTCTACCTCCTCCCTAGCCCTGGACCCCTGGGACAGGGGTCATGAATCCTCCCATTGGAAAAACATGAGAATTGAAGCAGAGGGTTAAGGAGAATCAATATATCTTTTTAAAGTATTTGCAGCTTGTTTATTCCAATTATACCATCTGAAAGAGTGCAAAATTTTCTACTAACGGCACCTATTTCTTATTTTCCCACATGCTGAAATTAATGAAGAATCATCCTGTGAACCTGAAGAAGTGATTTTTTTCTTTATACATTGAAAAAATGGCGTCATTTGATTGGTCGATTTCTGGTAGTGCTGATAATGTCACAACAAACTGCTAGTGACGTCATAGGATAGATTGATGACGTCACCATAGTGCAGTTAATGGAGCAGAGAGATTTTGTTAATTTTTTTATATAGTTTTTGTTCTTTAAAGTGATTTTTCGTTATGTCAACCTGCAGGAATTGCTTTCAAAAGTAGTGCCGTCAGCAGTAAAATATGTGGGCTACCCAAATCCAAAATTTCGTGAAATTTGGATAAGAATTGTTTAGTATAGACCAATTTTCCTGATGCCATGTCGAATTCTCAAGATTTTGAATGGGACGACCCATGACCCATGCTACGCATGGGTCCCAGGGCTACCTCCTCCCGAACGTGTTGGACCATGTCACAAATTACAACAAATGTACCAAATTGCAATGTATTGCTCATGCTTACCCTTTTGATAAATCTGTGTAATCTGTTGTGTCTTTGCACCGACAATTTCATTCTATATTAATTTTTTCATGAATGACCAATAAAGAAGTTTAGTCTTTGTCTTGTCTCACTAATCAGTATAAGCTATTTATTTCATCTCTATAATCTATCCATCTAATTCATACAATCTATCTAATCCATAAAATTCATACATCCTTCTTTATCAATGTAACTATCTAGTATCTAATCTTCTATAGATCTATCTGCATTTCTGTCTTCCGTTCTATCTTTCTATCTCTTTCTATCTCTTTCCAACTCTTTCGATCTATCTACTGGTATTTAACTATTCATTTATTTAGCAAGCAATCTGTCTATGTATATTAATTTAGGCCTATCCATAAATACACCCATCCCTAAATTGCATTGAAATAGTTGGAAATTTACATATAACTGTTGAATTCCATGTTCTGTGACCCAGTATTATGATAACATAAATTCCCAAGTCAGCAAAATAACCAATACACATCCAAATGTAACCCTGACATAGCAGGTGAGCTCATTTGCATAAACAAAACACAATACACATTATTTTCAAAATGGTGGACTGTAACACCCAAAAAAAACTCCAATCAAAGAACAGATGAAAGGAGTACTTAGAATTATTTGAGATAAATACAAGTAGGCTGCAATGACAGCCCTGCATCTCTAGTTGTGGGCAATTTAACAATTAGGAGATTATTTGAAATAAGCAAAGAATTATTAAAGATTTTGTTCTCCAATTTCGAATTTCCCGCCTAAAGTTTACACTCTCTCACCCACTCTCTCATACACTTTCTCACTAACTGCAAAAAATGGCGGTGTGTAAACAGCTCTCGGCAGATGTGGATACAAAAGGTCACATTTTGCGGTGGCCTTGAAGAAAAGGACACCACCAACTCAAACAGAAAGGACTTCTTCCAGTAACCGTGGCAGAGTGACTCTTCCCTATATCAGAGGAATATCAGAAGGAATGAGACGCATCCTTGTTAAACGAGGCATTCAAGTGCATTTCAAACCCCGGAACAAACTTAGAGAACTGTTAGTAGCACCAAAGGACAAACTGAAAAAAGAAGGACACTGTGGCGTCATCTATAAAGTGTCCTGTTCTGACTGCCCAGCTTCGTACGTGGGTGAAACAGGCAGATCCCTGGGCACCCGCATGTCTGAACATGACCGAGAAACGTCTGCCATCTACACACATGCAAGACAATCGGCACATGAGATTAGATTAGATGAGGCAACTATTCTTGACAAAGAGGCAGATTGGTACACCAGAGGCATCAAGGAATCGATTTTCATCAAGATTCATCAAAGCAACTTGAACCAGGATGGGGGAAGATACCACCTCCCCTCGATCTACTCTTCTCTGCTGAGTCAACTGAGAACAACATCACTCCAGCTGACTCAGCACAACAACACCCCTCAGCGCCCCCAGTGATCAGTTTTGGGTGAACAAGGGCTAGTGTAACAGCCTGAAAGCTTCCAATGGAGGTAAATATAGCTGTTTGTATACTATTAATTGGAATACTATGAAGTCCATTTATTTGAGAAGGATTATCATTAAAAGGATTGACTTGTCAAGTGCTGAGACACATTGAAATTGCATTTCAAGTCATTCTTGTGAGTTATTCATTACCATGGTTACCATGAATGATCTACCCATAAAAATTACTCTGGATGAGCTTTAAAATGATGTCACATTGGGGTATTTATCCCAGAAAGAAGAACCACTATAGACACTAAATTTGCCAAAAATTTATTTTAAAA
The DNA here is from genome assembly GCA_026936325.1 of Platynereis dumerilii. Taxonomy (NCBI): domain Eukaryota; kingdom Metazoa; phylum Annelida; class Polychaeta; order Phyllodocida; family Nereididae; genus Platynereis; species Platynereis dumerilii. Next base: position 303,499 of record JAPTHN010000004.1, read on the forward strand.
AAAAAGATTATTTCCCTTTTTGGTCATACTTTACCCCCTTAATTGGGCCTCCAGGGCACCTTACAAGAAAAATAACAGCTATTAAACTTTCTCTGGTGTCCTGACTAACCATAGTGACTATTTCTTTTCTGAGAATGTTAGAATTAGAATAATATTTATTTAAAGTCAGACTGGTTGATGCAAGAAAAAGGCTTCTGCGTTCATTCAAGCATCTTGGCAGATCGTATAGTGGTCCAAAATCATTAACAAGTCCTCCTTGTGTTAGAACTATTTTTAATCCAGATTCGAGAATTACATCGTTATGGTATAATGAGAAGGAACGCGTTTTCTAAAAACTCTAAGACTCAAACTCTTCACTCCAAGACTAACTGGCTGCCCAAGCTGCAGCGACTTTTACTGGGCCTGGCGTCACGTGACCTGACGTCACGGCCACCAGGCCCACAGGGCATGGCACTAGCCTGGTGTCACAGGGGGGAATCCTCATGAATGACATCATGAGGGGGTTTCCCTACAACATCCCTCCCCTACTTTAAGTTTTTGGGTGTAAGGCCAAAAATTAAAATTTTGAAATGAAAAGTAAAAATTTTAAAATTAAATTATGAAAAATAATTTAAAAGCATCAAATGGTGTCGTGACCCAAAACTAGCACCATGACCAACGAGGTCAGAGGTTACAAGCACATGACCTACCGGTGGGGAATAGTCTTTACCACTTTCCCATATAAGAACAGATAATACAGTCACCTAAAAGCGCCAGCTTGGACAGTCGTAAAGTGTTTACTACTAACATCAGCTAAATAAACATCATCAGTTTACTTATTATATATCATCAATAAACATAATATGTAGCAAACATCAATAATAAAACCTATATGCCATAAGCATTAATAAAGGGTATATACCATAAATCAATCAATTAATACGACATTGTAATCAACAGGCATATATAAACCATTACATAAAAGATATATATGTAATCAAATCCTTAAAACACATTACAATGATAATGCAAATAAACAGTCACAATGCTCACATATACTAATGTAGAGCTACTTTTGTGATAATAGATATTAGCATAGTTATCTCAGTATAAACTATACGCAATTCCACCTTACAGTCAGCACATCTATAAGACCTCTGTAAGTATAAAATCATCATCATTAATAATCATAACATATGTCAATACATACAGTGAGTGCTCTTCGGCAACTCAGTTCATACATTTGAACTTTCAATAATAACAAAAGCAAATTACAGCATCCAAATATAATGGATGGTCATGTAATTAATAAGCAATTTAAAGCACATAATCATAAACAGTGAGCACATCTCGCACTCTGCCCTCATGCGGACTTCTAATTGGAGCGGACTTTTAGGGATCATGGGACAGATCAATCAAGGGAAGTCAGCCCATCTGTGTCCATGCCCAGTCAAGACTCCCTGGGGACTTCTAACCCATTCATTTTATGTTATTCAGATTCTGCATCAAGATTTCGAGCTGTGTAGAGCTTTTCACAATAATTCATATTTTCATAATCTTAGTTTCAAGAGACTTACGGTAATGACATGTCACTCTCACCAAAGATAGGAGGAGTACTACGAGGTTGCAGGTCAAGCTTAACATTAACTTCTGGAGTACTTTTAATTGTACTCTCATTTGATCCCAAACAGGGGCACATAGTATGATGGTACTTGTATGAAAGATAAATGAAGATGACAATCAACGGTATGACCAAAATGATGGTAGGTGTCCATATATAGAAATAGTTTCTTCCATAAGGATGTTCCTGGAAGTTGTCTTTTAAATGGGCATCAATACGATGATTTAAATCATCGATGTTAATAGATTGATCCAAAATGGGTGACAATTTGTCTGGAAATGTTGACACAAAATTTGATACTTTAGGCCCAACAAGTTTGTCATAGGCAGTAACATTGTATTCAATGAATTCTGTAACAGGCAGGAATATAATTGAGGCATGAGAAACGTAAGTTGGTGGAATAGCAACTTCCTGGCTCTGTGCTTTGCAGCCAATAGGTACATTAAGTTTGCCCAAAGGTGGAACAATGGTCACAGTTTTCGGGATATCATGAGGACATATAACTGTGAAGTGTTGGGAATTGTTGGTGATGACAATCCAATTACCATTCTGCAATAATTTCACTTGAGGTAATAACAAAGAAGGAGGTGATAACCTGATTGGACATTTCTTAAGAGATTTCGTAATTAGTAAGGATACAGAACAATCATCTTGCACCTGTGAAGTAAAACGAATAGGTGAGGAGAGATGACAGATAACATCATTCGGTTTTGAACATAAGAAATATTCATGCTCTTGCATGTAAACAACCTTAGTTTTGTCATAGGATAAAGCAATATAGGGATGTTCAACGTCAAAAGATAGTACAGAAGCATTGCGATAAGGAACAGGTATGGACAATACATGGAAGATATCATACCTGGAATGACTGGATCTCAAGGGGACGCCAATGATAAGCATAGGTCCGTGGTCACCATGGGTAAGTTCACAAGATAAAGATCTGTAATAATCTAGAAGATTATGTTCAGAATCATACACTTTTAGATACACCATATAATAGTCTTTTGAGTCGTGTTGGTGAAACAACATGCATAGACAATTTACGATTCATGATATCAGTAATTACAATTTCAAATTCCTTAATATCTTGCTCCAAGGCATTTAAATTGTGAAGTAGCATTGTAAGAATGCTATTTAGATGGTGATAGCAATGTACATTAAACTCAACATTGTCTAATCTATTGTACGTATTTGTAGTGGTATTTAAAACAAGACTATGTAACATTTTCATAGCTTCAAACATAGAATTTACATGATCAACAACTGAATGCATCTTAAATTTAGTAGCATTTACAACAGTAATGCTATCTTGAACAATGTGAACAAGAGCTCGCTCTTCAGTTTGCAAATACTTAATATGGTCATTAATTTTGAAGATATCTGCTTCAGTGGCTACACCAGTGATACTTCCTAGAATAGTTCCAAGAAAAGGTAAAAGTGATCTTTTAGTACGATGCGAAGAGTGTCTGTCAATCATAGATGTCAAATGGTCCAACTTGTGCTGTAACATTTCAATCTTATCAGTAGCAAAGTTAATTTGTAAATTTGAATATTCAAGAGTGTATAATAAACCTTCTTGTTTAGCATCTGGTGCTTGAGTTTTACAATGTTTTGTGAATTTAGTTAATTCATCAATATGCTTAGAAATGGACTCAATTTGATGGTAATAAGGGGTCACATCAATTTGCGAAGATATAAGCCATCGACTTTCAATTGTAAATCGGGTAGCAGTATGTTGAACATACAGATTTTCACTTCCGGTCACCGAAGTTAGACCGAAGAACAGGACAACAGCAGTCACTGTAAATAGATTCATCTGAAAATAGATACACATATATATAATTAATTCATAATTATATACATACATATAAAATTCAACTTTAACCGTGCAAAGTGTCAACAGCAGTTTGCAAGGCCCTTGCCAAGTATTTCTTTACTTCAGTAGGTAACTCATTTTGAGTTACAGAATCGCAATATTTTAATTTTAACTTAGCAGTTTCTTTAGCTTGCCTCGTAGGTCTTGAGGTAGACGGTGCATCTACATCCGAATCTTCATTGTCACTACTCTTATTATTTTGATACTCCTCTGCGGAGTTGTCTGACTCGTTGTCAGTGTCACTTTCGTCAGTGACAGAGCTAGTTTCATCCATTGGTTTCCATTTATCTACGCCTTTTGCGAGGCGTAAGTCCTCGGCATGAACCCTGACTGACCTTCCAGTCAATTGGTTCTGTACAACATAGGATACTGGTCCTGTTTGTTTCAGGACCCTGTAGTGGGGCATCCACTTTTTGTCGAACTTGTCGTTCCTTCGATGGTTGATCCAATATACTGGGTCACCAACCTTAATTTCTGAGGGTTTGGCATTCCTCTTCTTGTCTGCATACTCTCTGCTCTTCACAGATGTTTCCTTAATTCTTTTTCTTACAAGCTTATAAGCTGTATGCATACGCTGGAGAGCACCTGGTAGAAATTCTTCACCTTCATACTTGTCAGTCTTCCGCATGATGGTGTCTAAAGGCAGCATGGGATCTCTATGGTACAAAAGATAAAATGGACTGAACTTCACGTGGTTTGCCACACTGAAGTTGTACGCAGCACAAAAACTCGGAATATATGCATCCCAATCAACCTTGTTGGACACTTTTGCCAAGCAAGCCACCATAGTTCTATGGGGCCGTTAGGCACGCCCATTCGCCCGAGGGTGGTAAACACTCGTGGTGATGTGATGGACATGACCTAATTTTGTTAATTGACTTAAAACATCATTAACAAATTCGGAACCATTATCACTAGTTATGAATCTTGCCCACGCAAACCTCCTGAAAACATCATCAACAAGGTGCTTTGCAATAGTTGCAGCACGCTTGTCAGGTATTGGGAAGCATTCAATCCAACCTGAAAAGTGATCGGTCACTGTCAGGCAGAATTTATTACCTTCCTCCGTGACTGGATAGGGTCCAGCAGTATCAATACCAATCCGTTGAAAAGGGAAGTCTGCAATTGGAGTTTCCTGCAAAGGTGATGCATCTATTCTCAGGTTTTGTTCATTACAAACAATACACTTTCCAATGTATTCATATACACTGGAAGCCATGCCTTGCCAATAGTATCTTTGACGTATGGTCTCAAATGTTCGGTCTCTACCAATGTGTTGTCCAAGCGTACCTTCATGGGTTTCCTTAACAATACTCTCTTGTATTGTTTTTGGTAACACCAATCTAAGTTCTTCATCCCTAGTGACATAATATAATATGTCGCCAGTGATGATGTACTTCTTAAAGTATTTGGATTTCTCCTTCTTGTCCAAAATACTTTTCACAATATTCTGAATTTTCTTGTCTTCTTTTTGTAACCTTTTGATATCAAACTTTTTAAGATCAAAAGGAATGGGGGTTTCTGTCGAGTCTTCTTGGTCCACTGGTTCTGGTTCTGTAACATCTTTGATGTTATTTTCATTCACCTGATCCGTATTTATGAGTGATAACTCACAAATACGCTCAGTGACCTCTGCTGTATCGCTGTAAGTAGGGATACAGGAGGGGTCAAGTCGCGATAAGAAATCAGCTTGGACATTGAGTTTACCTTTTATAAACTCATTTTGCCTCCAAATGCTGATATCTTTATCGCCCATCGCTGAAGTTTAGCATTTTTATTTTCAGTACTCTGAATATAACGTAGCGGCGAGTGGTCGCTCAGGATGCGGAAGTTCTTTCCTTCAAGAAAATGCCTAAATTTCTCTATAGCACACACAATTGAGTAGCACTCTTTCTCGATAATCGGCCATTTCTGCTGGGTGCTACTCAAATGGTGACTAAGATAGTAGACAGGTTTAAAAACGCCATCTACTTCCTGCGTTAATAATGCGCCAATCGAATTATCGCTGGCATCAGTGAAAAGAGTAAAAGGTTCATTTAAAGAGGGTAGGTGAAGGATAGGGGCATGCAAGAGAGCTTTCTTAAGGGTTTCAAATGCAATTTGACATTCCTCAGTCCATACAAACTTGACATTTTTCTTTGTCAAGGCTGTAAGGGGCGAGGCTATGGCTGAAAAATTCTGAACAAATTTTCGATAGTAACTCGTGACCCCTACGAATGACCTTACTTCTTTAACAGATTTGGGGGCTTTGAGTCCTTGAATGACCTTGACCTTCTCTGAGTCAACTTCAAGTTTCCCTGAAGTTGTCACAACGTGGCCAAGATAATTCAATCTTTCCTTGAGAAAGTCGCATTTTGATCCTTTTAGTTTCATATTGGCTTTTCTAATTCTATTGAAAACATTTTGAAGATGTTCTAAATGTTCGTCAAATGATTTTGAAAAGATAATGACATCATCCAAATAAGCAATACAATTTGTCAAACCGTTAAGTAATTTTGCCATACATTGTTGATAAATTGAAGGAGCACAAGATAAACCAAATGGCATGGAATTGTATTCAAACAGACCTTCTTCACAGATGAAAGCAGTCTTTTCCTTGCTAGCATCTTCCATGGGGATCTGATGGTAGCCCTTCAAAATGTCCAAAGATGAGAAATATCTGGCGCCGCCTAATGAAGCAAAGATATCATCAATGTTTGGTAAAGGCCATGCAAATTTCTTTGTAACATCATTTAACGAGCGGTAGTCGCAACACAGCCTAAGTGACCCACATTTCTTCTTTACCATAATAATTGGAGCACTATAATCACTATTGGAGGGGGATACTATTCCAGCTTGAAGCATTTCATCAATTTGTCTTTTTAGTTCATTTCTATAAGCAAAGGGTGTTCTATAGGGTCGTTTTTGTACGGGTGGGGAATTTCCAGTCTCTATTGAAGCTTTAAGTAAATTTGTTTTCCCTAAATCAAATTCATTTTTCGCAAAAATATCACTATTTTTGTTCAATAATTCATTCAATTTTTCTCTTTCATGTTCTGGTAATTTTTCATCATCAATTACAGGAACATATTCTGGAGCTTCAGCATACTCCATAGTTGTTGAACCACCAACACTGTTGCACTCAATGACTGACTCTATGGAACTCACCATGGCAACCACATTACCTTTCTTTAAACGGAAATGCTTTCCAGTCTTATTCACTAAAGTCAATGGAATGCGTCGCCCTGGTCCAGCCAATCCAACACCATTCATCACCATTAACCCTGGTTCATTAGTGATAAATGAATGTTCAGCCTGCTGCCAGGAAATAGTTGATCCATCGGCCAGCCCGGCTCGGCGATGATACCTTCCAGTAGTAGTCACTAAATGACGTGGTGGGACCTCAATGGTCTCTGAAAGCCTAATAATAGAGTTTACCTGTTTGTAAGATAGCATAGAAATTTTCATATTACCAATTTGACAGGTGTCAGAACCCATTGACATTGTAACATTGTATTTCTTCATAAAGTCTCTACCAATAATAATGTCCTTATTGATACCATACACAATGATACATTTATGGGAAAATTTTCTTCCACTTATTTCAAATTGTACATATGATTCACCAATAACCTTTAAGAATGCACCGGAAGCTACTCTTAGCTTCACAGAAGTCCTTCTTGGTCTAGCATTCTTATCATAAGCTTCTCTATACAGTTTCTGACTCACAATACACGTATCGGACCCAGTGTCCAGAAGACTTCGACGGGTTAGTCTTTTAATAGAAACAAGGCAACTTGGGGGGTCTTCATTCGTTACACAGTTCAAAATCTTGATGGGGGTTCGTTTTCCATGGTTTCCGGCGATAGGGGGAACCCCAGTTCCCTTGCCTATTCGTTTTCCCAGTTCTCTTCTTCCACGTGATGAACCTGGGACGCACCTTGGTCATCAGGCTTCATCTTTACGCGACAGTCGCGAGCCATGTGGCCGACCTTCTTGCACCTGAAACAGATGGGTTTGTCGCCTTTCCATCCGGAGTCCTTCTTGAAGCCGGAGGCGCCCTTGCCCTTGAAGCCGGAGGCGCCCTTGCCCTTGGAGCCCTTGAAGCCCTTGAAGCCCTTGAAGCCCTTGTCTCCGTCGTCGGAAGTCGTGGCATTGACTTCCATTGGTTCGCCTCTAAGCCCATGCGCAGTAAGTCGTCGCTCTCTCTCGTCGAGCCTTACAGCCAGAGCCACAGCATCTGCCAAGGTCCTTGGGTAGTCCGCCACAACCTTCTTGGCGATGCCCTTTGACCTCAGGCCCTTGGAGAAGATAGACACTAGCTCCCTCTGAGCATAGCTGGTTTGGAGGTCATCTTCAAAAATTTCGTTGGCCTTCTTTAAGATGACCAGGTCGCTGGTTGAAGGTCCTCAGTTTGATTAGCAGGGTCTGCGGATCCAACTTTTCTCCAAATCTCTCTTTTAATAAATTCTTCAGTTCTAACCAACTGACTCCCAGTCCTTTGGTAATTACGTCTCCGATGAAGTCAGAGGCCTCTCTTCGGCTAAACTGGTACGCTGCACTCGTGAGGTCCTCATCATCTTGTCTGCCAGTTGCCAATAGTGTGTATTTCTCTATTTCTTCTAAGAAACGGGGTAAATCTTTTGCTTTTCCTGCGAAATGGACTGTCACTGTGTGTGCGATGGAGGAGGAAGCCACTTGCTTTCCGACTCTATCTAAGGTTCCATTTAGTCTAAGGTTAATATTCGTAGGATCATGAGCTTGTCTTAAGTCTTCTAATTCTCCTTGTTGTTGCTCATTCCTGGCCAATAAAATGTTGTATCTTCTTTGTACTTGGTCTAATGTTTCTCTATCTTCTGGTACATTAACAGGGTCTAAAGCAGTCAAATCTCCAACAATCTGTGGTATATCCATGATTAATTTTCAAAAGTCAACTTAAATCCAAATCCAAATTTCAATTTTAAAGTCCAAACTTAAAAGGTTGCACTGTAACTGATTCCAATTTTCCAAAGTCACTTAACTTGCTTTGTTTACATTTCTTATTTGGTATCCACCCTTGTTTTGGTCAATGTTTAGTCTGTTTACATTCCAAAGTCTATTGAATAGTCAGCTGGGGATCTCACAATACCAGCTTGTGACAACTCACATCTGCACACACCCATATCCATTACAGTTACACAAGCACATTCAATGACAGTTCTGATAAACAAATCGTGACTAGGCCCATGACTTGCCTGGATCGTGACTAGTATTTCACTGTTTATCTCATTCCAGATGTTATTGCATTCCAAATGTTATTGCATTCCAAGGGGCGTTGCCCTGCAAACCACTGTTGACACGTGACATTATTCTATGCATTGTTCTTGATTTTTAGTGCAACTGGTCTGCTACAATTCTTTCTCTTTACTGTTCTTTCATTTCATTCAATATTCAAAGTTCACTTACTGCTCTCACAATTGGAGTGTCCATTTTGATGGATTCGTGATGTTCCTTCGTTCGTATTTCAATGTTGCGATGTCCCTTCTTCGTCCTTTAATAACGATGGCAATTAATCCTGTTATTGGGCATCATTTGATGCAAGAAAAAGGCTTCTGCGTTCATTCAAGCATCTTGGCAGATCGTATAGTGGTCCAAAATCATTAACAAGTCCTCCTTGTGTTAGAACTATTTTTAATCCAGATTCGAGAATTACATCGTTATGGTATAATGAGAAGGAACACGTCTTCTAAAAACTCTAAGACTCAAACTCTTCACTCCAAGACTAACTGGCTGCCCAAGCTGCAGCGACTTTTACTGGGCCTGGCGTCACGTGACCTGACGTCACGGCCACCAGGCCCACAGGGCATGGCACTAGCCTGGTGTCACAGGGGGGAATCCTCATGAATGACATCATGAGGGGGTTTCCCTACAACACTGGTAAAACAGTAAACACAAGCTATACAACTTTTTGCCGACATGATGATGAGAGATGAAAATTCTACAGATGAATAAGATGAGACATTCAGGATAAAAGTTTGAAATTAAATATCATAGTCATAAAACACCACAAGAGGTAAAATCATAAATGTGAAAAAAAATTGTCTTTGTAAAAGTGTCTTTTGAAAAGGCATAAAATTGATCAGTTCTGGGAACCTGTTTGATTCTATGCTGTTGTTGATGAGAGACGTTATTGGAGTTTTCAGCACACTAGCAACTGACCTTGAACAATTTGGATGGGATTTGATCATAGCCAGTGGATTTGCCAGTCTTCAAAGAAGCCAATTTTTACCAATGACATCAGACCTTACAGGACGGAAAGAAGAGACCTCGGAGCATTGTTTTCGTGATTGTTCCCTTATGAAATTTATACTCGAGTGGTCTTCGTAGTGTGTAACCATGGTGCTGACACTAGACTGAGATAAACAAGTTGTCTGCCGATTTTTTTTTTCACTAAAAAGCCAAAAAAGCATAGCCCCCCCCCCAAAGGTCATCTGGAAACATTGCCAGCAGTCCCAAAATCCCAGCTTTTGGAAAGTGATTAACCTTTCATCAGTCAAAGTGAAAGTTGTGGAAATGACACACAGTTGCAGCACGAGGGCCAAATCATCTCCAGTAAGAAGGAAGTCAGTGAGATCTTCAACAACTACTTCATAAATTTCCACAATGTTCACTTTGACTGATGAAAGGTTTAATCACTTTACAGAAGCTGGGATTTTGGGACTGCTGGCAATGTTTCCAGATGATCTTTGAAGGGGGGGGTTATGCTTTTTTGGCTTTTTGGTGAAAAAAAAAAATTATTTCCAGATGATCTTTGAAGGGGGGGGTTATGCTTTTTTGGCTTTTTGGTGAAAAAAAAAAATTATTTCCAACTTGACACTGACAAAAAACAAGTTTGTTCAGCACATTGTTACTGGTCAGCAGCAATGAACAACAAACACAGATAGTTAAAGTTTACAATTTTAATAAAACAACAAAAATATTTACTGTTACAAAATTCACAAGTTTCAATTTACTACAAATTAACTAATTGTGACCCAGAGTAATTTTGAAAACCACTTATCTGTGTTATCCTATGGCTAAATGTCCATAGAGAAAATTCCGCAAGTCAGAGGTCCGTTGGTATTCCGAAGTGTCCAATAAAGTCCGTGTGAATTAAAATCCACTGAAAATAGCGTCCGTGAAAAAATAATCCAGAGTCCTGATTTCTGGTCTGCTGTAATCCAGTAAATCCAGTATAATATCCAATATCCAGTGTAATTATGTCCAACAGTGTGATCCTCAATGTCCAGTCTATGATATGCACCATTCAGCGATTTGGTAGAAAGTGACTAACACTGACTATGTCAGCTCCCGGTCATTTTTATATGCATCAAAACCTTCTAGCATGTTCCAGTCCTTCTGGAATGCATGACTCATCATCCAGCGTTTTCCAGATATATTATTTCTTCTACAGAACATTCCATTTGTTTCCACATTCAAATAAACAACTTAACTGGGTCACAATGTCAACACAATTGTTTATCAACTGATTATGTAACCATAATAGAATAGCAATTAATGCTAATTGGTGTTGCATAGCAACCATGCAATGCTAATGTAAACAAACATACACAATAGCAAATCATTGTAAACAATGATAATATACAGAAATACATGAAAATATACAATATGATTGACATAAAATACACATACCATTATAACACTAATAGTTATATGATAATAACCATATACAGTGAGAATGATATAAAATTTCCATACTGCATTTACAATGATATATACATAATTTCTCATACATCACACCTCCCCTCTAAAAAGGAAAATTTTGATCGAAGAGCAAAATTTTATACTAGTGTCTTAACTCGAAAGTACAATAACATCAAACATCAAAGCTTAACATCCAGACAAACAATCAGCAATGACATTATCTTTGCCCTTGATATGTTTAATAACAATGTCATACTCTTGAAGTATCAAACTCCAGTTCAACAATCTCCTATTGTTATTCTTCATCTTATGCAAGAACACCAAAGGATTATGATCAGTATACACAATGAGGGGCTTCTGGCCTGTACTAACTGTGACAAGTGTTGTCACATTGCTTCATTTTTATAATTAATTGATTGGGAAAAACTCTTGCATTATATAAAATAGACTCAAGGCAGCCATGCCCTCTGAGTGCTGCTCTAAATCAGACAGCCAATGTCTTGCAGTGCAAATCTCAAGGAGAGTCAGAGCCTAATTATTCACTGATCTTTGGCCAGAGAAGCAACAGCCTATGAGGCAACACAAAAGTGTTGCGCTGTTGCCAGGCTTAGTAATGCCATGCTATTCGGGTTAAGCTCTCAGGGAAAAAACCCTGAGGAGCCTCTGGCTTCAAATTCTGGCTAGCATATTAGATCGTGTTACGCGATTGCTAAGCAGTGTGTAACAGCAGCCTGACATTGAGAATGAACTGAGGGAGACAGCAGGGGCAGACAGATTCCTGGGTTCTGTCCAATTTCTAGTATCAGATAAGTATCATGATTTGTATTCCATCTGTTAAACAGTCATCGCATTCTTGTCTTAGGGATTAAAATTAAGGACTAAATTTGATGCCTTGAAATGTATGGCATCATGTTTAATCCAATTCTAAATTCATAATTGTTGGAATGAACTGAGTAAATTGTTTGAATTGAAGGAGTAATTGAGAGCTTGTTTTCTCAAGTAATATATTGTGATGTTTTAATTATGCTTAATTGAAGGAGTCTGAATTACAGCTCCCAAGCTCAGATATGTGATTTATTAAATCTGCAGCCTGTTGAATGTGATATTGATTGATGTAAGATCTGCAAGTTGTTATCAAAATACTAGAATGTTATGTAATTAATAAATTATTATTTAACCGTTAAATCAGAGTCATAGTTGTGTATTAGAGTTCAATGACATCAGACCAGATAGAGTGCGATTCCGGCCTTAATTACCACAGCCAAGCTAACAAATAATCTTGTTTTAACAGAAACATGCGAGCAGATGACATGGTGGACAACCGAACCGCTGGGATGTCATTGAAAAACGACCCAGAAAATCGACTCTGACGACCTTGGGTGACCGAGGACTGATGGATCGTCTGAAGGACGAGGGGACAAAACACAACAACGTCATAAAACATCTCTAAAAACAACGTGGGAGCAACAGCACCAATAAATAAAAGTTAAGTAAAAAGAAAATATGAAAAGCATGCGTTGTAATATGTTAGAAAGCATTTTGTACTTTTATTTTCCATAGCATTTTTCTGGTTGTTTATGGGCATGACAATGACCTTGCTATGCCTATCTAGAATGCAGTGAATTATTAGAATGGCCAGTTATGTTAAGTTTTGGAGAATTTTCTGCTAGGTTAGCTCGTGAATGTACAGCAGCTCATTTAGAAGGCTGGATTACACAAAAAACAGTAAAATTAATTAAGAGAGATGAAACACTGCATTATACTTCCTGGATAAGTTTAGGAGGTGGGGGTCAGTTAGATCTGCCAATATTGGTTTTAATTAAGATCCTAGATCCGTTTGCGATAAAAGTACCACTTGAAAGAACAATTAGTATATTGGTACCATTATATTTGCAAAAGCATAACAGGAGGTGGAGTACAGAAAGTAAAAATACACGTAAAGGAAGTAAAGATAGTTTGGGAGATACATCAACTGTGTGGTCACCTAGCAAAGGTGAAAATCCTTTAAAATTATTAGATGGAGAAATTATTATGGAAAAAAATGATGAAATAGCACCAGAAGGCCTAAATGTTGCTAGAAATGATTTAGAAAGAGAACCAGATACTGATGACATGCATCATAGGGACGATAGTTATCTAGATTTGGAAGGAGAGAGACTGACTTATGAGCCTATACCTGATGGACTAAGTGGAATCAAATTTCTTAGTGAGGATAATCCAAATCCTGTAGTACTTAGTAGGATACCTAGGCAGGCAGATTTGGACCCATTAATTAAGAAATACATTGGCGATGTATTGACAAAAGTGAGGATTCCAACGACGAGACAAGCTCTTATAGCAGCACAAAAAACTGACTGTTTCCTGGGACCATTGATTCAGTACATACAGTATGGTAAGCTGACTGGGGAAACAGGAAGTTTAAAGACTGTAATTCGGCTCTCGGAAGAATTTGTGATATTGGACGATTTATTGTACCATTTGAAGGTGTCAGCAAAATTGGATAACCTGAGATTGCAAGTAGCGCTACCTGAGAAATACGTTGGAAGCGTTCTGGAGTTCTATCATGAAACTTCCGGTGAAACCCATATGAAAGCTGATAAGCTTATGAGTGTAATCGGAATGCACTTTTATGTCCGAAATCTGTATAAGCACGTCATAACGTACATACAGACTTGTTTGCAGTGTCAGAGACTCGTTCGAAATCTCACATCAGACAAAGACAGGGAATTACAGCCTAGACTGATAGAAACCAATGACAGGGCTTTCGATCATTTAAGTATGGACTTGTTGTGCATGCCGTCGGCGAACGGGTACCAATTTGTAATTATGGTCCAGGATGTCCTAACAAGATTCCTGATTGCTCAGCCGTTGAAAGACAAAAGGGCAGATACAATTGTGAGAGTTTTATGGGAAAGGGTATTTATGCCATATTTCATACCTTCTCGTCTTACGTGTGATAGGGAAACCTCTTTTCAAGGTCATGTCATGAAAGCCATACAGGAAAGCCTGAAAATAGTGGCTAGGGCATGTAAGGTCCATGGGCATTCTTCGTTACCTGTAGAAAGGAGTGCGAAGACACTGAGAAGTTGGCTTACTGCTAATCTGGAGTACAATTACGATGAGTGGCCAGGGAAGGTCGAGTCAGTCGTTAAGGCCTACAATTGTTCAGTAAATGATCAGACCGGTTTTAGTCCGACATTCTTAGTATTCTTGAGAGAAGAGAAGCCAATTGGTGATTTTGAATTGTTGCCAATTAACAAGCTGACAGCTACATACACAGAGCATGTTACAAAAATGCTAGAAAAACTTGATACCTTGATGCAGACTACCATTAGAATTAATAATGGAAAGAAGGTGCGGCAAGCTGCCCAACATTTGAGCAGAAGGAAGAAAATCAGAGAATTTATTCCAGGGCAGTTGATTTTGCTGTTTGCGCCAGAGCATACAGGGTTGAGAAAAAGTTTGAAGGTAGCAATGAGTCTCATTGGACCACTTTGGATCTACAAAAGATTTGATGTAAATTCTTTCATAATAGCAAATATTTTGAATCAAATTTTGCCAGGAAGTTATCATCAAAGTCGATTGATCCATGTAACAGTCAGGGGAAGCAAAGGGGAACAAATGACAACAATTGAGGAAGTTAGAAAGAATTACAATGATGTCTTAGAAATGGCAAAGCAATTGCAGAAAACAAGTCGGGTAGAAATGCAGGGTGCATCATTGCTTCTCACGATGTTAACTTGGATGAGGAAAGGAAGTCCCTGGAAGGGCAAAGGTTACAGGTTTATGAGGTTCAGTCTGGAAACGAGAAAATTCCAAATGACATCGAGGACCATGTGATGGGACCTTGCGATGGGACGGAGGACCAGAGAAGGGACCTGAGGGCAGACGAGGTCACCTTGGGTCGTGTGACCAAGGCTAGGTTCCATGGGGGACATCTCCTTTGAAAATTTACAGAGTGAAAGGAAAAGAGGGAGCAAGGCATGCTAAAGGTGATTCTAAACTTATTTGGGATTTCTTATTGGAAGTTAATAGCAATTTTAATTGGGATATTAGCTATATTAGTTATTTTCTGTTTGTTGTGCTGCAGGCTGACAAGATAGAAATATGGCTGTATCTTTTAATTACGTGGGATTCATAGTTATTTCTATGATATCCATCAGTCTTCAGGACAATGCAGAAGTTAGACCTGAATGCTCACAAAGAGTGTTTATGACATATGTATCAACTGTGATATTTGAAAATGTCAATAAAAGAATATATATATATATTTAATACTCATTGTCGATTGATTGAACCTGGAACATTTAAGTGTGTACCTAAGACTGGATTCAATGAAGTATGTCGAATGGTCAATATGACAGGAATAAGAACTATCATTTTTCAGAATTGGAATACTGAAGTGATACAATTAAGGCCATTTGCGTCTATAACAGGAATAGAGGAACTAGAACTGAGAGAACGGACAGTTAAAATAGACTTGGCAGATTTATTAGAATTATTTCCAGCAGTAAAGAAGGTTCGTTTTCAGAGAGCTCAGTTTAATACTCATAGACCAGTTGAAATGGAGACACAAGTCGAAGAAATAGAAGGTTTAAAGTACTCAATATTTGAGAAACCTATATCCAGTTTGAACTTGCCTAAATTGAGAAAGTTGGGATTAAGATTAGAAAGCGCGGTGGAGGATTATCAACTAGGTAATCTACATTTAACTGAATTAAGGATAAATGCTCCTGGTGCATATAGATTCAATTGGCCCAAGCTTGCAAATCACTCTACGCTTGAGGTTCTAACTGTTCAAGGTCTTGCTAGGTTATATGCCAATATACAGGATTTTCCTTATACAAATTTGAGAACTCTTAGGATTCGTGGAAAACGTTTTCAGCTTAACTTGACTGATTTCCTGGGAGGCAAGGTTTTTGATAAATTATATGTGTTGGAACTGTCAGGAATTGAATTAATGGAAGAAACGGATTTCACTCCCTTGATGAATTTAGGAGAGCTGATTATCAATAGACCTTACACGTTCTTTGGGAAAGTAAGAAGATTCCCTGAGAATCTTATGAAATTGACTTTGAATGATCTAGGTGAGAAAGAGGTATTAACTAGACATGACCTTAGTGTAAAGTCTAATCTGCAGAAAATTGAAATAGCTAACTGCAAGATTAAAACTATTAGACCATCATTCTGGGAAGGATTTCTTAATTTGAGATTTATTAATCTAACCTTTAATAAGTTCAAGTCTTTGAATCTGAACCCAGGGTTAGTTAAATTGACTGAAATAGATGTGAGTGGTAACCAGTTAATGATTTTGCCTGAAGATTTGCTGTATTATCCTAAAATGAGAACCATTAATCTTAGCTATAATTCACTTGAAGTATTAGAACTCGGTATTCCTTACACTCCTGAAAGAGTATCTCGATCATTGCAGGTTATTAACTTAACAGGTAATGATTTGGAATGTAGTTGTCCTTGGAAATCATTTTCTATGGCTTTCCAGGAAGGAGTACAGATTGCAGGACGTTGTAATGATTCTATACTATTAGGTGATTTGGAAGTCTCAATTTGTCCAGATTATTTAATACCAAATCGACAGCAAAGGGACGTAGATTTGCAGCAATTGGTAACTCCTCCTGCAGATTTGTTTGATCTACAAGGTGTAGCCTTGCCTGCAGAAGATATGAGAGACAGTTTGAACAGTTTTTCTAGAAGGATTAGGAATGAGGAAACTAGGGGTTTTGTGAGTGCTCCATATGGAGTTACTTTCTCAGCAAACAAACGGTTTATAATAGGACTCGAGGATCTTAAGATTCATGTAAAATTGAATTGGCCAAATTTGGCACTTCCTGAGATTCCTGAGCAATCAAAAGAGATTCTAGAAGAGATTTGTAGTGGAGAGGAAGAGATGTTAAGAAGAATTTGTGAAGACTACCAACCTCTTATAACATATGCAGATCGACAGACAGTCGAGTTGAGGGAGCAAGTGCTTAAGAGATTCCAGGAATTGGTAACTATCTTCCAAGATCCAATTTTGCCTGGTAAACGGACTAGATTTCGCAGATCAGAACAATCAGAATTAAAATCCACGAATGAACCGATAATCGAGAACATTTTAGATACTGAATATTGGGAATCTGAACACGACAGGATTCAGATATGGCAATGGGCCACAGCATCCTTCAGTGGTGTTATGCATTCGTCATTAACCCAAACCAGGGCCAAAGCTTTTGTTAAAGCCATTAGACTTTTGGCAGGGCGGCAGTCCTTGTTGAAAGATTCCCATCAAACCATGAGGCAGGACTTAATCGAAATAGTTGAATTAAAAACTAAATTGTTTGAAAACACGACTAGAAATATCGAGGAGTTGTATGAATTGCTTAATTCAACAAACGTTGAAATTCAGTCGGCTTTAAGAGGGGTTTACCAGCGAATGAATGTTCTGCAGAAGAGGACACGAACTATCCGTGTTCTAAGTCTGCTTGGTTCCAGGTATTTAAGTTTAAGCAATGAGAGGGTAGAACAATTTAAACATCTTTTGAAAGAAGTCGAGGCTGTTTTGACTGCAGTCCAGCAGCTTGATAGAGGACACCTCAGTTATAGACTCCTAGCACCGACTGACATGCAAGATTTGATTATTAGAGCAAGTCAATTGCTAAGGGATTGGCACCCTACTCACGAATTGCTTTTTAAGAGTTTTAGTGAGTTCTATGGGGCAAAGTTCAGTTTTATTGCAAATCATCATGGATTGGTTCTCCAACTATCTTGGCCCATCTTGGCTAAAGATAGCGCAGAATATTGGCTTTACAGAACGCGTTCCATCAGCTTACCATTGATAACTGATAGCAGTTTCAATAAGCCAGAGTCTAATCATGATTATACACGAATTAAGTTAGAGAGTGAGTATTTGGCTGTTTCCAATGAGTATAATTTTGTTCAAGTTAATAGCCTTGATTTGGAAGACTGCGAACAGATTGGTAACGCTTACCATTGTTACCAGAATTTCTTAGAGAAGGATAATCATCGGGTGAACTGTATGTCAGCTTTGTATTTAAATAAATCTGCTGAAGTAATTCTTGACTTATGTGAAGTTGAGTATATGTTTGCTCCTGTGAAGTTTAAGGCTGAGGTTATAGATGCTGGAGCACATCTTCTCTTGAGTGGCTTGCAGACTCCTTGGAGAATGCAATGTGATGAGTCCAGGACTCCCAGAGAAATGCAGGGAGCTCCCATTGCTTTACTATCCAAGGACATTCTTTGTCGCTTTAGCATAAGCTCAGTAAATGGTCATGTTGGTCGTAGAATTACAAATTGTCCAGAAAATGAACAACCTAGGCTTATTGTTCAATATGTATCCAATGAAATTGCCAGGGAAGCATTTCCCAATTTGACCATGCAACCTCTTTTAAACAACCTCGATGTGATGGACGAGTATAAAGAATGGGAAGCACCTCAATCAGACACTTTAGAGAAATTACGAAATTTTAGGTTACATAATACTACTTCGACCATTATGATATGCAAGAACTACCTGAAGAATTGAGAGAAAAAGGTGAGAAATTTGATAGAGATTGGGATCTTTTGGGAATTGATGGTGATATTACGAACTGGTTTACACCAAAGGGATGGACTAAAGGGGTAGTCGCTGTGGGGGCCCTTTTGGGCGTTATAGGATTTATTATGGCAACATTTTTATGTTTTAGACAAGAGTAATGGAGTTTTGAGATCTCTCATGTTTATGGGGGCTCCGCATTTGGCAAAGGCTAATCCTTTTTCGACTACATCATCTCCAACTCCATCAACTCAAGAAGTTGTTCTTAGCACTGAGTCTATGGTTCGAATGATAGCTATGAATTTTACGGTGTTCTTAATTATGATGGCATTAATCTACTGTATTAAGAGAATGTTCAATTATTGTTGCCAACAAGCAAGTTTGTATATGGTACATCCTGAGCTAAAGGAGCACCCTAGGGCTAGGATTTATCTTGAGCTTTCAGATTTAAAGGATAGGGTTATTCTTGAGGTTATGAATGTTCCTGCTGCTGCTGAACAGTTACATTTCCAAGGAAAGGTAACACCTAGTCTTATCAAGATGGATCATCACACATTGTATTCTATTTTAAGGGTTTCATGGAAGCAAGGAGATTGCAAATTACTTGTAGGAGAATTGGAACTGGATTTACCTGCTCTAATTCCAGTGCGAAGGATGAAAAGAAGTCAGGTCCAGAGATTACTAGAGGGAGATTGTGTAATTGGAATTCTGGTCAGCGATAATAATTACTTGTATAAATTAACTGATAGCCCAAGATTGATTGATAACAAAGGGCCTTATCAGAGTTTGATTGACGAATTGCAGGCTAGGCAAAGATGTCTGGGAAATCTTGAGCTGCCTGATTATAACTGCCAATCTGATGTACAAATGGAGATTGTACAGCCTACAGCTCCGAATTGTGGAGTTGCTTGTGGAAAGGGAGTTGTGGAGACTACTATTTTATAGAATTATTAAGCCGCTTGAATTATTGATTTAACTACTTAAGAGTTTATTGGCATGAGACTAATAACTAGAATTGCACGCGAATATTGAATTTAAATCTGAGTTGTGTCTATTTAAGCAAAGTTTATTGATTTCTTAAGATATTTAATTTAAAGTATCTATACTTGGTTTAAATTGTCTTCTTGATATAATAATCATTTCATTTAATATTATTATGTGGTTTGAACCGAGTGAAGTGCTGTGCTGTGTTTTAATCAAACTTATGCTCTTGTTTGAATTCTTGTTTGAACTCTTGTTCTTGATTTTATCAGTTACTTAATCTATGTATAAGTTGTTTACAGATTAGAGGTGAGTGGATTAAGTAATGATCTTGGCAGTTTGGTTGCTTAATGAGAAGTTCCAAGTGGAGAACTGTGTTGTTCTATCAGCCTTTGTATTTTAATTCAGTGTCATCCGCAGGGAAACCTCCTGCACTTAATGTATTTCATTGCGGATGGTAGTGTATGGTTGTGATGGCAACATAAGTGATTCTTTAGACATATGTCTTCTATGATCACTTAAAATATTTATTCAATTATATTTAGTTGGTTCTATTACTCAGAGTGATTTTGAGAATTGTAGTGGGTTGTGAATTACATTTACTCTTCTTATGAATAATTATGAACATCATGTTTATGAGTTGGGCTAATGGTGTGTGGGGACTGGATGATTGATGGAAGTTCGGAATTAAAACTAAAATCAATTTTCTTTTATTCTGATTGCAGGCCAGGTTCTCGTCTTCCTCTCGCTCTCTCTCGTTCAGCTCATCCTCCACTCGTTACGCTCAGCCTGTTGTCTCACCCGAATTAAGGCTTGCCTTGGAAGTCTTAATTGGTCATCAATTGAAGTAAACCGAGAACTGGAATCGCACGAGCAAGCTCGCGAATGATACTCTCATCTATAAGACCAAAACGGACGTTAGACTTGGTCTTCTTGAATCGCAAGTAGAACGAACTCTCGTTGAAAGTCGACTTCAGCCTGAAGAATCTCGAATGTGTGATCGCTTGGACAATGACAAGAAGAATCGTATGTGTGTGTTAATAGAAGGTTTATTTGCTCGAACTCTAGAATTGCGCCTCCATTGCTCGGTGGACTTCGTTGATGATTGTTGAACAAGAACTTTAATAATTTAAATTAATTGAAATTGAATTTGAGTAATATAATATGCTCATGTGTTGTTAATTTATGTGATTGTTAAATTCTAACTTTGTTATGCTGTTATTGTTGAATTTTGAATTTATCATGATTGATATTGTTAAATTTTACCTGTATTGGGTTGATGATTGTTGGATTTACCTACTTGGAATTATTGATGGTTTATTGATATTTTGTCTCCTGATTTAAGAAATGCGATGAATGGTTTAATTGAGGAAGAAGGTTTTAGAGATGAGTTAGCCGGGGGGTTGTGGACAGAAGATGGAACTCTGAAGAGTCATTAATGCAAGAGTTATTTTAAAACGGGGGGGGGGTTGTGACAAGTGCTGTCACATTACTTCATTTTTATAATTAATTGATTGGGAAAAACTCTTGCATTATATAAAATAGACTCAAGGCAGCCATGCCCTCTGAGTGCTGCTCTAAATCAGACAGCCAATGTCTTGCAGTGCAAATCTCAAGGAGAGTCAGAGACTAATTATTCACTGATCTTTGGCCAGAGAAGCAACAGCCTATGAGGCAACACAAAAGTGTTGCGCTGTTGCCAGGCTTAGTAATGCCATACTATTCGGGTTAAGCTCTCAGGGAAAAAACCCTGAGGAGCCTCTGGCTTCAAATTCTGGCTAGCATATTAGATCGTGTTACGCGATTGCTAAGCAGTGTGTAACAGCAGCCTGACATTGAGAATGAACTGAGGGAGACAGCAGGGGCAGACAGATTCCTGGGTTCTGTCCAATTTCTAGTATCAGATAAGTATCATGATTTGTATTCCATCAGTTAGACAGTCATCGCATTCTTGTCTTAGAGATTAAAATTAAGGATTAAATTTGATGCCTTGAAATGTATGACATCATGTTTAATCCAATTCTAAATTCATAATTGTTGGAATGAACTGAGTAAATTGTTTGAATTGAAGGAGTAATTGAGAGCTTGTTTTCTCAAGTAATATATTGTGATGTTTTAATTATGCTTAATTGAAGGAGTCTGAATTACAGCTCCCAAGCTCAGATATGTGATTTATTAAATCTGCAGCCTGTTGAATGTGATATTGATTGATGTAAGATCTGCAAGTTGTTATCAAAATACTAAAATGTTATGTAATTAATAAATTATTATTTAACTGTTAAATCAGAGTCATAGTTGTGTATTAGAGTTCAATGACATCAGACCAGATAGAGTGCGATTCCGGCCTTAATTACCACAGCCAAGCTAACAATTAATCTTGTTTTAACAGAAACATCGACCAGATGACATAACATAGACTTCAAAATGCTGAAGTGCTAGAATTAATGCTAACAATTCCTTCTCAATAGTGGAATAGTTCTTTTGATGTTTATTGAACTTCTTAGAAAACTAGGCAACAGGATGTTCGAGATCATCACTGTCCCGCTGCAGAAGTACTGCACCAGCAGCATTTTCACTAGCATCCACAGCTATTGAGAATGGAGTGTCGAAGTTTGGTGACTGGAGAACAGGGTAGTGACACAATATGTTCTTCAACTTATCAAAAGCCTTTTGACAAGGTTCATCCCAAAAAAATTTTACACTCTTTTTGAGTAAATTTGTCAAAGGCAAAGTACAGTCTGCAAAATTCTTGCAGACCTTCCGATAGTACCCTACCATGCCCAAAAATTGTCTCAATGCTTTCTTGCCTGAACTTTAGCATCAACTGGGGCCACTTCGACCAATCACATATCCTAGATAGACAACGTGTGCTTGGCCAAACTCACTCTTTGCCAAATTGACTGTCAGCTTAGCTTCAGACAGACACTGAAACAATTTCTCAACTGCCTCCAGGTGAGCTTCCCAGGTGTCACTTCCTGTCACCAAGTCATCAATGTACGCATTAGTGTTAGGCAGATCTTTGATCACGCCATGAATCATCCTTTGGAATGTTGCAGGAGCATTTTTCATTCCAAAAGCTAAAACTTTGTATTCTTACAAACAGAAGGTGTGACAAAAGCAGAGATTTCTCTTGCACGATATGTTAGTGGAACACACCAGTAGGGGAGACTGGGGCTGGTTGTCACAGGGGCAGGTTGTCACACTGTGTAGAACTTAAATATGCTACTATTTCTATTTAAGGCATGCAGGAGCACTGCCAATCTATATGAATGTTAAAAGGGGAGTGACTTAAACCTATCTGATCAATATATATCTATATCATTTGAAATCTTGACATCTTATGGGACATTCTTTTTTATTCAGCACTCGGGGCAGGTTGTCACACTTTCGGGGCAGGTTGTCACACTCTCGGGGCAGGTTGTCACACTTTTGGTTAAGAGCTCGGACACAGGAAGTTCGACTCTGTAAGGCAGATTTTGACTAAAATAAGTTATTTTGGACATATGAGGAATCCTCTGCTTGTCCAGTGCAGACCTCAACAAACTCGCTACTCTGTACAAGGGTGCTACAAATGAAAGCTTACCAAGCAGCCGAAAAGCATTCTGATCAGAAGGAGGAAAATCACAATTTTTTAATGAAAATTTCTTCATAAATTTGAAATCGATTTACTTTGACACTATGCCATATCTGCATACATCTTTAGTCATAAATAGCATGTATAATTACCAATTTATATTTGTGATAGTTTTTTTGGTTTAAAAGACTGGTCCTAATGGGTAACAACCAGCTCCAAAAAGTGTGACAACCTGCCCCGTCTTTTTGTGACAACCTGCCCCGACTGATGAAAATGCAAAAAACGGGCGACCAAGGCTGTTCTTATCATATTTTTCACTATTTCTTCCTATCATTATTTAAAGATTTGTTTACATGGTATGAGTATAAACTTTACCTTTTTCAACAACTATTTGTTAATGAGTAGGATGACATGCAAGTTGCGGGTAAAAATTTACTTTTTGTGTCCGGAAATTTTTAATAGACCGTGTGCCTACCAAACTCCCTTCCAGGGGCCAAGATTTTTCAAAAATACTCCAGTGGGTTATAAAAGCAGTATACAATGATTGGTTGAGTTGTGTAACTCCATAGTTCAATGCAATAAAAAGTGTGACAACCTGCCCCTGTGACAACCAGCCCCGGTCTCCCCTACCCTTTTAACAAATCAATCTTTGTAACAAACTTGGCCTGTCCTACCTTATCTATACAGTCATCCACTCTAGGTATCGGAAATGAAATGCATCTGTTTTTTTAACTGCATTAACCTTGCGGTAATCTGTACAGAAGGTTATAGTACCATTTGGTTTTGGGACTAACACACATGGTGAACTCCAATTAGAAGTGGAAGGCTGAATAATGTCATGCTCTAACATATGCTCAATCTCCTGCTGAGAAAGCTCACACTTACCAGGATTCATGCGGTATGGATGTTGTTTAATGGGACTAGCTTCACCTACATCAACATCATGGATAGCTGCTGATGTCCTTCTAGGTACATCAGGAAACAAATCTTGATACTTGAATATCAAATCCCTCATCTGAGCCTGCTGCTTAGGGTCTAAGTGTGACAACTTAGTATCTAAATTCTGGAGAACCTCAGAATTTGTCAGTTTACAAGGAACAATATCTGTCCTAATGGTGGGTTCATTGTCTTGACCTTCACCTTCAGAAGTATCCTCAGATACATCAGCATCTACAGCTGCCACAATCCCTACAGACCTATCATGAACAGGCTTCAACATGTTGATGTGACAGAGTTGTGTCGGTTGTCTCCGGTCTGGAGTCCGCACAACATAATCAAGATCATTAACTTTGGAATAGATCTCATAAGGACCAAGAAATCTAGCTTGCAAAGGGTTCTGTTGCATTGGAAACAACACAAGAACTTTATCTCCTGGCTTAAACCTCCTAGCTCTAGCCTTGCTTTCATACAAAGTTTTCATTTTCTTCTGAGAAAACTCAAGATTCTCTCTAGCGAGTTCACAAGCCCCGTGAAGTCTTTCCTTAAACCTGGGCACATAATATAATCCAAAAGACTAACATCTGAATCCTTGTCCAACCACTGCTCACTAAGCAAAGACAAAGGACCACAAACCTGATGTCCAAACACAAGTTCAAACGGGCTGAATCCTGTGGACTCTTGAACTGCTTCCCTTGCAGCAAACAACACCAAATGAACACCTTCATCCCAGTCATTTTCATTGTCCTGGCAATAAGATCGAAGCATGGTCTTCAGTGTTGCATGGAACCTCTCTAATGCTCCTTGACTCCCTGGATGATAAGCACTGGATGCAATCTGCTTAATGCCAAGCTCATACACAACTTGGAAACACTCCAGACATGAAGTTACTGCCTTGATCCGACTGAAGCTCTTTCGGCAATCCAAATACAGTAAAGAACTTGATTAGGGCCTTGGCGATGGAAGTTGCCTTGATGTTGCGTAGAGGCACAGCTTCAGGAAATCTGGTAGCAGCACACATGATGGTCAACAAGTACTGGTTACCTGTTCTTGACTTTGGTAAAGGTCCCTCACAATCAATGATCACCTTTGAGAAAGGTTCACCAATGGCTGGAATGGGTTGTAATGGTGCTTTGACAGGATCTAACTGGCTTTTTCCAATGACAACGCCCCAGTATCACAAAGAATGTGAATGGGTACAGGAGAAGAACTATCATTTAGAGAAACAATCCCTCTGACGCAAAAGGAAGGAACTCTTCCCTCAAACCATCAGACAAAAGAGCCTCTTTGGCAAACAAAGGACAAGAAGATCCACTTGGATCAGTTGATTTAACAACAGGTGTCTCTTGAAAGGATTTAACAAGTGCATTAGGCAAGGCTTCCTTTTCCTTCTTTTTCTTCAAGGAATAACAATCAGACACTAAGTGACCTGGTTTCTTACAATATGCACATGTGGGACCAGCTGCCTGGTCTTTAGGTTGGCTTTTGCCAAAGCTCTTGCCTGTATTATTCTTATCTTTACCATCACTGGACTGAGACTGTTGGGAACTATTGAATTTACCAACATTATTCCTATGGAATGGACTCTTAGCACTGCAACCAAATTTAGACTTGTGAGTCAAAGCATATTCATCCGCTAAGGCCTAGTTCAAAAATAATGAAGCCAAAGTGTGACATGACCATCAAACTTTTAAAATGTTTATATCTACCAAATGACCACATAATATTGTAACAAACATGTCTAAGTTCTAGAAACTCTATTTACCATTTGGCTGTGGTTTGTGGAAATAACTGATAAAAGCCGAATATTACCAAATTTTATTTATTTTTATTTCCATGGCCATGAAAGAAAAGTAGAAAAAATGGCAACTTATCTTCAAATTAAATCGATATTTTTTGTTGGATGACATAACTTATATACTCTGTCCATAGCTGTTTTCACAAAAATTCACCACATATTTTATGACAAAAACAGTATTTTTCGAAATTTAGTTGCATTATTAAAGAAAAGACTTGCATATTTTCTCCCCAGATGTACATATTTTCCTCTAAAATGATTTCACCTGTCCTGTGTTATGCGTCTGTATGTGGGCTTCGAATTGGTACCAAATATGTGCCACCAAAGTGAATACGAACAGAGCAAATGATGAAAGAAGCGTGTTTTTTAGCCTATTTTTCCAGACAAAAAGGCAATTTTGGGTAATGGCATTACACAAAAGTAAAAAAGTGTTCTGGTTTTGACCCAAATTGATTTTTATATGCATTATCTGTTATAACTGGATGAAGCATAAGATTAATTACAAAATTAAAGTGAAATTTGAATTAGTTATTGCATTTTTCAACAAATTGGCCCCAAATTTTGAGAAAAGCTTTACAAAGAGCAAAATTTTGATAATTAAACATTGAAACATACTCCAACTACTGAAATATTGTGTTGAGTATCAGTACAAGTAATACTAGAATGATTGCTTTACTTTTTACAAGAAAACTATGAAAATATGATCAATATTTTCCATAGCGTTACGCTTGCGACAAAACCCCATTTAAGAAATCTTTGTATTTTACCACCAGAAACCAGCTGCGGACCTGGATTACTTGATTGTTTCTCAAAACTACACAGATTTTGCAATATTACAAGCCAAACCAGATTTAAAACGGAGCTTTTATTGCTCTGTGGCGCTACAAAGTATTCTGGGCGTTACGCTTGCGACGGATTCACCTTCCCTGCTATTCATGGGAATTTTTTAGTGAAATAAATTTTCCACTTCCACAACAAGCTCCGAAATTGGTAAGAAGATATAAGACTAGGTCTTAGAGGCCAAAAGATTCAACTGACACATGTCAAAGGGACACTAGAGCATCCCAGAGCAGTAAGCGTCAAATTTGACTTAATTTTTGGAAGTCAACCTTTGAGTACAAATAGCTCAATAATGTCAACACAGGCAAATGAAAGTACTTGATTGTATGGATTGATGAAGCCTGAGGATGTAGAGATTCCAAAAAGTGTTGGGAAATTGCCTTAGAATACGGACAAAATTGTAAAACTGAAAGAATGCAAGTGGTCAAAAATGTTATGTCACGTTTTTTTAGTGAAAAAATGCTTGTTTTTCTATGTACTTCAACTCTATCTCAATAACTGTGAGACAGAATGTCGTGAAATTTTCAGGAAATTTGCACAAGAATGTACTTAAAGCAATGGTGTACCTTTTAGTTGTCACATACAGCCATTCTCATATTTTGAGACCCCTACAGAAAATATGCTGCGTGGCTTCATTATTTTTTAACTAGGCCCTAAGCGAGCAGCATTCTGTAGAGTAGAAGCATCTCTCTCATCAAGGTGAGACTTCAAATCATCTTTGACACATCACTTGAACTCCTCCACAAGAACAAGATCCTTCAATTTCTTAAAATCATTTTCAACGGACCGAGAAGTGCACCACCTTTCAAAATATACCTCTTTCTCATGAGCAAATTCTACATAAGTCTGGCTATCAGTCTTCTTAAGATTTCTAAATCTCTGTCTATAAGCCTCTGGAACTAATTCATAGGCAGTGAGAATAGCATTCTTAACAGTTTCATAATTAGCAGCATCAGTAACTGAAAGAGCAGAGTAGGCTTGCTGAGCCTTACCTGAAATAACACTTTGAAGCATCAATGGCCAGTACTTCTGTGGCCTGGACAAACTCTCAGCTACCTTCTGAAAATGTTGAAAGTATTTATCTACCTCAACTTCATGAAATGGAGGAACTAATCTCACTTCCCTACTAGAAACAAATGTGTCACCAACATTGGGATTTTCTCTCTTTACTACTCCTCTTTCTATTTTCTCTAACTCATGCTGTCTTTCCTTATCCCTTTCCTGAATTCTCAATCTCTCTAAATCTCTTTCTCTTTCCTTTTGTTCTGCCTCATGTTGCAATCTTAACCTTTCCTGCTCTAATTTAGCATCTCTTTCTTCTCTCTCTTGCTGCAATCTGTAATCTCTTTCCTCTCTTTGACGTTCTAATTCTGCATTTTGCCTTTGCAATTCTAATTCCAACATTTTGAGTTTGAGTTCACTCTCTGACAAAGGTTTCCTCTCAGAAGGATCCGGAAATAGATCCAAATCATCATCAGTAAATACATCTTCATCTACATAGAACACAGCTAATTTCCTAGCAATAACTGGTTTTCTCCAGGAACCTTTAACTTCATCTAATTTCAAATGTTCAGCCAATTCTAATAACTGAGGCTTCTTTAAAGCCTTCAAACCTTCAACACTTGGTGTGTCCGCAAAGTTTTTCACTGCTGCTGAAGTCATGATTGCAATTTCCAGAGAATGTTACAAAATTTCAGAAATTTCACAATTAATTTAAATGCCAAAATTTAGGTTTATCCCGGACGCGAGCCCCCAATTTATGTTACGGGTCAGCAGCAATGAACAACAAACACAGATAAAGTTTACAATTTTAATAAAACAACAAAAATATTTACTGTTACAAAATTCACAAGTTTCAATTTACTACAAATTAACTAATTGTGACCCAGAGTAATTTTAACCACTTATCTGTGTTATCCTATGGCTAAATGTCCATAGAGAAAATTCCGGAAGCCAGAGGTCCGTTGGTATTTCGAAATGTCCAATAAAGTCTGTGTGAACTATAATCCACTGAAAATAGCGTCCATGTAAAAATAATCCAGAGTCCTGATTTCTGGTCTGCTGTAATCCAGTAAATCTAGTATAATATCCAGGGTAATAATGTCCAACAGTGTGATCCGCAATGTCCAGTCTATGATATGCACCATTCAGCGCTTTGGTAGAAAGTGACTGACTATGTCAGCTCCCGGTCTTATATGCATCAAAAACCTTCTAGCATGTTCCAGTCCTTCTGGAATGCATGACTCATCATCCAGCGTTTTCCAGATATATTATTTCTTCTACAGTACATTCCATTTGTTTCCACATTCAAATAAACAACTTAACTGGGTCACAATGTCAACACAATTGTTTATCAACTGATTATGTAACCATAATAGAATAGCAATTAATGCTTATTGGTGTTGCGTAACAACCATGCAATGTTAATGTAAACAAACATACACAATAGCAAATCATTGTAAACAATGATAATATACAGAAATACATGAAAATATACAATATGATTGACATAAAATACACATACCACTATAACAGTAATAGTTATATGATAATAACCATATACAGTAAGAATGATATAAAATGACCATACTGCATTTACAATGATATATAAAAAAATTGCCATACATCACAAAATGAAAAAAAAGTTTGTTTCGTCCTGTAGATCAGGTACCGCAAAGTTCAACTTACAAAAAAAAAAGTTCGTCGCCTGTCCGCGTGCAAAAAAAAAAGTTCATCGATGCTTCGCACACCGAAAAAAGTTTGTCCGGGGGTAAAAACCATAGCCTCCCCCCAATTATCGACTGGTCTGCCCCTTATGTGCAGCATCTTTCAGTCGTCAAAGTTCCATTTTAAATGGACAGCGAAGCTATGTGCCCTCCGATCGCCCGTACTAGTTATTAACTGTTGGTCCCAGGATTTCATTTAATTTGCAAACAAACCAGATAATATGTCATTTTCTGGACTTCCCCAAAGACAAAAACAGCCCTACCCCCTAAGTCCCCCTTATCATAGTGCCACACTGCCACCTACCCATAATACCTGTCGTAATCCCCGATTCCCCATATGGAGATAAACGTGTTGCAAAACTGAGAGCTTATGGCTTATCAGTCCAAGCGTGTTAGTTGATTGCCACATATTGCTTATGTAAGAAATAAAAAGCAATGAATTAAATACCATGGAAACAGGAATGGTCTATTATTACAAAAAAAGTATTCCCAAGGAAGTGTTCTAGGTCCTATAATGTATAGCATCTTCATCAATGATCTCCTCTGCAAGATAGATGTAAATTTCTATAATTACTCAGATGATAATACTATATCTGTTGTTATTGGAGAAAATATCTCAGGCATTTAACATCATTAAAGAAATCAGTAGGGTTATGTATGAAGTGGTTGAAAGATAATATGCTCAAATAATTAAGCTAACCCCGACAATTTCAACTTATTATCCTGGACAGGCAAGTTTAAATACTTGTATAGATGATAACAAGATATATCCTGTGGATAAGGTTAAGTTACTATGTGTTGATATAGATTCACATCGTAGTCTTGAAACTCATGTGATAGAACTATGGAGGAAAGCCACAAAAAAATTAAAGATTCTATTAAGAATGAATGGAAAGGAAAGGAAGGACCGGATGATGCTTGTTGAAAGATTTGTGCCATCAAATTTCAATTGTGCCATTGTATGGCATTTAGTATTAAGACATCAAAGTAAAAGAATGAAAAAAATAATTCTTGGAAAAAGTTTAAGATATGAAGAGCACATTGACCCTTGTGAGACTGAGAAAGATTGCCATATTTATGTTTTAATACTCAAGAAAAAGTCAAGCAGGTCACTTGAATGACCTTGTAAGTAAGAAATCAAATGGATGTTCAACAAGAAGCAATCACATCTTAAATTTGGACAGATTTAAAACCATAAAATATGGCAAGAATAGTCTTAGATTCACAGGTGCTATATTGCTCAACTCAATTCATCTAAAGGCCACACATAATTGATTCTTAGCTTCGCAGACCCGCCGACACAATATATTTCCTGCAGACGGAAATATATTGTATATATTTTTTTATTTAATGTATATATATCCATTACTTAAAATAAATACTGTGTGTAATTATGCTTTTACTTGTACATGTA
This sequence comes from Platynereis dumerilii, assembly GCA_026936325.1. Lineage (NCBI taxonomy): Eukaryota > Metazoa > Annelida > Polychaeta > Phyllodocida > Nereididae > Platynereis > Platynereis dumerilii. Next base: position 334,455 of record JAPTHN010000004.1, read on the forward strand.
TATCATAGTATATTGTAGTTGTATTACTTAGTATATTGTACTTGCTAGATTTATGCTATTCCATATTCGTATATATTTATATATTTTTCTTTTCTTTTCTGATGACATATGTATCTGTTTGATGCTTTTTTTTATGTCAATAAAATTCTATATATATATATAAAAAAAATTTATTTCACCTTTTTTTTTTGGTCCTACCGACCGACCCTAGAACAAGTGCCTCTCATATTTGCCGACCCTAGAAAAAGTGCCTTGAGAGGATCCGTGAAGCAGAGGCATGCGCACCACATATGTCAAATAAGTTTGAACAGATTGATCATGTGCATAATACAAGAAATTCATTAAATCTCAAAGTACCAAAATGTAAAACCAACAAAGGACAGTCTGCTGTCGCATTTAAAGGGGCGAAAGCCTGGAACTCACTACCTGCTGTGATAAGATCCTGCTCTAGTCTTGACTCTTTTAAGCATAATATTTTGAAGTTTATTTTATCTAATAGAACATGATGCCTTTATTGTTTTTACCAGTTTTATCATTATATATACATTATGTTTTCAATTGTTTGCATTTATTCTAATTTATTTTTAAATCATATACACCTGTTATAGCTCAGGGTTTGTAACTGAATTGGGCTACCCTGATTGAATAAAGGTGATTTTTTTACATGTAATGCACTCATATTTGCCAAATTCTAGGGCGGGACAGCAAAACCCTACCCCCTACAGGCCTGGTAACGTCTTGTCAGATCTCGCAGAGGATATCGAAATATCTCATCCTTCTCATGTGAGCATACAATAACATACACACCAGAGGACAGCAGGTGACACCTTGTAACTAAGATGAGGCTGAATCGAGATCAATTGATGAATCGTCACATACATGATAAAAACAGTTTATTAAAGCAAATTCGACAGTTTCACTGACAAGACAAACTCACTTGATTGTGACACAATGTTCCATTTTTATTAACAAAATACCAGTTCACTAACAAAATACAATACAGCATTTATGTTTGGTACATGCAGTGCTCACTTATTTCTATATATCATGTTATCCCATACTATATACATTTACCAACCAACTTTTCCCTCCAGTTTAAACAATTAATTTACCCCAAAAGCAGTGCAGTTAATCTTGGCAAAGTAACCCTGTCAGATCATTTGAACATAATATATCACAGTGTCAATGGGCTACTAGTGTTCACTGTACATAGTTACAATGACTTCAGGAGTCCATCAGGACAGAGCTTACTCAAGAAAAAAAAGTTTTAGAAATATTTGGGTTTCTTTCCAGCATTATTGACACTCCCCTAAACTTTGCGTGACACATGTCATGATTCAACGGACTTTTAATTTCTGGAGATCAATAATTCCACAATTCTTTAAATACAGACGCTAATTTTCAGTGATGACTTACAACTACAAGTTAATCATAGAGGTTTCTAGGTTTTTACATTATTACCTTTTGAAAATCATGATTCTATCTTAAATTGTGCTCTTTTAAATGTAATTGCTGTGAATAATTGAATACAACTTAACCAATTTGGAGTTTTAAGAAGCGGCAACAAGGTGGAGATGTCGTGTTAATTTCTCAAACATATGGCATCTGCACATTTCTCAGTCAACCATCGTTCTATCATAAATCATGGCATAACCACAACAGTAGGCAGTTACCATCATTCTATCACGTAGTACTACAGTATGATAGCTTTGTATTAAACAGTTACTCAATATCACATCACTGTTAGATTTTCCCATAGATATACAGAGTACTGAGAATTGCCAAATATCAGCCAGGCAAGAGAAGAACAATAGGTCTACTACATGTTAATATGATGATGAGTCCAGGTTCCAATTTCTACAAATGGTTCCTTAGGAACAATAATCATTCCGTTGGAACTTTGATCATTGTTGATGTTCCTGTGGACACATCTAGGAACAGAAATCAACAAAGTGTTCCATTTGCACGAACGGAACAGTTTTCTTTGAGGGGAGTCAGTGAGAGTTTTATGAATGATGAGTCAGCAAAAATGATGATTATGAAGAAAGGTTCCATGACAGTACTTGCATTCAAAAAGATCCATTCGACACTATACCATCCTTGTCAAGTACAAAAGGTTCCAAAAAAGAACTCAGATGGTGTCCATGTCCAGTTTGAAAGGTTCCATGAGAACAAAGTCATTCAAAACGTTCTATATTTCCCAATAGAACTCTAAACAGGGTCCATGTCCAGTTCAAAAGGGAGCGTTTCTTCTTCCAACTTGTAGAGGGAGGCGTGCAACATGATGGTGAGGAAAGAAGCCCCTGCAAGAAATGCAAAAACAAATCAGAAAAAAAACCATGGGAAACCCCTGGGAAACTCCAGGGAAACCTCTGGGAAACCCCTGGGAAACCCTAACTCCCCCTCTGATGGTGAGGAAGGACGCTCCTGCCAGAAACGGAATAAAACATTCATTTTCGTGATTCAGCAAACTAACAACAGGCAAGGAATAGATATTCAGAGGTTATGCATGGCGCTGATCGAGAGCTGTTATTCTTATAATCTTATCAGACATATGAAATATCATCTAATACCAATTTTATTCCAGGATATAGAAAGTGTCTACACCGAGAAAGCTGAAGGGTCTGCTATATCCAATCAGTTGAGCTAAAAGGCCGGCCCCAAGCCAAGTGGTCAGGAGCGACCTATTACTATACCCAACTCACTACACTTCACTTAATACATCCCCTAACTTCCCTGAATAATTTAGCCACTTTCGATAAACTGATATATACCTGATATATATTATTAAACATAATACATAGAATTCTAAGAGATGCAATTAAATGCAATATACAACACTGACCTATAATCCAGAAGACGGCAGATCCAGCTCCCACCAACCAGAAGACAGGGATGGAGATGAGGCCCACTCCAGTGTACTGCTGGGCCAAGCTCAATTCACGACCTGAAACAGAAATAGACAATAATTGAACAAGTAAAAGTCAAATATTTCACTCAACATAAAAGGAACTTACAGGAAGCTTTCTAAAGATGGAGACAGATCATACACAGTCACAGTCAGTCAGGTTGAATGGATGGATGATTGGGGCTTTACGTTCTGTATTTATGCACTTGCTAAGCTAATTAGGACAGGAGGAGGACACGGCAATGAGGCAAAGGATGATTGAAACAGCCGTCCAACATAGGCCCAGGAGACTTGGCAAGAGCAGGATTCGAACCCTGCTTTCAGTCAGGTATAGACAGGAAATAGAAAGATAGATGAGATAGAGAGATAGATGGATGAGGGCAGCAGTCTTCCTGACATTGGCAAAATGTTCGATACCAGTATTATTAAAGTTCTAAGTCTGCTTTTTCAGATTCTTCGACAGTTGGTAAACTGCCCAAATGATACTGATGTAGACAAAATCTCTATACAAGTATTTGGTAAACTGCCCAATTGACACCAATAGAAGGAAGGAGACCCTGAACGTTAACTGCAGTAGGTCGTGTGAGGTCAACAACATAAGCACCTTAAGTGGAGCAGAACGAGTTGAGGTCTCTCATCTGTTGTTGTGAAATCAATGAATGTGAAGTGAACTGCTTGGTATCAATTGGAATCCACAGGTTTTAGCTTTAGAGTTTCTGGAAGCAGGCTCTTTTGCCTCTACTTCCAGATCTGCCAGTGTTTGTAGGCAATATATAACTCAATACCATATCACAAATTTCATAGCTCTTAACATCATCACTATACTTGGATGACAGTGTACAATCCAGTTAGTGGCGGCCATTTTACCATGAGCAAGAGCGAAACCAGTGAACAATCACACCAACCACGCAACTGGCAAATTCTAGTTCTAACTCCAGTCGTGGATCACAAAATTCGATCTTATTAGTTATAATTTGGGAAGGGCTCATAACGCAAGGACAAACGAATGCCTGAAACCCTTTTTTTTTAAGAGAATTGGACTGCACTTTGCTATTGCACTGAGATCAATCAATTCTTCAACTGTATTTTAAAAGCACCAACAATTATTTCTGAAGCCCTTGAGCTTGGATTTGTTCACAGGGATAAGTGCACACATAGAACAACGGACACATACTGATCAGTGTCTTCAATTCCACAGCAACCAACCCCTCCAGCACAAATTAGGCGTCATAAGGACATTGTACCATCGATGTAACACCATCTGCACAACAGAAGAAGCCAAACAAGAGGAGACCAGCCACTTGAAGAAGGTTCTAAGCATCTCAGGGTACACCAAGTCAGCCTGGGCCATTGCCACTAAAAGGAAGACCCCAGCTGCTGGAAGCATAGACACAGAGCCTGGAAAACCTAAAGGAAGCATCACTCTCCCGTATGCCGGCCATATGTTCTGAGGCAATCTCCAAGGTGATTAGAAGAGCTGGGATTATTGTGCATGCATCAGAGACCTTACAATACCATCAGAAGCCCACTAGTCCATCCTAAAGACAAGATCCCGAAGGAAGAGAAAGCAGGAGTGGTGTATCATACAAAATGTGGGGATTGCGATGCTTGTTATGTGGGAGAGACAGAGAGGAGACTTCAGAAGAGGATTTCTGAACACCACCGAAGTCACTCCCCGGTAGGACAGCACTGCGAAGAGCACAAACATTCCTTCTCGGAAAAGAACGTCTCCGTCCTTCATCAGGAGAGTAATTGGTTCTTGAACGGCAATCTACCGGGAGTTACTCGAGTCACGTGACACTACGTCATCGCCTACGTCACGTGACCAATCAAATTCCATTCATTAAGAACTGAGGAAGGGATCTGGATAGATCCTGAAAGCTATTCTGCAATCTTATTATGTTGTGAGTAAGCGTTTAAACATTCTACAATATTTGAGATTTATCAACAATTTACCACAATATTACAGGGATTGGTAAGTGAGTTTGTGTTTAACGCCCCATCAGCACTGTTGTGGGCTATTTAGACACTGGATTAATGAATTCTAAACTTCTTTTACAATAAGGACAGACTCTTTTAATTTTTAGCTTCTCGGATCGACCGAATAAACAGATTTTCTGCCTACGGAAAAAAAAAACGAGCATAACCAGAATTTTATCAAATTGACAGTATAAAAAATTGAGATTTCACCTTTTACTAAAGATCAATTATGTCTGGCCTAAGTGCTTACGAACATTTCTGAAACACCCACCCATAAGTTTGAATTTGTTCTCGGCGTTCTTGAGGCTGATGATGTAACAGGCTCCCAGGCAAGCTGCGATGGCTATTAATAGCATGGGTGACGTCAATCTGCAGAAAACAATAAAACATTTATTAAACAACTAATAGAGGGCATGTGTACAATCATAGTGTTCCAGCTTGGCCATTTGAGCATGGCGCCCATGATGCCCGACCATCGTCCGCCATGCCCAAAAAAAATTTAATGAAAATAATTTTTTTTTTCCAAAAGTGCCCTCGTTTCTAGAAAATTGTATGCCCGAATCAAATCGTAGCTGGCACACTGAGAAAGACAGATGGATGATTGGGGCTTCACGTCTTGTATTTATGCACTTGGCAGGCTAATTAGGACAGGAGGAGGACACTGGATCACTCACATGCAGAAGATGTGCCCTGGAACCTCTCGATGGCATAAAAATATATTCAAGCTTCAAGCCTTTAATTACAACACAGATTCAAAGAAAACAAGTTTATAAATTAGGGATGCACCAATATCCGGCAAGGTATCCAGTATCCGGCCGGATATTTGAATTTGCAGGATATCCGGTATCCGGCAGAATTAGGGTGCAAGAGCCGGGTATCTTGGATGCTCAAAAATAAGGGAAAAGCAACGAAAATGTTGCTAATAAATAAAAAAATGTGACAAGAACAGAGTCAAAAACATGATGTAACAATCTTCAAAATTTAGATCCAGTTACAGAACGTTATGACAAAAAACATTCCATCAGAGGAACGGTCCTCCTACCGGACATGATATTTCTCGGCTCTCAGAAAATATATTTATAATCAACTGCGAATGCCGAAAAACTTCCTTTTTCGTATGTTTATTATCCGGTTCCTATCCGGTATCTGGCAGTAGGTGTTACTGGATTATCCGGTATCCGGCCATTTTCACTATCCGTGCATCACTAATAATATGTAAATGACAAAGCATGAAGACGGGACCGCCTGAACGCAAAATATAAATTTTAAAGATTCTAAATTGTAGTGTTCTCAATTATTTCTCGAAATTCTTTTTTCTTTTTGAACATTTTTGGTAGTCGTGCGTGATGAGATTGAGAAATAAGTGCCAGGATCATATTATGGGATGTCTTAATCACTTCTATAATGTGCAACCACTCACACGCAGAAGATGACGAGCCCCGCGAAGATGAAGAGGTAGTTGCTCTGGAATCTCTTGATGTTCTTGACGACCCTTTGGCCGAGGGGAGCGATGCTCTTCAGGACTTTGAAGTTCTTTGTTGCGAAGAATTGCCCCCAGGGTTGAACACTGTCCCTCTGGGCCTGCATCCACTCCCGCCATTTCACGCTTGTCAGTTGGAGCGCCATCTGGCTGAACCAGCAATCAGTGTGCAATGGAGGTAACAGCGACAGTGGTTGTTTAACAAACATTCCTTTCTAAATCAAGCAACTCCCTGTTAATAAATACCCTGTCAAGAAATTATTACGATGTGCTTTGGTACTTTGGAAGCTTAGGCCAGACTTTTTTAATTTTCAGCTTCTCTTATCAACCGACCCAACAGATTTTCTGCCTATGGAAAAAAAAAATTGAGCATACCCACAATTTTTATTAAAAAATTGAGATTTCACTTCTTTTTTTGTCGCTCTACCAACCTACCCTAGAAAAAGTCCCTCGAGAAGATCCGAGAAGCTAAAGATCAATTATGTCTGGCCTCAGTATCACAACAGTTGTGTTTGTACCCAAGTTTTAATGATTTTTAAGGGGTAGCTGCACGGCCGGATCAAGGGCTTGCCAAACTTAACTCGATAGCAAATTTGCAGAACACTGTGAATGCAGATACCAGAAAAACAATGATGCAAAAATTAAAAAGACCTAATATGATGGAAAGCAGTCAGGAGAAAACTTCAAACCTTGCAATATTGTACTAGATTTTGGCTTGTATCCCCGGGCTTGTATCAACTGTGATTCACTGTAGCTGTTTGGCAATAATCATTAAACTGGCAGGGGCTACCGGGCTAGCCTTTTGGATTACTAGAATATGTCTGTTTGCATGTCTACCTTCACCATGAAATACCTTGGCCATATACCCAGCATTTTGAATTTGCAAAGTCATGTGTAGAAGAAGTAGGAACCTTTGCAAGTCTCGTCATCATGACATTGTGTGGCCATCTTGTCTGTCATTACCATGATTACTTTGCAAATTGGCATTCTCTGCCTAATTTATTTCACCAAATTCAGTCCATTTGCCCCCTGCTAGTAATGCATTGTGGAAATATGCCAAATCTAGTTTTTCATTAAAATTACATATTTTATAAATGCACTGTCCTGTGGGTGTTAAATTTAATGGATTTATTTCCCCTCAATTTTCTTTTCAATTATTTATCTAACAAGAATCCAGGGATTCAAAGGTAGTCGTTTCGGTATTATATTGAAGGTGCAATAATTAACATGGAGTGGGTGTTAGCAATACTTCTCTATATTACATCTGTACTGGAGACATCATATTTTTTAATAATACGTATCAAATTTGCAACAACAAAAAAGTCAGGTTTTAGATTGTTTTAGACTATGTAGCAAAATTGAATATTAAATTCAACAGAAAATGGCCAAGTGCCTTGGCCGTTTATTGTTTACTTGAATATTCAAGGTATTTATCAATAGCAGGTAAAATTGTTCTTTGTGAATAACAGACTGTTGCATATTGATTCTCTAACATTTCAAATGTAAATACATACTAAGACAAATTGTAGAAATTGTGTATTAAAATTTGAAAATCATACTTTCAAAAAAGAAAGTAAACAGCATTTTTTTCCCAACAGGCAACAACCATCATCAACATAAAGTTTAATTTGATGTTTACTTGACACATTCAGACACTTAATTTGGTGACAATAACTATCATGTAAATGACATACAGCATCAGAATTGATTATATATAATTTCGATGGTGAAAGTGCAAAACCTCGTATGTCAAAATTTTGCCATTTTTAGATTTTGGGTGGAATGACTATTTCAATATCCAATACATGTTGTCAATTGGTCAACTTGCCAGTTTGCTGTTTTTTGAAGCTGTAACACACTGGTAACAGAATGATTTCACCAAACCTTGTATGTCGATTTGTTCCAAAAAGTGGAAGTGCAAAACCTCGTAACTCAAATCAGAACTTAGAAGCTCATATTTTCAGATATTTCAACTTTTTTTGAAAAACAATGATTGCGGCACTTTTTTATGGCTCTCAGGAAATTTCCCTACTAAAAAATCCATACCTCCCTATATTTGTTTTAGTGATGTAGGCTATTGAAAAAAATTGTGCATGAAAATTTGAAAAATTGCTATTTTCCTCATTCTTGCTATTGTAGCCACTAATTAAAATTAGCAGTTGTTATTTATTATGGTCAAATCATAATTTTTACTGTATAGCTATAGATTGGAAGTACATTCAATGCTGCAAGTTGCTTAGAAATGTGATAAATGATCGAGTTACGAGGTTTTGCACTTTCACTAACTTGCAAAAAGTGAAATGCAAAACCTTGTAACTCGACATTTTCATTCATATCTGATGGTAGCATCAATGCAGGGGTCAATGACCTATGACAAAAAATTATGCTAAAACAGGGTCTCACTTTCTATAAATCACATAGAGCCTAACTCGCATATAAATGAACATTACCATAAAAAATTATCTGTGATAGTTTTTTCCAATTTCTGAAAAACAGCTTTTTTTAACTTACGAGGTTTTGCACTTTCACCATCGAGCTTTAATTTCAACTAATTTAGTATTTTTGCCAAACAGTCATTAATGACTCATTCTGCAACATTCTTTCATTCAACAAATTTTATAAGAAAACCTGCTACTGTGTACGAACTACTATAATTCTTGAAAATTTGGTGAAGATAGAGCAAGTATTTGCTTTGTTGTGATTGGTCAGTGTCAGTGATAGCACCATGTAGCAGCTGTGTGAAAACTGACAGCCATGGCTGTATGCTAGACTGTAGAGTATATATCTCTCAAAATACCACCATACCCATTGGTAGGGTCTTACTAAGTTATTATGGTACGATGCAAGGTATTGGTGGTATCGGCACGAAAAAGCAGCATCAGTATCAGAAGTTAGTGTATTCTTATATCCTCACCCCATGGCCAGGGGCATTTTGCTTGCACAGAGTTAAGAAATCGATCCACTGCATAGTAGAAAATATTTATATCAAGGCTGCTAGGAAAAATTTAGGGTCCTATAAATATATTTCATCAAACTTGGAAAGAAATTTACTATTTAAAAAAAACTCCAAGCAGGATATCCATCAAGGATTTTTATTATAATTTTTTTCAAATATCTGCTGACAGCAGGACAGTGGACCTTTGATAGTGAGAACTGTTTAATTGATGGATGGATGATTGGGGCTTTACTTCCGTCCAACATAGGCCCAGGTGACCCGACAAGAGCTGGATTCGAACCCTGGACCCAGCGATTGGCAGCCCAGCACGCTACCGCAAGAGTGCTAGTAGACCAATCCCCCCCCCCTACGAGAAATATTTGAGAAAATTAAACTCACAACAAAGGCAGCAACAAAGCTAAAATCCTGGTGGCACAGGCCAAAATGGTTCCAAAGATTTTTCAATTAATATGTCAAATTAGTATTTGTCTTATTTTCATCTGTCTATTTGTAATCAATGGTCAAATACATTGGCAGGCTCAATTGTTACTCTGGTACTACATCTTCACTACCGTTGAGATTCCAAAAGTATGCAATATTTAAATGCAGTACTTAGTAGCTTGGGGGCCCGCTCCATTTGCATGGCTAGCTCCAGTTGAACCCAAGGTTCATTGAATTAAATCACTAGGCCTACAGGTCGATCCATCTGCCAAAACTTTCATCAGATAAATCCTTTATATTGGTATTTGGAGCTAAAACTTAGTTCAAGAAACTCCAATGTGATAAGTATTGCCCCATCCGTGGCACCCCCCTGGTTTTATTTTTTCAATTTCAACTACTAAGTTCAATTAGCTCTCATGGCAAATTTAACTTCTAAGTTACAGCACTGCCATATGTACAATGGTCAATTGTACATCCTTTGACTATGTAGTTGTGTCAGATAATTTAAATTCTTTTGAAATCCAATTGCCAATTGAACTAGGCAGCAACTGAGCAAAGGTGTAATAATTGCTTGTTCTTCTTAAAATAATTCATACAACGCAATACAATACATGCCTCAAGCCAATTTGTCAACAGTTCACTAAACTGAGAGCAACTGAGGGGTTTGCTGCTGTGCAACCTCTATTGACTGAAGTGCCACAGCCAAGCGCATAATTCGATGATGTCACTGGTTTTTGTTGCAATTGTGCACAAGTTTCAAGGCAGGACATAACAGCCAGAAGTCAATTTTGGAAAATAAAAGTTTTGAGCACTGATATCGCCATATCGGACATAAAATATGACGATATTCCTTTGAACAATGCAGTGGATGATGCTTTAGCATCAATCACAACTGCCCATCATTCGTTTTCGGGAATGTGACGGCGATTTTCGGCAGAATTTGCCAGAAAAGGTGAGCTGTCAAATCACCAAAGAATGTCCAGAATGCGAATGTAATGCCCTTAAAAAACAAAGAAACTGCGTGGATTAACCTTCCTCTTCTGTAATTGTGATTGTATGTTATTCCTTTGAGGCATATGTCGACCGCAAAATACTTTTCAGTTGGTTCCTGGCCACACAAACGATATTTCGAATTTCCGATTTTTCGCGGGCTTTTTTCCACTTATTCATCACCTGATTACAAGAGGCTTTCCAAAACCTGCAAAACAAAAAAAAAACAGGCCATCTTGGATGTACCGTAAGCTGAAATTCACAAATGATCATATACAAAGAAATGAGAGCCTGCATCAGATTGATACGAATCTCTTTGGTCAACGTTCATAATATTTGTGGCTTTAAAGTTTGATTTTGCACACATTTAGAAAATAATCATTGAGAAGTGTCTTTTTTTTGTCTCGGCATTCAAGCCCGTTTTCCAATTTTCTGAGGCCACCTTGCCTTGTGGGGCTCTGGGCACAGTGCCCACTGTGCCCTATCTGGGCTCACGCTAGCCGCTCGCATTTTCGTTAATTACGAATTTGAATGACTATTTGCGAATACAAGATCAACCAAATTCGCGACATTTGCGAGTCCACCAATTTGCGGTAAAGTGGGATGAAGGTAAACGGAGCTCTCTCGTTCTAATTGGCCACCAGTAAATATGCACTGGATGGTGGCACTGATCAATGCAGCAGATAGCACTTAATCCATGAATCAAAAGAGCTATTGTTCTGATAGCAATTGAAAGGACAGGGTACACACAGTTTCTAAAGTCCTCTTCTTCTTCTTCTTCTTCTTGAAGTTCCTCCTTTTCATTCAGGAGCACCCTGTATAGGTTGTAGTAAATGTCATATCAGAAACATGGTTATATATGTTTTATATCAGCTACGACGATATTGACTACAGCTACTCTACGACTAGATTTTTACAATGTCAAGCAAGCATATTAGCTTCCAACACTCGCTTCCTGTGTAGGTGCACATGGTAGCACAGTTCGTTAATCGTCATATTTATCTCCAGACACTTGGCTGTTGTGGGCGGGGGGCCGTTCAGTAACTTCCTGAGCCCATGTTCCCCGCTCGTGTCGAAGTCTAGTTCCGCCAGTCTTGTGAGCTTAGGCTCCCGGATTTTCTTGGTAGCTTGGCAGTTAAGTAGGAGATGTTCTCTGTCTTTGTCTGCTAGCTTACAGAGCGGGCAACATTTGTCTGCTCCTTTCGTGAATTTGGCCAACCTCACTCGTGTTAGGTAGGTGTTGGTCAGAAATTGTGCCCGTACTGTAGCTACTGGGACCAGTCTTGGATGGCTCTGACACGTTTTCCACATTGGGTGAGGGGCATTCTTGTTGCCGTAGGTGTCCATGAATTTGACTGACGACTTGGTTGTTTCTCTCAATGCTAACGTCCAGTGGTCTGTAATTGTGGCTTTGACATAGGTTTTCCAGGACGCCTTTCTCCATGGTGCAGTCACTGCGGCCTCGATATCGATGTTGTACTTGGTGCATAATTCGACCACCCTCTGAAACCAGCTGTTGCTGTTGTCTAGTGCCAACTGACGTTCGGCTAGGTGTTTGAGGGTACTATTCTCTTCTGCTCCCCTACAGATGGCACCGAAGAGTGACAGTGTACGAGTGTCCAGCTCCGCTTCGAGAGGCAAGGCTCCTATTAACAGGTAGATGGCCTCACTCGCTGTTGTTTTAGGAAGACCCTGAATCTGTGTCAGAAGGTTCTTGTGGTAATTTCCCAGCTCTTCTGTCTCTTTTCTCGATAGGACGGTTGCATCGAGCCCGTACAGTAGTCGAGGGGTTACATATGTGTTTATGATTTTGATTGCAACGGCCGGACTCATGCCTTTGGAGCCGTGCAGGCCGGTCCCCATGAGGGCGTACGCCGTTCTTCTGCCGGTCTTTATCCTACTTTGTACGTTTGGCGTTAATTTGCTGCATGACCATTCTAGTCCCAGATGAGTGAAGCTGTTGGTAGTAGGCAAGTCATTGGGTCCTAATGACCAAGTCGGTTCTTCTGACTTCTGCGACAGGAGTGTCGTGATGCTACTTTTGCCTGGATGGATGACATATTTCTGGATGGTCGAGTATTTGTGGCATGCGTTTAGCATTGCTTGCATATCGCTGGGACTGTCAGCAAGAAGCAGTTGGTCGTCCGCACATGTAGGTGCCCCCAGGTAGATACATCCGACATGCAAACCATTCCCTGCTGATTCCAGTTCCTGCAAGAGGTCGTTGATATATAGCTTATACAAGCTGGTCGACGTGACAGCTCCTTGTCTCACTCCTTTCTCGACCATGTAGTCCCTGCTGAAACCATTGTGCCATCTTGTTTTTTCGTTGATGTCTGTATAGAGCTCGTCGAAGATTTGCCACGTTCTTCCTCTAACGCCTGATGAGTGAAGCTTTATTTTAAGTCTGACGTGGTCTACTACGTCGAACGCTTTTTGGGCATCCAATGCAGCCGCAAAGAGCGGTTTCTTGTCCTTCTTAGATGTAGCTATAGCCTCTGTTAGGCATAGTGTGGCCATTGTCGGTGTTAGACCCTTTGTAAATCCGAACTGCAGGCTGCTAGATGTTTTGCGCAGGCTTGCTTCTGCTGTCTCTTGGAGCAAGTGTTCGACGACTTTGCCGACAAGTGCCGTGATGGTGATTCCCCTGTAGTTTCCCATGATTTGTGGATCTTTGTTTTTCTTCGGCAGTGGGATCTTGAATCCTGACCTGAAGCTGGCTGGGCAACATTCCGTCTGTATGATCTTGTTTATGATGTCAGTTAGTATCTGGAGACCTTCGCTTGAGATTCTCAGCAAGTGCTCAGCCTGGATTCCGGACAAGTCTGCCGCCTTCCCCTTATTCAGTTTCTTAATAGCACTCTCAACATCATAGGGGATAAGGGGTTTCTCCATTGTGGGCCTTAAGGCGTTATATTGACGTATCAACTCTAGTGTCTTGGAATCTTCCTGGTCTTCATCTTGTGATTTAGACAGCCCTTCGAAGTAGCTTGCCCACATCTCAGTTTGTCTAGCTCCATCGAACTCTAGATTGTCCCCATCCAATAGGGCCAGATGCTGACACCAGGCTGGTTTCACACCATTCACCTGTAATAAAAAACGACTATAGCAAAGCGTTGTATTTACGCTGCTTGCCCACTGGGTTACGTCAGGTGATGTTGAATCAGTGTCAGACGCTCAAGTTTATATAATTCCAATATGAGGTTGCATTCACAGCAGATTTGAATGTCCATCCAAGATTATAATTCAATGCTATCTTTTTTGCAAATCCATCTTCATTGTAATGTAATTTTAACATCAATTGCGACTTCAGAATGATGTTGCATTGATGTCACAATGCCCACTGGGAGGCCTACTGTATGTGTTTGAAGCTTGTAAAATCAGAATTTCGTAAATGGATGTTGCCAATTTTTTGAAAATGTTTCTATTGCCATTGTAATTGTGTTTTGAGCCTATTGACTGGAACTTTAGATGTATATCGAATATCTTCACTGCAAACTCACCCTAATTACCGCCCATGGGTAATGCAACTGTCCTGAACCGATGTGAGTCAGAGGCCTACTGGCCAAACCAGGCCATTCCAAAGGTTCATTTTATCAGTATCACTCATTTATACATCGTAGATTCAGTCAATTGTGTATTTTTTTAGTTAAATTCAATATTTTCGGATTTATTGATATCCCCTTATCATGGCCTTATGCCTAGCATTGGGAGGGTCCACGCTTCCACAGCGTCCGCCATTACGTCGTATCTAAAATTTGGAGCAGCAGTTGCGGGCTAGCGGTCGCGGTAAAAGTGCGTAAAATGCAGATTCAAATTGGGTTTTGGCTGCAGATTCCTTAATTTTTGAGGTATTCCTAAGATTTAAACATCTAGATGCATCAGAAAAAAATGAGGATTTCGAAGGAATCAATCTCATGGTTCCTCTGCTCATAATTGAGCCAGTAGGCAACTACCAATAGGCCTACACGTGGGTGCACAGTTCTAGATGCTCGCTTTTTAAACAATGATGATTAAACAATTCTTAATAAGCATGGTTATGGCTATGAATAAGTCACCAAAAAAAAAAAAAGACCATTAGAGATACATACATTTGGCCTGTATTATTTAATTTGAATTAAATAATCGATAACTTTGAAGCTTTTTATTGGTAGTGGTTTGTAAACACTGAAATTTAAAATGTCACTTCCGCAAACGCATTTATTCGGTCCCGCAGAATTCCTTTCGGTCCGGCCAAAGTTACCAACTTGCAGGACCGAATGTCCAGCATGGCATTTTGGATCTTCGCAAACACTGCATCTGTGACAATTGTACCAAAGATTTTGAATTATCTTCATACTTATATCATTCCATTTAAACTCCATGATGCATGCATGGGTGGTCCTGCATCTCTAAGAGTGCTTGTTATGGATTTATTTGTTTACATTTTGCTAGTTCTCATATATATAGAACAACAAAAAACTAAAAGTGATACATATAAAAATTTCTGAATCAATTAGTTTTCTTGGAGATTATGCAGTTTTAGTAAATTTTTGTGCGTTTTTTACTAAAATCACGAAATCTTTTAATTAATGAATAATTAATGCTTGTAATTTCACACCAGTATGTCTAATAGATAAACACAGCATGCAGGCTATGTTATATTATAATTGATTTGGTTTCTTGTCCAAACTTTAAGATTTGATGATTAGGTCACTTCGCATAGAGCAAATGGTACACAGTGTCTTAGTCTTTCAAAAAAAAATTTGTCATGCAAGCACTTCAAATTATCTTTATTTCTTTATCTGATAAAGTTTCATACAATATTAAAATTGAAATGATTCTTTGTTATTAGGATGACACAGCCTCTTTTAGCACATTTCATGAGAAAAATGCCATTTCGCATCACTTTAATAAAAAATTGTTAAAAGTGTGATATAAGCACCAAACTTGGCAAAAGGTTTCTCTGTGTCAATTGTAATGAATTTAGTCGAGTCGCCCTTTACAATTATGATTTTTATGACCATAGCATGCCAATTAAGAAATTGCGTGGCTGCTCATCAGAAAACAAGCAGCACGGCTGTGATATACAGTTTACATGGACCCACTTTGCCACAGTGTGCTTTAAAACTTTATCATAACACGACATACAAGTCAGTGAAAGTGCAAAACCTTGTAACTCAATCATTTACCACATTTTAAAGCAACTTGCAGCATTGAATTTTAAAACTTCCAATCTATGTGTATACAGTCAAAGTTACAATTTAACCACGATAGATGACAACAACTAATTTTAATGAGTGACTACAATACCGAGAATGAAGAAAATGACAATTTATTGAAATTTTCATGTCTGCTATTTCTTAATGTCCTTCATCACACAAAACAAAAGTAGGGACGTTAATTTTTTTCTTACAGCTTTTCACTTTGATAAAGAAAATATGATGACCAGTTCACTGTGAAAAATGCACTTTGTGATTCATGATAGCTGATGAAGTGTCATCTTCTATACTTTCAACATGGGAAACATACAGGCTGTTTGATTAGTCATGATCAAGAGAAGGCCATTTGACTTGTCATAACTGATTTTGGATTGAAAATCAGATGCATGATCCTTTTGTTTGGCTGTCACCAACAAGAGGGATAAGTCTCCTTAAATCAAATTAACATTGAAAGTATTGGGTATGATCATGACAAATCATATGTATGGTGACACACGAAGCGCCATTTTCACAGTGCAACAGTACACTCTTTTTCGGTATCAAAGTGCATTGCTGTAATGTAAATTCGATTTAAGGAGACTTATCTCGCTAGTTGGTGACAGGCAAACAAAAGGATTATGCATCTGAGTTTTACTGCAAAATCAGTTATGACAAATCAAATGGCTTTCTCTTGATCATGACAAATCAAACAGCCTCTTTACAGTGAAACACTACTTTGATATAGGAAAAATCCTTTCAGGTTCATGTTGATTTTTGCATTATGTGAGTCATGATACACCATGATTTGTCATGATCATTACATTAGTATTGGAAAAATATATGCAGCTGATGATTCATGATCACTACCATGTAATATAGTTGTAAATGTGACTAAATATGTGAAACACTTTGACATGGGATGATGAGTCATCATAGGCATGATTTGTCATAACTGCATAACCACAGCCCATACGCTCAAGAGATTTTGTTCGTCAGCTGTTGAGAGCTCCAATGCCAGTCCAAGGCAACTGGAGGCCAACAGGATGATGCCATGGGAGGAGGAGCGGTTATGGATAATATAAAAATATACTTCCATCATTAGCTTGGGTACTGCAATGTTGAATCGACCTTGGTGCTTTCTGTAAGGCCAGACATAATTGATCTTTAGTTTCTCTAATCTTCTCAAGGCACTTTTTCTAGGGTAGGTCGGTAGGACGAAAAGAAGGTGAAATCTCAGTTTTTTATACATGTCAATTTGATAAAAATTGTGGGTTTGATCAATTTTTTTTTTCCATAGGCAGAAAATCGGTTGGCTAGGTCGCTCTGAGAAGCGAAAAATGTAAAAAGTCTGGCCTAAATGACAATAATGTCCTGTCTAGCCTCAGTAAAAAAAATCATTCCTTCTTTCTCTTATTCACAATGTGTTGTTTGATCTTGAAATCAAGTTTTGTATTGCGAGTCCTTGAAATAAATAACTGACTCTAGTACATGTATCACAGTGCAGTACTTTCTTCTCCACCCCCCCCCCCCCCCCAAAATGTAATGGTTGACCCCAAATGTACTTACTGTTCAATTTCCTGACTCTTCCAGGCCTTTCCTTCTAATGGACACCACCTGTTTCTGCATGTAGTTGTACCATTCTATACACAAATCCCTTGCTGACACAAAGGCTTTCAGATATCTCTCGTACGCTTTTATAATGCAAATATTTCAGATAAATGACTCTCCATCTCAGCTCAGGTGGATACGCCTTCATTTTGGCAAATAAATAGGAAATTGTCATCATGAAGGAAGACCAATCACTGCCAGAGCCTGGTTATGACAAATCATCCAAATGATGACCAATCATCCCATGTCAATATCTTTCATACACAGCTTTGGATCTTACAGATTCACAGCTATGGCATGTAATCTCGATCATGAATCATCAACAGCATATATGCTTCCTATACTGATGCAATGATCATGACAAATCATGGTGTATCATGACTCACAGAATGCAAAAATCAACATGAACTTGAAAGGATTTTTCCTATATCAAAGTGTTTCACTGTAATAATTGTTTCTGTTGACGGTAGAGAAGATGACACTTCATGGGCTATTATGATTCACAGAGTACCAAAATCGGTTTGAACTCAAACACTCATATTTTGCATATCAAGTTTACAGGCCTCATGTAATTGACTTCAGTTGTCGTCTCCCAGGGGTTTCATAAGACTCCCATTGACTACAAACTGGCTTCACCAGACCTCAACAACTGATCTCTACTGGCCCCACTGGCTATTCTGTCACATTTCTGTGTAATCGAGTAAATACGGTAGGCCTACTTGTGTTGCTATGCAGACTTCCCTAGCAACCACCATCACAGCATCCTGCAGTGGGGAGCTGCAGCTGCTCATGGGAATTGTTGTCAAACAGAAAAAGAAGAAAAATAGAAGTGACTGAACTGTTACAGCAGGCCTATTGGAAATACATTCAAATCTTGATGATTACATAACAAGATACAACAAGCTACATAAAAGGAACATCAAAGGTATAGTTACATATATGTAGAACATGGTGCTGTGATTACAGTTACATGGTTATATAAGTCATTGACTTGTAGGCAATTTTCAGCTTGAATTTGTAGAGCTCTCTGAACATGTATCTTAGGCTGGCTCAAGCTCAAGTGTGTGATCAAACACAAATGCTGACAGCATGGTATAATTCAAAATTGTAAAATTAATTTGAGAGAAGTACCAGATCAAAAACGAAGCACTTCAATGTAGCAGTTTACCAATGTTATTGCTACTAGGTCACTTAGATCAAAAGCTGTTTACTGGTGCTACATGTACACTATAGACCTATATGTGTATACTAAGCTATACTAACATAGTGAGCCTGCATGTAGTGTTTGACCTAGATTTTGTGGACCATGTGGGGTAACTGGGCCTTGGGGCAGGGCATTCCTCTCAAGTCAGAACAAAATGGGGTTAAGTACATATGATAGGCCTATACACTACATGTGTATTAGGGTGATGCAGATTGCACACAAAAAAATAAATTTTTGAATTTTCAATGGGGCACCCCCCAATTATGTTCCAATATATGAAATAAAAATTCAGTAAAAATTTGGGCCAAATCGGACAAATTTTAGAGGGTGCTACCGCAATTTGAAATATAACATTATATTGCAATGGGCGAAATCCCAGTTTTATGGGTGAAGGTAGTTATCATACCACTAGAGCGTTTGTAATTTTTTTCTTATTTAAGCCTTTCACTATTCTCATCACAAATCCATTCATAGTTTGCCAATATTCGTTCATTTCAGGCTACAGGGCACAATTTTGCCCGATTTTTACAGTATTAAGGTTATACGCGGTGTTGAATAACATAACCAGGAATAAAGGTACACAAATTTAAGTTACACCATCTTATTAAGCAGGAAAATAGCTTTAATTTGAATACCAACATTACTATGTTGCTATATTCTACAGTATTACAGCATTGCCTTGAATATTGGGAATTTTCGCAAATAATTGTTAATGACAAATAACCTAATTCAATGGGGTCAAATGGTCAGAATATAGCAGTGTTGGTATTCAAATTAAAGCTCTTTTCATGCTCCATCTATTGAAGTAACTTTCATTTCTGTGACATTAAAACCCGCAATGTTATTAAATACCGCGAATTTGGTATATTTTGACTATTTTATCTTCGTTAGTCTGGTGGTAGCAGCATGGAGAAGTAAAAAATAATCCAAATTTGTATTGATCCGCTGTTCTGACAACCAGACCCAAAAGTTATGACCATGCCGCATTGGTTTGGTGCACCAGGTATAGTTGAACTCGCTACATGCCAAAATATTGGATATTTTTGTATTGAATACTAATGTTAATTTTCATGATGCGGTAGCACCCTCTAATTTTTGTCCGATTGAGCTCAAATTTTTACTGAATTTTTTTTTCATATATTGGAACAACTTCAGGGGGCGCCCCATTAACATTTCAAAACTTCACTTTTTTGCATCACCCTAATGTGTATCTGTAAGACCACATATACATATTGGCTTAGTTATAATAAAATATTGTGTACACATCTGTCCAATCAATGTACATAAAATACACATACGAGGGGTTTTCCAAAAGTTCTGTCCAACTAGCCATAATTTTTGCTAGATTTGATTTAGAAACATGATATTTGGGTCAGATAATACTGACGTAATTTGGAAACAACAACCAAAAAATCAGATCATACAAATAAAAACAAATGCTTAATCTGTTGCCATGGAAACCAGAAGTCATGAAATGCGGCCCAGATTTGTAGTCCCAACTAAAAACTAATTGAATACCTGCTTGCATTATCTGTGTCTTGACTTATTGAATTCAAGTATATTCTTCTTTTTTTTCATGTAATGCAATCAGTTAATTTTAAAATCATTAATGACAATGGAAATTGGTATTATTGTCACATTTCAGTTACTTTACCATCACTCATGAAGTTTCTCAGTTTTTTATGAGAGGAGAAATGTTTTGGATATGGATGACATCATATATGCCTGTTGTATTTCTTCAATTTAATTGGATAAAAACTAGCAGAGACAGTAAGAACCTTTTATCATACATACAAGGAAGACATTATGAGTGACAGAACCTAATGAAGATTGTACAAACGTTTTCTGAATGAAGAGAACACCCATTGGAAAACCTAAGAAAAGAAGACTTGACAATGCCAAAACTGACCTTAACACGAAGACTGAAGTATCCTATTTAGACATGGTTACAAAGAATGAGAAAATGTATTTAAAGGGTCCCAGTCATCAGAATAGGGAGTTGTGAAATGGCTATGAATGTTTTGAATATATTCTGTAATACATCTCTATTAATAATTACATATTTTGATAACATATATCAAGTATGCGTCTGTTAACAAGATCTCGTGTGCATTTCATGACTTATGATTTCCATTGCGATAAATCAACAATTTATTTTTACTTCTATGATCTGATTTTTTGGGGATCATTTGTAAATTACTTCAATATCAGCTGACCCAAATATCATGTTTCTGTATAAAATCTAGCCAAAGTTACGGCAGGTTGGACAGAACTTATGGAATACCCATCTAAATGTACAAAAAGTCTGCGAAACAGCAACAGTGATCTTAATATGAAGACGTTTGAGTCATTGATTTTCTAAGGGATATGAGGTTAAAGGAAATGTATTCAGTACCAAGTTAATTAGTTTAAGCATTTGTGAAATGGCAGGGATTATTTTTAATAGGTTTTTTATTCTGCATCCCTAGTAAAAATTTACATTCTTGACAGGATATAATGAATCTATGTCTGTAAAAGTGCCCTGGGCCGCATTTCATGACTTTTGGTTTCCATGGTAACAAATTAACAATTTATTTTTGTTTCTTCGATCTGATGTTTTGAAGATCATTTGCAAATTACTTCAATATTATCTGACACAAATTTCATCTTTCTGCATTAAATATTACAAAAGTTATGGCAAGTTGGACAGAACTTTTGGAAAACCCCTCGTAATGGCAGATTCACTCCTAGGGATTCACTAAGATTCTGACTCACAATTGCAATGCTCTATCTATTTATCTATTTATCTATTTATCTATTATCTATTTATCTATATCCTACTTTTAAGACTCTATCTCTTCAACTTTGATGTCACCTCTACTCCTCCATCCCTGCTCTAGCCACACCCACTACATTTTGCATGAAGCTTCGTAGTGACATTGCCTTTGAGTGTGGCTAATAAAATTCCTGCAAATGCTCCCTTATTTCTTCCAAATCTACTTTTTCTGCAGCCCCTTTCACGAAATTCGTTCATGTTCCTCTGCAACGCCATTTTAACTTGACACTCTCTTTACTTGCACCCACGCCCCCTGCTCTTCTCAGTGAGCCAGTGTATTTCGTAGGGAGGCACAGCCACTAAAGCAACAGCCGCAGCTGTCCTGCCTGCATTTTCGCGGCCTTTACCCTATGCCCCTATAGCTCCCTATGCAGTCCATTCAGGTGCCAGCCTATCAGACAACACCCAATACACAATACTTTAACAAACACATTGCCGACTATTGCAACACAGGAACCTCATCACAAGTGTCAGTCTACTTGCTGTTTTCACACTTCCAAAAATACACTGACATCCCAACCTATCACATGTGCACTCTACGATCTGAATAGCATCCTATCCTCAAGAGACACACATTGATCTCAAATATCTCACAAAAATAATAAAGTGTGATAGTCCAACCTGTCAAATGCACTGTCAAGTTAAACTATCCCAATACACATCCAGGCCAGCCAGCTGAATAGGACTCAACTATCTATATAATCATTTGCATAATCACAAGAGCACCTGCAACGAGTCAATAAATGACCTCACACCAGCCATGAAATTTAAGGTCTTATATTTTTAGCCAATTCCACTTGGGATTTCATTCACAACTTTCTGAATTTCACTATGGTACTTCAAAATTTCATGTCTGTTACATTTATGCCAAAACGATACATAGCCCTACATTATCCCTAAATCACTCCATCATGCTTATTTTCTGAGAATCTAAGCATTTACACTTCTTAACAAGTACATTTCTTATAATGTGTCGTGCCTCCAGATTTTTTTAAAATTTACGCTTCACAATCACTTAATCACTTTATCTCCATTCAAAATACTACTTCATACATTTAGGCTACTGTGTAAGCCACGAAATATTCTTTACTAACATTGCACATACATAGCTGGATAGATGGATAGATAGATAGATAGATAGATAGATAGATAGATAGATAGATAGATAGATAGATACATACATACATACATACATACATACGTACATACATACATACATACATACATACATACATACATACATAAACAGATAGACAGCTAATTAGTGTGTCCCACCAATTAACATAGACAATCCCCCCCCCCCTTACAAAATACAACTGAAGCCACAATCTCAGATTCGCGCAGCGCATTGAGCCCAAGAGAGGACTCGCAAATCTGTGCCGTAATCGTCTCAACATCAATAGTCCACAGCAGGGAATTACATCAAGTGCGTCCACCTTCTTATCATTCCTTTCGTTTCGTATTCAACAAAACATCACATAATAATCTTCAAAACTGCCTTTCAAATTCAATTTCCTTCATTAGTATCCTCTCTACTTATCATTTTTATGTAATAGTTCATTATTCTTTTCAACAGTTTAATAACTGCCTTTCATACATTGAATATGAAATACAAATGAAGGTTATGCTAACACAATAACTCCTACAAAAACCTTTCAGTGCTGCGCGCATTTCATGGCCATGCCACTTACATATTAAATGCATACACCAAACTCTTCATGATCACAAATCTGTTTCCAACGGGTATTCTAGTATCTATCTATCTATCTATCTATCTATCCATCTATCTATCTGCCTATCTATTGGTTCCATTTCATGTGTTGCCATGGATACTGAACACCTGGGATGTTGAGGTTTTCTTAAGTAAAACAATTCATATCCTACTCGCTGATTGGTCAGTAGTCAGGAAGTGTGTCTTTTCTGTATTTTCACCTGACAGGTCATGATTTTCCTAAGAACCAGAATTTAATTTTTTTTAAATTTCATTGTGGTAAAGCATTGCCTCATTATCTCTAACATCATTTCACTTTATTAATCTTAATTGTTTTATTTTACAAAATTACTTCAAAAATAAACTGAGATTGTCATGGTCTGATCAAAAGAAATAAGCATTTACATCATTAAACTCTAAAATAATATCCTCTTCAATACATTAAGAATAATTTTAATAATATTTTTACCACAAGGTGGCCCTCCGATAGTGACAAAAATTTTGTCTCTTTGAGGTCTCCTGGTTCCTTAATTATCAATTTTTCTGTAAAACTATATACTGTACACTGTAAGAGCTAAATAAAATATGTGTCATTGTCATTGTCATTGTCATTGTGTAAGGGGGCAACCATTTAATATACAGTGAGGCTTGTATACAGTGGGGCTTGGCGTTTTCCTCTACGGGCAATTATTTGTTTCACGGTAGCGGTGGCAGTAATTTTTGAGCTCCCTTGATGAAAAACAGGGGGAGCTGTGCCTTGCTATAGCTCCCCCATGATCAGTGGTGAAATTACAATAACAATGTTACTTTTCACTCCTCAAAATATCAATTTTAGTCCTGTAGGCCTATTTATGCACTTGAGTTAGGGTTAGGGTTAGGGTTAGGGTTATTTATGCACTTGGTAGGCCAATTTGGACAGGAGGACACAGCAATGAGGCCAAGGATGATTGAAACCACCGTCAAACATAGACCCAAGTTACTCGGCAAGAGCTTGATCAGAACACTGGATCCAGTGATTGGCAGCCTAGCACGCTACCACTAGCCCAACCTTTGCCCCTCAGTTCCATGAATAACTGTGATGAATATACATCCATGTAGCACACAGATAGACAGATAGACAGCTAGACAGATAGACAGATAGATAGATAGATAGATAGATAGATAGATAGATAGATAGATAGACAGATAGATAGACAGATAGACAGATAGATAGATAGATAGATAGATAGATAGATAGATAGATAGATAGATAGATAGACAGATAGATAGATAAATAGATAGATAGATAGATAGATAGATAGATAGATAGATAGATAGACAGATAGACAGATAGATAGATAGATAGATAGATAGATAGATAGATAGATAGATAGATAGACAGATAGACAGATAGATAGATAGATAGATAGATAGATAGATAGATAGATAGACAGATAGATAGATAGATAGATAGATAGATAGATAGATAGATAGATAGATAGATAGATAGACAGATGGATAGGCAGATAGACAGATATGCTGCTCTTGCACTGTGTCATTAATTGTATCATTCTCAGAAAACAATTGCTCTACATGAATCACAAGGATGTACAATGATGATGAGCATTAAAATAGATCATGTGTGGTTGATATAGGACTAGTGTACAAGTACGCCACATGAATCTGTGAAAGAACTTTCCCTTTCTGTCATGGTATCACAGGCGTGAGTGGATCATTAATAATTCATTATTCATATGTCCGAAAGAGGAAAATAACCATTTATTATTTGTTATTTGTACAGCTAAGAGAGGTAAATATCCATTTATTATTTAAAATCGCCTAGATAGGCAAACATCCTTTTATTATTCAAAAACCTCCTGGAAAGGTAAATAACCATTCAGTACTATCAAACTGATTCAACCAGGCAATATCGATAGACATATTACACTGTAACAGATAACTACTGATTTAAGGTAAATTAATCAACATAAACAAACGGGATATGGACAAGACATCAAATCATCTTGTTTTCCTCACACAAAAGGCTTCATGACAGTACACCGCGCACGGGGTTAGAGGTAGGTAAAGCATTATTTTGAAATATCAGGAATTGGCAGATATTGGATGGGTACAATTGGGTGGAAAGAGGGTGACACCGTCACATTAGAGAATATGATTTGGGGTAAAAGAGGTTAGCAGGGTTGTAAATTAGGGGTAAAAGAGGGTAACAGGGGGGTTAATTTGGGGTAAAAGAGGGTAACAGGGGGGTTAATTTGGGGGCTGATACATGTACATTACCAAAGGAAGTGGAGGATGTATGCTCAACTTTCCTTTTCTGTCATTGTATCACAGGAGTGAGTCGATCATTAATAATTTGAAAGAGGGTGACACCATCAGATTAGAGAATATGATTAGAGGTAAAAGAGGGCAGCAGGGTGGTTAATTAGGGGTAAAAGAAGGTAACAGGGGGTTAATTAGGGGTAAAAACAGGTAACAGGGGATTAATTTTGGGGGCTGATACATGTAGGCCAATATAACCAAAGGAAGCGCAGGATGAACAGCCATGGCTGTTAGTTTTCACTCAGTTGCTACAGTGCCGCCTGTAAGTAAGTGAAACGCATGATATTGTGCCATTGCATCAATGTTAAACATCCTTAACCAAAATGCTTCTGGTAGGACGAATTCTCATCCAATGAGAGGAAAACATTTTGGGTCATAAAGGCCGATATGTGAGGCATGTGGGATAAAAATAGCAGCCAATTTTCTTTGCTGGAGTTGGAGTTAGGTATGGGTCAAAGTCTTTGATAAGTAAGTGAAACGCAGGCCCAATATTAAAACATAGGGAAGGGTGGTTCACTTACTTATCAAAGACTTTGACCCATACCTAACTCCGACTATAGCGAAGAAAATGGGCTGCTATTTTTATTCCACTTGCCTCACACATCGGCCTTTATGACCCACTTTGTTTCCCTTTCATCCGATGAGAATTCATGCCTCCACAAGAAGTTTGGCTGAGGATGTTTAGCATTGATGCAATGGCACAATGTCATGCGTTTCACTTACTTACAGGCGGCACTGTATGCTTCACCATGGTGCTATCATTGTGACCAATCATAGCTGAGTGAAAACTAATGGCCATGGCTGTATGCTGTCATGAATCCTTGCAAAGAATCTAATACTTGGTAAGACATCCGGTTTCAACTCCGGTTTGCAATCTGGTAGTCGTCCTCTTGCTCCCCATCGGTCACTGCAATAATACAATCCAAAAATTGCAATGAAAAATAAGTTACAGTAGACGAACTTCGAGTGCTTACATGCAATACACTTGTAGGCTGTTACTGACATCACAGCCCTATCCCTGCCATGTTATATGACCATAACTTTGATACCTCATAAAGGTGTGACTGACTCATAGCCCATACATACCATGTTGTGTGATAGGTGTCATAACACTCACCAGTGACCTCACTCCTGTTTCTCTGAGTGACAGCCTGCAATCGCCTTGGAATCAACAGAGCTTGACACTGTGAATGCTACTAATCCCCAGCTGATCCAGCCATCCAGCCTGTATATTCAATATGAAAAAGGCCAGGTCTTGCTTCCCTGCAGCGGATCAAGGGGGGGGGGTTTAGGGGGTTAAAAAACCCTCCCCCCTTTGGCCTGTACATTTTAATAAAAAAAAATTCCGGATATTTTTAGACCATTTTCATTTGTAAACCCCCCCCCCCTGTTCGACATTTTCTGGATCCACCCCTGGTGTTCCTTATTTATCATGATAGGATTATCAACAATTTGAAAATTTTACATGTACCTCTTATGGCCAAGTTCTGGAGGGGGTTGCTGCCCGTCCCTGACCACCAGCAGGCTACGGCCATGGGCTGCTCCCCCCCTCCAAATGTGTTGAACTCCTAATCCTATATATATTGTCAAATGGGTCAGATTTATGACGCAGTTACTGCACTTCATATGACAACTGTTCTACTGCTCCTTCACTCAACATTGCTCTGATACATGTCACTGAGCCAGGTATTGGTCGATGCTGCATTTATACATGTCATTAGAAGTCTTATGAGTCCGTGAAAGAACCACCAGTTTCAATGGTAAAGATTGAAGCAACAGCTTTAGTGACCTCATTGATGCTCTGAAACCAGTCACTTGTAAGCACTCGAAGTTTGTCTGCTGTAATGAGTTGCCTGGTTCAAGACATTTAGTGTCTTCAGGTTGTCAAAAACTACAACGAAAGAGAAGTTGAGATGTTTAGAAGTTGCCTGGTACGGGCCTGGTGCGACTCATGTAGTGTCTTCAGGGTGCCTAATCTTGCCCAAGGGGCACACAATGTACACAACGTTGCCAATTATTGGAAGGTTCATTTGCTGGTTATGTAGAATGTATGATAGATTATGTTGCCACAATGTAAACACAATGTTGCCACAACATAAACACAATGTTGCCACAACATTAACACAATGTTGCCACAACGTAAACACAATGTTGCCACAACATAAACACAATGTTGCTACTAATTGGTGGAGTGCTCATCTGTTTTTAGAAATCATGTTGCCACAATCTGTTAAAAATTTTTTGGATTTTTCACAACATTGTGAAAAGTTGCCTCAATGTCATATGCTAGAATTATATCTTTGACGTTGCATTACAATGTCATTTCTAACATACAATTTTACATAATTGTCAGAACATTGCTGCAAAATAGATGTGCCTATTTGGTAGGGGAGACCGGGCTGGTTGTCACAGGGGCAGGTTGTCACAGTGTGTAAAACTTAAACATGCTACTATTTCTATATAAAGCATGCAGGAGCACTGCCATTCTGTATGAATGGCAAAAGGGGAGTGACTTAAACCTATCTGGTGAATATATACCTATATCAATCGAAATCTTGATGTGATACTGGAAATTTTTTAAAATTCAGAATTCGGGGCAGGTTGTCACACTTTCGGGGCAGGTTGTCACACTCTCGGGGCAGGTTGTCACACTTTTGGTTATGAGCTCGAATGCAGGAAGTGGAACTCTGTAGGGCAAATCTTGACCAAGAAAAGTTATTTTGGACATATGAGGAATCCTTTACTTGCCAAGTGAAGACCTTAACAAACATGCTACTGCGTACAAGAGTGCAGCAAATGAAGGCTTACCAATCAGTAGGAAAGCATTCTGATACGGAGTAGGATTTTTACGATTTTTTTGGAAAATTTTACATATAAATTTGAAATCAATTTATTTAAACACAATGCAATATCTGCATATATCTTCAGTCATCAATAGCATGTATAAAGCACAAATTTATATTTGTGTGAGTTTTTTTGGTTTAAAAGCCTGGTCCTAATAGGTAACAACCAGCTCCAAAAAGTGTGACAACCTGCCCCGCCTTTTTGTGACAACCTGCCCCGACTGATGAAAATTCCAAAAAAGGGTGACCAAGGCCGTTGTTATCAAAATTTTCACTATTTGTTCTAATGATGATTTAAAGAAATGTTTATATGGTAAGTGTATTAACTGTACCTTTTTCAACAACTATTTGTTAAAGACAAGCATTGTATTCAAGTTAAAGGTAAAAAATTACTTTTTGTGACAGGAAATTTTTAACAGTCCTTGTGCCTACCAGACTCCCTTCCAGGGGTCAAGATTTTTCAAAAAGACTCCAGTGGGTTATAAAAGCAAAAAACAATGATTGGTTGAGCTGTGTGACTCCATAGTTTAGTGCAATAAAAAGTGTGACAACCTGCCCCTGTGACAACCAGCCCCGGTCTCCCCTACATAGTGTTCATTGATAAGTGTTTGTCAAATGGTGCACGCAATAGAACAAATGCCGATAACCAGATTTACGAGTTTTGCTCAATCTTTATGCCCAAAAGGAGGGAGTTATACAATATATTGATAAGAATGTAGTAGAAAATGTCGTTTCAGTCTTTGGAAACAATCATTGACTATACTCTACAGAAACCAGCTTGATTCAAGTGCTTATTTTAATGAAGATATCAGAGAGGAATGTGCTGTATGCGTGAGAAGCCTCTTACAGCAAGCACTTTGATATAGAATTAACGTGGACTGTGGCACTGTGAAAATGGCACTGCGTGTGTCTATGTCGCACTGCCACTGTGTCATCATGCTGATGATTTGTCATGATCAAACGCAATACTTTCAATGTTAATTTGTTTGAAGGAGACTTATCCCACTTGTTGGTGACAGCCAAACGAAAGGATTATGCATCTAATTTTCACTCTAAAATTTGTTATGAGCAGTCAAATGGCTTACTCTTGATCATGACTAATCAAACAGCCCTGTCTCTGTTCGGGACTTTCAAGTGGCAGCAGAATGCTGACAGTCCCTGGAAAATCGAATTGGGTCAACAATAATTTGATCTGTATTGGATAGATCACCAGATCAGGTCGAACAACAGCTGTCCATATCACTACGCCAAACTACTTTCACAAGGCATGGTTGCTGGCAATTATCCAGTCCACTGCTTTGAATGAAAATGTTTGTAAATCATGAGACAAAAAGAAAGTTTTGAAACTTTAGCATACACTTTGCCTGTGAAAGGGATTTTTACTCATCAGAAGTTTAATGGTATTCAATCTACTTTTGCCATTTAGTGCATGTTAAATTGTGGTCAGAAAAGGGTAAAAAAAGAATGCATTCTCACTTATTCACTTGTCCATACAAAGCCGATGTTCTTGTTTTGTGATATCAAAAATGCTCTATTGTATTTATTCTGTTACTTTATGGAGATTTATGAACTAGGAAAATAATATAATTCACAATTTGATAAAAGCTGTGTTACACTCAGCAAAATGTCTTGCCATGCCACAAGTGGCCCCCTCTATACTGGCAATATATGTCAGCTACAATGTATACATCCTCCATGATAAAAAATAGTTCCAACTTATTTTGGTATTCACAAGCTGTCTGCTTAAAATCTAAGCCAACAAAAGTCAGATTAGACACTTGCAGAGTTTTTGAAGATAAATTATACCATCACTAAATGATGGAACTGTCCTGGTTTCTTCCACACTGTCCTGGTTTCTTCCAGAGGTCGAAATTCTGTTGACCGCTCACAGGAGCTCGCGAATTTTGCTCCCTAGGTGGCAGCAAATAGCGGTCAACTTGTAGACAGCAAACAGCCTCTATGTTTCCCATGTTGAAAGTAGAGAAGATGACATTTCATCGGCTATCATGAGTCACAAAGTGCCATTTAAACAGTGCCACAGTCCACTTTTAAACTCTACCTAGTCATATCTTTTGTTTTATATTTTATCGGTATTTACCATTTGTGTTTTTATAATTTATAATGTGTTATATGTTTTTACCTATATTTCAATTTCAATTTCTATGTTGTCTTGTCCATGTAAATAACTTTGTGTGTCTTCTGTGTCAGGGCCTTATTGGAAACCAGCTTGTGCTGAATAAGCTACCCTGGTTAAATAAAAGTATTTTGACTTTTGACTTTGACTTTAATTCTATATTAAAGTGTTTCACTGTCAAGTAAAAGAAATACTCCATGGATACCTGGTATTTAGATTGACTTGTCAGCGTTTAAAATAGAGATGCACCGATACCACATGCTCAGGTCCAATGCGTTAGGGGAGACCGGGGCTGGTTGTCACAGGGGCAGGTTGTCACAGTGTGTAAAACTTAAACATGCTACTATTTCTATATAAATCATGCAGGAGCACTGCCATTCTGTATGAATGGCAAAAGGGGAGTGACTTAAACCTATCTGGTGAATGTATACCTATATCATTATAAATCTTGATGTCCTATTGGACATTTTTAAAAATTCAGAATTAGGGGCAGGTTGTCACTTTTTTGGGGCAGGTTGTCACACTCTCGGGGCAGGTTGTCACACTTTTCGTTATGAGCTCGAATGCAGAAAGTGGAACTCTGCATGGCAGATCTTGACCAAGAAAAGTTATTTTGGACATATGAGGAATCCTTTACTTACCCAGTGAAGACCTTAACAAACAAGCTACTGTGTCCGAGGGTGCTACAAATGAAGGCTTACCAATCAGCAGGAAAGCATTCTGATCTGGAGTAGGATTTTTATGATTTTTTTGAAAATTTTACATATAAATTTGAAATCGATTTATTTAAACACAATGCAATATCTGCATACATCTTCAGTCATCAATAGCATGTATAAAGCACAAATTTATGTTTGTGTTAGTTTTTTGGTTTAAAAGCCTGGTCCTAATAGGTAACAACCAGCTCCAAAAAGTGTGACAACCTGCCCCACCTTTTTGTGACAACCTGCCCCGATTGATGAAAATTCCAAAAACGGGTGACCAAGGCCATTGTTATCAAAATTTTCACTATTTGTTCTATTGATGATTTAAAGAAATGTTTATATGGTAAGTGTATTAACTGTACCTTTTTCAACAACTATTTGATGAAGACTAGCATTTCATGCAAGTTGAAGGTAAAAAATTACTTTTTTTTTTTTTTTTTTTTTGACAGACCGTGTGCCTACCAGACTCCCTTCCAGGGGTCAAGATTTTTCAAAAAGACTCCAGTGGGTTATAAAAGCAATAAACAATGATTGGTTGAGCTGTACGACTCCATAGTTAAGTGCAATACAAAGTGTGACAACCTGCCCCTGTGACAACCAGCCCCGGTCTCCCCTACTGATACTGGTATTTGGATTCCATTGTGACATCGATACCATTGGTTAAATATTGAGTAGTGACTTTGATCCAATGCAGATCTGATTTTAGGGTGGCGATACCCTGACATCATATCGGTATGAGAACAACCGGTTGGACTTGTGAATAAGTACGTAGTACAACCTAGAGAATCAGCAACCCGAATCAAGGGTAATTCCACTTTCAATAGTTAATTGCGAAAAAATCTTTACATATGTATATATATATAATATTTTATCATTTTTTCTAGAAATAAATAATGGCACAACCACCGCCTCCCTACTATGCAACCCAAGGACAGCCCCCACCTGGTGAGTATGTTGGATACTTCTGTAGAAACTATTGACAAAACACAATTAGGAATATTCCCAAATGCTAAAGGGATTATTCTACAAATTTTGCAGAACGATTAATTACCCTTTATATTTTGCATACTTCAGTGAATCCTGCCTACCCTCCAGGGGGACCTGGACCCTACCCACCCCCTGGATCCTACCCTCCAGGACAACCAGGGTACCCTCCAGGACAACCAGGCTACCCTCCAGGACAACCAGGGTACCCTCCAGGACAACCAGGCTACCCTCCAGGACAACCAGGCTACCCTCCAGGACAACCTGGGTACCCTCCAGGGCAACAACCGCCGGTTGTGGTTCAGCAACCGGGTAACACGACGGTTGTGGTCATGGGGCAGAGTTGTGGGCGGTGTGGGGTAAGATTAAGATCTAGATTAAGATTCGGAAATTCTGATTAAAATTTGGAAATTTTTATTAAGATTTGGAAATTATGATCATGATGCAGATCTGAAATTATTTAGACTTATATTAAACACAAGTTGCCTCCCTAGTCCTAATCTGAAAGATATTAAGTATTTAGATATCGGCCTACATGTACATTGCTTCTGGATGGAGGTGTCCTGTCGTCTTGAGCTGCTGAGGGGGATTCCTGTATTTCTTACAGAGGTGGCAGAGGGAGAGGGGGGGGGCTGTTGCAGTTTTTCTCACGGACAATTTATTCAGGCATGCTACCTTTAACAAACTTTACTGTTGGGTAAGTCCATGTCAATTCAACAAATGGCTCCCACTCGACCGACTCAGAATGCCTCCAAAATTTACCAGGATGAAGGTTTCTTGCCTAAAAGCACAAATCCCAAGTAATACAGTGATATCTTTAATAATTTCTATGAAAAAAATTCATGAAAAATTTGAGATTTTTCCTGAAATTTTCTAAGTCCAGAAATTTGAAGGCATGTAACTCAATCAGCGTAAAACCTAGAGACTTGTAATTAGGCAACATGTTTTTAATGTAGCCCAGGTGTAATAATGCATTGTTTCAGCCACCTCAATTAATTTACCTCT
Source organism: Platynereis dumerilii (assembly GCA_026936325.1). NCBI lineage: Eukaryota > Metazoa > Annelida > Polychaeta > Phyllodocida > Nereididae > Platynereis > Platynereis dumerilii. The sequence continues at coordinate 367,696 of JAPTHN010000004.1, forward strand.
ATTTCACAGGTTGTCGAAAAAATCTGAAAATTGCAGTTTATTAACATATTTGTCCCCAAATTTCTCTGTCGATATGACAAGTGGAGATTTAATATCATGGTCGAAGAATCTTTGCTATGACTTCTAAACATGTGTGCAGTATCAAGCTAACCACACAAATATTCTTGGAGAAATGTGGTCTGAAAAACTGAAAATGTGTAAAATTGGTCAACTTCTGACCAAATTTTACAAGGTATAGTAGCCTATATTTAAAAAATGAATACACCGACCTAAAGAACAACATCACATGTGTTCACAGAAAAAAATTCTAGTTGGTATCTATTGGCGCTTTTGTTACACAAAATTTCAAAAATTTATTGTTTCAAGTTTACAAATTTGTCATATTGATACATTTTCGCCATGCAAACATTTTCTTGTGCTCTTTTTTATACACACTATTGCATTGCAAGTTATCAATGACATTTTGATATGATATTCTTACACTGAAAACAAGTTTTGCAGCTACCTGAAACAAACTTTGTTATATTGTCAAAGACACAGATGCATTACAAAAAAATCTTGATTTGTTTTTGGCATTATCAAATGAACATCATCTTCGGCATTAATCACCATAGTTTTGCTTTGTGTGGAGTAGGTCAGTTTATAGATTAATTAAACATCTCCAATTATTTGTAATTATTATGGGTTTTCTAAATTACGCGAATGCATCAAAGCTGAGGATGATGTTCTTGTACAATAGCTGAATCCACATTGTCTGGCAAAGGCAAAATAAAATGGTTTGTGCTGGGTACCAAATATGCCATGATAATACTGGCCCTACCAGAACCTCAATGGCAGAATTTGGATGAAAGCGCATTATGGACTCAGACAACAATAAACCAATTAAGCTGAAATATGAACAATTTTGATGAATTCAAACCACAACAATGCACAAAGACAACTTTTAATTATAGCAGAATGCACGAAAAAAATTACTCACTAAGCAGATTTATTTGTAAATTTTTTTTACAACTTCGGATAATGCCCGTTTAATACACAAACAACAAATTTTAAAAAATGTATGTAGATATAAAGCCAAAAGATACCAAGTTGAATTTTTTTCTGTGAACGCATGTGATGTTGTTCTTTAGGTCAATGTATTCATTTTTTAAATATAGGCTACTATACCTTGTAAAATTTGGTCAGAAGTTGACCAATTTTACATATTTTTCAGTTTTCAGACCATACATCTCAAAGAATATTTGTGTGGTTAGCTTTACACTGCACACATGTTTAGAAGTCATAGCAAAGATTCTTCAACCATGATACTAAATCTCCAATTGTCATATCAGCAGAGAAATTTGGGGACAAATATGTTAATAAAATGCAACTTTCAGATTTTTTCGACAACCTGTGAAATAGAGGTAAATTAATTGAGGTGGCTGAAACAATGCATTATTACACCTGGGCTACATTAAAAACATGTTGCCTAATTACAAGTCTCTAGGTTTTACACTGATTGAGTTACATGCTGTCAAATTTCTGGACTTAGAAAATTTCAGGAAAAAACTCCAATTTTTCATGAATTTTTTTCAGAGAAACTATGAAAGATATCACAGCATTATTTGGGATCTGTGCATTTAGGCAAGAAACCTTCATCCTGGTAAATTTTGGAGGCATTCTGAGTCGGTCAAGTGGGAAAATTTTCTGAAATTTGATGAAATGACACGGAATTACCCTGTTATGAATTGCACACCATAGAAATGATCAATTTTCATTTTACAACTCGCTGGACAGAAACGGTTAATGATCAATTTTCATTTTACAACTCGCTGGACAGAAACGGTTAATGATCAATTTTCATTTTACAACTCGCTGGACAGAAACGGTTCATTGCACCATAGAAATGATCAATTTTCATTTTACAACTCGCTGGACAGAAACGGTTCATTGCACCATAGAAATGATCAATTTTCATTTTACAACTCGCTGGACAGAAACGGTTCATTGCACCATAGAAATGATCAATTTTCATTTTACAACTCGCTGGACAGAAACGGTTCATTGCACCATAGAAATGATCAATTTTCATTTTACAACTCGCTGGACAGAAACGGTTCATTGCACCATAGAAATGATCAATTTTCATTTTACAACTCGCTGGACAGAAACGGTTCATTGCACCATAGAAATGATCAATTTTCATTTTACAACTCGCTGGACAGAAACGGTTCATTGCACCATAGAAATGATCAATTTTCATTTTACAACTCGCTGGACAGAAACGGTTCATTGCACCATAGAAATGATCAATTTTCATTTTACAACTCGCTGGACAGAAACGGTTCATTGCACCATAGAAATGATCAATTTTCATTTTACAACTCGCTGGACAGAAACGGTTCATTGCACCATAGAAATGATCAATTTTCATTTTACAACTCGCTGGACAGAAACGGTTCATTGCACCAAAACCGAATAAGAAATTTTACAACTCGCTGGACAGAAACGGTTCATTGCACCAAAACCGAATAAGAAATTATTTACGCATCATTTATTTAAGCCCCCTCCCCCAGATATTTATATAATTGTTTTCCTCTAACATCACTTATTCGAAGCATTGTATTTTTCAAAGTGATTAAAACATAATACAGATATATTAATCAGGGCTTTGGAGTCGGGATCGGAGTTGGAGGTTTCGAGGAGGAGTCGGAGTTGGAGTCGGAGTTGGAGTTTAATTGGAGTTGGAGTTTAAATCGGAGTTGAAATCGGAGTTGGAGTTGAAATCGGAGTTGGAGTCGAGGTTGGAGTCGGAGTCGGAGTTGGAGTCAAAAATTAATCTTGGGAGTCCTGAGTCCCAGAAAATTTTTTTTTTAAACTTGCACAAAAACATGTAATAAAAAAAATTTAACTGTGTCAAACTTTTAAAAGCAACTTCTTCAGTCACTCTTAAAGTATAAAGTCCAATGAAAATGTTGCGGAAAAGATTATTTTTCTTTGCCAAATACATGAAACTGGTGTTCCAATAATGCCAACAAGAGAGAAGTCGGAAGTCGGAGTCAGAGTCGAAATTGAGGAGACCTAAGGAGTTGGAGTCGGAGTCGTTTTTCTGGAACGCAAACGAGTCGGGAGTCGGTTCACTTGCTATCCGAATCCGAAGCCCTGATACAATTAGCTTTATCACCACCTCATCTTACTCATCTTTGCTTCTTTGTGTGTCCAGGTAAATTATTTAAAATCTCAATTAATTCATCTGGCACCGTTTATCTTAGTCCTTTAATTTGACTAGATTGTCTTTGTAATGATAACCAGGTTCTCTTAAAGGTAGTAAGTCGGCTGATACTGTGTGAAATTCAACTTGCAGTGACAGATCATAAATTGACAGATTTTTAAGTATAGAATACACTTCCAATCAACAGAATTGCAAGTTTTCCATAATTAAGTGAGCTTAATTGATTGTAAAGCCTAAAGGAGAGCCCTGCATTGCTTCATTTGCAAACAAAACAAAGCTTTTTAATGGCATAAAAAATTATTTGTTTACATTTTTAAAGGAATTGATCTTCTTGTATTGAGCTTAGAATGTCAGTTAAGTAAATTTGGCAGTTAGGATTGGTTCAATATGACTCTTATCTTTCTTTTGAATGTCATTTTAATCTGGCGACATAATTCTTATTCTTTCAGCGGGGACCAGTGACGGAAGAATTCACGGTGTGTGGGATCATCCTGGCCGTTTGCTTCTTCCCCCTCGGGATCCTCTGCTGCCTCATGATGAAGGAGAAGAAATGCGCTTCCTGTGGAGCTGCATTCTAGTTTTGAAACTAATCGTAAACAAAGACTTGCTCTACTTTGTACTCAGAGAATTGCGGGAGAGACCGTGACTGGTTATCACAGGGGCGGTTGTCACAGGGGCGGTTGTCACAGGGGCGGTTGTCACAGGGGCGGTTGTCACAGGGGCGGTTGTCACAGGGGCGGTTGTCACAGGGGCGGTTGTCACAGGGGCGGTTGTCACAGGGGCGGTTGTCACAGGGGCGGTTGTCACGGGTAACAAAAACGTTGAGTCATGACATCCATAAGGCCTATGTAGTTCAAAATAACAGCTGCAATACGCAATTATTAGAGAGAATGTGTCTATTATTATCGTTTTCATAGCTACGTGTTTTTTGAAAACTTCGTTTTGCAGTTAAACCGTGACATCATTAGGGCATCTGTGACTTTTATTGGTCTAATCTTCAATCTGTGACATATGAGTTCAGAGTTTGACATCACGGTTTATGACAAAGGACATTAAAACTGCCAGGCAATGTTATGTTTTACATACAACCACAACAAACAACTTCAGACTTTGCCGTTTGTTACACCTTACCAGAAGAGTTTCTGTTTCAATGTGTCCCAAATAAAGCCTGTTTTATTGTTTATTACAAGACACTCGTCTTCACAATTTCAAATCACTGTGTGACATTTGTTGTTAGTCATTGTACACTGCAGGCCAAAAGTTTGGAACAGAATTTTGCTTGCCATCAGATCAGTGTTACCACGGACGGACTGGCACCATTTTGGGCCTGTAGCAAAATAAGTTTTTTGGGCCCCCACATTCCTATTTACGGTATTATTCCATTTATGACAAGGCACAGGGGCCCATTTCTATATATAGGGCCCTGTCACATTGGGGCCCTTACCTAGAATTTTTATTGTATAACATTGTCACAAACTTGGGATATTTTGGCTTTTTTCTTGATATTTTATTTTATGGCACCTTGCATGGGCCCCCCTGAGTGGTTGGGCCCGTGGCAACTGCCACTCTGCCACATAGGCCAGTCGGCCCCTGAGTGTTACAGAAATTTGCCCGTGGATGCATGGATTCTCATCTGAACCGGAAAATATCAGAATTGGAAGAGGGATTGTATGAGTAGATCCACTGTGTGCATGAATGGCATTTATTTTCCTTTATTGCTTTCGAAATACTAATTGCCTAAAAACAAGTGGCCAGGCAAATCAATGAAATGGCAATGGCCAATGCTTACTCACTTTGACATATCCCCATTTTTGAGAGCAACCTTTGAAATTTAACGCTATTTTCACAAATTTACCTTTAATAATCCACTTTAAATTTATTAATGTCTATTTCGATTTGATAAAGTAACAATCCGAACAACCAGATACCTTTTAGATAGATAGATAGATAGATATGGTAAGTGCAGCCCTCTAAGCCCAGTTCTGGGCGCTCACGAGGGTTGATTGATGATATGAGAGAGAGAGCGGGAGTCCTCAACATGTTACACATTTACCCCATGTGAGGGATCTTTTACTTGCCCAGCACAGACACTGATACAAGAGGCCGCCAATTTAACGTCTCATCCAAACGACATCCAGCTGGGATTTTTCATAAAGGTCCACTGAAAATTTCGGGTTCCCCACCCGGGGTTCGAACCCATGCAGGCAAAGACCTTCAGCGGAGCAGACGGGAACCTTAACCACTACACCACCCAGCTGCCTATGTGTTTTTATGAAACATAAAGGCAGCAATTGGTGAACAGCTTATCTTTTCCAAAATATTGGCCAGCAGTGTAACTCTCCTTTGGGATCTGTTTGCTTCAGTTACATTTCATTAAAGCATCTATCAACCAGTGCAGGTACTAAGGCTAAACAAGCTAAACATACATAATCCATGTGTCAATGCATTTTGTCAGTTTCTTGAAATGTGTTCTCGTAATATACAAAGTTATGTAACTAAATCTGTGACATCACAGTTTTGAGATAAAGTGAAGTACAAACTGGAAAAACACATAGCTATGAAAACGATAATAATAAAAGCTTAAAATGTGCATATAACTATGTATAAACTCATTGTTACAACCTGCACCAGTGGTGTGACAACCTGCCCCTGAGACAACCTGCCCCAGTGACAATCACCCCCAGTCTCCACTACACAGCATTGTAATCTATTCAATTGACTTTAAAGCATGACAGAAGACTTCAGTTAGAGTCGACCGAAATGCATAAAGAATAACTAGATATTGGAGTTGTAAGACTGCTGCATGCTAATGTGTGTTACTATTTTCAGATAAATATTGATATACTGTCAGTGGCCTGCCTGCTTTACGGGTACAACTGAACTCAGGTCGAGTTATACTTTACATCAGAGTTGCTCATATTGAGTGTGTCTTTATAGTTGCCATATTAAAATACTAATAATCACTTGTTATGTTAAATTGTTAATAGAGTTCATTATTGTGATCTTTCGAGGGTAACTCGATGATTGAGATTTCAAATTTCAAATTTTGGTGGGAACTCAAGTGGTCCACTCTGGTGTTGATGCTTGAAATAGACTGTTCAATTTCTCATGTAAAGCCGATCCAGTTAGTGCTGGATGTATGATATTAATGTTTAGTATATCACTTTTTATTGTTTAATGAACTGTCTGGAATGGATTTGTTAGACTGTTAATCTGTACATCTTCACCAAACTTGACCCTGCAAAATGTTTGTTATATTTTTTCTTAATTCCTAAAAAACGATGCAGCCGCTGTAGTATATAATGCCACCTCATTGTGTCACAGGAGTAACATGTCTTACTAAAAAAAATGGAGGTTGTTGATCAACATTTATTTGGCATAGTAATCTCCAACATGAATTATCTTGCAACTATTTTGACTGAATATTTCTCAACTTTTCATACTTGTAAGGCCAGATGTGATTGATCTTTTTGCTTCTTGGATCTTATCCAGGCATTTTTTTTAAAAGTCAGTCAGTGTACAGAATTCAGGAAAAGTACCTTTGAGGATAAAAGATATACTATTAATTTTTTATTATATCAATTCAATAAAAATTGTGGAGAAACTTGATTTTTTAAATTTTTGTGAAGGGAGAAAATCTTTGGAGTGGTCAATCCAAGAAGCCAAATCAGTTACATGAAGCCTAAAATATAGCACCTCACTAGTGTCTTAATCGTTCCATCAGGGAATAACACACAACCAGGGTATCCTGCTTTAAATGCTTAAATATTGCAGTCTATAAATCTCATATGCAAATAGAGAGGACTGTAGCACTGAAAATGGCACTTCGTTAATCATCTTTTGATGATCTGTCATGATCCCATTACTTTCAATGCTCATTTGATTTCAAGAGAGTAATCCCGCTTGTTGGTGACAGGCTCATGATCATGACTCATCAAACAGCCTCTATTTTTCCAAAGTTGAATGTGGAGAAGTGGACACTTCATCAGCTAATATGACTCACAGAGTGCCAAAATATGCTTGAACCAACACTCAAAGAAATCAGCCTCTTAAAATCTGTCCAGAACTTGTCAACTTGACAAGTTTTGCCGTGTCACCATCACGATGGAATTTCTGAAAAATTTTATCTTGTCAGAAACTCGTCATGGACAGAAACTTGTCCGAAACTAGTCAAAAGTTTGTCAAAACACAGTTGAGCCAACGTCAGCTCATGACAATTTATCGAAATGTTGTTGAATCTTTGTCGAAACCTTGTCAAAAACTTGTTCATTCGCTGGTGCATACGTCCTGAGTTGATTATTACACATTCCGCAATTTAAATTAAGGCTGAGGAAAATAGTTTTCTGGCTGAAGCAAATCGTTTTCTGGCTCTCTTTAGTGTGACGTTTGGGCCAATTTACCATGATTTAAGAATAAGACGTCCTTAAACCTTAAAATTTCAAGAACATACAGCAGATTAATTTTTTTAGTTTCTCTGGCAAGTTGTTTTAAGTATCCACGATTCCACTGTGCCTTAAGGATCTCCCTCCTCTGTGACAAGCTATTGACAAGGTGTCGACAAGGTATTCGACAACCTTTTGACTATAGTCAAAAAGTAGTCAGCTGCGTCAAAGCAACATGACAAAGTTGTCAAAAGCTTTTCATCTGAGCAAGTTTTGGACAAGCCTTCAGATCGAGAGCCATTTCTTTCAGTGAACACTCATTTTTTGCACGTCAAGTTTACCAGCTGTGAGTTAGATAATAACGCTTCATAACCATCACTTGTTGGTGCATTTGAATTTGATACATTTTCAATAGTGCCTTTCCTGAACCATTTTTAATGCTTTAAGTTTAAAATCATCTTTGTCTATCACAAAGAACAAGACAATCATTCTGAAAAGTGTTAATGAGGAGTTTTCTATTACGTATCTCTTAAATGTTAATTCACTCGATTAACGTTCATTTCGATTACACGCCTGCTGTTCATCAGTTCACCATCAGTCCAATTCAGACAAGGTTTTCTGGGATAATCATGTGAGAAATAAATTGAGAGTAGCTCCCTAAGAGTTCCAAATTTGTGAATTATTTTGTACATGCTACACTGGAGATTATAAGTCAAACCTTTGACTGCATTCGATTTTATTTATATTACTTTTATTTGATTGTGTTTGTATCATATAATGTTATGATATTACATTTACATGTATATTTTGATTACTTCGTATATATTCAGAAAAGTGTAGAAACCTATTTTTGAGATAATTAAAATTTAATGATTTTTCTTACTGTGAAAAATTACTATTGTAACTCCACAAGTTGTTATCATTATATATATAAGGACTTGTTTTTATATGATGACTTTATTGCAAATGTTTTGCAATTGCATTTGATTATTTTTCAAAAATCAATTTTCAGATATGGGAAAAAGCTGCAATTATATCAAACCCATGTATATAATTGTTGTGCTTATTCGGACGTGAACTGAAATAAACTGTATATGTCTCAACAAAACTTATAATTATTGATGGTTATTTTATTAGTTCCTCACAGCGTATGTCAAAATATCAATAACAAGCACTCTTAGAGATGCATCATCGCCCATGTTTCACATTCTTTTTCAATCAGGGGAATTTATATGATTAATAGATCTATATAATTTCTAATACCACCTGTCGGGACATTGTGTTGTATCTACTTGTCGTCATGGTCCAGTGAATTTCGGCTGCTGACAAAATGGCGGCGCCAAATCAGCTTGGCTCGCCCTTTGATGTGCCCGGTCCTGATTACAGTAGAGTGAATAATATTGAATTTAAGAGGAAAAACAGACCCAAGCGATTCTCAGCCAATCGAGTCACTCATTTATCCATGTGTCAATCTAAAGAATGATGAATGCTTTTGACTTTTGCTGTAAAGACCTGATTGTCAAAAGTGTTAGAGCCTTACAGGGGCAACAAGTTCGGCTTTCAGGGGCTGTGGTGCTACTTAATTTATAGCACTGCTGTTGCCTCATGTGTAACATGTAATCTGGTCCTTTACCCTGATGACAATTTTTTGTTAACTTGTCATCGAAATGTAGACGCTGTCACATCAGACCTCTCGGAGGCTGTTTGCAAATGTTTTTGTTGGTTGTCAAACAACTTTTTCATGATATGGGCAGAAGAGAAGCAATATTTTTCAGTTCTAAAAGAAAACGTTGTCATACTAGGAATCTTACTATTCGATTTCATGACAATGTAATAGAGCCAAAGCAAGAAGCCAAATACTTAGGTCTCAAATTGGACAACATACTTTCTGGCGATTCAGTCGTCAAAGACATCGTAACAAAATGTAAGAACAAATTTTCTAAATAGACAAAGAGACACCCTTAATAAAGTGATACTAGATCAGGAAAGACTCTTGCTTTGGCACTATTACAATGTCACTTTGACTATGCTGCCTCAGCATGGCACATGGGCCTATTAAAAGCTAATACGAAAAGACTTCAAATAGCCCAAAATAAAATTACCGATTTATCTTAAATCTGGATCCAAGAACATCTATAGGCCAAATTGGACTTGCTGCTAGCTACCTACCTCAAACTTTCATCCCTGTACAACATGAGTACTCAACGAGGCTCAAGTTATAATTACCCAGCTGACAATGCATGAAAAGTTCATGTGATAAACACTTGGGAGAACTTGACTTTTCTCACAATGTCATGTAAAAACTCCCCGACATTTCCACTGGATAACCATGTGATGAATGTCACCAGATTATCACTTGACTATCTTCATGACATAACAGAGTCATCAAATGTTTTTCTTCACGTGACAAAACTCCCCAACATTTTCATGGGATAACCAGAATATCACACGGTTAAGTGGTGAAGATGACCCCCAGAAAATCATGTGGCTAGGTGGTCAAGATAACCCGCAGAATATCAGATGGTTAAGTGGTGAAGATAACCACCAGTGCCCGATTTTATTGACGCTTAACATGAGTTAGGTAACTAAATTTAATCAACTTACATCATATTACAACATGACAAAAATTTTTGCCACTAACCCTGGAGAAGATAAGCTGTAGAAGTTAACCAGGATAACCCGTGTTAAGCATTCATACAATTCTTCCTTCTTTGATGAAATAATAGGAAATGTGAATTTTTTGTGTCTATACTGGTACAGAGAAACTGTCCCTGATTGGTACAATTCAAAAACCTGAAAGATTTTCCCAGGCTAATTTTATCTGAAATAAAGGTATTGCACACCCTTCTAGGCCCACAAGTAAGAAAGTTATGCTGACCGATGCCCGTTTTGGCAGCCATTTTCTCAAGATGCTCTAGGATACGCTCTCGTTACCCGCTATTTATGTTTTATAGATAGATGGTCTAAGGACCCAAAATCCACTGGGAAAAAACTTAATCCGTCGGTGCAGGGTTAGGGTCAAAAATCAGGTTTGGCTGCCTGACTTTTTAGTTCTACTGCTGGTGTTATAAATTAAAAAGAATTTTCACATCTAAACTGCGGTGGCTGCTTCAGCAAAGAAACTCTCTTGTTCACATTCATGCAAAATCCCCTGTCTCAGAGGTTTTATCAACATTCACTCAGCAGGATAGCATCCTTGCTTCACGAAATTTGTGGGCTGTCATTTTTCGGAGATGGAAAATTAAATTACCGTTCCCAGCCGTCCACTTGTGCTAATTAAGAGATTAAAAAACTCATTTGAAAAAAATCATCGTGTGACAAAAATAAAATGCAAACATTTTAATGGGATCTCAGTCCTAGACAAACTACATCACCCAGAGAGACTACCTCAGCTGCATCTGTCCATCACTGCAAATTATCATGGGATATGTGTCAGAACACCATAGCCAATCAGCATGCAGGATTTCTCTCCACATCAAATGTTTAATGACAATTTCAGTAAAAACTATTAGGTCTTCACTTTTCAGGGACGTTACACAACCATCATTTTAAAGCTATGGAAAAGATCTGCCTGTGAACATCATGGCAGTACGATTTATGTAAGTGCAAAAAATAACGCCATTATTTGCATACCATGATGAGAGCCTGTTCATTTGCATACCCTAGGAGTAGGAAGTGGGAGACTGGGGTAAGTTGTGCCATCAAATCTGCATTAAAATATGCTATGCAAAATGACAAGAAATACCGTGTTCTACAAATTTTATGTATCATTTAGGGGCTGATTTTCTATCAGGTTTAGTCATGTTGATTGATTTTGTTATTACATCTATTGATCAATAATCAATAAGTTTTTCATTACAGCAAATGTAGTTTATTTTCGAATTATTCTTATTTTGCTCTCAACTCAATTATTGCCAAATTATGATCATTCCCTTTTAAAAAATTTTTCTGTGTAAACCATCTGCATTGTGTAATAGGTAATAAATAGCCCATGTGTGTTATATTTTTGTGTGTAATTCGTTTGTTAGAAACCATAGGGGTGTACATTGTATCTGCAGTGCAAATACGAACTAATTATCAAAGGAATTAAACGACAGGACATTCCTGGATCTCTTATATTTATTAATTTCATTTCACAAACAGTCAACATTTATTTCACAGCCCTGCGCTGCCAATCAACCATGTTAAACGGTTGTATATATAGATTCATGAAAACTAAATTTGTTCATTAATATAAATTTTAATGTCGCAGGTCTGATCGCTTGAAAGTTTAAAATATAATAATAATAATAATAAATTTATTTTGTAAAGTGTAGAATCCAAAAACCTGCTCAAAACGCTATACAATGAGATTGTAAAAATATAAATGTAAAATGTAAAATCAAAAAGTCTTTCAAATCAACATTTTTAAGCAAATTCTATCAGCCATCTTTAAAGGACGAGGGTCTGGAGGCTCCAAAAACCGACTGGTTGTAAATTAATGAAATTTTCCATATAAGCACATGGGGGCAGTAAAATCTTAATTGCTCAAGAGAGCTGATTGGCTTCATGAAAATGGTCTTGGACAATTGGAAGAGGGGTACAAATGACATAATTCATCCAATGCTATACTTCAACTTCAGAGCTCAATAGACCTGTGATATTTTAGGGGTCATAAAAGTTATCTTATTTCTGACCAATCATGTTGGCAGATGACCTGTCAATCAAAGTTACAAGATAAAATCCATAATAATACCACATTTTCCTAGATTTCTTAAGAAATATGAACTTTTAAAAACCAGAAATAGTTATAATTGTACAAAATCATACAATAAAACAAAAATAGGGAAATTGTACAAATTGATGGAATACATATCATTGCATTTCATTGTTTATGAAGAGGAATGGGAGATGTTGACTGTTTGGAGGTTGGACACAGAATGACCATGGTTTCCACCCAGCCTGCTTTTATACCAGTATCAGGGAGGAAGGAGTCTTGAGTAAAAATATGAATGTTAGGGTAGGTTAATACAGGCTGAAGACATAAAATAAAGGGGCAAAGGGGCACTCCCAAACATCTTACACTTGTAGATCAGGGGCACCTCATGACAGTGTGTTATTATAATGCCCATATCAGTGTAAGCTCCTGGTTGCACATCTTTTGTGACACTTATATTCATTTTTTTATGCAACTGGGAGAAAACATCTGTTATGCTGCCAGCTGGGTTGCCAGCCAGCCCAAGCGTCATTCAGCACCTCCCAGCCAGCTGATATAAATCTTTTTTTTTTACCAGCCAGCCACCTCAACTGCTTTCTCATTACTTGACTGCAAATTTCATCAGTTGAAAGCCGAAAATTGACTCCCAGCTGACTACTTTGCCAGCTGGGAACATCCTAGCTGACAGTCTGCCAGCCAGCCGGGCGCCTGCTGCATAACAGATAATTAGTATAACAGATCATGGGGTGCCCCTGGTAGATTTCTTTGGTGCTACGTTTAGTTGGTTCAATAACGAGGCTTTCTGATGCTGATCAAGCAGTGCATAAAAATATGAATGTTAAGGTAGGTTAATACAGGCTGAAGACATAAAACAAAGTATAGCCTTTATGTATATTCCTGACAACATCCCATCCTGCACATGGTTCATTTGAGTTATTTTAAATCACTTTAAACTGGTGGACAGATTTAATGATGGATAATTGCCACACAGTGTACCAATATGCACTGCTTGATCAGCATCAGAAAGCCTCGTTATTAAACCAACTAAACGTAGCACCAAAGAAATCTACCAGTGTAAGATGTTTGGGAGTGCCCCTTTGCCGGTGGGCGCCATTGGGGATTGTGACATCATTGTCATTGTAATAGTGGTGATGTCATCATGTGAGGATGTAACGTCACAGCAGATGGTGACATCAGAATGTTCTTACAGCTCTAGGTCTAGGATTTTCAGAGTCACACTAAACTTAGAGAGGGGTCAACTTTTTATTTTCATCCTGTTTGCAGGGTTTCAGTTATTCTTCTTTATAGGTTCACCATGGTAGGTCATGACGGATACTTCAGTGAGGTAATGTGATGTCACAGTGGGTGGTGACACCAGAATGTTCTTATAGCTCCAGGTCTCACGATTTTGAGATCGACACGTCATGACAGAGGAGACAATTCTTTATTTTCACTCTGTTACCAGGATTTCCCAGTGACCCCAATTTGTAGGTGACAATGCCGTAACATCATGGTAGATTATGATGACACGGATACTTCTTAGATGGGGATGTCATGATGCCAGGTTGTGATGTCATAGAAGACAGTGACTTTAGAATGTTTTTACAGCGCAAGGTCCTCTAGGTGTAACGTTTTTTGGAATTTGAAGTTATAGTGCAGACCCTTTTATTATAAATATTTTATTCAAACGCTTTCACAATGTAAAAGGTTTAGCAGTAAATATTACAATAGAATAAATATATAAATATTTACAGTTGTATATACATGTGTAAATATAAAATCAACAGTCAAATAAAATCATATCACAGGTAAACTGTCCACACACACAAAGTTCAAAATCTCATTCAGTTCAGTAGCATCAAAACCAGGTACACAGTCATTAAAACATATCACAGACCTTATTTCATTTATAAAACCAATTGCTACAATATCACATTCAGTCACTTCCTTCAAAAAAAGACTTTTCAGCCTTCTCGCACCATAAGTTAACACATCTTGTAATCCCATGTTCAGTCTCTTTGACACTAATTCCAAGTTTCTTCTGATAATGGATTTTGGATCCCTCACACACATTCCAAATAAAAACTTCACTCTCAGGTTAGCTGATGCAATCATGGTGCCACACATTTTCAGAAACCTGCTGTAAATTTGATCTGTAACTCCCGGAGCGCCAATCAGGTGTGGGAGATACCTGGTGTGGGTCGCATAAGGAAGACGGAGCAATCGCCTCACACAACGATTCCAAGATGTCACAAATTCTTTCACGCTCTTGTCATTAAAATTCCAGGTGGATGTGCCATATAAATGAGCACACTGAGAGTTAAAAACTTTTTGTACAATCCGATCTTCACTCCCCTCAAGCGTTGCAATCACTGTGTTGACTCTTTGAATCAAGTCTCCCTTTTTTTGCTTGACGTCCACAGATTCACTCAAAGTACTTGACAATACACTGCCCAGATGTTTCACACTGTCTACCCATTGTACTTCCGTCCCACACAACTTGATCACAGGCTTGTGGGTGTCTCTTCGTCTCGAAAAGAGAAGACATACAGTTTTCTTTGCGTTGTACTGTACTCCATGCAGGTCTCCAAACTTCTCACAGATGTTAAGCATACGTCTTAGACCACTGACAGTAGGTGAAAGTAGCATCAGATCGTCAGCGTAACCAATGGCACCAAAATAACTATTTCCAATCCAGCAGCCATACCCAGCATGTTCTAACTCTTTCATCAGACTGTCCATAAACACACAGAAAAGTACAGGGGATACCACACCACCCTGACGGACACCATTTCCTGTCTGAAAAGTTTGTGAAAATTCTCCATTCCAAGTTGTTCTCATCATTTGGCGCTTATACATGTCAATTATCGTTCTCAGTACAATTGCTGGCACCTTCCTGTTAATCAGCATTTCAAAAAGTCTATCATGTTGGACTCTGTCAAATGCCTTTGTAGCATCCACGCAGCAGGAATACACCTCAGAGCCATTATTCACGTAATAATTGATCACTTCTTTTACCACAAGGCTGCACATCGCTGTACTGTGCCTTCTCTTATATGCATACTGCATGTCACTGGTGCACAGTAAATGTTCATATCTCATCATAATTAGGATGTCCAGTAATTTGCTGATCGAGCTGCACAATGTTATTCCTCTATAATTATTGCCGTCGCATATGTTGCCCCGATTGTCTTTGGGGATGGATCTGATCGTCGCTAAGAGAACTTGTTGAGGCTGGTATCCATGTGTCAATACAGATGTGATCAACTTTGCTAGGCAGTCTTTAAAGTTGTCACTGCTCATAAGCAGGTGAGTAGAAACCAGTCCAACATCACCATCATGCTTATTTGCCTTGAGTTTCACAAAGGCCTTTGTTATGTCTGTAGAAGTGACAACACGATCTGTCTCAATGTAGTTCCCACAATTGGCATTTATAAAGTCTTCAACTCTTTTCATTCTCTCCCCATCAGATGGAACAGAGTTAAAAAGTCTTTCATACTTTGTAGCGAAGTGCTGAACTATTCCCTTTGAAGAGTTGATCCCATCAATATTCGGTGCCAGCTTTCGTTTTGCCTTCACTCTTTTGACCTCTCTGAAGAAGTCCCTGGAGTTGTCCTCACTGATGGCATCTGCCATTCTCTGTCTTCGGAGTGATTCTTCCTTCCTCTTGTACCTTCTCACCGCATACATGTACTGTCTTTTCGCAGCTGTTCTCTGTTCATATAGCACCCCATTCCGTGGTTCTCCTGCTTGTTTCCACACTTGATGCCACCACATACATTCATCTTTAAACGGCTTAACTTCCTTCTTCCAGAATGGCTTCTGCACTTTCTTCTTGCTCACACGAGGTAAATGTCTATCTGAGTTTAAACAGCACTTAACCAGCTCGTTGCACCACATATCTATCTCTTCTCTGTGTACAAGATTGGTGCATTTGACGTCACTACAGAGAACAACATCAGGAACCGACATGCTGCTGAGAAATGCATCTTGACGTAGACGGTACAACTTCCTTTGGTCTTCAGTCACCTTATGCCATGAGATTGGCCTATCTGTAGCTTCACTCTCCATATCCAATACAGGATCATGAACCGACTCAAACAGATGAACATTTAACATTATAGGTAAATGATTTGAGGGGTTGAAGCTCCAATCACATCGAAACATAAAATCAATTTGGTTCTTTAAACCTGAACTAACAATAAAGTGGTCTATGCATGTAAAACTGCCATTAACAGGATCATGATAGGTGTACACCTTGTCTGTAATATTCTTATCATCACAACAAATGAGATCGTTTCGGACATTAAAATCATTCAAGTAAACATCATGAGCATTATTACGGATAAAATCACAGTTCATATCACCAGCAAATATCACATTTCTAATATTACATTTGTCAATGAAAATTTCAATAGCATCAAGGGTTTCGCTGAAGCATTGATCAATTACAGTTTTGCTTTGATTGTCTGTCGGCATGTAAACATTAATGCACAGAAGATCATTGTTGCCATACTTTATCACACAAGCACAAGCCCTTGTAGTGCCAGGTATCTTGAGAAATTTGACTGATCTAGCCATTGTCTTTTTCCATAATATACCAACACCTCCTCGTGGTCTGCCAATTATAAGTTCATCATCTGCCATGGCAGACACACCTCCCGCTAAATAGTCTTTGTGAATATCATTCAGTTTATCCATTGTAGCATTAAGCAACCAAGTCTCTTGTATCATAAAAATATCGGGCTTGTAATGATCAATTAAATTACCAATAAACTCACATTTATCACTGGCAAGGCCAGTGCTATTGTAGGATATAATATTGATAGTTTGCTCATCCATTATTGTCCCTTTTTAGCTCTTGCTGGAAACCATCGTCTAAAGAAGATTCTCTTGGGCCAAAACTCGTTTGCCATGACCTGGTCATATTTGGAAAAGTCAAATGTCAAAAGAAACCGCTTGGTATCCCAGTCACTGGAACTTGTGTCTTCTACTTTCGTCACCTCCACACCCTTGCTGGTTATGTACTCTTTGATCTTCGTCTCGTCCAATGCTGCATTTACATTAGTGATCTGGATTTGAAATGTCTCAGGACCACCTTTCAGTATTTCAGAGTCGCTGGTTCCGCCTTTTCTTGTCTTCCTGAGCTGATTACTGTTGCCCTTGTTAGTCCCTTTATTAGGTCGTTTTCCTAGTCTGCTGCCAAAACCATCATTTTCTTCCAGCTGCACCTGCAATGCCCCCGCATAGCTGTTCTGATCAGCCTTCTGCATTGTGCCTCCATCTCGTTCCTCCACAGTGGGTTCCTCAAGGCCTTCAGCTGCCTTTTCTTTCCTTTGTTGATGTTCTATGTTCTTTTGCTTTGGGTTCATCCCTGTGGGTCTTCTCGCCTGACTTTGCTGTTCCCTTCTTGTCGGAGATGGCTGTTCAGCACCAACTACCGCAAATGCCTTTATAGAACCCTCATTTTCATTGGCCTTCGTTTTCACCTCTTCTATGTCAATCCTCATGGTGCTCATTGCTTCTTGCATTTGTTGTATCTGCCTCTGCTGTGATGCTATTGCTTCTAAGGCTGCCATGAGATTGCCTGCTGCTTCAGGGGCTGCTGGTGGGAGAAGAGCCGCATCAGAACAAACAAATCTGGGAAGATCTACCTCATCACATCCGTCAAGAGTCTTGAAAAATTCTAGTATATCATCCACTATAGCATCACTGGCTGACCTATTCACGGAGTCTGCCCTCCTCTTTCCTACTAGTGGATGGTCTTGGACAATCATCTTCACACTATCTTCCATCATCTGTCTTGCCCTGGCAATGTCGTCTGCTATGAAGTGGTTAAGAACTGCGTTTTTAACACTCAACTGTGCAGCCTTCGACCTATAGCTTGACACGTACATGAGCACGCCATTGTCAACTATCGTCTTTTGGTAACAACAGTCACACAACACTGTCTCCATCTTCTTACACTGGCTGCATTTTTGCTTGGTCATTTTTGTAAACAAACCTCCGTGGGTGGGTGATAATCAGGCACCCTATGTAAAATGTCTCTGAGAAGTTTACACTTGCCACAAAATAGTCTAAATGCACAGACATTCACATCTTTTCATCTTTAAGCTTCTTTTTAAAATACAAACAGACTCATAAGAGAGTTTGTGCTTTACACGTGAGGTCGGGCATCCTGCAAAAACAATAATAGAAGGTAAGATAGGAGAAAATTGACATAATTAAAATGGCTGTACAATTCTTTTAACAAACAACAATGCAACATAAATCCAGTTACAGCAGTCACTTATTTGGTATGCACTGCCGACCTAAAGTTTGAAAACAGTACGCTGCTTGCTATTGCAGTACGGCTTCTGGGTTATTGGATTCTCGTATTACTTTGAAATATACCTATATCAATGAGAAATGGATTACGAGAGGTAAGTTTGAAGAAAAAGTATTACATTTCCAAAGGTTGATCTCCAATTAGGTATACGCCCTGAGTGAGTAAACCTTGGCCATAGTTATTTCATTGAGATGTATGCCCACTTGTTCATATCTATCTGTATATTTCTAAGTTCAACAAGTAAGTCTTTGCCATTGTTCTCTCATTGAGATGTGCTGTCCCTTTGTTCATATCTATCTGTATTTCTAAGTGCAACAAGTAAGCCTTGGCCATTGTCATTTCATTGAGATGTGTGTCCACTTGTTCAGATCTATCAGTATTTTTTAATAGCAACAATTAAGCATTTGCCAAAGTTATTTCATTGAGATGCGTATACACTTGTTCAAATGTTTCTGTATTTCTAAAAGCAACAAATAAGCCTTGGCCATCGTTCATTGAGAAGTGTGTCCACTTGCTTATAATTGTGAGCTGCTCCACCAAAATGAGTTCGAAGTAGGCAATTTATATTTCCCAAAAATGAACAAAATGTGTCAAAGGGTCGCATTTCTATGTTTTTTAGCTGTTGGCACCACATTACAGCTAAAGACATTTCCTTTGAATAATTAAGACCATATTACGAGATATGGATTATAAATTATCTAAATTGGGTGTTCTTCTTGAATTTCTTAGTTCTTTCATTTCGATGGCGGGGAATTCAAATGCCATGTTCTCAAAGTGATATTTTGCTTCATCGATGTTTCAGGTGCCATATCTTTGGATTTGATGGAGATATCAAAACATGTGAACCATCAATTTAAAGCCCATTTCCAGAAGAATAAAGTAATTTTCATAGCTAAATATGATAGGAGGCCGACTTTGAACCCATTTTGGTGGAGCAGGTCACAATTATCGCTCTGTATTTTTAATGGCAACAAGCAAGCCTTGGCCATTGTTATTTCATTGAGGTGTGTGTTCACTTGTTGCGATTAAGAATACAGATAGATATGAACAAGTGGACACACATCTCAATGAAATGACAATGGCCGAGGCTTACTTGTTGCTATTAAGAATACGTATAGATATGAACAAGTAGGCCTTGGCCATTTTTGTTTCATTGAGATGTGTGTCCACTTGTACATATGTATCTGTATTCTTAATAGCAACAAGTAAGCCTCGGCCATTGTTATTTCATTGAGATGTGTGTACGGTCACAAAGGAATTCTTACCTTTCAGGGTACATTATGTTGCTAGGTGACCACACTTGAGTCCTCTTAACTAAAACATAACAAGAGAATTCTCACCTTTCAGGATGTCTTGACGCAACATGTCTGTTCATATTTCGTTTCAAAATAACCTTGTCACACAGGGGGCAGCACTCTCTGTGTTGGCTTCCATCGCCATGGCCAATGTCCATGTGCGCCTTGAGGTCTTTCTTGTATTTGAATGTTGAGGAGCATTTGTCACATGCAAAGTCCTTCACCTGAAAAGAAAAGATAATTTAATAATTTAGGTCTTTCTTGTATTTGAATGTTGAGGAGCATTTGTCACATGCAAAGTCCTTCACCTGAAAAGATAAAGATAATTAATAATTCAGGTCTTTCTTGTATTTGAATGTTGAGGAGCATTTGTCACATGCAAAGTCCTTCACCTGAAAAGAAAAGATAATTTAATAATTTAGGTCTTTCTTGTATTTGAATGTTGAGGAGCATTTGTCACATGCAAAGTCCTTCACCTGAAAAGAAAAGATAATTTAATAATTTAGGTCTTTCTTGTATTTGAATGTTGAGGAGCATTTGTCACATGCAAAGTCCTTCACCTGAAAAGAAAAGATAATTTAATAATTTAGGTCTTTCTTGTATTTGAATGTTGAGGAACATTTGTCACATGCAAAGTCCTTCACCTGAAAAGAAAAGATAATTTAATAATTTAGGTCTTTCTTGTATTTGAATGTTGAGGAGCATTTGTCACATGCAAAGTCCTTCACCTGAAAAGAAAAGATAATTTAATAATTTAGGTCTTTCTTGTATTTGAATGTTGAGGAGCATTTGTCACATGCCAAGTCCTTCACCTGAAAAGAAAAGATAATTTAATAATTTAGGTCTTTCTTGTATTTGAATGTTGAGGAACATTTGTCACATGCAAAGTCCTTCACCTGAAAAGAAAAGATAATTTAATAATTTAGGTCTTTCTTGTATTTGAATGTTGAGGAGCATTTGTCACATGCAAAGTCCTTCACCTGAAAAGAAAAGATAATTTAATAATTTAGGTCTTTCTTGTATTTGAATGTTGAGGAACATTTGTCACATGCAAAGTCCTTCACCTGAAAAGAAAAGATAATTTGATAATTTAGGTCTTTCTTGTATTTGAATGTTGAGGAGCATTTGTCTCATGCAAAGTCCTTCACCTGAAAAGAAAAGAAAAATTAATAATTTAGGTCTTTCTTGTATTTGAATGTTGAGGAGCATTTGTCACATGCAAAGTCCTTCACCTGAAAAGAAAAGATAATTTAATAATTTAGGTCTTTCTTGTATTTGAATGTTGAGGAGCATTTGTCACATGCAAAGTCCTTCACCTGAAAAGAAAAGATAATTTAATAATTTAGGTCTTTCTTGTATTTGAATGTTGAGGAGCATTTGTCACATGCAAAGTCCTTCACCTGAAAAGAAAAGATAATTTAATAATTTAGGTCTTCCTTGTATTTGAATGTTGAGGAGCATTTGTCACATGCAAAGTCCTTCACCTGAAAAGAAAAGATAATTTAATAATTTAGGTCTTTCTTGTATTTGAATGTTGAGGAACATTTGTCACATGCAAAGTCCTACACCTGAAAAGAAAAGATAATTTAATAATTTAGGTCTTTCTTGTATTTGAATGTTGAGGAGCATTTGTCACATGCAAAGTCCTTCACCTGAAAAGAAAAGATAATTTAATAATTTAGGTCTTTCTTGTATTTGAATGTTGAGGAGCATTTGTCACATGCAAAGTCTTTCACCTGAAAAGAAAAGATAATTTAATAATTTAGGTCTTTCTTGTATTTGAATGTTGAGGAGCATTTGTCACATGCAAAGTCCTTCACCTGAAAAGAAAAGATAATTTAATAATTTAGGTCTTTCTTGTATTTGAATGTTGAGGAGCATTTGTCACATGCAAAGTCCTTCACCTGAAAAGAAAAGATAATTTAATAATTTAGGTCTTTCTTGTATTTGAATGTTGAGGAGCATTTGTCACATGCAAAGTCCTTCACCTGAAAATAAAAGATAATTTAATAATTTAGGTCTTTCTTGTATTTGAATGTTGAGGAGCATTTGTCACATGCAAAGTCCTTCACCTGAAAAGAAAAGATAATTTAATAATTTAGGTCTTTCTTGTATTTGAATGTTGAGGAGCATTTGTCACATGCAAAGTCCTTCACCTGAAAAGAAAAAAAATGATTTAATAATTTAGGTCTTTCTTGTATTTGAATGTTGAGGAGCATTTGTCACATGCAAAGTCCTTCACCTGAAAAGAAAAGATAATTTAATAATTTAGGTCTTTCTTGTATTTGAGTGCTAAGGAGCATTTGTCACATGCAAAGTCCTTCACCTGAAAAGAAAAGATAATTTAATAATTTAGGTCTTTCTTGTATTCGCGCTATCCAAAAGGAATTACCTTACACATGTACGATCCTTTATGTCAGTCTTAAATGCTGATCACCTCTTAACCACAGACCCCGAAATCCAGGCGAGAGATGCTGCAGCTGAACTAGACACTGCCCTAGATAATTATTTCAAAGACATATGGAGCAGTCAGGTAGACAGGATTGAGGCAGTACATGGTCCTGGTCAAAATAAGCTCAGGACATACCGTAGCCTGAAGAACCATCCATGCAGGGAGGCCTATGTATGTGAAGTATTGTCAAAGAAGCAGAGAAGTGCTATGGCGAAAATCAGGTCAGGGACAGCTCCCATCAGGCTCGAGACTGGAAGATATGAGAGACCAGTACTCCCACCAGCAGAAAGGATTTGTCAAATATGTGAACTCAATGAATCAGAAACTGAAGAACATTGCTTAATAAGATGCCCACTATATGTAGATATTCGAACAGTTTGGTTCCAGTCAATTTCAAATATAAATGAAATATTCCTTCAGTTGCCTGATGCAGATAAATTTGTTTACTTGTTGTCTCAGCCTAAAGTGTGCCATTTAACAGCCAAAGCCATTTGTGATATTTTAGAAAGGAGAAGAAGGTTTTTATACTGATTTTAAAATGAATATGTATGTTAACATTTATTTTATTTAATACACTGTGATATTTCAACTTGGTTTTTAATACAACTAATGTCTAACTCTAGTCGATTTTTATTTAAACCATTTTCATATATATATGGTAAAATGTTTTAATAGTCTCTCATAAGTCTTTTGACTGGCTCAACTTTTTAATTGTTGTATTCCTTGTATTTTATTGTCAAATGTTGAGGTGAGACTTAAATAAAATATATTCTATTCTATTCTATTCTATTTGAATGTTGAGGAACATTTGTCACATGCAAAGTCCTTCACCTGAAAAGAAAAGATAATTTAATAATTTAGGTCTTTCTTGTATTTGAATGTTGAGGAGCATTTGTCACATGCAAAGTCCTTCACCTGAAAAGAAAAGATAATTTAATAATTTAGGTCTTTCTTGTATTTGAATGTTGAGGAACATTTGTCACATGCAAAGTCCTTCACCTGAAAAGAAAAGATAATTTAATAATTTAGGTCTTTCTTGTATTTGAATGTTGAGGAACATTTGTCATGTGCAAAGTCCTTCACCTGAAAAGAAAAGATAATTTAATAATTTAGGTCTTTCTTGTATTTGAATGTTGAGGAACATTTGTCACATGCAAAGTCCTTCACCTGAAAAGAAAAGATAATTTAATAATTTAGGTCTTTCTTGTATTTGAATGTTGAGGAGCATTTGTCACATGCAAAGTCCTTCACCTGAAAAGAAAAGATAATTTAATAATTTAGGTCTTTCTTGTATTTGAATGTTGAGGAACATTTGTCACATGCAAAGTCCTTCACCTGAAAAGAAAAGATAATTTAATAATTTAGGTCTTTCTTGTATTTGAATGTTGAGGAACATTTGTCACATGCAAAGTCCTTCACCTGAAAAGAAAAGATAATTTAATAATTTAGGTCTTTCTTGTATTTGAATGTTGAGGAACATTTGTCACATGCAAAGTCCTTCACCTGAAAAGAAAAGATAATTTAATAATTTAGGTCTTTCTTGTATTTGAATGTTGAGGAACATTTGTCACATGCAAAGTCCTTCACCTGAAAAGAAAAGATAATTTAATAATTTAGGTCTTTCTTGTATTTGAATGTTGAGGAGCATTTGTCACATGCAAAGTCCTTCACCTGAAAAGAAAAGATAATTAATAATTTAGGTCTTTCTTGTATTTGAATGTTGAGGAACATTTGTCACATGCAAAGTCCTTCACCTGAAAAGAAAAGATAATTTAATAATTTAGGTCTTTCTTGTATTTGAATGTTGAGGAACATTTGTCATGTGCAAAGTCCTTCACCTGAAAAGAAAAGATAATTTAATAATTTAGGTCTTTCTTGTATTTGAATGTTGAGGAACATTTGTCACATGCAAAGTCCTTCACCTGAAAAGAAAAGATAATTTAATAATTTAGGTCTTTCTTGTATTTGAATGTTGAGGAGCATTTGTCACATGCAAAGTCCTTCACCTGAAAAGAAAAGATAATTTAATAATTTAGGTCTTTCTTGTATTTGAATGTTGAGGAACATTTGTCACATGCAAAGTCCTTCACCTGAAAAGAAAAGATAATTTAATAATTTAGGTCTTTCTTGTATTTGAATGTTGAGGAACATTTGTCACATGCAAAGTCCTTCACCTGAAAAGAAAAAGGGTAATTTAATGATTTTTGACAAGAACACTATGTCACTGGTCTTCATCAGTCAAATTAGTCAACGTTTGTCAAAGTCAAAAGAAAAAGATAATTTAATAATATTTTGACGAGAACATTTTGTCACTTGTCTTCATCAGTCAAATTAGTGAACGTTCGTCAAAATCAACCAAATTTTATTGAAATAATTATATTTGGCTAAAATTTTAAATAAAGTTAATTGACTCTCAGTAAGTTTTTCACATAATATATTCATATCAGCCTTGTTTATCCTAAATGTAATTTCATCATCATTACTTACATTTTTGCCTGAGACAGTGTAACATAATATATTCATATAAGCCTAGTTTATCATAAATGTAATTCTGCCATCAGTACTTGATGGATGGATGATTGGGGCTTTACGTTCTGTATTTTTGCTATTGGTAGGCTAATCAGGACAGGAGGAGGACACAGAAATGAGATGAAGGATGATTGAAACAGCTATCGCCATTAGTACTTACATCTGTGCCTGAGACACTGTGACGTAATAAAACATATCAGCCTAGTTTATTACAAATGTAATTCTGCCAGTAGTACTTACATCTACGTCTGAGACATTGTAACGTAATATATTCATATCAGCCTAGTCTATCATAATGCATTTCTGCCATTAGTACTTACATCTACGTCTGAGACATTGTAACGTAATATATTCATATCAGCCTAGTTTATCATTAACGTAATACTGTCATTGGTACTTATATCTACGTCTGAGACATTGTAACATAATATATTCATATCAGCCTGGTCTATCATAATGCATTTCTGCCTTTTGTACTTACATCTACGCCTGAGACATTGTAACGTAATATATTCATATCAGCCTAGTTTATTACAAATGTAATTCTGCCAGTAGTACTTACATCTACATCTGAGACATTGTAACATAATATATTCCAATCAGCCTAGTCTATCATAATGCATTTCTGCCATTAGTACTTACATCTACGTCTGAGACATTGTAACGTAATATATTTATATCAGCCTGGTTTATCATAATGCATTTCTGCCTTTAGTACTTACATCTACGCCTGAGACATTGTAACGTAATATATTCATATCAGCCTAGTTTTTCATTAACGTAATACTGTCATTAGTACTTACATCTACGCCTGAGACATTGTAACGTAATATATTCATATCAGCCTAGTCTATCATAATGCATTTCTGCCAGTAGTACTTACATCTACGCCTGAGACATTGTAACATAATATATTCATATCAGCCTAGTTTATTACAAATGTAATTCTGCCATTAGTACTTACATCTACGTCTGAGACATTGTAACATAATATATTCATATCAGCCTGGTCTATCATAATGCATTTCTGCCATTAGTACTTACATCTACGTCTGAGACATTGCAACGTAATATATTCATATCAGCCTAGTTTATCATAAATGTAATTCTGCCATTAGTACTTACATCTACGTCTGAGACATTGTAACATAATATATTCATATCAGCCTGGTCTATCATAATGCATTTCTGCCTTTAGTACTTACATCAACAACTGAGACAGTGTAACGTAATATATTCATATCAGCCTAGTTTTTCATTAACGTAATACTGTCATTAGTACTTACATCTACGCCTGAGACATTGTAACCAGGGTTGGGCACGAGTACACATGTACTCGTGTACTCGTGTACTCGAATACATTTTTCAAAGTACTCGCATGTACTCAGTACTCGTGCCAAATCATGAGTACAGTACTCGTACTCGTACTCGAGTACATTGATAAAGTACTCGTACTCGTAGTGAGTACATCACGAGTACAATTGAAGCTTCAAAAGAGCAAAATTGAACACAAATGCACTAAATTATATTAATAAAATCATTATTTGAACAAAATAAATCATATAGTCTTGATCTTTGATTCCCATCCTTGCTCTGTTAAATGTCCAATGTTCTTTAGTCAAAGAGTTAACCTAAATTTAAGAAATGTGTCTAACATGACAAAATGGTTTATTTGTAATTCCATAGTTAATTTTTTTTAAACCTTCAAAGATGATTTCTCATTTCACAGCTAAAGTTACATTTATGTGTTATTAAAAAAAAACAGTTAAAAAAAAGGAAATAATATATAATGATCATTTGATTTATATCAATTTTGATCACATAGCCGCCATTTGCAATTTTCACACCTTTGACGCTAATCAAAACATCATAACTTACAGGCTGATACTGGCCTTAATACGGAAAATACAATATTTTTACTTCAACTATTGTATTCTGTTACTTCTAAATGATATATCTAAGTTTTTAAATTATGTTTCTAGCCCTATTTTAACCATATCTAGAGCCGTTTCCTTTTTAACCTTTTCTTGATTTAATCGACGCTTTTACGGAAATCGGGAAACAATATTTAGTCTATAGGCTAACCCTGGCTAATCTCAATTCTAGTAAGTCTGATTTTAAGAAATTATTGAATTTAAATTAATTATATTTATGATTTCCATTTATTCAATTATACATGACACATAGAAATTGTTTATTTCGTTTATTGATTAAACTGTTGAGTGTGCTAATTACAGACATTGTGTATTGTGATTTTCTCATGTGATTCATTGCATCTGATTATGGATTTCTTCTTGCTTAATTCAAAATAACCAGTTTAAATTGGACATTATAAAACCACAATTTAACATACATATTACTTAGATGAAAAACTTTTTCAAAAATGGGTCAACAATAAAAATGGATAAAAAAAAAAACAGGCAGCCTAGGACAGGCAGTTGACAGCATTTAATTGCTACCATGAATTATTTTCAACCCAAATATCATGTCTTCAGAAAAGCTTGTACTGTCTTTCACCCAAGCTTATCACAATGTTATAATTTTATTTAACGAAAAATGTTCTTAGCTGAACGAAATAACCATGTCTAATTTTTCTACAATTGATATAAATTTATATATATTATATTTAATGTTGACTATATCTGCCTTGCCAAGGTTTGACGAATTTCACATTACAGTTTTAACGAATTCTTGGCACAGAAAAAAAAAATATAAAAATTAAACAAAAACTGACACATAGATAGCTACCTGTAGACAGACAGACATATTTCCTCGTTTTAATCCTTCATTTCTACGCAGTGGCCACTTATAGTTTTTCATTGGCATTTAAATGCCAAAATGAAATGCTAGAGAGGTTGAGTGGAGCTTTACATCCCGTATTTATGCACTTGATAGGCTAAAAAGGATACAACAATAGGGCAAAGGATGATTGCAACTGCGGTCAAACATAGGCCCAGGTGATCAGGCTTGAGCTGAAATCGAGCCTCGGACCCAGAGATTGGCAGCCCGAAAAGTAGTCTCAAAGGCTATTCTAAATTTACAAAGTTCGCTTTTAATTAATAAAGGGGCATAAGTAGTAGCCTTCGCTAATATTCTTAGTGTTGCTTTATAATTGATCTCTAATAATTGTTTTATTCTTTAAATATTGCCTAAATAAGGTACGAAACTGCATAAATGTACTCGTACTCGTACTCGAGTACATTTGAAAGTACTCGTACTCGTACTCGAGTACATTCAGAAAAAGCTGTACTCGTACTCGTACTCGTACTCGTAGATGTGGCAAGTACTCGTACTCGTACTCGAGTACATTTGCATGTACTCGTGCCCAACCCTGATTGTAACGTAATGTATTTATATCAGCCTAGTTTATTACAAATGTAACTCTGCCATTAGTACTTACATCTACGTCTGAGACATTGTAACGTAATATATTTATATCAGCCTAGTTTATTACAAATGTAATTCTGCCATTAGTACTTACATCTACAACTGAGACATTGTAACATAATATGTTCATATCAGCCTGGTCTATCATAATGCATTTCTGCCTTTAGTACTTACATCTACGCCTGAGACATTGTAACGTAATATATTCATATCAGCCTGGTCTATCATAATGCATTTCTGCCTTTAGTACTTACATCTACGCCTGAGACATTGTAACGTAATATATTCATATCAGCCTAGTTTTTCATTAACGTAATACTGTCATTAGTACTTACATCTACGCCTGAGACATTGTAACATAATATATTCCAATCAGCCTAGTCTATCATAATGCATTTCTGCCATTAGTACTTACATCTACAACTGAGACATTGTAACGTAATATATTCATATCAGCCTAGTTTATTACAAATGTAATTCTGCCAGTAGTACTTACATCTACGCCTGAGACATTGTAACGTAATATATTCATATCAGCCTGGTTTATCATAATGCATTTCTGCCTTTAGTACTTACATCTACGCCTGAGACATTGTAACGTAATATATTCATATCAGCCTAGTTTTTCATTAACGTAATACTGTCATTAGTACTTACATCTACGCCTGAGACATTGTAACGTAATATATTCATATCAGCCTGGTCTATCATAATGCATTTCTGCCTTTAGTACTTACATCTACAACTGAGACAGTGTAACGTAATATATTCATATCAGCCTAGTTTATTACAAATGTAATTCTGCCAGTAGTACTTACATCTACGCCTGAGACATTGTAACATAATATATTCATATCAGCCTAGTTTATTACAAATGTAATTCTGCCAGTAGTACTTACATCTACGCCTGAGACATTGTAACGTAATATATTCATATCAGCCTGGTTTATCATAATGCATTTCTGCCTTTAGTACTTACATCTACGCCTGAGACATTGTAACGTAATATATTCATATCAGCCTGGTCTATCATAATGCATTTCTGCCTTTAGTACTTACATCTACGCCTGAGACATTGTAACGTAATATATTCATATCAGCCTGGTCTATCATAATGCATTTCTGCCTTTAGTACTTACATCTACGCCTGAGACATTGTAACGTAATATATTCATATCAGCCTGGTCTATCATAATGCATTTCTGCCTTTAGTACTTACATCTACGCCTGAGACATTGTAACGTAATATATTCATATCAGCCTAGTTTTTCATTAACATAATACTGTCATTAGTACTTACATCTACGCCTGAGACATTGTAACGTAATATATTCATATCAGCCTGGTCTATCATAATGCATTTCTGCCATTAGTACTTACATCTACAACTGAGACATTGTAACGTAATATATTCATATCAGCCTAGTTTATTACAAATGTAATTCTGCCAGTAGTACTTACATCTACGCCTGAGACATTGTAACGTAATATATTCATATCAGCCTGGTTTATCATAATGTATTTCTGCCTTTAGTACTTACATCTACGCCTGAGACATTGTAACGTAATATATTCATATCAGCCTAGTTTTTCATTAACGTAATACTGTCATTAGTACTTACATCTACGCCTGAGACATTGTAACGTAATATATTCATATCAGCCTGGTCTATCATAATGCATTTCTGCCTTTAGTACTTACATCTACAACTGAGACAGTGTAACGTAATATATTCATATCAGCCTAGTTTATTACAAATGTAATTCTGCCAGTAGTACTTACATCTACGCCTGAGACATTGTAACATAATATGTTCATATCAGCCTAGTTTATTACAAATGTAATTCTGCCAGTAGTACTTACATCTACGCCTGAGACATTGTAACGTAATATATTCATATCAGCCTGGTCTATCATAATGCATTTCTGCCTTTAGTACTTACATCTACGCCTGAGACATTGTAACGTAATATATTCATATCAGCCTGGTCTATCATAATGCATTTCTGCCTTTAGTACTTACATCTACGCCTGAGACATTGTAACGTAATATATTCATATCAGCCTAGTTTTTCATTAACGTAATACTGTCATTAGTACTTACATCTACGCCTGAGACATTGTAACGTAATATATTCATATCAGCCTGGTCTATCATAATGCATTTCTGCCTTTAGTACTTACATCTACAACTGAGACATTGTAACCTAATATATTCATATCAGCCTAGTTTATTACAAATGTAATTCTGCCAGTAGTACTTACATCTACTTCTGAGACATTTTAATGTATATTCATATCAGCCTAGTTTATTACAAATGTAATTCTGCCAGTAGTACTTACATCTACGCCTGAGACATTGTAACATAATATGTTCATATCAGCCTAGTTTATTACAAATGTAATTCTGCCATTAGTACTTACATCTACGCCTGAGACATTGTAACGTAATATATTCATATCAGCCTAGTTTATCATAAATGTAATTCTGCCATTAGTACTTACATCTACGCCTGAGACATTGTAATGTAATATATTCATATCAGCCTAGTTTATTACAAATGTAATTCTGTCATTAGTACTTACATCTACGCCTGAGACATTGTAACATAATATATTCATATCAGCCTAGTTTATTACAAATGTAATTCTGCCATTAGTACTTACATCTACGCCTGAGACATTGTAATGTAATATATTCATATCAGCCTAGTTTATTACAAATGTAATTCTGCCATTAGTACTTACATCTACGCCTGAGACATTGCAACGTAATATATTCATATCAACCTAGTTTATCATAATGTGTTGTTGCCATTAGTACTTACATCTACGCCTGGTCTATCATAATGCATTTCTGCCTTTAGTACTTACAGCTACGTCTGAGACATTGTAACGTAATATATTCATATCAGCCTAGTTTATTACAAATGTAATTCTGCCATTAGTACTTACATCTACGCCTGAGACATTGTAACGTAATATATTCATATCAGCCTAGTTTATTACAAATGTAATTCTGCCAGTAGTACTTACATCTACGCCTGAGACATTGTAACGTAATATATTCATATCAGCCTAGTTTATTACAAATGTAATTCTGCCATTAGTACTTACATCTACGCCTGAGACATTGTAACGTAATATATTCATATCAGCCTAGTTTATTACAAATGTAATTCTGCCTTTAGTACTTACATCTACGTCTGAGACATTTTAGCGTACATATTCATATCAGCCTAGTTTTTCATTAACGTAATACTGTCATAAGTACTTACATCTACGTCTGAGACAGTGTAACATAATATATTCATATCAGCCTAGTTTATTACAAATGTAATTCTGCCATTAGTACTTACATCTACGCCTGAGACATTGTAATGTAATATATTCATATCAGCCTGGTTTATCATAATGTATTCTGTAATTCTGGCATTAGTACTTACGTCCTCATGTCCCTTTTCATGACTCCTCAGATTTGTCTGGGACATGAATCCTTTCCCGCATGTTTTGCATTTGTGTCTTGGTTTATTGTCGTGTACGGTTGATATGTGATCCTTCAAGCCTGTTCTGGATTTGTAGCTCTTTCCACATTGGTCACAAATGTCTGAAAGAGATATTTTAGATTTTCTATTACTTCACATCATATGATCATGAAAAAATGTTTTTGATTTTCTTAGTCAAACACTGCTGCAATAGTGCAATATACATGGATATTTTGATTGACCATGATCATGTCCCACTCTGCATAAAACAAAATCCTTAAAAATCACCTCATAATACAACTCTTTGGCCCGTCCACATGAACTGATATTAGGCGTGATTACTGAGTCTACAAGTCACACAGTAGAAATGCAGATATTCACAGATAGACACCCCAAACTTTTTACCAAAAAATATGTTTTTTACACAAAAAATAAAAGTATCTATAAATTGTAGTATCATAAAGAGAGCCACACATAAATTCCACGAGAAGAAACCTATGACTGACCCAGACCGAGTTGTCTTCAAAATGCCACTTTTATGCGATATCAGTGGTCGAGGTAGGGGTCCTGGTTCTAGCCCCCCCCCTGTATCCGCCACTGCAAACAAATGAAAGGACTGTGTGGTACAGTGTAAATCTTAAAATTAATTACTTGGAGAAGCCTAACTGCTCTAAACTTGAGTCATTGCTTTCAACATGGCATCTAGCTAATTGCAAGATTCTTGCTCTTGAATTATACGCTTAGCGCCTGACCTCTGGTATAAGTCCCATGGCTACTTTCAAGTAGGCCCACTGATACCTACTGACTTAAACAACTAATTTCACAAAAGAAATAAAAAGGCAGAAAAATCACTAATTATCTTTCTGGCTTCCATTCTTTATCCTTGAAAAGAAGCATTCACTGCTATCTGTAAACTAGTTAGTACCCTGAGACTTTGCATATGTGAATCCCACTTGTCATGAGGCAATTTTCTTTACATTAAACTGTGTAATCCATTGGTAATGAAAGAACAAGCAAACTTGCTGTAATTTCAACCAGCAGAAAGAGAACAAAATATGATGTCTCATCACCGATAAAGTTATTGATCTCCTTGCAGCAAATTGGTGCTGAAAATGATAAATTTAATTTTCTATAATTAACGAGCAAACAAAACATTGAAGTTCTTCATGCAAAGTTTTAGATAGATAGATAGATAGATATTTTATTCAACTAATGTACAAATACAATATGAGCACATCAGAAATTTGATTGCTGCCTCAAGCTCACAAGAAATGACTAAAAATGAAATGAGCACCAATGATACATAAAAAATGATAAGAATAAATAATACATAATAAATAGTTTAAAATTGACAATACAATGATAATTATAAATAGGTGAACAAAGTAGAATAAAATCGAGATAATACTGTAAAGGAGCTGATATAACATTAAAAAATTGGACTAGAGTTAACATTATTAAAAATTCTGACAGCTGAAGGATAGAAGCTGTTGCTAAATCGTGTACTGCCTTTAAAACTTCTTAGCCGACGACCAGATGGTAATACTGTGAAGTAGGGAAAAGCTGGATGACTAGAGTCTTTTAGAATTGATCTGGTTCTCTTAACAGTCCTATCATTATAAATTTCATATAGTGAAGGTAGAGCCAGTCCGATGATTTTTTGTGCTTGACGAACTACAGAATTTAACTTGGCCAGATCTTTCTGTGTCATTTTGCCGAACCAGACCACTATTGCAGATGTCAGAATGCTTTCAATTATCGCTCTATAAAAGTTTAGCAGGACTGCTTTGTTGACCCCAAACGATCTTAGTTTACGTAGAAAATAGAGTCGCTGCCTGGCTTTCTTGAGTATTTCCTTAGAATTCACGGACCATGAAAAGTTGTCTGATATATAGGTGCCTAGAAGCTTGAAGGACTGCACTTGTTCCACATTCTTATCATTGATAGTGACAGGATCTTTAGATGATTTTTGTTTCCGAAAGTCTACTATCATCTCCTTAGTTTTGGCTACGTTCAAAAGCAAATTATTTTCGCCACACCATTTAACCACTGAGTCCACTTGTGCCCGATATGCTGACTCATCATTATTCCTAATGCATCCTATGATGGTGGTGTCATCTGCGAACTTGATGATCCTAGTATCTTCATGGGTAGCCACATAATCATAGGTGAATATAGAATACAGTTTTGTTGACAGAGGACAACCTTATGGTGTGCCTGTATTCAGTAAAGCAGGAGCGGATAACTTATCACCAATACATACTCTCTGCTGTCAATCGAGTAAAAAGTCTAAAATCCAATTGCAAATTTTCGGTGGAAAATTGAGATCATTTGCAAGTTTAAAATGTAGTGAGGCAGGTATTACAGTATTAAAAGCTGAACTGTAGTCAATAAATAAAATCCGAATATAAGAGTCTCTATTTTCAAGATGAGTAAGTGACTCATGTAAACACATACAGATGGCATCTTCCACACTTCTATTTTCTCGGTAGGCGAACTGATATTGATCAAAACTTGATGGCAGGAGAGACTTAAGATAAAGGAGAACCTGCTTTTCGAAAGTTTTCATAATCACTGAAGTTTTCATAATCACTGAAGTAAGCGCTACTGGCCTATAATCGTTCAGGCAGGTGATTACAGCCTTCTTTGGAACAGGGACAATTGTTGCAGCTTTGAAGATTGTGGGCACTTGGCAACTACGTAGTGACCAGTTGAATATGTTGGTAAAGACAGGAGCCAACTGAGCATTGTCCAGTTAAATTGTGTAGAAAACCCACATGAAAATGAATAGTGAAATCCATGAAAAGTGCACTGCATTGAGGCTATGAATGACTTACAACCTCAGCCATCTGATAAACCAGTCACTGGGGTCATCCAGTGCTTAAGAAAATATCATAGATAGATAGATAAATATGGTAAATGCAGCCATTTAAGCCCAGTTCTGGGTGTTCACAGCCCTGGGTTAATTGATGCAATGGGAGAGAGGAGAGAGAGTGGGAGTCCATAACATGTTGCGCATTTACCCCATGTGAGAGATCATCTTTTAATTGCCCAGCACGCACACTGATACAAGGGGCCGCCAATTAACGTCTCATCCGAACGACATCCAGCAGGGATTTTGCTCATAAAGATCCACAGAAAATTTTGGGTTCCTCACCAAGGGTTCGAACACGTGCAGGCAAAGACCTTCAGTGGAACAGGCAGGAACCTTAACCACTCATCACCCAGCTGCCCGATCAGGCCATTACTGTTTGATTTTCTAACTATAGGAAATCTATTTCCAAATTTGAAATGGCTTTGAAATGTGCTTACATGTACATAAGAATCTGAAATTTCATTAGAGTATTTACAGAAATTCCATATCGATGGTGAAAGTGCAAAACCTCGGGCATTATCCTACTTTAGCCCCCTTGAGGGTTTAAACATTTTAGAGGTATTTCCATAGATATTGATCAACAAAAACTGAAACTGAAAAATAACTCAAATATGTTTCCAGTCTGTATATCACAGAATAAATACTGTAAAAGTGTGAAGGGAGATCATTACCAAGAATACTCACAGTTATGTTTCTTAAAACATTCAAACTGAAGTGTGATATATTGCAAAATACTGTCTTATATATACTCCCACTTTAGCCCCCTTTCCCATTGACTGTACCATTGAAAAGGGGGCTAATGTAGGAGTATATATAGACACTAGGATATAGCAAAAACTGTCTTATTATACTCCTGCTTTAGCCCCCTTTTCCATTGACAGTACCATTGAAAAGGGGGCTAAAGCAGGAATATATATAGACAGTTAGATATATCAAAAACTGTCTTATTATACTCCTGCTTTAGCCCCCTTTTTCATTGACAGTACCGTTGAAAAGGGGGCTAAAGCAGGAGTATATATATAAGACAGTATTTTGCTACATTTTGGTGGTATTTCTACTGTATAAGCGTCATTGTGTTTATACAAAAGATGGCGTTTATACAGTCAATGTAACAAAGAAACCCTTGTCTCTTTCTAAAAAAAACTGTCTTATATATACTCCTGCTTTAGCCCCCTTTTCCATTTACAGTACCATTGGAAAGGGGGCTAAAGCAGGAGTATATCTAAGACAGTATTTTATATATCCTACTGTCTTATATATACTCCTGCTTTAGCCCCCTTTTCAATGGTACTGTCAATGGAAAAGGGGGCTAAAGCAGGAGTATAATAAGACAGTTTTTTGCTAATATCCTACTGTCTATATATACTCCTACATTAGCCCCTTTTCAATGGTACTGTCAATGGAAAAGGGGGCTAAAGCAGGAGTATAATAAGACAGTATTTTGATAAATAGTTAGACAATTATTTCTTTGTTACATTGACTGTATAAGCGTCATCTTGTGCATAAACATAATGACGCTTATACAGTAAAAATTACCACCACTATTTCCCATGAAAAAAGGGCCTAAATGTTTAGACCCCTGAGGGGGCTAATGTAGGATAATGCCAAACCTCGTATGTCAAAAAAGCCATTTTTCAGAAATTGAAAAAAACTATCACCAATCTTTTTTTATGGTAATGTTTATCAATATGTGAGTTAGGCTCAACTTGATTTATAGAACGTGACACCCTGTTTTAGCATAATTTTTTGTCAGAGGTTGTGGACCCCAGCATTGATGTAACCATCAGATATGATTGAAAATGTTGACTTACAAGGTTTTGCACTTTCACTTTCTGACGTGCAAAACCTTGTAACTCGACCATTTATCACATTTTTAAAGCAACTTGCAGCATTGAATGTACTTCCAATCTATAGGTAAACAGTATAAAATATAATTTGACCATGATAAATAACAACAGCTAATTTTAATTAGTGGCTACAATGGCAAGAATGAGGAAAATGTCACTTTTTTCAAATTTTTGTGCACGCTCTTTTTCAATAGCCTATATCACCACAATAAATATAGGGAGGTAAACAATTTTTTAAAAGAAAATTTCCTGTGAGCCATAAATAACGTACTACGATCATAATTTTTCAAAAAAGGTTGAAATATCCTAAATATGTGCTTCAAAGTTCTGATTTGAGTTACGAGGTTTTGCACTTTCACTTTTTGGAACAAATCGACATACAAGGTTTGGTGAAATCACTCTGTTACAGCTTCCAAAAATAGCAAAGAGGCATGGTGACCAATTGACAACATGTATTGGATATTGAATTAGTCATTCCACTCAAAATCTAAAAATGTCAAAATTTTGACAAACGAGGTTTTGCACTTTCACCATCCATATACATTTTTATAAATGAGAAGTTCATGATTTTCAGTAATTTTTTTTTTGCTCTATGTCCTGCTATAACTATGATAACCAGTCCAGCTATCATAAAAGGACACTTCGGAAGGGGGTAGCAGTACTGAGTCATCTTGAAATGCGTCGGATTAAAAATCAACAACAGGTTTTGTTTAGCTTTTGTAAGCCCCACCGTATAATGGAGAAACCCCCCTCAACCCCCCCCCCCTACACAAAGGAATCCCTGAGCCGCCACTGCCCTGACCCTGACGAATTAGTTTGGAAATACCTTACTCTGCACGCAAGGCCATAGTTTTCAGAGGGCAACATAAACTACATCTTTATCAGGGGCAAATGTGGCTGTAATGAAAGTTCCAGTCATTCCCTGTCCTAAAATTGCGCTGTAGTCTAACACACCAATGCATAGCAGCTTCTATCTCTGCGGTTCTATCCATGGCTTTAGACACTGACGAAATATCCAATGTACTTTTCACATACATGTTTATGACACCAGATGGAGAGTGTAATATACTAGGGATGTACTGCCCCTTCTTAATAACCTCATACTATGTTATGTTGTTCAATGTTGGAACTTGTAGAAAGGGGAGCAGTAGACAGTGGTAGAACAAACAAATTAACCAAAGATAATTATGTATCAACTTTATTTAAATAATAATTAAAAACAAATCTTTGGCATCTTGCAAAATAATCTTGTGGCGCCATCAGAGTTTTGTTTTAAATCTGATGACAATTAAGATCATGAATAGATGTATGTCATGAAAATAACTACGCATTGGCCATCTGAAGAGTTGTGTATAACATAATGGAGATCACAAAATCATCATGAGGGCACGGCCCTTCTCAACTTGTGAAATCTTAAAACTGACAGGTAACATTATTGAGTAATTCGTTTGTGACTATCATTGAGCATTTGATAGTCGGTTGTCAGCCAACAATAGTGTATATATATAGTGTGTAACATAATGTTCAATAATATTATGGTTCTAACTAACAATAAATGTAATTTAACACAATATGTGATATAATGTCTATCATGGCTTCAATTAATGACTATTCATGTTCTTCTCCACACCATGCACTTTTGCAAGATGTCTGCACAAGTTTCCCTTCTGGTTAAATCCTCTTCCGCACAGAGAACAGGAATAGGGCTTGTCTCCAGTGTGCAATAGGGCTTGTCTCCAGTGTGCAATAGGGCTTGTCTCCAGTGTGCAATAGGGCTTGTCTCCAGTGTGCAATAGGGCTTGTCTCCAGTGTGCAATAGGGCTTGTCTCCAGTGTGCAATAGGGCTTGTCTCCAGTGTGCAATAGGGCTTGTCTCCAGTGTGCAATAGGGCTTGTCTCCAGTGTGCAATAGGGCTTGTCTCCAGTGTGCAATAGGGCTTGTCTCCAGTGTGCAATAGGGCTTGTCTCCAGTGTGCAATAGGGCTTGTCTCCAGTGTGCAATAGGGCTTGTCTCCAGTGTGCAATAGGGCTTGTCTCCAGTGTGCAATAGGGCTTGTCTCCAGTGTGCAATAGGGCTTGTCTCCAGTGTGCACGCGGAAGTGAGACACCTGGTGGTTTTCTAGTGCACTGGTAGACCCCTGGTGGTTATGTAGGGAAGCGTCTCCAGTGTGCACGCGGAAGTGGATTCTCAAGTGAGCGGAACTCGGAAGGACTTTCTTACAGAGCTCACACTGCACTCTGCTGCTGCGGGTTAGCTTCTTTGAATTTCCAGACGGCCATGATGGTGAACAGACTGAAGCATCTTGAGACACCTGGTGGTTTTCTAGTGCACTGGTAGACCCCTGGTGGTTATGTAGGGAAGCGTTATATCCAATAATAGTATTATATCCTTCTGAAGTGACTTCCATAGACGTGCAATATTCCGAAGTCATTCCTTCGTTATTTTGATGTTGATTGTGGATACAGCGACCTAGAAGAAAAGTATCTTTTTATCATCGAAGGTAACCATTTTTCTGTCCAAGTAATACTCTACAAAATTTGACATAGAATATCTTACATCAATGCAACTCCAATTCTCTTGATAGTATGTCTCGCAAAATAACCCAAATGTTGCAACAATGAATACTGAAGTAGGCCTACAACCTAGTGTAGGGCTGAAACGACTGCTCTGTTAACCGACCACGGTTGTGTCAAAGCATTATTAGGGTAGAAATTTTAATAAACGATTAATCGTCACCCGTACATTTTCTATAAAAGGAGTGTTTTAGGTGTGACCCTAGCAGTCATCATGTGTCACCAGACATAAATTGTGAGACTTGGTCCTTCTTAATATAGATCTACATTGGGCATTTTTCAAAAGATTCCGTTCTTTTTGCTTTGCTGTACTTTCACTTTATCTGGAGAGGGAGGGGACACCATGTGAAGCCAAGGAAGTATGAGGGGGAGTAGTATGTTTGCTGCTGGAGGGTCTGTAGTGGCTCTGTACCCCACATACCCAATGATCAACCGGTTATGGTTCGGTTAAAGGGAGTTGAGTACAAGGTTACAAAAACCTGTAGCCCTTTCAGTCCGAATCTAACTGACTGGATGACTGACTGGCTGAGTGAATAACTGGCTGCCTGACTGACTGATTGACCGACTGACTGACTAGCAGATTGATAGGCTGATTGACAAGCTGCTAGCAGTGGCATCAGTCTAGCCTGACTATTGGGGAATTTGCCCCACCACTTTTTGGCCAAAGTATGCATGTGTCTTAATCCAAAAAATTGTAATTTGGCCCCTGACATGTTCCATGAAAATGTGACCACTATTTGCCTCACCACTTTAAAATGATATTGATGCCCCTGGCTGACTCGCCAATTGACAAGCTGACTGGCTGATTGACTGACTGTCTTCAGGTATCGGCTCATCTCTTGTCTTACGTACAGCAAATAATGCAACAATTAAACATAACCCAGAAATATTGTCTCTTAAACTTTATTATATATAAAGTTTTATTAGACATCTGAATATCAAGAAGAAACATGTGTTTATTTATACATTTCAATAATACAATATTTTTCAAATAAGGTGGGCTTGTTCTAATGCAAAAATGGCATCTCAATAAAAAACTTAAGAGACAGTGACAGTAAGAGTCAGCAAAAACATTTAAGTGAACTTAAAAAGTATGAAGTAGTAAAATGACTTGGCCCTCTGGTAACTTGGTCTAATGTCGAACTAGACATGTCATTGTTAGGTTTGTGCATAAAATCTTTTTTGAAATATTGTATTCAGAATAGGTAAAAAGAAATTGTACATTGACCTAAGACATTGTT
This sequence comes from Platynereis dumerilii, assembly GCA_026936325.1. NCBI lineage: Eukaryota > Metazoa > Annelida > Polychaeta > Phyllodocida > Nereididae > Platynereis > Platynereis dumerilii. The sequence goes on from JAPTHN010000004.1 coordinate 407,998, forward strand.
TTTAGAGTCAAGTTCAGATTGTACATGAAATTACAGGATCATAAAAAAATATATATATATATATGTTTTTATTGACTATAAAGGGGTCACTTTTGACCAAAATTACATGCACAGAAATTACTTTTAAAAAATGTAAAATTAAAGAGAGATTCCATATACTGATGGTTTTCTATTAGTTCTCCATGTTATTAGAAATCCATCATAAACTGAGTAGACAAATCATATTGTCATGCTTTGAATTCTAAACGAGTATTGGCTCGGTGGGATAAAGTTTCCCTTGACGATTATTTTTCTTTTGCTTCTCATTCTGATGGTTATCTCTCTGTTTGTTATCGTTATCTTCCTGGATATCTTCCAAGACATCTTCATGGTTATCCTTCTTCTGGTAATTTTCATCAGTCCTTTTCCCAACCTCACTATTCCCCTCTTTCACCATATCAGCTTTAGTTGAGTTTGTATCTGACAATTCGTTTGTTATGATGATGTTGGAAACCACGGGAATGTCCTTCATGCTGTAGTGGCTCGTGCGCATGTGGCGTCCCAAGTTCGACTTCTGAGTGAATTTCTTGTAACACAGAGAACAAGTGAAGTTTCTTTCACCGGAATGAATCAACATGTGGCGTTTCAAGTTGGATTTGTTTTGGCAACGAAGTCCACACAGACCACACGTAACTCCATCTGGTGAGAAAAGTTCACTAAGTTTCACGTGTTGAACACCAGAGGGCTCGCCACCAGGGGGCTGGGTCATGAAGGGTTGCAGAATGGCCAAGTCTGAAACACGACAAAAATAAAACGGCGTCAGAAATTGTCTGATAAAAATTCTGTTAAATTGCCGAATATATATTTTTGAATTTAAGTAAGATGTCCATTTCAATTGAAATGCCTTATAAAAACAGATGATTTAAGAAAAAAAACAACATTTAAATGTGGTCAGTTTCAAACATGGCTCGTTCTGCTTCCCAGCAGGGTACTTTTGTGGGGGGCGGGGGTGGGTGAGAGGCTACTAGTTTGGTGGGTTAGCGGAATTGGATTATACTGCTGGTACAAACTTTTATCGTGTGCCAATCAATGACGAACGATTTATTCTGCATGCAAATGAGGGACAAACTGCTTTATCACAATTTTCCCATCACAAATAATCATTTAAGAAAAGTTCATTTCCATCTTCAGCTGTTATACCAAAATGATCAAACTGCAATAAAAAAAAGTTTGCTCTAGAAAAAAAACAAAAACAAAAAAACCAACAACACAAAGTTCATTGTTGCTTTGTGCATGCAAAACAATTACAGTATCAGACGAAAATTTAGACCGCGTCAGTATTTTTTCAATATCGGGGCAAATAGTGGCTTAGCTGAAAAAGTTCTTCATGGACTTTCTTGCCTATGCATCAGGGAAGTTCTACAATAGAGCAAACTTCATCTATTTTTATCACTTACTTGAATATGTGTGATAAACAAACATTTCAGGTGGTCTAAACTTACGGTCTGATGCTGCTTGCATCCACAAAGGCCCTTAATGGCATTGTACATTGGAGGAAAGGTCGGTAAATCATTCAATGTTATTTTAGACGAGTTATTCAACCACTTTTCATGTGATTAAAAGGAAATCAGTCATTGACATTACGTTTCAACACACTTTCCAGAGTAGCGTCTGCAATTGTGTCTGTACTGTGGAAAAAGAACAAAAGCTGTCTGATTTTATCAGGACACATGCTCAGGTCAATGTAAACACCCCTGTCATTGTTTTATGATAATTCGAATAGTTTCTATTAGACAAAACCCACAAAAAAACATAATTTTTTGCAGTATACTGGGTGTCAAGTGTATTCATACGCCATTAGAAAGGATGAAAATTTGTCAGACATATATTTTCTTGGCGCTTTTTGTTGACCTTTTATTTATTAAGAATTTTGGCTCATTGAATCACCATTATTATCCCCTAAGGTGAAATTATAAAAATAAATTAAAAAGCATGTTTTTTCCTGTGTCATGACTAATTTCCATGGCCATTTATCATCTCCTAACACATCCACTGGTACTTTTTGCCTGAGTTTACTTTCCAATGTCACATGTCAATAACTGGGAACAAGCAGTCAAGCACAAGACTGTTTTTTCTTAACTATTTATTAATAAAGTTTCAGGAATCAACAGAAACAGTTCACTGTTCACACTGAACACATAAACAAACTTCCACATATGGCTTTTCGCCACTGGTGATTCACATATTGCTTTCTCAAATGGCTTTTCTCAAAAGTTCACTATCACATTTCAGCTTCAATCCACACAGCAATTATTCCATATCAGTCTTTAAATCCATATTCAGCTTCTGAACCTATCCATATTTGACTTCTAAATCCATAATCAATATTTGATTCTAATCCACATCCATCCATATTAAACTTCTAGTCCAAGACTCCATATTCCATATTGCCATTAATATTTTAAAGAATCTAAAGAGTTGAGGGCAGAACACATGTTCCTCTCTCCTCACTCACAGCAGAAGTGGCTGGCCAGCCTGCCAGCCTGGCCTGCCTTCTGTCATGGGCCACTGAGCACCATGTGACCTGTCCATGACCTGACCTGTCCTGATCTGACACAATTAAGAGAGAGGCAGAGATCTGATCTCAACATCCAGGTTTAATTGGTGAGTTTACTGTGCCCAACTAATTGTGGATAAGCACTACAAGTGACAAAAAAAAATCAAACATCAAATTCTTTTATTCTTTATTTGCAGTGTTATTAATATTGGCAGTCCAAACAAAAAAGAAGAAGCAGGTCTCTAATGTAAACACTTTCTTTATTGTTTCTCAACACACTTGTGTATTCTAGACTCCCACATAGATTGCCTTTTGCATTGTCAATAAATTCCTTGAATCAGCTCACAAATTTATTGTAACATTCAAGTTATGTTTAAGGATTTTGGCCAATACAGCAATATCACATTTATTCTTCTATGAGTTAAGATACAATCATTGGCCAATTTCATGGGGGGGGGGGGGGTGCAGCACCCTGGCATCTGGGCATTTGGGATTTCAGGACATTTGGGATTTTCAGGGCAATGGATTTTCAGGGCAAATCAAGGAAAATCATGAGCAATATCAGGGATGTTGTCCCTGAAGTCATGTGGGGCTACTTGCAATATAATTATGCAGATAACATCAGTATATTGTCCCTAAAGTCAAATACAGCGCCACCTGTAAGTTAGTGAAACGGGTGATATTTTGGCTGCCAATTTCCTTTGCCAGACTTGGAGTTAAGGTGTGGGTGAAAATCTTTGACAAATAAGTGAAACACAAGCCCAATGTTATTTCAATGGGAAGGGTGGTTCACTTACTTATCAAAGACTTCAACTCACACCTAACTCAAATTTGGCAGCCATTTTTATACCACATGCCTCAAATACCCACCCTGTATGTTTTCCTCTCATCAGTTGAGAATTCATGCTACGCCAAGCAGTTTGGTCGAGGATGTTTAGCATTGCGGCAATGACAAAATACCACCCGTGTCACTAACTCACAGGTGGCGATGTAGGGCTACTTGCAATATATGCAGATCACATCAATATAAGCCCATCACACATTTGTCCCGTGCAGCCTCCTCATGTGGTCAATCATTGTCCCTCTCCTCGTAAAACTCTTTCCACACTGAACGCAAGAGAATCTGCGCTCCCCAGAATGAGTCAAAAGATGTCTTTTCAGATTTGACGTGTTGTGACATTTCAAACTGCAGAGGAGACAGGTGACGCCATCTGGGGCCGCAAACTGTTTCAAGTGAGACACATATGTGCTGCCGCCCTGGTGGACAGTTCCTGAAAGGAAAATCAAGTCTCTCTCAGCATTTTTGGAGGTTGTGATGAAACTAATGCGTTTATTAGGATCTTATAGGATTATTTTTTCAGTTTGCTAAAACTGTAATACTTTTGTAAGTATAGCTTTTGACTTAGAGTTTGGTTGTTTGATTTCTGCTGTGCAGAGCCAGGTAGTCATTAAACATGTATACCCCCTTTACTTTAGTTTCATGGGGATCTCAGACATGTTGTAAAAAAAGTGCCTCCCGTTGAAACACTTGTTAAAGTTAGTACCACAAACAAATGCTCCTAACCATTAAGCCACCACAAACCATGGCGCGATGATTTTCAATGGCACAATCTTTTGGTAGATGAACTTGAACATTTCACAATAAGTGCTTTTCTGATTGGCTTTATCCTTGCAAATGATCTTCTTCTTGACAGAAAGTAGGTCACTCTTGAATCCAGCCAATCAGATAAGTTCTTACAACATGTAACCTAAGTAAGATCTTCTACGATTGGCTTTATCCTTTCAAATGATCAGATATTGGTAAGTTCACTCTGTTCCATAGAATAGGTCATGTCTAGCCCACGACTGAAACCAGCACAGTTGTTGTTGTATCTCAATTTGACCATAAAGCCAATTCAGATACTTGAAAAACAATAACAAATCAAACATATTTCTACATCATTTTTGTATTGAAAAACGCTGAATATATATAAGAACAGTTATCACAGTAAATTCAATAATACATACAACATAAAGTATTGTAAAATTGAAGATTGAACAAATGCAACTCTTAAGCTGCATGCAATGAATTGCTTATCAGATGCTTAATTCTCTCTACGGTTTCTTCTGGATAATCTCATGAACGCGAATTTCAGTGGCAACAGGCAAAAAAACCACCAAAACTTGGGAGTATGGTAAAATGCACAGTGGGATTGGACGCAGCACTTTTGGAGGAATGTATTCATTATTTATCTTAATAATTTCTTTCACCATAAATGAAGTTTTATAAAACCAGGCAACAGGGTATTATTTTTACATGGCTACACATTTGCACAGGTGCAAGCCTAATAATGTTTGGGCTTACTTGCCTCAAGTATTTTAAAAGGTTTTCTGAGTTTGTCTGCTAACTTCTTCTGAGTGACTGTAGATCACCTTTTTATTCAGCCAATCAGAAAGTTCTTGGCAAATAAATGTAGCCTTCAAAAGTAAGGACTTCTCTGACTAGTGACAAGTACTCGGCCGGATTTTGATACAGATGTGCGGCACGAGTTCGGAAATTTTTACCCTATGGTCAGGTTTTCAGGGCCGAAATTTCATACCCTATGGTCAGGTTATTATATAGGCCCTAAAGCCTATTATATAGACATAAAAGAGAAAAAGTCATCAGAAAAGGTGTGAAAACTAAATTGCAATTAAGAATGACACCTAACACCTGCGAGTTCAATGCAAGTTAGACACTACATAATTGCAATTTCCAAGGCAAAACAACACTGTCTGATGTCCAATTGAGAAGTGTACCTTATGGTCAGGCTCTCCAGACCTAAAAAAATTACCCTGTGGTCAGGAAATCCCCTTAAAAAACCCCATCTTTTGAGTGGCACATAGGTAGGATAACTTCAATGTGAGTGCCCCCCCCCCTGGGGGCACAGCTCTGCTAGGCTTGTAGGCTTGGGTCTGTGCTCTCTTTTAAAAGGCCTCATTCGAAGGCAATGTCAATGATGTTCATGATTCTTAACAATTAAGTGTCGAGGTGTGAAGGCAAATAAAAAAATAACCTTACTGTGTTGATACATTAAAAACAAAGGGAAATTCCTTCTCTCATCTGAGCTAAATAAATTCAACGACATGAATTCATCACAAGCAAAAGACTATCTAGATTATGTGCAATGTTTCTTGAGGCTTAGCATTTTCAAAAATTTGCAGCTGATGCAAAAGACATCTTCAAAACATCTGACTTCTGGTTCTTCTAAAAAGCCAAGCAATGAAGATAATTAAATAAAGAACCATAAACATCTGACTTCTGGTTCTTCTAAAAAGCCAAGCAATGAAGATAATTAAATAAAGAACCATAAACATCTGACTTCTGGTTTTTCTAAAAAGCCAAGCAATGAAGATAATTAAATAAAGAACCATAAACATCTGACTTCTGGTTTTTCTAAAAAGCCAAGCAATGAAGATGATTAAATAAAGAACCATAAACATCTGACTTCTGGTTTTTCTAAAAAGCCAAGCAATGAAGATAATTAAATAAAGAACCATAAACATCTGACTTCTGGTTTTTCTAAAAAGCCAAGCAATGAAGATAATTAAATAAAGAACCATAAACATCTGACTTCTGGTTTTTCTAAAAAGCCAAGCAATGAAGATAATTAAATAAAGAACCATAAACATCTGACTTCTGGTTTTTCTAAAAAGCCAAGCAATGAAGATGATTAAATAAAGAACCATAAACATCTGACTTCTGGTTTTTCTAAAAAGCCAAGCAATGAAGATGATTAAATAAAGAACCATAAACATCTGACTTCTGGTTTTTCTGAAAAGCCAAGCAATGAAGATAATTAAATAAAGAACCATAAACATCTGACTTCTGGTTTTTCTAAAAAGCCAAGCAATGAAGATAATTAAATAAAGAACCATAAACATCTGACTTCTGGTTTTTCTAAAAAGCCAAGCAATGAAGATAATTAAATAAAGAACCATAAACATCTGACTTCTGGTTTTTTCTAAAAAGCCAAGCAATGAAGATAATCAAATAAAGAACCATAAATATCTGACTTCTGGTTTTTCTAAAAAGCCAAGCAATGAAGATGATTAAATAAAGAACCATAAACATCTGACTTCTGGTTTTTCTAAAAAGCCAAGCAATGAAGATAATTAAATAAAGAACCATAAACATCTGACTTCTGGTTTTTCTAAAAAGCCAAGCAATGAAGATAATTAAATAAAGAACCATAAACATCTGACTTCTGGTTTTTCTAAAAAGCCAAGCAATGAAGATGATTAAATAAAGAACCATAAACATCTGACTTCTGGTTTTTCTAAAAAGCCAAGCATTGAAGATAATTAAATAAAGAACCATAAACATCTGACTTCTGGTTTTTCTAAAAAGCCAAGCAATGAAGATAATTAAATAAAGAACCATAAACATCTGACTTCTGGTTTTTCTAAAAAGCCAAGCAATGAAGATAATCAAATAAAGAACCATAAACATCTGACTTCTGGTTTTTCTAAAAAGCCAAGCAATGAAGATAATTAGATAAAGAACCATAAACATCTGACTTCTGGTTTTTCTAAAAAGCCAAGCAATGAAGATAATTAGATAAAGAACCATAAACATCTGACTTCTGGTTTTTCTAAAAAGCCAAGCAATGAAGATAATTAAATAAAGAACCATAAACATCTGACTTCTGGTTTTTCTAAAAAGCCAAGCAATGAAGATAATTAGATAAAGAACCATAAACATCTGACTTCTGGTTTTTCTAAAAAGCCAAGCAATGAAGATAATTAAATAAAGAACCATAAACATCTGACTTCTGGTTTTTCTAAAAAGCCAAGCAATGAAGATAATTAAATAAAGAACCATAAACATCTGACTTCTGGTTTTTCTAAAAAGCCAAGCAATGAAGATAATTAAATAAAGAACCATAAACATCTGACTTCTGGTTTTTCTAAAAAGCCAAGCAATGAAGATAATTAAATAAAGAACCATAAACATCTGACTTCTGGTTTTACTAAAAAGCCAAGCAATGAAGATCATTAAATAAAGAACCATAAACATCTGACTTCTGGTTTTTCTAAAAAGCCAAGCAATGAAGATAATTAGATAAAGAACCATAAACATCTGACTTCTGGTTTTTCTAAAAAGCCAAGCAATGAAGATAATCAAATAAAGAACCATAAACATCTGACTTCTGGTTTTTCTAAAAAGCCAAGCAATGAAGATAATTAAATAAAGAACCATAAACATCTGACTTCTGGTTTTTCTAAAAAGCCAAGCAATGAAGATAATTAAATAAAGAACCATAAACATCTGACTTCTGGTTTTTCTAAAAAGCCAAGCAATGAAGATAATCAAATAAAGAACCATAAACATCTGACTTCTGGTTTTTCTAAAAAGCCAAGCAATGAAGATAATTAGATAAAGAACCATAAACATCTGACTTCTGGTTTTTCTAAAAAGCCAAGCAATGAAGATAATTAGATAAAGAACCATAAACATCTGACTTCTGGTTTTTCTAAAAAGCCAAGCAATGAAGATAATTAAATAAAGAACCATAAACATCTGACTTCTGGTTTTTCTAAAAAGCCAAGCAATGAAGATAATTAAATAAAGAACCATTAGGTTTCTTTTGACCAGTGTTTTTCAATTCCTTGTATGGTTATCTGAATTTTTTAAAACAACGCCTCAGACTTATCTCATCCAATGATATCTGTACTGCAAAAGTAACGCAATGTTCAGCGTACTGATGGGATACTGCACACATAATCTGGGGTGCATCTACAAATGGCTTGAGGAGGGCATAACATGAGGTGAATACGGGATGAATTGCAGCTTTTGCTATCTTTCCCATGTTAATTAAGGGCCTAGAAACACCAGTGCACATACATATGAGTCTTCACAAGCAAATGACTAGATCCAGTAGAAATTGTATGTATTTCATTATTAAGATTATGAAAAAGTCAGTGATTCAGTGTTGCTGCACACTTGCATTGAACAGTGATTCAGTGTTGCTGCACACTTGCAATGAACAGTGATTCAGTGTTGCTGCACACTTGCATTGAACAGTGATTCAGTGTTGCTGCACACTTGCAATGAACAGTGATTCAGTGTTGCTGCACACTTGCATTGAACAGTGATTCAGTGTTGCTGCACACTTGCATTGAACAGTGATTCAGTGTTGCTGCACACTTGCATTGAACAGTGATTCAGTGTTGCTGCACACTTGCATTGAACAGCTGCACATGGAGCTGGAACTCATTCCTGTGTTTGCGCTGAGCGTGCATTTTCATGTTTCCTTTCTGAGAGAAACTCTGGCGACAGAAAGGGCAAGAGAAGGGCCTGGCCCCAGTATGGGTGGCTATATGTCTTCTCAAGTTGTAGGAATTGTGGCACTTCAATCCACACAACTGGCAAGTCAGTCCGTCCACCCCCATGAACCGTCCTTCGTAAGAAGAGTCCAGAGCTGCCAGCCGACCTCCGTCATCGCTCTGACTAGATTCTGCAAACAAGCAGAGGAAATGCTGGCATTAGATTAGATTGCGTCATTAGATTACATAGTGTCACCAGATTAGACGATGTCATTAGATTAGATTCTGTCATTAGATTAGATTGTGCCATTGGATTAGACTGTGTCATTAGATTAGATTGTGTCATTGGATTAGATTGTGTCATTAGATTAGATAGTGTCACTAGATTAGATTATTTCATTAGATTAGATTGTGTCATCAGATTAGATTGTGCCATTGGATTAGATTGTGTCATTAGATTAGATTGTGTCATTGGATTAGATGATGTCATTAGATTAGATTGCGTCATTAGATTACATAGTTTCACCCGATTAGACGATGTCATCAGATTAGATTCTGTCATTAGATTAGATTGTGCCTCGGATTAGACTGTGACATTAGATTAGATAGCGTCACCAGATTAGATTGTGCCATTGGATTAGATTGTGTCATTAGATTAGATTGTGTCATTAGATTAGATTGCGTCATTAGATTAGATTGTGCTGTTGGATTAGATTGTGTCATTAGATTAGATTGTGTCATTGGATTAGACTGTGTCATTAGATTAGTTCGTGTCATGAGAACAGATAAGTACAATTTATGTTAGTGACCTGTTTGTCTCACTCCTCACACCATATATTTTAGACAAAACATGTTTTAAGAAACCAAAAGCAGCCATCATAGACTAAGAATAAAAGAAATGTGTCTTCCCATCATTCAAAAATCCCTAAAAATAATCTAAAAGACTTCTATTGGCCCTATGTCCCTGTTTCAGCATGCAAAAGACTTCCCCTGCAATCCCTTTCAATACCCAGGCATTAGTGCCTGAGCGCCTCCTAGTGTAATCTAAGATTTTGTGACATCACAGTAACATGACATCATGGTGACGTTATTGACTCAAGCAACAGTTACTGCTGAGTGAATTCACAGGGAAGATGTCAAATGTTGCTGTTATTTTGCTAGTACTGGATGGATTTTAATGATTTAAGAAATAAGATCATCAGGGAGAACTCAGCTTTTCTCGGCAATGATTGAACTTTCCATATCTGTCACCAAAAATTGTGAAAGTACAATCGTTTTATGAGATATGAACCTACAGTCTTTACCAGTTCGTGAAAATTAAATGTGCGATAAAACAAATATAAACTGAACCCTCGGGCATCAGTGGACTCTAATTCCCCCTCGTGTGTGTTTGTGACTAATTCCGTTAGCCTCAGGAATTAGTCACCAACACATCCTCGGTGGAATTCACTAATGCCCTCGCTATCAGTTAATATTTGTATATGTCCCTGTTAAGGCACGGAAAAGACTTCTATTGAGCTCCATGTCCCTGTTTCAGCTTTGAAAAGATTTCTATTGAACTCTATGTACCAGTTTTGGCTTTGAAAATACTTCTATTGCACTAGAGCTATGTCCCTATTTCAGCACGGAAAAGACTTCTGTTGAGCTCTAGGTCCCTGTTTCGGCATGGAAAAATTAGAATGATAACTCAAAAACTTAAAAAATTGAAATAACTGAATAAATTTTTAAGAGAATTATTTTGTTTTTGTCGTAAAATTTTCTCTTAACCTTGCTCTTCAGTTTTATTGATAATTAAAAAAAAAAAGATTGTTCCTCAGGGGCACTGTGCGCTGCGGTACAGCGGGTTACTAGTCTCTTCTATAGTTAAGAAGAACACTGTACAACAGAGATGAATAACATTTGTGATTACTTTATTTGAAATATTTTCGATTACATGGCTTACAAACATGTAATAACAATTTGATGAGATTCAAATATAAATTAAAAGCTCAATAGAACATCTTATCAACTAAAATAAGTCGACCGAAACCAGATAAAATACGAAATGGTCAGTGATACCAACAGTTACTCAGGTCAACGAAAGAAATATGAAGGAACATTAAAGTGATTTCAAATACGCTATCCCAATCTCATCCAGTCAGACCTACTAAAAGAAATATGAAGGATCATTAAAGTGATTTGAAATACGCTATCACAATTTCATCCAGTCAGAGTGGTTATGGCATGTCTATTCAGCTTACTCCACAAAGAACAAATAAACCACGTAAGAAAATCATCAGACTTATAAATCTCATCCCCATCCCCCATGCAAGGCCTGGTCCAAAGTTGTCATGTCCTTATTGAAAAAGAGTTCTGTGCTTTTCCTCAACTGACAGATTCAAACTAGTGAACATGATTATTTGAGACAGACTGTCAAAATTGTTGGCAAGTTGGTTGCTAGGGTGATTACTAGGGTGTCTGCCACAGAGGGTTATTTCAAAAGAATCGTAAGTCAGATGATGTACACCCCTACAATTGGGCATGAGGCTTCATATGATAATGAGACTGTCGAAATGGTTTCTTGGTTGGTTTCCATGGTGGTTGCTAGGGTGATCACAGTGTAATTACAGGAGTGGGTTGCAGAGAAACTTTCAAAAACTCACTCATATAAAATTGATGCTTTTACTGGTGCAAAACTAATTGTTTTCCTAACAAAAATGTCCCAGCTGAGTCTTCATATTAAGTTGGGCCACAATTTTTTTCCAAAAAAGTCCAAGCTGGGTCTTTATATGTTGGATGACGAAGATTCCTGTGCATCCGGGTTCATCTTGCAGTGACTGAGATGTGACTTCATGTTGGACAGTTGGCTGAAGCCCCTTGAGCAGTACATGCATTTGTGGGGTCGTTCTCCTGTGTGTATGTAGACGTGTCTTTGCACGAGGCTCGGTGCCGTGAATTTCTTGCCACAGTAGGGGCAACAGTACCTGCGACCGTGTTCTGTATTCTCCACATTGAAATGGTGAACCATTGTGTTAGGAGCCACCGGGCGCCCCCTAGAGGGAGATTGAGATCCAAAAGACGAATCAAAAGATTGTTGGCGGGAAGATTGGGGGTTCAGTGGCATTTCTGAAAGATTGTTGACAGTGTAGTCATGGCAACCACCTTGGAAAGCGTTTTGACTGGTTGCCACGGTGACGTCCATACTGAAGCTCTGATGGCTGCTAGTTGTATTGTTGACATTCTTTCTATGCTTATTGGCTTTCCTAGTTCGACCATCTTTGTTGCTATGGCAGTTGCCAGGGTTGTTGCCCAGGCTGTTGCTAGGGTGGTTGTCAAGGTCAGTTGCCATGACATTTCCACATGCTTTTATCGTTCCACTCTTCACCAGGGCCTGCCATCTCAGCACCGATTCGTCATCTGAAGCAGCAGGAAAAAAGCCATCGTCATATGGTTTGTCAATGTCAGAATCAGCGCAGCATGTCTACTCATGGTGTGGTATTACTGTGGTATAATAACGGACTTATAATACTAGTAAGATTTCATTGTGCCATGATATGTAATATAGGCCTAAGACAGGAAAAAGCAGCACACCAATGACACAGTGGCATGTTTAATGATTTTGTATTCTTATTGCGTTAATGTTACTACTGTTCTAGTGCTATGAAAACTGCCCTTTTTGAAATCACACTATTATGTAAGGTGGGGAGGGGGTTAAACATCAATGGATTTAGCTTAAAATTGACCTGCATGGTATGTTCACATAGGATGTCCATCAATTGGTTCACTAGCTTCATTCAAGAAAAAGTCCAAACAAGAATCCAAGGACTCAATGGCCGAGCTAAGCCAGCTACAGCATAGAGCATACAAGTGCTTTGTGACCATGAGCACAAGCATACAACTTGCATATTCACAAAAGCTTCTATTTGTGCCTCCCCCAGTAATTGTTGATACCTTAGGTTAATTCATTATGGATTAGAATAAATTCTTCTCAATTCTAAATAAAGTTAAAAAAAGTTTCATGGAACTGGTAAAGTCACAATAATTCCGATTGACATTGACAACAATTGCACAAATTGAACACAAAGAATAATAGAACATGATATGGAAGTGACTTCAAAATTGTTCTGAGCAACAGAGTGGAATAACTGATAGTAAATTCACAAGAAAATCAACCCAAGTTCTTTACTAAACAACATGTATAAGGTGTGGCAGAAAAAAAACTTGCACTATACATGGTCTCAAACAGGCCCTACCAGACCAATCAAAATGTTATATTGAACTATCTAGTAATTGGAATGTTCAGTCAACTGCATCAACAAATGCTGACAAGGTCAATATAATTGATTTAGTGTAAAATTAAAGCTATATTACTTCCTTGACTGTTCAAATGCATGGGCTGTGCTCCTGAGTTTGCTGGTCTATTTGGCATCTATAGACCCAAGACATTTTGCAGAAAGTAAAAGTTTAAGGAAAGGGAGATAGTAAAGTAAAGAGATAATCTAAAAGTTTCAGTCCAATATTTTTTCAACTGGTCATAATTTCCAATTGGTCTGCGAAAACGGGGTGATGGCTCCCATCCTCGAATAAAAATGACAGAAGAATATTAATGCTAGGGCATGTACAAGCTTTTGATCTGAACATTTGAAACCTGGTTTACTTCTGTTGAAGGGATTATATGACATATCCCCAAGATTGGGACATTAAAACAATTGAAGTTCAAACCCAAGACTGATGTCGCAGCCAATCTCTTAAATCGTGCAATAAATTTCAAAATCAGGCATGACTATTTCTCCTAAAGGCAAACTATTTCAACTGTTGGCAAATTATTTCCCCTTTGGGTAAAATTCTTCAATTTTGCCCAAAGGGGCAATTTGCTATGAAAACTATTGGCAAACTTTGCCCATCTCTAATGGGCCACTTAGAACATTAACAAATAGTTAAATCATGCCCAATCCTGCAATTGTCGCCTACCGTCGATGTTAAAATGCAGGGCACAGCAGCGGAAATGCAGGATTAGATATTTTTGCGATCTGCGAGACTTCTAATAAAGATGCAGCCTTCAATTTTTACCGTTAAATTCAGCTTGAAAAACAGTGCCGCCGGTAAGTGAAACACATGATATTGTGCCATTGCATCAATGCTAAACATGCTCAACCAAACTGCTTGTGGAAGCACAAATTCTCATCAGATGAGAGGAAAACATATTGGGTCATAAAGGCCGATATGTGAGGCATGTGGGATAACAATGGTTGCCAATTTTCTTTGCTGTAGTCAGAGTTAGATACGGGTAAAAGTCTTTGATAAGTAAGTGAACCACCCTTCCCAATGAAATAAAATTGGGCCTGTGTTTCACTTACTTATCAAAGACTTTGACCCATACCTAGCTCCAACTAGAGCAAAGAAAATTGGCAACCATTGTTATCCCACATGCCTCACATACTGGCCTTTATGACCCAATATGCTTTCCTCTCATCCGATGAGAATTCATGCACACAAAACCAAAAGGAGAGGACATTGAACCCTATGTAAGCCCCTTAATGTGCAACTCAAAGTGCTCCCAAAGTAACCCGATACAGCGTCTATATCTTCTTATTGGGAGTGTCTATATCTTCTCAGTGCAAGTGTCTATATCTTCTCAGTGGGAGTGTCTATATCTTCTCAGTGGGAGTGTCTATATCTTCTTATTGGGAGTGTCTATATCTTCTTATTGGGAGTGTCTATATCTTCTCAGTGGGAGTGTCTATATCTTCTTGGTGGGAGTGTCTATATCTTCTTCTTGGGAGTGTCTATATCTTCTTATTGGGAGTGTCTATATCTTCTTAGTGGGAGTGTCTATATCTTCTTTGTGGGAGTGTCTATATCTTCTCAGTTGGAGTGTCTATATCTTCTCAGTGGGAGTGTCTATATCTTCTCAGTGGGAGTGTCTATATCTTCTTATTGGGAGTGTCTATATCTTCTCAGTGGGAGTGTCTATATCTTCTCAGTGGGAGTGTCTATATCTTCTCAGTGGGAGTGTCTATATCTTCTTGGTGGGAGTGTCTATATCTTCTTATTGGGAGTGTCTATATCTTCTTATTGGGAGTGTCTATATCTTCTCATTGGGAGTGTCTATATCTTCTTATTAGGAGTTTCTATATCTTCTCAGTTGGAGTGTCTATATCTTCTCATTGGGAGTGTCTATATCTTCTCAGTGGGAGTGTCTCTTTCTTCTCAGTTGGAGTGTCTATATCTTCCAAATGAGAGTGTCTATATCTTCTCAGTGGGAGAGTCTATATCTTCTTTGTGGGAGTGTCTATATCTTCGTATTGGGAGTGTCTATATCTTCTCAGTGGGAGTGTCTATATCTTCTTGGTGGGAGTGTCTACATCTTCTCAGTTGGAGTGTCTATATCTTCTCAGTGGGAGTGTCTATATCTTCTTATTGGGAGTGTCTATATCTTCTCAGTTGGAGTGTCTATATCTTCTTATTGGGAGTGTCTATAATCTTCTTCTTGGGAGTGTCTATATCTTCCAAATGAGAGTGTCTATATCTTCTTATTGGGAGTGTCTATATCTTCTCAGTGGGAGTGTCTATATCTTCCAAATGAGAGTGTCTATATCTTCTTATTGGGAGTGTCTATATCTTCTTATTGGGAGTTTCTATATCTTCTCAGTGGGAGTGTCTATATCTTCCAAATGAGAGTGTCTATATCTTCTTATTGGGAGTGTCTATATCTTCTTATTGGGAGTGTCTATATCTTCTCAGTGGGAGTGTCTATATCTTCCCAATGAGAGTGTCTATATCTTCTTATTGGGAGTGTCTATATCTTCTTAGTGGGAGTGTCTATATCTTCCAAATGAGAGTGTCTATATCTTCTTATTGGGAGTGTCTATATCTCCTCAGTGGGAGTTTCTATATCTTCCCAATGAGAGTGTCTATATCTTCTTAGTGGGAGTGTCTATATCTTCTTATTGGGAGTGTCTATATCTTCTCAGTGGGAGTGTCTATATCTTCCAAATGAGAGTGTCTATATCTTCTTATTGGGAGTGTCTATATCTTCTCAGTGGGAGTGTCTATATCTTCTTATTGGGAGTGTCTATATCTTCTTATTGGGAGTGTCTATATCTTCTTATTGGGAGTGTCTATATCTTCTTGGTGGGAGTGTCTATATCTTCTTATTGGGAGTGTCTATATCTTCTTATTGGGAGTGTCTATATCTTCTCAGTGGGATATCTTCTCAGTGGGAGTGTCTATATCTTCTTGGTGGGAGTGTCTATATCTTCTTGGTGGGAGTGTCTATATCTTCTCAGTGGGAGTGTCTATATCTTCTTATTGGGAGTGTCTATATCTTCTCAGTGGGAGTGTCTATATCTTCTCAGTGGGAGTGTCTATATCTTCTTAGTGGGAGTGTCTATATCTTCTTGGTGGGAGTGTCTATATCTTCTCAGTGGGAGTGTCTATATCTTCTCAGTGGGAGTGTCTATATCTTCTCAGTGGGAGTGTCTATATCTTCTCAGTGGGAGTGTCTATATCTTCTTATTGGGAGTGTCTATATCTTCTCAGTGGGAGTGTCTATATCTTCTCAGTGGGAGTGTCTATATCTTCTCAGTGGGAGTGTCTATATCTTCTCAGTGGGAGTGTCTATATCTTCTCAGTGGGAGTGTCTATATCTTCTTGGTGGGAGTGACCCTGGTAGGGTTCATCTTGCATATGCGCATGTGGTTCTGCAGATGGCTCTTCTGAGTCAGCCCTCGATTGCAGTAACAACAAACGAACGGTTTCTCCCCGGTGTGTACCAAAACATGTCGTGACAAGTGAGCGGGAGTTTGGAATTTCTTTCCGCACGCTAAACACACTTTGCCACGTCCTCCTCCAGGGGGCGTTCCAGGGGGCGCCACCAATTGCTGGGCTGAAACAAGCAGATCAGCCGTTTTAGTAATCAACCATGTGATGATTTCAATCTTAACTAGTGCTTAAATTTACTAACATAGTCCTCTAAATCTCACACCTCCTTACACCTGACTCTGGTTTGTTTTGGGTTTACTCTCTCTGCCCTTTGCCAGGTCAGGTTCTTTGTTGATCTCAATACTTTGTAATGCACCAGACGATTTGCTGTATTTTTTCTCTTGTAATTTTATATGTAATTGTCTCGTTCTTGTTCTCCACTGATCTAATTCGTTTTGTGCTGGTGAAATGTCTAACATTTAAGATTTTTATTAGATAATGCTGTCCGGGACCCAGTAAATCCTCGCCCAATCCTTCCGACGCTTTCGTGAGGGACACCCCTGTCAAAGTGCTGTTACATAGAATCTCCAGCTGAATTCTTTAAGGAATTCACCGTGGTCCTGGGTATAATACGTGACAGGTTCGTAACATATAAATAACTACATCTTTAATTTTTCTAGTTGAAAATATGTATATGGTGCTGTGAGAAAGTTAATATTATTACTCTGCATTCTGCAATATGCGAAGTCTTCCAGGGATTGCTGAAGGACGCCAATGGACAGAGATTAGCACTTCTCAAAGAATTCAGCGGCCAGACTTTGATACCCCTACCGGCTAATATTGCAGTTAAATCTTGGCTTGCTTCATCACTGCTGGGCAAGCTCAACACACATTCCCTGGCCATCCTACTCACCCAAACTATCCACCTATCCTTATTTTTCTGTCCAACCTTACTTGTACCAGCTTATGAACTTATTAATCATCTCTTATTTACGAGTTCTATGCCACTTCAAAATTGTCACCAGGATTGCATGGATCTCTCAAAAGCTCCCAAATCAGACATTAAATTTTTCTCACAAAAGTATTCTCCTGCTTTCAATAATGAAACTACACAAGTAAAACTTTGGGAACCTCTAAACCGCCATCATAGGCCAATTGTTTCACCATATTTTTAATTCTACAAGAAAGTTTATTCTTAATATATTTAGTACGAAACCAAATGGTGCTACATGCTCAGTGCTCACAGATGCACTGCAGCACACCTGGCGGTGGAGGGGTCAACTATCTTCATTCTCACATTCTGTACCATTCATTCACTTCCACACATGACATTGCAGCTTAGTAGTTTGATGGATTTTAATTGTTTCATACGTAAACTTTTAAATGCATTTCACTTAAAACATCAGAGGCTACACATTTCACATTTAACGACAAAGTGGAACATGAATTTCCAAATTAAAGCATCATTTTAACCTCCACAATCCACATCTTTCCACTTCCTCCATTTTACCCTACATCTACAACATTTACACCTAAATTGCACATTATTTCACCATTTCCACTTTCATTATCATCAAATGGCTCTATTACTTTGTATACATATTGCATACATCATATATATACAACAAAAGATCATAGCTACGCATCATACGTATCTCTTCACATACATTTTAGATGCATGAAGACTGATAGACACAAATTAGCATAAAAACCTATCTTTCATTAATTTTTCACCATGGGCAATTACTAGTGTAACATATACCATTAGCACTTGGTTATTTTTGCAATACAAAAATGCTCCATTCATCACTTGTAACCTGCACTACCTTAACCCATCTACATTATACAGCAAAATGAGAATTAAAATGACTCTGTGCTTGGAGTATCACTAATTTTCACATAATATTATGACTGATCATCTATCTACAGTTCATCCCACTTCAAGAATATTCTTACTAGCAACTTCCTTCTGCCCAGGGGCGTCAGTTTCATTTTAAAGTGGTGGGGCAAATTGGGCAAAAGCCTTCACTGAAGGCTCAATCCCAGTTAAATGGGCAAATTCCAGTATAAAAAAAAGCGAAAAAGTGACCATCACGGAAGTGGAAATTTTTGCTCAATATCTTTTACAAATTGTCAAAAGGTGCAGTTTCTGAAATATCTTTCACTAATCTTAACATTTATTTTTCAACTTTCCAATGCAATTTTACAGGTTAAAATGAGAAATGGTAACGTAATTTACACTGTTTAGAACAAATTTACACAAATTTGGATACTTTTTCCCTTCTCAGTGCAAAAATAATCATCACAAATTCATGAAATTTACCAGATGATCTCAGGCATCAAGGGCCTACAAAAATAAAAAATAATTGTTTTTCTATCTCTATTGGTCTTTCTGTAGGCTATGGTAACGTAATTTACATCTAAAAACGACAAAATCACTTTTCTACCTTCTTTAGCCTCCTGTGAAGTGAGTTTTCATTATATTTCAAAACCGTAAATTGAACCAAAAACTAGACTTTTCACACTTGGCAATGAAGTTCTTATATTTAAGAATTGGCAAATATTAACATGATTAAAGTGGCCTTGAATCTTGGTAACGTAATTTACAAGAATTATGTGACTTTTTTAAATAACCCTAAAAACGTATTTATAGATTTTTAAAAAAGTTATGAATTTTTTTTATGAAGGACATTATAGTTAGGCACATTTCCATTCATTTCTCAAGTCAATACCAGCAAAAATAGTGCCACAGCTTCATATTATATGAAACCACACAGCCATTGGACATGCCATTTTCCCGTTTTTCGGCAATTCAACATGGAATTTACCCCAGTTCCTATCACATATTACATGTATATTGCATATGACTAAATTTCTATATAAGTATTCTAAATAACTGCCAAATTTCAAAATTGTAAAATGATTTTACTAGAAATGACAGCCAATACTCCTTGAACATTCTTTATTTTTGGAATTTGCCCGTTTAACTGGGATTGAGCCTGAAGTGTGTCCCTGCGAAAGTCTAGAATTTTTTCCTCAAAAACACCCATTTTTTGGCCAAAAAGTGGTGGGGCAAATGCCCCATCAGCCCCACCCACACTGACGCCACTTTTCTGCCATATTTCAATGAATGAAGCACGATTCAATCGTTGTGAGTCGCTCCCTCTTGTATATACTACCAGGACTGCAGATTGCAGTCTGTACATTTTCTATGAATACATTTATGCGAAAGGTGCAAAATCCATGCGCCTAACTAGTAGACAAAACGCATACAACTGCAAAACAATTATGCAATGAGATCTAGTAAGTATTGAAGTACCTAGTATCCTATCTCTCGTTTATACTGACCAATCATCACTCCCTGCTCCAACTAGTGGATTAACTTATGCAATTGCAAAAGAATAATGAAATGAGGCTCAATAAGTATTGAAGTAATAAAAGACATGTTTTGACAACTCAAACGGCCTCCATACCGCCATTAGATCTCTGTATTATTGGAAGACATCGCAAAGATCATCTGCACTCGACAGCTGTCTCAGCCAAGAAAACAGTTCAAATCATTAGTCTGGAAGTTTACCGTCACATGAGGACTATTGCAATTGTAGCCAAGTCTTGGCCCTGAAAGGAAGATCGAGTTTGTGGGGTTGATCAACCAGGTACCCGAAAAAACTCACCAGCATGTCAGCAGCTGGACTGACTTGGCCCAATTTAGCAAAGTCATCAGCATCTCATGACATCTAGAGGCCTGACAGAGACAGTTGAGACCCTGATACATTTCTAGCCAAGTTAGGCAGTGATAGCAGCAACAGTTATCTTTTAATTGCCCATCAAATATGATACTGAGCACTGACAGGGTCTTTGTCAGGATAGGACCTCTGATAGGATCATGGGTCAGTCAAGACAGTGCTGAGATGAATCCTCTGGAGCTGAAGAAATCGTAGTCCTCAGCGCATGGTAAACTCCCCGACTGCTGATAGCCAAGGAGAAGGTGAAGCCAGTGTTGGCTCAGTTCTCACTCATGTAGTGTTAACCCAGCTATTAGAGATTACTTTTCGATCTTTGTTCTGAGCAACTAGAATTTTCTGTTTTGAACAAGTAATTAGTGACAACGAGAACTTCAAATGGTCAACACAATTGACACTTAAATATGCCACTTGAGACCTTGAGAAAGACCTCCTGGATATCTAGCAAAGAGGCTTGGCCCTTGTAGAAACATCGAGCGATATCTTACGCACTTGTTGACTAAGATGCATTGGTCAGGTACACCAATGATTTCAAAATCATTCCATTCTACAATCAGCCTTTAACATTACGAGCATTATATCAGATAGAAATCGTCAATGACAGAACATTCAGCTATTTCTCAATGTAGCAATATCAAAAGTAACAAGAACAGTTTATTGTAAACCTACATTTTTATTTACAACAAAACAACACCAAATGTGTTATTCTTAGAATTAGGTTGTTACAAAATATAGCAATAGTTAGTTCATATTTCGAACCATCAGCAGTGGAACGAATTAAGTCTTTAATTTGTGGTATCTTACGAATATTCATGATAAACTTTCAGATCAAGAAAATTATTAAGTTATCGACCAGAAGTATATCGTATAATCTTGGAACTATCTCCGATAAATCACTGAACAGAAGTCAAGTTTCTGGACATAGCAACGAAAAACCAATACATATACCTTTCCTTTAACCAGTGATAACCATGTACATTTAAAATTACAACTAGAGGCAGTATTCACACATTATCACCGGTCCTTTCAACAAATCTACAATTGCAAATGTGAGCATAACAAAAATCCATGACTTGAATAAGTCATTAAACTATGTCTAGTTGCTGGAATCTTCCAACAACTTTCATCCATCCATAAAAATAACCAGCAATATAATAGGGCAATCTGACAATCACTGGTTATTTCAAAGTTTCTTGCAAATGAAAAAAATTATGAGAAAGCCTTAGAAAATTTTATAAAAATTTAGAATAAAAAACTTGAAGGAAATAATCCAGACAACTTGGCAGACATTCTTATGATTTATTACAATTATTTTTAATATAACAACCTCAACGGAGTCAACACTCCAATACTGACCCAAAAATCGTTGTTGAAGTCAACATGTCATGATGTGTTTGACAAACTGCAATAGGTCTCACAGGAGAGCATAAAAAGAGCATCATTTTCAAGGACAATCAATTGCGGATGAGGCATGTATGCAATTTGGTTGCCTTCATCGTTGGCCTGTTGTCAAGATTGAACACAAAAGATTCCAAGTATGACAAAGTGTGTCTCAGACATTTCGGGTATTGAATATTGAACAACCAATAGACGGACATTAAACAAGACAGCAGTAGTAGAATATCTACACCGTCATCTTTCATATTCAAATCCATCATTTTTTGTCCGTCGATCCATAGTTCAGCGGAAGAGCTGTCCAGCGCACTTTGCCCCCGGATGACCAGTTGAGGTGAAGGGAAGTTGGGATCCTAAAGAGTAAGAAGAAATAAATAATTACTAGAGATATAGCCTACAAGAGATAAAAATATCCTAATATAATTTATATTAAATGGGATTTAAGTAAATGTTTTGTGATTTTAATGGCTGAAATCTTGATTAAATAGGAGATGTTAATAGCAAAGTGAAGACATCAACATAAAATTGATGCTAAATTCACTATTTTTTTATGATTGTGAAGTACGCATATGCCTATGAATAAGTTTATTTCACTTTACATCAGTGTATTAAAAATAATATACAATACCATGGTCCTTCTGTACACAAATTGGAAAGAAAAAATACGGGAGAATATAAGATAATAAGCCAAGCAGCCAACATAAATTATTGCAAGATGAAATTATATACCTGATTGAGGAGGAAGAGTCGTTCGTCGTCTTCCTTCAACAAAGCTGGCAGCTTCAACAAAGAAGCGTTCATTCGAAGCCCTACACCAAGAAAAAATAGAACCATTTGAATCCAATATTTGGCCATTAATTAGAGGATTTTTAATGAAGAATAAGAATACTACACTACTACAGTCAAATAAGTAAACTGTATGGAGTGGTTACAACTTCAGATTGCAGTTCAAATGTCTCTGATAGTTAGCGTAACAATTTTTCAGAGGGACTGAGTTGGCAGTTTAACTTCATCTTCACACTGGTAATAATTTGCAGCTCAGTTATTAACAGGTCTTCAATAATGAAGAAATGGACTTACTTCCCCTGCAGATTTCTGGCTGGGAATTTATAACCAGATAGATAGATAGATAGATAGATAGATAGTTAGATAGATAGATAGATAGATAGATAGATAGAAGAAAGCGACTTACTTCTCCTGCAGGTTTCTGGCTGGGAATTTATAAATGCCTCCAGATCTGATAGATAGATAGATAGATAGATAGATAGATAGATAGATAGATAGATAGAAGTAAGCCACTTACTTCTCCTGCAGGTTTCTGGCTGGGAATTTATAAATGCCTCCAGATCTGATAGATAGATAGATAGATAGATAGATAGATAGATAGATAGATAGATAGATAGATAGATAGATAGATAGATAGATAGAAAAAAGAGACTTGCTTCTCCTGCAGGTTTCTGGCTGGGAATTTATAAATGCCTCCAGATCTGATAGATAGATAGATAGATAGATAGATAGATAGATAGATAGATAGATAGATAGATAGATAGATAGATAGATAGATAGAAAAAAGAGACTTACTTCTCCTGCAGGTTTCTGGCTGGGAATTTATAAATGCCTCCAGATCTGATAGATAGATAGATAGATAGATAGATAGATAGATAGATAGATAGATAGATAGATAGATAGATAGAAGAAAGCGACTTACTTCTCCTGCAGGTTTCTGGCTGGGAATTTACAAATGCCTCCAGATCTACCCCTTGCTCCATTTCACTGATGCTCTCAAATATGCGCTCAGCATTTTCCCGGACGTTCAGAAGGAGGTTGTGGCCGAACAGCAGTTCCATCTCATAGAGGATCTAAAATACAGAGAAATCACAAGTCACATATTATGGCTGTGTTGTGCTGTGTTGCTCTGGTAACTAAGGTGTGTGATCCGAGCAGGAAGATTACATACCACAGATCACACTCTGTGGTGGCTGATAATGCAGTTGATGGGATATAAATAAAAAATTCCCTAAAGGCCCAAAATCTTGTGTCAGGGGATTTATATATTTTTTTAAAACATGTAATTTAGAAGTTTCTCTAAATCATATCAACTAATTTAGAAGTTACACTAAATCATATACAACTAATTTAGAAGTTACACTAAATCATATCAACTAATTTAGAAGTTACACTAAATCATATCTGGTCTGTGAGCAGTCGCCCCCCCCCCAATCATCCCCTTATCAGCCTGGTATTTTGCCCCTCCGCTCCACTCATTTCAAGAGTATTATTCTTATTAAACAAATAGTTCTGACCTACCAGATTGGGCTGCATCAGGAAGGGGTACTTTTCCAGGAGTTGAGCGCTGTCTAATTCTTCATAGTCCAGTTTCCGTTTTGGTAAAGTCCTCAGCATGCACTCCTTAATCTTGCTGTGGTCGGGATCGGCTTGCTGGAGTTCCTCTATTAATGCAACATGCTGTATGTCCATGCTGAATTCATCATCAACTGTTTCATTGCTGGGTGCCTATACAAGTTGAAAATGCAAACTAACAAACTATTTCTTTCTCTGATACAGCAATTCATTTGAATGCAATAAAGATTTTTTGCGGAATAAGGACATTTTAAATCGATAAATAATTTCAGTGAGATCAAAATCGATTTGCAAACTTAAATCATGTAATTAGTGAATTCAATGTGATGAATCAATAACAGAACTTAGCAACCTAACAAATAAATTCCCCTCCTATATTCTTCAATTAACTTACATATTTCGTTTTGACTTTAGTGATCCGCTCTTTGCCCTCCTTCTACAGTCTTCAATTAAGTTACGTATTTCTTTGATCCCCTCATTCCCATCCTATATTCTTCAATCAATTTACGTGTTTCCTTTTGACTTTAGTGATCTGCTCATTCCCCTCCTTCTACAGTCTTCAATTAAGTCACGCGTTTCCTTTTGACTGTAGTTATCTGCTCATTCCCTTTCTATATTCTTCAATCAACTTACGTATTTCCTTTTGACTTTAGTAATGCGCTCATCCCCCTCCTCAGGTTGGTTCTGTGGCCGTCCACCAGGGGCGTGCTTCCTCTTCATTAGAAGGACCGTCTCATCTGAAATCTTCGGCCGCCTTTCTTTCTTCATCTTATTGATCAGACAATCTTTCAGAGTCCTCTACAAAGGAGAAATTACAGTAATTGTCATTTCCAATAAAAAGATCAACATCACCACTGCTGTAGATTTTTTTGTAATAAGAAATTGAAATTGTGATATTTTCTGCAGGTTACATTATCATGCGTTACATTAGTCCCCCTGACATTTCCTCTCTCTGCGCCCGTCAACTTGAAACACACCAAAGTACCTGCAACTATTTCACTTATGACAACTTTCTAAATTCAAAAACACTTTAAAAGTATGTTTTTATGACACAAATCAAACAATATACCATCAAAATGGTTTTGATTGGCAAATAACAACGTACACGTCCTGTTTCACTCTTATTAAATAATACACCACCCAAATGTTTTATAACCAATTAAATAATACACCACCCAAATGTTTTATAACCGATTTGACAGGCAAATAACCATGTACATATCCTGTTTCACTCTGATCTGTTTTATATGTT
Organism: Platynereis dumerilii; assembly: GCA_026936325.1. Taxonomy (NCBI): domain Eukaryota; kingdom Metazoa; phylum Annelida; class Polychaeta; order Phyllodocida; family Nereididae; genus Platynereis; species Platynereis dumerilii. The sequence continues at coordinate 433,256 of JAPTHN010000004.1, forward strand.
TCACTCTGATCTGTTTTATAACCAATTAGACAAATAACTACTAGCATATCCTGTTTCACTCTGATCTGTTTTATAACCAATTAGACAAATATCTACTAACAAATAATCTGTTTCACTCTGATTTGTTTTATAACCAATTAGACAAATAACTACTAACATATCCTGTTTCACTCTGGTTGTTTTATAACCAATTAGAGAAATAACTACTTACATATCCTGTTTCACTCTGGTTGTTTTATAACCAATTAGAGAAATAACTACTTACATATCCTGTTTCACTCTGGTTGTTTTATAACCAATTAGAGAAATAACTACTTACATATCCTGTTTCACTCTGGTCTGTTTTATAACCAATTAGACAAATAACTACTAGCATATCCTGTTTCACTTTGATCTGTTTTATAACCAATTAGAGAAATAATTACTTACATATCCTGTTTCACTCTGGTCTGTTTTATAACCAATTAGACAAATAACTACTTACATATCCTGTTTCACTCTGGTCTGTTTTATAACCAATTAGACAAATAACTACTAGCATATCCTGTTTCACTCTGGTCTGTTTTATAACCAATTAGACAAATAACTACTTACATATCCTGTTTCACTCTGGTCTGTTTTATAACCAATTAGACAAATAACTACTTACATATCCTGTTTCACTCTGATCTGTTTTATAACCAATTAGACAAATAACTACTTACATATCCTGTTTCACTCTGATCTGTTTTATAACCAATTAGAGAAATAACTACTTACATATCCTGTTTCACTCTGATCTGTTTTATAACCAATTAGACAAATAACTACTTACATATCCTGTTTCACTCTGATTTGTTTTATAACCAATTAGACAAATATCTACTTACATATCCTGTTTCACTCTGATTTGTTTTATAACCAATTAGAGAAATAACTACTTACATATCCTGTTTCACTCTGGTCTCGGAGAAAAGGATATTTCATGATGAGCGCAGAACAGACATCATGATACTGGTATCGGGATGGATATCTGAAAAGATGTAAATATATACACGGTAAGGCCACACTTAATTGATCTTTAGCTTCTCGGATCCTCTCATGGCACTTTTTCTAGGGTCGGTCGGTAGGACAAAAAAAAAAAAGGTAAAAAAAAATTTTTTTATAATGTCAAAAAAAAATAAAAAATTTTTTTTTGCAATTTTTTTTTTCCATCGGCAGGAAATCTATTGTGTCGGCGGGTCCGCAAAGCTAAGAATCAATTATGTGTGGCCTTATTTGAAGTGTGAACATTCGCAGTATCATATTAAAACTTGCATTGGACAAGGTTGACCTGTTTTTGTTTTTAATGTGATGCTTCTAGAATGCCAACATTAAATAGGTTTAGCATTTCATGAATATTTTTTGTTTTGCCTTCCATGAATTAATTGGTTGGTCCTTGGGTAAATTTAGTATCACCTTCAATGAATTTAAATAGCTTTCACCTCAATCAAAATGAAGGGATTTCAACTTACAGAGTGTACCTGGTGATGTCATCGTACAGAGCTCGCATCAAAGCAGCTCGGACTGGAGACTTGGTCGGTCGCTTGAACTCTTCGTCCTGTGCTTCTAGAGCTCTTGCAACTTGAGGGGGGAAGGAGGGCAATTCGTAGCGGACTGGCCACGGAATTCTCGCTTCTTCTTCTCGTGGGGAAATTTCGTACGCAATCGCTTGTTCAGTTTCTGGAATACAAGCAGGGTGCCCACTCACAATAGAGTAAAATATTACAGGAGTACAGGATTTTTATTCCAAACATATACATTACAGGGACTTTTTTCTGAATTATTTGTAATTCAGCCAAGACTAATATGGAAAGAAACTGGGTCAAATATCACTGGGGTTCATCTCTAAATAAGGTCAAAGGACACAAAAGTCAAAGGGTGTCCACACCAGCCTACTTGGAGGTCACACACCAGGATATTTACAAAACAAATCAAAAGACACTGGGAATTACTGGGACTACAAATCATCAGGTTATAAATATCAAGGAGGCCAATTGACATCAAGGAATTACAGGATTGCGTTATCTATAAAGAGAGAGTGGGCACCCTGCAAAACCTCTAAGTTTGTGCTAACTTGAAGAAGTTAAGATACTAATTAACTTTCCCAATATGGTGCTTCATTCATAACAACACATAAGTAAATCCAGACCATGACAAGTTTCTTTAGCAATGATAAAGAGTTCTAAGTCATAGGCTTAAACCATTCAAGGTAGAGAAATTACAAGACAACAAATCAAGTGAGTTTCAGACAAGTTTTATTTTAAAAATCAACCAAGTTCAAAGCCACAAAAGGGCTTTGGGCTTGCAGGTCCTTGTACATTCACTCTTCAGATAATACAGGTTTATCTAATGTATGTCTTTTTGTGGTTGAAGAGATTACTGCGATTGGCGAACATTTTGTATTTTGGACATCTTCCAGGCAAACAATCTAATGCTTTGCTTTCTTGTGGGTGAACAGACTGCTACGACTGGCGAACACTTTGCCACAAGAATCGCACTGGTGAGAGGAGGAGCTGAGGTGCAGGGCCATGTGCTCAGCCAGGTACACAGGGTGCCCACCGAACATCGCGCAAAATATTATAGGAATATAGGAATTTTTTACCGTAAAATATAGGAAAATATAGGAGGTTTACGCCTACTTTAATGAGACAATATAGGAAATATACGACAGCGAAACCATCGGCAAATCACAGGATCGCTTCCACAATAAATCGAAAACTTCATGTCGATGACAAAAGCCTGCCTAAAAATTCATATATCTGGGGAGAAAAGACGCTTAAACTTTGTATCGAAGACAAAAACGTGCATATACGCGCAAAATATCTTGAAAACTTGAAAAATATAGGAATTTATAGGAATTTTGCCAAAATATAGGAAATTATAGGAGGCCTTAAAAAATATAGGAATTATAGGAAATATAGGAGGAGTGGGCACCCTGGGTACACTTTGTTCTTGTACTGTTTATGGCACACGCTGCAACTAAACCTCTCCGTGGAGCCACACGATTTCTCGTGCTTATTCTTGTTGGACAAACTCCTGAATGCTTTGGGGCATTTTCTCGTGCTTATTCTTGTTGGACAAACTCCTGAATGCTTTGGGGCATTTTCTCGTGCTTATTCTTGTTGGACAAACTCCTGAATGCTTTGGGGCATTTTCTCGTGCTTATTCTTGTTGGACAAACTCCTGAATGCTTTGGGGCATTTTCTCGTGCTTATTCTTGTTGGACAAACTCCTGAATGCTTTGGGGCATTTTCTCGTGCTTATTCTTGTTGGACAAACTCCTGAATGCTTTGGGGCATTTTCTCGTGCTTATTCTTGTTGGACAAACTCCTGAATGCTTTGGGGCATTTTCTCGTGCTTATTCTTGTTGGACAAACTCCTGAATGCTTTGGGGCATTTTCTCGTGCTTATTCTTGTTGGACAAACTCCTGAATGCTTTGGGGCATTTTCTCGTGCTTATTCTTGTTGGACAAACTCCTGAATGCTTTGGGGCATTTTCTCGTGCTTATTCTTGTTGGACAAACTCCTGAATGCTTTGGGGCATTTTCTCGTGCTTATTCTTGTTGGACAAACTCCTGAATGCTTTGGGGCATTTTCTCGTGCTTATTCTTGTTGGACAAACTCCTGAATGCTTTGGGGCATTTTCTCGTGCTTATTCTTGTTGGACAAACTCCTGAATGCTTTGGGGCATTTTCTCGTGCTTATTCTTGTTGGACAAACTCCTGAATGCTTTGGGGCATTTTCTCGTGCTTATTCTTGTTGGACAAACTCCTGAATGCTTTGGGGCATTTTCTCGTGCTTATTCTTGTTGGACAAACTCCTGAATGCTTTGGGGCATTTTCTCGTGCTTATTCTTGTTGGACAAACTCCTGAATGCTTTGGGGCATTTGCTGCACTTGTGGGGCCTGACGCCACTCTCCATGTTGACGTGATATTCGTAGTCACTTTTATAGACAAACGATTTGCCGCATTTGGTGCAAACGTAATTGGCAATGCCATCGTGAAGATTCAAGTGGTGCGACAAGCCAGATTTCGTCATGAACGATTTACCACACTGCGTGCATCGAAATTGTGCATTATCGTGAATAGTCGCAACATGATTGGTCAGCTCAGAGTTGTCTCTAAAAGTAGTCTGGCACGAAGCGCAACTGAATCGTCTGTCGTTAGTGTGGACGAAACGGTAATGTCTCTGCAAGTTGTACTTCTTGTTGAAGCTCTTCTCACATTTGGGGCAGGCGTAACCCTGTGCTGTCATGGTGACGTTCACTGCTGTGTCCTCAAAAACATCACCTGGTTCAAAAACATCACTTGGTTCAAAAACGTCACTTGGTTCAAAAACGTCACTTGGTTCAAAAACGTCACTTGGTTCAAAAACGTCACTTGGTTCAAAAACGTCACTTGGTTCAAAAACGTCACTTGGTTCAAAAACGTCACTTGGTTCAAAAACGTCACTTGGTTCAAAAACGTCACTTGGTTCAAAAACGTCACTTGGTTCAAAAACGTCACTTGGTTCAAAAACGTCACTTGGTTCACTCACTTCACCAAGTCCAGGTGCACTCTGTTCAGTCAGCTCACTAGGATCGATTGAGCCTGGTACAAAAGACACTGTGCCACCTCCTGGATCACTCCAAGCAGCAGATTTAATCACCTTTTTGACTTTTGGAGCATTTTGCATACCTGCAAAAAAATCAGACTTTTTCATGGAATATGAAGAAGTTAGCATAATATTTCAAAATATATAAGCCATAATAGACCCGCACCAGACATCTTCTTAAATCTAAAACATATGAATACAATGTGTATATATACAGAATAGTACAGATCAGTTCCTGAGGTCGTACATTGTTTCCCTAGTTTTTGCAATTTAAGCAATCACGGACACACTATCTGTTTTGCGAATATAGTGAATACAGCTCCTCCGCCTCAATAAAATACTTTTATGATTAACATCAAGAACAAATTGACTAAACATTTTCTAAAAAGTAAGAATACAATAACATAATCAAATTTGATAAATGTAAACATAACAATTGCATCAGCTATGCGATATATTAAAATACATTGCACTTCTTTAATTTTCATAAGGATCCAAAAATATTGAATTGATTTGCTCCGGACTCACCTTGCTCTGAATAGTCTTCTGTGATCTCAAACTGAAGGCAATCTGCAAAGAAGTGAAATTCATTACAATTATGTTATAGCACTCTGTCACACAATGGCAGACCAGCATTTGGCCTCAAGTTAAAACTACACCTCACGTCAGAAGGGAATTTGGCAGGGAAGGTGACATAGCATGAAAAGTCATCCCACCTTTTGTATTAAAATAATTTAAAACGTGTTGTGTATGGTTAGGGGGAGAAACATGTCCATCACCTTTTTGCACAGGCAGAGACATACAAAGGTGAACAATAGCGCAAAATACAGGAATGCAATATTATTTCTGGATCAGAGGGTGTGATTCGGACCATGTTACTCGTGTACTCCCTCCCGCCACATTTTTTTTCATGAAAACTGTTCTCCTGCCTCATGACCATTTTTTTGATCACCCCGTCCCCCAGAAATACCTGAGCGATGCCACTGCCCCACCTGCTGCCCCCCTCCCCCCCCCTGCTGACAATTTAGTCACAAACCACACAACCGAATTTAAAATATAACAACTTTATTTTGTTGAAATTTAACACCATAATCATTGACATCAAATTCTTTATCAAATACATTTGCACGTCTATTGAAAATTCAAAGTTATATGTTCTGTGAATTATTAAGTTTTATATAGTGGTAATAACATCTCCACCCACGAGGCCAGGTTTTTTCACCATGATTTTGAAATTTGCCACAATTTCTGAAAATATATGTTATAATAGTGTACATATGAATATATGCCATGTATGGTGTATGCATGGCCACCAACTTATAGAAGTGCACCCTTGTCCATTAGGACAGCTTGATACTCGGGAACTTTGAGAAAGAATTTCATCAATATAGTTGAAAATTATCCAAAATATTGTTTCTAGGAAGGATATGTAAAAGAATTTGGTTGCTTCCAGCCGTTTATTCAAAATATTTCAGGTTATGTACAACTAAAGTCAGTACTCGGAAACCTGAAAAGCTCAATTTTTTTCTTAACTTCTTTACTGTGAAGTTTGCCCTGTCATTCAGTGGTAATGCATCCCATATTACGCAATGAAGCATGATATTAAAGAAGTCTATTTTATGGAGAAGCTTATTACAAATTCAAAAAGATATATTACACTACGCTACAATCGTGATTTTTTTTCCAGATTTGCTCAATTACAAGAAGCAGATTTCGCAACTTTACAAATAAGACAAAAAAAGATGAAAAAGCTAGTCGAATTTCATTAAAACTCACCTAAATTTGACTGAGAAATCATATCATATCCAACCATGCTCTTTAGTTTACCAGTTTTGGTCTTGCAATTTTTCTGCCAAAAAAGCCCATACTTCAATAGACCAATTTCATGGATGGTTCTCTCAGTTATCACCTGGGAAAAAGTGATGCTTGGTGTCAGAATACATAATGCCATTGGCTGATAGATTTCCCACCCTTGCCCCTGACTGTAAGTGCTGGTCCAGCCAAGGTGACTCCAAGATAGAGTATTTATCACTAAGCATACAGAGTCTATAATCTATTTCAATTATGTAGTTACACAACAGGATTCTAATCCATGCAGGTATGTACATAATTTACAAAATATGTCATTAAGTATGGTTAATGCAAGCTGGCATCTTTTCGGTGCATGGAAGCAAATGCTTGACCTACTTCTCAGTGCCGCACGGCATGAACACTCTGCCAGAATTCAGATTCAGCAAGCAACGGAATGAAATAGCAACTACCCCAGCACATAGAAAGATGCTGCAGGAGCTTCAATGCTAACTGAGTTCCATTTGCTTGGCCACTTTGCAGCATGACTATCACCAGATGGCTCCCTATCTGTATCTAAATTTAGTAGTTAAGCATTTGGCATGCAGTGGAATCGAACCCTGGACCTCAAAATTACAAGGCCAGCGTGCTAACCACTCAGCCACTGAGGCATACAACATTGAAGTGAGAAAAAATCATGACACCAATATGCATCATAACATTGTGGAATCTTTCATTGAGATTTAAGAGCAAGGCAGGAATTTGGGGGATATGAAGTAACTTGATTATGCACATTTAAGAACAGCATAAGAAGGTCAAATATTCTATTGACGCAATGCCTGGTATCAGTCTATTAATGGAGTAACCAATCAGAGACTTACATCATGACAAGTAAAATTTAGTTTTCCAGTTGCAGACTAGCATAAAATCCCAAAGAACACTGTCAAGCGCTACTCAAATTCTTATTTGTTTTCAAATTAGTTGGGGAAAAATATTGCCATGTGTTGGAATCGAACCCTGGAACTCAGTATTAGAAAGCCAGTGGGCTATCCACTCTGCCACTGAGACTTCCTGTCTGTGCAATGGGAAAAAAATCATGAGACCAAATGTACATCACAACTATGGAATCTTTATTTGAGATTTACGAGCAAGGCAGGAAATGGACACATTAGGCAAGACTGATTTTAGTACATTGAAACTCAGCAGAATGCAATAGTATTATGCCTATGGGTGTCCATCTCCTGCCTAAGAAGATACAAGCCTTTTAAAAATCTCAAGGCTTAAGTCAATGACTATATGACATGATTTAACAACAGGGGGAGCTTGATGTTTTCCATTTTATTGCACTGTGTGGAAATACTTAGTGCCCAGTGGATTAGCAAGCATTCTCAGCTGATCAGTTGAAACAGATATTTGAAGGTTCTTTTTATAACATTTGTGCGTTTGGTTTAAGGTGTCAACAACATTAGTGTCCAAAGTGCACCCTGATTTACTTGAAGATGTTCATATCACACTTTTTGTCTGACTTTAAGCTGTCACTAATATAAGTGTCTACATAGGCTGATTTTACACAGCAAATATGTAGATTTACTCATGCATTGAATTTATTTGGGTCATTGAAAGCCATCAGTCTCCTCCAGCAGAAGCTGTTCGGCAAAGAGAGACTGTGTCAGTCGTGGTATTAATTATAGTGCACTTGAATGAAACCTTGAGGCTTTATAACCGGGTCATTCTTTTCAAATCAACTTTTGAAAATCGTTTTTTTGGATTTAAAGTGTGTACATCTGCTATATGTGGAAAGAAATGAAGAATCATTGAATTACAAACATTTTATTTGGGGCCAATATTCAGGCCATTAAGGAAATAGGAAATTTGTTTAAAATCATTAATAGCAAGACTGCTACAGGGAAACCGCCCCCACCAAAAATATGTTTTCTTGCCATTTCAAGAGCTTGGAATGGAGAAAAAAGACACCAAATACCAACTCAATCACAATTTCCTTAGTCCCCCATAGTGTAGGGGAACCGAGTAATTATCATACAAATCAATTCCGTCCCAGCTCAAATTTGTCTGTCGTAAATCATTCTGACAGTAACACATGTTACAGCATAAGACCTGTGCGTTACAGGAGCTTTACAAATTTAACAGAACGTAGAGAAATGTGAAATATTTTGCTTACCTTTTGTATGTCAATTTTGCTTCAGGTGGAGATTGCTCTGCAGGATCACAGGAGTACAAAACGGCCTTGAAAACGCAGTAAAATTGAGCTTGCATAGCTGTAAATCCATTCAGTCAAAATAAGCTGATTCATTGCGTTGCCAAAATGGCAAAAAAATCATGGTGTAAAGCATGGAATTCCAACATGTTACGTCCATTTATTACAGCGCATTACTTCTCATTTGGCCATTGCGGTTGTAAAACATGGCGTTTACCACAGTAACATGTTTAAGGTAGATGCGATGCCATCAAATTTCTGGCTGCCATTTTGGAAACCATTTCACTCGGCATTAAGCGAATTAGCTGTAGTGTCATTAGCATTCAGTCACTGACATTGGCACATTGCCAAATTACAATGCCACACTGAGTAATACACTGAGCAAGTTACCATCTCATTTCAACGAGTCTACCTGATTTCATTCATAAGGATGAGTGTACAATAATTCTGAAGCTGACCTGACAGAAATGATGTTAATTGCTGTGAACTACACTGTTATGGGGTTTTATTTATATCCCGCAATGATATGATTAGTGGATTTTACTCAATTTTAGTCTGATAACTTCAAATTCTCCAAAGTTGGGAGCAGCATTACTGAAAAACAATTTAATTCCACCAACCAGAAAAAATTTGCAAACCAAATTCGAATTTGAGTAGCAGGACTCAATGAGGAGTGAGGACTGCTCCATGGAATTCCTATGCCGAGACACTAAATGTCTCCGATTGGTCACACTTCGTTAAAAGACTGATACCAGACAAGCAAGCGAATGGGGGCCTTTAGAGAATATTCTTCCACTTAGCTTAAGATGCACAGAAAAAAGTCACTCTCCATATACCCCCCCCCCAATTCCTTATTATATGGAACACAGGCTTATCTGACGCAGAGTGACCATTCCACTTTTATTAAAGCAGCAGATAAATCAACAAGAATCCATGGATTCAAAACCTGCCTTTGGTGATTGTATATTCGGGATTGAAATCATGAAGAGGGTGATTTATATATTATTCCAAGGATTGTTTCGTATTGAGCAGTGATAGCCAGACTGATAGTGTTTGCTGCAAGCCATAAAATTCAGAATTGTAAGTGAAATACTTAAGTCACAGTGGGCAATTCAAAATATGACGTCCATTTTGGAAGCCTTCTTGGAAGTTTTCTCATAATTTTTGAGGGGAACCCCTAAGCAAATCCCCAAACCAAATTTCATAAATATAAGTGAAATAATATAGATACAGAGGGCAATTCAAATATGGCGCCATTTTGACAGCCATCTTGGATTTTCTTAAAATGTCTGAGGGAAACCCCTAAGTGAATCCTTGTGCCAAATGTCATAAATCTAAGTGAAATATTAAAGTCACAGTGGCCAATTTAAAATACGGCGGCCATTTTGGCAGCCATCTTGGGTTTTTCCTAAGATATCTGAGGGCAACCCCTAAGTGAATCCCTATACTAAATTTCATAAATCTAAATGAAATAGTAAAGTCACAGTGGGCAATTCACAATATAGCGGCCATTTTGCCGGCCATCTTGGATTTTTCCATAAATTTCTGAGGGGGGCCCCTTAATAAATCCCTATACCAAATTTCATAAATCTAAGTGAAATACTAAAGTCACAGTGGGCAATTCAAAATATGGCGGCCATCTTGGAAGCCATCTTGGATTTTTCCAAAAATTTCTGAGGGGGACCCCTTAGTGAATTCCTATACCAAATTTCATAATCGGTGTGAAATAGTAAAGTCGCAGTGGACAATTCAAAATATGGCGGCCATTTTGCCGGCCATCTTGGATTTTTCAAAAAATTTCTGAGGGCAACCTCTCAGTGAACCCCTATACCAAATTTCATAAATCTAAGTGAAATACTGAAGTCACAGTAGGTAATTCAAAATATGGCGGCCATCTTGGCAAACCATCTTTGATTTTTCCAAAAATTTCTGAGGGGGACCCCTAAGTGAAACCCTATACACAAATTTCATAAATTTAAGTGAAATAGTAAAGTCACACTGGGAAATTCAAAATATGGCGGCCATTTTGGCAGCCATCTTGGATATTTCCAAAAATTTCTGAGGGGGACCCCTAAGTGAATCCCTATACTAAATTTCATAAATCTAAATGAAATAGTAAAGTCACAGTGGGCAATTCACAATATAGCGGCCATTTTGCCGGCCATCTTGGATTTTTCCATAAATTTCTGAGGGGGGCCCCTTAATAAACCCCTATACCAAATTTCATAAATCTAAGTGAAATACTAAAGTCACAGTGGGCAATTCAAAATATGGTGGCCATTTTGGCAGCCATCTTGGATTTTTCCAAAAATTACTGAGGGGGGGCCCCTAAGTGAACACCTATACCAAATTTCATAAATCTAGATGAAATTGTTAAGTCACAGTGGGCAATTCAAACTATGGCGGCCATTTTGGCAGCCATCTTGGATTTTTCCAAACATTTCTGAGGGCAACCCCTAAGTGAACCCCTATACCAAATTTCATAAATGTAAGTGAAATACTGAAGTCACAGTGGCAAATTCAAAAGATGGCGGCCATCTTGGCAGCCATCTTGGATTTTTACAAAAATTTTTGAGGGGGACCCCTAAGTGAAACCCTATACACAAATTTCATAAATTTAAGTGAAATAGTAAAGTCATACTGGGCAATTCCAAATATGGCGGCCATTTTGGCAGCCATCTTGGATATTTCCAAAAATTTCTGAGGGAGACCCCAAAGTGAATCCCTATACCAAATTTCATAAATCCAAGTGAAATACTAAAGTCGCAATGCACAATTCAAAATATGTTGACAAGAAAAGTGGACAAGTGGACATGGACATGGACACATTTACACATGGACAAGTGGACAAGAGTCCCATTTCACCTAAAATCTGCCCTCCTCTAATAACCGCCGTTAGGCCGGTTAAAAAGAGAATCTGATACAAATCAAGAATAAATTAAGCCCAAATCAGTGCAGGAGATCTACAGAATCGAATGCTCGTAAATGAGTCACTGAGTCCCCATGGGGTGCCAAGGGTAACACACCCTGCAGCAGACTGCACCCTTCTCTCTCATACTCTCAATATCCCTTACAGGACTAATTTCCATCCAAAACAGGCGTACTCCCGAGAACAGTGCCGCATCCAGACATGGTGTTCAAGGAGGAGGCCAAGTAGCCTGGAGACCCTGGCCCACTGATGTAGGGCCAAACGACTACCTTACACCGCCATTACACCGCCATTACGCCGCCATTACGCCACCATTACGCCGCCATTTTCTATGACGTCAGAGGTCATGGTCACATGACAATGTTCAGATTCACTGGACCACGTCGGGATGTGCATGAACATGCTGGTTTCAACATCTGTACATGTAATCAAAAAGGCTTGACAAGCCTGGAAATCAATGGATGATCTCACCAAAAGTCCTGGTAGCTGATTTAGACTAGACACATTTTCAGGACAGTTTTATCAACACATTTTGTGATTTACATTGCAGTACAAGTGAGAGCCGGCAGACCGGCTAAGAGGCCAAGCGCATTTTGGTGACAACCAGGGGCGTATCTAGAAATGGCCTGAGCGGGGGGCCATTACATGGGGCGAATACGGGGCGCTCCGCGGCTTTTCCTATCTCTTCCATGTTAATTTTTGGCCTAAGGGGGGGGGGGGCATGGCCCAATGGCCCCCCCCCTAAATACACCACTGGTGACAACCTGAGACCAATCTTCGTCCCAGAGGTTTCCAACGACAATACCAAGTTATCAAACAGGCCTCTATCCACAATATTCTAGAACTTAGCAACACGTTCAAAATTTAATTTACATTCAGAATATTTTCGCACCATTCCTCCAAGAATCATCCTCACAATTTAAAATTACTCCAAAGATTTATTCAGAAAATAAAGTCAAGACCACGAAGAATGGCTTCAAGGCTCATTCAATTCACTAATATTAGAGAACACCAAATTATACTATATCCTCCAATTCAAATCAGATTCAGGACCATTTCTCCAAGAATCATCCTCAAGACTTAAAATTAATCGAGATTTATTCAGAAAATAAAGCCAAGACCACGAAGAATGGCTTCAAAGCTCATTCAATTCACCAATCTTACAGAACTCCAAATTATATATCCTCATAATATATCCTCATAACGGTGTTTCACAAGAAGTAAGAGTAGTTTCGTAACTTAGAAGAAAAGCAACAAGAACCCGATTATTTGGAATTTCTCAACATCTTTAATCGAAGATGAACATGATGAGTTTGTTGTCAACAAAAAACAAGTTACAAGAAATGAATGACTAATATATATCCTGCAATCTCCAACATTGTCCTTGAATAGCACATTACCTTTCGTAATGCTCATAACTTGCACTTTAAACCATATAGCGATAAAAAAAGAAAATGGTTTTCAGATCATTGTTTTTGGCTCAGATTCCAGAATGTACAAGTTTCGCAATAAACTTCCATTTTGTACGTAAATGCCATCTATAAATAGTACATCCAATAAAAGAAATACAGTCAAATATATTAGAAAACAAGTTCATGTTATAGATTTGCACTATTTTGGAAATTCCTTTCTTAAATGTATCTGTGAATAATGTTGAAAGATCAGATGATATTCTTGCCAAAATTTTGTTCTATTATTCAGGACAATCCTTATTCAGAAATCATATTCACAGATCGGTAGGACAACAAAATTATGCTGTCATTTCAATTTTTTATAACGTCAATTTAATTTTTAAAAAGTAAGCAGAAAATCAGTTGGGTCAGCCGAACAGAGAGGCCAAAAATGAAACATGAATCGGAAAAATTAATCTTGTTCGATTTCTCTTAATTTGATGTAGATTAATTTTGTGATTTTTTGTCAGTATCTCTCAAATTGTGACGTTCAATCCTTGGGCCTGGTGGAACAGTGGTGGAGGCATCAAGTGTACAGTCTGTGCCTGGGACTCATCCGGACTAAGTGCAATCGCTTTCTTGTTCATTTCTCTGTTGGGGTTCATGACGCACGACTTGAGGTGTCGGACTAAGTGAACCTTTTGCGACAACCCTCGTCCGCAGTACGGACATCCGTAAAACTTATTTCCCGTATGGACGACCATGTGACGAGCAACGTGCGAAGGAGCGGGAAAGACCTTCCCACAGAGAGAGCACTGGTTGACGCGCCCCTTCCGCTTCCTGCCTGTAGTTCCTGCAGCTTCCCCCAGGTGGACGACAGCCCCCTGTTGATCATCAACTGAAACAACAGAGGGTGTCACATTTAGAATTGCATAAATTTACTAAGAAGGAAGGAAGGAAGACATAATTTATCTTAATTATTTTACATACACATAGATAGATAGATAGATATGGTAAGTGCAACCCTCTAAGCCCAGTTCTGGGCGCTCACGAGGGTTGATTAATGAGATGGGAGAGAGAGCGGGAGTCCTCAGCATGTTACACATTTACCCCACATGAGGAATCTTTTACTTGCCCAGCACAGACACTGATGCAGAGACGTATATTAAGTTGACTGATGCAGCTGCAAACTGCAATATTAAGTCAGATTATCTTGACTGATACGGAGATTATCGTGACTGATACAGAGGTTATCTTGACTGATGCAGAGATTATCTTGACTGATACAGCTGCAAACTGCAATATTAAGTCAGATTATCTTGACTGATACAGCGATTATCTTGACTGATACAGAGATTATCTTGACTGATACAGAGATTATCTTGACTGATACAGCGATTATCTTGACTGATACAGCGATTATCTTGACTGATACAGCCGCAAACTGCAGACTTCTTCATGTCCTCCAAAGTCCAAAAGCCACCAGGGTCAATATAATATGCTGGACTGTGCTGCCACCTGCAGGATCATGATATATTGTATGAGCTCGGAGACAACAATCCACAGTTGTGACAATGACAGAACAACCGCAGTAATAAATACTTGGAAATATTTCCACAGCATTTTCAGCAAAAGCCCCATCTAAAAGAAGTCTCATACACCTGTAGTTACCAAAACAAAAAACAATACAATGCGTTTCAAATAGCGATTTGGTTTCATTTATTAAAAAAGAAATCATAATAATATTATGAACCACAGCACAGAGTAGGCCCATCAAAAAGATGAGCTAATCAGAAATGGCGTAATTGAATTCAAGAGTCACCACAAATAAAGATACACTTCTCTTAGAACTACTTTCTGTACACTCAAAGGTTGATGACTAAAGGCGCTCAACTCCAGCAATACCCTGTGTGACACACAGATTCCAGTAGAATATATTTTTATCCTCACATTTTACCCTAACTGGTCATCTTTGGGATGACTGGTCCAACCACAGAGGGCAATTAAATGACATGTTTACAACTGCTAGTCACATGCTTGTCCAGATGTTGACAGCATTTTGTACATTCTCCCAGGATAAGAATAATAACAGCAAAGGAAGATGTTAAATGGGGCTTGAAGTTACCAGGCCCTTGTCTGGTTAAATGTCCATTAGTGAGGGACTTGGTTGGCCAGATATAAACAAATGACCTTTAATGACTTTTCTAAAAATAGATTCAACTGGAATCTGCTTCGTTCTATACCATTGCAAGTTGGACACCTTTAGTCATCAACCTTTGGTACACTACATTCCACACCTGGGCAGCCTCAGTAATTGTCCCAAATTGCAACAAATAATTTACATTTTTGGCAAGATAAAAACGAATGATAACCAAAAAACAGCTTTCATTCACACTGACTAAGCAAATCGACAATTGACAAGCATTACTAATTAGTTAATTAGGCACTAAGTATAGCCTACTGATTAGCTAATTAAGCTCTAATTAGAACACAAATAATTAGCTTACTTATTAAGTACTAATTAATATTGTCTAATGAACAATGACCCTAAATGCTGAGAAAACTAAACAATTTCTATCTTCTAGTCAAGAAATTTTTTCAACACCGTTCAAGAACAAATCACAACATCCTCAAATCGATGATGTCATACAACAAAATTAATGAAATTGCATTAAATATGACAAAGCTTTTGAATAAAACAGTTACTAAATGATTAATGACGGATGAAACAACTGTTTGATCCAATTAAATTACGACTGTCTTTAGAATTATCTCACTCTCTGCCAACAATATGTTTTACCAACTTGATTCACACAACTTAATCTTGACCGAAAAAGACCACAATGGGATTACTAATTGATTGAAGTCCACACAACTTAAAAGATCCCTAGTTCCTGATAAACACAGTCACACACAAATATCTTACACATGTTATCACTTAGATTAGAATCAACTAAATTTGGTACAAGCAGTTCTAATTAATCATAAAATTCATTAACTGTCATTCAGTGAACCGGGCTATCAATCAACTTTGAACTCCAAAAGATTTCTTTATAAATAAAGTAATATATTTCTAAATGTTTAGTCTTTACCTGCTTTACAATATCATGCATTGAATTGTCACAATTCACGCCATAACTTACATTTCTATCATAAATTGTTGACCTTATAAATCATTCTGGAACGTTGAAATTCCCCATTATTTCATAAATTAGGAGGTATTTTTCACGGTTTCAATACACCACTCATTTCAAAATCCCAAGGCCTTCTCAAAAAACACATTTAAAACAAGCTTCATAAATGAACAATAAATTAAGATGCTCTATAAATTAAATCACTTCCATCACCATACTCAGCAGACATTCATATTCACAGAACACTAATTACCATATTCCGTCCCTAAAGCCACACACAAGTTTGATGTAACATAAATAGCTCATATTTAAAAAACTTCACAGCTCAAATAAATATTTGGTACTCATGGTTGAGTGTCATATATGTATGAGATGTATATATTAGATAATTGTGTAAGTTGTGAGGTTCATGGTTTTCTCTTGGAAGGACTCCAAATTTTAAAGCAATGAAACAATTAATAAATATTTCTCAGATACTCGAAAAATAAATTCATTCATAAATTGGAAATCCGAGGATCAATAGGAAATTATTAACACAAAACATGGAAACCATAATAAACATTTCTGAGTTGGAAAAAACTTATCTGTACAATGCCCTAACTAAACTTACACGTCAACCAGAAGATAATCTGAATTTTGCGAACGACAACATTGCGTAAGATAGCGATAGTAACTAAAGTGACTACAAAAATGTAAAGATGGATGGATGATTGGGGCTTTACGTCCTGTATTTATGCACTTGGTAGGCTAATTAGGACAGGAGGAGGAAACGGCAATGAGGCGAAGGATGATTGAAACAGCCGTTCACCTATTGCCCAAGTGACCCAGCAAGAGCTAGATTCTAACCCTGGACCCAGCGATTGGCAGCCCAGCACGCTACCACTAGACCAACCCTACCACAAAAATGTAAAGAACGTAATTACTTGAATCGTACAAAATGAACAATTTGTAAATCATTGTGTGGATCTACAGTAAGTTCACTTTGGAAACACAAAGAAATCCAAAAGTATTTACTTTGAAAAAGCAATTTGCAAGGACGTGCACAAAAATGACTGTGTTACACATACAGGAATAGTTAGAATATATTATTGTTACTTATCATATGCTTATATTCAATTGTAGGCCAAGAACGGCCAGATCCAGCTAGAGGAAATCTCTGTCTCACCATTGCTCACAGCAAATGGGGAGGGATCTTCAGCATTTTTGGCATATTCTAAATATATTTCAATGATCGATGAATATTTACATAATGATAGCTACAAGCTAGTACCTCCTCCTATATAAACTAGTCCTTGCTACAAAATACTTGGAACATCTAAATCACTACTATGTAATCTTTGGCAATATGTTTAGCTTATATGTAATCATTAGTGATGTACTACTCAAATTTCTTTCAATAGCGGAGAAAGTCTATAGCTGATTTTTCCTAAAATGCAAATCTGCACCCCAATTTTCAATGCAACAAAAATTAAAAATGGATTTCTTTCTTTTGGACATGACATAGGCTGCTGCAGGGCACAGTCTGGCAGCAAAACTCTCACCTCAAGTCTCTTAATAAATTGACAAACAAACACGTCTACTTAGAGATCACAATTCACAGAGTAAATCAGAATTACATCAAAACGTAAGGACTTAAAGCATCCATACTTATCAAGCAAGTCTCGGGTGAATATTCACCATTGATTCATAATCTGGTTTTGGAGAGTCACCACGTCTGTGGGTCCATATTCATCAAGCATATCTTGGGTGTATATTCACAATTGATGCAGTCTACTTGTGTTTGTTTGTTTGTAAATTTATTAATAGGAATTGATTCACTGTCATCATTATCAACTGATTATGATTAGAAGTCCATAAGGAGGCTTGAACTTAGTGACTTTTTAGACAATGGATGGATGATTGGGGCTTTACGTCCTGTATTTATACACCTGCCTACGGCTCAGTTTTCATCTTGGGTGTATATTCACAATTGATTCAGTCTACTTTTGGAGAGCTGATTTTCTGTATGAATATTGACAAACAATTTCAGTCATCACTATGTCATCATTATGATTAGGAAGCTTCAACATGGAGACTTTTAGACTTTCTCCCATTAGAGCGGGGCTTTACGTCCTGCATTAGGCACCAGCCTACGTGTCCATCTTCATCTTGCACTGTTTCACGTGCGTATTGAGCGAACTCTTCTGACTAAAGGACGTCCCACAGAACCTGCAAATGTGGTTTTTCTCCCCCGTGTGAACTAATTTGTGCCTCTGGAGCAGGCTCGGGTAGGAGAAGGACTTGCCACACACGTTGCACGTATTCTCCAGCAATTTCTCCTTGGCCTTAAGCTTGTACCTCGTCTGTTTCGCTAACTCCTCAAAATATCTGGACGCGGCCTCAAAGTACACTTCCTGATCTGCCAAAAGAGAAAAAAAAATGGAGTTTAGTATCAGAGGATTTAGATCTATGGTAAAGTCTGTGGTTGGATGTGTGTATACTAGCTTAAGACAGAAAATCTATTATATTATCAATAACTTAATATCAGATCTATGATAATATCTATGGTTCGCTATCAGACCTATGACAATATCTGTGGAATTTAGTATTAGAGGATTTAGATCTATGGTAATGTCTGTGGTTTGCTGTGTGTATATTAGCTTAAGACAGAAAATCTATTATATAGCTACATATATAGATCCATGAAATATCGATGGTTCGTCATAATATATACATATGTTAACTTAAGAAATGAAATCTATAATATCTATGATTTAATATAAGATCGATATTAGATCTATGGTAATGTCTATGGTTTGCTGTGTGCATATTAGCTTAAGACACAAAATCTATGATATTATCAATAACTTAATATCAGATCTATGATAATATCTATGGTTCGCTATCAGACCTATGACAATATCTGTGGAATTTAGTATCAGAGGATTTAGATCTATGGTAATGTCTGTGGTTGGATGTGTGTATGCTAGCTTAAGACGCAAAATCTATGATATTATCAATAACTTAATATCAGATCTATGATAATATCTATGGTTCGCTATCAGACCTATGACAATATCTGTGGAATTTAGTATCAGAGGATTTAGATCTATGGTAATGTCTGTGGTTGGATGTGTATATTAGCTTAAGACAGAAAATCTATAATATTATCAATAACTTAATATCACACCTATGACAATATCTATGGTTCGTTATCAGACCTATGACAATATCTGTGGAATTTAGTATCAGAGGATTTAGATCTATGGTAAAGTCTGTGGTTGGATGTGTGTATTAGCTTAAGACAGAAAATCGATTATATTATCAATAACTTAATATCACACCTATGACAATATCTATGGTTCGTTATCAGACCTATGACAATATCTGTGGAATTTAGTATCAGAGGATTTAGATCTATGGTAATGTCTGTGGTTTGCTATATGAATATTAGCTTAAGACAGAGAATATATAACATTATCAATAATTTAACGTCTGATCTATGATAATATCTGTGGTTCGGCATCAGATCTATGATATTATCAATAATTTAATACCAGATCTATGATAATATCTGTGGTTCGTCATAATATATACATATGTTAACTTAAGAAATGAAATCTATCACATATCTATGATTTAATATTAGCTCTTTAATATCTTATATCTATGGTTTGTTGTATATATATATTAGCTTAATTTACTTCAAATAAATATCATATCGATAATCTGGATAATTTTTTATAAGAACTAAAGATACGTATAGTCCTGCCACTACATAAAATCTATGATAGCCATGATTTAATATCACATCTATGGTAATATCTATGGTCGGTCGTGAATATTAACTTCAGAAATAAAATTTACACCATCCATTATTTTCATGTTTACTTTAGACAGACTTTCTACAGCTTCTAAGCATACTGACCTGTCAAAGAAAATTTAATACAATTTTCGTATCTGTTTAAATGATGGTTGTCATTGTAATAATCGTTCTGGATGTTGTAAAGCTATCGGAAAGTCACAAAAAAATAAAGATCGCCATTTTACTTTAGTCTACAGAAATTTTCAATTTACACTTCCAAAATTCTCAGAGATATTTCAATAAGTTAAATACAACTAAACTTGCAAGAATATTTAAGCAAGAAAGTACCGTATCAACCAAGCGTCCAAATATTTTAAAGGAATAGCTTAACAATGCACAGCAAAACGCCACAAATATTTGAGTTTCAAACTATGCTTAACTGATACCAGAGCACAGTGGCCTGTACAAACAAGTTGCCATCAATTTAACTTAAAAGTTGTTGTTCCATCACCAAATGCCTAGTGGGTTGACCCAATCGAAACACACAAGCACAAGGATATATAAGAGACAGATAGATAGATAGATAGATAGATAGATAGATAGATAGATAGATAGATAGATAGATAGATAGATAGAGAGATAGATAGAGAGATAGATAGACAGATAGACAGACAGATAGACAAATAGATAGATAGATAGATACACCAAAACAAGCAAAAGGAACTGCCACCAAAGCCAGAAGATTCTACAATGACACCATATATATACAGCTCTACTAAGTTATATACCTTACATATCCCAATCTCATTCATAATTTCAATTTAATCTACATCAGAAGTTGCCGATAACCGGCAAAAAGTTTATAAACAAGACAAGAAAGATATATAATAATTATATGATAAATTATGAATCGTCATTTGAAGCCTGCGAGGTCATTTCTCCGTATAAATATAGATATCTTCAATTTTAAGCTCTGTCCCTGCTATTCAAACACTGTGTCAACGGATAAAAGATAGAGCTCAATGATTAAATATGCATACTAAATGTGTGGTACCCTCTGACAGACAATTCGCAACCTACACAGCACAGCAGATGCACAGCAGATGCACAGCAGATGCACAGCAGATGCACCCTATCTATTCCACTTGTCTATTAGTTCTGCTTATCTATTCCATCTATTCAGTCTGCTTATCTACTCAATTTACCATTCTATGGATCTATTCTACGCATCTATTGGATGTTCTGGTTGCTATGGTAACCAATGTAACCATAAGCAGCAGATTAGAATTCTGTTGGAACAGTCCTTTCTTTATCCACATACAAACGACATGATTGTGCTCAATGTCCAACACAGAATGAGATCACAAGTTGTAACTAAATACAGGTACTGAAAATGGTGACTTGGTCTATCAAATAGTCTCGGTGCTGGTGAGGTTTCAAGAGTTAGCAGTGGAACTTCAAAAGGAGACAAGACGAAAGAAGACCGATAATCAAAATGCAAAAATAACATGCAGATGGAGACTCGACAAATTATGAAGTCCACACAAAACTCTATAACTGTCTGGATTTTCGAACAGGAGTAAATTGTCATTTATGAATAGGACAAAATCACTTGCAGTTGTTGATTGAGGTTGGTTGGCATGGAGACTGCTAAACCAACAGTTACAGAATTGTTTCCATGGCAACCAGTGTGACAAAGATACCTTCAGAGAAGGGCTAGATCATAGATTTGATCTTAAACACTGTTACATTTTTTTAAGATTTTATATAACATTATGCTAATCAAATATCAAAGGTGGTTGGTATGTTAAACAAACTTAAATTTATCCTTCCAGAGCATGTTCTTTTTTCAATTTATAATTCTCTTATTGTGCCTCATTTGAATTATGGAGCCTTGATTTGGGAACGTAATATATCCAGATTAACTATTTTACAAAAAAAGGCATTGAGGGCTGTGACCAAAAGCAAGTATAATGCACACACTAGCATTATTTTTAAAAATCTTAAAACTTTAAAATGCCAAGACATCTGTGCACTGCATTGTTTAAAATTTTGTTATAAATTGGAGAATGAGCAACTACCAAAATATTTTCTAAATTCTAGCATTTTCATTAAAAGGAGTGAAATTCATGAGCATTACAGTAGGAGAGTAAATGATTACAATATACCTCGAATAAGGCATGAATTTATGAAACAGGGTATCAGATTTAAAATAGCTGTAACTTTCAATAATATGCAGCCAATTTTCAGGGACAAAATTCAAACTCATAGCCTTCTTGGTTTCAAAAATTATGTTAAAAATGCCATGATTGACAGTTATGATGCAACTTGCCATATTGAAAATTGTTACATATGCAACAGAATTTAGGCTGATCTTTAGGAGTAAGCTAATTTTTTTGACAGACCGACGAGACAAACGACTGGAGACACCCAAGTAATGATGATTTATATGACGGACCTATTGACTGACATATGCCAAAAAGAAGAGCTTTGCTTCTTTAGTTTATTTACTGTGTCCAGGACAGTTCCCGGTGCTGCCTCCCACTCTGCCTCTGCAATTTACTTTTCCTTTAAGGTGGCCCCAAGCCAACGGTCATTTAGGCCTTATTGGGGTCTCCTACCATAAATATTGTTTTGATGATTTATGAATGTGATTTCAAATGGTAAATAAATGATCTGAATCTGAATCTGAATCTGAATCTAATCCAATGAGCACTCTACACGCTGAATATTCAATAATATACTGTCAAACGGAACATTTCTTAACGCCTATAGGCTATACATGACATTACATGTACACACTTTCTCCGTTTGATGCTTGATCAGATCGCATCCGCCATACTAAATTAATATCTGCAAATCTCCATTGCTTATAAATTGGGAGTCTGTGAGTTTCTGCAGTGGGTCAGAGCCATGAAAGCAAAATATCACAAATATCACTCAAGGTAATCACGAATATCACTCAGGCTATGCAACTCCATGCAAGATCCCAAATTCACTGTCATCCCATAGATATAAATTGGCCGACACGCCCAGATATCTCAAGACATATTTTTACTGCAGGTATCCACATTCACGGTCATCCAACACAGATTGACTGAGAGTCCAGATTTCGGGAGGGACGACCTAAATTCATCAGGATTTTACATTTCTCAAAATAAAAAGCTATCTCGACAGCCTCCTTGTGTCGAAGTCAAGATATACACAGTTTACTGCATCCACTGTCATACGCCCCATCAGCATGGGTGTGGGATAATTAGAGCAGTGCTTTTCCTAGGACCGAAATACTATTAGCCATAACCGATAACGGCCATTTCGAGTGAAATGTGGTAAAATACATATATTTGTGGCTAATTTGCAGCCAAAATACACAATTTTCATTAGCCACATGGAGGATGCATTAGCCAATGCTAATCACTAATGTGGCTAATGGCTAGGAAAAGCACTGTTTAGAGGCAAACATCATCTGACAAAGGATCAAGGACATAGAGAGTCAACAAATATGTAATATTGATTTTGCTTTCTTGTCATAACTCATGTATGTATTTCATCATCGTGTCTCTTTATAATGAATATGTTTGTCTGTCTGTCTAGCTGTCTCCAGGACCCCGTTCTACTGTATCATTATTAATCACAACATCTATCGACCCATGTGAAAAAACCCACAAGTCGGTTGATATAATCAATTAAATGAATAGAACAACAGCAATTTGGTCTAAGATGTACTTCAAGTATGATGTCATGGGTTCTTCATGATTTATAAATCAAACTTTTTATGGGCATGAGTCGTACACACTAAAACTCATCAAAACGTCACATCATCATTTTCAGAAGTTCCATCAGATTCATTCATTTACCAGTGTATTGACTGAAATAACTTTCAACGTTGCTAACCAAGACTTAACACATTGAACGGCACAAGAACTTGCAATTAAACAGTGAGCATTCAGCATGTGGATTGAGCATTCATCAATTCGAATATGAAAAAGATAGATGTATTGTCAATTTTATAACACAAGAATTTAGAGAAAAAGTTGTTTTTTTCTGTAACTTGTCTGAAATTTCAATTCTGGTTACCTCATTATCAGACTATTTCATTTGAACACAATTCTGTTGTTGAGATGAACAATCAGCAACTACATCAAGGGGCCGGAAAGTCATTTAAGTTTCAGAGTTCTTTGGGCAGGTATTTAAATCACAGACTGAATGTCCACACTCACACTGACAAGAAAGCATAAAGAGCTCAGTCATAATTAGATAATTAGCTGCAGAGTGGGCAAAATTGTGTTTTTTTTTAAATAATAAAACAATTAAAATGCGACTGATATGAGGTATTCTTCCTTCCGCAACTTTTAACATCTTCGCCGTCATTGTTGATTACAGAAACCCCAGAGCGATGATCAGAGATGACATTTTTGTGCTTTAATTTTATTGAAAATTTTAAGTTCTTGAAGTCAAGGGTACCACATGGCACAAGAAAACAGGTTATTCCAGCTTATGCAGAGAGATAGATATGGTAAGTGCAGCCCTCTAAGCCCAGTTCTGGGCGCTCACGAGGGTTGATTAATGAGATGGGAGAGAGAGCAGGAGTCCTCAACATGTTACACATTTACTCCATGTGAGGGATCTTTTAATTGCCCAGCACAGACACTGTTACAAGGGGCAGCTGATTTACGAGGGACCGCACAAAAAAAGAAATTATGACTGAGCTACATTGCATTCATGTCATTTCACGAAGTTCAATCATTGACAAACTACATCTACTACGACACAGAAATGGGCAGCCAACTTCAAAATTCTCAAGTAATGACAAATATGGATGGATGGTTGGGGCTATACGTCCTGTATTTATGCACTTGGTTCACTTAATGGACATGAAAAGGAATCTATAGCAGGGAAATGGAGATCAATTCCAAAGGCATTCAGCTGCTTTTAAATAAGAATGCACGTTTCTGGCTCAATTCGAAATTAATAACCCTCCATCATAATAAATTAGAGAATATATGCAATAAATTATTCAGTACAAATTGCTATCTTTAAAGACAGTCGAATACATACGATTCAATTAATTAGCTTCAGCATGTTCAGGGGACTCTACACATGCTCTGATCATGCTGATCAGTCTGGGAAATTACCATCTCATGATGACAATTGCAATTCCAGCTAAGTCATGGTCCTGACAGGATGATTGAATGCGTGGGGTTGACCAGTTGGGTATCAGAAGGAAGTCTGATCTCTTTGCAGCCATCCTCAACACACAGCAGCATGACAGTGGCTGGGACTTAATCTATCCAATTTCGCGAAATCCCACAAAGTCATCAGCAGCTGATGACAGTTCCCTAAATTCTCTGGAGCCTTCGGGTTCTTTTCCTCATTATGTAATGGATAGGTCTGCCAAAATTCATAGAGTTAGTTGACACTGTGATACAACTTTATACCATGTTTGGAAGTGATAGTTGCAGTAGTTCTTTTTAAATAGCCAGTCAAAGATGATTTTGAGCACTGCCAAAGTCATGGCTAGGCCATGACACGGTGAGAGTGTCATGGGAGGGTGATGACAGTGCTAGGGTGATTGTCATGTGGGGCTGAGGACATCGATTGTCATCAGCTGGTGATAATTTCCCTTACTGATATAGATTCCTTTTCATGTCCATTTTAAAAGTGTACAAAGTGCATAAATACAGGACGTATAGCCCCAACTATCCATCCATATTAGTCATTTTTGAGAATATCTAAAGTTGGCCGCGCAATCCTGTGTCAGCTGCAAGCAAATGGACCAGTGTGGCTTCTGGACAACTGGAACTTACCTTGGAACTCAAGTTAGAAACAGTTTTCATTTTTTTATAAAGAATTATTTTTTTAAATATTATCATTGATGGCTCCTACATTTGACTTTAATGAATTATGCAGGTAGCCTACCGCAATATTCTGTATTTTAAAACCAAGGAGGCACTTCCCATCTCTTATGCTTTTATTTATGCACTGAGTCGGCATAAGACCTGCAAGGGACCATGCCATATATTCAAGTGTAGCACAGTGTTCACCATCCAGTACTCAATTTTGTAATCAAAGTTTATTTCATGAAATTGAACTGAAAATGCTTTCTTTAGAGGGGTCCGACGGGAAGACTCAAAAGTAGGCAGAGCCCAATAACCACGAACTGAAAGGCCACAGGGGCTTCAAGCCCAAAATGACACATCAGACACAATCATCATGAAACATGAGCAGACCTTGTTCAATTGTAGCTATAAAATAGATAAAATAGATGGACAGATGGCCGGGCTTTACGTCTTGTATTTATGCAATTAATATACCAATTAGGACAGGAGGGGCCGAGGAGGACACAGCAATGAGGCAGAATCTGTCACTCAGGATTCAGGAATCCAACTTACATCAACATGTGTCAAGGCGGGCAGTCCACACGGTCTAGAGCTAGAATCAAACTGGGGACCCAGTGATTGGGAACTTGAAAAGGATTAGCAACTAAGCCAAGCCACCACTTAAGCCATAATACATTGCATGATTGAAAACTGTTGATTCTAAAGGGATAATTATGCTGTACTTGTCCAGAAACCACACTCTACACGAAAGGTCCATTCACCAATAGATTTTTCTCAAAAGACAAGTTCTCCTACCTGGATTTGAAGGACCCGGCTGAGGAACGCCACCTTCTGCAGACTGAGAAACAAAAGAGAAATCCAAATTATTAGCATATCACATATTACTGTTTATGATTTACATGAAGGCAACATCTTTTGTCTTGAGCTGTACATTTTCAATACCTGCTCAAAAATTCAATTTCTTCAAGTTAAAGCAAAACATTAAGTAAGACTGTAACTGTAAGAGACCATGCAGACATTATGATTATATCACTTACTGAGAAGTGCACATATTAAATTAGAACAGCACTTTGAAACTACTCCAACAAAAAAGAAATACACTCCAAGAATCTCTACATCTATTTTTTCAATATTTCTTACATAATAAGTATTAATTACTTGACAATGTACTTTTCTGGTTTAATGAATTTTCCACTCACCACTTGCTGCTGTGAGGCCATGAGTTGTAGACTAGCGTTGTGGAAGGGATTGCTGTTTTCACCGGCTGCTAAGTTGGACAGGTGGAGTTGGTTGAACGCAGGGAACTGTGCAGCCGCCCCCGCTACAAAGTCAGAATACTGTTGGGCTGCACTTGAGTTGGAGTCCGCGTGCTCCGATTTGATATCATCGTCTGATTTTTCACTTTTGATGGACACTGCTGATGACTGGCCGCCGTGGCCGGGCACTTGGTGTGGGACTTGTAAGGGGGTCGTGGGAACAAATGGGTGACCGGGAAATACCCCAGGGAATGCGTGACCAGTGGGAAATATGGGAATGACTGGAGCATGGTTAATGGGGTCGTTGGTCGTGCTGTTGTCGTCGTTGTTCGTCTCGTTATCCGATTTATCACTGTCGTCTAATCTGTGGATTTCAGGGATTTCTCCCGACGTATCGTGGTCCTTTGATGACTTTTTCTCGCTTTCTGAATCGCTGGCGCTTGTCGAGGACTGAGTTGACGTTTTACGTTTTCTCCGTTTTCTACGAGACTTTTTAGACTTTGACTGTTCGCTCTGCGCCTCGCTCTGCGCCTCGCTGCCACTGCTTTCCGAATCACTCTCGTCCTCCTCCGACCTCCTCTTCCTGCCGTGGGCGTCATTGGCTTCATTTTCCGCCCTCTGCTTCAGCACCTCCGGGTTCGTGATTGTCTGATTGATGCTGACTAGAAAGATCTCCTCCTTATCGAGCGTGATGCCCAACAAACCCTCGACGCAAACTTCTCCGTGGTAATTCAGCGTGTTCCGACACATGGCCACGATCGTGTCCGCGAGCATCACCCTGACTTGGTTCTCTGCCTTCTTTAGACCCATTGCGCCTGTGCACGTCCTTTGATGACTAATAAACCTACAAGGAAAAGACCACAGTAAGTTATTAGTACTCAGAACTCCAGTAACACCTATTCACCACTTGTAAATAGCTACCTAAGTACATTCCACTACATATGGAAACAAACTTTTTTTTCATGACGTTGTGCTGAACAAACTTTTTTTTAGTGTCAAGTGGAAAAAAACGTTTTTCTCACCAAAAAGCCATAGCCCCCCCCCCCCAAGATCATCTGGTCGGCCCCTAACCTACTACCATAGACGACAAGTTGATTTCGACACAACAGCTGAATTCGACACTTGATAAACTGGCATAACAACAGTTTCAATCTCGGCAAAAAGTTGTTGACACTTTGGCCCAGGTGGAGCTGTTGTCAAATGCACTTGAAGCCCCCCCCCCCCCCCTGTGTACATGTCGAATTCAACTGTCGTGTCAGTGGCAAATTCCCTGCAAATTTTATGTTTCCATCTTGTTGATCCACCTTATTTCAAACAGAGTGCACTTGCCTGCTTGACCAGATATTCAGCCAAGATATTCACAAGATAACACAGATGGGCTGCTCGGTGTGCAGCCAAAACGGCGATAAACCAGAACGGCTATTCGTATATTAACCATAACGGCGATGATAAATTTGACTAGAAAACAAGAACGGCTATTCCACTATTTTTTGGTAGAAATAGCTTGAAAACTTAGCAATTTTACTTTAACATAACACATTTTGTTATCCAGCATTGTTTCCGTTATCAAAAAGATCATTTAGTTACGTTTTTTGTTACGTTTTATCAAGTTTTACACATTTAGTTAGTTCTAGCTACATCATAACATGTCAAATTAGACAACAAAAATGTTCCGTTATTTTGTTATAAAGTAACAAATATCATGGATGTGAACTGTTCTGTTACTTAGTAACAAATATTAAACGTTTTTTTGTTGAAAGATACTTTCTAAGTTGACTTTTTAACTAAAATTTTCATCGCCGTTTTGGACTTTGATCATCGCCGTTTAGGCATTGTTTGTAAATATACGAAAAGCCGTTTTGGTTTATCGCCGTTTTGACTGGCAGTCGGCTGCTCGAAGTCCAATATGATCAATTTTTTCTGAGAAACAGTTCCTTTGTTATTGTTTTCCAATGACTGCATGCGTTCGTCTAGGTACCTGGCAGTTGTGTTCAGCGAACTCCAATGGACAATCAGATATTTGCTAATGCTGTGGAATTAATGCACAGCGTCATTTCCATATCAAACAGCCATGTGGCCGACCAATCAGAAACCCCTGCTTCGGCTGAGTCAGTGCCGAGATGGCCAAACCAGATAAGACAACAACAACGCCATGTTCGTCTCGCAAACCCCGATTTTCGGGCTCAATTACTCGATGAATAATCGCGTGCATGCCACATAATACACGTACTTCGATCCCCTGTACATTTAAATTACTGAATATACATAAATCAACCATATTTACCGTCAATTTCTCAATATTCGGCGACTTTTTTGAAGCCACTCAAGATTTTCAGTCCGATTAGGGCCGCGTCGTGGAAAACGTCATCAAAATCTGCGCACTTTTTGCCCGATTCGCCCGAAATTTTCGTGTAAAATATCGACTTAAAAATTAATTTAACCAATATTTGAACTAATTCTTTCATATAAAATGCAAGTCGTTTAATTTTGATTGCTCTTTACTTTTCAAAACTAATTTTTTCTTCGCTGCGAACCTAATCGGGACAGAAACTGATGACGTTTTTCGCACATGGAGTCGGGGGAGACGGTCGTTGGAGTTAATTTCGCCAAGAAATCTCGTCAATAGAGGATCTTCGGACCATGTAAGTGAATTAACTTTGCGTAAGACCATTCGCAGAGTTGTTGACATTTATGGGTATCGCTGTTATTGGCAAATTCCCGCGAAATTGGCCTTTTTCTCGCTGTATTATCATGAGGCACCAGGTAATTCGGTTGCAGAATGAGTGAATCACTGAATGTCAACAACATTGATCTCGTCAACAACAACACGAGTCAGCTGCTCGTCACCAGTGGCGTCCCTAATCTACAATGCACATATTGAGATTATTTCTAATAGCTTCAACAGATTCTTTACTAACATAGGAAAAAATCTTGCTGAAAAAATCCCAGAAAGTAATGTTGACCCTTTATGTTATTTACAGCCTGCTAATCCATTTTCAATTGCTATTGATCCTGTCACTGAATGTGAAGTAATCAATATTATAAAAAAATTAAAGAATTCTTCTTCAGGCCCTGATGGCTTTGATTCCAGAGTCTTGAAATTTGCCTATACTAGTTTTTTACAACCTTTAGTCCATGTACTAAATTTGTCACTTCTTAATGGTTTTTTTCCAAATGAACTTAAACTTGCTCAAATAACACCAATTCACAAATGTGGTGAAAATAATTTAATTAATAATTATAGACCTGTCTCGCTGTTATCAATCTTTTCGAAAATTCTGGAAAATTTAATGTATAATAGACTAATGGGATTTATAAATAAACATGATATTTTGCATAAGTTTCAATTTGGATTTAGGAAAAACTATGGCACTTCCTTAGCTTTAATCAGTTTAGTTGATCAATTATGTCAAGCATTTAATGAGAAAAAAATAACTCTTGGCGTATTTATTGATTTAACTAAAGCATTCGATACGGTCGATCACAGAATTTTACTGCAAAAGTTGTATTGCTATGGTATACGTGGAATAGCTCATGAATGGTTTTCTAGTTATCTACACGAAAGAAAACAATTTGTATATTACAATGATACAAAATCAGAAGAAAATGTAATATCATGCGGTGTTCCTCAGGGATCTATTTTAGGCCCTTTGCTTTTCTTGTTATATGTTAATGATTTACCTAATGTAACTGATTTATTTGTCTTAATGTTCGCAGATGATACTAACTTGTTCCTGTCTGGGAAAGATGAAAATGAACTTTTGGAAAAAATGAACATTGAACTGTGCAAATTAAGTAAATGGTTGATTGTGAATAAGTTGACTTTGAATGTTACCAAAACTCATTATATGTTTGTATCAGGTCGTAAATCAGTTAATATAACTGGTAATTTACAGATTGATGGTTATGAAGTTTCTCGTGTTTTTAGCTCAAAATTTCTTGGTGTTATAATTGATCATAAGTTAAATTGGCAAGAACATATAAATTATATTAAATCTAAATTGTCAAAATCTATTGGAATAATTTGTAAAGCAAAAAAATACTTAAATCATAATACATTACTTACTTTATACTATAGTTTTTTCCACCCTTATCTTAATTATGGTATTGAAATATGGGGAAATACTTATGCTAATTATATTAATTCGCTATTAGTTTTGCAAAAACGGGTGGTTCGTATAATTAAAGGTGTTAGTCGAAGAACACCCTCGAATAGTATATTTAATGAACTTAAAATTTTACAATTACCTAAATTGTATAAAGTTTCAATTATGATGTTTATGTATAAGTTTGTAAAAGGTGAATTACCAAGAATATTTTCAGATATGTTTAATTATCAAGCTGATTTTCATAATTATAGAACAAGAAATATGAATAACTTTCGATTGCCATTTTGCAGATTAGAAATTGTTAAAATGCATGTTAGATTTAAAGGTGCAGAAATTTGGAATTCTGTTGTAAACGTCATTGATTTAAATTGTAGTAAATTTACATTTAAAAAGAAAATAACTATTATTTTTAGGAATTTGTAATCTCTATCTAGAATATCCTTTGTAATTCTGTAATTCTTAACTATTATTAAGGTTATAGTCATTACCACTTTTGTAAATGCTAGTACTTATCAATGTTTTTAATTTATCAGTATTATTATTGATTTTTATTTCCTATAGATATTCATTCATTGTTACTTAAAGATTAAGAAATTATATTGTGAAATTGCTAGGGAACAAATACACATTCATTGTGTCAGTTCCTATTTTCTATTGGTATTTTAATTGTGCTATTTGTTATGTTGAAGTGTAATTGTATTTTGTTTGCCAATAAATTCTATTCTATTCTATTCTATTCTATTCTATTCTATTCTATTCTATTCTATTCTATTAGACCTGTGTGCCCCCCCCCCCCCATTGTTGGTGGGTCTTTTCACTGGGTGCACTCGAATGACCGCCCGCCGGTCGACCGGTTTTTGACGGGCGGTCCTCGTTTGCTCCGGATGTTATGCGCGCACATCAAACCGAGGTATCCCGTCTAGCACGGCCGATTTTGCTCGGTGTATGTCTACCAATTCAACACGAGGCAAAGTTAACTTCCGGGTTTTGGCACACACGAAAAGCCGCCTGTTTGCTTGTTGTTGCTTGTTGTTCGAATGTTGGAAGCAGTGAAAAAGTCAAAATAACACAGAGTCAAACACATGCTTTAGGACTATTCGAAATTCTGTTTTAATTGTTTATTTATATTTGTTACGACGACTGCCATAAGTAAACAAACAACTAAGTCTGGCACATTGACCGGGCTATCAACTGTCCTCGATTGACCGGTCAAACGACCACGTGGTCGGCGTAAACGGGCGATACAAACAAGCGCACCTACCTGCTCTGAGGTGGCTGACTAGATGCTAGTCGCAATGGCCCGGATGAAGTTCGATGAACCAGGCCATAGCCTGGCGGATCCCCCCCCCCCATGCCCCATATGAACCAACCTTGCCCTTAGCAAAAACATCTTGACATAGGCAGGCCTTGACAATCCAGCCTCAGATTCACTGTATATAGGCCAAGTAATAAATCTACTGAATTTGAAATAGACAGCGGTGGCCAGCCAATGAGACATTTGTTGTTCACACATTAGCCACACCCCAGCCAAGTCACCCAACTCTTTTATCTTTGAGTGACAGCTTTAATTTCTTAAATCTGCTTGGCCAATGGCCAGGCCATTTGGGGAGGGGGTAAAAATGGTAAACAAGCAGTAAAGGGGTGTTGTATGGCCTTGAGTCATGCGTCAAGACCCTTGACCCAGAATACTCAAAAGTCCAGGCTGAGTTGTCAGGGTATTCCCTGTCAGGATGAGCAAAAATAGCTATATTATATATGCAGGGCTGGGCACTTCCGCAAAGCGCAACTTGCAGAGTATCAATTATGATTGCCGGCAGGCCTCGAAGTTAACTTTTTAAATCACTTGCCCTCAGGGCAAGTTATGCTAAAAATTCACTTGCCCGGATACTCTTCACACTTGCCCGTCCCTCATCGTACTAAAACTTATAACTTCCGAAATTAAAAAAAATTGTTTTGTATGTTTTTTTACAATTTTTAAGTTAGATTGAGCAACTTAGACAGAAAATGGTCATTTTTGAAAGATGAGTTCTTACAAATGTAACGTTTGCACTTCTACAACTGATATTGGTAGATTCCAAAAATGACCTGTAGATTTTCTGTCCAGATGAATTGTGCAGGCCCAGCTGAGCATGGTACCTTTGAATACACTAGTGACAAGTACACTCCAGATCAGGCTTTGACCTGTGATTGGCTGTACATTAAAACTTAGTTCAGAATGTCAGAAAAACCAGAGCTTTCATGTGAATATATAAAAACATAGTTGTTCCCTTGTTTGACTTTGTGTATTCAGACTTTGACAAGTGGGAACTAAGCAGTAAGCATGCTAAGCTTTGAGGCTTGTGCTGTGAAATAGCAATCAAAGAATAGCAATCAAAGAATAGCAATCAAAGAATAGCAATCAAAGAATAGCAATCATGAATGGCAAGAAGTCAAGGAGGTGTCGATCTGCTAATTGCTATTCAATGCCTGCTTCACAGCTGCTTATTGATATGATGCAGAGTGAACAAGGGTGTGCGGCCAAAACGGTGATAACCCAGAACGGCTATTGTATTTTTGTCAGTGTCAGAACGGCGATGCCAAAACGGCGATGATTAGATATCCAGAACGGCTACAGGTCTATACCAGAACGGCTATACCACTATGCCAGAACGGCTATACCTTTGTTTCTCCTTAATTCCTTGATTGGCATTGAAGAACAACAGAGCTCTATAACTAGTGAAGTGCTAGCTACTAGAAGTGAAATAAATGGATGAAGCAAACATTTCTCTTTGAGAATTCTGAATTTATTGGATTTGGATCAAATTTATTAAAATAGAGGAGTGTGGCCACTGTGTGGGCATGTCCAGTTGTCCACCCCTGGGGTAATTGCCTCACAAGGCCTAATTGCTTCACTATGACCGTGTGCGATTCCGAATAAATAAAGCAATCAATCACAATGTATTGATGACAATTAAGAGTAGGATTACAGAATTACTGCCAGCAGCTCTGAAGCTGCAGTATTGCAATGATTGATAATCGCTGTTTTGGTTAGGCATAATTGCTGTTCTGGTAATGTTTTATAGCCGTTCTGGCAATGGCATGCATTTTGAATTTTTGCAATAGCCGTTTTGGTCAAGTTAAGAAAAATCCTTGCCGTTTCGGCAATAGCCGTTTTGGTTTATCGCTGTTTTGACTGGTAGTCTGAGCAAGTGGGTTATTACAGGGTAAAGAACCACTAATTACGGTCACTGCTCCATATCCCCTTGCCCGCTCGGGAAAGTAGCCAGAATTTTAACTTGCCCTGAATGACTGTTAACTTACCCCGGACAATCGGGAAGCGGCCAACTTTGAGCCCTGATTGCCGGTCAACTAGGCGACAGACTACTAGGCTACAACACTACCAACTAGACGACAACCAACTAGGTGACATACCACTACCAACTAGGCTTCACTTTTTGGACAACTAGGTGACAGCAGATACCCCCAGATACCATCCAGGTGACACATATTTTATTTGGGATACCAACAAAGTGACATATCACCTTCAATGGTGGTCAATTTCGGAAATTTACTGTCACCCAGTTGGATGCGGTTTGTGAACTAGTGTCACCTAGTTGGAAGTGCTGCTTGAATGTGTGTCATCTAGTTGCAACTGTTTGTCATCTGGCATGAAATTTCCAAATTTCTTGTCACCTAGTTGGTACTGATGGGTGTCGCCTAGTTGGTTTGTCGCCTAGTTGACCGTACACCATTAATTGTGTGTTTGCTTGTTTGCATCCCTTGAAAAGGGTGTTTGCACAATTTGTGCTTTGCAGTTTAAGACTAACTTCCGCAAATGCAAAGAGCCAAATCAAATGCGCCAATTGGCGTCCAAGTCGTCCAGGTGTGCAGTCAAAACGGCGATAAGCCTGAACTGCTATTATTGTTTTGACAGTATCACAACAGCGATGCCAAAACCAAAACAGCTATACCACTATACCAGAACGGCTAAAAATAAACCAGCTGCAAATGCGTCATTCTTCAAAGTGTGACAACAGAATTGCAATTAATTTTTTCACTCCTATTTCAAGTATTTGTGTGTTTACACAGAATAGCAGCACCGATTTTGTAATCATTAATTACTTCAAGTAATTTGTCTGTAATCAGTGGGATACTACGAAGATTTGTCATCGTCTACTTGTTGAAATTGCGGTGTCTACGAGTTGGTAGATCCTAAAAGAATGTTGTCTACGGGTTGGACGATTGCAGTGTCTACCGTCTATGACTTCTTTAGTTCATTTTATTGGCTGGAGAATTCTGGAGAATTCTCTAGCCTTTTTAATAATGGGTTTTGGGGGTGAGGTCGATATTTGGAGGTGTGGCGCATAATGACAGGTATGCACTTTTGGCCATCATGCGTTGAGTTTGTGTTTGTGGTTATTGCTGGTTAGAAGCAATCTCAGTTGGCTAATTTGACAGCATTAGGCAAGGTGTAATGGGTTGACAGTTGTTCGGTTGAAACTGTGGCAGTACTTAAAAATTTTTAATTTTTGGGGGTGTGGCCATTTAGAGCCAATGAGAATGAGGGACTTGGTGGGAGTGGCCATTTCAGCCAATTATTTCTTCTCAGATAGTTATTGGAATAAATGTCTAATTTCCCACTGAAACTTAGGAAGTGATTTTCATCCTTATACATTAAACAAATGGCCTCTTCTCATTGGTCAAAAGAGAGTGACGTCATAACAAGCATCTATGATGTCATAGCTGATTTTAGTGACGTCACAATAGTGACATCACAAATCAAAGTGAGGCTGATGGCTGTCTCTGACAGTTTTTTGACGTTTCTCTCATTTAGAATTAATTTCTATTAAGGCAATCTTGGTGGAAATGCATTCAAAAGTGGTGCCGTCAGTAGTAATATATCTGAGCTACCTAAATCCAAAATTTCATCAAATTTGGATACAAATTGTTGAATCTAGAGCAGTTCTCCCTGTACGATGTCAAATTCTCAAGATTTTGCATGGGACGACCCATGACCCATGCTCACGCATGGGTCCCAGGGCTAGGTCACCTCGGGGGAGGTATTAAATTCTATATTCTGTGCAAGGCCCCGGGGGGGGGGAGGACACATCCAGGGGGATACTTCTAAATTATTTTTTTTGCTAGTTATACTTCTAGGCTGGGGGTCACCTCGGAGGGAGGTAATTAAAAAAATTTTAGATTTTAAAAGTCCCGAGGGGGGTCACCGGGGGGTGGGGGGGTACTCACAAAAAATAAAATGTCTGCCTGTTATATTGCCAGGCTGGGGTCACCTCGGGGGAGGTATTAAATTCTATATTCTGTGCAAGGCCCGAGGGGGGGAGGACATTTCCAGGGGGTTACTTGCAGAAATATTTTTTTTTGCTGGTTATATTTCTAGGCTAGGGGTCACCTCGGAGGGTGGTAATTAAAAAATTTTGGATTTTACAAGTCCCGAGGGGGGGTCACCTCGGGGGGGATACTTGCAAAAAAATTTTTTTTTTTCTGCTAGATATATTGCTCGGCTGGGGTCACCTCGGGGGAGGTATTAAATTTTATATTCTATACAAGGCCCGGGGGGGGTCACATCCGGTGGGAGCTTGCAGAAATTTTTTTTTTTGCTAGTTATGTTTCTAGGTTGGTCACCTCGGAGGGAGGTAATTAAAAAATTTAGGATTTTACAAGTCCCGAGGGGGTCACCTCGGGGGGGGAGTACTCACAAAAAAAAAAAAAGTTTGTTTCTGCTAGATAGGCTGGGGTCACCTCGGGAGGTATTAAATTTTATATTCTATACAAGGCCCGGGGGGTAGTCACATCCGGGGGGGTACTTGCAGAAATTTTTATTTTTGCTAGTTATATTTCTAGGCTGGGGCTCTCCTCGGAAGGAGGTAATTTTAAAATTTTATATTTTACAAGTCCGGGGGGGGGGGTCACGTCGGGGGGTGTCCTCGCAAAAAAATTTTTTTTTTTCTAGTTTTGCTAGTTATATGCTAGGGGTGAAAGCAGAAGAATGAGTAGCCTACCTGTCGAGACAACTGAGATAGCGTGCATTTTAGCAGCCATCTTTCTTCATTCCTGGACTGCCAAATGTGACCTTAATATTTCACTTAAGAGTTATAAAATTTGGTTCAGGTGTACGCCTGTGGGTATTGATTGGGAACATGACGATAAATTCAAGATGTAGGCCTTTCTGGCAGCCATCTTTTGTCATTCTTGAACTGTCCATTTGTGACCTTAATATTCCGCTTATTTTAGAGTTATGAAATTTGGTACAAGTATTCCACATTATGAATTTGTCGGCCTATAGCTCTATATGGGCAGCGACTCTGTTAGACACTAGTGTCTGCTGTCACGCTCTACTCAAACACTTGCGCAATGCTCACTGCAGCAAGTTGCACCTATACTTCATTGCTATACCCTCACGTCAAGAGAATCTAGTTCACGCAGACATCACCGTACTATACCTCAACCTCCAGTTCCACTGTTCCTACACTCATATTTTTTGCCTCAGACGCTCTCGCATGCTGCAAATCACACCTTCTACTTTCCCATAGGATTAACCAGCCATTGTATCCGAGGATGCTTGTTGTGTGTCTACCAGTGATGGGCACAATTCAATTCATGAATTGAATTAAATCGAATTATAGTATGTCACGTCAAACAGAGGACAGACGTTTGGCCAGATATCTCAGCTACCACAAGCCCCACAGAAGAAATAAACCTACCTATGTGTAGCTTAGCTCTGTTGTAATATGAATATCACTTTCTCACAATGTTTTGGTTCCGTTTTTGTGCGATATTTGCCATTTTATGGAAATGGCAGTCTAATTTTGCAAAATGTTGACATTTGTTTTGCTGCCAATCTGACAGACAATGGGCAGTGACGTCACAAAAGTGCACTGCAGTGCCTCCCCAGACTTAGTTCTTGCCAATTTGGTATTTTCTGAACCTCCTATCTCATTGTGTTGATTTTTATGGACTGTACAAACAATGCTAAATTTCTGTCCCAATGCTTGACGTGACGAACTGTAATTCAAATTTTAAAAAGCTGATGAATTGAATTGAATTGAATTGACCATGTTGGAAAAATACAATGAATTGAATTGAATTGAATTGAGATTGGCTGTGAATTGAGGTTTTAATTCAATTCATTTTCAATTCAACCAGTATATATATAAGCAGAAGTGGCAATAGCTCAGTAGCCTGATGATGCTTGTATGGTTTACAAGTGAAACGTTGCTCCCAACAAAAGTAAGTCCAGAGAAATGTTTTAAACCTTCACAATTGGAATTACCTGGATGTCTGAGAATCTACACTATTATATATAAGCATTTATACCATTCGACACCTCTGTCGGCCAATCATGAGCCAGTATTTCACTTCAATAAAACCCATATTCTTTGTTGTCCAGTTATTCTCTCATGGGAGCATAATAAGTGAAGCTTTGAAAAACCACAGCAACAAATGACAAGTTTCAGTTTTGTCTTATGGTATAAGCCGGTTATTCACCGCGGGATCGGCAATATGTGTTTATCACAGCTCGGGCTAACGCCCTCGCTGGATAAATCACATATAGTGACATATTGCCTCTCCCTAGGTGAATAACCTATACTTATGATCATCCCTCTGAGGCATGAAAAAAATCTTCAAAAGTGAGGAACCTATAAAAAGAACCTGAACCTTTGAAGGATTAGTTTGAATCTTTGGTTAACATTTTAAAGTATCTTGTGTCATTTTGAAATATATATATATTATGTTGATGCTGATCATCTACAAAGTTCTGCATGTTCAATTATTAGTAAGCTGCTTCCATTTTAAACAATGAGTTTGACAAGTTGACAATGGCCAAATTGATTAAAGCAATGGCAATAATGGTAAGTGCAACTGAACACTTCATTCAAGGGACAGAAGCAAACTTGATCCTTACAAGTGCAATCAAGTGAGAATTTTCTTTGTGTCTGATTTTTGGTTACATGCTTGATCATCAAGTTTGATTTAATTATTTTCCGATATCATAACAATGAATGCAGATTTTGACACACAAATTTATCCTTCAGTCTTCACTTCAATAATCATGATTAAACTACATAAATCTGCCCATGTTCAATCTTTGCTACAGAATAATTTTTTTCCTCATTTCAGTTTTTTTCTCAATTTTGATGATTTTTGTTTCTCTAAAGGACATCATTACAATCTATTCAAAGAAAACAAATTATGTTATGATAATAATAAAATGTACAATGTTAGTTTGCCTGCTTATATACTGATAACGATGCAAGTCATTGCTTGATCCATTAACTTCTTAGAACAAAAAACCTTTTTGTACTTATGACACAAATTTGTGTTTTCATGCAATCTTGAACATTTCATGATCAAAATATAATATCAGCAACTTCTCTGACATATATTTCTATTAGTCAATGATGAGTGAACAAAATAATGTTGCATTATAACTTGTCCTCGTAGCTGGCGCTTACAGCTTTTCACTTTACAAAATTTATCATGAAGACAAGTTACGCGACAAAATGAATTGAATTGAATTGACTACCCCTATGAATTGAATTGAATTGAATTGAGCTCATTCCAAAAAACAAGTGAATTGAATTGAATTGAATTTGCACTGATGCCCAATTGAATTGAATTGCACATGACTGAATTGTGCCCATCACTGGTGTCTACGACTGGGTTATGACTTATCCAAGTGAAAATGTTGTGTCTACGACTTGGTGGATAGCTCTGAAATATGTCTACGAGTCGACTTGGTGTGTCTATAGATGTCTTGGCGTGTCGACGACTTGACTTGTATTCCCTTTCTATAGCTGCCTTTGAAGCTGCAGTATTGCAATCGCCGTTTTGGTTAAGCATAATGTCAAATAGCCGTTTCGTCAATGGCATACAATTTGAATTTTTGCAATAGCCGTTCTGGTCAAGCTAAGAAAAATCCTTGTCATTTGAATTGAGACTGAGCTTGCCAAGTTGTCTATCCATGACAATCAGCCTTTTGTACAGGCCTTGGTAATCTTCCTGTATGTAGTGCAATTAAGAGTGCAGCTTTCTATGATGTTGCTTATTCTTTCTTCTATAGATGTTTATTCTTTCTTCTATAGATGTTGTTTATTCTTTCTTCTATAGATGTTGCTTATTCTTTCTTCTATAGATGTTGTTTATTCTTTCTTCTATAGATGTTGTTTATTCTTTCTTCTATAGATGTTGTTTATTCTTTCTTCTATAGATGTTGTTTATTCTTCTATAGATGTTGTTTATTCTTTCTTTTCACATTAATCAAAGGCCTTTTTGAATGAGAACGTGGTATTTACAACTTATAACTTAATAACTGAATATCAACAGACATTATTCATCATCAATGTATTTTAAAGTCCCTTATTGCTTTTCTTTATGTTGCTGTTCAGATTGCCAGTCAACCAGGCGAGAGACAGCCAGGCGACATCACTGCCTACTGGGCGACAACCATCCAGGCGACATGTTATGACCAGTCAGGGGACATGTTATGACCAGCCAGACGACATTAAGTACCAACTAGGTGTCGTCTAGATGGAAGTGCTGTGTCGCCTGGACAGAAGTATCTGTTACCTGGATGGAAGTAATAAGTGTTTTCAAAATTTTGTGTAGCCTAGTTGGTAGTGCCATAGCAGCATAGTGTCGCCTGGTCGGCAGTCATCTAGTTGACCACACGCCTGCTGTTCAGTAGGCCTAACACTCAGCCGCAGCCGTTGTAATGGCACGCATATGGCAAATACCTAATATAGCCTAAAATGTTATCAAATTTGCTAAAAAATATTTAGGTTTAAAATATAACTGAACTTGCATTGTTAGCAACTTAACTAGCAGGTGACTATTTTTTAAAATCTCAACAGCATAATTATTAGGTTTATTTGCATTTGCATTTGCATTTGAAATTTAGGTTCTAAACTGGCCATCTCATAAGAAAATGTTAAATGGCAATTAGCGTAATAAGTAGGGGAAGAGGGGGTGAAAAGTCACAGGGGTAAAAAGTCACAGGGGTAAAAAGTCACAGGCCTTTTTGACCAACTTGTAGTGACCTAATTATTAAGCTTAAATCATCATTTGGGACGCTTTTATGAGAAGAAGGTCTGTAGGGAATATGAAAATTATGCTCATTACGCAAAGTGGGTTTTTACCCACCTCATGAATTTTGGGGGTCCCAAACAGGTTTTATCGACTCTGAACTTTCCCTATTAATGTCTGGTCACTGTGACATAGGATGACTGTCAAGTCTAGGTCTGCATATTACCTCATATACATGTAGTCTTGTATGTTCACAAAAATTGCATGTGACTTGTTACCCTGCGGTTGTGACTTCTTGACCCTGGCATGGGGTAAAAAGTCACATCGGACTTTGCCTTAAATAAATGTGAACTGACTAAAGCCTTTTTACAACACAGCAGCTATCATGTGATACTGGCATAGTCAACTAAACACTGCATAATTGTGCCAAAGGTCATTCCGATCTAACGAACACTTGCTCTGTTCTGGGGCTTTTTTGGAATTTTTTGACTTCTGACCCTCGCCTCCCCTATCCGGTCCTCAGAGACGTAAGTTCATGTAACATCTATCATTTTAAAGCTTTTGAAGAAATCTGTCCATTACTTTTAAGAATTATAGTACTACTTGTATGCATGATTCATGGACATATTTTGGGGTGTGTCTTAAATCAGCCAAAACACCAATTTTCAGAACCATTTTTCAAGTTTTTCCATCAAAATCCTTTGCATGGAAATCACTAGGAGAGAGGTTGAGCTCAGTGGGAGGGTGCTAGGCTGCCAATCGCTGGGTCTCGCGTTCAAATCCAGCTCTTGCCGGGTCACCTGAGCTTAATTGTGTTGGGCAGCTGTTTCAGTCGTCCTTTATTTTCATTGCCGTGTTCTCCTCCTGTCCTAATTAGCCTACCAAGTGCATAAATACAGGCCGTAAAGCTCCCCATTGTCCATCCATCTAAATCACAGAATTCTTAATTTGTGACGTCATCTGCCGTTTGGCAAACATGCGCTCCTCCACTGGTTCTAGAAAAATATACAGTGGTCCCTGCGTTATGAGACCACCCCTTCTGCGGTCATGAAGTGGTCTCTCATGGGGGTGCGGTCTCGCGTACAACTGGGTTGCAAAATGCACTAAAACTACTAGTTAGGGCAGGAGGAAGGTGGTCAAGTGGGTCTCAAGACCGGGGGTCTTACAACGCAGGTACCACTGTATGCATATTATATGATATTCTGATAAATATTAACTTTGGTCTATTATCTTTTGCAGAGTATGGAGCCGCAGGTCAGTGACCTGACTGGCGAGATAGTTGACTTGTGCACGAAGCGCATCATGTGCAACCAGACCATTGCGCTGGACGGCCATATTGTCATAACAGTGGACGGCTACCAACTCCTTTTTCTCGACATCAAGCACACCCACCAGAACACCCACCAGAGGGAGCAGTGGAGAGAGACTTTGAAAAATGCGCCATCTGGAGGTAGTCACGTCTTGCCCAAGAAGAAACTGTTGCATAACAAGTTTTATAGCCGACCCGAGAGTTTGGAAAATGACGATACTGCGGACCCGCAGAGAACTTTTGTGTTAGAAAAAGGGAAGAGTGAACTTGCAGGAGGTGAAGAGCTTCTAGAAGAAAAGAATCAGAAGAAGTTTAAAGGAGAAGAAAAGACGAAGCGGCACTGGAAGAAGGGGCGGAAGAAGGCCTTCACTGACGCAGCCGCAGAAGCTTCGCAGGAGAGAGAATCATCAGAGAAAAGCTCGCAACAGGAAGAAAGTAGGAATTCAGAAACATCTGAGAAATGCTCGCAAGAAAAACCAAGCGGACCTCAAGTAAGATTGAGATTTTAAATTATAGATTCTTTAGAAATTTCTGCTTGTGTTTGTTATTTGTAAATGCCATGTAGTAGCCATCTGAGTTCCGTGACCAATCTTCTACTGATGAGTGTCATGTACATTTGAGGGGTCTAATCCAGGACTTGTAGCAGTATACTGTAAAATAAAGTCAACAATTTTGCGATATAGGTATGCAAAAGTAAGCATCTCTCACTTCTTATGCCTTCTTGTAATGAATCTAATGACTATTGGTTCAAAGGTCGGTTTATAAGGCTAGAATCGCTGATATCATAAGGCATAAATGTTTATATTCATCGATATAAAAAATTGTTTACTTTTTAATGTTTTCTTTGTGATTTTCAGAGCAAACCAAGAAGAGCGAGGAAGGAGCAAACGTTCACCTGCGACCTCTGTTCGTTTTCTACGACCTACAAGCACTGTCTGGTGCGGCACAATGCCCGCAAACACGCCACGGACGACGACAAAAAGCACGTTCTTCCGCCCAGCAGAGTCCCTTGTTCCGTGTGCGGGAAAACATTCCGGAGCAAAGAGAGTTTGAAGAAACACGCGAATCTGATGCACGCCCCGGTGGGCAAGAGATACGTGTGCAAGGTGTGTGGGAAGGGGTTCTATTTGAAGCTGCATTACGAGGGGCACATGAACAAGCACCGCAAGACGAGACCGTTCACTTGCTCTTCTTGTGGGAAGGGATTCATCTACGTGCAGAACGCAAGGAGGCATGAGAAGAGCTGCGAAAGTAGGTCAAAAAGAGCTAAAAATAGCCTCGACCCCCCTTCCCATTGCCATGCATGTGGGATAACGTTCAAGACTAAAGAGTACTACAAGGACCACATGGTGGCCAAGCACGGCCTCTCTCCCAAGTACTCTTGTCCCATCTGTTTGAAGACCTTCCGCATCAGAGGGTCGTTCTATCGCCACAAGGCGTCCTGCACCAGGAGACTGGGCCTGGAACCAGGAGAAGTGCATCCAGCTGACTTGGCTGCAAAGGTTAAACGTGCTTTGAAAGCTAATCGGCCTAAAAGAGAGGAGCAAAGTGACAAAATCAAAGTCCAAAGCCAAATGAACGCTCGGAGCATGCCGCTAAACCACAATATCAATGATCAGCCCGCAATTCAAATGACTTTGCTGCAAACTCAGGAGAATGCCAGTCTTCGCATCCGGCCAAACGTCCAGCAGTTCTATTGCAGATCAAATCCTGGGTCTGTGCCTGGATTGACCCCTGGATCAGTGCCTGGATCAGTGCCTGGATTGCAGTTGCAGCATTATGAGATCTTACCTCAAAACCTCTATGCTGAGGAAGCTGATGACTGT
Organism: Platynereis dumerilii; assembly: GCA_026936325.1. Lineage (NCBI taxonomy): Eukaryota > Metazoa > Annelida > Polychaeta > Phyllodocida > Nereididae > Platynereis > Platynereis dumerilii. The sequence continues at coordinate 477,475 of JAPTHN010000004.1, forward strand.
CGAAATTTGAATGATGATCAAAATGTCCAAGCCAGTTCTGATCAGAATGAATTTAGCAATGTGCAAATCCCCAAGCCCCGAGATCCAAAGTACCCTAGTGGTCCCGAGGAGACTTCTTCTAGGCCTAATCAGCTGCATAACGTGAAAAGACCTTCTACTGACGGCGCAACAGGGTTGCACGAATTGCAACCGGTTTCAATGCAATCACTTGAGCTGCAATCACATGAATTGCAGTTGCCTGATTTACAATCACATGAATTGCAATCACATCAATCGGATGAGCAGCAAACCCTTTTGAGGCAGGTGCATGAATTGCCATCACGCGGCATACAGAGACCCCAGCAGTTGAACTGCCCATCGGAGTTTCATCGGCATCCGAATATGAGACAGTTGCAATCGTTTTCTCTTCAACATTCTTGCGTTCAAACAGATCAGACTCAAGTGCAAAAAATACAGGAATCACAATCGCATGAGTCACAGCAATTTCATCAATCACAGCAATTACAAAAATCACAGCGAACACTGCATTTGCAAGACGGTGCTCACAAATCACATGATTTGCATGAATTGCAAGTGGCAGCATCCATCCAGGGTTCTATCCAGGCACCAATCCAGGGTCCCATCCAGGGTGCAGACTCTAGTAACCTCCCAGGTCATGATTCTAGCCTTGATGATCATCGGACAATACACAATCTTCATGCTGAAGTCCCACAAGACCAGTCGTATTCCTTTGCAAATCCAGGTACTAATCCAGGCACAAATCCAGGCACCAATCCAGGCACAAATCCTGGGTTCTCTCCAGGCACTGATCCAGGCACTGATCCAGGCACTGATCCAGGGCCCAATCAAGACCAGCCATATTCTCTGGTTGACGTGCCTTCTCATTTGGTAAATTTCTAGTCACCATCTCTAACTTGCAAATTTTTCCTGTGATTCCGGTCTTTCTTCTGTTAAACAGCAAACTGTGCAATCGCAGAACGGTGCTAGTGGTATTACTGAAGTGCAAGGTATTGTTGCATCCTGCTATTGCAATAGTTAACCTCAGGACACAACATAATTTGTGCTATGTATATTTTTTGTTGATTAATTTTCTTGTTCTATGTTGTTTAACTCTTTTATGAAGTAATGTTTAATTTTTTGATGAAAATGATATGTTTCAAGTGATTTTCATCGCACACAAGTTATTGTTTGTTGAATTATGAATATATTTGTGGAAAGTATTGTTTCCATGAAATGCCATCTACAGAACTTTGGAGTTGGTAAACTCAGCTACGGAATAGTCCTCCATGCCGACCAAACATGCACAACATTATAATTATATACTACACAATATTGTGTACCGTATGAATTACACTATTGCATATTTTATTTTGATCTTTCGGTGCCTAATTGTTATTCTATGTTAATGTTTTCTAAGTAATTAATTATTTGATGAAAATTATGCATTTCAAAGTTTTAAAATGTTTTTTTTCCTGGCTTAGGCTGGCTATCAAACTAATAGTTTGTAGAATTACAAATTTATTTCTTTATTTTGATTCCATTGCAATATGTTTATGTTATGATTTACAATTTGTTATGCAGACTGCAAGTTGAGTAAAATAGTAAAATGCCTCAGAAGTTCAAATAGATTTTAAGTGAATGCATATTGAATATGTATAACACCAAGTGACCAATGAGCATGTCAAGAGTTATTGCGATGGAAGATTTATTTTAAAAAAATATTCTACTAATGAAAGTCATTACCATAGGACGGGGTGAAGTTGACCACCGATAGTACCCACTTAATGGCAGAAAAGCCAACTTTCCTCACTGACACAGATGGCAAATTCTCCAGAGAAACCAATGTGAGTGAGAAAAGTTGGCATTTCTGCCATTAAGTGGGTTAAAATTGGCGGCCAACTTTCCCCCGGCTTGCCAACTTTACCCCGTTCTACGGTACATTCTTGAGTTGTATTGAACAAATATTTAGATCTGCGAACAAAGATCTGACTGTTACAACTGCAATTCATGTTTTCAATGATTAAGTTGAAATTGTAATTATCTCTGCTAGGAGACAGAGATCTTGTTACTCCTGGCTTCCTAGAATCCCGTCCCATGTCACACTGTCACACTGTCACACTCTGCTCCACTTATTCATTCATTCATTCATTCATTTTTCTTCAACTGAGTACCTGTGTGCTCCATCATACATAATTGCATGCACTTGACTCTTTTCCTTGATAAAATCTGACTTTATTTCAAGCTTATTTGCTTATTTTACTTTGAAGATCAATCACACTTTGGAGTAGTTCCTGCTTTTCCTGCTAGGTGGTGTATAGATGCTTAGTTTCCTTTATGTCCACTAGGTGATGGCAGAGGAGGAATTTATTGTCAGTGCTGGGAGATAGAGATTTTGTTAGTCTTCAAGGCTCTTGGCTACCCCAGCTTTTAATTGGCATGAGAGGACCAGTTACAGATAGATAGATCTATAGAAAAGTAGATAGATAAGGGTGTGCCCTGCTGGGGTGACCCTGAGGGGTAGGGTGGGGATACTCCTTAAGGGTGGGACAGTGGGACAACCCCAAGGGAGGGGGCACCTCAGGGGACACCCGTAGGTTAGGGCTAACCTTAGGGTCAAAGTTTTTTAACCGACCCAACGTCAGTTATTAGAGGGGGGTGGGTAGTGAAAGGGGACTCATGTAAACCATGTCCATGTGTCCATGTCAACATTTCTTGTCAACATGTGTGTAAAAGTCCATTTGTGACCTTAGTTTTCAGCTTAGAGTAATGAAATTTGCTACAGGTATGGTACTATGGGCATGGATCTGCTACATGTTGAGAAATCCAAGATGGCTGCCATTTTGGCGGCCATTTTGGCAGCATGTAAACGATGTCCATGTGTCCATTTCTTGTCAACATGTGTGTAGAAGTCCATTTGTGACCGTAGTTTTCAACTTAGAGTAATGAAATTTGGTACAGGTGTGGTACCATGGGCATGAATCTGAGACATGTCGAGAAATCCAAGATTGCTGCCATTTTGGCAGCCATTTTGGCAGCCATCTTTCTTCATTCTTGAACTGCCCATTGTGACCTTAATATTTCACTTACAGTTATGAAATTTGGTACAGGTATGAGACTCTGGGCATGGATTGGGAACATGTTGAGAAATCCAAGATGGCTGCCATTTTGTGACGGCCATTTTGGCAGCCATCTTTCTTCATTCTTCAACTGCCCATTGTGACCTTAATATTTCACTTACAGTTATGAAATTTGTAACAGGTATGAGACTCTGGGCATGGATTGGGAACATGTTGAGAAATCCAAGATGGCTGCCATTTTGTGGCGGCCATTTTGGCAGCCATCTTTCTTCATTCTTGAACTGCCCATTGTGACCTTAATATTTCACTTACAGTTATGAAATTTGGTACAGGTATGGAACTCTGGGTATGGATTGGGAACATGTCAAGATTCCAAGATGGCGGCCATTTTGTGGTGGCCATTTTGGCAGCCATCTTTTTTTATTTATTGAACTGCTAATAGTGACCTCAATATTAGTGACCTCAATATTTCGCTTAGAGTTATGAAATTTGGTACAGGTATGGGCCTGTGGATATGGATTGTGAACATGTTGAGAAATCCAAGATGGCGGCCATTTTGGCTGCCATCTTTCTTCATTTCTTGAACTGCCCATTGTGACCTCAATATTTTGCTTAGAGTTATGAAATTTGGAACAGGTATGGGGCTGTGGGTATCAGTCAGGAACATGTTGAGAAATCCAAGATGGCAGCCACTTTCTGGCAGCCATTTTGGCAGCCATCTTTTGTCATTCTTGAACTGACCATTGTGACCTTAATATTTCACTTACAGATATGAAATTTGGTACAGGTATTGGCCTGTGGGTATGGATGAGGACCATGTCGAGAAATCCAAGATGGTGGCCATTTTGGCAGCCATCTTTCCTTTTTTTTAGAAATCTGTTCAAACTGCATTGATTCTATACTAATAGTCTAGCATCTTCCAATCAACTATTTCTCCTATCTTCCAATATCAGTTGCTCAGTGCTTTAAGCAATGGCACCTTCAATTTTATTGCGCTAGGTCGGTTTTGAATCCGCGGATTCTTGTATGACTTACAGCAAACACTATCTGTCTGGCAATCACTGCTGACCCCCTGCTCGTAATGCTCCCATCTAGTTTATTTCACACCAAATAGTCATTCCTAAATCATGCAACACCTCGTTCAGATATCCCTACCAAAAATTATTTAGTTCAAGATGAGTCAAATAGAATGATTAGAATCTATTTATTTTCCTAGCAGAGATACTTTTGTGCATCTCATGCACTCCATTCTAGTTCTAACTTCGAAATCTTTGTACATGTACTTGATTACTAAGTCAACTGTGGCTTAAGTGGCTATAATTTTTAATGGAGCTGTGTACACACCTCCATTTATGCTGTCCCATTTAGAGAATGGAAGTTTTGGCGGGAAATTCAAAATTTGAGCATTTTCAGAATGCCTTTTGGCCATAACTTGGCCATTTTCTTTGGAATTGTTTTGGGTCAAGCGAGCTAACTAACTTGATTATCAATTATAGGGCATGCTTCTAGTATAGGAATGAAGAGCAGGCATGTTGTAATTTGGAGGTGACTTTAGCTAGAATGCATATATGATGGGTGTCCTGTTTGTGTATTGGGCAGCAATGCCAGAACTATGGCTTGTATGATTTTTATTTTTGGCACATTATTGTATCTTTTATCCTAGTTATGCCATTTCGGGGACCTGAAATGCCAAAATGGTAATGGTTAAGTTCAATAAGTTGTTAAAATTTAAGCATGTCATAGTTAAACATACTATGAAGGAATAATCAAGGCCGTTGCATGAGTTATTGCAAATTTCTACAATCTACTTTGAATTTTAAGATTTAAAATAGGATTTAAGATGCAAAAATAAAAAATAAGAATTGTTTTAATGTCTATTTCCTCCCCATTTTCATTTATGCTTAATACCAGGCTTTGGAATGTTTAGCAAAATAACATGACAGTGTATCACATCATTATCATGCTAATTTTGAGCAATATTAATTTGGAAATATTTAAGTGACTCTACAAGTTAGCTGGTTGTGGTATGTGGACTGACAGGTGTATAGAGCAGCATATTAGTAAGTAAGATATTTATTGACATGATAGTAGGGAACTAAGCAGGTCTTAGCAATATAGGGAGTTACTATGTCAGCCGTGTGGTCAAGTTTTTTCAATCCAAACTTCTGATGATATTTTGCTTGGGTTCAAACCCGGGGCTACCAATTTACACTGATTTAGAATATTTTCGGCGGACTCTCAAGATCAAAATCCCAGGTGGGTGTCAATCAGATGAGATTTGAAATGGGTGTTCATTTCGATCATTTTTCAATCAGGTAAATGTGCAACATATGTTGAGGACTCTGCTCTACACACTACACCATTAAGCAACCAGTGGGTTCGTGTTGATTGGATCATTTGGATGATTTGTTAATTGCCTGTTTTGAAGTCCGTCCCATGGAAGTAGTTAATGCAAAGACTAAAGAATAATTGGCTGAGTGCAAAAAAATTAGGAGATGATTGTCCTTCCCCTGCATTTCTCGAATTACCATACAGGCCAACCAACTTGGCTCTGATTGGTCCAGAAATTGTCTATTCTTAACAAATGCCGCCACCTCCATTTTGAACCCCTGGGTTCTTGTACTTTAATTTATTCAATTTCCCAAATGTATTTAGCAAATTATTATGATTGTGATCAGCAAAAGTGACCGTTGGTTATACAGGGTGTATAAAGACAAAGCTGTTATTTTTTTTATATTAAAAAAATGCTACCTCAGTTTTGAAAATCCTCCTTTTCTTTTATTGAAAATTTGAAATGTAGCTGGAATCGCGTATATATTTCTTGGAGTTGGTAACTTTTCACAAGGATTTTGAAAATGTCCGTGCAATACGGCATGTGAATTTCATTACAAGTAACGATTGAGGCCAACCAAGTCTTTTCTGTTAATAATTATGGCCACATCGTTGTGTGATAGGTCTGTACAGTGGAAGTGTCGAGATGGGGTCGAAATGGGCAATTTATATTTCCCATAAATTAGCAAAATGTGTCAAAAGGTCACATTTTAATGTTTTTTAGCTGTTGGTACCACATTTCAATGGATTGGATGGAGATATCAAAACATATGAATCATCATTTTAAAGCCCAATTCCAGTAGAATGAGTAATTTTCACAACTGAATAAGACAGGAGGTCGACTTTGAACTCATTTTGGTGGAGCAGCTCACAAATTTGTTGGATTTTCATCTTTCTTTATTAAAATGCTCATGGGGTGTCTTTACCACCAGGTGGCATGTGAATTCATCAAAGTGGCGTGCAATTGCAGCCGACGAATGACAAGGGCTTTACAGAATGGCAATGGAATGTTCCTTAATTCACAACACAAAGGCCGGTGGTTTCGGGATAAGAACGACAGTGAAATGTATGAAATTAGCCAGTCTAACCTGTTCGATGGTTATGAAGTGGCCTTACAATCAGGAATGCATAGCTTGAGGCTTCTTGGTTGAGCAACCTAGCATCATCCATTTTCTTTTTGTTAAATGGAAACGTAGATTCACGAAAGCCTGAAAATTGCGATCCAAAATTTTGTGCGAGAGCCTTTTTGTGGTCAGGGAAAACTTGTTTCGAGTTAAGGAATAGTCAGGGAAAAGTCAGGGAATTTTGAAATCCGACCCGAGTGGCAACCCTGAATTTATGAGGTACTGTGTGCTTTTAGGGTTAGGGTTAGGGGTTAGGGAAGCTATCTGAACAAATCGCTGAGTCGACACTCATCACTGAGGTCACAAGTTGCTCAATGACAAATTGACAGTTTCTTTCAATGAGATTGGGCCTGTTGTGAGGTCATTGATGGCCACAAACAGATGAATGCCAGTTATTGTCATTCTTTGACAGTAAAGATATTTGTCTCTTTGGGCTTTGAATTTTGGTGTCTTGGTTTGTTGACTTTAAATTGAATTTTGGTGTCTTGGTTTGTTGACTTTCAATTGAATGTTGGTGTCTTGGTTTGTTGACTTTCAATTGAATTTTGGTGTCTTGGTTTGTTGACTTGCAATTGAATTTTGGTGTCTTGGTTTGTTGACTTTCAATTGAATTTTGGTGTCTTGGTTTGTTGACTTTCAATTGAATTTTGGTGTCTTGGTTTGTTGACTTTCAATTGAATTTTGGTGTCTTGGTTTGTTGACTTTCAATTGAATTTTGGTGTCTTGGTTTGTTGACTTTCAATTGAATTTTGGTGTCTTGGTTTGTTGACTTTAAATATAATTTTGGTGTCTTTGTTTGTTGACTTTAAACTGAATTTTGGTGTCTTGGTTTGTTGACCTTAAATTGAATTTTGGTGTCTTGGTTTGTTGACTTTCAATTGAATTTTGGTGTCTTGGTTTGTTGACTTTCAATTGAATTTTGGTGTCTTGGTTTGTTGACCTTAAATTGAATTTTGGTGTCTTGGTTTGTTGACCTTAAATTGAATTTTGGTGTCTTGGTTTGTTGACTTTCAATTTTGAGGTGGTCCCATATGAACTGCTTCGAAGTGATTTTCTGTACCGTGACCCTGGCATACAATTAACGTCTCATTTTGAAAAGTAGCTTTGATTCAGTTGATGTCTTTTTGGGTCGGGAAGTAGCATGATCAATTTGCTATAATATTTGTCCTCTCAATGTCCACATTGATCAATTTGCTATAATATTTGTCCTCTCAATGTCCACATTGGTCAATTTGCTATAATATTTGTCCTCTCAATGTCCACATTGATCAATTTGCTAGAATATTTGTCCTCTCAGTGTCCACATTGATCAATTTGCTAGAATATTTGTCCTCTCAATGTCCACATTGATCAATTTGCTAGAATATTTGTCCTCTCAATGTCCACATTGATCAATTTGCTAGAATATTTGTCCTCTCAATGTCCACATTGATCAATTTGCTAGAATATTTGTCCTCTCAGTGTCCCCATTGATCAATTTGCTAGAATATTTGTCCTCTCAATGTCCACATTGATCAATTTGCTATAATATTTGTCCTCTCAATGTCCACATTGATCAATTTGCTATAATATTTGTCCTCTCAATGTCCACATTGATCAATTTGCTATAATATTTGTCCTCTCAATGTCCACATTGATCAATTTGCTAGAATATTTGTCCTCTCAATGTCCACATTGATCAATTTGCTATAATATTTGTCCTCTCAATGTCCACATTGATCAATTTGCTAGAATATTTGTCCTCTCAGTGTCCCCATTGATCAATTTGCTAGAATATTTGTCCTCTCAATGTCCACATTGATCAATTTGCTATAATATTTGTCCTCTCAATGTCCACATTGATCAATTTGCTATAATATTTGTCCTCTCAATGTCCACATTGATCAATTTGCTATAATATTTGTCCTCTCAATGTCCACATTGATCAATTTGCTATAATATTTGTCCTCTCAATGTCCACATTGATCAATTTGCTATAATATTTGTCCTCTCAATGTCCACATTGATCAATTTGCTATAATATTTGTCCTCTCAATGTCCACATTGATCAATTTGCTATAATATTTGTCCTCTCAATGTCCACATTGTCCAGATGTCTGTATGTTGTTCAGTCAGATTTTTGTCTGGTCAATTGACTCAAATGCTTGTGGATTTCATTAAAGTAGACTTGTTGGGGAGACTGTAGACTGAATCTCATTGAATCTCATTCCCTTTCGCTTTGTGCATCTCCGTAAGTTGAGAGAGGCCCACTCGTCCCCCCCCCAGCTCACGAAGTCAGATAGACTTTTGGGTCAAGACATTTATAGACACGACTAGACCATATAGGCCAAATCTGTATGAGGTTTCTTCCATGCACCAGTGACTGAGTTCTGGCCCGGAAACGAAAAAAATAATTATATATTTTTGGACTTTGTTTGCTGAAGGTAAAAATGTTTCTTCCTTACAGAATAAGGCTGTTAGTCATCAAAACCTTGAGAAAACTTTTTGGTGTTCTGTGTTACTTCAGATTTGAAACGGACAGACATAAATTATTAGCGATGTAACTACAATACCCGTCGGCAATGTATAACATTGCCGAGGGTAATAAGAGTTGTTAATTGGTGAAATGTTGCCACAATGTCGAGTGCTAATGTCATAACTTTGACGTTGCTTCACAACATTGTGAAACATTTTCACAACATTGCTGCAGAACAAATGTGCCCTTTTCACAACACTGCTGCCAAGAAAATGTGCCCTTTTCACAATGTTGCTGCCAGGAAATGTGATGTGCAAAAAGAGTGGTCTGTTGCGCTGTGAAAATGGAGCTTCGTGACTCATGACAGCTGATGAAGTTTCTTCTCTACATTCAACATGGGAAACATTGAGGCTGTTTGATTAGTCAAAATCAAGAGAATGCAAATTAGTTTGTCATAACTGATTTTAGAGTAAAAATCAGATGCATAATCCCTTCGTGTGCCTGCCACCAACAAGCGCGGATTAGTCTCCTCAAATCAAATTAACATTTAAAGTATTAAGTAGTGGAGAGGCAGGTTAGTCGATACGCAAGGTTAGTTGATAAGCCCCACCTCCTGGTCATAGAAATGGTCATTTGAGAAAATGATGCCATTTGTAAGTAGAAATTTAAACAGACACATCTTCTCATCTCGGTTAATGTACAGTAGAATCAGAATCAAGATTTAGGAGAAAAGTCCTATAATTTCAAAAATCACTGTTCCGACTGAATTTGTGTTGAAAACTTACTTTTTTTTGCAATAAGTGAATGATGATTCAGAGTAACTTAGTATATCGATGGTGAAAGTGCAAAACCTCGTAAGTCAAAAAAAGCCATTTTTCAGAAATTGGAAAAAACTTTCACCAATCTTTTTTTATGGTAATGTTTATCAATATGTGACTTAGGCTCAACTTGATTTCTAGAAAGTGACACCCTGTTTTAGCATAATTTTTTGTCAGAGGTCTTTGACCCCTAGCATTGATGTCACATCAGATATGATTGAAAATGTTGACTTCCGAGGTTTTGCACTTTCACTTGGTAAGATGCAAAACCTTGTAACTCGACCATTTATCACATTTTAAAGCAACTTGCAGCATTGAAAGTATGTCTAATCTATAGGTAAACAGCAAAAAATATAATTTGACCTTGATATATAACAACAGTTAATTTTAATTAGTGGCTACAATGGCAAGAATGAGGAAAATGACACTTTTTTCAAAATTTTGTGCACAATTTTTTTCAATAGCCTACATCACTAAAACAAATATAGGTAGGTATAGATTTTTTAACAGGGAAATATCCTGAGAGCCATAAAAAAGTGCCCCAATCATTGTTTTTCAAAAAAAGTTGAAATATCCGAAAATATGAGCTTCTAAGTTCTGATTTGAGTTACGAGGTTCTGCACTTTCGCTTTTTGGAACAAATCGACATACAAGGTTTGGTGAAACCATGGCAAAATCATTCTGTTACAGCTTCCAAAAACAGCAAAGAGGCAAGGTGACCAACTGACAACATGTATTGGATATTGAATTAGTCATTCCACTCAAAATCTAAAAATAGCAAAATTTTGACATACGAGGTTTTGCACTTTCACCATCGATATGGATAAGGCATGTGAAAATGATTATTTATAAGGTGGGTTAGTTGATACCACCCAGAGAAACATGTGTAACCCTTACGGAAGTGTCCGAATCAGCGAAATCGACCTCATTTGCATAACATGTGTGAAGGCCTGTTCATTGGCCATCTTTGGGGGTGTGTCTGATCTATTCACTGAAGGCTTTGCTGAAGTGGTTGATGCGTTTGAGATGCCCTCATTTGATGCCATCTGGGGTAAAAACTATCCAACAGAGAAAGTCAAGTTTCCTGACTGCGAAGAGATTGTCCCCCCCAACCCAGACACTTCTGGAAAACTGTTTTTAAGATGTGCTGTTTATACATACAAATTTGCATATTTATATAGAGCTGTATCCGGCCGTTGTGAAATATGAATGGTGGCCCGTATCCACTGCATGACTCTTCAATCAAAAAAGTAACAAGAAATTCTTTTAAAAAAAGGATTGTAGGAACCGTTGTATGAAAAGAGATTTCTTCAAACACATATTTCATTTTTATAATATTCTGTTGATTTGTTATGCATGTGCAGTTACATATACCTCCAATGTACCTACTGTGATTTCACATTTAGTTACCTCATTATTAGGGATGCCTAATTACAGGTGTTACAAACACAGACAGCAAACCAGGCAATGAGAAGCCCTTTTATATTCTTTGTCATGCATGAACATGAAATTTCTATTTCTATAACAACAAACTAATGCTGGGTTGCTTCTTCTTCTTCTTGCGATTATATCCCGCCTCTTCATGCAGGCGAACCTCTAATGAGTATGTCGTTCAATATAATATCTCTCTGTTTTGCCAGGGAAAGGCAAATTTGGTTACAGAGTTTATTTGCCGCATCTAAAATTTCTATGGACCTCAATCTAATTGCTTTGTACACTACACTTTGAGCATTATCGCCAATATCGCAGGTCAGCTTAGCGTATCCCCATCCGTTCAGAATCGCAGTCGCAAGTTCCTGGCGTGTTGTCGGGGGAGGTACTCCATCTTCCTGGTACATCGAGCTGAGCTTCTTAATCTTCGGGTCTCTTGTATCATGTAATTCTATGCAGTGGACCAGCATGTGAACCAAGTCCTCTTCTTCCGCATGGCAGAGCTTACATCTACTGTCTATTTCTGCGGTGCTGTACATCTTCTCCAGGGCTGCTGTTTTAAATCTGCCAGTGATCATTCTTGCTCGGGTTGCTGCAGCTTCAATCATGTATCTTCTGCCTCTGCAGACTGTCCAGAGGAGGTGTGGAGACTTCGGCAGATCCGTTGGCCATATCCACCATTTCAGTGTGCTCTTACATGCAGCGTTGTAAACCAGATCTGTTGGTAGCTTCTCCTTTACTGCCGATTTCACTTGTAGCTTCCACGATGATTTTGTTGGAGGTGAGAAGAGAACCGTCAGGACCTCAATGCCGTACTTGTTACCAATATCTAAGACGTAGGAGACTATTACACCTTTCATATGCTTATGAAAATCCATGGAGTTGTGAGGAGTTGAATATATAATATTTTCATACAGTGTTGTTTGGTCACATCTATTATATCATCCGGATTCATCCCAGATCTTTATGTATACATAATTATACAGTACTTATCTTTAACCAATTTTCTGAAGGAAATCTCTATGAGCTTCTATGGGATATGCTCCAGGTGTGCTTTGGATATGGTCCCCAATCACTCAACCATGAACACCAAGCAGCTGCTCACTCAACCATGACCTTGATGCTATGGGGGAGTAGCTACTTCCATATCAAGAGGGGGCAATACATACTTGATCTGATAATTGTACTCACAGACGCCTCCTCTGTGGTATTAACACTAGGGTGGGCTGAAAAAAACTTTTTTTGGAATTTCAATATGCCAGTGGTATAGAAAGTTGGCTATGGCCAAAAAATAAAAATTTGTGCAAAAAAAATTTTGTGGCATGCGACTTGTGCCGGGCCACTCCGGCTTTTATGAAAATGCATATTTTCAGCAATTTCGCATGCTTTTTTAGACCATTTTTTGGCCTGAGTCAGCTTCCATGGTTTCAGTAAGCTCAATGGCATACTTAAATCTTCTTTGAAGGCCATTTTGGATATGAAACACCATAAAAAGGTTGCTTATATTTAAGATATAGCCATTTCTTGGAAAATGTTGGGAATCAGAATTTGGCTTTTTTCGCTAAAAATTGCCCAAAAAAATTGAAAAAATCGGAATTGATCCCACAAAAAATGATTCAGAGTGAATTTTAATTACCCCGGTCCTCCCTAATGCCTTAAAAAGCACTTCCAGCGTATTACCTGCATCAATTTGTGGTTTCAGGTTCCGGTATAGAGGCAATTCCGCAAAGTCAGATTTACAGATTTGACACTTTAGCAGCTTGTGTAGTCCTACCATTACACCTCAGCTATTTCATTGCTAAATAGGGATGAGGCCAGGTAATAGGGGTATCAGACAAGCCATCAACCAAAGCTCCAAGTGCAATAGGAGATGAGCTACAAGACGAAATGTCATTATGTCACCAATGTGTCGGACGTATATTGTGTGAGTAAGTCCGACACAATGACATTTCGCCTTGTAGCTCAGCTCCTATTGCACTTGGAGCTTTGGTTGATGGCTTGTCTGACACCCCTATTGACTGGCCTTATCCCTATTTAATAATGAAGTTACTGAGATTTAATGGTAGGGCTACACAAGCTGCTAAAGTGTCAAATCTGTAAATCTGACTTAACGGAACTGCCCCTAATCTGGAAACTAAAACCACAAATTGATGCAAATGATACGCTGGAAATGCTTTTTAGGGCATTGGGGAGGACTCGTGGTAATTACAATTCCCTTGGAATCATTTTTTGTCAGGTCAATTCCGATATTTTCAATTTTTTTGGGCAATTTTTAGCAAAAAAAGCCAAATTCTGATTCCCAACATTTACCCGGATATGGCTATATCTTAAATATATACAACCTGTTTATGGTGTTTCATATCCAAAATGGCCTTCAAAGAAGATTTAAGTATTCCATTGTGCCTTCTGAAACCATGGAAGCTGATTCAGGCCAAAAAATGGTCTAAAAAAGCATGCGAAATTGCTGAAAATATGCATTTTCATAAAAGCCGGAGTGGCCCGGCACAAGTCGCATGCCACATAATTTTTTTTGCACAAATTTTCATTTTTTGGCCACAGCCAACTTTCTATACCACTGGCATATTGAAATTCCGAAGAAAGTTTTTTTCAGCCCACCCTAATTAACACCCTCCTAATATTGGAGGTCAATCAGGAAGGTACTCCTACCATAAGGAAAGTATCTCTGCAAGTCCAACTTCCTATTGGCCCCCTCCAGAAACCCATGTAGCTACACCACTGTAGTACACATAAATTGATGACAAAGCACTTTGCTGATGCTTTGTGGCCAATAAGTTAGGGACTTCACATGTAAAGTATTTCTTCATTTGGAGCTTTTAACACAGATCTGAAATGGTCCCTACAAAAATGCTTAATTTGACACTCAGTGTAAATACTTGTGTGTGGAAGTAGCTGCCATGGTATAATAACAAGATTGTTGACATGAAGTGGTAGATAAGCCTAAGAAGGCTGGGTAACATCATTTTGTGATTTCTTTGTTCTGTACATGTACCTGCCACTATAAATAAAACAATTACAATACAATACAAGATACAATCGGAAAATCACATCAGTCTGTGGTGATGGCTCCATCCTACTGTACAACCGGCCTAAAAATTTATGGGAGATAAATTAACTTTTCAGAAAAATTAAATCAACATTTTATAAATTATATTCTCATGCAAAAGACACAATTCATCATAATTGTAACACCTCCTCTCCAATAGTTTACCTGCCTACATGCCATATCTAATGATAGTGCCTAAAAAATGTAGCAATTTAACTTCCCAATAAGTAGCATTGACAAATATTCTGTACTTGAAAGCACCTAATAATAATGACTAGCTAAATCGATGACTGTTTCTTTTTCGTAAATCATATTTTGAGACTTAACATTTACAAAATTACAAAATTGAAATAAATACCATTTTTTAAAAACCTTACTGATCAATCGCGCGAAACTTCACACATCAAAACAAACAACTTTTTGGATTACAATTAATTAAATTTGGTACATAATCCAACTCTTTTGCGTTAAAACTTTTACTAAAATATCAAAAACATTTATTATTCTATTCTAAATACTATTACAAAATACCTTTCACAGTGTAGCAGTCCATTTTTTTGTGCACAGTTTGCATTTTTCATGGTGCAGTTTCACATATCATTTGTGTGATTTTACAATTTCTCAAATTGTCCCAGTTAGAGCCAAAACTAATTGGATTGGCCTGAGGTGAACGGCACTAATGTTGCACAAGTTTTGTGACGGCATCATTGTAATTTGCATGAAGAGAGGCCACAAATACATTTAGTAAGGGCCTAGCCTCAATGAATGATCCTGCTGCTATCTGGACAATTCTGACAGTCTCCTTCATTTCATCTCTGCATTTCCAAACTTCTTCTTCCACACGAGAGCTGGGTTCATGTGTTGAATGTTTAAGCTCTGCAGGACTTCACATGTGTGCATGAACAACACATAACACAGCCTATAAAAATGTGGTCCTAATGGTTAAAATCAGTGCGTATGTATAACAACATTTTACGAGCTGATGAAGGTTGTGTCCGTTGTCCACGCATGCGCTTAATCCCCATTTACAAGCTTTGTCTCTGTGTGAAGCTGGCCAAGTGATCCAGACATTCTACTTTAGCATCAATTATTTGTCCTTGGAGACCGTCACAGTTTATGGCACATATAACAGCTAGTGCTTCTGACCTTTGTGGAAGTTCACTTTGTGTCTATATTTTTTACTTTCGTGATTTCTCTGGGTCCTGGCCATTCCACACGCCGTTTTCTTAATTTTGATAAATGCAATGTGCCTGAAAGTAGACATACACACCATGTACGTGAACAGCTAATAACAATATCAACTGGTATTCAGGCAGAAGGCCATCATTACCTTCTGAGTTATTATACAGGAGAGACAGTGTTAACAATTTTTCATCAGTATTTAAGAATTAATTTTAAATGATTGCAAAAAATCTATGTCTGACAACATATCAATGGCACTTACTACTTTCTGAAAATCTGTGCTGGTCCAACTCAAATTTTAAGGCAATGGCATTTATAGAAAATTTGCTTTTAACTTAGTCCAAGATTTTCTCTTTATATGTCCTTTTGTGAAGTGATTAGTGATGGCATGGATGCCTGGAATCGATCATTTGATCAAAGATTGGGTAAGTTTGATTGCATCTACTCTAACTAGGCCTACTCCGCAAATTATGTTTCTACTTTGAGAGTAAACTACTTCAAAATTGTCCAATTTATAATGAAAATGAGTATGGAATATCCTGGCTGGTGGCAATTCAAACCATCATTTGGCATCTTCAATTGACTGACTTAATTGTTTCAATTGAATTACAGCAATCCAGACCATAAAAACAACCAGCC
Organism: Platynereis dumerilii; assembly: GCA_026936325.1. Taxonomy (NCBI): domain Eukaryota; kingdom Metazoa; phylum Annelida; class Polychaeta; order Phyllodocida; family Nereididae; genus Platynereis; species Platynereis dumerilii. The sequence goes on from JAPTHN010000004.1 coordinate 493,596, forward strand.
ACTAAATCAGAACTTCTCAGAAGTATCAGCTTTTTATGTAATCCTAATTTCTAGACTCTGATCTACGTCCGGAGATGCAAAAAATTATCAAGAGTAAACTACTATACTCAAAGAATACCAAATGAAATCCACTCAGCATCCACGGACTGAGTGATATGATATTGTTGTGAAATATGAAACCATTCTGGTCTGGATGGTCTATAATGTGCCATTGCACTACCATTGTTACCTGGACCATTGATATACTGTCAGCATGATGAACCAGTTATATAGCCATATGATGAACATTGTCAAAAATAGCAATACTTGTTTGTTTTTAAGTAGTTACCTGAATAAAATTCCAGTAGCACCAAAGCAAGGATTCAAGGCCACTATTATATAACAGTGTCTGTCAGGTGGAGCCACAGCAACTGTCTTCCAATAATAAAGTTAGGTGGCACTGTCATCAAGTTACCCAGTTCAACAACTTGTTTAGTCTGTACAAAAGATCATGTAGATATCTACAATTCTACATAATGTGTTTAGGAGCTGCACGTGTATATTCCAATTCTGATTCCACAAATGTTTAGCAAAGCTATGCAGTTTGTTTGTAGGCCTACATGTCGTTTAGAAAGCTCAACAACCAATTTACATTGTAAACGTCATGTCTTCATATTATTATTAAACACTAGAAAAACCCATTGACAGCATACATCACGTAAATGGCAGCATGTGTAAAGAGGTAATGATGCAATAAGAGTATAAGGTAGGCCTATGGTAGGAAATGTGAAAGGTATCCTTTCTAATACAACTGTAGGGAACTGAAAAGGTTTGACTGTTTGATGTGATGAGCTGTCACACAGATTTGAACGTGTGACTTGTCATGGCTGATGTGAATGTGTGCATTTCCAGCAGAGGGCAGGTAGGTAGGTTTGTTTAGTTTCGTAGTAAATAGTTTAAAAATGAAGTTGCATGTAAGCATGTGAATTTGGTACAATAATATACCTTTGATAGCGGTTTAGAGGTGTAGAAAGTATTACTGCTGTAGTTGGAAAATTGAAAGTAGGAGAAAAGAATTTGTAAGGTTTTTTGATGACTTGTCATGACAGATTCATGCAATCCTGGATTTGGGGCAGAGGTGTAGTCGAAAGGATGAATAAGGGAGTAGTCAGGAGGTTGATTGCCCTCATCAGGAGGACATGATAGAAAAAGAGGGATAGGTTGATACTTTGGGCGAGTGAGGTGCCTGGGGAGACGTTTACTGTGGACAACAGTCAGGCCATGTCAGCTGAGGTTTAGTTTGAATGTTAGAATGATGGTGTTGTCATTGACAACGTTTGAAGGAACATACATCCATGGAGAACCTAAATAATTAAACATTTGAAATGTTTAGAATTTGTTTAGGTCTGTTTAGAGTGTACCATCAGCAATGAGGGGTTACTTTGAATTCATTACAAAATCACAAAAAAGCATAAAAGATCAAAATTGATCCTGAATTATTGTTTGCAAGTGCCCCCCTGCATTACATGGTGTGTCTGGCCTGTGTAGCTTATTTGCACTGCTGTGTGATTTAGGGGGAGGGTGCCCCCTGCTGCAGCCCTAAGCCAGACACACATGTCCTGCAGCAGCCAGCCTGTGTTAGGGGGGGGGCAGGCGGGGGGGGGGGGTTGAGTTTATAAATACTTTTCACAGGATCCCACTCATTCAGAACCAAGTAGCCAAGAAGCAAACTCAACCAACTCAACATGCGGGAAATCGTGCATCTGCAGGCAGGCCAGTGCGGCAACCAGATCGGGGCCAAAGTGAGTAGGATCCCATGCAGATGGATATATATGCATATATAGAAACATGTATATATGTAGATGTAGATAGATGCAATTAATACAAAGGATCTGTAATAGGTATATTGACTGACTGGTAGTTTAATAGAGTTGATAGATAATTTAAGTAGATTGGTTGATTGACTGATTGGTAGACAGACAGACAGATAGTTAGGTAGATAGATAGACAGATGGATAGATAGATAGATAGATAGATAGATAGATAGATAGATAGATAGATAGATAGATAGACTGTTGGATTGATTGATTGATTGATTGGTTGATAAACTGATTGATTAATTGGTTGGATAGTTGATAGATTAATAGATAGATTGATTAACAGATCGATTGCATGTAATTATATTACTGAGGTGATTGATACCGGTGTTTGATATGTACTGAACTGTATTTAGTGAATGGAGACAAATCCCTGGATTCACCAAATTTACAGAATAACTTATAATATGCAATGCAGCGTATGATTCATTGCACTAGAGTAATCATTTATAAATCTGCCATTATATTGTAACTCAAATTGTCACATGTTATAAAGCTGTATGCAATTATTCACTGCCAAATTTATCTCGTATGTTATTTTGTACAAAACATAGATGTTTTTTACTTAAAAAATATTCACTCTGTTCCACATTCAGCTCATATTTATTTATGTGCTCTTAACTTCTGCCTGGGGCTTACACATTTTCACATTATTTTAATATTAACATATATATATATATATACTACTGTGAATTTGCTTGGAGTCCATGTAAATATTATGATAATGCAAATATATTGTTAGGAATAACAGCTGCATGAAAACAGATAGATAGATAGATAGATAGATAGATAGATAGATAGATAGATAGATAGATAGATAGATAGATAGATATATAGATAGACAGATAGATAGATAGATAGATAGATAGATAGATAGATAGACAGATAGGTAGATAGATAGATAGATAGATTGATAGATAGATAGATAGATAGATATATAGATAGATAGATAGACAGATAGATAGATAGATAGATAGACAGATAGACAGATAGATAGATAGATAGATAGATAGATAGATAGATAGATAGATAGATAGATAGATAGATAGATAGATAGATATTAGACTTAGGAATAACAGCTGCATGAGATATGACCAGGTTTGTTTGTTTTTTGTTGTTGTTTTTTTCTCATTGGCAATTATGAGGAAATTATAAGGGCACTTGTGTTTACATCAATGGCCCTTCACATTTTCTATGGAGGTGATATTGCATTACAGAGTCTGTCATGAGCTTCACTCAGAATCCAGCTAAAAAATCAACACAACTGGCAGAGTATACTTCTAAAACTTTTTACAAACTTTTAGTATGTCAAATCTAATAGGTTATAGTTCTCTGTATACTATATATGTTGAAGTAACTTCCCTTATGCATAATGCTACATATGTCTGACAATACTTTCACTGGTGGTCTATATCTATATAATGTATATATATATTCAACATATTCACTATTCCTTTATGTATGGACAGTATGGTTCAATATGATATTGAAATGGGCCACAAATTGTACAACAGTGCTTGGGGAGGATGTCCATTATGACTCATTGAACATAAACAGATGTCTATTTGACTGTGTGCATATAGTCAACTGTTAAACTGCTGTAGAAATTTATCATATTATGTTCAATGTTCCATGTTGGTATGTCTCTTGCATGTGTCTGTGATAAAATCGTAAGAGCGACAATGTATGCGAGCTGCTACGGATACTTGGAAGCTACTTTTACAGGTCCTCATATCGAAAATTAGTGACTCTATTTATCTATCTGTCTGTCGGTATCTGTCTCAATATCTACATCTAATCTTCATCTATCTATCTATCTATCTATCTATCTATCTATCTATCTATCTATCTATCTATCTATTTTGCTATTGGTCTGTCTATTTATCTATTTGTAGATAGTCATCTAGATAAATAGATAGATAGATTATAGATAGATAGATAGATAGATAGATAGATATTGTCTATATTCTAATTCCATCTATCTCATCTGATCTAATCCTACCTATCTGTCTATCTGTCTATATATATATTTATCTGTCTATTCATCTTATAGGATAATCTGTCTCTATCTAATCCTTACTGTCTTTCTTCTATCTATCCTATCTATCTATCTTATCTAATCTTATCCTATCCACAGGCATTACAATTTCTTACAAAAAGCTGACATTGCTAAACGTATCCTGTATACAATACATACAAGGTTGGCAACTCCCTCAAGTTTCCTGGTTTGAGAATTCCTGCTGTAATGCTGTCTCAAGCAAGAGCATGAATTCTCAAACCAGGAGTTGCCAACCTTGTATATAAATTCAATAAGTGCAGTGACAAGCTGTTTTTCTCAAAATGATTGTAATGCCTGTGATCCTATCCATCTTATCTAATCTAATTTATATCTATCTTTCTATGAATCTATCTATATCTATTCCCAATTCACCATGCTTCTACACTCTTTCAATTCTCCCCTCTGCCACGTGTACATTTAACCCATTGCCAAGCAGTTCTCAGCAGCCCAACTAAGCTGTTCAGCTGAGGGGTGTTATAGGAGGGTGCAGAAAGCTGCTACCAAAGACCCATGGCGTGGTAAGATGTGTCACTCTAGTCGAACAGTGAGAGTGCTAGTGGTGCTGAGACAGTCAGACTGAGTTGCTTCAGCTGAACCCCCTTTTGAAGCTATCACTGGTTCTGTAGCAATGGTAGAACTTGTTTGTGAACTTCAAGTTGTCGGTCTTTGTTGGTCTTTGCTGCAGTTGTTGGTCTTTGCTGCAGTTGTTGGTCTCTGCTGCAGTTGTTGGTCTCTGCTGCAGTTGTTGGTCTTTGCTGCAGTTGTTGGTCTCTGCTGCAGTTCTTGGTCTTTGCTGCAGTTGGTCTTTGCTGCAGTTGTTGGTCTTTGCTGCAGTTGTTGGTCTTTGCTGCAGTTGTTGGTCTTTGCTGCAGTTGTTGGTCTTTGCTGCAGTTGTTGGTCTTTGCTGCAGTTGTTGGTCTTTCCTGCACTTGTTGGTCTCTTTTGCAGTTGTTGGTCTTTGCTGCAGTTGTTGGTCTCTGCTGCAGTTGTTGGTCTTTGCTGCAGTTGTTGGTCTTTGCTGCAGTTGTTGGTCTCTGCTGCAGTTGTTGGTCTTTGCTGCAGTTGTTGGTCTTTGCTGCAGTTGTTGGTCTTTGCTGCAGTTGTTGGTCTTTGCTGCAGTTGTTGGTCTTTGCTGCAGTTGTTGGTCTTTGCTGCAGTTGTTGGTCTTTGCTGCAGTTGTTGGTCTTTGCTGAAGTTGTTGGTCATTGCTGTAGTTGTTGGTCCTACCTGCAGTTGTTGGTCTTTGCTGCAGTTGTTGGTCTTTGCTGCAGTTGTTGGTCTTTGCTGGTTCAGCAGAAGGAATACCTCTTTATGACTGAGGGTGTGAAAAGGTTGCAGTCCAAAAAACAGTGACTCACCAAAATGTAAACTGGGATGTGAACTCTGTAGGATATTATATATACAAATGTAACCTGTAGGTGGGTTGGTCTTGGTTAACATTAAGTCTTTGTAAAGTCTCCACACTGCACACACTGAATGGAAGGTCTGTTTGTGTCAGGGTCAGGTTTATAAGCTGCAAAATAATGGAAAACACATGCATAGAGGGATTCATGGGTTATCCCTGAAATCCAGGCCCATGCTTAGTGGATGTGTGGGCCTCTGTGCTGAACTGTTTGTTTACTGAAATATAGAGACATCATCATTTCCAAGTTTTCAGATCTCTAGATTGCCTAGACATTGAAAAGTTCATGAAGCTCATCAGAAACTCTGGGGTTGTCTTTTTTTTTATATTTGTAGCTTACTGACAAACAGTCGGAAGGACAGACAGACAAACGCCAATGAAAACGTTTGCAAGCCTTACATAATTGACAAGGAAGAGCATTTTTATGTAAATTTACGTTTTGGAAATTATATTGAACACGAGTATCAAAACGGGATGTATCATTGAAATAATTGACTACCAAGAGATTACAAACTGTCCGGGATGAATAATGAAATCTATGATGCTCTAAATTGATTAGTGATTGGCAAAATATGATGAGGAAATGATCGGTGTGTTTTGAGGAAAAAAAAGTCATTTTTTCATCATGTTCATCTGTTTGATGTCAAATCAGTCACAAAAACATGTTAATTGCACAGTGACGTAATTAATTAATTATATTGAATAGAGAATCAGAGAAGCTCAGAGAATTGGGTCAGGTCAGTAGTCTGAGGTTTGCTGGGCTCCTGGAAAACTCAGGTCAAGTGAGGAGTGAGCAACCTTGTTTCATTTTACTGAAAAAGATATATATCTGCTATGGCCTATGAGTGAACCAAAGATGCTAAAGGAGCTTCACTTTTGAAGTTAGCATAATTATCATGTAGCATGCTGGGGGGTTGGCATGCTATCAATCGCTGGGTCCAGGGTTCTAATCCAGTTCCTGCGGGGTCGCTTAGGCCTGTGTTGGACGGCAGTTTCAATCATCCTTCACCGCATTGACTTGTCCTCCTTCTGTCCTAATTATAGTCTACCAAGTGCATAAATACAGTACATGTATAAATCCCCAATCATGCATAGGATATACATCTTCAGGCTAGCTTGCACTAAACTATTAAACTTTAATTTTGTTATCTAAAGGAGGAAACAAGCAGCAAGGATGAATGTACGTGACTGTTTAAGCTGTTATTCCAGGCTGTTTAAACAGGACCAGCTGAGACTACACATATTCCCATTGCCTGGATGTCAATATGATTTCAATGGAGTGATATTCAGTTGAATGTTAAGCCACAGAGTCATGCTATTTATGCTTATGATCAGGTCTGTACTGTGCATCTGTGTTGCTGCATATGGTGCACTGAGAAGCAAAAATAGCTTTATCAGTAAATACTAAAATAGGATAATATGTAATATGTATAGTATGTGTATTATATGTAATATTATATTAGCTATCTTTTAATGACAGACCATTTTGATGTAATTTTGATATTGGCATGTATACGACAAGAAAATATTAGTCAATTAACATTTTTATCAAAAAGCCAGGAAGAAAACTTCCTCTTAGCGTAATCGTAAATTCTCTGAAAGAATGACAAGTAATTACAGTCTGAATTGCAATCTTCTCTGGAATCATCTGTTTGTGGCCATCAATGACCTCACAACAGGTCTATGTATTCCATTGAAATGAACTGTCGGTTTGTCATTGAGTAACGTGTGACCTCAGTGATTATTGCTGTGACTCAGTAGGTGACTTGTTCTAATAGCATTGACAGGATAGGACATTACCTCACAATTGAAATGAATAATTTTTTGCTCAGTTTTGGTGAAGTAAATAGGGATATGACCTCACAAGGGCCATTCCAGTGGAGTTCTGTAAGCAGTTGTCATTCCAGGGCTATAACAAACTAACAATTATGTAATAATTATTGTATGTAACCAATAATGAACCAATCAGCATAGCCTTTGACTAGGCTTAAACTTATGTAATTTTATTCTGCAATCGAGTTTGCATTTTTAACTTTTCTGTTTTGGAATTCCGTGATTTAGCAGTTGGACAGTGCAAACAAAATATTACAATTATTCTACAACTTTCATTGCTTGATAATGTGTGACTCTCATTACACGCAGAGTGTGGACTTGTACAACTTTACTCAGTTTCAAGGCCAGGTTTAATTATGAGCACAAAGAATTTGTTGTTGCAAAAGCAAATCCAAGTCTGTTAACTTGCAAAATATGAAGAACAGGCAATAAAACTGTCAGCAATTTGTTGAAAACTAATTTGTGACAATTTTGAACTGACTTTGAGAATTATTTTTAAGAATGTTTTCTGAGGTCATTCGAAATTATAAAGAATTGTTGTATTATAACATATGTTGTGTCAATAAGTATTGTCAGCATAATTCTTGGTTTATTTCATAATGTTAGGGAATATCATTAACTTTTGAGAGGACTTTCCATTATACTGCAACTTTATGCTCAACTAATTAGCCACATAATTGTTGAACTTATAACTTTTACTCTGATGAAGGAGGCAAAATTACAAATTTCGCTGACTAAGGGGCCGACCAGATGATCTTTGGGGGAGGGGCTATGGATATTTGGTGAAAAAAAAAAGATTGTTTCCCACTTTACCCTGAAAAAAAAGTTTGTTCAGCACCTGGAAATAAAAAAAAGTTTGTTTCTACCTGTAGCTAGGGTACCATAATGTTAAAATTCCGTTAAAAAATTTGTCGCGAGTGCGCATGCGAAAAAATTGTTCGTCGACGCGTCGCAAACGAAAAAAAAGTTCGTCCCGGGGGTAAAGTCCATAGCCCCCCCCCCCAATTATCGTCTGGTCGGCCCCTTTAGGCAGCACACGATTGGAGTTGCCGAATCTGCCCCGGCTAGCCGTTTGCCCTCGAATGGCTGCCGATTGTGCCTTCGGAACCGAAGGCAGCTGCCGACTTGCCGACCTGAAAACCCCCGCGAAAGCGGCGAGGCCGACCCGGAAATGACGAAAATGACGTCATGCAATGTTAAAGTATTGGGATTTCCTGGGATTCCCTCAGTTCATGCACATTTCCGGAGGCAGCGCCATGGGCAAAAGGTGAATCCACCAGGATTTTGCCGAATGCACAGCATTGCACACGATTGGTGTCGGCAAATTGTCGAAATCGGCAAGTGCCGACGGCCAATTTCGGTAATTCAATCATGTACTGCCAAAGTAAAGAAAGACGACAAAAACTCCTGAAAGTCACATAAGTGTTAAAACTATTACATTTTCACCTCCCTCCAATTGGCCTCCATTGCTTGATGGCCCAGTGATGGGGCTATAAAACTAGAAGTGACCAATAACTCTGTGTGACCAGGTGCAGGCTATACAGCATTTTTGTGTCTGAGTGATATTGGGTGCGTGTTGCAGTAATTATGCAGAGTGTATAATTATGACTCATTCATCCATATGGAGTAGATGTTATATTTTAAGCAGATCACTGCATTTTAGCGACAGCTTGCAACTAAATCGATATCAAACACCCGTTGGTAAGCCAAAAATATTTTTAGAATTAGTAATATCAAAATATCAAAGTAAATTAAGATAGAAAGACTCGCATAAATATTGCATATTTAGGATTTGGCCCATTTCATATTTTCATAATTTTGTGTGATAATTAATTATAAATGTATACATATGAAACATCTGAACCTTAATGCAAATTTTAAAATTCAATACCCTGGATTGTTCTGAAACTACATGGATGATTAGGGCTTTACATCTTGTATTTATGCACTTGATAGGCTAATTAGGACAGGAGGTGGAAAAAACAGCAAGGCAAGGATACTTGAGACTGCCATCCGACATTTATAAGTAAACCATCCAGAGCATGTATCAAACCCTGGATCCATCAATTGGTATAGCTACCCTGGATCCATCAATTGGTATAGCTACCCTGGATCCATCAATTGGTATAGCTACCCTGGATCCATCAATTGGTATAGCTACCCTGGATCCATCAATTGGTATAGCTACCCTAGATCCATCAATTGGTATAGCTACCCTGGATCCATCAATTGGTATAGCTACCCTGGATCCATCAATTGGTATAGCTACCCTGGATCCATCAATTGGTATAGCTACCCTGGATCCATCAATTGGTATAGCTACCCTGGATCCATCAATTGGTATAGCTACCCTGGATCCATCAATTGGTATAGCTACCCTGGATCCATCAATTGGTATAGCTACCCTGGGTCCATCAATTGATATAGCTAACCCTCCCCTTCCTCAAACGGCAGACCTAAAACTGAAAGAAACAATTAAACCAAATCATGATGTCAATTTAAACATGTAACAGAATCATATGTCATTATGTAACATGAGTGCAACATGTCATGTTAATTGCCTGTTAATTGCTGCATGAACTAATTAAAAAGTGCATGTGATAGAGCGAAGCCATTAACTGTCTGTGATTAGCAATTAACGGGGACATTTGCATAAAGTTACTAAAGTACCAAGTGGTGACTGTAATACTAATACTATGTGTAAGCCCTGGATAATGATTCAAGTGAGTTGAACATACAACGTACATGGTATGCAGCTAACAACAGAAAAAACTTTTCATTTGGCCTGCCAGCTAAATCATGATCTCCAATTTAAGCGCCAAGTTTGCTTATTGTGGGTTGAGCCCATTGCATATTTGTAGGAGTGAACATGCCATGAAGCTCCATTCTAAAAAGTGTATTTGAAATAAATCTGTCACATTCTACAAATGTCTGCCTGAAGTGTGGACATCAGTAACGTTGTACTGCAAAAGTAGAGACGTCTGTCACAATGTTCTACATAAAGTCTTTTCAAAATGTGGACACCTGTCATCGTTCTACCCAAATCTTTCTTAAGGTGCAGAAGTCTGTCACATTGTTCTTCCCAAATCTTTTTGAAGTGCAGACGTCTGTCACATTGTTCTTCCCAAATCTTTTTGAAGTGCAGACGTCTGTCACATTGTTCTTCCCAAATCTTTTTGAAGTGCAGACGTCTGTCACATTGTTCTTCCCAAATCTTTTTGACGTGCAGACATCTGTCACACTATTTTCTGCACTAGTCTTTTTGAAGTGCAGGCGTCTGCACATTATTCTACCCAAATCTTTTTGGTAGTTTCTGTTAATCTCTTTTAACCGACGTCTGCTGCAACATTTGTTCTGTGAAAGTCTTTTTGAAGTGCATGATTTAATTGCACGACTGTTATGCCAAGTTTAATTATGTGAACATAGACCTACATTATATTTTTATTGGTCCACTTTAAATAATTTTCAGTAAGTGTATAGCGAGTAGTCACTCAGAAATAAATTATCTATTTATCTACCTACTTAGTAGCCACTTAGTAGCCAGCCGTTCACCTAGATTCTAGGACTTTAGATTTTGGATGTACAATAGTCCCTGCGTCTTAAGACCCCCGCACAGTAAGTGGTGCATTTTGCAACTGTGGTAGCAGCTCACCCCCACAAGAGACCGCTTCATAACCGCGGATGGGGCAGTCTTACAACGCAGGGACCATTGAATATAAGAGTCAGTAGCTATTTTCTATATGACCACTGGATATAAGACCCTGGTAGCTATTTCCTATTGGCTATTGAACTGCTGTTTCCCAGTAGCTATTCATCAGGAACTGTTCCCTAGCAGATATACACCAGCAGTTATAATGAGCCATTCATACTCCACACATATGAGCAATAAAAGTCCAAAAGAATAAAAGTTGTGCAAATGTCTATTAGTAGCTGAGGGCACATTCTTCCTCAGTGAACACTGTTTGTATTATTCACCTATGACGTCATAGTCTAGACCTGGAACAGTTCTCCAGTGACTGAGTCAGTTTACATCAATGCACTATAAGAGTAGACCGACTAACTGGCTGCTCTACTGTCAACAATTTCTGATATTTTCTCCTTTTTGCTGTGTAGTAAATTGACTCTGTTAACCGAATAATCCATTGTTCAATTGTTGACCCTCGATTGTTCATACACTTTCTAATACTTTTCCATTGACATGTTGACTGAACATTCAAGAACCAATTAGTAGACCGAATAGCACTCGACCTCTTACTTTTGTTGGAGAAGTTTTCTTTTGCAAGTGTGTTAGACCAAAATGGCTGGTTCCATATAAATCGTATATTATCATTTATTGTTCCTGTACATTGACTGAGTGTCAATGTAGCTACTTCGGGCAGTTCGCAGTAGACCAACCCACTGGCTGCTATACTTTTTCTTAAAATGTGTCTCCTTATTGCGTAGACATAGACATAGACAAATTGAATTCAGTATTTACAATAGGATACAGTGTACACCAAATAGGGTGTTGTCAGATTATGCTGTGCAGTCTTGAAATTGTAAAACTCGAGATATTCTGCTTGACAATGCTGTGCAATCTTGAAATTGTAAAACTGCTTCAAATATTTAGTTACGTATAAGTCCATAAGCAGTGAAATATATAATTATGCATGAAATAAAAATACATATTTTGCCTAATATTCACCATTCCCTTTTTTTCCCATTGCAGTTCTGGGAGGTGATTTCTGATGAGCACGGAATCGACCCCACCGGCAGTTACCATGGCGACTCCGACCTGCAGCTGGAGAGGATCAACGTCTACTACAACGAGGCCTCTGGTGAGAGAAATGTGAACTAAGAAATGCAAAATGAAATAATTGAAGCAGCGGAAATAAGTGTGGTTACTGATATACACCTTTAAAATCAGGTCATATCTCTCAGTAAATTCTCAATTCTTACACAGTGCACATGACTGGTCTAGCTCAATCAGCTGCCATCATATCCTATTGCTACCTTTGTACAGGCTACAAGCGCCTGCTTTGGTTGTGAGCGTTAGCGAGCAGGCTACAACATTTCACTTCAGGTGCTCTATTTGACGTCCTCGCTCACATGTACAGTATAACCCAAAATAAAGTAAGAACATTTTCTGTCAGAAGTCCTCTTTTTACCTATTTTGCCCTCTTTTCTCCTCTCCACTCCAAATCTCCTTACAACTCCCTTTGACTCCTTACGACAACCTTAAGCCCACATTAAGAACTCTATTTAGACAGCTGCCAATGCAACTGCAATTAGCAGAGGTGCCAAATATCAAGTAAATCAAACACAATGGGGGTGATTGAGTTTAAATTGGTGTTGTTTAAATATGATTTTAATGTAATTTTAAAAAGTAGTTTCAGGTAGGTAAAAGTAGGAAGTGATTCAGAGGTAGTCAAAAGGTGTGAAAGGGTAAAGTAGTGGCTGATTCTTCCTTCTTGCCCGGCTAATCGTACTTTATTTTGGGTTGTACTGTATTTCTGAAGCAGCCCAACAAAGTTTTGTTTAGTTCTGCTGAGTGCGGACCTGATAGGCAATAGAGCGGACCTGAGAGGCAGCTGTTCTAGCGCCCTAGAAGCCAATTCGATACCCAATTCAACTGGAATTTCGTCAGTCTGTAGCCTCGCTCGCTCACCTGCTTATACAGCAGACTAGCTTGTCAGTCAGACCTTTGTATGGATATACTTAGTCTAGTAACAGACAGACAGACTGTCAGACAACTTTATTCGACTATTATATAATAAGTTCAGTGTCCACCACGAGGCCTAGTGACAAGTGAAGCCAACGCTCCATGAAGATCACACTCTATATAACATGTATCAGGCTTGGGCCTCTGATTAGATTAGTAATATAATGAAACAACTATTACAGTCTGTCACTTTGATATAGAAAAAAATAGGACCAGTTCACTGTGAAAAATGCACTTTGTGATTCATGATTGCCGATGAAGTGTCATCTTCTCTACTTTCAACATGGGAAACAAAGAGGCTGTTTGATTAGTCATGATCAAGGAAGGCCATTTGACTTAGAGTGAAAATCAGATGCATAATTCTTTCGTTTGGCTGTCACCAACAAGCTGGTCCGATTTAGGGACCGTTCAGAATTTATGACTGGGGGGGTTGGGAGTTTTGGCCGAGGGGGTACTAACTTTTCACACATGTTTCAAGAGGGGGTATTAATTTTTGACAACACGTCCAAGGGGGGGTAAGAAATTTTAACAAAGAAAAAATGTTAAAAAACACTCATAAACTCATTTTATTTGGACTTTTTTACGCGCAAAAGTCCGCGAAATGACGCGAATCTGTACGCGTGGCATTGTATAACAGTATATATGTATGTATTACTTTGTATGTCAAGGGGGGGGTACTAAAAATATGCATGAAACCTAAGGGTGGGGTACTAAAAATCCGCATGAAACTCAAGGGGGGGTATCAATTTTTGACGGGAAGTTCCAGCAAAACTCCCACCCCCCCAGTCATAAATTCTGAACGGTCCCTTAAGTCTCCTTAAATCACATTAACATTGAAAGTATTGGGTATGATCATGACAAATCATAAGCATGATGACACACGAAGTGCCATTTTCACAGTGCAACAGTCCACTCTTTTTCTGCATCGAAGTGACAGACTGTAAAAAAAACTTCTTGTCCATTGAAAACTACCTGATAATTGTTAGTTTGTTAGCAATAGCATCCTTAATGGAAAATTGGGTCATCCATGTGAGTTGTAATGTTTGGCATTTCCACATTAGATTAATGGCTGAGATGGAAGACCATCATGGAGCATCATGTTATAAATGACATGTCAAATCATGATTGGTTTTACATCCTGATGTATTAATTGTAAAACAGGATCAGAGATAGTAATACAGAGTGTTAATGCAATGCTGTAGTATGGGTTAATATGGCAATAGTATTGAAAACCATATTGAAAACGGAAATATGCAAAGCTGAAGTCAATGCTACTGATGATATTGAATGAATGTGGTTTTGCATTGTATTGAATTTTGAACGATTGAATTCATGGACAATATGTCACATTCAATTTTGTCTAAAATATATTCACCATTGTATATTGACCAAGGATATAATTATGCAGAGTCCGTCTCTGCGAATAGTGGGGTCTGCATATAGCCATTCCTGTCTATTCACAGAGCCTGGCTCTGCCAATAGACAGCTGTCTATATGCAGAGCCCGGCTCTGTGAACTCAAGATATGTGCCCTATGAATTTTATTATAACTATAACTAGAGTTTAATGTAATTAAGAGTCAACAAATGATTAAAATTCCATTATTTGGATCCTAAATATAATAAATTCATATATCTATACAATCTGCCGGCTCTGTGAACCGAAAAGGTAATCTGAACACTGTTTGGCTCTGCATATAGCCAGATGAGGCTATTAGCAGAGCCCGGCTCTGCGCATAGACACTACCTTGTATATTATATTATGTGTATACCATAGTCTACTTAGCTTTCCCTTGATGCGTGGGGGGGGGGGGGCTACCCTTTGATACCTTTTTTTGCCTATGTTCACCCAGGCATGGGCCTAGCGTAGAACTTGGTAGTGCCCTGCGCTGCAATACACTAGACCCGAGTTCCGTTTCAACCCATGTCAGACAGCTTTCTTCCTGGGCCAAAAGTACTTCATTACTGTCGTCTATGCCTGTCCAGCTACCCCCGCCCCCTCCTAGAATAGACCAATTTCACAGATGGTTCTCTCAGTTAACACTAGGGGAAAAGTGTTGAAAACTGAAATCCCATTGGCTGATAGATTTCCCGCCCTTGCCTCTGATCGGTCCAGCCAAGGTGATTCCAAGCTGGAGTATTTTAAGTGCATTTTAATGTAACTTTAAGGCTTGGTCATCCTTTCAATTTAAATTTTGAAAGTTGTGTTTTTGGATTTAGAGTATACATCTCCTGTGTGTGAAAAGCAAATGAGGAATCGCAGAATTACAAAAAATTTATTTAGGGTCAGTATTCAGGCCATTCAGTGAAATAGGTCTATTTGACCTATAACGGTGCATTACATGCAAACATTTCAACATTTTCTGGCTTTTCCGGAGTGCTCTTGCCTCCAGACCAGCCTCTGCCCTCTCCTAGGATTCAGCCCAACCTATGGCTCTGGTCCTGTAGGCCTTACCCTGTCAGCATGCCTCGACGGTCCAACGTCGGCCCATCGTCAGTCCGATGTCAGTAGCATCGGACCAGCTTCGGGCTGACGCTGGACCGCCGAGGCATGCTGATAGGGAACTCTTGCCTGAGCATAAATAATGGATGTAAAGGCCTATCACTCATTATCTCCAATCGTACTGGACCTCTCTTATTGTTACCTTTTGGTTTTTAACATTTATCAAAGGAGATACCCTTCGGGGGGTACTCAAAATTTTTTCTGATACGTATGCTAGGCTGGAAGTTTGGCATCCAGACCCGGTGCTAGGCGGTCAGTCATCGCGAAAAGACACCGACTCTAGGAATTTTTTTTTGTCGCCACAATGGTATTTGCCTGTTTTTCCCCAGGTATTAACGCGTAATTTCACCGAAAAATGACATCGCGATTCGATAAAAGTTCCTATTTAAATTTAGGGGCCAACTCTAGGAATTATGTCAGATTTTTAGACCCAACTCTAGGAATTATTCAGTTGAAAAAGGGGGCCTACTGAGCCGAGCATAGGTGTACACTTGAACATAGTTAGTACCCCCCCACCCCCCCCAGGGGAGATTCATGTCAAAATAAAATGCTCTTGAGTTTAATTGCCCCTGGCCACCAAAAAAGGAGAATGCTAAGAGTCAGTGAGACTTCTTCATGTGACTTCTTCATCTTACAGTGTGACAGTGTCTGCTGTTTGTCATTGTTGCCTCTGGCCCATGTGGCCATCTTGGCTAAGGGTAACAATCGCTTTATAAGCTAATGTTTCACTGTTAATAACACTGTGGAGAAATAAAAGTGATTTGATTTGGGGTTTTTTTTGTAAGAGAGAGGTTCACGTGCAGAAAGTTGAAATATTTAAGTTAAATATTTAAATGTTGTTGAATTGTCGTAATAAAGACCAAAATAAAACATTAGCTGGTGTCCATGCAAAATAATTTTATGCCACTTAAAAGTTTTATGTTGTATGATATGATCTAGGAAATTTCTAAAAAAAAACAAAAAAACATTTATCTGATGTGACAGAAAAAGTTTGGACAGACGCCAGCTATTAAACAAATCTTTTTAGCAATTGTTAGTCTTTTTCTGAAGAGGGAAATCCATCATCGAATAATTAATTTGGTGTGCAATAGTCAATCAACTTGAACTTGAACTTTAATCCTGTGATGACCTCTATTTTCAGGTGGCAAGTACGTGCCTAGGGCGGTCCTCGTTGACCTGGAACCAGGGACCATGGACTCGGTGAGGTCCGGACCTTTTGGGCAACTCTTTCGACCGGACAACTTTGTATTTGGACAGAGTGGAGCAGGGAACAACTGGGCCAAAGGTAAACTGAAAAGAGCAGATTTGTCCCAGACATGATTTGATCTGTAGCCTCTCATAATTGTCTGAGAATTTCAAATTTGTTTTCCATTTGCAAGAAATAAAGGGAATAACATTTCCTTTTTATATCCCACAATAGGCAGTGAAGTTCTGGCAAAAAACCATGTGATTCAAACCATGTGGTTCATCGTTGTGAACCACATGCATATCATTATCTGACGTTGGTATGTAAACTATGGGCAGTGAAGTGATGACGTCGCTATGTTATGACGCTCTGATTGGTCAGTGCCAGAGGATCTTTTTGTGACCATTCAAACAAAACAGCGCATCTTGAAATGATTAATTAATTTGATTTGAGGTCTATTTTTATTGTGGGATATAAATAAAACTTAATGAGAGTGTGGTTCACAGCAATGAACCTCATCATGTCAGGTCTGCTGCAGAATAAACACTCGTCCTTCGGACTCCTGTTGTATTCTTCTGCGACCTGACATTCATGAGGTTCATTGTTGTGAACCACACTCCCATTAAGTTTCATCATAATATCTCATCAGTTCTTGGTTAATATTTTTTCCAAGTTATAAGATCATTGTTAAAGAACCATTTTTTTCAACTTTAGAGGATCACATAGATGCCAGTCTGCTTTTGGTTTAAACCATGTGATGTTTTGATGTCTTCTCCTCTGTTGTCTGGATGTAATACTATGGTATTTTAGGTAATTCTGTTCTGCTCATTGTCAGTCATCGATATTATATTAAATGTTGTTTGATGGAGTAGAATAGCTTCAAAGAAAGGCAATGGTTTGCAAATTATATGACCATATAAAAATGGATTAATATTCCACCATCCTCCCACTGGACTTTCTTTATGAGTATCTGTAAGCCTGTTTTTTAAACCTATGTTACTGAGAAAACAACAAAACATTAAAATGTGAAGCTTTATTCTCCTGAAGGAGCCGCCAGATAAATTCTAGTAGATGGCGTCCTAGTCTAAATCTAGGACGCAAACTCCCTCTCGGGTTTTCTTGTAACGTTGCGCATAAACAAATAACTCATTTGTACAATATTTTGCAATTTTTTTCTGTCCAGGCCACTACACAGAGGGGGCGGAGTTGGTGGACTTATGAGTCGATTTTCATCAATCACCCTTCATGAGTGGCAAGGTGCTGCCTTCTGAGGTCTGCACACCGTATACTTACCTGCAATATGTATCTGATATGTATCTGTAAGCCTGATAAACATGATAAACAAATAACTCATTTGTACAATTTTTTGCAATTTCCTTCTGTCCAGGGCACTACACAGAGGGGGCGGAGTTGGTGGACTCTGTCCTGGATGTGATCCGGAAGGAAGCAGAGAACTGCGACTGCCTACAAGGATTCCAGCTGACACATTCCCTGGGAGGCGGAACTGGGTCCGGAATGGGGACTCTGCTCATCTCCAAGATCCGCGAGGAATTCCCCGACAGAATCATGTGCACCTTCTCTGTTGTGCCATCTCCCAAGGTATTTATAAGAGATTATAATAGTATTATTTAATGTGATATTTTTGGTTTTGTGTTGGGAATAATCATTTCCTATCTTTCTTTCTTTTTTGAACATTTTTTTTTGGGGGAATTTTCTTCGTTTTCAAGCATTTTTTTTCTTTTTGGGAATTTTTTTTGTTTCAATTTCTACTTCTTTTTTTTCAAACATTGTTTTTTTGGGGAAATTTTTTTTTTTCGAACATTAAAAAATTTTTTGTAGGAGAATTTATTAATTTTTTCGAACATTTTTTCCTATCGTCTTTGTTTTCTTAAAAAGTTAAAATTCTCTCTGCTGTTCGAATAAGCATGAGGTTCTGAGCACATGACAGCAAAACACAGTAATTAAAGTCCATGAGATTGTTGGAGACTCTGAATAACAGAAAATAAAATACTCACTTGAAAAGCCTAAAAGTGTATTTCATAGACATAGACATGTCTGTTTGATTGTATAAGTATTACGTGTGAAAGTGCAGGGACATTTCAAAAACTACAATATTGGATAAGTTAAGATATGGGTATAAATTATTTTCCTTCACAAATTTCTGAACGTTTTTCTTTACAAGTAAATTTGAAACAATTGCTTCATCGTAACATCTTTGGTTCTTCAGGTATCAGACACTGTGGTGGAGCCATACAACGCGACCCTCTCAGTGCATCAGTTGGTGGAGAACACAGACGAGACTTACTGCATTGACAACGAGGCGCTGTACGACATCTGCTTCAGGACCTTGAAGTTGACGACCCCAACCTACGGCGACCTGAACCATCTGGTGTCAGCTACAATGTCAGGCGTCACCACTTGCCTCCGATTCCCCGGTCAGTTGAACGCTGATTTGAGGAAACTGGCCGTCAACATGGTCCCCTTCCCCCGTCTGCATTTCTTCATGCCTGGATTCGCCCCCTTGACATCCAGAGGGAGTCAGCAGTACAGGGCACTCACCGTTCCCGAGCTGACCCAGCAGATGTTCGATGCCAAGAACATGATGGCCGCCTGTGATCCTCGCCACGGAAGATACCTCACAGTTGCCGCCATGTTCAGAGGCCGCATGTCCATGAAGGAGGTCGACGAGCAGATGTTGAACGTGCAGAACAAGAACAGCAGCTACTTCGTGGAATGGATCCCCAACAACGTCAAGACGGCCGTCTGCGACATTCCGCCAAGAGGACTCAAGATGTCCGCCACGTTCATCGGCAACAGCACGGCCATCCAGGAGCTGTTCAAGCGTATCTCGGAGCAGTTCACTGCTATGTTCAGGAGGAAGGCTTTCTTGCATTGGTACACTGGCGAGGGTATGGACGAGATGGAGTTTACTGAGGCCGAGTCCAACATGAATGATCTTGTGTCCGAATACCAACAGTACCAGGACGCAACTGCCGACGAGGAAGGCGACTACGAAGACGAGGGAGAAGACCCCCAGGAATTCGAGTAGCTTCTTCGGCCGACAATATTCATCTACGACTTACTCTGTTATTCTAAATCTACTCGTCTTTGAATTTCATTTAAAATTATACACACCAGTTGCAATCCTGGTGTTAAGCTTCAACACTAGTTGCAATCCTGGTGTTAAGCTTCAACACTAGTTGCAATCCTGGTGTTAAGCTTCAACACTAGTTGCAATCCTGGTGTTAAGCTTCAACACTAGTTGCAATCCTGGTGTTAAGCTTCAACACTAGTTGCAATCCTGGTGTTAAGCTTCAACACTAGTTGCGATCCTGGTGTTAAGCTTCAACACTAGTTGCGATCCTGGTGTTAAGCTTCAACACTAGTTGCGATCCTGGTGTTAAGCTTCAACACTAGTTGCAATCCTGGTGTTAAGCTTCAACACTAGTTGCAATCCTGGTGTTAAGCTTCAACACTAGTTGCGATCCTGGTGTTAAGCTTCAACACTAGTTGCGATCCTGGTGTTAAGCTTCAACACTAGTTGCAATCCTGGTGTTAAGCTTCAACACTAGTTGCGATCCTGGTGTTAAGCTTCAACATTAGCTTCAATCCTGGTGTCAAAGAACTGCTCTTTGGATAGTATAACAGCATAATTATAAACACGTCTTTCTCCATTTCCTATATCAACTAAGACAAAAAGGAAGCTTTAAACTTTCTTCACCATCTTCAGTTACATTGTGAATTGTAACAGTCATGAACTACTGGTATTGTCATAGACGTCCAATGGAAACATTCACTTTACTTACATTTAGTGATTTTGTCTGACAGAAATGTGAGAGGAATTCTGAAATAGATATTGCACACTTTAACAATTGCAATTGTGAATCACTTCATGCTGTAAAGGAGATTGAAAAATATATATGTGGACCATTGTTACCAATTAATACTAACCACACCCCTTTTAAGTTGAAATGCAACAAAAAAGAATACCCAGCACCGAGTCTTTTTCATATCTCGAGCTGTCATGAAAAGATTCATTATATTGCAATTGCAGATCACTCAATTTTCAAGGTTTCAAAACCACTCTATCATTTCATTCATTTGCCTTGTGTGCATTTTAATTCATGAAGTTCTGAACTTCTTTCTTGAAATTTTGCATAAGTACGGTTTCAAAACTGTTGGTCTGGTTTCAAAACCATTTGTCTAATTTTGTTAAACATTCAAGGCATTTTTCGTTGATGTTGGCCAATGCATTTCGAAATATGTAGTTACAAAATGGTGAATATCAATTTTGAACAGTTGTTATAGATTACGAAATGGTGAATATCAATTTTGAACAGTTGTTATAGATTACGAAATGGTGAATATCAATTTTGAACAGTTGTTATAGATTCTGACTTAAGACCGTGTCTGCGATACTGGCCTGAGTGGTTTCGCATTTCATTTTCATGTTTCATAAATTAATTTTTATAAGTTTTCATGGCACTACTGCAGTTTGCATTTTTAAAAGACTTTGCACTGAAAAACATTTTAAAATCTTCATACCAGTTTAAAGCAATTAAGATATTGTCAACAAGATTTTATCAAAACTTTGTTATTACATTGTCAGATGATGTGCCTTCTATTTCTACTTGAACTGAAAATTAGATTAAAGCTATGCAAGAAAATCTCAATCTGTGTGTGGTGTTGGTATTTTTCAGCAATCTTCGGGGACAGTAATAACATATTTTGGGGGGAGGGGGGGCTGCAGTTCCTTTTTTAAATGAGTACATTTTTAATAATTGTGTTGAAGTTTGAAGTTCCAATCAAAGTCTTAAAGATATCTTTTTAATTATCAAGAATTGAGCAGTGTCAATTTATTTCCTGGGATACCTTAATTATTTCACAGGAAAGTCCTTATACAGTACAACCAAAAAATTTTCCTAATTCCCATGCTCTCAGGATGCTTCCATCACTTCCAACCACTCACATCTCTGCTGTGGCACTCACTTGCTCTCACTTCCATGCCCTTCTGGCGAAACCACCTACACTGCTGTCCTCTTGTGCTGTTGATTGTAATCTTGTTATGTAGTCCTATGTTCAACAATTATGTTGGTTCTTTAATTTAATCCTCTATGAAGTCAATACATATTGGCAAAATAATTTCAGTTTTAGATGTATTTGATTTGTAATTTATCTGAATAAGTAAGTATATGTCGGTGCTTTAAAACAAACCTGGGGTCCATGGCATTTTTGGTGATTGCAAACATGCATATTTGCACCCTGAAACTGAAAAAAGGAAGTAGATGTAGAAATGGCTTCGAACAAATCAATAAAAAATGCAAAGAAAGGAATGACTATTATGCCACTTGAGTGCAAGAGCAACTGGACGTGTTAATAGTCCAGACAGCAAGTATATATGTGCAACAGATTCATGGTACCGCAGTGTATGTTGTTTCAGATTCCAGGGATTGAGCAGATTAAGGGAGAAAATGAGAGAATATCTGTTCTGTTATCTTTTCACAGATTGATCTAATGTTACCCTGAATATAAACAATGAAAAGAAGTGTAGAGTCTAGAGTATGTACAACTGATTTTGCAGTCTGGCACATAATGAGGGAGCACTCAAGGATTGAGAACAACAATCACGGTTAACAGACTACAATGTTTAGAAGATATTTCTCAAGATGTAGTCCAGAATGCTTTTGAATATGTTCTCCCCACCCTGCCAATGGGAATTGGCATCACTTAGTATTGTGAAAAGGTTTTTGGCATGAATAAATTGCCCAGTTTGAAAGGCTGTAACAGTTGACAAGATTGTTTTTAAATCAGAGTGTCATAATCCACACCCGAACTTCATGACATTGATATTCCAGCTTTGACTATTCTTGGTGAATGTCTTTGACAGCTTCAGCTGGTCAGCTTGACCATTGCAGTGTGTCTCTTTAACAACCACACAATAGTGGAAACTTGAGGAAATCCTCTTTTTAGGTGTAGGAGAAAAATAAAAAACTGGTGATTTCATCCAATTATCGAATCATCCAATGACTTTTGAGACACTGAATCAGTTCGTAGCAGTGAATTTGCTTATTTTAAAATAGATTACAAAACTTGTTTGCTGCATTCCGGGCGGACTGGTGGCATTTTGGACCCGTGGTGAAATTAGTCAGTGGGCCCTTGCACCAACATTGGTGTTACATGCATTTCAAATGTGAGAAAATTTTGTAAGGCTGGTGCCCCCTTTTGGAAGGATTCTGTCCTGTTCAGTTAAATTGGTTGCATAACACAATCAGATGATGGCAAAGATATGCTCTTTGCCTTTTTCTTGAATTTCTTTAATTTTTGAGATCTTGCATAGCCCCCCTGACTACATGGGCCCGTGGCAGCTGCCACTCTGCCACATAGGCCAGTCCGCCCATGGCTGGCATTTGATTTTGTGATGAACTTGTTCAGATTCTTCTCGTGACCATTTTTATTTTACTATAAACTACTGGTGCAATTATGTGATTCACGGTTCTAGTGATGCATAGATAGTGAATATAGCCGGATACCAGATAATCCGCCAACTGCCGGATAACGGAGAGGAACCGGAGAGGAAGCGGATAGGAACTGGATAAGAACCGGATAGGAACCGGATAATACACATTCAAAAGAGGAAGTATTTCAGCATTGGCGATTGATTATAAATATACTTTTTCTGAGAGCCGAGAGATATCTGTCCAGCAGGAGGACTGTTCGTCTGATGGAATGATTATCCTTACGCAAATTACGTGCTGTACCTGAATTTATATTTGAAGATGATTACATCATGTTTATGACTCTGTTCTTGTAACATTCTTTTACTTATTATCAATGTTTTTTAAGCTTTTCACGTATTTTTGAGGATCCCGGACATCCTGCAAGTTCGAATATCTGGCCGGATACCAGATACCTTGCCGAATATCCGTGCATCTCTATCGGGTTCACCCTTTTTTCTAGGTTACAAATTTGTGCCATTGTTTGTCCTGGAGTAAGGAGTGCATATTAGATTGTGATATTAGACGCAGCAGTGATGGAAATGGAAAGTTTTGGTTGGGGTAGCTCTTGGCTGATGCAGCAATGGTACGCCTTTCCAAATTTTTAAGAGGGAAAAAATTCTGACACCAAATACCTGGAGGACAGAAAAAGTGGATGAGACAATTTAAATGTGGCCACTGATCATTTGGGGAACTGTAGCAGGTTACCCCCCCCCATTCCACACGGAGGGAAACAAATCAATCAAACACAAGAGGTTAGGATTTCAAAATTGATATTTATCACCAAATGATTGATAGGCAACTAAATTATGATAATTGCAAAAGTTTACTTCAAAAACAACAAACAAACAATGATATAATTAATAAAATATATTACATTTCTTCCAGACAAACGAAAAACATTTATGATATCACTAATGAAAGAGATGACATTGGTTATACACAAACAAAAAATGTATGATATAACTAATTAAAGAGATGATGTTGGGTACAGACAACAGACATTAATGAGAGATTGATGGTAAAGCTAATAAAAATTTTAAAAAAAAACTGATAAGGTCGTGGATCTTTTGACAGTTTTAAATATTCTATACACATTTTTGGTTTGATGATTCATTTGGAGAAGCTGCCAGTTAAGTTTTAAAAGATGGCTTAAAGACATTTAACTGCACATGAAATATATCTCTAAGCCTCACAAAAGCTTACATTTAAACATATTTAACATAATATACACCACATTTTATCAATAATCCAATATTTTCAGCATCTTGCATTGATAATCTGATATTAACAGCATAAAAACAATTATATAAAATATACGTGTAACACGCTTCATCATTCATACCATAGTTAGGGGACCCTCATTAATAATCAATAATGAACAGCACTGTTCATCAATAATCCAATATTTGCAGCAATCTTCATCAATAAACAAATATACAGCACCCTTCATTAATATTCGAATATCTACTGCACCTTGCACCAATAATCCAATATCTACAGCACCTTGCATGAATAATCCAATATCTACAGCACCTTGCATGAATAATCCAATATCTACAGCACCTTGCATGAATAATCCAATATCTACAGCACCTTGCATGAATAATCCAATATCTACAGCACCTTGCATGAATAATCCAATATCTACAGCACCTTGCATGAATAATCCAATATCTACAGCACCTTGCATGAATAATCCAATATCTACAGCACCTTGCATGAATAATCCAATATCTACAGCACCTTGCATGAAAAATCCAATATCTACAGCACCTTGCATGAATAATCCAATATCTACAGCACCTTGCATGAATAATCCAATATCTACAGCACCTTGCATGAATAATCCAATATCTACAGCACCTTGCATGAATAATCCAATATCTACAGCACCTTGCATGAATAATCCAATATCTACAGCACCTTGCATGAATAATCCAATATCTACAGCACCTTGCATCAATTATACTCCAACAGTAATCCAAATATTTACTGCACCATTCATCAATAATCCAATAGTTCATCAGTAACCCAATATTTACAGAACTCTTCATCATTGCTCCAATATATATACATAACATTTCATCGATACTTTAACATTCATATGAAACTTACTAGACAATTCAATGTAAGCATAAAATGGGATTAATATGAGTCTCAATCATCAATACTAAAATGTAAGCCTTGACAATATTTAAATTAAACTTCCTGAGAATTCCAACATTGCACTTATCAAGTGACAAATTCATAGTAGCAAGACGTAGTCAGTCTTTAGTCAAAATGGATCAGCTAATATTACTGAGGTAGAATCTGATCCAAATGCCAAAGAACTCTCCTTTTCACCAATGGTGCAATTGTACAGGTCAGGCAGATACAGCACTTTACTGTCAGCTTCTTTTGTGTTTTCAGTAATCAACTGAAAACACAAAAGAAGCAAAACCTTGATTTTGCAATATTCTATGGAGATTCATCACACGGCTTATTCATCAAAAAGTTTTTTTCAGCTGTCAAATGACAAGTGCTTACAGAATTGCTCTGGCATGGTCCTTGTGAGGTCACATCCCTATCCATGCCATGACAAGTGCTTACAGAATTGTCTTGGCATGGTCCTTGTGAGGTCACATCCCTATCCATGCCATGACAAGTGCTTACAGAATTGTCCTGGCATGGTCCTTGTGAGGTCACATCCCTATCCATGCCATGACAAGTGCTTACAGAATTGTCCTGGCATGGTCCTTGTGAGGTCACATCCCTATCCATGTCTGGTTGGTTAATGCGCTTTTCAGTTTTTTTGGACAGAACTGAAATGCTCTTAAATGATGCTCAATTAAAGGCAATTGTCCAGTTTTACTCCAAATTTTCGGCATCAGGAGTCTACTAAAACATGTCAGGGGAAAAAAAAAATTTTTTCGGGGGGGTCACTGCATCTTTTCATATAACAAACATTACTGTCTTAACAAGCCTTGTATTGCTTTGAGTTTTTTCTCCTGACTTTTGTTCACATTACGAAGCCATTCAATCTCCTCCTTGAGCTCTTTGCATTCTTTTGCTTTGTCTCTTAAGAGTGTGGAGTGTCTTGATTGTCTTTGATTTGCATGAAGCCATTCAATCTCCTCCTTGAGCTCTTCGCATTCTTTTACTTTGTCTCTTAAAAGTGTTGAGTGTCTTGAGTGCATATCACTTGCATGTTGCAGTTCTGTTTTCATAGATTCATTTTCCTTTTTCAAAGATTTGTTTTCTCTTTTCAAAGCTTCAATTTCTTTCATCAAAGCTTCATCTTGTCTTCTGCAAGCTTCAAGGTCAGTAGCAACACCATGAATCAATTTTGTCTGATATGTGTTGTCAGCCGCTTCTGCAGCAGGGACTTGAGGCTGGTCCTCTTCATACAACAGAGTGTCCAACTGTGTAGTGTAAACAAAATAATTAAATCAATTACAGATATAACTTTAAATCACACCCTGAAAAAAAAGTATTGTGTAAAACAAACATTGAACGTTAGCTGTTATCTGTCCAAAATTTGTGTTTATCAGACAATATTTTTTAGTGAAACAGTCAAGACGAGGAAGTTGTCAATCCTAACCAATTTCTTGCATGACTTGACTACGGAAATTTAGAATATACACGCACTTTTCAGATGAATTTACACAAAATTTGGGACGGACACCAGCTAACGTTCATTTTTTCTATTTCACACAAACCTTTTTTTTTCAGTGTGCAACAAATACAGAATTTTTAGTTTATCTTGTATGCAATTGACATAATGCCAAATTTATGACAATGTAATAATAAAAACAGTACGTAAATTTTGCATGAAACACTCATGAAATGTAACTGATGAGAAAAGTTTCTTAAACTGGTTCTTGTTGTGTGACCTGCATCAAAGTAATGTAAATATTCCAAGAAATAAATGCATAACAAAGAAAATATTCCATTATGATAAATTTACATATAAGTGTGGTCCATGGAATATCAGATAGTCGCTAGACAACTCTGTTACTGATGGTGAAGTCGCACTTCAAATGTAAAACATTTAAAGGAACGATCGGGGCACCCTCCTCACCTATAACAAACGTGAAGATCTTGACTGAGATAACATTGAAGTAACATCGATCGATCTTATGAAGGAACAATATCTGCTCTGACAGATTGTACTGAATTGTTTATATTTGGTGATATTAATATCAACTTAAAAGACAATTCCAGTGTTAATAGACTGATCAAAGACTACCAAAACTTTCTAATTTCAAGTGATCTTGTGTGTGTTCAATTAATTGCAACACTCACTCGAGTAACAACACAATCATTTTCGCTGATTGATCAATAATAACAATAACAGTGACAAAATTGTATTTTTCATCACACATAAAAAACAGGGAACATTAGCCTTTGTCATTCTGCATTATTAGATCATATAATTGTTTCAAATGTTGAGAAAATACAGAACAGTGGTTCCATTCCCATCCGTTTCAGTGACCATAATTTGATCTATTGTACTTGAATGCGTGACTACATGGGTTTTCAAAACTTTGTGAATGTAAGGTCAATGAAAAACTAAACTAAAGAAAAGCTAAGTCAAGTAATAAATCAAACAAACTGGTCAAAAGATCCAGTAATCTTTAAAATGTTTTGTCAAATACGGAACAAAATGCTGCTTGAAGTAAAAGATGCTCGTAAAAATTTCTCTCCCAATGCAATTGATAAAACAAAAATAATCCCAAAAACTTTGGGACAATTTGAAACAACTGGGCTGTCAAACAAGATAAAAAATAATTATTAAATATTAAAGATACAACTTGAGATTGCAACCAAGTGTTGGATGAATCACAACCAATGTGAAAAAGGCTAATTATTATCGTAGACTAATTATTGAATGTATAAATATATTTATTAATATTTGTGTTGGATGTATCACAACCAATGTGAAAAAGGTTAATTATTATCATAGACTAATTATTGAATGCATAAATAGAGATTTATTAATATTGTTGTTGCTTGTGTTATGACATTGACGGATGTACATGCCTGTCTTGGGAGGTTTCCATTTATGAATTTATAGACAATAATTAGCATAACATTGTGCATGTGGCTGTTTTAGTAGGCCTAGGCCTAATGTGGCAAACAATTTTGAATGAAACATTTTTGAATTTTTTATACGTTTTTTCCTCTAGAGCTAGTTTGGACCACCCCTGGTACTCACTAGGGTGTGGCTGGTGCCCCAAGGTTGTCAGATCAAGCTGTACCTTATTTTGGTACTGTGTTTTGGTCAAAATGATATGTGTGGAAAGTTTAAGCGAAATCGGAAAATGCTTACCTTGAGCACAATGCAGTTATAATTTTCTTGTTTTCGTTTATAAACGCAAACCGCGGTAATGTATAACTTTGTCAATATTGATCTTACAATGATTAAAGTTGCATGGTTGAACTTGTCTTAATTAGAGCTTCATTTTGAGTACCAACTTTGATGGTCTCAGCCAATTTTACAAAGTACGTTGAATTAATAATCCTGTGCTCGTTTGGGAAATAACTTGCATAGTTAAAAAAACCAAAACTTTTGTTGCTAATCTGAGTATATCTTAACCACAAGACGCCAAGGACAATGTCTTGATAGATCAAATGTATTTTGATGATATCTGGACTCCTTAAGTGCAAAATCTACATTCTGTGTTAAAGGTTGTGTTTTTGAGATGATGAATTTTTGCATTATGCTCATGTCATCGGATTCATCACACATTTTAGAGTTTCAGGTATTTTGTGTATTAAATATTTTGTTTTTACACACCATGGCACATAAACAAATATTTAAAATAACATACAGTTTAAAAACATGAATTACTTTACAAAATAACAGATCATGAAGTTGGTATACCAGGAAGATGACACCAGAGTCAATGCATTAAGGTTTCTGATAATTCTCCAGGGCATCACAATGTATATGGTAAGCTGAGGGGGAGTGGGCCTCTGGGTCTTCTTTTTGCTGGGCACTGGGTTTGATTCCAGCTGTAATGGGAATAGGATCACTGGATTTATAATTGTTGGACTGTCAACTTGGACAGCAGTTTCAAACATTCTTCACCCCATTGCTACTGTAACAGCCTGTGTTCCATTTGAGTCCTAGATAGCCAGCCAATGTTAAAATGTTCATTGTATATATAAGACAGTCATTTATCAATATTCCCTTATGATAAGCTGGCACACTTTCAGATACACCATAGTATTGATTCCTTAACTGTGTGAACAGGATCAGAAACACTTTTGAAATTGAGTAATGATCTATCCTCATTTTGACGCTTGCAAGAGGAGTCTCCTTTAATTTCCTGTCCTTGACGTTGCATAGACAATCAAGGCTACACTTATATAATATGGTTGATTATAGCCCGCTGAATAAATTCCTTTTTGACATTGCCTTTTATGAACTTAAAAATAAGATTTGTAAAGCTGTCTCCAGAGGTAAGATGTGTAGAAAACCACAACAAGTGACAATGCATCTTGCGAGACAATGGAAATAATATTTTTACAGCATTACGCCATGCAGCATGTTTTTTGAAAGTCTGTATTCTTGTGTTTATGTGACAAAACAAGTGAACAATAATAAACATTAGTTACCTCAATAGCTTGCATAACATTTGTTTAATAATTGTACTTAGTGTGCCAAAGTCAGCCAAAAATTAATATGGACCCTGACAGATGTCAAAAATTTCAACATTCAAAATGCGATCTCGTTCATCCACATTTTTAAAATACACAACAAACACCACATAGTCCTGTAAATTCACGCCAGGTTTTATTGATGTCTATTAAGATCAGGTCCTTACTCTCATAAGTTTTTATGTAAATATCCGGAAATTGACCCAGGTTTGCACATATCTGATAGGCAAGAAGAAAAATGTCGCCAGAAGCAATAAAAAAAAAATTGTTACTGCATAAAATTATCCAAAACCATTGAAGTTGGTATTCAAAATGAAGCTCTGAGTGAGGCCTGCCCTGTCATAAAAGTGTTGTTGTTGTGAAATGTAAATTGACAAAGTTACACAATACCGCGACTTCCGATCGTAGCAAACCACGAAGAAACTTCCACTGCGTTGTGCTCAAGGTAAACGTTTATCAATTCTCTTGAAATTTCTCAGGCATGTCCCTTGGGTCAAACCGCAATACCAAAAAGAGGTACAAGGGTCACCTCCAATTATTTCTTTTTTGAGGGGCACCAGCCTCACCCTAGTACTCACTATTGAAAAAATAAAAAGATCACCTTCTCCACTTTGTCATCCTCAGCCTCCTGTTGATCGCACACAATGACGTTCTTCCCTGAGTGCACCAAGTCATCCCTCACTGCATCCATTTCTTTTTTGTGCTGCTCAGAACAAAGCGCTGACTCAGCAGTTACCTTGGTGTGCTGGCTTTGGTCCTCTATGTCAAGAGTTGGGGTTGCCAAGAATGGAAATAATTGCACTTTGTCATTTTGTAGGCACTGATCCATGTGGCTACGGAGAAGCCGGGGATCTAATGTCACAGAACAAGGGTCAATTCCATGAAGCAACATCGTGGCATTTGCAGCAGCAAAGGGACCGCAGTCTAATGTAGCACCTTGAGATTGCGGAACCAAGTATTCTATGTTGGATGTATCTCCTCCAATTTGATAAAGGCATTGTAGTTGAGGTAGAACATGCTGAATTCGCTGATCATCATACAGAGAGTCATACAGGGAAATTCTCCCATCCCTACGGCAAGAAACTACATAGTGGTTGTTGACATAGTGAATAGCAGTGAAGGATTTACTTGAGGTGACTGCCATGGTTGGTGGCGAGGGTGACATGGTCGACTGGGACGGTGGCATGGTCGATTGAGAGGGTGACATGGTCGACTGGGAGGGTGACATGGCTTGAAAATGCAGTGCTGATGGCGCCGGTAAGCCACAGAGGAGGGCAAACTTGTCCATGGTTGTGATGTCCAACTCTCCTCCTTGGAGCACATCACTGGGGTCATAACCAGGGAGTTGCAGTCTATCCGTCGCATTTGTTTCATCTTCAGCAATCTTGGAACTTGTGTTTGTCTGCTCATTAGCAATTCCTGATAATAAAAAGCATTTTACACTTTGCACAGATGTAAAGAAGGAAATATATATATTTTGGGCGACGGTCAATTTGTATTCGATTTGCATCGCTTCTGTTAGGGCTACTTGTAGCGGGGTAGATATGTAAAAAAAATAGTGCCTTCATACATAGAAACGTGAAATTTGGCACACGCTTAAATAACATCTTTACACACATTTTTGGATAGGGAGCCACCTGAGATTTATCTTGGGTTAATATTGGCAGCCATGTTCCAAAATGGCGGTCAATTATGCAAGTTTGCTGCTTTTGTGCAGTTCTTGCAAATAGAAAACATGCATATCGATGGTGAAAGTGCAAAACCTCGTATGTCAAAATTTTGCTATTTTTAGATTTTTGGTGGAATGACTATTTTAATATCCAATACACGTTGTCAGTTGATTACCTTGCCAGTTTGCGATTTTTGGAAGCTGTAACACACTGGTAACAGAATGATTTCACCAAACCTTGTATGTCGATATGTTTCAAAAAGTGAAAGTGCAAAACCTTGTAACTCAAATCAGAACTTTGAAGCAGATATTGTGGGATATTTCAGCTTTTTTTGAAAAACAATTACTGTGTTACTTTTTTATGACTCCCAGCAAGTTTCCTGATTAAAAAAATTTTACCTCCCTATATTTGTTTTGGTGATGTAGGCCATTGAAAAAGAGAGCGCGCGAAAATTTGAAAAAATTGTCATTTTCCTCATTCTTACCATTGTAGCCACTCAATAAAATTTGTTATTGCAATCTGTCATAGGCAAATTATAATTTTCACTGTATAGACATAGATTGAAAGTATATTCAATGCTGCAAGTTGCTTTAAAGTGTGATAAATGATCGAGTTACAAGGTTTTGCATGGGTAGAAAGTGAAAGTGCAAAACCTCGTAAGTCGACATTTTCAATCACATCTGATCGTAACATCAATGCAAGGGGTAAACGACCTCTGACAAAAAATTTGCTACAACAGGGTGTCACTTTCTATGTATCTAGTTGGCCATAACTCACTTATTAATAAACATTACCTTAAAAAAAGACACCTGACAGTTTTTTTCAATTTCTGAATAAAGGCTTTTTCTCTAACTTACGAGGTTTTGCACTTTCACCATCGATATAGTGTTTGTTTTCCCTTCTCTGGGCATTCAGAGGATTGCTGTAACATCTTTTGAGAGTCTGATTATTTTCAGCCTGGTCAGGATCCATTTTGGCAAAATCATTCAATCAACTAAAGCATTTTCGCCGTTTCGCATGCTTTCGTCAATGTATGATAAATGTCCAAATTAGTTACATATTTGAATTCCTTGCAAAAAAAGCTTTCAAATGAATCAATGGGTTTCGTAAATTTGGCATGAAAATGAAAATAAATTGTTTTCTCTAAAATTTCAGCTTTTGGTTCATTTTGACAAAGAATTCATTGAAACCATTGATGCTACCATTCATTTGAAAGCTCTTCTAATAAGGAATTCAAATATGTAGTCTGTTTAAACATTAATTGAGTTTCGAGGAAACTATGCGAAACCGCGAAAATGCCGTATTTTCCTCAACAGTTCTGACAAAATGGACCCTAACCAGCTTGGAAGTCCTCAGATTCATCCAGAAATCAATTAATACTGTTTTGTAGACCTGTAGAAGGAATAATGACCAATGTTTTCATGTGGTCTAGCTATAGACACTGACCTTATCAGCATCCATTTTGGAAAATGGCTGCTGTGGGTCAACTAGGTCAAATCTAGAGTGGCTCCCTATCCAAATAGTTTAGTTTAAAAGTTTAACAATTTATTAATGTCTCACTCTGTAAGCATAAAAAGTACAGAATAAAATTTAAAAAAAAAAAACAGACAATTCATTCAGAATTATGAGAGACTAAAAACATTTAAAATACTGAGGTAAAAACGATTAAAACCATTATGTTAGCACCATGAAAGATCCAAAATCCAATATATTAGCACAGGTTTTGGCAACAGTTTTTACAAGACTAGGTTCAGACATCAGGAATATTAATTTATCACAGCTGGAAAGATTCTTAAAAATCACATTAACATAGGCGTACGGCGCGCGCGATTTTTGGGGGGGCGAGCGACATTTGCCCGAATTTCACGCTCTAAATTTATAAACATTTCAAATTAAATTGCCCAGAAATCATTAATTTTCAGTAGTTTTTACTTAATCATCTGCCCAAATTTTTTAGCCTTTTTGCCCGAATCTTACTGTTTCCCAAACCTTTGGGGGGGGGGCGATTGCCCCCCCTGCCCCCCCCTCCGATACGCCTATGCACATTAATATCTACGGCACACTGGACTAGAGCTTCTCTTTCACTTAAATAACATGGACAGTCTATCAAAACATGGATTTCATTTTCTATGGCATTGTTATCACAGTATCTGCATAGTCTTTGCTCCTCTGGTTCATTGGTGTACCGGCCCGTCTCTACTCGGATTGGTGCTGTTCCTGCTCTGAATTTGGCCATCGACCTCCGCTGATGTCTAGATAGTGGCGCAGTCACATATGATTCTGGCCCATATTCCAATTTGAAAAGGCGATACGTCCTAAGTTTATTTCGACCTGTACCAACTGAGGCTGTTTCTCTGCTTAGCTTTTTTTTCCACTCAAGTGTGAAGTGCTCTTTAAGCCCGGATGATGTGATCATTTCTTTAATGTGCTGGAATCTAGGAACTGTCCCATCTATGTCTCCTGTTATACATGGAAGACCAATACTGTGGAAAAATGTTATGACACTACTTGCAGAGCTCTTTATTCCCCTGGAGACACAGTTCATAGACCATCTGTGGATTCGAGAGTTGATCCGATCACCATTCATGTTGGAAAGGCGACACCATTGTCTTGCCACGGTGATCCATTGTCGTTCTCCTTGCATAGACCAGCATATCTCCCTGCAGGGCAGCAACAGGGGCTCGTTTTCCAACCCCTAGAAAGTGCCTCAGTGCTCTGTTTTGGACTGCCTCTATACACTGGAAGACCTTGTGGCCCCAAACATGTGATCCATAGTCTATTACTGGCTGTGCACAAGCATTGTTCAAATGCGAGAAGACCTTGTATGGAAATCCACCATAGATAATACCTTTTGCAATTAGAGAACCCAAGGCCCTGTGCGCAGCTTGGGCCACAGACTTAGCCGTAATATTATAGTCAAGATGCTACGTCAGTACTAAACTCAGATATCTGTAGCGATCACACTTCTGGATTTCACTGTCTCCGAACTGGAAAACACAGCTGGTTTTAAAATGTACCACTTTGGTTTTGTCTAAATTTACAGTCATATCGGCTCTTGCACACCATGAATGGAGTATGTTCAGCAGCTGTTGTAAATCATGCTCATTTTCAGCAAGCAAGACTACATCATCAGCGTATAGTAGTATAGCCACTTTCTCCCCATCCACATCTACTCCAAGGCCGGATGATTTTAGGTTAATAACCAGATGGTTTATATACAAGTTGAATAATTGCGGGGACAAGATGCAGCCTTGTTTCAGTCCTGAATTGACTGGGAAGTGGGAACCACTCAGTGAGAAATCCATTTACACGCACACTACATTCAGTGTAATGGTACAAAGACTGAAGCGCACTTTGAAATTTGGCAGGTATTCCTAAGTGATTTAACTGCCTCCATAGTTTGGACCTGTTTATTCTAACGTAGGCTTTAGAAAAGTCCACAAATGCTGTAAATGTCAAAAGGCCTTGTTTCCTACGAACGTCGATCAGAGATGTCACTGTTGAGAGGTGATCTTGGCAACTCCGTTCCTTCCGGAAGCCATTTTGACTGTCATCAAGTAAATTATTACCCTCCACGCATAGTGCACACTCTAAAAAAAAATCGGATATTAGTGGTATTGTGCAAAACCAGTGTCTACAATAAAAAACCAGTTTGGTATTTTTCAACTATATTTGGTTTTCTTCAGAGCAAGTTGTATTTTTCTTGAAAATTGGTTTTGGTCATGGGGCATAATGGTATTTATAAAAACCAAACTCCTGGAAAAGCACCTTTATTATGATCCATTTTTAATATACTTGTGGGAACAATGATTTGAGATGTATGAAATGTTAACGTTTTGGTTCATGTTTTTAAAATTCATACATGTTACTTTATTTAGAAGTTTTAAGAGAGAGGACTGACTATGCTGTATATCAGTCAATATCTAAATAGGTATTTTAATAATCCCTAGGGCTCACTCACTGGTTGACCTCATCTACAAACACAAAACTGTTATCATGTCGTCTGGCAAGAAAAGCTGTTTGTTTATCAATCAAGATTTAAGAAGGTTTAAGGCAGAGTTTATTAGTCTCAACACAGCAGTAGAAGAGTGTGCATGTTAGTGTGCAGAAGATTGAGAAGAACTTGGTAAGTTTTTTTTATAATTCCTTAATTAAACTCCTAAGAAATATGCATTATGAATGCAATTGTGTTTATTTGGGTAAGGTGTACACAATGTCTGGTTCATATATATATATGACATTATAGTGATTATACATAAATCAAACACGTGGATAGTGTTGAGCCACTAATTGTTCTGATATACTGTGAATATTGCATTCTGCCTGTAAAAGGATTCATGATAATTTAAGGCATGAATTTGTGGTTTGGCATATGGAATACCCAGTTCCATAATTTTCACCAGTTGTCTGCCGTAGGGGAGACTGGGGTATTGTGCCACCAATTGCAGGGTTGAATTGAAGAACCATCAAAATTACGAACAAAAAAACTGCCAAATATTATATAGAATGTGAAAAGTGTCTATCAATAATTTAGTATTTTTGGTTGAATGTATGTTTACTCTGAGGACCAACATTATTGTTCTCAATTGTGTAATTTGGCATTTGATGGAGTGGCAGATTTCCACACAAAAAACAGGTAGGGCCTATTTTGGGTAAGTTGTGCATTGGTAAGCCGTTCCCATGGTATAATCTGTTTTTTTAATTCTCTTTTGAAATATTTTTGCTTCTTTCACATGCAACTTGCCCCATTATGTGGCACAACTTACCTGCTATTGGTCCAATTGTGCTGACACCATTACTACATTAATTATGATAATACTGTTATAATTATTTTCATATCTGATAGTTACATTTTTCTGACAAAGGTACAGCCATCCTCAAATTTTTACCCCACATTGTGTTGAGTTGTATAGTGCTTTTGATGTGCTTTACTATTCTTGAGGTGAAATGTGTTACATATGCCTGTGAATTATACAAAATGACATACCGTAAAATGGGGTAAAGTCGGCGATCCGGGGTAAAGTTGCCAAGCTATTTTTACCCACTTAATGGCTCAAATTCCAACTGTTCCAAAATAGCTTGACAACTTTACCCCAGATTACCAACTTTACCCCGTTTTATGGTAGTTTTGCTGATATTTTTAAAATCTTTGACATTTTTAAAGATAGTTTTTTACTTTCTGTTTCAGATGAAGAATGGCATGTTCCTACTTAGGCTCTTAATACAAAAAAATACCTTTGGAGGAAGTTGGCACCATAAAGCAAGTTGTGAAAAATATAGACAATGCTTCTCAAGGTACGTAAGTTGAATAACAGCTCTTCCTTATCTTTTCCAATTGACAAATACTTATTGTATAGTATTGTGATATTCTATTGTGTTAAAATGAGCTTGTTTTGGCAAATCTTCAGTCAAATAATGAGCGAACAGGAGATGTTGCACAACCAAGGCATTGATTTAATTTAATAAAGTCATTTGATATATTTTTTGCATTATCCGCCTCATGGATGCATCTACCTGCTATTTCAGATCTCAACAGGAAATGGTTGCCTTGCCCCGCCTAGAGTACCAAAGGAAAATATCTACTTCCTTTTTGCAATATTGAGGTGAGTGCAAACAGTATGAGATCTTTTATTGATAAATCACACAATGAGAAGACAAGAATTCAGAATTCATATTCTGCCATTGTGTAGGGAAACTACAAAATAATGAAATTTTTGTAAATGTAAGTCAGTAATGAAATATTGAGTTTTAACACCAAAAGTTCAATCGAAAGTTTTGCAGATTGAGTATTAGATTTGTACATAATGACAACCTTGACTGAGTAATTTTCTTTTTTTTTTGCATAAAAGTGATATTTGGATACCAATGCTTGTCCACTTTCCACTTTCAGGATCCCAATGATGTACACTGCAAGGTTCGATTCAAGAACAGTCGTTCACCTCTCATCCAACCGAATTGACCTAAAAGCGCATATAATAGTGATACGAGAAGGATAACTTCAACCAACAATCATACCATCCCAATACTGCGCATTAATAATGACAGAATATATCCTCTTGGCTACTGAGAGGGTAGGGTTGGTCTCGTGATAGCGTGCTGGACTACCAATCGCTGATTCCCGGGTTCGAATCCAGCTCTAGCCGGACTCATTGCTTTATCCC
Source organism: Platynereis dumerilii (assembly GCA_026936325.1). NCBI lineage: Eukaryota > Metazoa > Annelida > Polychaeta > Phyllodocida > Nereididae > Platynereis > Platynereis dumerilii. Next base: position 531,107 of record JAPTHN010000004.1, read on the forward strand.
CCCTACTGTCCAAGTTAGGCTACCAAGTGCACTAATACAGGACGTAAAGCCCCAATCATCCATCCATCCATCCACCCTCAAGATTGGCTACTGAAGACTTTTGATACCAAACTAATGATGCTGACATTTCGATTGGCATTGCCACCCTGGCTTGCCGCTCTTGGAAATATAACCGAAGTCATAAACAATGTAACATTTTCTACATATAATGTGTCTTTATTTCAACCAATTCATACTTTTGTTAATCTCTGCTTTCCTGTGTTTTGATTACCAATGACTGCTGTGATGTTTTCATTTTGTGTGTTTGATTACCAATGACTGCTGTGATGTTTTCATTTCATGTGTTTGATTACCAATGACTGCTGTGATGTTTTCATTTCATGTGTTTGATTACCAATGACTGCTATGATGTTTTTATTTCCTAGGCCAAACTGTGATAAATGAGTGTCTATATTGGTTTTCCAATAAATTTTGAACTTGTAATATTAATATTTACAATTATTATGAATGTGTGTGAATGTGTATACACTGTATGCAAAAATAAACATTGAAATAAGATCCATGGAATCATTATTTTTATTTACTTTTAACTACGTAATTTTTTAAGAGAAGCGTGAAAAAAAAGATTTATTGATACTAATGCTGAAATACTGGTAAACCTGCGTTCGGATCATAATAGATCAAATTTGGTATTTTCCATACCGCAAAATTTTTAAAAAGGTCTTCTAAAATACCCACCGATGCATAATGGGAGAATCAATTTTGATATTTTTAGTGATATACTGGTTGTCGTAAGTACAGGAAATGGTTTAATTTTCAATTAATGATAAATCCCAAAGATTTCAAATTTCAAGGAATAAAAAACCCATTGCGTTTTCTATTGTATGCATGTAAATATAAATGGATTTCTATGATGGAATTACAGTATCTGCAATTTGAAACATTAATATTCACTACTGACTTCCTGCAAATTAAACAAAAAACCAAAACTGATTTTTTCTTGTACAAATGCAACTGGTTTTTTAAAATACCAAATGTTAATGGTTTTTTAACTAATCAAAAGGTGTTCAAAATACGGGACAAGCTTAAATACCAATATTGGTATCTTATTAGAACTTTAGTTTTTAGAGTGCAAGACGATGATTCAAAATGGAGCAGTAAAGTTTATATACCACTGATGCCAATGAGATGCCCCTGTAATTCAAGGGGCAGCGTTGATCCTTGCTCGTGTCCTTTGGAATCGGGCATATCACATTTTTATTCCATAAATCAGGCACAGATCCGCTGTCAAAGCATTGTTGAAAAAATTCAAGTAGAAAATGTATCACAGTTTCGTTACGAATGACTTCGATTGGGATAGAATCATATCCGGCTGCTTTGCCATTTTTTGCCTTATTCAGAGCAAGTCTGACTTCTTGCAGAGAAATTGGCCTGACTAGACCAGCATCATTAGGCCCAAGTGTTGTCAACTCAACATCATCGTCCATCTGGCCACCTTCATTTCCTCCATCACCATTATATAGCTTGCTAAAATCTTCACGCCATTTAGATAAAACAAGCGCTCTGTCGTGCGTATTGCCCTCCGGACCAGCCACTTCCCATGGGATCATTTGTTTGCGTTCGTTGGCGATACCTATTTTTCCCACATAGCGCCAAAACTCCTTCTTGCCTTCGATCTCCACGTCCAAGATATCTTGCTGCATCTTCTTCCAAGGAGTTCTTTTAGCTTGCTGAATAGCCCTGTCAAAGGCCTTTCTCTCTTGGGTTCGTTGTGCAGCCAGTCGTCTCCTTTGTGCTCCCGTTGCTCGTGACCATCGCCTATCTACTTCACGAAACAGTTTGTAGAGTACCAATAGATCATTGTTCCAGTACAGTTTCTTTGTGTGTCTGAAGAGTTTCTGATTTCCTTGGTAAGTATACTTCATTTTGAAGGGAATCTTTGAGTCCATCTCCCGGAGGGCAGCATCTTTAAAGGCATCATAGGTTGCATCAAGTGAAACCTGGAGCTCTGTCGCAGCCTGCAATCTGTTCAATGTCTCTTGAATTAATTGAGCATTTTCGCCATCACTGAGAAAGTTGCTGTTAACTATACTAAGATCAAACTTCTTGTAAGCAGGTGCAAGTGGCGTGTTTTCAGTATCCAACACAGGAATATAATCCAGAGTCAGGGTAGCTTGGATCAAGTTATGATCAGGAACTTTGGAGATACTCCTCCCGCCTTTTCAAAGAGATCCAGTGACCTGGTCACATTAAAGTCAGTGAAGGAGGGTAGTTGCTCATGAAGGACAAGAATGTAATCCACAACGGCTGTATCCTTTGATGTAAAGTCATTTTTTATACACTTTCTCCCATTAAGAATACATGTGTTGGCACTGAGTAAGAATTCAAGTAACAACTCCCCATATTTGTTCTTTGTACGATCAACAACTGACCTTTCAGGAACTTGGTCAATGCCTTCTATGAAATCAGCACTGTCTCCGCAATGAGCATTGAAGTCTTCACAGATAAAGGGGTCATTCCGTGTCAGATCAACAAGTGGTTTCCACCAACCCGTCTGCGAATTAGCCGAAAAAATTATATGTTGTTTTATGTCTCAAAGGATGAACTTCCTGAAAATTTCAGCTTAATCAGTCTATTTTTCACAATTTGACAAAGGATTGAAAATTGCTGATTTTACCAGTTTTTCGGACATCGGTTTGACCACAATTACACTTTTTGCTCAATAAATATGTTAATAATCCACCTAGAACATTTAAATTCGGGGTTCTACACTAACTGGACAATGGCAAAGGTCCATGGATTGACACCTAGTGCCTTGTTAAAACGGTAATGCAGCTATGGCCTTGTTAAACTACCCCCTCGAAAATCAATGTTCAGTACAATAAAATTCATATCTCCAGGGGTATACCGGGTATAAATATGAAACTCCTAGGATATATTCTGCATATGTATGGTCAAATAATACTTGAAAATTGGAGATGTGTTCAGCTTCATTTTTTTAATATAATTAAAAAAAAAATACTCTATGTCTTTGGCTAAGTTAAAAGATGAAATTAGCTATATCTCAAGGGGTATTGGTAGCATACCCCTCAAATTTTCTAATTATCTTCCATGTCTGTGGAGTATAATACAGGGAAGAATTCAGGGACGTGTACAGCTTACTTTGGGTTCTTTGGAATTTTGAATATTTTTTAACCTGTAACTGCAGTGCTACTGGTGAGTAGCCTTTCTGCAAAGGGTATTATAGAGACAGCCTTTAAACTTCTCAGATATATTTGTCATAAGTATTGTCAAATATTTCTTGAAAATTTGAGATGTGTTCAGCCTCGTTTGTTAAATATAAATTTTTGAAAAATATCCTTTGTCTTAGGCTCAGCCAAAAGCAAAACTAGCTATATCTCAAGGGGTATCGGTGGCAAACCCCTGAAACTTTTTTATTATCTTTCATATCTGTAGGGAATACTACAGGAAAGAATTCAGGAAGATGTTCAGTTTACTTTCGGTTCTGCAGAATTTTGAATATTATATAGATCTGTAATAGTAGTGCAACTGGCGAGTAGCCCTTCTGTAAAGGGTATTTTAGAGACCGCCTTTAAACTTCTCAGATACAGTCTGCATATGTATGGTCAAATAATACCTGAAAATTGTCGATGTGTTCAGCCTCGTATTTTTAATATAAATTTTTGAAAATTATTCTATATGTCAGGCTAAGTCCATAACAAATCCGGCGAAACATCAATGGGTATAGGGGACACATCCCTGAAAATTTCCGGTTGTCTTGCATGTTTGTAGGGTATGATACAGGAAAGAATTCAGGAAGATGTTCAGCTTATTTTTGGTTTTGCAGAATTTTGCCAGTTGCACTACTGTTACAGATATAAAAATATTCAAAATTCCACAGAACCGAAAGTAAGCTGAACACGTTCCTGAATTCTTTCCTGTATTATACCCTACATACATGAAATATAATTAAAAAGTTTTAGGTGTATGCCACCTATACCCCTTGAGATTTAGCTGATTTTGCTTTGGACTTAGCCAAATACATAGAATATTTTTCAAAAATTTATATTAAAAAAATGAAGCTGAACACATCTCCAATTTTCAAGTATTATTTGACCATACATATGCAGAATATATCCTAGGAGTTTCATATTTATACCCGGTATACCCCTGGAGATATGAATTTTATTGTACTGAACATTAATTTTTGAGGGGGTAGTTTAACAAGGCCATAGCTGCATTGCCGTTTTAACAAGGCACTAGGTGTCAACCCAAGGACCTTTGCCATTGTCCAGTTAGTGTAGATCCCGAATTTAAATGTTCTAGATGGATTATTAACATATTTATTGAGCAAAAAGTGTAATTGTGGTCAAAACGAGGTCTGAAAAACTGGTAAAATCAGCAATATTCAAACCTCTGCCAAATCCTGGAAAATTAAATGAATACGTTGAAATTTTCAGGAAGTTCATTCTTTGAGATCGCAAACAGTCTATAATTTTTTCAGTCAATTCGCAGACGGGTTGGTGGAAAATTTCTGGAAAATTTGTTGATTGACACGGAATGACCCAAAGACAGTTCCTTGGTCATGGTATTTATATAACGTAGCCAGTAAAGTGTCAAAGAATTCATTAGCATTCACATATCTACAGGAATCCATTGGTGGGAGATAGCACACGCATAACATAATGACACACTCAGAGGAATTTGATTTTAACTTAATCCACATAAGTCCTTCATGCGTTTCAATAATTGAGGCTGTGAAAATTTCAAGTATATCATTTTTAATAAAACAGCCAACACCACCGGAACCAGAATGTGCATTCACATGTACACTTTCGCGATTGTGGCCAAACCAGGTATAATTTAATAAAACGTTTTCCAAGAATTCTGCAGATCTTAAATATGTTTCTGCAATACATATGACATCCAGGTCCTTGCATTCATTGCTTAAAATGTCATGTCGGATCATAGACTTGACGACGGACTCTGGCCTACGTGACGTTATGTTGTTTTATCATGCGACCTCACCGGTCATGGCGAGCACTAATGTGAATTGGTGACGTCATGGCAACTGTTATTAAAGGTGGCGTCATCAACAGACCAAGTCTCATTTTCATATCATGACGTGACGCACAAGACTTAGTGTGCAGCAGGATTGGATTAGAAAATGAATGCACTCCCAGCAACGACTCTAACATTATGTTGCCAACCCCCAAAATGGCCAATGAATATATATGCAGTCATTGTATAGGCCTATAGGGTTTATTACCTGACTTAAGATCCAATTATTCCAGTTGCAATTTTTATTACTTTGTGTTCAAACCTGCAGTTACTGGTAGCTGAATTTGATTCTTAGTAGGTGTAGTCCGAGCTCTGCTTCAGAAATGCAAGGGACTGCAGTTCTGGACCAGAGACACTTCCCCCTTACGAACTCGATCTCTTTATTTCTCAGTAATACAGCAGGTATGTCAATTTGCATCTTCAGAATGTCAAGGTCCCACTACCAATTACAAGTGTCAGCGCTCAGGTGACTTCGCTTGCGGGAGAATGGTCAATTTGAGACAATTTAAACCTCTCAATATAAATCTAATTAAAGCAAAATAAAATAAATATAAAAAGTTATTTTTCTTGCTATTAATTTTCAATTTCTTAATTGCTGAAAATGCTTGTCTATCAGGACAATTAACTTGACACGTTTTCTTTAATTATGTAATGGATTGCTCAGTTGTCATTCTGTTCCATTTCACACCTTTTTGGATACATTCTATTTTTTGTTAAAAGCATTTAAAGCAATTATCGTTGACTATCACAGATTATATTTTCAGGTGGTGAATTCTTAATTAAACAGTCATTGAGTTTAAGAAACTTGCTAAGATGCAGGTGACAGTCCCCATTTTCAAACAAACAGAAATATAGTTTCAGCACACAAAATCGGGAGAAGATCGAACAACATGGATGAACAATTTTATAAATAAATATTTAATGATATTTATCTATTTTCTTATTCACTTTCATTCTTTAATTGCTTAACATACAATATTGTACAATTAACTTGAAACGTTTTCTGTAATCATGTAATTCATTGTTCAAGCAAGTGTCAATGCAATCCAATTCAACTTCACACCTTTTTAAGAAAAATGAACAAAGAATACCTGCTCTGGACTCCATGTCCTATCAAGAATTAACCAAAAGAACAAACATAATCCTTTTTTTTTTAGAAATTTTTATTAACGGATTGCATATGATAATGATGTTATTAAAAGAAAATATGTACATTATTTGGTTAGGCCAAAGAGAAAAGGGCCGATAAATATATATCTGACCAGCAAAAAACAACATGTTTCTATGACATACAGAAGCGGAGAAAATTAATTTTGTTAATTTTCTTATGATCACGAAAACTTAATCCAAATTAATTGATTGAAAAGTTATAATTTTATAACGTCATATAATTATGAAAGGTACGTCACAGTTGAGTACAAGAAATACAGACACTTGGGCCTAGTATAGTTGTTGTCTGGAAAAAATAGATCTGCTACATTCAGCTACATTTTGTTGTGTTGATTTTTTGTCTGAAAACATGCGACAAACTGCTACATTTTGTTGTACTGCAATAAAGGTCATGAACCTGCCTTGTTTTTTTTTTGTATAAGAAGTTTAGATTCGAATTTTGTTTAGTGATCATAATAATGCTGGCGTATTAAGGAGCAGCTGGTTTTTTTTTTGTTCCTGCTAGAAACTGAAGACTTTTTCCTAAATCATGCTAATGTTTAAAAACCCTGTTTTCATTTAATAGTTGAGGTTGACAAGGCAACAGAAAGACCAGCTAAGACCCATGCATGAACTTTTTGCGTCAGGTGAATGATGCGTCTTTACCTGAATGATTTAATAATGAACAAGTTAATAACTATATATAAATCAAATAGGTAAAGAAACGAAAAAGCACTGAACATAAATGTTTGGCCGTTTTCGCTGGCGGCCGTCTTGGTTATTGGCCACCAATTGAGGTGGCCATGCAGTGCAAAGCATCAATTGATCTCTTAACGTCACGTCACTATTATGTTTTGCGCCATGACCGGTGGGGGCGCTGACCTAAAACAACATAGATGACATCACTTATAGTAAAATACTCGGAGTCCGACATCCATTTATTTTATCCCATGACCAAGCATGTTTATTCCCTCATACAAGCCTTTTTCCCTGGGTGATATTTTTAGAGGGGGAAGATCTCAACCGTCTTCCCTAAAACAGAGGGACGATACAGGCCCTTTTCAATTTGGAGGGAAGATATCAGTCTAGCAGGGAAGATACCAAATCTGAGCCATCTGATTGGCCAATTCAGAGGGAAGATATCAGCATCTCCAATCACCATGATGACGTCATGGAGATACAGCTCTTGGCCATGCAGTTGTGACGTCACAAAAATATCTGACGTTGTTATGCAAACAATGGGTAGTGATTGTTCATGTCATGACATCACTATGGGCTGTTGATGCTGTCACAACAAACAGCTGCTCCCAACTTAGGGAATTTGAAGTTATCACACTAAAATTGTATAAAAATCACTGGTAAAATTATTGCAGGATATAAAATTAAAACCCCATAACAGTGTATTTCACAGCTGTGAAAGTTATTTGTGTCAGGTCTGCTTCTGAATTAACACTCGTCATTTATTTAATTTACGGGGGATCTATTTATTGAAGGTTTAACAGTCAAAAATAATATTCATGGGATAAATAGGTTATAACATGGCCAAGAGCTGTATCTCCCTGGTATCATCACCCTCGACCTGTATCATCCCTCGACCCTTCGGGTCTCGGGATGATACAGGGTCTCGGGTGATGATACCAGGGAGATACGGCTCTTGGCCATGTAATAACCTATAAGTATCTGGGGTCGGATTTAATAATTGTCAGTGTGGAATTTTGTACTCCAGCCATTGACATTCCAAAAACCAATGCATAATTGCTATTGCCTGGTCATGACCACTGGAAAACTGACCCTGACCTCTGCCTTGACCTCTTCCACGGACACCTCCTCTGCCTCTGGCCCCTCTGTTTGAGCTGTTGTTTGTAGAGCCATTGCTGACAGCATTGGCAGCATTCGCTCCTTAACCTGCAGCTCCATTATCCCTAATCCTCTGAGTTGTTATCACTCTGCCATTCGCCCAATGTACAGAGTCATTTCCCAAAGCTTTAACAATATTTCTCGTGTTGCTATCCTGCTTCCTATCCTTCATGGATTGGTCTGGATGAATTTGTGTTTTCATTGTCTTTAAGCTTGCTTTTCTCTTTTAAAATCTTGCCCTGTCCTCCTTGGACTTCATAGTAGCAATTATAACACCAGGGACATCGACTTTTTTTGTCGTTTTTCTCTCAGCCTTTTCTGCCGTTACATCAGCCAGTCCAATTTCATTGTGAATCAGTTCATTAATTTTCACAAGAACATCTTCATCGTCCTCCTTTTCAACATTTGTCACAACAATATTAAAATCCCTGCTCACCTCTTGTGTTACACTGGCTGTGGACTCTTCAATTATGTCAATTCTGCTCCGTAATTCTCCAATGTCTTTGTCCATGTCAGTCTTGAATTTTTGTACTTCTTGACCAACTAATTCTTTAATTTCCTTTGTTAAACTCTCATTGAGGCGGGCTTCCATTGAAACTAGTTTATTTTCCATATCCTTGATGGCTTGGAGTATTTGGCTGTCGGCAATATTAAAGCAATACACCATGGAATCCGTGAGTGACCAGCTTAAAAAAGTCCAGATAACTTAAAAACAAATTTCTGGTAAACTCCACAACTGCTGTCGAAGATAGTCCAGTCATAAAGCCATAAGATAGAAGTGAAGATTTAGTCAACTTCAATCCATAAGTTTGAGAATATAGCAAATTTCCAGGAGCTTCAATATATCTTTTAAGTTTGTGCCAAATTTCATGCTTCTATGTCTAAATGCACTATTCCTGCCCTATTCATGACAAATCTGCCCTGCTATTTGCAGCATTAGATGCGCAATGAAGAGGACTATAATTGGATGGAGATTCATGTCTTCACTCCAAAAGAAAATCTTTACTGGTGATTTTCGGCAAGCAGGTCTAATTTCGCAAAAATGACTCAGTTATATAAATACATTTTATATTAATTTACAAGCTTGTCTATATCATTACGTTGTTCCTCACTTTATTTAGAAATAAATGACAAAGAAACAAAAAATTCTATCTTGTCATTTCTCTTTAGTGCTATGGTTCATAGAGAAAACTAAAATCTTCAAAATTGACATTTTCGTTCCGAACCACCAGAAAAGTTCTTTAAACTAAATATATTTCTCTGGAATTTTGATCAGCTTTTCCGTAAAACTGTCTTCTTTAATTCCATGATTCAATGAATAACATGGGACGAATAGACACTGAATGGCATGGTAAATATCACAGTTAAGAAGTTAAGAAAAAAATGGATATATTTAAGATTTGCATGTACCAACTTTCTAGTACATAACCTCAAATATTAAGAAAAAAGAGGATGGTTGCCCAACAAAATATTTACATATCCTTGCTAGAAACAATATTCCTGATCATTTTGATTTTCTTTTAAAGAAATTCTATCTCAGAAAGGTCACGAGTATCAAGCCACCTTAATCATGTATTTAAATAAAAAGGTTAATCACCATCTGCTGATATCTTCAGTTGACTCTCCTTCACCTCCTGCTCTTTGTCTCTCTTCCTTTGGACTGTTGTGTGTGTCTTTGTGGTATCTGTCGTAAGTTCACCTTGCTTGTCTTCTGATATCTTCAGTTGACGTTCCTTCACCTCCAGCTCTTTGCTCTTTTTGTCTTTCTTCCTTTGGACTGCTGTGTCTGTCTTCATGGTATCTGTCGTAAGTTCACCTTGCTTGTCTTCTGACCCCTTCAGTTGACTCTTCTCCACCCCCTGCTCTTTGCTGTCTTTGCCTCTCTTCCTTTGGACTGTTATGTCTGTCTTCGTGGTATCTGTGGTAAGTTCACCTTGCTTGTCTTCTGATATCTTCAGTTGACTCTCCTTCACCTCCAGCTCTTTGCTGTCTTTGTCTCTCTTGTTTGGGACTCTTGTGTCTTTCCTTGTGGTTTTTGTCGTAAGATCACCTTTTATTTCTGCTGATATCTTCAGCTGGTCAGTGGATTTGTCGTCAGTAACTATGCTATTTAGCTTCTGTGGTGAAGATAAAAAGTAAATGTTATGAAAGCATGGTCGCTTTTAATTTCATTATTTTGTATGAGGGATAAAAACAGGAACAGAACAAAAATTATGAGCTATTCTGGTTTGTTAATGCACTTTCGAACTTTTGAGGGCTACACTGCTATTCCATCAAATTCTGCTCCACTGAAGGCAGTTTTGCATATTTCATCCAAATTTTTGGTTTTATGCATCTCAGAAAATGCATGTGTCAAAGCAAAGCGAATTTTTGAGGGTCACTATATATTTGAATAGTACACAATTCTATGTTTAGCTTAAAATGTGAAAAAAAAAAAAACACAAAAAAGGGTCGAAACTTGATATTTCCTTTTGTTCCATATGCATTTAGCGGAAAATGAATCTTTTATTGGTCAATGAGCAGAAAACCATGTTTATCTACATATTAATATTTTCCTTTGTATTTTTTTGGTCCTATTTTGAGGTTAGTTAACCATGTTAACCAAGTTTTATGCAACAAGTTTCCAAGAATTAATACAACAACCATTCAAGGACGTGCGTTAGAATTTTGTTTTGTCAAGTTCAAAGAAGGTGTTATAGTGCAGTCCAAAAGATCGCTCAACCATTAACTGACCAGAGTATAATTGACAATGTTATGGGGCTGGAATGATGCCTTTTTGGAACCATTCATGAGAATATCAAACAGAATAACATTTTGAAAAATATGTGGAACATTTTGGCAATCAAATTCCATAATAAAAAGTTCTTCACAGATTCCTGAAAGTTAGCTTACAGTTCTGATGAATTGAGTTGAACCTCATACATATTTCACCTTAAAAAAGACATTTTGGGTGAATGCAGCTTGATACATGTTTTTTTTTTTGAAATTTGTATACCTCTCTCTGCCTCCTCTTACCTGCTCAATCCTTTCCATGTGACTCATGTTGGCATGGCGAAGTGCTTCAACCTCCTTTTCCAGCTCATCGCATTCTCTTCTCTTCCTTGTGAGTTCACCATCTCTTTCCCCAGCAGGTTGGTGTCCCACCAGACCATTGTGTTTTTCCAGCTCTTCAATTTCTCCCCTCAGCCTAAAGAGCACTGACTCCTTGTGATTAGCATGTCCCAGTTCCTCAAGGAATTTGTCAGCCTCCTTTTTCATCTCCTTCTCCAGCTCTTCATATTCTCCATATTTCTTCAACAGTGCTGATTGACCATGTTCCAGGAGGAGTTGGTCAATCTCTTCTTCCAGCTTCTTGCATTCACTTTCTTTCCTCTCTAATTCTGTTTTGTCACCGTACCTGTCCCCATATATACTGACTTCAGCTTGGAGCTCATCAATCTTGATCTTCAGCCTTTTCACTTCTTTTCTCCTTCTCCACAATCGTACACCTGGCACTTTCTCTGCTTCTTCATTCATCCGGTTGATGACTTCCTGCAACCTTGTCCTTAATCCTGCGTCACTTCCTTCCCAACCTGCTGAAAATATACAAGAAGCAACTACTGGAGAAATTGCCAAATGAGTAAACCAATCAACACTCAACACAGCTACAGATAGTGTAATCAAGTGTCTGCCATGTGAAAGAACAAAAAACCTTATAAAATACTTTGACATTGATGTGAATTACCTCTTGATTGATTTGATTTGATTTATTTCAACTTTCAACATCGTTAACATACAGTGGCCTACAAAAAAATTTTTGAGCAGTTGTCAGTTTACACATAAGTTACACAATTATTTACAAATTTTCATGGACGATGTTTGAGGCTTGCCCCCAGAGCTCTAAGAGCTGTACAGAACGGGGGGCAAGCCCAGAAAAAAAAAATAATAATAAAATTAAATTAAATAAGATTGAAAAAGTGTGATAATAATAGTAATTAATAAGTAATAAGGTAAGAAGCAAATTGGAAATACATTTGGTCATGAATAAGAAATGAAAATAATAAATGATGAATTAGTTAACAATAATAATGATGATATTTAGAAAAAAAGAGCAGGTAAATAAGTGACAAATAGATTAATAATAATCCCAATAATAGAAGTAGATATAAATAAATATGATAGTGATTAAGAGATTAGAAAAAAAATAATAATAATAATAATAATAATAATAATTAAAAATAATAATAATAATAATATTTTAGAAAAAGCAGGTAGATAAGTAACAAGCAGATTAATAAGGGGGAAAAAAAAAGGTTAAATATTATTAAATTGCACCACCACCAAGATATGGGTATTGACAAATGACCACAATGTTATATTGGTAAGGTATGAGATGGCAAATGAAGATGCTAGGTGAAGGCGGTAGTTGTATTCAAAAGGGGGCCAGTAGATGGGGAGTTGGTGAATGGTGGGTTGGTTAACGGGGGAGGTTCGGAAGGGGAGGGATCTGTGATACTATTGTACTTGTTGCATAGTTAGTTAGTTAGTTATTTATTGACATGTTACACATGTCCAACATGGTTGTACATACATCTGAAGCAAGTGAAATTTGAATGTCCAAATTCAAACAAAAATGTCCAAATCGAAAATAAGTAAATAATTATGACAGTCATGTATTACTCAAACAATTTCAGCAAATTGAAGCAGTAATTGCATTGCAAAACGGCTTCATTATTTTCACCATCAAAAATGTCACTACATGTTTCCCCACGGATATTTAAGTCCTCTCTAAGATGTGCTGCTAATCCACAATGCAGCAAAATATGGCTCTCATTTTGGACACTCCCACATGGGCACATCCTCTGATCAGCTGGAATTCGTGCCCATCTACCTGTCTCAAAACGCATTCTGTGCGAGCTAAGCCGAAGTCTCGTGAAGCAAAGTCTCTGAACTTCTAGCACCATACTGTGGTACACCTCACTAACAACCAGGTTAGGGTTCAACAAAAGATAAGCCGTTCTGCGTGAGCTGGTTGATGAAGAAATGCTAATCTTTTTTCTTTCAAGTTCGAGCTTAGCAGGTTCATCATTGTAAGTCTCTACTGCCTGCAAGGCCATACCACTGGGTGTACGAAGCCGTATTGCTTCACGCATGATTCTCTCAATGTAGCTACCATTGAAGGAGTCTCTGGCTCTTAACTTACGGAAAAAGTTGTATTGCCTCTGATGAATATATCCTCTTGCACCAGGTTCCCCAGCTTCAACACATGCAAGGTCAGTGCATGTGGTTACTCGGACACCCAACAGGCTCTTCAGTGCACTGTTGTATGCCGTTTCAGCTTCGCGTAAGTCTCTGGCAAGCCAAGTCTCACATCCATAAAAAATAGCACTACATAGAGCACTGTCCCAAACACGACGTTTAACAGCATATGGAGCATCACTGTTCATACGCAAGAAAGAATAAAACTTTAGCAGCTGTCCTGACTTGCTATTCAGATGCGTCTTGACCTGACTAGCAATTGGAGATACTGTAATCACTGATCCCAAGTAGCAATACTTGTCGGTGTGGCGAATTAAAATGCCATCTAAGTCAAAGGAGTTTAAGTTATCCCCATTTACACACAAAAACTGTGACTTGGCAGCATTGATAACCATTCCAATATCATTAATACATCCAGCAAGGTTCTGCAGCTTTTTCATCATCTTTTCCCACGACGTTGCAAAAATCACCGTGTCATCCATCAATAGTAATCCGTGTAGATCACCAAGCCAATCATCATCACCATCTCTTTTTAAGGCATCAATTGTTGGCTCAATAAACAAGGTGAACAGCGAACAACTGGTACTTGAGCCTTGCCGAACACCAGTTTTAGCATCAAAGTGACTGTTCCCTATTTTCCCAACTGTCACGGCATACATCCTTCTGAGGTTTTCCAAGAAGGTGCTTCCACATCCCTTCCTGTCTAGAAAGTGTAACAGCTTCAACCTATTAACACGGTCATATGCTTTTTGGTAGTCAATGAAGGTTATGTAAAGAGTTCTCTTAGTCTTCCTTGCAATGTCGATAAGTAGTCTCAGCACTAATATCTGCTCGGCACAGCCACGCCCACTTTGACCACCTGCCTGTTCATACTGAGGTTTATACCACAGGTTAAGTCTCTCATAGCAGTTTTCTATTTCACAGGTTATACTGTAGTTTTCTAACTTAAAGGCTTTGAACTTTCTTATGAAGGTTCCTGTGGATAGGGGTCTATCTTTGAATTCTTTGATATGGACAGGGAGAGAGTTCCAGGCTTTCGCTATCTTGAATCTAATAAGTTGTTCCTCTAATTTGCTGCTAGTTAAAGGGGGAAGAATACCTAGATTTTGACGAAGGGAATATGAATGCATTGGACGGTCAGTTACTAATTGATCTTGTATGTACTGTGGCAAGCTGTGACGGGAATATTTTAAATGAATTTTACTGCACTCTAGTTGATAGAGGTCTGTCAGAGTAAGCAATTTCAAGGTTCTAAAGAGAGGACTTGAGTGACTATTGTATTTGGAGCCAGTTATTGTTCTAATTGCTCGTTTCTGTAAGGTAGCCATACGTTTAATGTATAGTGGTGAGTATCCCCGCCTGTCACCACTAATCTATTTCATGGAAGCCAGTATGGTTTTAGATCAAATCATTCAACGGAGTTAGCTGCGCTTGAGTTTTTAGATAGAATTATGATTGAAATGGATAAAGGACGAACTCCACTTAGTGTCTTTCTGGACCTGTCAAAGGCCTTTGATACGATAGATCATGAAATTCTAATATACAAACTGCACCACTATGGTATAAGAAATCAGTCACTCTCTCTTATTAAAAGCTACTTGAATAACAGATATCAATATGTTCAAATTGATAGTCACAAATCAGACCAATTATGTATTACCACTGGAGTCCCTCAAGGGTCTATATTAGGACCACTACTATTCCTAATCTATGTTAATGACATATCTTCTGTAAGCAAATTATTCTATCCAATAATGTACGCCGATGATTCAACTCTAATGACTACTTTAAATTTGTTTCAACAAACAAGTTTGGCCTCAGATATTAACAATGAACTAAACAAGTTTAATAAATGGCTTTGTGCAAATAAATTGTCTTTAAATTGTAAGAAAAGTAAGGCTATGGCTTTTCATGCTCCTCAGAAACGTATTACTTACCCTGCTATATATATGAATAATATACAAATCGACTATGTAGATACTTTCAATTATTTGGGAATTTTTATCGACAAAACACTAAAATGGAATTCACATTGTAATTATATTGCTGGAAAAATATCTAAAGTAGTTGGTATTTTAAATAAGCTAAAACACTTTGTTCCACAAAATATACTACTTTCTATATACAATGCATTGATAGTACCACATCTTAATTATGGAAACATCTTGTGGGGAAATAATAATAATAAGATTTTTGGATTACAGAAAAAAGCCATTCGTGTTGTTACATTAAGTAAATTTAAAGCGCATACAAGTAAGCTATTTAAAGAACTCCGTATTCTTAAATTTGGGGACATATGTGCACTTCATGATTTTAAATTTTGCTACAAGCTGGAGAACGGTCAGTTACCTATTTATTTTCATTCTATCTTTCAGAAAAATGCACAGGCCCACACCTATGATATCAGAAATTCCAATAACTTTGTCATTCCTTTAGTAAAGCATGAGTTTGTCAAACAGTCAATACGGTTTAGAATACCCAAATTTTTCAACTCCATGAACTTAGATATTAGGACAAAGATATATACACATAGTATGATTGGCTTTAAGCTATTTATTAAAAGAAATATGTTTCTCTCATATTCTGAAATATGTAATATTCCAAATTGCTTCATTTGTAATAACAACACATAAGTCTTTTTCATTATTTCATTTTATTATTTATTATATCCATTTTCTATATTCTCTAGCACCATAATCGGAAGTAACTTAACTGAACTAAATACTGAAATTACATTTAAGTCTATCTATTTTGCAACGCCGTCTAACTTGTGATCCTCATGTGGGTGCCCCTTTGCTTTATTATTTTATGTGTGCAATATTTATGTATTCTTCAGGGTCCACTCGATAACGACAAAGACTTGTCTTTGAGTGGGCCCTGGTCTTGAATGATATTAATATATTTTCATTTTCTTGATATTCATTAATTAATTTGTTTTTCCTTCAAGACCAAATAAAGATAATTCTGATTCTGATTCTGATTCTTAATGAGAGAAGTATTTGCACTACCCCAAGCCACAACACCATAAGTCATGTGTGGTAAAATGAGACTATTGTAGAGAGTGATCAAAATCTTTTTTGGTAACATGTTCTTTAGTCTTGACATCACACAGAGAGTTTTTGATATTTGATTACACTTCCTGACAATATGGTCATTCCATTTCATTCCTTTATCTATAAGTATACCTAGAAATTTTGCACTGTCTACTTCGGTGATGTTCTGGTCGTTAATAGCCAAATCACTGCTATTGTTTACTCTGAAGACAACAGTTTGTCTTTTCGATTTTTCAAATTCAATATACTGGGTTTTTTCAATATTTAGGGATAATTTATTTTGAGCCAACCAGTTTGACAATAAGTTCAATTCTATGTTAATTTTTTGCCTAAGTTTGTTGTTATCTGAGTCACTATACAGGAGGGTGGTGTCATCTGCGAATAGGATTGCGTCACATTGTTTACAGATGGAGGTTAAGTCGTTCATATAAAGTAGAAAAAGCAACGGTCCGAGGATGGAGCCTTGCGGGACACCACAACTGACACTTTCAGTGGGAGATTTGCAAGAATTATAATCAGTGAATTGTTGTCTATTATGTAAATAAGATGAAAACCAGGAATGTGCTATGCCTCTTATGCCATATGAATTTAACTTATTTAACAATATTTCATGGTTCAGGGTATCAAACGCTTTTGATAAATCGATGAAAATACCATTACAATGTTTGTTTTTAGCTAAGTTTTCAATTATTCTATTTTGGAGTTCTATTATTGCATGTTCTGTAGAAAGTTTACTTTGAAAGACGTACTGAGCAGGGTCGAGTATCTTGTTATTCTGTATATACCTGTATAATCTATTATAAACTAATCTTTCAATTACTTTGGAGAAAGTTGGAAGTAATGAGATTGGACGATAGTTACTGAAGTCTTGCTTGTCTTTACTTTTATATATTGGTATTACTTTCGCCTTTTTCAGATTAGTTGGGAATATTCCTGTCTGGAAGGATAGGTTAGTAATGTGAGCTATTGGTTCTGCTATGAACTCAGAGTTTCTTTTAGCAAGTTTGGGACTAATTTCATCATGGCCAAAGCTAGTTTTTGGTTTTAACTATTAAGGAGGTTTGTTCTCATTGGTATGCCAGCATGTCTGTTTTGCATTGGAATGTTGCTTGCTAATTTAGGTCCTATATTAACAAAGTAAGAGTTAAATCCTGCAGCTATCTCTGTATTAGTTTTGTATACTTTATTGTTGTATTTGAAACTATCTGGGAAAGACTTAATATTTCTATTACGACTTAGTATTGTATTTATATTTCTCCAAAATGTACTTTATATCATTTTTAGTTTTTTTAAAGAGATCATGAAAGTGCATGTTTTTAGCTTTTCTAATGAGAGTATTATACATATTTCTGAATGTTTTATATTCTGCTTCTTTGGCTACTTTAATGGCAGGGTTTTTACATTTATGATATTTATTATACAGTTTGTCCTTTGTGGAAAGTGATTTTATAAGACCCTTAGTTATCCATGACTGTGCTTTGTGCTTGTATTTGTTAAATCTGCTTGTCTTTATGGGTAAATGGATATTCATAAGTCTGTTATAAGTATCTAGAAAATTTTGATATGCTTCTTCTGGATTATTTGAAGTTAAGACATTGTGCCAGGTTTCAGTTTGTAAAGCTTGCTTAAATGCATTAATAGTGGACAACGTTATTTGACGATATCTTATATGTTTAGGACTTTCGTTGTTATGCTTGGTTGACCTAAAAAACATAAAATTTGAAAAGTGATCAGTAATGTCAGTTGTGATTGTACTCGCAAAGCAATCATTAATGTCTAGGTTAGTATAAATATGATCTATTAAAGTGGCTGATGTTTTGCTGATTCTTGTTGGGAGTGTAATTTTTGGGATAAGATTAGTAGTTATGAGCGAATCTAGGAAATTTCCTATGTCAGGATGACTGTTTGAATGTAAAAGATTGATGTTAAGGTCTCCAGTGATGATCAACTTCCTATTTTCTGAATTTATTTTTTCTGATGTACTTAGAATGAAATCATTCAGGTTCTTGATAGTGTTGTGGCTTGGGGAACGGTAAATTACAATATCTCTTCGTTTTCTATCTAGTTGAATAAAAATGCAATCAAAATATTCAGCAAATTCTTCTGTGACAACAAGGTCATATCGTATTTTATACTTGATATTTTCTTTAACGAATATTGCTAAGCCACCACCTTCTTTAATTCTAGTTTTATTCTTAAAAATTACAGTATAACCATCAAATTCTATAAGTCGCTCTAGGTCATCATTGAGCCAAGTTTCTGTGAAGGTGAGAAGATCAAAAGAGAAATTAAACTTTTCTGAAAGCAAATGAAAGAAAATATCGTACTGTGGTTTATTTTTCATGAGTTAAAGTTCAAGTTCAAGTTCTTTATTGGAAAATAATTATTTAGCAAAATACATAAATCATGTACAATTATAAACAATCAAATTTTCCTTAGTCAAGATACAAAAAAATGTATATATTGACGTATAGTTAATAATACAAATAATTTTTATGTTACATTGGTAAGAACTTCTAACAAACTAAATTATAACATATACTGAAAACAAAATAATAATAATCTTAATATACATTAAAAAAATATAAAAAATAAAAATCAAGAAAAATAAAAAATAGAATTAATAAAATCATCCTTGGTTATTACAAAAATCTAAATCATTAACAAGGAGGTACTTCTTCAGGTGTTTTTTTATAGTGGATAATGTAAGATTACTCATTATAACGTCAGAAAGAAAATTCCACACAATGACTCCCTTATATCTCAAACATCTTTGACAAAAACTACTTCTAAAAATGGGCAAGTGTAACTTATCGCGTAATCTAGTATTATGAGCATGATACTGGGAATTAGAAAGAAACATGTCATTAAAAATATCAGGGCTATCTCCTTTCTGCAATTTAAACATAAACAAGGCAACCTTGAGAACATAGATTTTGAAAATATCTAAAACTCCATATTTCAGGAAGAGGGGAATAGATGGCGTTCTAAGAGGTGAAAACGATATAATCCTTAAAGTTCTTTTTTGAAGTTTATGAATTGGAGCCAAGTTTGTAGCGGGCACTGAACCCCATACCTCAATGGCATAATTAAGGTATGGATAGACAAGAGAATTGTAAAGACTGAGCAATGAATGTGAATTGAGCTGATGTCTGGCCTTTAATATTATGCCTATGGCCTTAGCTATCTTCTTTCTTATAAAATTTATATGGTCAACCCAAGCAAGTTTCGAGTCAATAATAACACCAAGGAATTTAGTAGACTCAACATGACAAATTTCTTTGTTAGCAATCTTAATTTGAAAGTCACCAGAAACATGTTTCCGATTGGATTTAAATAACATGCAATTTGTTTTATTTACATTGAGGGATAGTTTGTTAGCATTAACCCAATTATACACATGGCTTAATTCATCATTCAAGATATCTGTCATAACTGTAACATTTTTACCTTGAACAAATAAGCTGCTATCATCAGCAAACAAGATTGGCATAACGCTATTTGAAACTAAATAAATGTCATTAATGTATAATATAAATAATAGAGGGCCCAAAATTGATCCCTGAGGGACACCACAATTTATGGACATCAGTTCTGAGTAATTTCCATCAAAAGATACAAACTGTTTTCTGTTATCCAAATAACTGCAGATTAATCTATTAGCCACCCCTCTTATCCCATATTTATTTAGTTTACGTAACAATATGTCATGATCGATGGTGTCAAAAGCTTTACTAAAATCCAAAAATGTTCCTAATGTCATTTCATTCCTATTCATACCAGTTACAATCTTATCAATAAGTGTTATCAAAGCCATTGTTGTATCATATTTTTTTCGAAATCCAAACTGAAACTTGTAAAGAAGACTATTATCATTTACAAACTTAATTATTCAATTATAAATTATTCTTTCAAAAATCTTTGAAAATATAGAGAGGACAGAAACTGGGCGATAATTTGTGACAAGTTTGCTATGAGACTTCTGCTATTAGTGTTGTAAAGTGAGAGGGACTGATTTTCATGAACAGCTTTAATTATACCAAATTGATCCGTATCATAATATTCAGAAGAAGTAATTGTATCTGAACCTAAATTGCTTACGTCTGAGTCCTCATCTAAAAGTAGGGAATTTAAGTCTTCGTTTGATTCAATTATTGGGAGTCAATGTGGATTAAAACTACTTTGGATTTAGTGGAATTATTCAAAGGTTTGAAAAAAAACGGGGAATGAGAACATGACTGCAGCTGTGGAGAAGTACTTGCTATTACATAGGGAGAGATAAGTATACAAGATGGGTGAAGGAAGAGTGCTAATGTGAAGTTTGATGAAGACTATGGTCGAAAGTTGTGAGGTTGATGAGAAGGGCATGATTGGTTTCGAATTTGAATGGGAGACAAATATGGTTGTTTACTGAGAGTAATTTGTTGTCTAAAGTTTTCACACCAGAAACAAGCTATTTAAGTTTTTACAGTTGAGAGTTCTCTGAATCACAGTCTAACTTTCAGGTTATTGACCTTCAGGTGTCAGTGACAGATACCTTGAAGTAGCATAGTTAATAATACCAATGTCATAGCAAGAACCCAATAATCAGGTAATTAATTAACTCTATATGTGTATCATGCATAATTAGATATAATATAATAAATCATTTGGCAATGAACTTACCAAGTATCATGGATAATTAGATGGGAGTCATAGTGATAGCTCAAGTCAATTTGAAAAGCAGCTTAGCCCATTAATAACACATCAACAAAAATGTCATAGCACTAACCCAATCAATTGGTAAACAAGCTTACTAAATATCATGCAAAAAACCTTTTTGATATTGCATTAGTTGTAATGGCAGCGCAGGGTTGGGGGGAGGAGGTTTTTTCCCTGACTTCAATATAGGGATTCCCCACAATGGTTTTGAAAACTTGAACCGGACGATCAAATTGACAAAAGAATTTGGGACTTTGTTATATTAATTTGCCAACATTTAATTAATGTTACAAAAATATCTAAAACCGAAGAAAGATTTCAAAATAGTTGTTTTAATTTTAGAGTACATTCTTGGTTGGCTCCAAGCATCTTTACTGACAGATTGAGATAGTTTGCACATGTTTTGGCCTGGTGTGTAGATCAAAATATTTTGCTCATTGGAATTGTCTCTTAAATTAATGACAACATTTCTAATGGTGCCAATTACATTGTTCTTAACAATTTCAAAAACTTTCAATATTTGCTGAGATTCACGCCACATTGCTTGGTATTACAATTAGATTGGATATCGTTAATTAATAAATGTTATGATTATCATTTTCGATTTTTTTGTGCATGGCATCTGCTAGTGCTAGTCCAACCTGCATGGCTAAGGGGCCCAGAAAAATTGTGTTACACAATCATGTATCTATTGCTTTTATTCTGGTCTGAATTCAATTTTATCATTTTCTTTGACATTGTCAATTGTAGTCAAATTAATCAGGAATTGATGACAAGTAATCATTTCTTAATTAGGTAATCAGCTATGCTTCACAGGCCCCAGAAATTCTCATGAGCCTTTAACAAAGAGATGCTCCCTGCCAAAGTGCTATGCTTTGCCAGAATTGATTGCAAAACATCCCAAAAAGGCAATTTGCCAAGTCATCCACTGTACTTTCCAAAATTTCCTTTGCAGTCATTAAAAAATTGTGATACTTTAAAAACCATTAGAGGAGACTGGGCCGAGTTTTGCTTCCTAGTGATTTGCCAAAAAAATTACTTTTATCATGTATTTTGAAAATCAGATATCAAAATATAATATCTTGCCCAGATTGGCCAGATATCAAAATATAATGCCTTGACCAAAACATTGATGCAAGTTTCAGGGCAGGGCAACGAAAACTTCGGGTAGATCATGGTAGGCATTTTAAGGAAGTGGGGTCAAGTGGCTCATAACGATGAATAAGACACAACCTTTGACCCCAGCCCTAAAATGTCTTGAGATGGATTCCGCCAACTTTTTTTTGCTTATTTTTGACAGATATAGCCAATTTTTTTCCGAAAGTCACGACATAGTTCTGACCAGTTGGCTTAATCTCTCTCTGATGTGCACACAATGGTCAAAGATGTCCCTTGCAAGGTTCAAGTCAGGTGAAGTTGCCAACTACAGCAAATAAACATGTTCCTCAATTTTCCAGATTTAAAAGATTTGTGGTAAGGGGCGTCCCACATATTTTTGACCTGCGCCCCCCCCCCCCGTGCTCCCCGTATAAACTTTTCAACCTTGGCAAAATTTTACAATTAGTAATGTGGGTGCCCCTCCAGAGAATCGCATATAAGTGCATAAATGTTCTTCCCTTTTCAGGGTACTCCCTAAAATCTTTTTTTTTTCCACTAGCATGAAAACAGAGAGATCATTGCTGCAAAGTGTTATTATCATTATCATTCTTTGTGAATGTTCCATCAGTGCAATCAAAATAGTTAAAGGGAAATGATACAGTTCACAACAGTGCCCCCTAGTGTTAATGAAATTCGAGAAAATTTGCCCTGTTTTGTCACCAACCATTCCAAAACAATTCAGCTAAAACCACAGAAACTTTAAGAAAAATTGAATTCTAAAGTATTTTTCAGAAATTTTTTGACATGAAGCCTCTCCCCCCTCCCTCCTTCATATGTGGACCCGCCCACTACTAACTACGGGCCGTAGCTTGTAAGGGATCCTGATGACCCCCCCCCCCTTTTTAAAAATAAAATTGTTATTTCATATCTTAGCTGGAATATTATCAACTTCTACTACATTGTCATAGGTATTTTTCATTTTGTAAGCCTACATACCGTATTTCCTCGAATAGAAGCCTGGTCTCAAATAGAAGCCTGTCTCATTTAGAAGCCGGGTCAGAGAACCACAGTAAAATAATAAACGCCTGGCTCAATTACACGCCGGATCAGCAACTCTATACACCCCTAATTGACTGCCTTGCATGCTGCCCAGGTGTTTCCATGCAAGCTTTGCTTGCGTGCGTAGCACTAACTACCCTTGCATACCCAGATATTAATTGACTACTATGTTGTTTAAAACAATAAGCGCCGGTCTCAAATAGACGCCGGTCTGGTATAAACACCGGTGTAATTAGGCCCTATAAAACAATAAACGTCCGGGCTTGTAATCGAGGAAATACGGTATTTGAAAAAACATGATTTTCCCTATGTTTTCAATGTTATTTCTGAAGACAAATTGGGGTGCATTCAAGTTGCAGTAGTTCTTCAAAAGTGCCGGTAACCCCTATTTTTATTTTTTCCCTGTATTCCTTATAGTCTCAGCATTATCACAACATTTCATTAACTTTTGATGGTTGGTTCTGAACTGTATCACTTCCCTTTAAGTGACTACTAAGTAATTTTACAATGTTTCTCCATTGCTTCTCCTTTTGAGACACCATTGGGGTTGGGATGCAATTAGATTTGCATGACTCAATACAACTTACACATAGTGCCTGTGATGGTTTTAGCCTTATCTACAAAAGAATTTGAAATTGTTTTATTTCCCTCACCCACAAGAGTGGACTAGGGTAGAACATTAGTTGGTATGAATTTCGTCCCTTTCCGTCCACACAGCCAGAAATAATGCCATATTACCGGTTATAGGTCTGCCAAGTTATTTTGTACTTTGGCACATCGCAGGAAAATATGGACAAAATCGTTACAATCTCGAGTGATAATGGCCTGGATATATTCCTAATATTAATTTCCTTTAAGTTACACCACATTCAGAAGCTTTCATGTCTTCAGTTGGAAGCAATCCACTTTATTCTACCCCAATGGAATACCAATGGATTTTCCTGCATTTTGACATACAATGCCTCCCTTGAACTGGAAATAGGTCATACCATTTAAAAAAGAGTTTTGTAGGTTAATTTATGCTATTAACTTCGTGCTGCGGGAGTTTCAGCTAGATCGTAGCTATTCACCAAAGTCAACAACAAATCAAAAAAGTTATGATTATCTCTTCCTAATTGCCGTATTATTCAAAATGGGAGTTTGAAATGAGACATTTGACCAGTTTTTGAATTGCTTTGTATTCAAGTACAAAGTCCAGAATTTGCTGAAATTGGCACAGGACAAAGTCAATGGCATCAAATAGGCCTTGGAGGAGTGTTTTTACTAAAAATAACTTATTTCCAACTCTAAAGAGGCTTTGTAGGTGGAAGTTTAGCTAAATCCAATTGTATTCGAATGGAAAAGAATATAAAGTTAATTGTTTCCAAATGAAGACATGAAGGCTTTGGAATATGGTATAACTTTATGGCAATGAATACTAGGAATATATCCAGGCCATTATCATAATGTAAATGAATACTAGGAATATATCCAGGCCATTATCATTCAAGTTTCAAAGTCTTTGCCTGTATTTGAATGCAACCACAACGTTAGGGTGCATCGTCTGCCCCCTAAAAAATTGTTGTATTCATTTGTACTTCTCCCATATTGTTCCATTGCCTGAAGAAAGACACTCTGCAAAATTTCAGTAAGATTTGTTGTGGCATTAGAGATGATTTCATATTTGTAGACATAAATCAAATAACAAAAAATTTTGCTAAATTTTTGATCTGACATCAGAAAATCCTGCCATGTGATTGGTCAAGCTGCACATAACATGTCACTTTTTCAAGCAAGTGATGTTGGCTGGAAAAATGTTGTCATAATTTCAACCAATAAACTGCGGCAAAGGCCACCTTGGTATTGTGGCAGTTATTCACACATGTCAAACCGCAATCCACATGAACTATTTCCTCATGAACTGTTGTATTTCACACTCCTGTGTTACATTTGATTGCTTAAGCTGATATTAAATCAGTCTCAAGCGACTCTGAATGGCTTCAAATCTCTGAACGCTAAATTATCATGCCTTGACCAAAAGCATTGTCTGTGATAAAAGTAAAGGACTATTCACAATTAAATTTTACGACTGGGTCGAGCGGGGAGTGGAAGTGGTAAGGTTGTACTTGAGTGGGAACCACCTTTTTGCACATGCTTCGCATGATTCGGGGCAGTGGGAATTTTTCCCGAAAGGGTACCAATTTTTCACACAGGTTTCAAGGGGAGTAATTATTTTTCACAATATGCTTGTTGAATGAAATCGCAACAAAAGGAAACGAGGTACTACAAATATTTGTGAAACCAAAGGAGGGGGGGATCATTTTTCACAGGGAGTTCCATCAAAACTCCCCCCCTCCCAAGTCATATTCTGCATCGTCCTGTAGGATAGGAGGATGATCCAGTGATGTGGCCAACATTAATGAGAAAATCATAGTGAGGATCAAACCAGGGTCCCAGCGCTTGGTAACCCATTGTCAGCAGAGCCCTCCTCTGAGGAAATGTCACATGCATGTGTTTGTTTGTTTTCTGCAAAAATAGTCATTATGTGGATCATCTGATCCCAATCATCTCAATGCATGGCATTACACTTTGAGAATGTGCATACTAGACATGTGTGAAACACTAACAGAAACTCTCACTTGAAACAGTAAGTGTCATTTCCATTGAGGGAGATCAATGGATTAGAATGCCATGGTCACCCAGGTAAAACGCTATGTCACTTTTCAGGAGAGAGTGTTGTCATACCTTCTCTCAACCAATGAAAATTGCAGGAAAAATGATGTATTTTCTACCACAAATGTCTACAAATATGAAATCATCTGTAAAGTTTGGTCCAAAAATGACAGAAACAGATATTTTACATAAACGCGGTTAGAAATATTTAGCCTATTGTTTGACATAGGAATTTAATTCATATACCACTGTTCTCAGAAGAAAATAAGCTTTGATTTGCATGGAAGAAAGCTATATTTCTGACAATTTTTTATTTTGAGGAACTTTTGCAAAAAAAACAAACTTTTAGACTATGGTGACAAAATGTTTGAAATGAACTGCTTAAAAGGTCAACTTTTGCACGACTCTCACACCTTCATTGGAAATAAGTGCAAGGTACACTTAGGTGAAAGAAAGTAGGAATTTCAACTTATTTTTCAGATATTCATTTACAGATGATTTCATATTTGTAGACATTGATGAAATAACAAAATATTTTGCAAAATTTCTAGTCTGACATCAGAAAATCCTGCCAGGTGATTGGTCAAGTTGCCTATTGCGTGTCACCTTTTCAGCTTGCTTCAAGCAAGTGATGTATTGCTGGAAAAAGAATGTCATAATTTTGACCAATAGTATACTGCGAAGGCCAACTTGGTATTGTGGCAGTTGTTTACACATGTCAAACTGCAATCTGCATGAACTCTTTCATTTCTTCATGAACTGTTGTATCTCACACTCCTGTGTACAACAGTTGATTGTTTAAATTGATGTTAAATCTGGGTTGAGGGGGGGGGACTTTGTTTACCTGAGTTGGTGCTACATGCTTCAAGAGGGGGGGGGGGCAGTATTAATTTTTGCCTTTTGTCCAGAAACTGTTTACCTTGCAGGCTAAATAAATTTTATGAATGAGGGAAATGGGAGTTTTGCCCAAAACTCCCAACCTCCCTCCCCCCTTCCCCGGAATCATAAATTCTGAATAGTCCCTCAGGACAGGATGGTGGCCCAGTGATGTGGCTAACATTCATAAGAAAATCACAGTGAGAATCAGATCAGGGACCCCACGATTGGTAGCCCATTGTCCTGCAGCCTGAGCTGAGCCCCTCCTCTGAGAAAATATTATATTCACAATTATACATGTTTATTGTTTATTTGCTGTATAAACAGTCATTACATGGATCATGGTCACCTGATCCCAATTGTCTGAATGCACAGTAGCCTATTGGACTTGCAGAACGTGTGTACAAAAATGTGCGAAACACAAACTGAAACTCTCACTTGAAACTGCTAAAGTCAGTCCCTGTAATTAGGATATCAATGGCTTAAAATGCCATGGTCACCCAAGTAAAACGCTATGTCACTTTTCAGGAGAGACTGGTGTCATACCTTCTCTCAACTAATGAAAATTGCAAGAAAAATGATGTATTTTCTAACTCAAATGTCTACAAATATGAAATCATCTGTAACAAAATCCAAATGTACAAATTTGCATTATAGTACATGCAAATGTGTAAAATAAATTGCTTCAATGCAATGTCGTTCTACCATGCCTTTTTCTTTTGACTACATTGTAATTCTAAAAAGGTGCTATCAGGGGATATGGTGGATCACTTCCTCAGTTTAAAGACTTCTATCAGTTCAGAAAGTCATATTAACTTAGTTTTTTTTCGATTTATCACATTTCACTTATTCAAAAAGAAAGCATCACCATGCAAACACAACTTCTGATTTGAGTCCATTGATGTTGGTATTCAAATTAAAGCTCTTTTTCTAAGAAATCTAACTACACCATTTATAAGTCAATAAAATAAAACCTGAAAATATTATTAACAACCGCGAAACGGCAAAATAATACCTAATGCTCAAATTTCAAGGCTGTAGTGCCACCCTTATACATTGAAATTTTTTCCTAAAATTGTGCAGG
This sequence comes from Platynereis dumerilii, assembly GCA_026936325.1. NCBI lineage: Eukaryota > Metazoa > Annelida > Polychaeta > Phyllodocida > Nereididae > Platynereis > Platynereis dumerilii. The sequence continues at coordinate 558,935 of JAPTHN010000004.1, forward strand.
GTTTTTTTTATGACATAAAGAAACAATACAGCAAAAGTGCATTAAATTCTGGAGATATAGGGGCAGACGATGCACCCTATGCAACATGCAATGTTCCTTATAACGTGGCACACCCAGAACTACTAATGCATGCAATAACTTCTGACTGCATGCACAGAATGGGACAAAAAGTGTATGGCATTATATTCCACTCTAACCCACTCTTATTGACCAAGGATATGAAAATATCCCTAATACTTTTGAAGATAGGGCCAAAGACAATCGCTGCATAATAACTTGGCACTTGGTGTAAATTTCACAGATACATAATCATTGCCCATGCTTGTAGATATAGAGGGAAATCTCATTGTTATAGTACAATCATTGCATCAATAATGCATGAAATATCCAGGGCTTTGGAGTTTGGTAGTAGATGAACCAACTCTGATTCCCACTGTTTTTGAATTTTAAGTGACTCCCGCTCCGACTCGGACTCCTGACTCAGCTTATCGGCATTATTGCCGCTAATGTTGCACCCAAATATTACATGGATAACAGGGGAGAAAAATTTATTTGTAAAGTTTTCATAACATTCTGTACATGAAACTTGTTTTTGAAGTTTCTGCAGGTATACATTTTGCATTTTTGTAACTGTGTTTTGTAAATTATAATAATTATTTTTTGGAGTCAGGAGTCACCAATTCAAGTTTCAAATCCGACTCTGACTCCACCTGAAAATCAAAGTTTGAATCCAACTCTTCCTCCGACTCCATCCAAAAACCTCAGACTCCACGATTCTGATTCCTGGCTCCGAATCCGACTCCAGAGCCTTGGATATGTCTGTGATGGTACAGTCGTTGGAGTTTGATGTGGACTTGAATGGTCTCAAGAATTTACCTATTTTTTTTTATTTGGTAAAAATAAAGAAAGGAGAAGCAATTTGTGCAAATCCCTCGCAAAGGCCAACAGATTCCGAAAATATATATGGAGGAATTCCATGCAACATAATGAAAAATTGGGCATTTGAAGAACTCACTCCAGTGAATTGCTCAAAGGCGTATTGGCTTAAGTGGGCTTCTACACCTTCTGCAGATGATGTGCCTGATGCCTCAGGTTTGAGATGCTCATCTGGGTTTTTTTTTGTATATCCATTCTGATGGTGACAGTTGGAGAGACTCTTGTCCTTCACTCATTTTTTTACATTTAGTTGATACTTGAGTGCTGATGTCATGGGAACTTAACCCATTCAATGATGTCATGATGAAGGAGTTTTGGTTTATGTTGTGTGCTCCTTGGTTACACCCTTGCATCCCGTGGATGTGATCTCTCACCTGTTTATTATCATTTTTTTAATTGCATAAATCCCCTACATCTTTTTGTTACCTTCAGTGAACAAAGTTCGAAGAAGGTATTGTAATCACATAGCATGAATGAATCTAGTGGATTTAACTTAATAAGAAAGTCATATGTTTTTTGGTTTTTTGGTGTTCGTAGGATCTTCTAGGATCAAATCAGGAAACAGTTGATATAAAGTACTAATTGATGCCAGCCTTGTAATTGTGTACTGAGGACCTTATACAGATTTGTCCATGGCCTTTTGTACTTTTGACACTGCTTACAGCAGAAAAGGAACCAAGCGAGAGCTTTGGATCTATCACCAATATATTTTACCAGCTGTAAGGGGTAAAACTCACCAGAATACATTCATGTTGATATTCATTTGAAAGAATTTTTTACAAGGATTCCAAATATGTGGTTGGTTATACTCTGGGATAAGCATTGACAAAGTCATTAAAAACCGCGGCTTATCATTTACATAAATTTGCGATGATGAGTAAAATGCTGGTAGCAGGTTGGAACCCATTTTAAACACGTTTAAATGGTCATTTGTTCATTTTTATGATAAAAAAAAAAAATTTGGAGGTCCTGCCACGGTTTTGAATTTTCTCCCCCCCCCATACATACCTATTATACAGGGCCGGATTACGGTAACATGAGGCCCTAGGCTGAAACTCGATTTGAGGCCTCTTGCTGGACCTGACTTGACACCGCAATCACCACAGAATTTTCCCTGCGATTCCCACTTTCTGTTTGTGAGTTTAGCAATGTCTTCCAAACAAATTTGTATTTTAAAATTGTCATAAAATCCAATAAATGGATTGCTTTTTGACTGATAGTAATCAAGTCTTCTATACAAAATTACATGTATAGTAGCCAACCAGTAAGAAATCAGTCTCTGCCTAAACTACAGTTGACTCAGTTCTACTTGGTTTGATATACATTTCCCTGGTCCAATATCACGGGAGCTCTCTTATTAGATGAGCGGCCAAAGGCCAAGAAGTGGCTTATTTTAAGAGTTTCGTGAAACCGAGAGCCAGATGGGCAAATGATACATCGTTTTAATCGTCAGGATCTGTAGTTTTCTGAACTAATATCCAAAAGTGTGAAAACTAGCGCAGAATCGTGTTATTTGAGTTTCCATGGAAGCGATAAAATTATTAAATATAAGTCAATTTTATCACTTTAATGCATTTGGCAAGGCGAATAATGCTGCAAATTAGTTGAAACTCCCAAAAGAGATAAATATTTGTTCAAATTAGGGAATAACCAAAATATCGATAGTAATGTCTAGACTGATATCCAAATTTGGTCATAATGGGAGATCTATAATTATTTTACAACTATTATTATGGAATTATACCATATTTTGACTTGCTTGAGTTTGTGAATCAACACCTGCCACACTTCGGAACCTTTTATAACAGCAAAAATTTGTGTCAAATGAATCCTTGAAATATATCTAGTTTCATAAAAAGGAAATTTCCAGAATTCGACAAAAGGGGAATTTTGTTATTTCTGCATCCATGGCAACACTTTCAAAAAAATAAGGATTAAAAAATTACAGCTTTTTATTAAATAGCTTCCCTCACACCCAAAGAAAAGCTTTCAAATGCGGGAAACTGTACCTGAATCAATAATTCTTCCACATACGTACACAATTTGTGGTTTACATAGTATTTCTGTGTAGCCATGGTAACATAATTATAATAAATCCTCGATTTTTAAAGTAAAAATTATTAGATGTATCCTAATGACACACTAAAATAATCTGAAAACAACAAATTGATCATCTTGTCAATGGAGCATCTATGTATGGACAGTTGCCCCAAAAATAATGGTAGCATCTTTAATTGTTTAGTCGCTATGGAGATTAATGTTGCACAGAAGGCCTTCATTATGATATAACCATTATGAACCAAAAGATAAATAGCTTGTAAGTGTACTTGAAAATTGACATGTTTTCTTCAAATACAGGTGGTTAGGCAACATGTCTCTGCAATAAAATATCTGCAAAGGCTACACTCTCCTGATTGTCCTGATATTTTAGTTAAGTGTCTACATTTACAGAAGCAAATATATAATTCACATAAAGATTATTGGTACAGAAGACTATGTGTCTCTTTAGAAAAGTATGACATTAATGATCTCAGTGTTATTCCAAACGAAATTTATAAACATACTCAGACTAAACTATTGAGTGATATTGTTAACAATCCTAAGCTAAGGACTTATAAATACTTTAAAACAGAATTGCGTATTGAACCTTATCTGATTTTAGGCTTGCCAAAGAATCTTTATCGTTGTATAGCCCGTTTTAGGCTTAGCTCACATAATCTGCAGATAGAATTAGGAAGACACAAAAGACCTTACGTCGAGGCTGTGGACCGTAAATGCAATAATTGTGCAATGAACATAGTAGAAGACGAAGAGCACTTCTTGATGGCATGCCCGAAGTGGCAACAATACCGTCATAAATTGATAGATAATGTATCAGAGTTTATCCCTGGGTTTCATAGGCGTACGGGATGCGCGACTATTGGGGGGCGAGTGACATTTGCCCGAATTTCGAGATCTAAATTTAATACCATTTCAAACGAAATAGCCTGGAAATCACTAATTTATAATAGTTTTGACCTAATCATCTGCCTAAATATTTTAGCCTTTTTGCCCGAATCTTAATATTTCCCAAACTTTTGGAGGGGTGACCGCCCCCCTGCCCCCCCCCCTCCCATACGCCTAAGCTGGGTTTTTAGTATCTAGTCAAAATCAGCAATTCCTCAAGATAATGACAAGCAAAATACTTAATGTAAATGTAGCACTTAGTCATTACTTGAGTTCTTCATTGAGTGATGAGAATACTTGAGATACCTTTTTGATATGACCTTGGTTTTTCATGAATAAATCATTGAAAATTAAAGATATCTTTGAATGCTCGAAGAGATAGTTAGACCTTAAGTTCTGACATAATTAGGCACCACATTTTGATTTATAAGATGATTTGTGACCATGCTATGACAGAAAAACCCTCAATTCTGTCCCAATTCACCCCATATTACGGTACCTCTAAAAGGCCCTGCGCCGCATTTCGTGACTTTTGGTTTCCATGGCAACAAATTAACCATTTATTTTTGTTTCTATGATCCGATTTTTTCAGGATCATTTGCAAATTACATCAATATTATTTCACCCGAATATCATGTTTCTGTATTAAATATTGCAAAAGTTATGGCAAGTTGGACAGAACTTATGGAAAACCCCTTGTAAGACAATTCATTGTGCACAATTGTCAGGGTGATTATGTATTGCTGTATTGAATTCGCATTGAAGTTGACTTGTTGAGGTTGAAAAACGTTGAATACTGTGGAAATTGTATTTTGGTTATTGTCCACAAACTAATTGGTTAAATTTGAATATGTACGTAACAATTGGTGGGCATTTTGTACGGGAATGATCCAGCAAAGCCCCAGTGTTTAGGAATGGTTTAATGATGACTTATTACAAGAATGTATTCATGTTCGTGATGTGTGGTACACAAATGACGTGTGGTACAAACCAAATAAGATCTACTCAGGCATGAAAGATTACTGCCAATAAAATTGAGAGAGAAAGCTGACCATGAAACATGTCAAAAACAAAGAGAAACAGTGAAATACTGGAAACCAACTGGCCCATCTAGTGATCCTGCCAGAAGCCCTGGGTGACCTCAGTGTCTCAGCTCATTGGTAGATCAGGTCTAGGTCGAAATATTGGGACAGCAAAGGTCATGAAGACATTCAGTCAATGGCTGAGTGTCTTAGTGATTGATCAACCGTGACACTGCTTTGACAAAGTGTGCAATAAATATCACTGATGAGGCATTTGCTGATCCTATTTTGATTGTCGGCTGTGAAAAACAGAAACAGCCACAAACATATAACTATCAAACCATTAAAAGCTTTCCAATTATCATTGTGATACTGCCAAAGAGTCAGCTGCACAGAATTTCTTTTAAAAAGAACATATTGGCATTCTAATTAAAATTCTGAGAAACAATCATAATTCAGGCATTAAAAATATGTCTAACAAGTAGTAACAACTAACCCACTGACCTGAAATTACTTATTTTTTTAATCTACTTTTCTGCAAACAATTGAATTACATGTAGTACTGATACACTGTGTATTGTATTAATATTGCTTTTTTGATAGTAGAATGCTCAGGTACTAAAATACAAAGAAAAACAAGCCTTGTAGAAAGAAATCTATTGTCTTTGCAAAATACTGCAAAACTGAGCTCCTGAAATGATTCAAATATCCTCACATAGGTGGCACCACCTTCTGGAGAGCATACATGTTACAACTTCTTTGACACCATATGTTGCAGGGTGCTTTGATGAAAAGATCAAAATCTGCATGTGCATAATTAAAATGGCAAATTTCCTAACTTGGTACATGTATTTCCTTTTCTCTTCAAGAAAGAAAAACCATGCACATTGCAGTGTTGGAGGTGAAATATATTCGCTTTTATAAAGGTTATGTTGCAAAGATAACTTAGCTCAGAACTTGAAATGCTGCATGAAGGATATATCTTAAAAAGTGGCTTTGCGTTATAGAACTGTCCTGCGCCTATTCTCTGAAATAGGGAAAAATACAGGATCCAGGCATTTATTTTCATGAAAAGAAACCCCATTAATAAACCATTTATAGCCCTTTTTCCTAGTAAATTTTTTCTTATTTTACCCAACAAATATTAGTTGTTGCTATTAAAACAGCAACATTTGTTGTGATATGATATTATGTTGTTTTCTTTTTTTGATAGAATAATGTTTGATAAACTAAAATCATTCAATTTCAATGAATTTGTGACAGTTTGATTCTACTTAGTCAATTAGAATGTTTAGAAATCAATGGTATGTTGATTGTCAAAGTGTTGAGCATGTTGTTCTCAGCTTCACAAATTCCTCAGGTAGAAGTACTTGATCCTCTTGTCCTTGGAATATTTTTTCTGATTGAATTGACCCAAGTGCTAACAACTGGCCAATCACAATGCCTCTAACAATAAGCCAAGTTCATTTGGGTGTGTCAGAAAAAATTGACAGCCAATTCTAATTAAAGACAAGGAAATCCTTTAAAGGCCCTCTTGGTCAACATGGCTTAACTGGATCATATGTAGGTCATTCTGGGCTGCTGAATTTCTCATTGAGGTTCTGGCCTTCTGTAGCAGATGCTGAGGATTCTATTTGAGCAGGTAAGGATTCAAAACGTTGTCAAATATTGTTAGAAACTTGTGCTAGCCAGATTAATTATGTTCTTTACATAATAGTGTCGTGGGAAGCCCTTGAGGTTTATTAGAATCATACCAGAAATTGCCCCAACCCCAGAATTTGCCCCAACCCAGCGGCAGTCACCTGTGGTTGATGTCTAAATTTAGTGAAGCGATTCAAGTGACCCGTATTTCACAAATCCAGCCCGCATATTTTTGAAAGCATGCTCATTCAGTATATACCAAACCAAACCATCACAACAGTTAGTCAGATAGCATTCAATATGTATTGATAGATATAGGCCTACAAATAGATAAAATAGATAGATAGACATTAGACAGCAGCGGCGTAACTAGGAGGTCTCGAGTGGGGGTGCACCTGGGGGGGCACATGATTCTCAGGGGGGGGCACTCACAATACTCGTTGCATATTTTAGTAAAGGTTGAAAAGTTCATATGGAGGCACCTGGGGGGGGGGCAGGTCCATAGGGACACCACTGATAGACAGATAGATATTTAGATAGATAGATATGTACCATATATACATTATTTTAGATCTATCTATCTATCTATCTGCATGGTGTGTCTATCTAGCCATTAAACTATCTATCTGACAATGAATCTGATTAGGCCTATGTATCTGACTATGCATCTATCTATCTGTCTGATATCTATCTGACTACATGTACTTCCAATATATCTAAATAATATGTAAATGAAATTCGCTTGTTGTTGCTTTTTAAAACAAATTATTGACTAGTCTTCAAAACGTATTTTTATAGTTCTTCAAGGCAGAGCTAATTGATCATGCTTTTACAGAATGTGTTCTAAGATAATCAAACATGGTCTTGGCCAATATCGCCCCACAATCATAAAAAAAACAACCATTAGCTTAAAATTACGGGAATCATTCACTATTTAAAAAATAATAATTACGAGAATTATCTTTCACTTGCAATTTGCAGAGCAACCAGGCACCAGAAATTACTGAAAATGAGGTTACTTGACAGTATATAGAAATCCTACACTCTGTTGTGTGCACTGATGGTGTATTAACTGCATAATTTTAAACAAGAATAAAATTCTTTTGTTCTATGTCATGATTCCCATAACTGCAATTACAGGAATCAGTTTTGGCACAGTGTAATAGGAGTTTCCTCAAAAAAATTTGTTTGGAGCTTAGACAAAACATATGTTCAGACCCTTTGGGACGTTTCAGAGTTTTCTGCAGCTCATAAAGTGTTTGCCCCTTTTTTACCATAGGAGGCTCAACTAAAAGGGGTGAATGGAAATTTTTTAATATTAACTTAATTCATGACATTCTAAAAGTGATTTTCATACCTGATGAAGTGGACACCTCTTTAGCAAAGAAGACCTCAGGTCTCAGCTTCTCCAGGCATCTTCCACAGGTATCCAGCACATCAATCACTTTGTCTGCTTCTCGCAGAGGATTTGAGTCATGTTTCAAAAAGCTGCCAAATGTCCTTTTGGATTCCCTTGCCACAAACCGAATAGCATCAAATATCTTCTCTGCCCAAAACCTCCCTTCCTCTGCAAATCTCTCCACATCCTCCTCTGTCATCCATTTTGGGTCATTTGTGGTGAAGTGCAGTTGTTGACGGAGGATGCCATATCTCTCTCCTAGATCGACAAGTCTATCTAACTTCATGGTCTGGGGGCGGGCGAGTGGGCGACAGCCCATGAGTTAGATAGACAGCAAAGTACTGTCTGAGATTGCCAAGACATCCCACAGCCTTAATTCGCCCATCTCGTCCAAAATACGCCACTCACAACCCACAAAACAAGTCATTTCAACTCACAACAATATATTTACCAAGATTCCATCAAGTTTATGGCTTGTCCCGATGGTAATCCAATGAAAAACGACATTTTCTGAGAAAATGCACTGATCCTGCCTCTCCTGGTGAACCAAAACAAACATGGCCGCCAGAGGCAAAACAGCACGATCACTACAAAAGCAGTCTCAGGTGTTTGACTGCTGTTGGCAGTGTTAAAGCACTTCTAAAAATCTAAAAACTAGATAAATATTTTTAAAAGGTATTTATTTATTATTTTATCATATTATGGAATGGAACAAAGCCTTTGGCAGCTGTCTGACTGAGTCTGAGATGTGTACTACTGGGTCCTCAAAAAATAACAAGAATGACAGCTAGTGCACTTGCAAAAATTGCTCATTAACATAAATTTAATTAAAAAAATTAAAAACTGCAATGAGCAGTATTGAAGCATGAGGCAAATTGTAGTAAAAAAGGCACTAGAACAAAAACTATGCCGACTATTTAATAAGGACTCTATTGGGCCTGTCAATCTGTAGAGGGGGGGGGGGTGATTTGGTCAGTCTATAAAAAAAAAAATCTGTATTCCCTCAAGTTTCCTTATAATGGGTACCTGCTCAGTTATCTATCACTTATTTTAACAGAATGTATTAATTATTAATTTAAGCCCCCCCCCCACCAATTTTCAGTGCATAACAACATATTTTAGTTTAACCCCCCTTCCCTATGAAATAAAATAAATTAAATTGAGTCGGTCTTACTCTTACGCTACTTAGGGACCGTTCAGAATTTATGCTTGAGGGGGTTTTCTTGCAAAAAGCTGTTAAAAAAGTGTAAACCCCCTTCTTCTTCTTTCTTCTATTTGATATTTCGCCTGTTTATCAGGCGAACCTCCGAGTAAGGATAAAATTAAACTAATGTAAAATCCTTTGAGGAGTAAAATCCCTTAGGTTTCATGAATGTGGATTTTTTTACCCTCATCCCCTTAGAATCAATGCAGATTGTTAATACCCCCTCCCCAGACCTGCACTACAATACACAGACAAATTGTAATATGCCCACCTTTGACGATTGCATACAGATTTTTGGAATTTTGAACTTGGTTTGCACGTTTCATGACTTTTTTTCTTACATCCAAATTTCATACCCCCTTAGACAGGTCGTAAAAAATTATAGGCACTTGTGAAAAGTTAGTACCCCCTCAGGCCGAACTCCTACTTCCCCTATTCTGAGTGATTTCTTGCATGATCCCCCTGCAGAACATTAATCCCTATGATCATTAACCAAAGTCAGACATCTGGAAGAATTTCCTTCAATTTCTAATATAATATTTAGGCCTACACCAAAAAATGTATTATTTATCATAAGTGGGGTTTGAGAAAAACTCAATATAATTGGCAAATTTTCCTTGAGTTATTTAATTATCACTACAACAACTGTTTTTATAAGTTGCAATAAACAGAATTCAATTAGCAGGGCAAGATTTATAGATGGACATGATCAAGGGCAGTAAGTTGCGGATGACATCTCTGAGGTCTCGGGGGGGGGGGAATAAGAAATTATGCCCATTCAACACACCTGGAACGCCCCAAGGACCATGATTTCTCGATCCGCCACTGCAACTCTATAAACCCAATATTCTAGGTGGTCATGGGGGTCGATTATCAAGGATTTATGAGATAGGATAGACAGCAGGACCCCGGGAGTCTTCAAAATGTTGCAAATTTACCCCAGGTCACCCATGCCTTAATATTAGGCCTCTTTGCCCAGCTGCCCCAGCGCAGACTCTGAGACAAGGGGCCACCAATTTCACTTCATCCAAACAACATCCACCTGGGATTTTGCTCGTTAAGGTCCCATGTTTTAAAATATCTTCGGTTTCCAGGAACAGGGGTTTGAACCCATGCAGGTAATAACTTTCAGCAGAGCAGGCTTGGACTGTAACCACTCAGTCAACCATCTGCCTATAGACAAGAAATTAAAGAAGCCACTGAAACCAAATTTAGAACTGAAACCAAATTCAGGAATTATTAAATGTAAACAGGCCAAATATTGGTGGCACATCTCCTAATTACAAATTTAGTAAAAGAAAAAGGTAAAAAATCTGTTTGCGTAAATATATTTATAATAGGCCTACAAGTTGTGTATGCATACAATTTACCAGTTGATATTATTGTTAAGAAGAACAATTCTAGTGACCACTTGTCAGTTCATGAACAAGAACATTTATACGTTAGTGTTGACTCATTGCTTGGTTGTACGGACTCGTTCACTGTCACCAATGCAGGTCAATTTTTTTTGCTGACTTTTAAATCCCATGAGAACAAAATTGTCAAATGATCCAAATATCTGTGCAAAATTCTTGTAGGCTGGAGTCCCAACTCTTGGTGCATTGCGTGTAACTTGTTCCTGACGATTTCCAAAAAAGATACTGTTTCAACCACGTCACTTGCATATTTTTAGTGCGCTGACATTCATCGGTGCCCAAACAAATTAGTCCATGCACCAAACTTAGGAATAAACAGTGCGATTATATAGACTTAGCCAAATAAGAATTATCCGCCAAGGCTCCAAGGCTTTGCAGTTTGAGTCATGGTGTCGGAGGTTTTGGGTAGAGTTGGAATTTGCTTTTCAGGTGGAGCCGGAGTTGGAGTCAAAATTAAATTGATGACTCCAAAAATAACTAATGCAATTTTTCAAAAACCCTATTACAAATGTTACAAAAATAATGTGAAATGTATGCCAAATTTTACGCAAAACGTCCTAAACAAGCTTTCGTGTACAAAATCCTATGAAAGTTTAAAAATTAATTTTCACCCCTGTTAAACACTTCATATTCGTGAGGAATAATGCCGATAAGCGCAGTCAGGAGTCAAGAGCCGGAGTCATAATTCAGGGGACCTAAGGAGTCCGAGTCGGTTTTCAGAAAGCCAAAAGGAGTCAGTTCACTTACTACCTGACTCCGAAGCCCTACGCCAAGCAATTTCAAAATTTTTTCCGTTGTCTTTTTCTGCAGCTTTTTTTAGTCGAGCACTCTTTTTCAGTTGGTCGGGAGCTATATCATGCAAAAGGCATGTGTGTCTCTTCCCACATAATCCTCTTGTAATATACAAGCGATGACATGCAGTGCCAGAGAGACTGAAATATCTGAAAGAGGGAGAGACTGCCTGTACTAATATAAACAAAGCGGTTTCCTAACATTACAGGGTGGGTAAGGGAAATCTGGAATGATCTTTAAGTTACTGTATAGCGCGAACAGATAAACAGAATGTTATGAAACCAACAACACAACAAACATTGGTTAACCGGCCACAAATCAGGTCAATCTTGCAACACTGGGACAAGAAATGGCGACTCAGGAGCAGAAAAGGAAAAAGGTGGCAGATCTCCTGTCTGCCCAAGTGAAGCCTTGGACCATTTCTGACATTGTTGGTGTGTCACTGAGCACTGTATATGCCATCAAACAATCCGTAGCCAGTGGGAAAGGGTTGCAGAGGAAGCCTGGCAGCCGTGGGCAGACAAAGAGGACCAGGAATTTTGTAATTGCCCTCCATACTCCAGATTTCTGGCCGTCCTCAAACCCAGACCTTAACCCTCAGGATTACGCAACCTGGGGCGTTTTGGAGAAGACCACCAATATAAACCCTCACCCTAATGTTGACTCTCTAAGAGAAGCCATTTTGAGAGAGTGGGGCAAGATGTCAGCTGACGTTGTGACAAACAGTTGTAAAAGTTTTCGAAAGCGTGCTGAGGCTGTGATTGTAGAAAATGGTTGACACATAGATTAAAATGTTGTCTATTGTCTAAACTTGCTCATATGTAAAAATCATTGTTCTGTGTTCAGTGGAAATGGTTGAAAATGAATAAGTTCTGCATCTGTCGCAATTTTCCAGTTTTCTCTTACCCACCCTGTAATAAATAAGAATCTTAATGTACTTCATACTCTTGAAACCGGAATATAATAAAAATACAAAGGCAGAATAGCAAAATAACGAGACCAGCGCAGACTCCTGTGAGAAAAAAAAACGTATTCAATATCAAGTGCACCCTGGGAGAAAAAAAAGTTACGGGCCACAATATATGATATTAAAGGCGAGGACACACCCACATGCGGATTGCAATTAGAAGTGCACGGCAAGAAAATATGTGAAATGTATTGTATTAATTAAATATTTAAAGTTACAAAATAAGGAAACAATATAGAAAGAAATCTATGTACCGTTATATTGCGAATTTAACAATTAAATTTTAGAATATTGCGCAAATGTATATTTCAAAATAAGATATACAATTTATAGCCAAACATATTATGTAATTGGATCGCATAAGATCAAATATCCATCAAACGCCTCTAGGGCCAAAATGAAATATATATAAGTCATACTCCAGAAATTTCTAAGGGAGTAGTATAATATATATATGTAAGATAATTGCAAAAATACTACATTTCTCTCGTAATCATTCAAGATTCCCTCCCCTTGCAAAAAATATGCGAAAAACTGCAAACATTTTTGTGAAAATATTTTCGAGGCTAAATTTTTAAAGGTTGTTTTTTGTGATCATCTGACCCTTCGGGAATGCAAGAATGAAAATCTAACTTGGAATTTTTTTTAGTACTTCTCAAAATTATCAATTGTTATCTCACTATTTTCTATTATCACCCATCTTTGCAATTCTTCAACAACTTTGTGAGATATCTTAAAAAATTCAGCTGTTCTCTTTAAAATTTGGTGAGTACAATTGATTTTGGCCTTGACGAGCTTCATAAATATCTAAATAATGAGATATTAATTACAAACTTTTTTTTTCATCATAAGCATAAGCCTGGACAGTGTACGGTCATCTAGGCGACAAACCAAACAGGCGACACCAATCACTTCTAACTAGGTGACAAGAAATTTGGGAATTAGATACCAGAACCAACTAGGTGACAAACAGTTCCAGCTAGGTGACACACATTCACACAGCACTTCCAACTAGGTGACGCAAGTTCACGAACTACATCCAATTACTGGGTAGGTGACAATGCACTTCCTGCTTGAATACAATTGCAAGTGATCTGTAGCCTGGTTGGTATCTCTACTAAAATATGTGTCACCCAGATGGTATCATATTACTTGACTTTAATATATAATCATTTTTAGGCTTATTTGCATTTGAATCACAATCTAATAAGTAATAAGTAATAACAACGACTTCATATATTTCATTTCTTAAATTAAGTGATAGACTAAAACTTTTCAAAGAGACTTGGGCCTAACTTTTAACAGATATTACTTTTTTTTTGGAATCACTACAAAAAATCTTCCACAATAAAATGAGGCAGGTGATCCTACTGAAAGGCAACTGTTCTGCTGCCAATTCGATGCCCAATTTGACTTCTAGTTTTGTCAGTCTGCAATCTCGCTTGCTCTCCTGCTTGTACAGCAGACTGTTGTCGACTTGTCGGTCAGTAAAAACAGATCACTGCAACACTGTCAAATAGATCTGTAGGCAGGCTGCTCCATTTCACAGTAGAAATGTATTAGATAGATTAGATGATTCTGAAAAGATAAAGAAGAAGGCTAAGTAAAATAGAACATTCATGGTCATCATGAAAGCAGTGGTTTGGGTAGGAAGGGAGGGGGGGGGGAAACAATAATTCAGAGATATTTGTCATATTTCTGATAATTATTTTCACTAAATATTTTGTGAAGTTAAGTAATTTCAGGACCATTACAATACAAAGCAAAAAAATCAAAAATCAATTAATACATCAATAAAAATTAGGATGACTTTAAACATCAATCTTAGCATTAAATCTAGAGAACTACATATATACATGTATAAATAAATTTAATAAAATTGAATGCATTAATCAATAGGGGGCACCACTGTCAATCACAAAGAATTACTACAGCGAAATCAATAAATTAACCTCACAACGATAAAATATTATTATTTTAAGATAATGTAAAACTTCTTGACAAGTAACCGTTTAGTAATGGTAATGATCATATTTATATAAATTTCATACATTAAACACATCGCCTTTTAAATTGTATAATAACTGAACTTCAAATTTATGCATTTTATATTAAAATAATGAAGCATTAATCAATGACATGGATATGAGGAATATCACCAATTTTTCTAGTTACTGGCATAGCATCCAGGATGTGAATGAGAAAACCGTCCTCACTCTTATCCCACAGCACTGCACTGTATTCATTGAATTGAAAGTCACATAATACCCATGAATACAGTTATACAACTTCAGCTGGTAAAATATTTATCGTCTTAAAGCTACTAAGTTTGCTGATTATTTTGCTGATTATTTGTAAAATTCCACTTACAGTTGGAAACCATAAAATGATATAGATTTAAGTATGTTACACTTTCATAATAAAATGAGTTTAATTGATTGTAAGTTAAAAAATACTCCAATCTTATTTTGTATGTTAATTTGTAAGCTTCTCAAATTCAGTTTTTGCCATATCTTCGACCTACACCAACTCGGGCAATCATTCAAAGCTTCAATTATAATAAAACATGTCTCTATCATCACTTTAAACCATGTCACATACACAAAATCATTGCCAAATTTTTGTAAGTAAATAGTGGCATTGTGTCATTTCAAAGATGTCCACACAAAAAAAGCAGTTGCCATGGCAACATGTAATGCTAGGGCCTCTATGTTCAGATCTAGTGAGTGGACGGTAATAAGCAGATGGTTATAACTATGATTACTTGAATAATATAGTGCGGACGGTAATAACGATGACTTTAATAATATCGAACGGTAATAACAATGATGACTTGAACAACGTAAATATTCTCGAACAGGAACTTCATAACTATATACAGTTGGCATTAGTGCTTGACTAATTTCCCTTGCCCTCACAGGGCTTGAATTCTTCCTGGAAGCAAGTAAATTGGTTAATTGAATCCATGGAATTTTGTATGCAATCCATTAAATTGAATTACGTAATCATAAATTAGCATAACGCAGTATAAATTCCTTATTATTAGCTAAGGCCTCTCACGATGCCTCCGCTACTAATTAATGCGTGGTGAATTTGTATCTATTGATTGATCAAATGATTATTTACGTAAATTTTTTATAAGCAATTCTATAATATGTGTAGTAGCTAAGGCCTCTCGCAATGGCTCCGCCACTACTATAATAATGCCAAGTATCATTCACAAGCAAGATAAGGCCTCGGACGATGCCTCCTCTCACCCGTTAATTAATTAGCTAGATCTGCCATATCAGCCTCAGGTTCATATAGTACAGGATGGCATTGCCAGAGACTATCTAGTCTGTTTTTGAATGAATTCAGGCTTGGGGCATTAACAGCAGCTTCTGGTAGGCTATTCCATAATTTTGGTATTCTATTTCAGAACGAGTTTTTCCTTAAGTCAAGCCTCTGTGTTCTTTCCTGGAATAACTTGAGTTGATGACCTCTTGTTGGACGGTTTATTCTTTTTAATTCCAAAGATACATCGACATCGTAGATTTTGTGAATGATTTTGTAGGCTTCGATTGCATTTCCACGCATTCTTCTATATCGAAGTGTAATTTCAGCCTTTTTAGTCTTTCCGGATATGAGAGATTTTTTAGTCCATTAACTTTTTTTCGTAGCCGCCCTTTGGACGGACTCAATTTTTCTGATGTCATGGAATTTACCTTGGTGAAACAGAACAATGATAACTAAATCTTGGCAAAATTTTGTACCTGTAGCTTCATTAGTTTTGGAGTAATAGCCAAGGATATTTTATACAGTGGTCAATTGCCTGAAATGACGTTTTTTGTCATTTGTGGCAACATGCGAAAATCAACTTTTACCTTGCACGGGATGTGAAAAATCGTTGACTATATCGTTCAACGTATGAACTTGTGGGATACATCATCGGAATCCTTGAAAAATTGTCTAGAGAATTATAGAAAGATTTTTTAATTTTTCTTTCGTTACAAAATTATTTGACATTGTAGCCATAAAAACAAGCATTATTTTTCAAAAAAGTTACTTTTGTGTACTTTATCCTGATTTCTGACATTATGAAAAGGAATATAAAATATCCGCTCCGTAATTCTCTGTGTTTTGCTTTTCTTTACTTTGTCTATTTTTTCGAAATTTTTCTACCATGTCGATAACTTCAGAAATTTCACTGTGAGTAGTTAAAATCAGCATTTTTTTGGCTATTAAACTGGTTACCACGGCAACCATTCATCACAAAAATGCAAAATTGCCTGAAATAATCCAATTTAGCTAAAACCTGTCTTTTGATGCCAAATATGGGCCATTATTCTACAAATTACAGAAAAGTACCCTTCCCACTGATACCTCCCCTTAAATCTGCAAAAATAAAAGGTTAAAAAAGCCAGAAATTAATTGCAACTATCAAACCCTAAAATTACCTATTGATTTCGATTCTAGGTCAATGAAATGCTCCAGGTTGCTCCCTCATGGCTGTAGGCCTTCTGTAGACTGTTATCTTCTTTATTCTTCATACAGAAGTTACACACTGTCTGTCAATCAACCTGAAATTAATAGCATAGCGTCACTATTGGGAAAATTCCTATTTTATGAGCATTCTGTGTACTAATAATTCTTCATTTGTATGCCAAGATGCCTTTAAGTTCCAGGATGTTTTTACAATTTTTTACGGAGACAGCATAATTTCTGGAAAAATTCAGGGCACAACATTTTTTAATCAGCTAACAGCCTCAAATTATTCATTTATGAAGCACAAGTTTTAGCAACACCATGAATATTATTTGTGTAAAAAAAAAACGAGTGGGTGTATATATGCAGCCTTTTTTTCATCAGGCAAAATTTTGAGATATTTTATTGGCAAATGCCTGAAGAAAAATCTGACTTTTAAATCGGTAATTTAACATTGTAAAGGAGATGATAATGGTTTACGCATTTTTGGTGGTCGTTTAAGATTACAAAAATTAATGTGAAATAATACCAAATTGATAATACATTTTTGGCCTCAACAGCTTGGTATAGATCTAGCTTAAATAGTTTATTTAAAGAGAATAAACAAATTTGTTGATCTTTGTATATTATTAATGTTTTTGTTTTAATATGGTTAATAAACTATTTCAATTTGAATTTTCATCAGTTTTCATGCAAATCAGCAAACAATTTTTTTGCATTAAACAATGAACATCTGAAACATTCAGTGAAAGATATGTCTGAATTTTCAAAGTTGTAACACTACAAAACACAAGAATTGATGGATGATTGAAGCTTTACGTCCTGTATTTATGCACTTGTAAGGCGCATTAGGACAGGAGTAGGACAGGGCAATGAGGCAAAGGATAATTGAAACAGGCTTCAAACAGCCGTCCAACGTAACCCCAGGTGACCTGACAAGAGCTGGATTCGAACCCTAGAGGCCTGGACCCCGTCTGCAAAACACAAGACCCAATAAGTTTTTACAACTTTCAAATTTACTGCTGTATACCTCTTGTGCTGCACATCAGCTGAACATTAGTAGGCCTAAGTGACTCTCAGAATCCAATATCTCCACTAAGGTCCAATCTGAACAAGTCCCATACCTGAAGATAAAGCAAAAATATTATTTGATACATGTATATATAAGAAAAATATAACAAAAATAATAATTTAGGCAAAAGTTGCTGAATATCATTAAGAGCATATAGTTAATTCAAATATATTATCAGAATATTAACAGCAACAAAAACATAAATTATCTTTCAAGCCAAAATAATCGTATTGATATTTATAAAAAATGTTGCATTAACCACTACATTTTTATTCACCTCGGTCAATATCAGTTTTTAAGGCACCTCGGTGACTAATATTGGTCAACGAGGTGGCATAAAGACTGGTATTGCACTTGGTATAGTGTGATAACTGTATTATATCCTCCACTCGGATCGTGTCTGCCAATCACGATTGATTATTCTTGTCCACTATTACCGCTGTATTAGGACAGTGAAAAGTTATATTGGGCAGTGAGAAGTTATCATTGCCATATCATTGGACAGTGAAGGAGGACCTGAGTGGAAACACCTTCTGCTGTGTGCTGCTGCGGCAACAGCAAGAAAAAAAATTGTGTTTTTTTTTGTAAAAAAATTAATTGTGCGTCAATGGGAAGGCACAAAAAATATTAATGGTGTCAAAAGTTGTGTATTGATCAGGATTACAATATTAAGTTACTTAAAATGTTTTACATACGTTATGGGACCATGATACAACATTGAGTGACAAAAAAATGCACTTTTTAACCAATTTTTAGAGTGCATGCATATGTTTAAAGGCAAATATTACGCTATATATATATATAAAATAGAAATAGAAAATACCAAATGTAAACCGGCTTCTTGGCTATGGCATACAGATTCAGAAATTGTCAATTACATATATATGTCAATGCTGTAATATGACGAGATACATTTTAAAGAGAATTGAGCAGTTTAACCGAAAGAAACACAAACTGGCTTTCCTGCACAGTCAAAATTGTTAAACCTATGTTTTTAAAAGTGGTTTCATTTCTGAAGAATATAACAAATATTAGATAGTAAGTCGTCCAATATAGAGCATAATATTCTGCATCAAAATTTTAAGGCCAATCAAGTGCAGCGAAATCAATCACGTGCCACGCCAATAAATAACGATATTGGCGTGTGGAGAGTGTTATTGGCGCCTTAAGGCTATTTTGGCGTCCTCAGTGCACCTGCACTTGAGTTAATTCAGTATTGTGGCAAAACAATCTTGATTGTCATGGAAGGATACACAATAACTCCTCAAGGTGCTGATTGCAATCAAGGATAATTGAACAATTCCAATTGATTGAAGTTTCTCATCCAAGTGAAACTATTAATTGTAATACAGAAATCAGTCCAATTGAACAGACAGCACTTAAAGCGTTGTGACTTGATTGCTATATACAGTATGCATTGCAATGAGTACTAGCTTGCTGCAGTATAGATAGATAGATAGATAGATAGCTAAAAAAAGAAAGTTTTTTTCTGCTAAACAAGTTTTAATGGCGATTGTTTGATAATCTCAAATTGGGTATAAGTCTGAAAATTTTGGTGCAGAATATAACAAATAGTAGATGTTGAGTCGACCAATATTGAGTTTTATTGGCCTCAGCAGGTAATATTGGTCTCGGCCTCCGGCCTCGACCAATATTACTGCTTCGGCCAATAAAACTCAATATTGGTCTCCTCACCATCCACTATCTATATAATATAGCTTTTCTTCGTCCAATTATACTCTATATTGGACTCCTCACTATGGAATATTGCTAAAATCAATATCATTATTATCATTTTGCAGGTAATTGTCTGGGCCAATGTCTGGCAATTAATGCTCATTTTGTTGGCATTAATTGGTCAATAACGTTTTTTGGAAGGCATTATTGGTGATTAACTGGTCCTGCCCGAGTTAAGAAGTCATTAATTCCCGAGCCTTGGCGAGGACCAGTTAATAACTGGTCAATAAAGCCCGACAACAAAATGTTAATATCAATTTTTAGCACAGTGTACCTTCAAAATAAAAGTTAACTTTCTTTAGCATTCATTAAGGCATTTCAACAAGTATGAGTATCTGCAACTGGACAGAAAAACATCGCAAATCATTTCATTGGGCGTCAATGGCCAGACAATGCCCTCTAAGAGAATAATGAACCATAATGTCCGTGAACACTCCCACTTGGCCTTGTGTACATTTTAACTGCACTATATATGAGAAATACTGCATTTCATTAACCGACATCATGGCTACATTATTGACTCAAGAAATAAAAATTCTTGCAAAAAGGACAGGAAGTTTAACAAAAATGGTCCGGATTCGGAAATTTTGATGTTGGACATTACTGGTCCTCCACAGGCGTATGTCGAGGGGGTCATATTGAGCTGCAGCCCCCCAAGCTTAAAAAATAATAGGGTGCCAATTTTTTTATACATTCTAAGGGCCTGAGGTTACTCCCAATTCATAGGCCACATCATGATCGATCAGAGTGCAGAAAATTAAAGCTATTAACTCTGCAGCTTTAAAAGATGTTCTATAGATAGATTTATTTCACTGATATTCTGACTGATCATTTTACCTTATTGACAAACTAATTGTGACACATGAAAATAAGCTTCTTTAAAAATGCAAACAAATAATTTTTTATGCCACGAAAAACTGTGTTTTGCTCACAAATGATGGAAATTAACCATAGCAGTGCTCTCCTTAAGTATTGATAAATAAATAAATTGTTTAAACTCACTTAATTCTGAATGAAAAACATATAATTTTGTTTTTTGGATTTGAAACACTTGTGAAAAGTTAGTACCTCCTCGGGCAAAACTCCCACTCCCTCCCTCCTGTCATAAATTCTGAACGGTCCTTTAAATGTGTCTTTAACTGCAAGTTGAATTTTACATAGAATTGACTGATATAACAACTATAATAGAATGGATGACAATATTTTTATTTATTCATTTATTTATCTTTTTAATGTATATAATTTTACTTAAGTAAAATTTTAACTGTTTTTTAACTAGCTATCACATACACTTTACATATTCACAAGTCATTTTATAAATACAACTATTTTTTTTTGGTTGCTAATAAATCATAGTCTTCTCCTTCATATCAGGTCACAATTGAGATATTTTTAGTGTGACAAGTCAGACAAACAATAGCTCGGACAAAAAAACTCTGTTCACAAACATCCAAAGTTTCCTGCTTCCAGAAAAGTATAGCTGTACCCAAGTAATTTGGTCAACTGCAAAAAACGTTTCAAATTGTCAATATTTAAAACAACACAATTTTCATTTGGCACTTACTCATTTTGTATGTTCTCCCGCAATTCATGAACAAAGAGTAGCCCTCTCAGAGATTTCAAATCAGGCTGAACCGTAAAGCAGCATGCATAATTAACTTTTGCCTGAAAATAATCAAATAAATCAAGACTAGAAGAACAGTTTTGGTCACCAGGCAATCTATTACTTTGGAAGACAACTGTATAGTGTCGCAATGAGGCTGAATAAACGTTTTTTATTTTAACTGTGAAATGTAAAAATGACAATCCACAAGATACAACTGTCAAAAAAATTTACCAAACATGAATTTTCTCATACATGTATTTTATTTTGACAATAAACAAGTGGTAAATATTGGCAGAACTCAGTAGACCCGTGCATAATATGAATTTAAGTTATAAAAAATAAAAACAGAAATGCATGTAATTAGGGCTATTCCATTTAAAAACCTGGAGGGGGGGTGGTCGGGCTACGATTTTGACCCCCCCATGCATCTAAAACGATTTTTTTTTACCCCCCCCCCCCCATGCATTAACTTCGGTTTTTTCACCCCCCGTGCATACATCAAATTAAATTTTCGTTATTACATTGCGTATGCCTGAATAGAACGGCAGTCCCCCCCCCCCCATACATCTAAAGTGAATTCTGCAAGTGCCCCCAAGCATCTACATCGTATTATCGCTCACCCGTACATACATCATACGAAAAATAAATCAACCCGCCCCCAGGTTTTTAAATGGAATAGCCCTTACACACATTGGACATTTTCAGCATTTTATTTGACAAAAGAAAAACACTACCAGATTTTCCAGTGCTTTTCATTTTTCAGAAAGAGACATGAGTGGCCACAGCAATAATCTTTCCCAGGTTGACCTGAATGGAAAGATAATAGATTTTGTTCATCAATAAAAATTTGCTCTGAGCATGTATGATCTAGAAAGTATAGTTAAACGTCAACAAACTTAATATGTTGGCCTGCTTTAATCTTTAATTTTTGCGCCAGATACAATAAGTATGATTTTTGACATTTTTATAATTATGCACAATCGTATTATCCAAACATTTTGTAAATAGGGAAATACAGGTAGCAAAAAATATATAGGGAAATATAGGAATTTATAGGAAACATAGGGCTGCTAGCAGCCTTGAAATTTAAAACATAAACTCGATATTTCATGAACTAGGCAGATTTAAGAAGTTTCTCTAATTCTTATCTCCTGAACTAAAATTTTCCAATATTTTACAAATTTCTGATAAATTTAGAAACTTCATGCAACTTCAATGAAATTTATAACCAATTTAAGCAGAAAACTTGGATCGTGAATCTACACTGTTCATTTATCCAGAGAAGTTTAGGTCCTCAAATTATTATTTCAGCATATATCCTGATACATGTATGTTCCAAAGTGCCAAAAATGCCAAGACTTGAAAAATTTCACTTTTCTGTCTCTATTCTTAATATTAGTTAAAAATCTAAATTTCCAATAAAATTTATCATGGATATACCTGGGACCAAGTACAACTTATTCTCCATAACATTTATATTATTTTTTACAGATTTCCCCATTTTTAAAACTTTCCTAGACTCTTTTTTTTTTACAGAATTATCTTTCAAAATTTAAGAAAATTGTTTGAGAAATTTCATAATTTGCAAGATATCGCTCTGGATAAGAAATTTGGGTAAATAAACTGGCAACATTTGCAGCATTACATATTCACCATGTATACTCATGAGTCATCAATGCACACTTGCAATTCTTCGGCACTCAATTGTAGTACTACTTAATCGTCAATTTTTGCATACAGCAATCTTTTTATACAAAAAGCAGATGAGAATTTCAAATCCTTATATGGGTCACATGCTGAAACATTGAGCATGTCGAACAACTTGAACACATCAGTTTTTTCCGTCATGTGATCTGATATGTTACATTGTAATAATTACCCAAATGACAGGCAGTCCGACAGGGTGAATTACTTTGGTTCTACCAAGAGACTTCTTGATACACACTTTCAGGACAGCTCGCCAAAACATTATCGCCTCCAGAAGCTTGTCACAATTTCCACAGCATTCCAGCAGCATTCATTCTTGTTGAAGTTTTTGTGGAAATCACAGTAGTCTTGAATCTTTAGGTTATAGGCCTACAACAAAACGATATAAATTTCTGAATACTTAACAAACTGTGTAATTAATTTTCAATTATAACATAATAAATTGTATATCAATATATGAAAATCAGAAAGGATAAAATGATGATTTACAATCAAAAATGATGATTTACAATCAAAATGGTGAATCAATGTCACTGAAGAATATCAGAATATTAAAAACTAGTTCACATATAACAATCGGACAAAGCAGTCTGCTGGGCTATAAAGTTCTGTACTATATTTGGCATTTTTCGAAGTAAATGCGCAATAGGTGGAATTAACATGTCATTACAAATTGCCTCTCAACAGAAAATAAATGTGATTACAAAGGCACACTTTTTAAAAATATATCCTGTGTAATTTGGAACATGCAACACATTTTTAGAAAATATATCTTATGAGACTGCCCTTATTTCTTGGGGGGGGGGTGTAGCCAGACAGTCAACATTTTTCAGAATTTTTAATGCTTAAAAACTTTAAAAATGCTTAGGATACATAAAATACTATAATTGCGGAAGCATAAGGGAGCAAGAGAGGGGGATGGCAGGGATGGCTACAGGAGGGGCACTTCACACATACCTTTTTTCGTTGTGCTCACTCTGCTAATTCATCACCATTAACTATGTTGCAAACTTTCACATATTTCACAACTGGTACGAGCTCAATCATAAATTGCAGAGTTGTCAAGGAAGAAAAATTTAGCTGAAAGCAAAAAAAAAAGATCATCTGATGTACCACAAAAACAGAGAGTTTAAGGAAGCCTGATGCCTGAAAGTGTTCTTTTCAATATAAGATAACTGCATTTAATATTTGCAATCACAAATATTTTATGGATTTGTGATTGCAAGAATGAGGAATGAGGCTTGGCAGACATTTGAAGGTTTTACAAAGAAACAGTAAACAATAGACATGTTACATTTTTCACAGCAGTCACTAAATACATAAACATTTAAGCCAAAAAGCAAGCCAATCAAATAATTACGTAGAAATGTAAAAATATATATATGTTTAACATGCACTGATACCTTCCCAAAAGCTACCGTATGTTTCCTTTAAGTCTTCCATTTTTAAGAGAGGCACGAGAGGGGCACAGCAATAGGCTGCATCAAGATTTCTTGATCAACCTGGAAACAAAAGATCATAATTATTTAATATTCTATTTGTTTCCACAAGAGCACTGCATAGTTACATTAATGTAAAATTGGAATTAAATGCAATGGGATAAAGTTAATGTATCACTGCCAGCATTGGCATATTTAGGGGGGGGGGACCATTGGGCCATGCCCCCCCCCCAGGCCAAAATTAACATGGGAAACATAGGAAAAGCCGCTAAACATCCCGTATTGACCCCATGTTATGCCCCCCTTAGGCCATTTATAGATACGCCCCTGACTGCCAGTGGTCGAAATAGGCCATGTTATTTGAAGGGATCTTTCAGTTGCAAAACCCAAAGGATTGAAGCCCTTGTTGCCGGGCGTCTGCGGGCTGCGAACGGGCCGCCAGGGGTGCCCTGAGCTGAAGCCGAAGAGTTTCAGAAGCATAAAATGAAATCTGAGCATTTTAAAGGCTTGTTTTATGTTAGAAAATTAGTTTTGAAAGCTCCATAGCTGATGAATTTAAATCAAAGAGGTTGTTGTATGATTAGGCTTTACTATCTGCTTCATGCTTATTCCTCCATACACATTAATTATTTGGGGGGTTTTTTCAGGATCCCTGAGTCCCCCTCTGGCTCCTTCTGAAAAATGTATTTGAGGGGGGTCACAAGAGCATTTGTGGGGGTTACCCCGGGTCAAAACCCCATAATTCAACTACTGAATTCAATAGGTAAAATTGCAAGTTATTACAGATATATTAATTTACATAATATTGCAAAAATTATGGAAAAAGAAATGTAATAGGGCAAAATAGTACAATTATTGTTAAGTAAAATTAATTTGACAATCAACTGAAATATTGTTTAATTGGCACAAGTTCATTCAGGGCTGTAGGCCGGGCTGAATCCTAGGGGGGCAATAACTGATCCAAACTTCCTAAGGCATGTAATGCACCCATTTCTGCCAAATTCTAGGAGGGGGGGGGGCAACTATTGGTCCCCCCTGGCCCCCTGCTGGCTACGGCCCTGTGATTTGAGTTATAATTTTGACTTTATAGTTTCACATACTTTTTATTTTCATACTATGACAAATATTGTTCGCCTGCAAAATGTTAACAATTCCCACAATTTCCCAGGCCTGCAGTGCAGTACTGTTACTGCAAATAACAATTGACCAGTTGTCAACACAGACACCACCTCTGCATGGCATGGTTGTCAAAATGTCATAGACCATGCACTGTGCAATGGATAATTTGACAGCTCAGTAATCCACATCACAAGTGTTTCAATAAATAAAATTTAGTTTACCGGTACTGTGAAAAGTCAAAGTAAGATGTGTGTGCATATGTACATACCTGCACTACTTGTTATTAGGCCTAGCTGATTTACTAACTGAATGGCAATTAGACTTGAGTGAATTTTGACAGCTCTTCAATTTGACACTCACACATTGTGGATTGTGACAGCCTGACAGTGACAGGTGCAGCTGTCAATTGCACTTAATCAAAATTCACACCTCTGAGTGCTGTCAACAATGCCATGGTTCAATACAGGGTTAATTACATGCTGAAACAGTCAAAAACACTAAACTGCACTTCACTGCTTACCTGTGATTTAGTTTTGCATGAACCTTCAGTCATTTTCCATTCCAATAGTTGTCATTTTTTTGACGCCGTGAACATCGCGATTTGATAAAATCGCCCTGGGGCCACGAATCTTGCATAATTCCTCCAGTGTAGATGTGCACTCTTCTCAGGAATACATCAAATAAGTAATCAAGCAGTTTCGGGTCATTATTTTGAGAATATCTGTCCAAAATCATCAGCAATCTTCTCTCCTTCAACCATGCTGTCAACAAAAGTGATCGAGCAGTTTAATCTCCGCGACTGGAGATGTCGCACGTGCTATGACGTCACAAGGGAATCCTATGCAAATGAGCAATTCAGTGAAATTTACTCACGGGATTTTTGCGACTGGACATGGGTCATTTCGGAGGTGATTTAAAGTACTTTATATTGGTCAGAAATTCACGGGAATTGGATGAAAATGAAGGGTAACACCTCAGCTACAAGTTAGTGACTGGTCTTATTTTGTGCTTCCAGGCTGCGATTCGGCCACAAAACTTGCGACAATTGCGACACGAATCTTGGCAATCTCAGAACAATAAGTGGCTTCAGTCTCTTCGCGAGTGCCTCGCTCACATGCCACGCCCCCTCACGGAAAGGCACGAAGCGTAGAGACTTAGATTCGGTCTATCTCTCTCCTATGACATTCTCAATTCTCTCTGGCTGCAAATAACAAGAAGCATGAAGTTCATCAGTCCACTATATTGACACAATTCAGATCAAGTAGAACATTCATGATAAATCAAATGTCACTTATGTTTTCCAGACGTTTAAAAATGATGTTTATGGAGGTTATTGAGTTGATTACTTTTGAAGAAAGCATGATTTATGGCTCTTATGGGAAATGATTCAATTTAGTAAAATGCAACATATTTATTGATATGAACATACGTTTCAATTTTGAATAAACACAAATTCAGAAAGCAAGAAGCATCAAGTTCATCAGCTAACAATGGTGATCAAATAGAACACAATGGACTTTATGTCAGTCACATGCTTTAACTGAAGAGGGTTTTATAACACCAAACTTTGCACGATTCAAGGCTGACATATTTAATCATATTTCTAACTCCAAGACCTTTTATGCACATGAAGAAAATTCCAAGTGCAAAAATGGCCATGTTGGACAGGTGATAGAAACTTGAAATCTTTGAAGCAGTTTATGAGATCATCTTGTGTTTCTGAAAAAATGGTAGATGCATTATCTTTCATTTTTCTAGAATTAATTTTTAGAACTTGAAAGCCCAACATTTTCAAAATGCCGTCACAAGCAAAATATGTGGAATATGTCAAAAGTATTTTGCGTGTGCTCCTTAAACATGTACATCAGGTTAAAGTTTCATCATAATTGGAAGACTTGATTTAGGAAAATGTCTTGATTTTGGTCCATTTGGCATGGAATGGCCCAAAGATAATTTGTATAACTAAATTTTAGAATTAAAATTCATGTTTCTTGTCAGCAAACCATGTTTTAGATAGTTTTCGGGCCAGGACTCAGGCCTTATTGCATGTACATGGATAAAATTTGGTACACATATAGGCTTTATGGTCCAGTTGTGCCTTCTGATGGTCTACTTGATGGATATTCCATACTATTTGAAATAATGAGAAAAAATATAAAAAAAAAAATTTTTCCGACCAGGACTGAGTCCCGATTGCATGTGCATGGATGAAATTTGGTCCACATAATATAGCGTATATGGTCCAGTTGTGCCTTTTGATGGTCTGATTGATGGATATCTTATACCTTTTGAAATATTGAGAAAAATGTTAAAAAAATATTTTTTGCATTTATGGGCCAAACTTGGCCACCACTGCATGTACATGGATGGAATTTGTTACACATGTCAACTATATGATATAGTTGTTCCTTTTGTGGGTGATTCCTGCATATTCTTTACCTTTTGAAATATTGAAAAAAAATATCAAAATTATTGATTTGTGTTTCCAGGACAAAACTTATATGTCCATAGATGAAAAATGAATCATGTTACCTCTATAATGCTCTAGTGCCTTATGATGGTCTGATTAATTGGTATATTTAATGTTTTGGGGATTATTGAGAAAAAGAAATACAAATACCACAGCTCACATCGTATTCCTTTTATATATATATATATATATATATAAAAACTGCTCCATAATATGTGTAAATGAATCTAGTTAGTATAGGTCTTTTCATGGTTTAGCATTACCCTTTCAGGCCAAAACTCAGCACTATTGCATATTAGATTATTCATCTTTTACTATTTAATGACCCAGTGTATGCACATTTTTGACTTCAACTGTACATATTTTTGGTGTCGGACGTACGTGTGTGGTAGTGTAAAGGGTGCCAGCACATTCTTAACAAATAGGTTTTATATGGAACCTTAAGCTGGTATAGATAAGGAACTCTAAAAGGTCCATTACTCTACTTTTAAAAAGGATCCAACAGCAAACAAAAACAACATTTAGATATTCCAACTGCACTGAACTCCCACAATGGAACCCCTTTCTCTTAAATTGGGAACATAGGGTCCCATCACATTGCCTTCCAACTCAGTATTGAACCTTTTCATTCACTTGACAAAATTTAGAACATGTGGGTATTCATATATACCATCAAGAACCTTTTGCGTTGAGAGTGCAGTGCAATAAAGATGCACTGCATCATCTTTCATACAAAGTAGAGTTCTTTGGCAATAATTAGGAACAATGAAATGGCTTCAGTATTGTATATTTGTGCCGAATATATGATGTCTCAAGTGTGCAAGTTTTTTTCACCTTTTTTACCCTTAAATTTACAGTAATTTTAGCACAGGAATATAGCAAAAATCTCTAGTTATGCATACAATTTTCACTGTAATTGCAAATATTTCTTTTATAGGGGAGACCGGGTCAAGTTGAGCCATTTTTTTGAAGAACAATAGACCTATCAATTGTTTGTTTTTTTCAGAATTGGATGTCTTATAATTGCATTGTCTTTATTAAAAATGAATTCAGAAATACATGAATTAAAAAACGTATAATTTAATGGTATAATCTAAATGAAATTATGAGCTGTGACACTAAGCAAGAAATATACAAGGTATAGGGCCTAAACATCATAAAATGTTCTAACTTACCAGAGCGATTTACCAAATTAATTAGAAAACATGAAAGATTACAGGAATTTTGCAATCTTTCACATGTCTTTAATCAGATCACACATAACCTGTTTCATCTTTTCGTAATCTCTCAACATAAATTCTGTCACCTTTTTTTAAAATAAACTTCATTTATTATCACATTGAAAAGCCCATAAAAGGAAATAAACAAACAAATGAGATTTTGGCAGGAAAAAGGTGATTTTTGAAAAAAAAGGTGATTTTGGCAAAAAAATGGTGATTTTGTCAAAAGGTGATTTTGTCAAAAGGTGATTTCAGGAAAGGTGATTTTTGAAAAAGGTGAAATTGACTGGCCCCCATTTTAGCAACCTTCTGCCAGGAGTAACAACAATCAAGCCATGCTACTATGTTGTGGCATTAACATATTAATTACTGGACAATAGTAAGCCCTTAAATTACAAAACATTAACCCTATGCTGGTTTGGATGCCACAACCAGTACAGTTCTTCACTCATATGAAATAGGATACCCTACCGTTCTTCCAGACAGGAGCCACAACATATCATTTTTGAGGACATAGGAAGTGATATTTCTTTTCAGGAGATTGGGCCGACTGGTTTGGTCCAAAGCCTGCAACAGAAAGTGATAGTAAAGCAGTCTTGCATGTGAAAGAACAAAGCAAATCAGGTAACTAGTATCTTTACTGTCTATTTTGCTTGTATGAGAATATTTAATTTATGCCAGGAAATTGATTACATTTGACCAAACTTTTAGAACCATTCACTTTCCAAGCATATGCCTGGACAATTTTCAAAACCTAAAAATACATGCAAAAAGTGTCCTGCATGGAAAATGCAGTAACTGATTTAGTAAATTATTGCAGTAAAGTTGTTAGTTCAAAGAGATCCTTTGGTAATACTTAGAATGATCGAGAAAGCTTTAAAAAAATCAAGCAATTATTTACTGGAAAGTACACCCATGAAGAGATCTTCCAAAAGGTACCATGACTTCAACTAAAAGACATTTACATTGCTCACTAGTGCCAGTTTACAGCCAGAAAGCATGAACCACTGAATGGATTTTATTGCAAAAGGTCATCTCTGCATGTGCATCACGTATTGGCCTGCCTAGAAGAGAATTAGCATACACTCATTGACAGAAGTCTTGTCGCTACCATGATGTTCGAGACGCTACTGCTCATATCCTGACTTGTGGTTGACTGATTTTATCAAGATATGGCTTAAATGAAAGCTAAATGCTTACTTAATATGATTATATTGTGAAAGTTAAGTTTTGCCAGAGTCAGAATATTCCAAAAATTAATATAGTATATCCAAAATGTGTTTGCACAAAAGTCTTGTCGCATTGAACAAGTAAAGCTGAAAAATTGTCGTAAATAATTGTGAAATGCAGAAAATGATGCAATAACATCAGAGCATTTAGTCAAGGTGTAGCTGATAGAAAAATAATTCTTTCCATGACTTCTTGACCCTGTAGGACAATTTTCATGGGATTCCATGGCGACTCATTGCGAAAATCAACATATTATTGATAAAAATCATCAAATTTGGCAGCAAATGCAGGCAAATGCCATTTAAAGCTCACAAGTAATCTTGGAATAATTTCTCTACATCCTGTATTATTTTGGTGGACATGGGTTGAGGTCATTGAGATTATTCCATTTTTGGTGACCATGCAAATTTAAATAGTTATTCTGCATTTGCTGAAAAAAATCACAGTGGAGACGTCAGCATGACAAGATGTGCTTTTTGGCTTACAAATTGCATCATAACTGTGGTTTACTATAACTTGGGCATACATTTAATTCCTGTCTTGGGTCACTGATGATTTTATTGATAGTTATACATCTCATACATATCGTCACTCCAAGGCTATACTTAGTTTTTATTATTTTTACCGATTTTTTTGTAATTCTGCTTACATCATGTCCATGTAAGGTCCAAGAGCACACTTCATTATTAAACCACTGCAGCTCTGCTGTTGCAGTGGTTTCTACAATTCGTACAAGATCTCTTACACACTTGTGACAACTTCTCTCAAATTTATATTCACAGGGCTTTTTCTACAAGCCAAACCCAGACCTGTTATTTTCACACGTGTTACATATACCCCTTCTACGATGTGTAACACTCTTAATTTGGTGGTCCACCTCCTTGGTTCCCCCTCATGATCCAGAATGTGAATCCAGGAGATTATTTTTGCGCCAAAAATACATTTAAAAATCCATCTGGCCTGCATTTCTCCCTCCACAGCGAGCTTGAACAAATTTTGGGGTTAAAAAAATTGACCAAAAAAACGATTAGGGCAATGATGTAGAGGAAGGTCAGACGAACATTTTGATGTATCAAACGAAAAAATCTCTTGAGAATTTTTTGAGATATTTGAGTTTTTGATGTTTTATTTATCGCACCCTATTCTTAGCATGATCTCCATGAAAAAGTGATCAAAACTGTCAATTTTTCCTGTTAGGTAATATCTAAGCTAAAAGTAATTATTCAGAAGTAAAAATATGCAATCATTGCCACAAGTACAAGTACATACCACTTCATTCAGACTGACAGAGTGTGATAAACATATAACTGAAAACGTTTCTCAGAAAATGTATGAAATATGTTTATTTGCCAGCTTGTCCTCAGTTTCGTCATTCGGGTGAATAATTGTAGTAGAATCTACCTCACTTTTGAACTCTATGGTGTATTATTGAGGTTTTTATGTGTTTTTTAAGAAATTTCACTTCTGTGAATCAAGTACTTTTGCAACCATGTAAAGTGTAGCCAATGTTGAGTGAATCATCAGAAAACGCATAGATAGAAGGTTTGGAAGCATTTAGTTAAGTATCGAGTAAAATACTTTGACATTGCAGTCCTAATGTGCAATAGCTGTACATGTTTGTATTAACTACATTTTCACACAATTTACTGAATTTATGCCATTTTTGTTGTTCTATGCAATTAAAGATTGGTTGATTTTGGATGCCAGATAACCTACGTCAACATTAAACACCCAACATCCATTTTAAGTGCTCAAAATACATTAAGCATGAATATTACAGTTTATTTATAGCTTTTGATCTTATTTTTGTCTTTTTGTCCAATTGCAAAGACTTTTCATGTAATATCAGGGGCTTCAACTTCATAGAGAAGCGGATACTTTCAAACATTCTATGCATGCATTGTCTGATAATTTACTCAACTTTGTCTATCCTTTTACATTGTTATGAAATGCTTGTTTCACGGTGGCAAAATTTGTGATAAAATGCACAAAAAAACTCAACAAAGCCTGTTACAGTGAGACGATGAGACCAAATTTGCTAAAATTATATACCAGAATTATGTAACTAACACAACCTGGTATTGCAAACATTTTCTCAGGCCTTTAGCCAGAAATGTTAGCTGTTATAGGTTTATCACACCCTGTCCGTCTGGATGAAGTGGTAAATACTTTCTGCAGAGACAATGACTGCATATTTTTACTTCTGAATGATGACTTTTATCTTAGATATTACCTAACAGGAAAAATGGGCAGTTTTGATAATTTTTAGATGGAGATTACATGCTAAGAATAGGGTGTGATAAATAAAAAATGTAAAAACTCAAATATCTCAAAAAATTCCCAACAGATTTTTTCGTTTGATACATCAAAATGTTCGCCTGACCTTCCTCTACATCACTGTGCTAATTGTTTTCTTGGTCAATTTTTTTAACCCCAAAGTTTGTTCAAGCTCGCTGTGCCTCCCATGCAGAAGATTTTCATAAAAATGCGCGGCAGCTAACCCTCAGCACACGCCTCATTATTTTCTCTGTATTGATTTTGCTGTAACTCAGCCAAAAATCAACGGATTCTAACAATTCAAAAAGCTGAAATGATCAGGAAAACCACAGCGTTCTGCTGGTACATGCACATCTCCTCTTCTAATCCTCTTATATATTCTGTGAAGCACACTGAGTGTAGCTTGCATTTTCGAGTTAATATGATCATTCAATATGGTTCTAAACCTTAATACAATATTTCTCAATTTGCCATTTTCTTAGTGAAATTACAGGACAATTAACTTGCCCCACAATCCACTGCATTTGGTTAAAATATGCAGGGTAAATATATAGGGCAACAGTGAAGAAAGTGCAACTAATCATGTATGCATGCCGGCAGTGGTTTCATGAAACTCATGGATTCTAGTTAATGCAACTTTGAGCAGTGATGATGGTTTTTTAGAGAAAAACTAAAATATTAATTTTTGTGCTGTTCCGCCCTTCTAGCGTCCAAAGGGAAAACCTAGTAAGTCACATTTAGGACATTCTGAGAAAATTGACCTTTGAAATTCAGTCCTTGCAGTAAGAGATGGACTTACTGAGCCACTTCATGAAAATCTAAACTTAATAAATATAAAGCAACATGTCTCAGGAGTCCTATTTTGACCTTAACTCAATTTGGCCCAAAATGTTTTCCATTTGGACGCTAGCCTTGACACTCAACAGTTCAAAATACCTGAAAAATTACAAAAGCCATATTAATTCTGAATAAGATGCATAGGAATGTTCCTCATCACTAGCTGCATCAAATACAGCCTCAAAATATTGATACTTTCAGTATTTCAGTGCCGAAAAGACTGTTGCCTGGATTTTCCGACTGACTATGAAGTTGTGCCTGTTCAGTCACCTGGAGTGAAATACCCTTATCCCATCTCCACCAAAACGAAACAGGAGGCCAAGAAGGTTATTCCAAAGAATATTAATTAACTTCGGATGGCATTTTCAGCATTAATCAACCAAGTACCATATTTGATGATTTTTGCTGATAGTATGTTGATATGCTACATGACTCCTTGTCGCACATCATAGATATTGTTCTAAAGATCCTGACGTCACACAAATAACTTTTATTTTTATTCCACTACACCATGACTACATGCGCTTATATTTTTTCATACTTTCTGCAATTCATAAATTATATAGACAATTTTTTCGGCATTACTTTTTCTACGCGACAAGACTTTAGTCCGAGTACATTTTGAATATACTGTCTATATTAATTTTTGGAATATTCTGACTCTGACAAAACTTTACTTTTACAATATAATCATATCAAATAAGCATTTAGCTTTCATTTAAGCCAGATCTTGATAAAATCAGTCAACCACAATTCAAGATATGAGCAGTACCCTGCCGGACATTGAGGTTGATCTAATGTTGGTCTAACGAAGCATTAAACCTCCAAACCACATCGGACCCAACGTTACGAAACTACGTAATTTGTCGACACATTTTTGAGACGTTAATACGTACTTTTAGACGTTGATACGAGTGATACTAGCCGTATCTGATGCTACGAAACATTTTAACGTTGGTCTGACGGTCTCTGACCGTCTTCCCGCCTTCTGGGATCCAGCGTTTCAGACGAGCGGCCCCCTCTTGCGCATGCGCACTTGCGTACAAGAAGGCAAAATGGCGGGCTGACTCGAATCTGTGAAATTTCGGATGGTGTTTTTGCTAATAACGAAGGATTTAAACGCATTGACAAGCCGTATAGCATTGGAGCTACATAGAATAGCTGCTTGGCTATTCAATGAGCCGGTTTTGGACGCTCGGAATCCTTTATTGTGAAAGTTTGAGGCCCGCCAAAGTGCAAAATCGAACGGCATGGTCGGAGCGCCCCGGCCCAGGAATAGCCCGATCAGCTGTTTCTGTATTTGTGATCAATTATGGACTGAATAGTGGACATATATACCCCGTTCTGGATGGATATACCCGGTTACCAAACCCGGGAGGACACACGGACGTGGATACGGCCAGAATTCGTCGTTGGACACCAGCGCTGGACTCACAAGTAAGTCTCTTCAAGATGTCGATTTGTTTTCAGGGGCGGATCGTCTGATGGGGGGGGGGGGTTTATGTTCAATTCTTTTTAATAGTTTTTAAGCTTTTTTAGTTCAGTTCACTTTCTGTCTTG
The DNA here is from genome assembly GCA_026936325.1 of Platynereis dumerilii. Classification (NCBI taxonomy): domain Eukaryota; kingdom Metazoa; phylum Annelida; class Polychaeta; order Phyllodocida; family Nereididae; genus Platynereis; species Platynereis dumerilii. Next base: position 593,995 of record JAPTHN010000004.1, read on the forward strand.
TTTTCAGATTGATTTATATATAGGGTGTTCGGGATCATTGTCCAGGTAGGGTGGGGTGCGGGGGGGGGGGAGAGCATCCCAGCCACTGGTGGGAGGATTTAATTATTTTGATTGAGATCTGCAAATATAAAGCAAAAAATTAAAGCAGTACAAACAGAGCTATCCAAGAAGGATGCTCCCAAAATTAATAGACTTTTCTTCCTCATTTTACTGAGCAGTCTACAAGTCCACTTAGGACTATAAGATAAAATTATATAAAAAACACTTACCTTGCATGGTGAAATTGAAAATGTTACTGCAATTTTACCTTGATAAAATTGGAACATTCTCGGCATCTAGGACAGTTGCAATGAGGCACCATTAAACTTGGGTCTCATTAAATTTTCATATGCATATTTGTGGGTGTGGAAAAAAATTAAATTATTTTTAAACCAGGATAAGCTTTCACATTTTTAAAAGTACATATCGATGGTGAAAGTGCAAAACCTCGTAAGTCAAAATTTTGCCATTTTTAGATTTTGGGTGGAATGACTATTTCAATATATAATACATGTTGTCAATTGGTCACCTTGCCAGTTTGCTGTTTTTTGAAGCTGCAACACACTGGTAACAGAATGATTTCACCAAACCTTGTAGGTCGATTTGTTCCAAAAAGTGAAAGTGCAAAACCTCGTAACTCAAATCAGAACTCAGAAGCTCATATTTTCGGATATTTCAACTTTTTTTGAAAAACAATGATTGCGGCACTTTTTTATGGCTCTCAGGAAATTTCCCTATTAAAAAATCTATACCTCCCTATATTTGTTTTAGTGATGTAGGCTATTGAAAAAAATTGTGCATGAAAATTTGAAAAATTGCTATTTTCCTCATTCTTGCTATTGTAGCCACTAATTAAAATTCGCAGTTGTTATTTATTATGGTCAAATCATAATTTTTACTGTACATATAGCTATAGATTGGAAGTACATTCAATGCTGCAAGTTGCTTATAAATGTGATAAATGATCGAGTTGCGGAGGTTTTGCACTTTCACTAACTTGCAAAAAGTGAAAGTGCAAAACCTTGTAACTCGACATTTTCATTCATATCTGATAGTAGCATCAATGCAGGGGTCACTGACCTTTGACAAAAAAATTATGCTAAAACTGGGTCTCACTTTCTATAAATCAGGTAGAGCCTAACTCGCATATAAATGAGCATTACCATAAAAAATTATCTGTGATAGTTTTTTCCAATTTCTGAAAAACTGCTTTTTTTGACTTACGAGGTTTTGCACTTTCACCATCGATATGTGGATTTAATTTTTACTGGTTTGTCAACTTTTTCTTCATGGCTTCATCTAATCGACAACAGCAACCATCCTGTTGGTGTTTTTATATATTACAAAGTTACCAGATAGATTGGAATAGGTATGGAATAGATGGCGCTACAAGCTCTCTGAGAATCAGGATCCTAGGTTCTGCAACTTTGTGCAAACCTTCAACAAACCTTTGGCAGATACGTATGATCAGACGTTTGACCTGAACATTACTTTCAAACGTTGTCCATACATCTCAAAAACATGTTGGAGAAACCTTGGAACTTACGTATGACCAAACGTGTGACCATACCTTTCATAAACCTATGAATCAAAGGTATGGTCATACGTAATAGTCCAAGGTTGCTAAGACCTCTCACATGAATGTTCGACAAACCTATGAATCAAAGGTATGGTCATACGTAACAGTCAAACGTTCTTCAAACCTCTCAACCAAAGGTATGACTTACGTAATAGTCTAAGGTTTTATAAACCTCTCAAATGAATGTTCGACCAACCTTTGAATCAAAGGTATGGTCATACGTAATAGTCAAACGTTCTTCAAACCTTTCAACCAAAGGTATGACTTACGAATGACTGACACGTTTTTCCAAACGTTATAACAAGACGTTCTTCCAACCTCTCAACCAAAGGTATGACTTACGTGTGCCTCGAACGTTAGGCCAAACTATAAAACAAACTATCTGCCAACCTCTTACTAACGTTGCGACCTACGTTTGGTTTTCCATCTGAGTGCAACGTTCCGAAATTACATTTGCCCTACCTTTGTCATACGTTGTTTGGCCCAACGTTTGATTCTAACCTAAATAATTACGTAGCGAGAGGTTGGATTTACGTTGCTGCTTGGGAGGGTAGCGTCTCAAACATCGTGGTAGTGACAAGACTTCTGTAGATGAGTGTATACATTTGGCGTGTGATCTAATTTCATGGTAAACAGACATTTTCCATTTATTTGAAATGTTCAGCAAAATGTGTTTTTTTTTTGCAAAATGTACCAAAATGGACGACAAAAAAAATCTGAGCATTTTCTGAAAATTCATGACAAAAAAGAATTTTCTTCAGATAATGTCTCATCAGTCACAGTGATTTTTCCCATCAGTCATCCTGGAAAAGTGCGGTTCTTCATTAAAAGTTGGAAAAAGAATTATGATTGCATGAGAATACAATTTGATTGTCCAGAAATGTTCAAAACTAACTTACAGTCATCACATGCAATTGGGTCTGTGGTTTCTACATTTTTAGAAAGCATTCTTGATAATTGTCATACCTCCAAAAAGGCCTTACAGATGAGGATTCCTAAGCGGCAGCCAGGTGTCAGGTTGTTCAAGATATCCCATTCCTGCCTGCAGTATGTTCTGTACCAGTCTGGTTTACTCTCCAAATCCCTCCACTTTAGATGTCTGAGGGATTGATGACAAGGAGCTCTGTCTATTATCAATCCCTGTCTTTCTTCCTCCAATGTATTGTTCTCAACATGGATAATCACAACGTCAACAGATATCTGCAGTCCCTTACAGCTGCCTTCCCCATCCCATAGGAATATCCAAGGATTGGCAACTGCAGCACATTGAAGAGGAATTCCCTTCTTGTCAACCTCAGCCATCTTCTTGACAAGGTACTCATGCATCCTTAGACATGCAAAGGGCTCATATTCATCATATACATCTCTATCTTTTCCCTTGAGATAAGGTTTTATCTTGGTGCATATCTGCAGGTCAAACTCATCCCATCTGCCAACTTTCAACTTCTCCCTCACACTTCCCCCCATGACTACTTGAGCATTGAGGAATCTATCATTGGCCACCATCCTAGTGAAGAGCTCCTTCAATGCATTTTCTATTGCTTTACCTTCCTGGACTGGTAAGACAAGCATCTTCTTCATATTCTCCCAAACATTTGACTTCACTTTTAAAATGTCAGAACAGCCTTTTTTGAAACGAGTCTCTACATCAGAATATTCTTGAAATTTTTTGAAGTAGTTTGTACATAGTCTTGCTTTGCTAGATTTCAAAAACTTGATGGCAGGCTGGTTGTCATGTAGGTGTGCAATGTCTAGGGGAGTGCAACCATTAATGTCCCTTCCTTCAATATATTTGTTAATTATATATTTTGGGATACAGTTCAGAATCTGTTCATCATGACAGAAGATGGCAGCCAAGTGTAGCACAGTCCTCCTGAGCCAGTTGTCATTCCTCTTGATCAGTGTCCATCTCAGCTCTTTCTTCTGCTCTTTGTAATCTGAACCACCCTTAGGATGTCTCCCTTTTTCTTTTATCCATTTAGTAACAGGTGGGTCTCTCATGTCTCTCTGCATAAGTGCATCTGCTTCCTCAAAGCATTTCTTGATGTCATCATCACCATCATCCTTCCTCATGAAGAGGAGAATGTTTATCACACTTCCTGATTTCATGCAATTACTAAGAGTACCATATGCTGCTCTGATGACTTCACTAGCAACTGTTCTCAGATCCTCCCTAACATGCCATTGGTCTTGTACTAGATTCAGGAATATTTCAATGGGTTCAATGCTTTGCTTTCTATATGCAGCAATAAGCTGTTCCACCATATTAACAGTGGCCAAGAGAGCTTCATACGTTGTGCACTCTTCCACACTCAGCAATGAAATATCATAAATTTCATCAATTGTAGGATGAGCACCTTTGTCAAGACACCATTTGAGCCCCTCGAACAGAGCATAATAGTTCACTTTATTATTATCATAGATATGTTCTTCAATTTCTCTTCTAAGTTTTAGTAAAATACCATAAATCTCCTGTGCATTGCTTTCCACAATCACTTCTTGCAATATGCCTCTTGAGATTGCAAGAATCCTCTCATTCCGTATCCCCCTGTGCTTCTTGGCTAATCCTTCAATGTCCTTTTTCTGTAATAATTGTGGATTGTATCCTCCACAACCTTTGCTCTTCAGATCTCTCATCCTCTCCACATCCCTCTCCAGTTCACCAAGTATCTCCTCACTTGTCCTTCCTCTCCTTCTCAGTTGATCTTCCATGTGCCCATGGAATTTGATCAATCTCTTCAGGATTCCTTCCATTTCTCTTCCCCTGCAAATGGAACATTTATGAAGAATTATTCTCAAAATGAACATTATATTAATAATTAATTTCCTATTGAATTTCCAGTCAGCTTTTGCAGTGACAAATTTTTTTTCAGAAATGGATTTTTAACACAACCATAACATTTGTTTTTGATAATTTCTTTCCCACTGTCATGCATGCAACATATAACAACACAATTGTTTATGCATGAATTGCAGCCAATGTAGTATTTTGGCACTCAGTTATTATCTAACATTATTGAACGGCAACTTTTCTACAGGAAAACGCAATTCATATTACTACCAGTTACAGATTGTATTCGCAGGAAATGTTTTAGTTTTATGATCAGTGTCGATGTTGTCAGTCCACCGAACCTCTACAGTACAACCCAATAAATTTTCCGAGCTGAAGCTCTCATTTGCACTCACTTAGACACCCCAGCACATCAGCTACTTTGCCCTCACTTGCATGCACTTACCCTCCTGAGCAAACAAACAAGCATGCAACTGGCTGGTGTCTCCACCTATTGCAATATGATGCAATTTGTTAAAAACATTGATCAAAGCTTGGCAAGGCAGATTTACTAATTATTAAAATGCAATATAAATTTATTGCAAGAATAGAAATTGTTATTTCGTTCAGCTAAGAACATTTTTCGTTAGATAAAATCATTATATAGTATTAGAAAATTACAAAAGACTAGGGCAAGTTGACCTAACTTCAGCCTACTTTGGGTTTTGATTGCTTGTCATTGGCTGGCTATTCATGGGAATAACCTATAGCTGTGGACCTAACCCCAGCCTCCACTCCTCTTCATGACCATATTGTGAAAAAACAGCCAAATGCCTTATAAGGCAGTGCAAATGTGCTTCAAAGACAAAAGAAGGACATGTACCTAACTTCAGCCGCGTAGTACCTAACTTCAGCCTAGGTTGTACCTAACTTCAGCCCCGTACCTAACTTCAACCAATTGACCCTATTCTGTCATAAAAACAGCAGACTGTTTAAATTTGGCCTTAATTACTTACCTGTATAAAAAACATGATGGTCTGAAAAAAATCAGTCCTCCAAAAATGTATTTCAAAAAAGCTTGGAAAGAAGTCATAAAGAGGATAAAAATTTATTTTAAACTCCATTTCAGGCAACTGGTCTATTCCAGTATGCCAGACGTAAAAATGCTTTAAAAATTAAATTTTTAGATAGATAGATATTCAGGGATGAATAAACAAACTTCTCAGGTGAGATTTATTGGCTAGAGTTTGGGTAACCTGGGGGGCTGAAGTTAGGTCATATGGGGGCTGAAGTTAGGACCATGGGGGCTGAAGTTAGGTAAGATTGACATGTCTTATAAATCACCTAATTCATCAAATGATCAAGTATAAAATATTGAAAAAAACTTTAATTGATGGAAGATTACTAATTTTCCCTTGTGATGAAACTTTTTTTGGTTGCTCTTGCTTGGGTGAATTGGTTACAGCCAACCGACAGATTTGACGTTTTATCAAATTTTTTTTCGTTTCGCGTTTTATTCGCGTTGCAAAACAAGCAAAATGCGGTCCACCAAAAAAACATGTAAAATTCCTGAATCATATGTTATGATGGTCATAACTTTTTGATAATTTATTCAAAACACACTGACAATAACTTTAAACCCAAAAACTGACACCTTGGCCAAATGGAAATTTAATTACAAGGAGTTTTCTGTAGGGGGGCTGAAGTTGGGTGAGAGGCTGAAGTTAGGTCAACTTGCCCTACATAATTATATATATATTTTTTTTTTATATCAATTTGTGTTTAACACACAATGTTTGCATGCACACTTAAAAATTTAATAAATAAACGAAAATAACCTAATGTCAACATGCCATGTATAAATTAACAAATTCAATTATAAATGTGATGAATTTAAATTCAGTAATGATTAAAGTCACACTATTTAGAATTATCATAAGCCTGTAGATTAAATATTGTGTTCCAATTTCCGTAGAAGCGTCGATTTAACCAAAAGAAGGTTAAAACGGAAACAGCTCTAATTATGGTTAAATTAATGCTAGAAACATAATTTAAAAACGTAGATATATCATTTAGAAGTTGCCAAACACGATGGCGGATTCAAAAATGCTGTATCTTTTACGATTAGGCCAGTATTAGCCTGTAAGTTATAATGTTTTGATTTGCGCTTTAGCTGTGAAACAATTTAAAAAGCATCTTTGATGGCTTTTAGAGAAACTTTAACTTTGGCATATAATAAAGGCCATTTTAATTGACTCTGTTCACTTTTGAGTAAGAAAGTTTTAAAGAGCTGTAATATTTTCTGATCTATCTATCTATCAATATAATTATGACCGCCGCCAGCCGCTGGCGCGGTCATTTTGCTTTTACCCCCGTATTGTACCATTTAACTCACATTTTTGGGGATGGATAGAACAAGTTACACTCAATGTACAATCATGAAAGTCGTTATATAAACATAACTTTACATTCTACAATCAACCCCTGAAAACCAGAATGATCCAAGGGGTCTTTCATACCTTTCTGAGATTCATGATTTTTCAGTGAAACACCCCACCTTATTGTTATTTTGGCTATCTGAATGTTGTTTTCATGATTTTTGGCACTGTGCCAGATTAGACCTGCTTGGACCACTTGACTGGGGGATGTCTCAAAAGCAGCCAAACTCTTATTGATCGCCTTTAGGCTGATCTCTGTTTTTACGCGGTCACATGGTGGGATTTCATGTGTCGGAGGGTGTCGGAGGATTTATGTGGCGGAGTCGTAGACAAAGGTAATCAATGATGGCAGTCAATGATGGCAGTCAATGATGGCAGTCAATGATGGCAGTCAATGATGGCAGTCAATGATGGCAGTCAATGATGGCAGTCAATGATGGCAGTCAATGATGGCAATCAATGATGGCAATCAATGATGGCAATCAATAGATAGATAGATAGATAGATAGATAGATAGATAGATAAGGTATCTACTAAGGATAAGGGGGCGACCATTTAATATCTCCTAAGAATAAGGAGGCAACCATTTAATATCTACTAAGGTGCTAAGATAACAAAAGTACATGCATGAATGAACCAAGGGGGCAACCATTTAATATCTACTAAGCAATGATGATAGATATAAATAGATAGATACATAGATAGATAGATAGGATAAGGGGCGACCATTTAATATCTACTAAGGAGGGGGCGACCATTATTACTAAGAATGTATGAACCAAGGGGGCAACCATTTAATATCTACTAAGCAATGCTGATAGATATACATAGATAGATAGATAGATAGATAGATAGATAGATAGATAGGATAAGGGGGCGACCATTTAATATATACTAAAGAGTGGGCGACCATTATTACTAAGAATAAGGGGGCAACCATTTAATATCTACTAAACCCCCTGCGGACATGGGGACATACCCCTGCGGACATGGGGACATGCCCCCGGGGACATGCCCCCGGGGACATGGGGACATGCCCCCAGGGACATGGAGACATGCCCCCGGGGACATGGAGACATGCCCCCAGGGTCATGGGGACATGGGGACATGCCCCCCGGGGACATGGGGACATGCACCCCGGGTACATGGGGACATGCCCCCGGGACAAGGGGACATGCCCTCGGGGACATGGGGGCATGCCCCCGCGGACATGGGGACATGCCCCCGCGGACATGGGGACATACCCCTGGGGACATGGGGACATACCCCCGGGGCCATGGGGACATACCCCCGGGGACATGGGGACATGGGGACATGCCCCAGGGGACATGGGGACATGGGGACATGCCCCAGGGGACATGGGGACATGCCCCCGGGGACATGGGGGCATGCCCCAGCGAACATACATGGGGACATACCCCTGGGGCCATGGGGACATACCCCCGGGGCCATGGGGACATACCCCCGGGGCCATGGGGACATACCCCCGGGGACATGGGGGCATACCCCCGGGGACATACCCCCGGGGCCATGGGGACATACCCCCGGGGACATACCCCCGGGGACATACCCCCGGGGCCATGGGGACATACCCCCGGGGACATGGGGGCATACCCCCGGGGACATACCCCCGGGGCCATGGGGACATACCCCCGGGGACATGGGGACATGCCCCCAGGGACATGGGGACATGCCCCCAGGGACATGGGGACATACCCCTGGGGACATGCCCGGAGGGACATGGGGACATGCCCCCGGGAACATGCCCCCGCGGACACAGGGACTTGCCCCCGCGGGCACGGGGACATGCCCCCCGGACACGGGGCCATGCCCCCGCGGACACATAACTGCACTGCATCACTGCCTTGCATTACAACACTGCAGTCTGCATTGCAGCTCTGTGTTACTGCACTGCATCACAGAACCTCATTACTGCAATGCATTACAGCACTGCCTGCAGTACAACACTTCATTACTGCACTGTATTTCAACAGTGCTTTTTTGCACTGCATAACTGCACTGCATTACAGACCACATCACAGCACTGCTTACAACACTGCATAACTGCACTGCATAACTGCACTGCATTACTGCATGCTTTGCATCACTGTATTACAGCACTGCATTACAGCACTGCATTACAGCACTGCATTATTGTACTGCATTACATCACTGCCTCACTGCATTACTTTACAACAGAATTACAACAATGAATCATTGCGCTGCATTACAGCAACGTGTTATTGGACTGCTTTCTGTATTCTGCATTAAAGCACTGCACTACAACACTGCATTACAGCACTGTATTACAGGACTATGGGCATAGGCCTACAGGTGGGCGTACACATAGATCGGTGTACAGGTGGGCGTGCCCACACAGATAGGCATTCAGGTGGACATGCCCACGCAAATGGGTGCGTACACAGATGGGTGTGTACACACAAATTGGGGTGCACACACAGATGGGCATGCCAGACGAGCTACAGATGGGCGTACACTTGACGATGGCTGTACACAGGCATGCACAATGGATGTACACATATACGCCCCTCGAATAAACCCCCCGTCAAATAGAGGCCCCACTGCGCCATGGACAACAACGAATATATATCTATTTATTATTATTATTATACGACTGAGCTTTTTTAAGCCAGGTCCAAACAAGCTGCACTCAAAACACAAATTGTTATTCATCTTTCATGGATCGACACAGTCACACTTGATTGCACTTGATCAGCAAAAGGCATCCAGCAGCGCCGGCGGTCATATTATCATCGCTTGCGATTCTAGTTCTAGGATATTTTAATTTGCTTAACCAATAGAACAAGATTCTAAACAGTAGCACTCACTGCTGTTGTGTGTAGTGTTTAATTAGCACCAGAGGACAGGAGTGTAGGGGGTTTCCCCAGAAGGGCATGGAAGTGAGAGCAAGTGAGGGCTTCAGCAGAGAAATGAGTGGTTGGGAGTGAGGGCATCTTCCTGAGGGCATGGGATTTAGGAAAAATTTTTGGGTTGTACTGTATGTACAATGGAACATATGTAAATATTTATAAAATCATATACAACAATTGGGCTCCACAATTGGTTTTTTGCAGTCAAACAAGTACATTTAAATCCCCAACCAATTCCTGTACCATGTGACCTAATCACATGACCACACCAGCCAATCACATCACACTTCTCCATTATGGAAACTATCTCACAGCACAAACCCATCTTCTAAAACCTCATCCTTTTGTATCAATTTTCAACACTGGCACAGCACCTTGGACTGGGAAATCCATTCTGTTGATTTGCAGAACAAGACAGGATTGTCTAAAGCAATTTACTACACATGTTTTGGTAAGACTTCCTTCATTTTCCTTTTGTTTACATTGTGCCACCATGCTTGCATTGCAATTCTTTTCACTGTCCATTATTGTCAAAGGCCCAACTTTGGCTACTAAATTCAACCAAAACCCATCATATTATATATCAAAATGATCCTGCTGAAGAGATCTATCATTTAAGCCTATTCCCAACTGTGTATCTCTGTTATTCACGCCCGTACGAGCGATTTAGCGATCGACGCTGTTTTCATTGAATGTCATGATGACATTCTTCTTCTTCTTCTTGTCATTAATTCCCGCTTCCCAGGCGAACCTCCCTTGGGGAGCAATACCATAGTAGTATTTACTGAACTTCCAATGCTGTGAATTATGTTTCTAATCATGTTTGTATTTCCAATGCTGTGAATTATGTTTTCAAGTCATGTTTGAATTTCTGTTAATCCCAACAGTTCCATGTTGTATACAACTCAATTAAATATTAATTGTGCTGTCAATTTCAGCTGTAGTGACACTGATTTCCAGATACCAAAAGCCTTTGCAGTAGGCTGTCTTTAAAATCCTTTTAATATTCGTTTAATTCTGATTAAGTTTTTTTATGGCTTGTGATTTTAAACCACTTCTCCTGATTTTATCTTATTCCTTTTATGCTAATCATAACAATTTTATGTGATTTTAACATGACATTTTATGGAAACCCTGCCACTACGAACATGCCCCCTGAGGGTACACACGCTACTTAGCGGTTTGCCTTAACAGGTGGTATCTACAGGTTGTAAGGAAGAAGCCCACTGCAGTCCACTAAAATTACTTAATTCTCACACCTGGACAACCTCCCCTGTCTGGACAACCTCCCCTGTCACTGTCAGTGTTAACTCACTCATGGCCTCCCTTAACGACTCATTTATGAAGTAGTTTGTTGTTCTGTTTCTTGGCAAATCACCAATTTCTGCACGGTACTCAGTACTTGCAGTGCACTCTGCGAGTACATGTTTAATTTTAAAGTTGTTTTTCAAGGACTCGACAAGATTCATATATATACCCTCCTGACATTGCTGATGTAAATTCTCTACTTCATAACTTTATTCTAAAATCACATAATTTCTTTATTTTCAGTTCAAATTATTGACGCCTCTCATCCAGCTTTTCAGTCAGACATGGACACATTAGTCCATGATATACTTGATCTTATTCTAAAAACAACATTGCCGGAAACTTATGTGAGCAAACAAACATTAGTCGAAGCCACACTTCAATTGTGCTACGAGTTCCTCAAACATATTCTTTGTCGTATATATGTATGTCATGTAAAGTGTTATCCCAACTTCAGCCCTGTGACCAGTAACGTTCCATTTATCTATCAATTTACAATGTTTCTCTTCAACGTGTGACCAATCGATTGCCTGACTTACAGCTACTTATTGTCATCAAGATTTCACTTTCAAAATCTCTCACCACTGGTTCATTTTCAGCACTTATTTGTCTAACATCTTCACTGATCCCTCCAGCTATCTTGGCCCCCCCACGACACAATTATATTCTCTGTTACTCAGTTAAGTGGCTGTCTCCAATCACCTCTGCTTTCACTACACTGTGACTGCCACAATTTATTCACTGCCCCACAATTTATTTCAGTCTGCATCTCACGGACTGTCATCTCCTTATGTCATTGACAATCAGGGCCGGATTATCCATAGGGCACAGTGGGCACTGTGCCCAGGGCCCAACATTGCTAGGGGGCCTCACTTAATTTAAAAAGAGGCTCGAATGTCAAGAACTGAAACACATTCTCACTTCTCCAAAGTTGTACAACATCACACTTTAAAGCCATGAATATTATGAATGTTGACCATACATATTCATATAAATCTGATGAAGGTGCATTTCTCAGTATATCTTAATCATTTGCAAGTTTAAGCTGGCCCAAGATGGCCTGTTTTTCGTTTTGCAGGAGAGCCGCTTTTAGACAAATAATTGAACAACAAAATTGAGAGGAAATAATTCCATTAAATTTAACACTCACAGTACAATGCAGATATAACATATTATGTCATTTTACTGGAAAATTAGAGGTGACATATTTCTATACTGCAGTGCTAGCAGGGGGCAAATGGACTGATTTTGGTGAAATTAATTAGGCAGAGAATGCCAATTTGCAAAGAAATCATAGTAATGAAAAACAAGATGGCCACACAGTCATGATGACGAGACTTGCAATGGTTCCAACTTATTTCTGCTTATTACTTTGTAAATTCAAAATGCTGAATATATAGATCTACAGATACAGATACAGATATACTTTATTGATCACATTGCGACACTTGTCTCTATACAACTCATACAGTGTATGGTGCATTAACTGTTAAAAGAAATAAACACACTTTAGTATTCCAAAAGACTAGCCACTCCTAGTTTAATGACTATTGCCATACAGTCACCGTGTGTCAAAGTGGCTGTAAGCCAAAATCTACCAAAATCTTGCAAGTGTAGAAGTGTTTCTTCCAAACCAGACTAATTTCCATCATAATAGGCTATCTCAAAGTATTGTAATTTTTACCTCATTTGAAATGTTTTTCAGAAATATGAAAATTTTCTACGAAGTTAAGCTTTACAAGCAGTAAGGTGGGGGCCTCAGTGCAACATTGTGCCCAGGGCCTCCCACGCTCTTGATCCGGCCCTGTTGACAATGTTTCTCTTTTTCAGGCCTGTAACCACCGGCTTAGCAGAGATTCACTCGGCCGACATTCAGGCTGTTGCATGACAATCTTTCTCTTCAGGCCTGCCCTCTCACTGTCAACCACTTGCTGCGCACATAGTTATTTTAATTATCTACCACCTCAACATTACCACCTCAACACTATAAATCGATCGTCTCCATTTACCTCCACCACTGACTGTCACCATAATTATGACCCAATTTCCTTGGCCTTCACTTCCTAGTGACTGTCGCCACAATGTATAATTGGTCTGTTACTGTTCAGCAACTGTCACCACTCACCTTGGCCTTCTCTACCTTGTGACTGTCGCCATAATTATCTGGTCTGTTGCTGCTCCGTGACTGTCTCCAATAACCTTGGCCTTCACTTCCTAGTGACTGTCGCCACAATGTATAATTGGTCTGTTACTGTTCAGCAACTGTCTCCACTCACCTTGGCCTTCACTACCTTGTGACTGTCGCCATAATTATCTGGTCTGTTGCTGCTCCGTGACTGTCTCCAATAACCTTGGCCTTCACTTCCTAGTGACTGTCGCCACAATGTATTTTAATTGGTCTGTTACTGTTCACCAACTGTCTCCACTCACCTTGGCCTTCACTATCTTGTGACTGTCGCCATAATTATCGGGTCTGTTGCTGCTCTGTGACTATCTCCAATTAGCCTACCTTGCCTTCACTTTATAGTGAATGTCGCCACAATCTATTTTAATTGGTCCGTTACTGTTCAGCAACTGTCTCCACTCACCTTGGCCTTCACTATCTTGTGACTGTCGCCATAATTATCGGGTCTGTTGCTGCTCTGTGACTATCTCCAATTACCTTGGCCTTCACTTCCTAGTGACTGTTGCCACAATGTATTTCAAATTTATTTTTACTGTAATGAACTATTCATCCATTTTATTTTTTTACTCTCTGACAGCTATCATCATCTCACAACAGTTATTGGTCGGTCACTGCACACAGTAATTTGTCACGAATTTCCTTGATTTGTCACCAATTTGCTTCGGCCTGTCATTTCCACACAACCAGTTTACCACCGTTGCCTCAAATCCATTTATTGTTATCTAATCTAATACTATACATTTACTTTAATGTAACATCTTCGTTTCATTTTCAGCTGTCCTCATCTCACAACATTTTTAGTCGGTCACTGCACTCAGTGATTTGTCACCAATTTGCTTCGCCCTGTCATTACCCCACGACCAGATCACAACCAGTTGCCTGAAATCCATACCATATCATTTCATTTACTTTGATGTAACAACTTTGTTTCATTTTTCAGGTTTTGGTTGGTCACTGCGCAGTGATTTGTCACCAATTTGCTTCGGCCTGTCATTACCTCACAACCAGATCACCACCAGTTGCCTGAAATACATTTATTGTAATCTAATACCATATAATTTTATTTACTTTGATGTAACAACTTATATTACCAGTATTGCCCCCGCCTCTTATCACGTCACAAACAGTTGCCTTAATGTATTTATTTCATTTACAAACTCAATTTCTATTTCAGCTATCTCGTTTGTTGCCACATTACAAATTGTACGTTCTACCCCTATGTTTCCAACAACTTCCACATATTATATAGCGATTCAGTCACTTTACTAAGTGATTTTTTACCAAATTCCCTGTCATTTCCCAAACTATGTATTTTATTTTATTTAGTGTAACAACTTTGCTTCACTCTCACCTGTTATCACCTCACAACAGTTATGGCCAGTCAGACCTGTCACCATTTTGCCTGCGGCCAGTCACCACTTCACACATTCAACAGTTTTGGCCAGTCTCTGTACTAAGTGACTTATCACCAATTGGCCTCCGCCCTGTCATTATATAGTTCCACAATCAACCTCCGGAAATCCATTTATTGTAATCTAAACTAAACTGTGTATTTATAATCTAAACTGTGTTTTTTTTTATTCAAGAACTTTCATTCACTTCCATTCACGACAGTTTTTGTCAGTCACTCGCCACCAATCCGCCTCGGCCTCCCATTTCCTCACAACCAGCTTGCTGAAAAGTACTAATTGTAACCTAAACTATGTATTTGATTTAATGTAAAACTTTCTTTCACTTTCAGCTTGCATTACCAGCAACAATATTTGGTCCGTCACTCTACCCTCTGATTTGCCACCAGCTTGCCTCAGCCTGTCATTACCAAACAACCACTTTCCGAAATCCATTTATTGTAATCTAAGCTACATATTTCTTTAACGCAACAACAACATTCTTTCACTTTCAGTTGTAGTCATCTCACAACAGTTTTGTCAGGCACTTTGCCTCGGCCTTCCATCATCCCACGACCAGTTAATATATTTATTTCAAACGATAAACTCAAGTTATCTCAATGACACCACCAATTGCATGTTTTGCCTGTTTTGCCCCATTAATCAGGTCCAACCCCAATATTCAGCCTGTCATCCTCGACTGACACCACTGCTACATACTATAGCCATCACTGGCTATCAGCATGCTGTCAATACGCCACCCACTTATCTATTTGGTCCTCCCCTTTCATAAGTATTTTATTGAACAAAATACAATCTACAGGCTTGTCTGCAACCAAGATGATACTTCACTTTCCAGCTACCCTCAACTTCCCTGACATTTGTTTTTGTTACTTCCCTGACATTTGTAACTTTAGTTGTGAAACACCAGCCCCGATATTTACTAATCTAAAACCATGATACTTTCAGCTCTGCCACTTTCCCGTGCCGCCTATTCACAAGTTTAGCCCATTTATCATCTTGTCAGTCGGGCAATGTCTCCAACTGAGACTGCCTCAAATTATCTTAGCCTTCATTTCCTTGTCTCTCGCTACCATCACACCATTGCGCCTACTGAACCATCCCTTTCCAATATTGTGTAATTACACTAATGTATGGCCTTTATGGTATCCTTTGCAGCCTCTCGCAATTCATCATGTGTTTTACCTACTCCCATATTAACTGCCTTGTGAATGTTGTCACCCGCTATTACCATTATATTATTAGCACCCGGATTATAGTCAAGCATATATTTAACCCTGAAGACCTTTGTACTGCTGCTGTCATCATTTGTCATTTCAGATAACATGTGCCGCGAAAACGGCACCGCCAACGACCAACAAATGTTACAGCACACCGGCCATGCCAGGTGCTCGTAACATCAAGAAAGACCTCCAGCCATCCTTTAACACCAGTTACAGCACACCGGCCACGCCAGGTGCTCGTACTATCAAGGAAGACCAACACCAGCACCTTCAACGAAGATATAGTAACAGCACACCGGCCACGCCAGGTGCTCATACCATCAAGAAAGACCTACATCAATTACAGCACACCGGCCACGCTAGGTGCTCGTACCAATAACATTACCTCCAAGACCTACATCAAATCACAGCACACCGGCCACGCCAGGTGCTCATACTCATCACAAACTTCAACACCAGTTACAGCACACAGGCCACGCCAGGTGCTTGTAATCATAAACGAAGACTCCTAACTGGGAAATGTCAATTGTGCACACCGGCCACGCCAGGTGCATAACAACTACCTGAATGTGACAATGGTCGCACTGACCACCCCTATTCTTTTCCAGGGTTCAGCAGGGACTCCCTTGCGTTGTTTCTCATTCTTTTTGGGGATACCAGTAGTGACTTTGTCCCTACTTATGGCTCTCCTTGAGGCTATCCCCAAAACTTCACTCAAATTTCTCTCTATGTGTTTTGTACTCGGGAGTTAGCAATCCAGCCATCCTTTAACCCAGTCTATATTCCACTTTGTAATCATTCACTTGTCTATTTATTTCAGGTTATCAACTTCCATTTATGTGATTGTATATATATATTGTTATCCATCATACAGACTTAGTAAACGCCCATCCTATTTATGCAGCTCTACTGAATTACACTTTTTATATTATCTTACTTGCTTGTATGAATTCATTTCAGAGTGACACTTTGTATATCTCCATAAATATGTGAATCTTGATATATTTGTAAAGGCTCTATGCCTACACATGTTTGTTAATTTAATTTAATAAAACAAATTTATTATTATCCCAAATACCGACGGCTCCTTGTTTGTTTAGCGAAAATACAACAATTGGGCTCCACAATTGGTTTTTTGCAGTCAAACAAGTACATTTAAATCCCCAACCAATTCCTGTACCATGTGACCTAATCACATGACCACACCAGCCAATCACATCACACTCCTCCATTATGGAACCTATCTCACAGCACAAACCCATCTTCTAAAACCTCATCCTTTTGTATCAATTTTCAACACCCACCCTTCCCGTCCCCATTTTTTACTTACAATTTCTCCTCCTTTTGGCTCTCCTTGAGGCTATCCCCAAAACTTCACTCAAATTTCTCTCTATATGTTTTGTACTCGGGAGTTAGCAATCCAGCCATCCTTTAACCCAGTCTATATTCCACTTTGTAATCATTCACTTGTCTATTTATTTCAGGTTATCAACTTCCATTTATGTGATTGTATAATTATATATATTGTTATCCATCATACAGACTAAGTAAACGCCCATCCTATTTATGCAGCTCTACTGAATTACACTTTTTATATTATCTTACTTGCTTGTATGAATTCATTTCAGAGTGACACTTTGTATATCTCCATAAATATGTGAATCTTGATATATTTGTAAAGGCTCTATGCCTACACATGTTTGTTAATTTAATTTAATAAAACAAATTTATTATTATCCCAAATACCTATGCCTCCTTGTTTGTTCAGCAAAAAGACTGGTTTTTTGTCATGGCAAGACAAATATGGCCTTCATATGGAGCCATAGCTTCAAATTTTGCGTACCAAAAGCCTACTGAAGAAAATATTACACCAAAGGGGCACACAACGCAAACACGATATCTGAGGTTTTTTCGCAACATTGTAAAACATTGCCACAACGCAGTAGACTAATGCAATATCAATCTTGAACGATGCTTCACAACATTGTGACAACATCATTCCCACTATACATTATACAATTCTACTAATTCTCCTAATCTGCACAAACAACAATTTTTCACAACTCTGTTGTGCCCCCGTTCCCCCTAATGAAAGTGACTCATGCACAGTCAGTAAGAATCATAGAGCTCATCAAATTTTGAGCATTTTTTTCGTTACAGCCTACTGAAGTACATATCACACCAAAAGAGCACTCTAAACTGACCTAAACAAATTCTAAACATTTCAAATGTTTAATGTTTAGGTTCTCCATGGATGTTGCTTTCAAATGTTGTCAATGACAACACCATGTTCAATATGAAGACATGACGTTTACAGTCTAAATGGGTTGTTGAGCATTCTAAACAACATGTATATCTCACTTAAACAAACTGCATAGCTTTGCTAAACATTTGTTGAATCGTATTGGAATATGTGGAGCTCCTAAACACATTATGTAGAATTGTAGATATCTACATGATCTTTTGTACAGACTAAACAAGTTGTTGAACTGGGTAACTTGATGACAGTGCCACCTAACTTTATTATTGGAAGACAGTTGCTGTGGCTCCACCTGACAGACACTAATAGTGGCCTTGAATCCTTGCTTTGGTGCTGCTGGAATTTTATTCAGGTAACTACTTAAAAACAAACAAGTATTGCTATTTTTGACAATGTCCATCATATGGCTATATAACTGGTTCATCATGCTGACAGTATATCAATGGTCCAGGTAACAATGGCAGTGCAATGGCACATTATAGACCATCCAGACCAGAATGGTTTCACATTTCACTACAATATCATATCACTCAGTCTGTGAATGCTGAGTGGATTTGATTTGCTATTCTTGGAGTATAGTAGTTTACTCTTAATCATTTTTTGCATCTCCGGAAGTAGATCAGAGTCTAGAAATTGGGATATCCCATGACATGGGATTGATTACATAAAAAGCTGATACTTCTGATTTAGTGGCTGGTTGTTTTTATGATGTGGATTGCTGTAATTCAATTGAAACAATTAAGTCAGTCAATTGAAGATGTCAAATGATGGTTTGAATTGCCATCGGCCAGGGTATTCCATACTCATTTTCATTATAAATTGGACAATTTTGAAGTAGTTTACTCTCAAAGTAGAAACATAATTTCCGGAGTAGGCCTAGTTAGAGTAGATGCAATCAAACTTACCCAATCTTTGATCAAATGATCGATTCCAGGCATCCATGCCATCAGTAATCACTTCACAAAAGGACATGTCAAGAGAAAATCTTGGACTAAGTTAAAATTTTCTATAAATGCCTTTGCCTTAAAATTTGAGTTGGACCAGCACAGATTTTCAGAAAGTAGTAAGTGCCATTGATATGTTGTCAGACTTAGATTTTTTGAAATCATTTGAAATTAATTCTAAAATACTGATGAAAAATTGTTAACACTGTCTCTTCTGTATAATAACTCAGAAGGTAATGATGGCCTTCTGCCTGAATACCAGTTGATATTGTTATTAGCTGTTCACGTACATGGTGTGTATGTCTACTTTCAGGCACATTGCATTTATTCAAATTATGAAAACGGCATGTGGAATGGCCAGGAACTAGAGAAATCACGAAAGTAAAAAATACACACACAGAGTGAACTTACACAGAGGTCAGAAGCACTAGCTGTCATATGTGCCACAAACTGTGATGGTCTCCAAGGACAAATGATTGATGCTAAAGTAGAATGTCTGGATCATTTGGCCAGCTTCACACAGAGACAAAGCCTGTAAGTGGAGATTAAGATGCATGCGTGGACAACGGACACAACCTTCATCAGCTCGTAAAATGTTGTTATACATACGCACTGATTTTAGCCATTAGGACCACATTTTTATAGGCTGTGTTATGTGTTGTTCATGCACACATGTGCAGTCCTGCAGAGCTTAAACGTTCAACACATGAACCCAGCTCTCACGTGGAAGTGCAGAGATGTTTGAAGGAGACTCTCAGAATTGTCCAGATAGCAGCAGGATCATTCGTTGAGGCTAGGCCCTTACTAAATGTATTTGTGGCCTCTCTTCATGCAAATTACAATGATGCCATCACAAAACAAACAAAACTTGTGTAACATTAGTGCCGTTCACGTTGAACGGTTCACCTCAGGCCAATCCAATTAGTTTTGGCTCTAACTGGGACGATTTGAGAAATTGTAAAATCACACAAATGATTTGTGAAACTGCACCATGAAAAATGCAAACTGCACAAAAAAAGGTATTTTGTAATTGTATTTAGAATAGAATAATAGATGTTGTTGATATTTTTAGTAAAATTTTTAATGCAAAAGAGTTGAATTATGTACCAAATTTAATTAATCGTAATCCAAAGAGTTGTTTGTTTTGATGTGTGAAGTTTCCCGTAAGGTTTTTACAAAATGGTATTTATTTCAATTTTGTTATTTTTTAAATGTTAAGTCTCAAAATATAATTTACAAAAAAGAAACAGTCATCGATTTAGCTAGATATTATAATAAAGTGCTTTCAAGTACAGAATATTTGTCAATGCTACTTATTGGGAAGTTAAATTGCTACATTTTTTAGGCACTATCGTTATATATGGCATGCAGGCAGGTAAACTATTGGACAGGAGGTGTTATACAATTATGATGAATTGTGTCTTTTGCATGAGAATATAATTTATAAAGTGCTGAATTAATTTTTCTTAATTACGACAGATCGTAAGTAATGAAAAGTGATTATTTGGAAATATACTTTTGGTATGTAAAGCATAGAACTGCTGCCTGTACAGTCACTATCGATGTATAGATAAAAGTATGGAATAGCTTTTTTTCACATAATATAAACTATTACTGAAGATGCACGCATTCGTTTACAGCCTAAACATTTACTTTTTGTACGCACTTTTAAATGTGCTCAAAGCGGGAATTTTGTAGGCACATTAGTTGTTGAGATTTTGTTTAAGTTGTAAACATTTAGTAGTTTAGGCATTAGACACTTGGTTGTTTAGACTATGCACCTAATTGTTTAGGTATTTTTTAGTGTTCTAAACAAATAAAATGCTAAAACTAAATGTTTTTTGTCATAATTGTTTAGGTTATATCTGCGCAGTCGCTTACGCAGCTTGTTTAATTTGGCTAAACACCAATAAACGCGCTCAAAGTGGGAATGTTTAATGTTTAGGTTTTGTTTAGGTTGTACGCATTTCCAATTTAGAGTGAGTACACATCGTAAATAAAACATTTCTAACTGGTCGAGTGCTCGGCCTTTCTTAACATAAGTGCATGGTAGAAATTACGTTTCCATAATATCTAGATGACCCACGGCGGATCCAGAAAATATAGTCTAGGGAGGGCCCGGACGTGTTTCGGCATTCTCGAGCCTGTGTTATCCAATTTTTCTTTAAAATGCTACTATTAATCTTGGTGTCCTTAGTGCGGGCCCGGGCCCGCTAAGCCGCCCCCCCCCTGTATCCGCCACTGATGACCAGGGTTTTTTTCACAAAAATGTAATCGTAAAACATGCTTCACAACGTTGTGACAACATCATTTTCACCATTCAATCTACATAATTTGCACCAACTCTGCAATGTTGTCACAACATTGCTGAAAAATAGTTGTGCCCATTGGCACTTGCATTAAAAATTGAAAAACAGCACAATTGCCTTCTTATGCATGCACTAGTAAAGGCATCCAGGCCACATGCTCTCTTACAAGGCGTATATTGGGGAAAAAAATTGGAAATTGTACCTTCAGAACAACAAAAAAGAGTTTTCCTTTCTATAGAAAAAAAGTAGCCAAGTTGCTTCAGGACAACAGCACAAGTACACTGTTCGCATTTGACGGGTTGTAATTAGTATTCTCTGCTTGGGCAACTGAAAGGCCCTGTGCATCCCTGAATTGATAGGGCATGTGCCGGACTCCCAGTCTTCTCATCACATCATAATACTTCAACCATCAAAAATTAAAGTTCATCGAACTGAGCAAGAAATAATTAATTTAAAGAAAAATACAAAAACATGGAAAACCACTAATTTTGAATGATGAAATTATATCTTCACGTTTAACTGCACGCATTATAACAATTTTTAGAATAAAAATTTAATTGTTTCATTGGGTTGCTTCCTGTGCATCTTATTTATATTTCCATAGCAGCATCGTTTCAAAAATTATTTTGGAGTAGGCCTACTGCCTCATCAAAAGGGTGTGTGTGGGTGGACCATTTTGCCTCGATTTTTCTTTCCAACTGGAATTGTCATTACTTTTTAATTTATTTTGGCTCTTATTCTGAACGACACAAACGTAGAAAGTTTATATTACACAGAGGTACTCCTTTTGCTGAGCAGGAACATATCCTAGCTTCATTTCCCTGCACCTTGGAATTAGACGACACATAAAACACTGAACATCTGCTTGTTTAACTTCTGCTTGTCCTGTCAGTAAAGCACATTTAGAGAAAAAAAGTATTGTTAGCCAAATTTAATCACAAAAAGTTCTCTAGGTAACAAAACGAAAATCAAATTTACATAACCAACCAAATGGGTTATGAAAAAATTGTGCTGCTGAAGCCCAGTTTGGGTTTTCTTACTTTTATAATGACGAAACTCTAATGGAAATTTAGCATCCATTGATAAAACTTTGTTTTCAATTTCAAAAAAATGTGGAGGGCTGAAAAATGTTATTGACAAACACGGTTGAACTAAGCTCTCTGGAAATCCAGATTACCCAATAAAACCATGCTCTAATAAATATAACCCTTTATATTTCATTTTGTAAAATAAGATTTGGAAGTTCCAATACAATCCGAGAAGTCATATATCACTGAGAATGCATTGTTTGAAACTGCTGATCTAGCACAATCCAGCTTTTGTTGTTATATATATTTGGTTGTCGTGGCCATAAACTTGAAAATAAAAAATAATGAAAATATCACTTATATTGGATTCATAATTGTGATATGAGAACAGATATGCACCTGTCCCCATATGGGACACACTAAGAAAGAAAAGGTTACATAAAAAAGCAATATGTGGTTTTTTGGCTTCTCACCAGTATACATCCACCTGACTTTTAAAAAAACCCTCTTGATGTGGAAGTTTAAATACCAAGGCAACTGTGGTTGATGAGGAGGGTAATTGCTTGTAAATTGTGCAATAAAGCATTCAGAGATGTAGAAGAAATTTATGAGGACGGAAGGGGATTCATAGGTAGATTATTATATACTGACAAATTGTCATATAATTGAAATCCTAGGTTAGGAACACAAGAGAAAGAAGAATATATGACAAGACACATTATTTAATGAGCTAAACTTTTGCACGCGACTTATATGTATAGGCCTATTAAACAGCATGTAATATCAAAAATAAAGCTAAAATAGATTTTAAAGAGTTTATGAATTTGGATACATTCTAAGACCCCACTAGAATGTCTACCCTACTAGATACCTGTGGTATTAAATACGCACTCGTTATCATTTATCATGACCCAGTTTTTTCACTAAATGTTGACAAATTGAGACGAAGGTAACTCAGTTTTGCCATCCTTGGTGCTTTTGATGTTGCAGGCTCAAGGCTTGGGAATGAATTGCCTCACTCTGTCAGGAAATCACCATCACTGGTCATTTCCAAGTCAAAACTTAAGACATATTTACATAGTATTACCATTACAACTGGCATTTTATATTCTAACCTATATTTAAATACTTTTACTTCCAATTAACACCTTTAGTTGCTCACATTTTTAATAGGTTGATTTAATATTTTCATTTTAAGCATTTACAGTATTTATAGATTGTATGCTCTACAAAATAAATTCACTATAATAATAATTATTATTATAGTAATTTCAAGTACATTAAAATGGCAAAAAACTATGGTAAAGAATTTCCACACAGAAAAAAAACTTGGTTTATTGGGGTTTTCTACATAATCAGTTGAATGTATAAAAAACCAAAAGCATTTTAAGGGTTTATTATGGTTGGATAAAATATCAAATGAGTCATTCAAAATCCAGTCTGGTTAATATTGGTTTGTTAGGGTTTTATAATAGATAACATGGATATTTATGGAATCAGTCAAGATTTAAATTGACAAAAAACTTGGTGGATCTTTAATTGTTTTGCCTTTGGAATTCCCTTAATAAATCAAATCAAAAATCGGCTATGGTGTCAACTGATGTGAAGGCTTGGAGGGGGGGGGGGTTCTTAAATACAGTACAACCCAATATTTTCCGAGCAGATCCTGACACTTACATGCCCCTACACTTCCATGCCTTTGCACTTCCCAGCCCTCCTTTAAACCCTTTTGTCACTGAAATGGTAACAGTTAATATCTATAGGCTTACAGATTTTGAAAAATCATTCAAGATTGCATTATACATGAACATAACACATATTTCAATTATGAAACAAATTCTTGAATTAATTTTCCATATTTTAGCTAATTTAAAGTGATTCCCTTATAAAGTGAGCTCAGGGAAGGCAAACATCTTTCTGAGGGTATGGAATTTAGGGAACATTTTTTGGTTGTATTTTAGATGATTATTGCCAGGTACAGTGGTCCCTGCCTTGAACGACCTCCTAATAAGCGACCAGACCCCTATATGCGAGCATAGACCCTCTACATTAACGTTTTTCTTCATAAATATCACCCTAATATGCGACCAACCTGTCTAACGCGACCAACGACCGCTAAAACGGCCAGAATTGGTTGATTTCATCCTCATATGCGACCACTTTAAAGGCCAGAAACGACCAAAAATCGGCAATGAAGCTACAATGCTTTTCGGCAGTTTGTGCAGAAGACTGATTGCAATGCAGTTAATTGCTGCTTCAGTTGGGCAATTCACGTTTTTTGTAGACACAATTAGAGCTTCAGTTAATCAGTTCATTGCATTTCTTGATTGCTATCACATCAATTGATTGCTTTCTTTTCATTTGATTGCTGTCTCTTCAATTGATTGCTATCAGTTCGATTGATTGCTGTCACATCATTGTTATTTTAGTTGTCACATCATTTGGGTCAATTGCCACACAGTTGCATTACTTTAGTGATTATTTTTTGAGCTAATTTGTTTCTTGAAAAAGGTGCTTGCACGTTTTCGTAAATGAACAGTCAGTAGCTTTGACTATAGAGGAGCGTCAGGGGTCCGTGAATTTTAAATAGTATGATTCACAATTAGTTTTGTGAGTGGAGGGACATAGAAAACTTACCTAAAAATTGAATTGTACGCCAAATAATAATAACAGGATAGTCAGGTAACCTATGTCACTTCTTTTCCTGCATGAAGGTAAAATTACATGGTGGATTTAGTTTTGAAAATAGTTGAGATCATGAATTTCTAAGTATAGACTTGCTATTCATTAATATTTGCCGAAGCATCAGTACCCCGATGAGAGACCGTATCCCCACGAGAGACTGCCTAACTGCTGCAGAAGAGGTGGTCTCATAACGCAGGGACCACTGTATAACATCTTTTTACTGAGCTGTTAAAATTCTTAGTGATGGTCCAGGAATAGAACCTAGATACGCTCCTGAGATGGTAGCAGTTATATGCTAAGGGTAAATTACCATTAGCAGTTATATGCTAAGGGTAAATTACCATTGAAAATCATCAGACACAATGCAGACACCGGCTTCCACATATTTCTTGACTGCATCAGATGATAGGCAACATTATTCGTACTAGTGCATTGACTTGGTGCAAGCAACAATGCGCAGAGAGTGGACAAATTGTCGCAAACACCATATTTTGGAGATAACAAGGGGTGCTTCGTAGGAAGAAATATTTTGAAAACTGAAGGCCGTCGAAAATCTCTTTTGCAAGAAATGAAATAGATAAAAAACCACATCTTTCCCCTGAAAACCCAAATAAATTAAGTGTTTCTCCAACACTGCAGCAAATACTTGAAGAGAACACTACCAAAGTTTTCATAACATATAATTACCCTCAAAGAAGCTTCCGAGAGAAGACTATTGGGACATTTCTGAGCTGACACAAATATTTTTAGGGAGAAACACTTCCATGAGCTGTTCAATGGAGCAGACCTCGTGCCAGGCACAATGTGTAGCCCAGGTATGATGGCAAAATGTTCATGTCTGCAGAGAATGGTGAATCCATTGGTGATGGAGACTGGGCTACATGTAACTACTACTGGAGGAGGACACGGCAATGAGGCAAAGGATGATTGAAACAAATGTGAAAGCCGTAAAGAATTAAAACCTTTCTTGTCCAGTTTTATATGCCAAAGTGGAAGGAAACAATTGCGGGTTCTTTTTTTTTTCGTGATATGATAAAATTTGCAACAATGATCGGCATTATCCTGTTTTAGACCCATATGGAGTCTATATATATAGGCCCCTTATTTTGATGAAATATTACTCTAGTATTAAGATGTAGTCTCAAATAATATTTGCATAATGCATTTAATAATGTAGGATCAGTTTAATGAAATAATAATAATGAATCAAAAACTCTGTAAAAGTGTGTTATATATACTCCTGTTTTAGGCCCTTTTTCAATGTTAACCTCCCTTTGAAAGAGGTTTACATATATAGACCCCTTTCAATGGAATGTAAGCACTTCCGGAAGAGGGGGCTAAAAGAGGAGTATATGTTACCACTGATAGTTTCACTGGGTTTAGAGTACTTTTTGGGACCAACACCAGAGGGCAGTAAATGAGCATTTTAATGCCACCTTCTGCTGACCTGGTGTGCTCACTGAGTGGAACCTTCAAAACTTGGCTTTCTGTCATTCTCATGTGAAACTCAGAAGCAGATAGTTGGGCTGGTTGAATAAACCAATGGCTGCTTGTGAGATGAGTCAATTTACACAGTGGTTAGTCAGTGTTTTATATTTATCTATTTATAATATAATTAATGTAGTGTTCAGTTAGTAATTATCCCTGCTAATATAACAGGTTTAACTCATGGACTTGTGTGTGTGCAGTGCTGGTTTTTGGTTGGGTTTATTAGACATCGGACATAACAAGATATGTAATTGGTCATTTCATTGATTGTAAAGATATCACATTAATGATGTTTGGTTCATATTAATGATGTTTGGTTTAAGACCAATATAACGGTAACCAGTATTAATATTATTTTAATTACTTTATATATTTACAATGTGATATTTAGTTCTGTGATTATGTAAATACATGTGTATATATGTGAATAGCAATATTGGGAATAATGAACATATAATTGTGACATGGTTTATTCATTATGGGATATGTATATTCACTATGATTATTGTATTTACAGGCGTGTTGTTTTGTGATGTCACCAATGGGTTGGCCATTGGGGAATAAACGTTTGAAACCGCAATAACAGCGTTTCGTGATGATGTACACCGTAACAATGGCGCAGTTCGACTATGGGACCAAGGAGAAGAGTAATCGTCTGCACATGGGGGCTTAAGCTGCTAAGACTTTCAACTGACTGTGTGACAAAGTTTTGACAAAATGTTTACATAAATTAAACATAGGCTGTGCAGCAGCATACCCTCGGCTATTCAGCAGGCTATTCTGCAGGGTGGGGAGCGGGGGGGTTTGGGGTTGGGGGGTAGAAGGACAGGCCGCCTCCCAAAACAATTTGGAGAACAGTTAAAACTTGGGAACAGACAATAATTAAGGTTTTGAAAGACCATTAGCAATTTTAGAATTCAGATTGACTTGACAGCTTATAATATTTCAGCCACTAATCTCTGTTGGAACCAATTTTTATTTGTATCTATTTATCATTTGAGTTTTTTCTCTATCGACATTTTCTTTTGGCCTGTATGATTCAGACAATAAGTCAGTCATACCGTGTAGTGGTCTAACAAGAATAAGATGTTTAGAAATCCAGTTCCAGTTTGCCATGATTTTCACAACTGATATACATTGCATGTTTATTTTCATAAAAATATACTTAAAAAACTAATGATAATCATTATAGTATTGAGTGTATAGCCATTTTAGGGAAGAAAAATAAAGTAAAATAAAATGAAATTTGCAGAATAAAGTAGATTTTAACTAACAAAAGGCGATTTGGAAAATTATATTTCGAAAGCATTTTTCTTCATTAAAATATCTCCATAATTTCATGACTGCTGCTTTTGATGTGTTCTGTATATTAGCCAGCCACTCAACCACCAAGTGTGACTGACATAAGATTATATAACAATTACACAATGCAGACACATGGAGCAGCCAAGCCTGATATCCCCTGAAGTCTTTACCCCAGTGATCTTGGCTTCAGTCATTGAAAGAATTAGCAGGGAAGACAATGACCCTCTGACATAACATTACACAACAATCAAGACTTCTCCAGTGCTCCATTCAACAAAAGCCAGTCTGTCTGATTCATACACATTTAATTTTCATGCAAATAACTAAATAAAAGGGACTGACATTACTTTATCTTCTAAAATTTACATCACTGATGTTATATATTAGCCATGAAGTTATAATAATTGGGAGTTCAGGATTTAATGTCAACATTTTAAAATATTAACAAACAAATGCATCTGGGTCATTCCATGCCAAATCAGCCAGAATCAGAGACTTGCCTCAGGTCATCATCCCAAAAAAAATTGAAAAATATCTCAGATGTAGTGCTACCTAATCTAAGCACTTGACCTTAATTTGAAGTCTGTGCTGTCAAAAGTCATGGAGATATGACCATTAGAAATTTAGGGTGATTTTGTAACTTTTCGGGAAATGCATTTTCGTCTTATTTTGAAGCAGTGTATATAGTTACATTTTGCTACTACAGGTCTAATATTTCGGTTAGTAGGACAATTGCACCCATATTTTCAGTTTCTATAGTCATATTTGAAATATCTCTATTACCCAATTGCTGGCAGAGCCCCAAAAACGGCCGAAAACTCAAATTTCAAAACGGATGTCTATCTGAAAGTTCATAATTTTCAATGGAAAAATTTGCAATAACTCATGCAATGGCTGTGAATATTAGTTCATAGTGTGTCTAACTACAATAAGCATTAAATATAAATAATTTACCCATTACCATTCTGGCTTTTCACTCAGAAATGTTGGAAAATTGGGATTTTTTCTCATTTTTGTTTTTTTTAAAAAATTCATAGGACCAACATTCCAACTGAGTTGAGATATTTAAAGAGACATAATTTAGACACCTAATTGGAAAATTTCATAGATTTAACTGCAAAAATGACTGAATCATGCAGGTTGGAAATAATAGTATTTTTTTTTATATTTTTGGTATTTTCATCAGTTCAACTTTCTCAGAGCATTTAGACCCACAAAAAACACATTCTGGGTATTTAATGCATACAATATACAAATTTCATAGTCAAAAGTACAGCGGTGTTTTAGTCCTGTCCCTGAAACAGAAAAAAACAATTTTTCACATTTTTCAATGAATGTGAGAAAAGTATTAATGCCATGGGGACTAGACCTATACAGGGTGACCCAAAAAAAAGTTGACACTTGTGTAAATGAACTTTAGCAATGTACACTGCAGCTGAAAAGTACACAATCTTCATGAAATTACACACAGGGATGTACCTACATATTGACAAAGCACTGCTGAAGTCATGTTGTTCTAGTTGCAAAATTGACCTTACAGTGACCCTTAATATAACCTATATCCTTGAAATTGCTGTCCTTTGACGTTTTGGTCTGTTTCTTGTATAAAAATATTTTTAAAAGTCAGCTGATAGGTTGACTGTCTTAAAGGTAATGCCATCTATACTTGCCGTTGTGATTTAGTTATATCGCGGGTAGTCTAGCCTTGGAGGGAACAGATTACTTCTGATTGAAATTTACCAAAATTTTGACTGACAACTTTTGAGATCCTGTACATGGGTTTAAACTGGCCGGAAAGTCTATTTATGTTCACAACGTGGTCTGAGCACCTCTAGCTGTGATTTGATGTATTATTCATCCAGGTTGACTATATATTTTACCAGCTCCTTTATGTATAATGAAATATACGGCTCTCCGTCAACCACCAGCATAGTAATTGCCCAAATTCCATTTATACAATGTGCATGGTCCTGAAACAACATTTTTTGGTTTTTGTAGTATGTCAACTACATTTCCTGTCAATATCATGACAAAACTTGGATTAAAGCATCCTCAGTGATTATCTACACAAGGAGAGATTGGTGGCACACAATAAACAATCAAGTCTTCATATCTCCATTTCATGTGCCACAATTTCAGAGCTAGACATAAAGCAACTCATTCACAGGAACAAGGCATATGTTAGGCCTCCATATTTTATTATAACTTCAATATAAGACACTTTTTGACCTTAATTTTCAAATATTTCCTGCTAATGTGAAATAATCTCTCCTAGACATGGCATATTACCTTTTGTGACCATTTAACATTATTCTAAGGGTTTCTAATGTTACCAGGACCACATTTGCCAGTGTCAAGCTTCTTTACATACCAGTCAACAAATATAAAGCAGTTTTTTATATCTCCGACCACTCATATTGACATTTTTAAAAGCCTTATTTATGCATCCTCTTCAACTCGGCACAGCAAAAATTAGGGACAACTCGCACTTTGTTATAGCAGCAAGGCTATGTAGATATGCCTGTCGTTTTTGCCTCTCAAATGCAATGTGTTGATGATTACCAACAAAATGAGCCATAAATCAAAGTCCTGTGGCAAAATTTGATTATCTTATGACCACTCAAAGAAGTGTCAACTTTTTTTTGGGTCACCCTGTAAAAGGCTCAACTGGGATAAAAGATACCATATTTACCCAAAAGTGATAAATATACATGCTATAGTTTTGGCTTGAGACCAAATACACCAAAACATTTTTTTTCACATTTTTCAATAATCATGAAAAAAGTATTAATCTCATGTGGATTAAACCCTTAAAAGGCACAACTAGGATAAAAGATACAATAATGTCCCAAAAATAGAAAGTATACATCCCATAGTTTTGGTTTTACTCCCAATACACAAACGGGACGCCCGTTATCCGTACGCCCGCCCTCACGCCCGCCCGCCCGCCTGACCGCTGGACGGACAAATTTTCCCAAAATGACTACAATACCCGTTGGCAATGTACATGTATACATTGCCGAGGGTAAAAATTAATTGTGAAACAATAAGCAACTAACAATTTTCCATTTTGGATGTTGCTTACAAATTGAGTTTAATTTTACATTGACTTTGCCTGTTTTGTTGATTTACATGTTATGTTATATTGAATGTTACTTTAAGTTGGTTACATAACATACTTTGAGTTTCTACCATTACTACCTCGTACTAACAGGGGCGGACTGGCGCCATATCGGGCCCGTGGCAAAATAAGGTGAAGGGCCCCCATATCCCTATTTTCGGCATTTTCTAGTTATGCCAATGTGGGAGGGCCCTTCCCTACACCGGGCCCTTTCACATCGGGGCCCTAAGCTACAAGTTTGGTCGTATAAAACAATCACATTTTTGGTCAAAAATTTAACTTTTCAACTTTTTTCTTGATTTTAATTTTTTGGTATCTTGCATGGGCCCCCCAGAGTGGTTGGGCCCGTGGCAGCTGCCACTCTGCCACATAGGCCAGTCCGCCCCTGCGTACTCGTACTCGTAGATGTGGCAAGTACTCGTACTCGTACTCAAGTACATTTGCATGTACTCGTGCCCAACCCTACCAATGTTGCATAATATATTGTTGCATTGTGCTGCCACCTAGAATTGATTGTTTAGCAGTGCCACCTGTTGTTAATTGGTGCTGCCACCTTGTGTTATTTAACTTTGGTTTAAGTTTCTGTATAGAAATTTAACTTCATCATTTTTATTTGTTAGTATTTAGTTAATTTAGTTACTTATTTTCAACTTTGATTAACTTAGTAAATTAAGTTGGTTAATAATTTGAGTTTAAATACTTTAGTTCTCTTATTTTCAACTTAGTTAATTGATTAGAAGTTACGTTATTTCTCATTTAGGTTAGGGGGAACAGTGAATTTGGGGCACATTGGGACGCCCTTAATATAGCAGAATTTAGGTGTCCAAGGCAATTGAATGACCTGGGACAGCACACAACAGGTATTCAGGCCACAGGGAATAGAGGCATGGTGGATTACCATGCTCTGTGAACAAATCTGTCGCAAAGCACTGTGTGTTACTTACATAGATGTCCGCAACCAGGACAGTTTATGTTAAATGTTTAAAACTGTTTAAAGTTATGAACTATTGGCACTACAAGGTGTTAATGCACTGTATATTGTCTTACGCACTACTTATATGTGATATCTATTGCACGTGGAGTGTTAAAATGATTTTTTAATTGATGTCCCAATGTGCCCCGGCTGTTTTAGCCGGGGCACATTGGGACAGTCATTTTTACGACTCTCTGGCTGCAAAAGGGTAGGTGCAGTCTAGTTTATTATGCCTTGCATTTAAGCTCAATAGTATTGGTGATATTCATGCAAACTTCTGAGTTCTTCAGTGCTTTCAGCATTGAGCAAAATTAGTAGACGTTAAAAGCGTCTCAATGTGCCCCTGTTCCCCCTACTGAGATAACTTATACTATTAATTGGTTATTAAATTTTTTGGTTACTATACTTAGTTGTTTACTTTACTTATTTGGTTACCATATTTTAAAGTTGGTTATTCCAACAATTTAAGTTAGTTTAGATAAAATCACTTTTGTTATTTAAACATTTAACTTAGTTTGACTAAAGCCACTTATGTTATTAGTTTGGTTAAAGCCAATTTGGTGGTAAATTAATTTAGTTTACTTATTACAAATTTGAGTAAGTTTTTCTTAGATAACTTAGGGATGTCACATAGTTCATACAATCAGCACTGCGTTATTCCAAATTTACTCATTTCAAATTTAGTATTAGATTCAGTCCACTGTGTGTTTTGACTAAGCCAAAATGGCTGAGGCACTTAATGGCTAACAGAACAGCAACAAAAAGATTTCTTTGAGTTGTTAAAAGCTCAATATCAGCCAGGGGGTCCACCAGGTCAGGGTGAAGGTGAAAATCAGGTCAAAGATGATGACCGCAAATTACCAACATTGGTTAAATTTTCTAGGGGTAAGGCTAAGGGGGAAGCTAGTAATAAGAAATGGAAATTTGAGGTTCAAGAGCTGGTCAGTTGTAACTGCCCCGAAGTCAAGATTCGTCGTACCATTCAGAAATCTTCATTCGGCACTGCAGCAGTTAATGGCATTGGCTAAGGAAACATCAGTCAAGGACATCCTGGAAAAATTCAACAAACTTTTTCTGCCAACAGAAAATGTTGAGAAGGTCTACGGAAATTTCTGTGGTGCCACCCAGGACACCAATGAATCCATATCTGAGTGCTATGTGAGGCTTGAGACCATGTTAAAAGTTCCATCACTTGAGCTTGCTGCTGAGCAAAAAGAGAAGAAGCTGAGATCCCGCTTCTAAAGGGTCTACGCTCCGAGACTCTGAAAAATGGATTTCGCCATACATTTGACAACAATGCCACTTCAGTTCAATTGCTGGATGCAGCCAGGACAGTCTCCGAAGAAGTTGGTGCCACAGCTCAAATCCATGCTCAGACAATAAATGAGCAAATGTCAAAATTAAATGAGTCCATGGCTAAATTAGTCAACCAAATTTCCTCTCTAGAGAGCAGAGTAAGTGCAACTGAATTGTCCAAAAAAGGTCAAAGTTCTTCAAAGTCAACCAATTATGCAAACAATGCATCTGCTTCACATACTCCACGAAATTTCATGGAAGATGCCACAAATGCCACAGGTATGGGCATAAGTCAGTCAAGCCAAAAGATCTACTGTCTGCATGAGTGGGCTGCGTGCAGACAGTGACTCCTGCAGGAGCCCCATCAATTTGCTGGAACTTCTTGTGGGTCTGGCTTATGAGACTCCAGTGAAGATTAACGGAAGATCTTCCATGTCTCTACTGGACACAGGCTCACAGGTGTCAACAGTGAGTGAAGAATTCTTCAACAAGAATCTGGAGGGAGTCGCATTGAAGCGGCTGAATAATTTTCTTACTGTAGTAGTAGCTGGAGGGTCACAGTTATCTTATTTAGGTTTTGTGGAGGTAGAATTGAATTTGCCAGGAAATTTTTTTAATTCTGAGGAGAATTCTATTTCTGCTTTGTTGTTAGTTGTTCCTACAACTTCGTACAACTCTGCAATTCCTGATCTTTTAGGGACAAGTGTTATTTGTCTCAAATGATGGCAAGGTGCCAGGTGTTTGGAGTGATGTTTTTGAAATTTGTCAATGTCAATTACAATTGCAGAGGAAATGTGAAGGGATACCTGTTTTTTCTAAAGAGGTTGTTGAAATTCCTGCTCATCAGGACGTTTTTGTTAATGTGGAGGCACAGTTGGCTTTGTCAGTTACTGGTGGGAAATCTGTTTGTTTAGGTTCTCACGGAAACATGTTTTTGCCGTCTGGGTTGCTCACTACTCCCATGAGGATAAATGACAGTAACATTAAACCCGACTTTCAAGTTGAGATTAAAAACATTTCGGATAAAAATGTGAAAATTCCAGCTTGTACAGAAGTCTGCCGTGCCTACCATGTTAACCAAGTTACGTCTCAGTCACAATCTAAGAGTGTTTCTTCTAATTCTCTTGATTCAAAATTGTTTTTTGGATTTGTTTAAAAAGGATCATCTTGATTCTGATCTTCAGAAAAGAATGTCTGATTTATTGTTGACTTGGCAACATGTCTTTTCGGTTAGTGATAGTGACCTAGGACTTGTCAAGGAATTTACTCATTCCATTGAGCTGCTAGATGAGTCTCCATTCAAGTGCAGGAGAACGCACATTCCGCATCATATGGTAGAGGAAGTTAGGGATCATTTGATGAATATGCAGAGGAGTGGTGTGATTCAACCTAGTCATAGCCAGTATGCATCCCCCTTGGTATTAGTCCGTAAATCTGATAATTTGCTCAGGTTTTGCGTAGATTTCCGGATGTTGAATAAGAGGACTAAGAAGGACCTTTATTCTGTTCCGTCAGTTGATTCTACTCTAGATAGGTTAGCGGGTGTGAAATACTTCACTAGTTTGGATCTTGAAACTGGTTATTGGCAGTTAGGTTTAAATCCTGCGGATAGCCATAAAACCGCTCTTACGGCGGGTAGCTT
Organism: Platynereis dumerilii; assembly: GCA_026936325.1. Taxonomy (NCBI): domain Eukaryota; kingdom Metazoa; phylum Annelida; class Polychaeta; order Phyllodocida; family Nereididae; genus Platynereis; species Platynereis dumerilii. Next base: position 628,888 of record JAPTHN010000004.1, read on the forward strand.
AGGCTTCTGAGAATATCTAAAAATGCCTATGGGCCTATCTGGAGCTTGTCCGAGTTTCCAGCGGATGATGGAAAGTGTAATGGGACCTTTGAATCGTGAAGCATGTCTACTCTACCTAGATGATATTATTATTTTCTCTGACACCATTTAAAGTCATATGGATAAGTTGTCTACGTTTTTTGCTCGGATTTCAGAGTATAGCTTGAAATTAAAACCTAGCAACTAAGCAAGTGTGAATTTTTCAAGGAAAAATTGAAGTATTTGGGTTTAATAGTGTCATAGAAAGGAGTAGAGCTGGCCCATGACAAAATTGGACATTTGAGTCTGGATAGGGCATAGAGTTGCTAAGAGACAGATTTTACTGGCCTCGGATGCAGTCGATCATAGAGAAATGGTTAAAGTTGTGTGATCGCTGTCTAAGTCTGGTATGAATTTGGATAGGACGCCATTGCATCCTATAGTGTCCAGCCAACCTATGGAAATTGTGTGTATGGGTTATCTTGGGTTAGAAACTTCAGTCGGGGGGGGGGGTGCAACTCAATTTTGGTCCTTACTGACCAGTATTTTTTTTTTAAAGAAAACTTACATAATGATATATTATTTATTATTATTTTTAGTTAATGGGCCTACATATTGGGCCTACATATACATATGTGTCCCTCATTTGGTGTTCAAGTATGTACAATACTTTTCTGTGGGTTGCCAACATGGCCAATGTGGGCAGAAAAAACTCACAGTTGTCTAGTGAACTAGGCTTAATCAAAATCTTACTTGGAGTAAAAAAAAAAAAACAAAATCAATTAGCAGTCCAAAACGTAGTATGTGGAGCTGTCCAGTAGGCCATAGGCCTATAGTTTAGAATTTGATCATATATTTAGGCCTATAAATAGTTTATTAAACTAGAATCGCAAGCGATGATAATATGACCGCGGGCGCTACTGGACGCCTTTTGCTGATCAAGTGCAATCAAGTGTGACTCTGTCGATCCATAAAAGATGAATAACAATTTGTGTTTTGAGTGCAGCTTGTTTGGACCTGGCTTAAAAAAACTCAGTCGTATAATAATAATAATAAATAGATATATATTCGTTGTTGTCCATGGCGCAGTGGGGCCTCTATTTGACGGGGGGTTTATTCGAGGGGCGTATATGTGTACATCCATTGTGCATGCCTGTGTACGGCCATCGTCAAGTGTACGCCCATCTGTAGCTTGTCTGGCATGCCCATCTGTGTGTGCACGCCAATTTGTGTGTACACACCCATCTGTGTACGCACCCATTTGCGTGGGCATGTCCACCTGAATGCCTATCTGTGTGGGCACGCCCACTTGTACACCCATCTATTTGTACGCCCACCTGTAGGCCTATGCCCATCTCTCGAGTGTATGCCCATCTGTGTTGGAACCCTCATCGGTGAGTGCATGCCTTCTTAGTGTGCACGCCCCCCTTTACACCTAGCTGGGAGTACGACCATCTGTGTGTGTATGCCAATTTGTGTGTGCACAGCCACCTTCGTGTGCACACCCATTGATATGGCCATCTGTGTGCGCATGCCCATATGTACAGCCATCTGCATGTATACGCCCATATCAGCACGCCCGTCAGTGTGTGTAAGCCCATCTGTGCGTGCACGCCCATCTGTGTGTGCATGCCCGTTTGTATGTGCATGGCCATCTGTATGCCCATCCCAGTGTGGATGCCCATGTGTGTGTGGACGCCCATGTGTGTCTGCAGGGACACCTGTGTGTACACACACATCTGTCAGTGCAGGCCCACCTGTACGCCTAGCTGTGTTGGTATGCCCACCTGTACACTCATCTGTGTGTACGCCCATGTGTATGCCCATCTGGGTGTGTATGCCCATCGGTCAGTGTATGCCCATGGGTGTGTGTACGCCCATGGGTGTGTGTGCACCCATGGGTGTGTGTACTCCCATGGGTGAGTGAACGCCGATGGGTGTGTGTGGACCCATGGGTGTGTAAAACCATTGGTACAGTATATATACACCTTTTGATATATATATATGAACACCCTTTGGTATAGACTCGCCCATGTCAGTAAACTGTCATGAAAAGTAAGCCAACCGACCTGCCGCCTGACCTGTAATGTAATGTAGTGCTTTAATGCAGTGCTGTAATGCAGCGCTGTAATGCAGTGCTGTAATATAGTGCTGTAATACAGTGCTGTAATGCAGTTATGTAGTGCAGTGCTTTAATGCAGAATACAGAAAGCAGTCCAATAACACGTTGCTGTAATGCAGCGCAATGATTCATTGTTGTAATTCTGTTGTAAAGTAATGCAGTGAGGCAGTGATGTAATGCAGTACAATAATGCAGTGTAATGCAGTGCTGTAATGCAGTGCTGTAATACAGTGATGCAAAGCATGCAGTAATGCAGTGCAGTTATGCAGTGTTGTAAGCAGTGCTTTGATGTGGTATGTAATGCAGTGCAGTTATGCAGTGCAAAAAAGCACTGTTAAAATACAGTGCAGTAATGAAGTGTTGTACTGCAGTGCTGTAATGCATTGCAGTAATGAGGTTCTGTGATGCAGTGCAGTAACACAGAGCTGCAATGCAGACTGCAGTGTTGTAATGCAAGGCAGTGATGCAGTGCAGTTATGTGTCCGCGGGGGCATGGCCCCGTGTCTGCGGGGGCATGTCCCCGTATCCGCGGGGGCAAGTCCCTGTGTCCGCAGGGGCATGTTCCCGGGGGCATGTCCCCATGTCCCCGGGGCATGTCCTCAGGGCTATGTCCCCATGTCCCTGGGTGCATGTCCCCGGGGCATGTCCCTATGTCCCCGGGGCATGTCCCCATGTCCCCGGGGATATGTCCCCATGACCCCGGGGGGTATGTCCCCGGGGGTATGTCCCCATGTCCCCGGGGTATGTCCCCATGGCCCTAGGGGTATGTCCCAATGTCCCCGGGGGTACGTCCCCATGGCCCTAGGGGTATGTCCCCATGTCTACGGGGGCATGTCCCCATGTCCCTGGGGGGCATGTCCCCATGTTGTCGGGGGCATGTCCCCATGTCCCCAGGGGCATGTCCCCATGTCCCCAGGGGCATGTCCCCATGTCCCCTGGGGCATGTCCCCATGTCCCCGGGGGCATGTCCCCATGTCCCCGGGGGCATGTCCCCATGTCCCCATGTCCCCGGGGGCATGTCCCCATGTCCCCGGGGGCATGTCCCCATGTCCCCATGTCCCCGGGGGCATGTCCCCATGTCCCCATGTCCCCGGGGGCATGTCCCCATGTCCCCATGTCCCCGGGGGCATGTCCCCATGTCCCCGGGGGCATGTCCCCATGTCCCCATGTCCCCGGGGGCATGTCCCCATGTCCCTGGGGGCATGTCCCCATGTCCCTGGGGGCATGTCCCCATGTCCCTGGGGGCATGTCCCCATGTCCCCGGGGGCATGTCCCCGGCGGCATGTCCCCATGTCCGCGGGGGCATGTCCCGGGGGCATGTCCCCATGTCCGCGGGGTTATGTCCCCATGTCCCCATGTCCCCAAGGGGTTTAGTAGATATTTAATGGTTGCCCCCTCATTCTTAGTAATAATGGTCGCCCACTCTTTAGTATATATTAAATGGTCGCCCCCTTATCCTATCTATCTATCTATCTATCTATCTATCTATCTATCTATATCTATCATCATTGCTTAGTAGATATTAAATGGTTGCCCCCTTGGTTCATACATTCTTAGTAATAATGGTCGCCCCCTCCTTAGTAGATATTAAATGGTCGCCCCTTATCCTATCTATCTGTCTATGTATCTATCTATGTATATCTATCATCATTGCTTAGTAGATATTAAATGGTTGCCCCCTTGGTTCATTCATGCATGTACTTTTGTTATCTTAGCACCTTAGTAGATATTAAATGGTTGCCCCCTTATTCTTAGGAGATATTAAATGGTCGCCCCCTTATCCTTAGTAGATACCTTATCTATCTATCTATCTATCTATCTATCTATCTATCTATCTATCTATCCAGAAAGGCAGAAGTTTCAACTTTCAGAAGTGACTAACGTCGCCATGACGTCACTTCTGATGACGTCACGATCGATAAAAACACAAGAGGGCACTTTCGCGGGCATTAACGGCCATTAACACCCGCGAACTGGGCGTTAATGGCCAGACTCTTATATACTCCTGTCTTAGGCAACTTTTCAATGATAACTTTGTACTTAATAAAATTTGATAATGAAATATTGCAGCACCTTCTATAAGTCCAAAGTGAGACATCATGAAGAAGTATATATTTCACATGTATTGAAATTGTGATGATGTGAACTCCATCTAATACAGTTAAAAGCAGCACTTGTATCATTTAGTAAACATAATGGTTTGATACCACAGGTAACACTATGTGGTTTCATTGTTGTCAATTATTCAAAATATTTTGTTCTTAATGTTTAATATGAATATTCATAAGACAGTGTTACTTTTTGGTATACATAGACTTTACATTGTCTTGTCTTGTCTTTTTTTAAGGAGGTACCAGATCATTGGTTATCATGTTTCTTGATAGCCCTCAGACCTTGGGGGGGCTTCCCATAAATGAGTTAACACTTTTTTAAAAGGTAAAAATGCCCTTATCGCTACAACTTTTGTAATTAAATAATATATGTTAATAAAATTCTATTGTCTGTCTGTCATCAATTGACCTGATATTTTAATAGAATATGCTAAAACTGGATCTCTAACCTGATCCATAACGGTTAGTGTAATAATCTTCTATTTGACACTCACCGAATATTTTGCAGGCCGCATGCTGCATCCTTCACACTAGCTTGTCTTTCCAGGAAATCTTTCATCATATTCTCAATCTTCCTTGCTGCCTTCTGATTATCTGGTACATCATAGAATATCTCTAGTTCCTGCCACCAGAGGATGTAAGCGAAGGGAGTTACTTGGTATTTGTCTTTGATGTTAACAGTCTTCTCAGTGATCATTTGAGACATGAGGTTCCAGACACTGTCAGTTCCTGCAACAAAGCCTGGCATTCTTTTCCACAAACCATCAATCAGCAGTTTATCCATGAGGTTGTGAAGTGGAGTTCTTCCTTCTCCATCAACATGATCACAAAGGGCAGGATTCACCTGGATCTTTTCAAGACAATTTTTAACTATGAGTTCCTTAACTGTTGAGCTGGGATGACTGGAAACATCTCCAAGAATGTTTGTTGGGACAGACTTGATCACTTCATTTACTATGCATTCTTCTCTAGACACTTCCAATTTCTTGAATACTTCTCCCAGAAAAGTGGTAAATGAGGGCGCTGATTCATCATTCAGATGAGGACCAAACCGTTTTAGAAAAATAGCGTAAGGAGTCTGTTGGTGTTTGTCTTTGATGTTTACATTCTTCTCAGTAATCAGCTGAGACATGAGATTCCAGAGACTGTCACTTCCTGCAACAAACTCTGGAATTTCTGTCCATAAATCATCATTCACAAGATTTTCCATGAGGTTGTGAATTGGAGTTCTTCCTTCACCGTCAACATGATCACAAGAAGCAGGATTTATCTCAATCATTTCCAGACAGATCATGACAACAAGATCCGCGATGGAAGAGAAACGACTAGAGTGTCCATAAGGGTGAAGTGAGTGAGCCTTGACGAAATCATTCAAGATATTATTCTGAATTTCTTTTCCCTTTGTAACGTATTTTGATACCTCTTTCAGGAAAGTTATAACTGACTTGATGGTTGCTTTTGTTGTATCAATGAGATCAAGATCAAAATCAAGGTGTTTAAGAAATGAAGTAAAAGCAACTGCCCCATCAATAGGCAGGAAAGGGTCGGCTCCTTCTCTGACTAGAAATATCACAATATCCATAGCATGACTATTCGTCACCCAAATATAATGATGAATAAACTTGGCCAAAAACCTGCAAAAAAGACCATAATTATGATGAACTGTGAGATGATATCTAAATGCATGACGTGTCCATCATCAATTCATCATTGTCTCATAAATCCTAATGAAATTGTAATAGTTGTGTATTTACTTCATTTCATCTCACAATATGATAGAAATAATAGACATATCATACTCAATAAAAGGACAATTTACAATAGGAATAACATTTATGTAAAGTTTCATAACAAATAATATTAGTGACAGTGTAAAATGCAGTTGTAAGGAAATGCACTAAAATAAGTTATTATATAAATTTAATGAAATAACAGTTTCCTTAATGAATCAACATGACATCAACTGCGGAACTTTTTAAAGGTTAATCATAAAAATGAAATGACTGAAAATATCAATAATTCTTAAACTGTATTGAAATAACTTGCATATTTGATTGTTTTGCTTTGAGCTGTATTGAAAAATGCAGATCTTAATTCATATTTGGATAACCATATATATTTACCTTGATCCAAAACTATCATCCAAATGAAGGAATATCTGAAAAGTGAAATTGAAGTTTTATTTTTGCGTAATATAGTCTGCTTGGTCATATGTACCATAAAGCACTTTTTGTCTTATTGGTGGTACATTTATATGGATTCAGAGTACTTGATAAAAAGTCATCTATTATCCATATTTGTGACAATATCATAGTGCTGGGCCCCAGCAAGTAAGTTACACACAGCCTGTTGGTCAAATCGCCCAATCTCATGAAATGCTTTACCATTCCATAGCCATGCAGTATATACACAGGCTACAGCGTCATAGAATAGCCATCAGAAGAAACAATACATCATTAATGTTGGCAATTATTTAGGTATATTTGAATATATTTGTTCTTTGTATAATAAATAAATAAATGTGTAGCACCATATCATTGATAACATTGAATGGGCACTTGTGTAAAGTATGTAAGTCTTTCTTGCGTCAACCAAAATCTTAGATTTGAATTAAGAATGTACTCAGTGGCAAGGACATATTGTTCAACATGACATCATTTGCAATTCCTTAACACACGGGTGCTGGGCACATGTCTTTAGCAAATTACCAGTACGTGATAGTCTGTTGGCTGCTGTACTATAGTGGAAGAAGAATTATTGCTGCTCGGAATTGGCTATCAATCATTTTCAAGTAATATATTACTTGAACTTGGTGAGAGTCACAATGAGCGCTAAATACAGAATAGCTGGTGACAGCAAATCTATCACTGCTTCTGAGGGCATGGGTTTCTGCTGCAACTGCTCTGCTGTTCCCATGGTGCAAAAGGTAACTGTAGGTGAGTAAACATTTACTCAAGCTGGTTTAAAAGGCTACAACTTAGTTTGGTAAACATTTACCCTAATGTCTCAAGTCAACATTTACTAGATTGGTTGAACCTCAGCATAAACCTTTTACTAAATTTGTGGGAAAACATTTACCTCAATCGGTTGCTACTCAGCTGCGACCATTTGTAGTAAATGTTCAACCCAAAAAGTTGCAGGTGTTTACAGTGGCGTAGCTATTGGGGGGGGCCTGGGGGGGCCAAGGACCCATAAATGGATTAGCGGCTCCCCCACTGGCCCCCCCCCTTTTCAGATTTGAGAAATTTGAAAAATAATTGGAGCAGTGCACGTCCGTCTTCGTGACCTGCGCTGGCTCACTTAAGGTTTGAGGTTTGAGGTTTTTGTATCGATGTCTTAACCTATAAAAAAACTTATATTCCAGGAGCGACGGGCTGCAAAGCCGCCCGTCGCGTCAGCGAACTTAGCTTAACAACAGCTCATAATAAATTTTGAATCTGTCAGTGGAGTGAGAATGAAGGACAGCCTGTACCTGCCATGGAGTTGGTCCCTGATTAAACAGTTAGTTTCGGTAAAAGTAAACATCCCTGAATTTCTCTTGCAATACTGCAGTAGTGTCTGAAAAATTCCATTTGGTTCTTAACTATCCTATTCTGTTTTGAAAACTTCATTTCTATGCTCATTTATGTCGTCTGCATGAAAAAAGCTTATTTTGCTGACAGGTGTCGCCACCGGTGTAGCATCATGCTTGCAGTGCCACACCCAGGGATAATGACTGAACTGTCAGCAGCCTGCTTCTGAGCAGTGTGAAGTTTATTTGAGGTGTGAAGTTTAAGCTGATTGCTATTACTGTACTTAAATAGCATAAATTAATTTAGGCCCAACTGATTGTGTTCTTGTTTATCATTATTATACCTCGACCATGAAAGCAGAGCTGTCATTGGCTGAGAGCTGGTCACATGTCAGTCGTTTTAGTATATTGACCAGGACTATTGCCCTCCAAAATTTTTTTCCAAAAAATGTAATTTTTTTTCCAAAAAAATATTTTCGAAAAATTTTTTTCCCCAAAAATTTTTTTTTCCAAATTTTTTTTGTCCCAATTTTTTTCAACATTTTTTTTTCCACAATTTTTTTTTTCCACAATTTTTTTTTCCAAAATTTGTTTTTTCTAAAATCTTTTTTCCCTAAATGTTTTTTTTCAACATTTTTCTTTCAAAATTTTCCATACATTTGCAATAGTGCAGGAAAATAATAAAATTAGGGCATTAGTAAAGACCAAAAAACACTCATCAAGTACTAGTAATAATAGTGCAATGTAGGCTATGTGTCTGCTTATCTACTCTCCTGTGTGAAAGGAAAACTATTTCCCTCGGCCTTCGGCCTCGTGAAATAGTTTTCACTTACACACCCTCGAGGGAAATAGATTTGACTAATGCCCTCGAAATCAGTCAATATTTGTATACTATAATATGGTTTCAAAATAAGAACAGTTAATTTGAGCTCTGCGAATCTATGGCATTGCCATCTACATATTATATAAGTATTCTTAACAGTTCATCGATTCTACAAGATAAGGAATTTCTCTGGCGATATTTTGATTGTGTACATCATTTTCAATGCAAAACTTGGCCTAAAAATCTTAATAAACATCCGATTTTCAAAATTTAAAAACCTGCATATATCAAGTAAACTCCTCCGAATTCATTTCACTTATTCATTTTGCTCTATTTGCAATATTAACTTCGCAAAAACCTCTTCGGCGCATGACGCTGCAATGATGCAAAGTTCCAGTGAACACAGCTAACCAGTGGCAGATTCATGATTTTTTTTTGGGGGGGGGGTATTTTTCAGGTCTGACATCACACACTATTAGTACTGTAAAACATGTAGTCATGTACACTATACATGTAGCAATTAATAAACTAATATCCAAACAGGTAGTTTTACATAACAGATTTTTTTTTTGATTTTTTTTTTTACACATCCTTGGCTATGTAAAATTTTATGTAACAAGGAGAGGGGCTTTGGAGTTTTTCTAAGGGTATTTATTTCATAGAAATGCCTACTTTAAGACATTAAAACCTTTTATTACATGCCACATACCCTCAGGTTAATGATAAGATCGATACAGTACCCTTTTTTAAGGGTACTTTTCTTGTTTATTGGGAAATAACGTCCAGCAATGCTGTTTGTATGTTATGCCCATAACAATCATATTAATATAAAAACAAATAAGAGAAAGAAGAGGGACAAATAAGAGAAAGAAGAGTGACAAATAAGAGAAAGAAGAGTGACAAATAAGAGAAAGAAGAGGGACAAATAAGAGAAAGAAGAGGGACAAATAAGAGAAAGAAGAGTGACAAATAAGAGAAAGAAGAGGGACAAATAAGAGAAAGAAGAGTGACAAATAAGAGAAAGAAGAGTGACAAATAAGAGAAAGAAGAGTGACAAATAAGAGAAAGAAGAGTGACAAATAAGAGAAAGAAGAGGGACAAATAAGAGAAAGAAGAGGGACAAATAAGAGAAAGAAGAGTGACAAATAAGAGAAAGAAGAGGGACAAATAAGAGAAAGAAGAGGAACAAATAAGAGAAAGAAGAGGGACAAATAAGAGAAAGAAGAGTGACAAATAAGAGAAAGAAGAGGGACAAATAAGAGAAAGAAGAGTGACAAATAAGAGAAAGAAGAGTGACAAATAAGAGAAAGAAGAGTGACAAATAAGAGAAAGAAGAGTGACAAATAAGAGAAAGAAGAGGGACAAATAAGAGAAAGAAGAGGGACAAATAAGAGAAAGAAGAGTGACAAATAAGAGAAAGAAGAGGGACAAATAAGAGAAAGAAGAGGAACAAATAAGAGAAAGAAGAGGGACAAATAAGAGAAAGAAGAGTGACAAATAAGAGAAAGAAGAGTGACAAATAAGAGAAAGAAGAGGGACAAATAAGAGAAAGAAGAGTGACAAATAAGAGAAAGAAGAGTGACTAATAAGAGAAAGAAGAGTGACAAATAAGAGAAAGAAGAGTGACAAATAAAAAAGGAGGAATAAATAAGTATAGCAAATGACAAATAAATATAAGTAGTTAAATAAATGACAAATTGAAATAATTTAAGTAGTTAGTTGGTTTAATAAATAAGAACATAAAAACAAGAGTAACGTGAAAAGTAAAAACATAGGATAAAAAGAGAAATAAATAAATAAGAGTTAAAATTGAGCAGTATGAGATAAAACATATTTGACACAGTGTTATTTTTAAGTATTTGGAGGTTAGTTAGCCGGCGAATATCCTCAGGTAAGGAGTTCAACTCTTTAACACTCTTTGTGGCCTCTGGGGATGTAAAGTTTGTTTGACATTGCGTGACTTGTATTATAGTCATGCTAATTTTTTATTAATGTAGGCCATTTGTTAAATAATCTGGTGCTTGTGAGTGAACAATTTTCCACATGAGGACCATTCGGAGGTAGGGGAGACTGGGGCTGGTTGTCACAGAGGCAGGTTGTCACACTTTTTATGGCATTAAACTATGGAGTCACACAGTTCAACCAATCATTGTTTTTTGCTTTTATAACCCACTGGAGTCTTTTTGAAAAACCTTGACCCCTGGAAGGGAGTCTGGTAGGCAAAAGGACTGTTAAAAATTTCCTGTCACAAAAAGTAATTTTTTACCTTTAACTTGCATGCAATGCTGGTCTTTATCAAATAGTTGTTGAAAAAGGTACAGTTAATACACTTACCATATAAACATTTCTTTAAATCATCATTAGAACAAATAGTGAAAATTTTGATAACAACAGCCTTGGTCACCCGTTTTTGGAATTTTCATCAGTCGGGGCAGGTTGTCACAAAAAGGCGGGGCAGGTTGTCACACTTTTTGGAGCTGGTTGTTACCTATTAGGACCAGGCTTTTAAACCAAAAAAACTAACACAAATATAAATTTGTGCTTTATACATGCTATTGATGACTGAAGATGTATTCAGATATTGCATTGTGTTTAAATAAATCGATTTCAAATTTATATGTAAAATTTTCCAAAAAAATTGTAAAAATCCTACTCCGTATCAGAATGCTTTCCTACTGATTGGTAAGCCTTCATTTGCAGCACTCTTGTACACAGTAGCATGTTTGTTAAGGTCTTCACTTGGCAAGTAAAGGATTCCTCATATGTCCAAAATTACTTTTCTTGGTCAAGATTTGCCCTACAGAGTTCCACTTCCTGCATTCGAGCTCATAACCAAAAGTGTGACAACCTGCCCCGAGAGTGTGACAACCTGCCCCGAAAGTGTGACAACCTGCCCCGAATTCTGAATTTTAAAAAATGTCCAATATCACATCAAGATTTCGATTAATATAGGTATATATTCACCAGATAGGTTTAAGTCCCTCCCCTTTTGCCATTCATATAGAATGGCAGTGCTCCTGCATGCTTTTTACAGAAATAGTAACATGTTTAAGTTTTACACACTGTGACAACCTGCCCCTGTGACAACCAGCCCCGGTCTCCCCTATAACATCCTCTGCTTGATGCTCTTCCACTTGAGACTTTTTAACATATCCTCGATATGTGATCGAGGTAGTGCCTTTAAGATGGACCTCATGGCTCTATTTTGGAGACGTTGGAATCTAATGATGTGTTTATTAGGAAAAAACATTGCTCCAGACAGAGGAGCAGTAATCCGTTTATTCTCACCAGAATGACACTTGCCCTGTAAAAAGTTCTAAGGCATTTGGAATTCTTTTATATTTTCTTTTAAAATATAGATCGGGCAATAGGCAAATCTGCATCCAAACTTTTTAGGGAGGCCTGGCGACATTTGCCCTAATTTTCAAAATCAAGATTTAATACTATTTCAATAGAAATCTTGTGGAAACCATTGGTTTTTAATTATGTTTACTTAATAATATTCCTGAATTGTTTTCCTTTTTGCCACAAATTGTAGTATTTCCCAATTCTTCCCCTCCCCCTTCTGGTTTGCCTATGTATCTGCACAGTTCCATGCAACATCAAAAATCTTGTGATTTGAAGCAATCTTTCCCTTGCCATTGAGGCGCCTTTGACAGGACTGATTAACCAGAGTGATTTGTACATACTGCTCAAATGTTCATTTATTGCATGGAATTTCCCTATATTTTTGGAATTTGTGTCATTTTCAGCAGTCACTATTAGCTTTTAGGCCTATATGAGACCATTCAAGTCTGAGTTAAACTTGTATCATGGCAATTATTGTAACATATCACATTATTGTACGCAGTGCTATGTACCCTTGATGAGGTTTTCTTCTTTATGTACCAGCATGGTCATTGATGTTTACCCAGATTGGGGCCATGTTCTTTAAAAAGTAAGTTCTTCTCAACCCCAATATGATCCTGAATCAGTCAGTACTATTTTCGCAACGAACCGTTTTCTCATTCCGTGTGCATAATAAATTGAACGGCTGAAATCAACATTCTGCACTCTGTCCAACTGGTTTTATGGAAAGTCATTTCTCTCTAAAAAAAGTAATTGTGAAAGAATATTTGGTGGTTTTTTGTCATATATCTAAATTAAATAGTGAATGCAGTAAGTCTTCGCCACAAGAAAAGTTTGTCAATGTTCGTATGTCATTTGTATGGCGGGCTTCTGTCGCGGCATTAATTTTAACCCTTGTATTGCACCAAAAATGCCGCTAACGGTGGGCCTCCCCTGGTTCAGACTCTGGCCCCCCTTTGGCCCCCCACTCCTGAATTTCTAGCTACGCCACTGGGTGTGTAGCAACAGATTTGCAACTTTTTGGGTTGAACATTTACTAAAAAAGGTCGAAGTTGAGTAGCGCCCAGGTTGAGCAAACATATTCCAAAAAATGTGTATAAAATTCCCTCACAACAGATGTAAAGTAATACAGTTATGCAAGGAATTTTGCAGATAGCCATGAATGCATCTTTTTGGGGTTCAAGCATTATATGACAGACGATGAGAAAATGTTATTTCTCAACCCTCTTCTTTCAGTTGCTCAATCATCTTAAGAAATGAATGATGGCTTGAATTTAGAAGCGGTATAGGTAATATATTTTAAGATATTACACTGAACCACGAAGTCTGGTTCATAAGAAAGCTTCTATGGTCTAAAATGGCTTGCTTCAAATCTTGTTAACAACCTACCTCTGCTTACCGGCCTGTAAATCAAAAACTATGTGTCAGTGGAAGCTATTATTTTGGTAATCATCATGCACATAAGAATGAGGTAGGAGTTTAAATGCTAACTGAGTTCAATTTCCTTGGCCACTTCGCAGCATGTCTATCACCAGATGGCTTCCTGTCAGTATCTAAATTTGGCAGTCAAGTATTGTCATGCAGTGGAATCAGACACTAGACCTCAAATAACAAGCCAAGCATGCAAGGTACATGACTTTGCAGTGTGAAATAAAATCTTAACACCGATGTGCATCATAACGTTATGGAATCTTTAATCAAGATTTTAGGGCAAGACAGGAATTGGAGGCATAATTATAGAGTAACTTGATTACACACATTTAAGAACAGCAGAAGAAGGTGGAATGTTCTCTTGAGGCCTCCATTTCCTGTCAATTCTGATATCAGCTTATTAAAAGAGTGGTCAATCAGAGACTTGATTCATGACAAGTAGGCCTATAATGTGGTTTCCTAGTTGCAGACCGGTTTATAAATTCCACAGAATGCTGTTCTGCTACCCAAAATGATGTTTTTGAAGGTGGTGCACAAGGCTAGCTCAAGAAAATCATGTTTCTGCTACAGGGAAGTTTTCTATGTGCATCATTTGGATACCAGGACAATAATTGACTGTAGTTTCAGGAAGATCTGAAAGGTTGAGCTCCTTAAAATTTGCCTGACTTGACATGAAATGACTTGCTGAGGAAAACTATTAGATTACTGTATACTTCCTGATACAATATTATGTAATACCTTGATTTTTGCAATACTTTCTTCAGCATATGCCTTCTTCCCTATGCTGATCCAGCGAAACTCCCGCCATATGACATCAAAAAGGTCTTCCTTGCTTGATAGAGTGCTTCTTCGATAACTTGAATATAATTCCTGAAAATAAAAATAAATTTTCTGAAAAATCTTGTTCCATATTGTTAAGGTATACTTCACACCGCAGCATTTTCAAGGACTGGAAGACCGTTAAAACCATATTCTTAGCGCCATGATGTGCATTGCACAACATATAAAGACAGACAGACAATATTATTTTACTTGACGTAACGAAATACTGAAGAAACAAACAGATATTTCAAAATTTTTAAAATAATTGTTAAAAAAAGACTAATTGGGTCATATAGTTACATAATCTTAATACATCCTTGGGAGATATGTAGACTATGATTTGAATGGCATGCCGCTTTTTGCTTAGTGTGCTAATTGTTTTCAAAGATAGAAGGCAAAAATGGCTATTTTAGCTAATATCTCACAAATTATTGGTTTCACTACATCCAAATGAATAGACAGTTGATACAACAATTTATAAATCATTCTGCACACCGTGGTACCAATTTCACATCTGTATATTGCTTAGTTATAGTATGAATGCCAAATATACCCTAGTTTAGTAGAAAAATCGAGGTCAAGGTCAAGCAGCTTTCTTAAGAAATAAAACCTACCTTGACCAAACTTGCGAATGACTCATCCTGATACAAGTCTTTCGTTTTACCAACAAGCTTCTCAAAGATGGAAGTTCTTTCTATAGGGTAAGTAACTTCTCCTTCCTGCAAGATCTCAGTAGCCTTCTTCAAGTGTGTAGCCTTTTTTGTGTCGGACCATTTCAATTTTTGGATCTCTTCCTCTATTCTTCTGTACCTGTATGTATTACATTTCAAAATCATTCAAAATGTCAATTGAATCTAAATGGTTAACCTTATGCACATGAAAAGACTCCCAAAATAAACAAAGAAAGAAGATTACTCACCTAGTTACGCCTGGATGCTCCTCTGCTATTCCTGTGGGTTCCATCGCGATGACAGATCAAGGCGTTTTTCTGCAATACAAAAATTGCAAGACATCAATGACTAGAGCAAAAAATCAGAGTGCATGATAGCTCGACCACCCCGCCATCTATGATCTATCATTGAATCCAGCTGTATATCTTCCGAACTATTAATATACAATCCAACATAAACACTTTCCAAAATCCCATGCCACCCTTCCAAGTCCTTCATTTTTTACTTTCACCCTTCCATGCCCTCATTTCTCAGCTCACTGTAAACTGAAGTCACTTTAAATTAACTAAAATATTTTAATAATCATTCAACTTGAAGGGTCATTGATATGCTAATGTTGAAAGCTGCTTGGGATGATATATTTCAATTTATCTATGGAAAAAATATGTGACAATATAATTTAGTGATTTATTAATTTACAAGTGACTGAAAGAGGGAGCTGGGTGTGCCTTGGCTTGGAAGTGCACAGGAGTGTTTGGACATGCAGGTGTGTACAGATCTGCTTGGAAAATACATTGGGTTGTACCGTATGAATCAATCTATCTGTCTATCTATCACTCCATCCAGTTATGTATCTATTTTCTAATTAACCAAACCTTTTCCGTTTTGTCCTAGGATAAAGGGGGGACCAAGGGCACTTTAGGACACAGAGCACATAGGATTGGACGGGTTTTCTTATTTTCTGTTTTTAGTTATGGTGACATCATCAAATTGCGTGAATTTAAATCCTGATGTTTCTATCCTTTGGTCAGCAGATTATGGCCAGATGAAGAGGTTTGGCAACAAATAGTTAGTTTTCCTACTCCTACACTAAATTCATAGGGCTTCTAGTCTGAGCGGGGGGAGGGTTGGTCTAGTGGTAGCGTGCTGGGCTACCAATCGCTGGGTCTGGGGTTCGAATCCAGCTCTTGCAGGGTCCCCTGGGCCTATGTTGGACGGCTGTTTCAATCATCTTTCGCCTCATTGCCGGGTCCTCCTCCTATCCTAATTAGTCTACCCAGTGCATAAATACAGGACGTAACGCCCCAATCATCTTCTTGTCTGAGCAATTTTAAGCATATTCTACTGGAACCCAAGGAACAACAATAAACATGTAGCATTGGGTTGTGCGAAATCCATGCAGATGATCAGTTAACCTCTCCAGCTTAGTGCAAAAAGTGTGAATACCTGTCACTGAGACAACCAGCCCCTATCTCCTATCCTGTCGAATCTAACTCTAATTTTACAATTATTTCAAACCTATAATATGCATTTAAATGCTAATCAAATTTCTGCAATATCTCAATCAACCTAGCTTAAAAGGATTGTTTAAATTAAAGAACTTCACCTTTAATTAATAAAAATACATTTCATAGAATGCCATGTTACTATTCTTTAGTTTTTGTCTAATTAAAATCGGAATAAAGTCTTTTGTTCTTAACAGCTGGAGTTAAAAGGATAGAGCCAGGAAGCACTGAACACGTCATGCTTTTCCTGATTAAACTGTATAGCATGGTAACATACTCAACCACTTCTGAATCCGTCCTTTCGTATTTAGATGTAAATATGTACAAATAGGAGGGAAATAAAAGGTTCAACAATACATTAATGTACTCGTACTGGTACTTGAGTATATTTGAAAATACTCATACACTTACTAGAGAAAATTCAGAAAAAGCTGTAGATACTCATACTCATACTTGGAGCTGTGACTAGTACTTATACTTGTACTCTAGTAAATTCCTATGTACTCGTGCCCAACCTGGTTCTGACTACCATAACTGATATTTTTTAATGATTGTATGTATTTGCTTTCTTAGGGTCCGATAGCGGCACGTGTGAAGTACCAAAAACTTGTGGGCAAGTTGTGGACATGGACATACCTGAGTCAACTAATCTTTTTTATGAAATGATTGTTTGGGCCTAATACCTTCAGTCCAGGTAAATTAAGTTGTTACTATCTACACTGCTATTTGGTTTATCCTTTGTGATCCAGAACTCCTTCAAACTATTCAATGATAGTGGCAGTGAGCCACTTCATTCCAAATTGTTGAATATCATGCATTAAAATCTGATGGGGTCACTTGTCGCCTCAAATTCCAGAAAAGGTCATAATTTTGATAGTTCGACAATCTTACATTATCTGATTCATAGTTTAACTTTCAAATGAAATTCAAAAAATTTAATTTTAATATTGTATTAATTGAAGAGTTAAGATTCACACAAATTTGGAGATTTACACTATTAATGATGAGGCATGAAACACAATTGGATTAATTATTTGGAACGAGGCAGCATTTATGTTGACAGGTACCGTCTGCTAATCTCCATTGGTGAGCCCTGAAAATTGCATTATTTTCAAGAAAGAAACATTTCAAAATTTTTCAACAAATCAAAAACCATGGAGAAAAGCTTGAGAACTGGCTATGATTTCTTTTATACCATGTCTTTGCATATCACTACCAGAAGTGGAAATCTTGCAGTTCAGGTAGTTTTTAGTCATTTACTTCAAATCAGAAATCACCCTTGGTTGGCCAAGAGATGAAAAGTGGAAAGTGAAAAACGATGCCATTTCTGAATTTCCCTCATAAACTCTGCCCATGGTTTTTTATGATAAATTTTTTCATAATTGTGAAATTTTTTGGGAAGAAATTAGAAATGATCTTTTTCCATGAAATTGTCACTTTACCTCAATTCCAGTCAAAATGGGTCTCAACTATCTTCACTCCTTCAGGCTGTATACTTCCAAATCAAGAGCTCTTTTGGAATGTTTTCCGATGGTATGAGGTCAAAATAAGTCTCTACAATCTCCACTGCTTCTGTGTGTATCCTTCCTAATCCAGAATTTATTTCACTGTTGACCCAGAGTGTCAGTGAGACGCTTCATTCTATATGGCTAAACATCGTGCATTAAAATGTGATGTTGTCACAAATGCACATCTTATCGATTTGTGTTATCTGTTCTTTCACCGAAAAAGAAACAAAGTAAACTTATCTTTGTCAGGGACAGACATGGGGATTGATCTCAAGGATGAAAATTGCTATAGTTTACACACTTATTTTATCAGTGGCGAGTTGCGTTCTGTTGATCGCTATGTGTTCCATGACACAATAATCCTTTAAACCCCTCCCTCCAGAATTTTCAGGGTCCCCCTGCGATCTTCCCACTTCATTATTATAATTAAAAGCAAATAATTGATCAATATTGTAAATTATATATACGGGAAAAATCCGAATCTGAATCTTTCATTCTTTTTTGTTTAGATAATATTCAAGTGACTATAAAACATTCCGAAATACAATTTACATTTAACACAAGATATCAGAATGTGACTTTTATCAAGATAGCAAACAGAAAAGTCCAGATAAGAACCAAGATATGTCTAACAAGTAGGAGCTTAGTTTCTGAGAAATATGACATCTCTTATCAAATTGAAGATGTATGACAGATAAAAATCTATTTTAATTTTAAGTGTGCTCAAATACACCAATTGAGTAGTTTCCATTTAATCTTTAAATTTTTCTTATTACTTTCAATCTAGCAGGTAGGCCTCTATTGAATGTTTTGTTGCTTTTTTTCTGCCTATTCACAATCAATATTTTAAGAAAGTGTTATGTAACAGATTTAGTGTGAAACCAATTAATGTTGCCAAATATGTCAGCAATATCAGTTACCATGCAATGCATACTGAAGCACATCATTTCTACTGGGATGTACAATAACTTACCAATATAGAGTTACAGTATACAAACATCGAGTGCTTACAGAGAAGCTGTTGATGGCCATCAATGATAGATAGATAGATAGATAGATAGATAGATAGATAGATAGATGGATAGATGGATAGATAGATAGATAGATAGATAGATAGATAGATAGATAGATAGATAGATAGATAGATATGGTAAGTGCAGCCCTCTAAGCCCTGTTTTGTGTGTTCATGAGGGTTGATTGATATGATAGGAGAGAGAGCGGGAGTCCTCAACATGTTCACATCTACCCCATGTGACTCATGATGTGAGGGATCTTTTACTTGCCTGGCACAGACCCTGATACAAAGGGCAGCCAATTTAACGTCTCATCCGAACGACGTCCAGCTGGGATTTTGCTCATGAAAATGTTGGGTTCCTCACCAGGGTTGGAACCCATGCAAGCAGAGACCTTCGATCAGCAGAGCAGGAGGGCACCTTAGCCACTTGACCTCAGAAACAAGCCCTTCAAACACATAGAAATAAGCTGTCAACTTGTCTTTGAGTAACTTGTGACCTCATTGATACTCTGTTGGTGACTTATTTTAATAGCAATGCAAGTATAGGCTGTGTCTTCATAAATCGCTTAGGACTCATAGAGAATACCATTGCGTGGATGGCTACATATGACCTTTCAAGGAATATTCCAGTCCAATTCTGTAAGAACTTATTTTTCGTCTCCTGTGACAAAATTTGCCAGCAAAGTAAGTGAAGGATATGCATTTGCATAATGTGTACTTTAAACTGCAAAGTTTTATCAAATACCTTATCAGATCAAGTGGTCTGTTTGTTTGCCTCTGTGCCTTATCTTAAAAAACTTGATTAATAGCCCCAGGGCACTTCAAATTGCTGAAGTGGTTTCACTATGTGGGACATTGGGGACTGGGGAGGACGGGTACCTAGCTCTTTAGTGGCCTCTAACCCCCCATTAACCCCTTACCAAAAATAGCTATATATCACTGCAAAACTATACCTTGAATGAAAAAAATACTAAAATTTATAGAATATTAATTGCGGGTTTCCATAGCTTAGGAGTTCTACATCTAGTATGAAAAAAAAAGATGCCACCAAAATCTAAGATTCTAGATTGAACTTCTTCTCATGTAAAGAAATGCTGGTCTTTGAGATGGTGGCCTTTTCAGGTGTCCTCATTATGATCTGTAATTGCAGCTATCACACTGTTTATAGGCAAAAATATGAAAAAAATGATGCCACCAAAATCTAAGATTCTAGATTGAACTGCTTCTCAAGTAAAGAAATGCTGGTCTTTGAGATGGTGGCCTTTTCAGGTGTCCTCATTATGATCTGTAATTGCAGCTATCACACTGTTTATAGGCAAAAATATGAAAAAAATGATGCCACCAAAATCTAAGATTCTAGATTGAACTGCTTCTCATGTATAGAAATGCTGGTCTTTGAGATGGTGGCCTTTTCAGGTGTCCTCATTATGATCTGTAATTGAAGCTATCACACTGTTTATAGGGGAAAAAAAAAAAAATGATGAAACCAAAATCTAAGATTCTAGATTGAACTGCTTCTCATTTAAAGAAATGCTGGTCTGTCAGGTGGTGGCCTTTTCAGGTGTCACTATTATGATCTGTAATTGCAGCTATCACACTGTTTATAGGGAAAAATATGAAAAAAAATGATGAAACCAAAATCTAAGATTCTAGATTGACCTGCTTCTCAATCAAAGAAATGCTGGTCTATCAGATGGTGGCCTTTTCAGGTGTCCCCATTATGATCTGTAATTGCAGCTATCACACTGTTTATAGGGAAATATATGAAAAAAATGATGCCACCAAAATCTAAGATTCTAGATTGACCTGCTTCTCAATCAAAGAAATGCTGGTCTGTCAGGTGGTGGCCTTTTCAGGTGTCACTATTATGATCTGTAATTGCAGCTATCACACTGTTTATAGGGAAAAATATGAAAAAAATGATGCCATCAAAATCTAAGATTCTAGATTGAACTTCTTCTCATGTAAAGAAATGCTGGTCTTTGAGATGGTGGCCTTTTCAGGTATCCTCATTATGATCTGTAATTGCAGCTATCACACTGTTTATAGGGGAAAAAATGAAAAAAATGCTGCCACCAAAATCCAAGATTCTAGATTGAACTGCTTCTCATGTAAAGAAATGCTGGTCTTTGAGATGGTGGCATTTTCAGGCATCCTCATTATGATCTGTAATTGCAGCTATCACACTGTATATAGGGAAAAATATGAAAAAGATGATGCCACCAAAATCTAAGATTCTAGATTGAACTGCTTCTCATGTGAAGAAATGCAGGTCTTTGAGATGGTGGCCTTTTCAGGTGTCCTCATTATGATCTGAAATTGCAGCTATCACACTGTTTATAGGGAAAAATATGAAAAAGATGATGCCACCAAAATCTAAGATTCTAGATTGAACTGCTTCTCATTTTAAGAAATGCTGGTCTTTGAGATGGTGGCCTTTTCAGGTGTCCTCATTATGATCTGAAATTGCAGCTATCACACTGTTTATGGGGAAAAATATGAAAAAGAAGATGCCACCAAAATCTAAGATTCTAGATTGAACTGCTTCTCATT
The DNA here is from genome assembly GCA_026936325.1 of Platynereis dumerilii. Lineage (NCBI taxonomy): Eukaryota > Metazoa > Annelida > Polychaeta > Phyllodocida > Nereididae > Platynereis > Platynereis dumerilii. The sequence goes on from JAPTHN010000004.1 coordinate 650,326, forward strand.
TTAAGAAATGCTGGTCTTTGAGATGGTGGCCTTTTCAGGTGTCCTCATTATGATCTGAAATTGCAGCTATCACACTGTTTATGGGGAAAAATATGAAAAAGAAGATGCCACCAAAATCTAAGATTCTAGATTGAACTGCTTCTCATTTTAAGAAATGCTGGTCTTTGAGATAGTGGCCTTTTCAGGTGTCCTCATTATGATCTGAAATTGCAGCTATCACACTGTTTATAGGGAAAAATATGAAAAAGATGATGCCACCAAAATCTAAGATTCTAGATTGAACTGCATCTCATTTTAAGAAATGCTGGTCTTTGAGATAGTGGCCTTTTCAGGTGTCCTCATTATGATCTGAAATTGCAGCTATCACACTGTTTATAGGGAAAAATATGAAAAAGATGATGCCACCAAAATCTAAGATTCTAGATTGAACTGCTTCTCATTTTAAGAAATGCTGGTCTTTGAGATAGTGGCCTTTTCAGGTGTCCTCATTATGATCTGAAATTGCAGCTATCACACTGTTTATAGGGAAAAATATGAAAAAGATGATGCCACCAAAATCTAAGATTCTAGATTGAACTGCTTCTCATTTTAAGAAATGCTTGTCTTTGAGATAGTGGCCTTTTCAGGTGTCCTCATTATGATCTGAAATTGCAGCTATCACACTGTTTATAGGGAAAAATATGAAAAAGATGATGCCACCAAAATCTAAGATTCTAGATTGAACTGCTTCTCATTTTAAGAAATGCTGGTCTCTCAGATGGTGACCTTTTCAGGTGTCCTCATTATGATCTGTAATTTCAGCTATCACACTGTTTATAGGCAAAAATATGAAAAAAATGATGCCACCAAAATCTAAGATTCAAGATTGAACTGCTACACGTGTAAAGAAATGAGAACAAGTGAAAATGCATGAGCAATTGTGGGGTTCTAGGTGGGATTTATTTGAGAGATAGAAATGAGAATAAATGAAAATGTATGGCCAGTTGTGGGGTTTTTGGAAGGATTTATTTCATAGATAGGGTAGACATGAGATGGGAATAAGTGAAAATGTATTTGTCAGATCTTAGTGATCTTTGGCATAATTATTCGGAATGTATTATGGACATACAACTCTGTCAATATGGAGACCTAGACCAGATAGTATTCGTCATGCATGAATTTATTGTGAACCTTCCAGAGCTACAAGCAAGCAGTGACAGTGCAGTATCAGCAGACTGCGTCAAAAATCACACAAAGTTCGCGCAATGAAAAAAAATTTTTCAAAATGCTTGATGATGATGGATGGTAACAATATTACTAGCTAAAAACCTCAAGTGGGATATTTTACTTTTCTTAGCACAGAACACAGATTATAATATCACAGTACTTTATGTAAAATATAACGGGGGGGGGTGAAATGGCACAGTGAAATGAGAATGAACAAGGTTGGAACTAAAATTGCATTACATAACAAGCAAGTGTCATTTGATTCTACATGGAGTTCCTCAAACATAGTATACACAAGCACAGTCACGGTTTTTAAAAGAAATTACTTTTCAATAGATCTCACTTAAAAGAGGAGTCCGGGTTTTTAGTATTTCAAAAAGGGGCCATGAGGAGTCACTTGTGCTTCCTCAGCCATAATCACATCTTGCATCTTGAATACCTTCTCAAAAAATAACAATTACTGGCTTAATATCAACAAAACTGCTAAACCATCCTCCAAATTACGAATAAATATTCCATATTAGTCATGAGATGATTTGCAAAAGGTCATTGGTGTCTCATTCATTATATTCACAGAGAAATACAGCTATTTGAGCAAAACACTGCATGGAATTCTCCTCTATGCAAGGGAAAGCTTCGTCCATATCTGGCAAATCATTGAGAAATGACACAAAACACTGTCACTCTTTTTATTTTACCTGATATGAAAAGGTTGAGATCTGACAATACTGTAATTGTGATAGAAGTATGCCTGATCAATGTTTGGTTTGCAACAGTGCTGAGATTTCGCTTCTCCTCCACCAAAACTCAGCAAAAACGCATATATTTCAAAATGCTCCAGCGATCACTGAATATGGGGGGGGGGGGGGGGGGGGGGGTTGGAAATACATCATTCAGGTGGAGGTTGACAAATAAACTTCTAGGGCTACTAAATTCATCAGGGATTCTTTTTTCTCTCCTCTGAGAAAATGTCAAATACATGTGTGTGTTTGCTTCCTGTAAAAATAACCATTTTGAGGATCAACTGAGACCAATCATCTAAATGCAAAGTACTAAAAATGTCTGAAACCCAAACAGAAACTCTCACCAGACAGTCTCAAGAAATGGGCACCACGCTTCCTAGAAGTATTCCGTAAGAAGCAAGTGCTGCATGGATGAAGCCCATACTTGTGTATCATGGCAAGTTCCTCTGAATGATATTTTTCATCTACGTGTCTGTACGACGCCAGCAGTTACCACAGTTTTGGCAGACACACATTTCCAGGCCAGACTGGTGAACTGCAGTGCCTGTCTTAAATCAACAGTGTGTGGCAATGAATCCTCAGCACCAGTGAGATAATGACGGATCAAGTGACAACGATAGTCAGCTTTAAAAGCAAGAATGATTCCAGCATCGTGGGGTTGAATTGCTGAGGTGGTGCAGTGGGTCAAGAAGTGAAGGGTCAGGTTAGTGAGCTTTAACCCATTGGTTGCGTGGCTGTATGCATTGTCTAACAGGAGAATGCATTTGCGACCTTGAAGTCTGAAATCACGATCCATTGCAGTGATAACGTCCTGAAATGCTTTGCCATTGAAATAGTCAACATAAACATAGGGATTAAAAGTCTTTCCAAAGCAACGTGGGCTTTTTGTACGGCTAATAACAATGGGCTTTCTTAAGTCAGTGCCACTGGCATTGCACATCAAAGCAACTGTAATCCTGTCCTTGGATTTTTTCCCTCCAGCAGTGGGACCAGTTGCAAGGGTGGTGTTTGGACCCAAAAAAAAAAAAAAAGGCCTGTCTCATCAAAATTATAAATGTCATTCTTGCATTGAAATGCCACATCTGGCATTGAATCTTTGCAGCCATCCTTTGGAATAAGCCAACTGTGTGACTCCTATTTTTTCTCACAAAGTATGGGCTTTTTCAATCAGCATCTCATCGTTGACAGCTGCCCCACGGGAACGAACGTCTGCAAACCAAGTGAACAGGGCCTCTTCTAACTCAGGCTGCCTCGCTTGCTGGGTACGCACATTGTCACCATTTTCAACAGAATGCCACTTGTCACAGCTCTTTAATATGTCTCCAAGTGTAGACTTGCCAATTTCTATCGAACACTGATCTTTGCGCCATGCTTGCATCTGTTGCAGTGAGACTTTAGGAAAATCACGTTTTTTCAAACGGATTTGCATACAAACCAAGGATGGGTACAACAATGTGTTCACTTGTAGTGAAAGAAACAATTGGATACTATCTACAACGTGGATCTAATGTGTATAGTGCATGAGTGAATATGAGTAAGGCGTTTGACCTTGTCAAACATGACCTCCTTTTTGAATTACTGATTAAAAGAGGCCTTCCACCCCTGGACTTGCATATCTTGGTGGATTCTTATGTAAGACAAAGAGTCCATACCTGCTGGAATGGACAATACTCGGAAACTTTCTCCTGCACAAATTGGATCAGACAAGGTGCTGTCACCTCTCCACACTTATTCAGCATTTATGTAGATAAGTTGCTCAACAGATTGGAACAGAAAAAGTCAGGTTGCTGGATTGGTCCTTACTACAGCGGAGCCATATGTTATGCTGATGACATTACGTTGTTGAGCCCAAGTACAGTACAACCCAATAAATTTTCCTAAATCCCATGCCCTCAGGAAGATGCCCTCACTTCCAAGCATTCACATCTCTGCTAGAGCCCTCACTTGCTCTCACTTCCAGGCCCTTCTGGGGAAACCCCCTACACTCCTGTCCTCTGGTGCTAATTAAACACAACAACAGTGGGAACTGTTAATTGTTATATTGTTCAATGTCTTGCAATTATGTTGGTACATTAATTCCTCCACTCAAGTCAATTAAAAGTAAATTATGTCATAATAATTGAACAAATGAACCTTATCATCAATGGCACTTTTAGATATTTTTCATTTATGACTTATTTAACCAATTTTAGTGACATTTTTACTGCATCCAAGTTATATATATGGCATTAATGAAATATAATTATAATTAAATTAAGATATTTGAAATTAATTGGGTATGCTGCCAATGTTGTTAGAATATAATAAGGATTGTTTTAATTTGGATCATACATTTTTAAAAATTTAGTTTGAGATCTAGTGTAATTCAGGTAAAATAACCCAGTTCTATTGTTGTGAGACAATGAATGCATTCACACTTTCAAGGTCCAGTGCTCACCAAAATTCTATTCAAAGTTTCACCTGAATATTTGTGACACAGGATTTCTTGAGAAGTGAAATTGATTTCATGCGGTTCAGGTTGTTTCAAGAATAAATAACTTCAGTATTTGCCACAATCGTTTAAATATCCAAGCATACAGTGCTGCCTGTAAGTAAGTGAAACGCATGACATTGTGCCATTGCATCAATGTTAAACATCCTTAACCAAAATGCTTCTGGAAGGACGAATTCTCATCGGATGAGAGAAAAACATTTTGGGTGATAAAGGCCGATATGTGAGGCATGTGGGATAAAAATAGCAGCCAATTTTCTTTGCTGTAGTTGGAGTTAGGTATGGGTCAAAGTCTTTGATAAGTAAGTGAAACGCAGGCCCAATGTTAAAACATAGGGAAGGGTGGTTCACTTACTTATCAAAGACTTTGACCCATACCTAACTCCGACTACAGTGAAGAAAATGGGCTGCTATTTTTATCCCACTTGCCTCACACATCGGCCTTTATGACCCACTTTGTTTCCCTTTCATCCGATGAGAATTCATGCCTCCACAAGCAGTTTGGCTGAGGATGTTTAGCATTGATGCAATGGCACAATGTCATACGTTTCACTTACTTACAGGCGGCACTGTATATATATACTTTAGTCATGGCCAGTTAAAAGAAAGGATCTATTGGATCCATGAAGTGAAATAACTACTCAACCATGCAGTATGTGCAATAGACTTGAATAACTGAGTCATTTTTGCTGCTGATATAAATGCATCCACTCATAATTTAGATTAGCAGTGCTAAGCATATATCCATTCTTTCCTTTCTTTAGAATTACATGTATCTATTAAACAACCGTGGATAACAAGCGCGTTATAGCGCCGTAATTACCATGTAGCATATTCCAAACTGACACCAATGTTTCGGAAATTTAATTTTGATGTAAGTTTTAGCTCTGTAGGACAATTATTTCTATTTGAAAAATGCATTTGACACACTTGAATTTGATGGTAAAATTTTGCAACACATGTGATGTTTCCTTTAAACATTTTTGCTTTTCCTTTGGCTAGATTGCTTTTTCGAAATTTATGCTGAATTGCTAAAACTTCTTTATTATGCAGTGCTAAATATTATTTAAAAATAAATTATATATACTATGTTATCCAATAAACTCAACAAATACAAAGTCAGACAAATGGGAATCTTTTTGGATAATTAATTATTCTAAAGGTAATCTTATGTTCATAAATTCAGCATTTAATATGTGATAAGTTCTCACTAAATCCAGTAGTATTTCTAAAAAAAAGAAAATAGGGCAAGCAAGTGATTGCAAAGTAGTGGATGTGCCAGGGAGTATAGGTGAGTGCAAGTGAGGGCATCAGCTCGGAAAATTTATTGGCTTGTACTGTATGTCAGGGTTAAGAGACATGATCACAACCTGTGAAATGTATGCACATGAATTTGGTATGAACTTTAACTCACAGAAGTCAGTGTGTATCAGGTTTGGGTATCAAGAATGCTCTCAACCTCTAGTCATGAAATTGAGTTCCAGCAAAATCAAGTGGGAAACAAGCATCAAGCACCTTGGGAATCATCTCCAGTACAACTTATCAGAAGAATGTGATGTTGCTGCAAAACGAAGAGACTTTTATGGGCGTGTGAATCTTCTACTTACCGCTTTATCTGATGCCAATGAAAAAGTAATCTTGCGCGTTTTTCACACGAAGTGTTGTCACTTTTACAGAGTACAAGCATGGCGCCTAAATGATAAACATGTGGGAAAATTTTATACTGCCTGGAATAGAGCAGTACGACTGATACTGAAGCTGCATCCCACTACTCACACACCGTTCTTGCCTGTATTTGCTGGATGGGACATAAAGGAGAGAATCGTGAAAAGCAGGTTTATTGGGAGACACTGCTCCGATGACAAACGATCAATTATTGGAGAAAATGAAAGTGGGATTCCAACAAGGCTGAGCCATCAACATCGAACACTTTCTACTTGCGACAGAGTAGGTCGGGACAAGAAGCCCGGGTTAGGTGAGAGACCCCCCAGGGTTATATCCAAACTTACATTTTTGGCGTGTTTATCTATTGATAGGATTGAAGCTAGAGGCGTTTTAGGTGACGTCACAAATTTTCAGGGCAAACAGCACCCAACCATAGTAGAAATTAAAGAAGCAAAAAAATGTGCATGGTTTTTGTAACTTTGACTAATCCTTTGAAAGGGGTTGTCAGATATAACTTTGGAAATATTTAAAAGTATGATGGATATCTGCATTGCTTCACTTTATGACCATCACATAAATATGATTTGGATCATGTTTTTGGCATTTTAGTTCAAAATATAGAGGTCAAATTAAAATATGTGGGTTTGCGGCGAGAGGCCCCACATGATATGGGGCATGAGGCCCCCTTCACTGGGGGGACGAAGCTACTTCAGGAACCATTTAATAATGTGTAATTTACCTTAAATCTTGATAGAACAGCTTATCAAAATAGAAAAAATTTGGCCTGAAATTGAGAATTGGCAAAAAATATTAAAAAATAAAAGTATGTACAGAAAAATTCTGAAATTCAGAAAAAGTGAATAGAATGCCTTAAAAATGATAGAAGAACCCTAAGAAATAACTTTTAGGCTGAATGTGCTCGCAAAAAAAATTGCCATAGGATTATAATAGGGGGGCTATGGGTGGGGTAAGAAGGCCATTTTAAATTTTTTACAAAAATGGCAGTAACTCCTTTATTAAAATTGGTAGACATTTGAGTCAAGTGATCCCTTCCTGACAGCATAAGCATTCAAATAATCGCCCATAAAAAGTAGGTCAAATCGCACCTCGAAGTTAAGGGGGGCCACATGCCCCGACCTACTCTATGGCTCAGATTTCTGTAGTTTGTTAATTTTAAGGAGTATATCATTGGACAACAGAAAATTAACAATTTGACTTTGAGCAAAAATGAAATTGATGACATTATAGCATCAATTTGTGTGGACTGATTGACCCTAATTTATATTTTAATTAAATTCACTGTATATAATCACATGTAAACCTCGATTGGTTTGAATAAACACATATGTATATAACAGGTTTATCATAACATTGTTAAAATAGTTTTTGGATATTTAACAGGTTTTTTAAAGTAGACCTTTTTACTCAGGCTATTGAACCACACGAAAAAGATCACTCAAACCAGCCACCTCAGGCTAATTGGTGTTGTGTAATGCCAGACGCAGTCGAGCCTATAATTGCGTGGGCTATTGTCCGGTTCAATGAGTTCAAATACCATTGTAAAATGGCAATTTGTACCCAGATTCAGTATCCGGTTCCGGAACACGAGGGATCCGGATAAATGAGGGTAAAATACACAGGGAAATTCTGTACCCAACCATTTTTGTCCAGATAGTGAGGGATCCCGATAAATGAATTCCGGATAAGCGAGGATCCACTGTACATTAAAATAGTAAAAGTAATCATACATGTATATTAACTTTTATTTACATTCTTATATCATAACAGATACATGTGTCATCAATAAAAATACAATGATCATTAATAAAAATACAATGAAAAACAAACTACAATGCTAAGTCTATTCTAAATCCTAATTATTGTAATTTCACAGGAAAAATTAGAAACAAACTTTAGTTGATAAACAACGGATTAATAGTATATCAAAATCATGAAAATTTTGTTATGCGATATTTTACAAATTTATATCATATAAATATTTTATAGGCTGGTCCCAGTCACATTTTGCTATATATGTAATAATGTAATACTTGAAATGATATACTTCTTGAAATAAAAAAATAAAATAACAGCCATTGAGATTAGTAAAACAAGCAATATTGTCATCAGAAAAATTTCTTTTCCAGAGCTGTGTACACAGACTCTGTGCGGGAAAAACAGGTGTGTCTTTTGATTAATAGTCACAATTGGCACTGAGGCATAGCATAAAAATTTGCAAATGTCAATATCGGGAGGTTTTCACTGTTCATGTCGTCATATAGCAATGGCTTCTGGCATGCACATGCCACAAAGTCCTGACAGATGCAGAGAAACATTTACATGATTTAGCAGTCATCAATTGAGTAAAACGCTTATCAGCTCAACAGATAGGGTGGCTCCGATTGCTAGCGTAAGGATTTTTATTGTTTATTCATTTGGTTTATTCTGTGTTTTCTATTATCTCATAATTTTGTTCAGGTAGGAACCTAGGGCTTGTATAATTTCAGGTCTTTTATCTGACATAATCAATTAAAATTTTTGGGTTTGATCAAGATTATTATAGTTAGGTATTAGTCTGATCACTTTGTACAAGAGCTCTGTTCTTGTGACAGTATTATAATTGCATGATAAGAGGCTGTGCAGTTCAAGGTGCATTTTAGTTTAGGAAATACAAATTTAATGTTACAGAAGTTTACCAAAAGTTGATGGAAGCAAGATAAAATTATCTTGAGACTGTATACTAAATAAAATTACTAAGTCATAGGTGAAATAGTGCAACCTCCTATATGATCAGAAGGCTACCAAACATTCCTCCTGCAAAACAGGCTGCAAGCAGCTGTAAAAATGGTGGACTGTTGCACTGTGAAAATGGCACATTGTGTGTCATCATGCTGATGATTTGTCATGATCATACCCAATACTTTCTATGTTAATTTAATTTGAGGAGACTTACCTCGCATGTTGATGACAGCCAAGCGAAAGGATTATATGTCTGATTTTCACTCTAAATTCATTTACTAGGGATTTTTCCCGAAGGGACTAAAAATTTAGGGAGGATGCCTTAAAAGTGCCTTAAGAGGTACTAAGCTTAGGGAAGGTCCTAAATAGTGCCTAAAGGTTCCCTAGACCCATTAGGCACTCCCTAGATGGGATTATCTGTATAATGTTATCTCTCAAATGAGATTAAAACAAATAACATGAGCTAAATAGACTGATGTTTCGTGGTGTTTTAAAAGCAAATGTCAAGGATGGTCAGTCAGCAGTTCACAGCTATGAATTCTGCAGCATAAATGCCGAATTTAACACACTGGCCATGCAATTGATATCAAATAAGAGATAGATAGATAGATATATATATATAGATGGATGGATGGATGGATGGATGGATGGATGGATGGATATACCAGCCAGTGATAGACAGATAGACAGATAGACAAATAAATAGATAGCCATTCAATGTTTTGTATTTCTTTTAAAACTTGGTGAGAATCGCAACCATAGTACTTAGATAGATAAGTAGATAGATATACAGGTAGAGAGACTGATGGAGAAAGGTACATGAACAGATAGATAAATTTATAGGTACCACTCAGGAAATCGATACATAATATAATACCATTGCAATCGGTTGGCGAAGAAAATTATATTGATATGTTTTAGAACATTGTTCGATGAATGTAATCGAATGATCAATATGATAAATCAGATAGCTGATTGGAATGAATGGATGAAGTTGAACTTTGAGATCAATTGTGCTGCCAACAGGGGGAAATTACAAATCAAAGTTGGTTACACTTGACAGTGGCTGATCCAGGAATTTTTAAAGGAGGGTCCAGTGTGGCAAGAAGCTTACGCTTTCTACACTGCACCAAGAGTGTTCTGAGCATTAAATAGACTTGAAATGGGGGGGGGGGGTCCAGACCTCCTGGACCACCCCTCCCCCAGATCCGCCCCCGATTTACAAGAAATGACCTCATGATTTCGACATAATTAGGGATACAGTCATAGGCGTATCGGAGGGGGGGCAGGGGGGGCGGTCGCCCCCGAAAGTTTGGGTAACAGTAAGATTCGGGCAACAAGGCTAAAAAAATTTGGCAGATAATTAAATAAACACCATTGAAAATTAATGATTTCCAGCCAATTTTATTTGAAATGGTATTAAAACTAGATCTTGAAATTTTGGCAGATGTCGCTCGCCCCCCCCCCAAAATCGCGCACGCCGTACGCCTATGGATATAGTCAAAGTGATTTTTGTATGTCTGCGAGAGGTGGCATAGCATGTGCAAAGACCTGTTCATTTATCAACTTGGGGTGTGTTTGACATCTTTACCGAATATATACGCTGTGTACATTACATTGTACACACAATGATATTTAATGCCAGGCGTTTGAACCCGTATCTTTTGAGTAACAAGCAGTGATCAGCACCATCATTAATCATACATACAAGAGGTGTTCAACTTATTTGGACAAAAAGTTCAACCCTACACAAAAACTGCCAAATGCTACTTTTTTCCTGTCTGATGACAGAAAGGGTTAACTATAGGTCTTGTCAGTATAAGACATGTGTTTGAAATATTTTGGAACAGTTTGCGCAATTTTATTAACCCTTTCCTGAGGCAGGCCTCTCATCAGTTTTGAGTGCAATATTTCGGCCAGTGAAAGTGGTTAGAAGTGTATTTGCAGGTTCTTTCTAAGTATGCCGATTTTGCTGAAACTTCTCAGACATCGTCAGATGGTCTTTGGTGACCTATCCACCAAGGTACAGGAATTTTGCTTGCTTCTTTTTTAAGATAATAAATGTTATTTAGGCACCAAGGCCCCGAACAGTCTTTTAATGAATACTATCTCTTTTCTCTCTGTGGAAATATCTTAGGAAAGGTTCTTTCAGAAACAGATTTTAAATTTAAGTGTTCCAGGTATTAGGCTATCCTATTTTAATTTCTAGAGGTGAAATTGTGACTTTTTCTGTATTTAATCACTGGAAAATGTATGCATGAATTTTCGAGTAGGATTGATAAACTTTTCAATCTTCTAACTTTAAAGCACTCTGTAAATTTCTTTTATGCTGAAAACCATTTATTAATTGGTGTAGTCTTGCAGATGAAGCTTAGTTTTATTCAGTGTAAACCTTTTATGGTCCTATGTTTAAAAGTTTCAGGTGGAGCAAAGATATAAGATTCCTTGTTTTTGGCCACTTTTTTTCAAAATTGTGTTACTTTTGGCTTTATTTTTGTAACTCACACTTTCAGAAATCGAGTAAAAACGTGTGTCCACCTCCTATATTGTTATTGGAATGCTGTGCCAGCTTTTTATGAATATGCTGATAACAGAACTTAGTCACCAATCTCATTTTGTTTATCACCCCTGATTTGGCCATGAAGCATGGCTAGGGGAATTAAATTTTGAAACCCCTTATGAGGGTGACATCCAATTTTTCCTTTGTGCAGAGGTTTACAATGAACATTAGCTCAAATAAATGCCATAATCATCCTCCATGACACATGACAGTATTCTTGAGGCAGTGAAACCGCCCCTCAAAAGGTGTTTTATCACACCTTCCAAACAAAATGCAATTAAATACCGTTGCTATATTTCTGAGACATTTAGGTGATGTGACATGCAAGATGAGCATCATACGGATCACTCAAAGCAATTTTGGCTCAGCAAAGCAAAAATTCTCAATTTAGTGGCAGTTTTCATTTTTGTCAAAATAAGTTGAACACCTCTTGTATATATATAATGTTGCAAGAGTAATCAAACATTTACAAGTTTAAAACAAAGCCTCCAATAAACAAAGAGATCCTCAAAAGTCTCACAATTCCCATTAATGATAGGCAGCAGCGCGGACCTGAAAGGCAGTCAGATCTATCTATCTATCTATCTTTCTTTCTTTCTTTCTTTCTTTCTTTCTTTATTTCTTTTGCCTTCTTTCTTTCTTTCTTTTTTTCTTTCTTTTTATCTTTCCACATATGTGCAATGCTGCCTGCATATCTACATGTACCTGTGTGCTTGTACAATTTATAATCGATTGTTGTTTCATGTGTTTACACAATTTAAATTCTTGTTATAATGTTTTTGCTTATTTCAGATAGATCATAACTGTTGTAATTTGAATGTTTGCTGTTACAACTGGTAATCCACCTCAGGCCACGCATAGGGACTCTTTAAGGCCTTCCCTTAGCTTAGTACCTCTTAAGGCACTTTTAAGGCATCCTCCCTAAATTTTTAGTCCCTTCGGGAAAAATCCCTATGAAAAGTCAAATGGCTTACTCTTGATCATGACTAATTCAGACAGTCTCTATGTTTCCCATGTTAAAAGTAGAGAAGATGACACTTCATGGGCTATCATGAGTCACGAAGTGCATTTTTCACAGTGAACTAGTCCTCATTTTTTCTATATCAAAGTGACACTCAGTAAGAAGTACATGTGGCAATGTTAGCCAAATAAATCAACAAGTCTAATCTGTTTCCTTTTCAAACGCAATCCTGAAACGTGATTTTGTATTGAGAATTTTGTGGAAAAGGTGTCAATTGCAATTAACTGCCTACAAAGTGTGAAACCCCAGATGTCCTAAGACAACCAGAGATGTCCTGATTGGAATTCTGGATTGCTCCTGGATTGCCAAAGTGTTTCTAGATGACTGAAATTGACAAAAATCGGAGGCCGCAGCCAGCAGCATCAGACCAGCGATGGCTGGCTGGCTATTCAACAAGATCAGTGGCGGCTGACTGAGGCAATAAATAGGTGGCTCAGCTGGTTATCAGCGGCGGCTCTCATGTCTATTTATTGGTATATTTACTCTATGCCAAGACTGGTTGAAGGTTAATTGTAATCATGAACTCCTGGACAACAGTGGGAGACAATTTTTCTTGTAAATCCATATTCTGGCCCAGTTGAACCTTGCTGCAACTCATGTGTACTTTTTTCCTTTTTTCAGGGGCGAAGCGAGCTCCGATACGGAAGCATTTCGTCCTGCCTTTTTCGAAATTTGGACAGCTTCAATCACATCTGCCTGGGGCCGTTATGCTGGCAATGACAGCAACAGCTTGCAAGAGTACAAGGCTACGAATACACCTTGCAAGAGTACAGGGCTATGAATACTGCTTGCAAGAGTACAAGGCTACGAATACAGTATCTTCTAGGAATGTGAAGACCCTGGGAACTAGGGGACAGTCTGGATCGGGAAAATACTCACCTGCGGTAAAGCAGTTTTCGAGCAATAGTGATTTGGAGGAGGTGATGTTGTTTCAGGCCTACAGGAGATTGGAGCACACTTTCCAAGGACAATTGTGTTCTGCCAAACAATACCCCAAACGAAAGAGTGTTACAAGAAAGTTAGAAGGATGTTACCAGGTGCAGGGTTGCGATTTTATTGATTTTTATAAAAAAATCAAAAAAATCGGATTTTTTTGATTTAAATCGGATTTTTTTGATTTAAATCGGATTTAAATCATTAATGGAAAAAGTTCATTTTCCTTATCAATTTCACCAACTGTTATTAATTTTATGCATTGACATATTATGAATAACACATATGGATGTCAATAAGGCATATATATAATAATTTTGTTTAAATTAGAGAAATTATAATGCAAAATTATGAAATCAAGGCAGGTGATGTATTAAATATAATAATCATAATGTAAGCTACAGCAGCAGTTCCACATTTTGATACGGATGTGTTAATAAATGTCTTTTTCACTGAACATCAATCATAACTATATAGCTTACTTGTAATAGAAGTACACCTTCTAAAAGATAAAAAGGGATGTCAAAACGAGTCATCATTTTCCCTACTATGCAATGAACTGAACTGCTACGATAAATCACCAGTCTCAGCACTCAGTCTCACGATGCCTGTTAATTTTGTTTCACATGTAGTGTATTTGATATCAGTTTAGCAGTAGGGGCTTTGGGGACAGTGCTGCATTTGCAGAACATGGCTTTGTTTTTCATTGCAGCAATGAAATCGTTTAGAGAATCATGAGAATGCTATGATTGAAATAAAATTGTTTAAATCTTTATTTACATGTATGTAGTAATTCTACTCATATATATTTATCAGAAATATTTTATCATATATCTAAAATTATATCTTATATATATACAAGGGGCCTGTGTGATATGTCAATAGACATATTTATGAAAGAGTATTGCTAAATGGTAGGTTTCAAGCTGTAATATCTCACTGCAAGCTTTATTTGTGCTTTCTTTAGCCTTTTTATCACAACTTTGATTTAAATCATGATTTTTATTGAGTGATTTAAATCATGATTTAAATCAATGATTTAAATCGAATGATTTAAATCCAGCAACCCTGACCAGGTGATCTGAAATATACAGTCAACATGTACCATTCGATAACCCCTTCCAGCATGAAATAGATCTTTACAAAGATCTGTGCAATACGTGTGGTAAGATTCGAATTCTGTTTGGCACAACCTCCACATCCAGGGGCTGCACTTTGCGTGTGTCTGCCACACAGTAAAAGTTGGCCCATCTTCTGATATGGACAACATGGTACAACAGATTGGCCGAGCAGCAGCTGCTGCAATGCTCGTCAATCTGGAGAGCACGGCACTCACATGCTGTTATATTGCAACAAGTAATTTAAGTCATGCTCGTAAGAGATGGTGCTTTACACCAAGAACAGTAGCCTCTGTCGGATGGAATTTCTTCTGACCCACTATGCAGCCAGTCCATGGAAGGTGATTGGATCATGCTGTGACATTTGTGATCCAACTGACTCAAATTCAAGATTACAATCACCGGTCACCTGTCGTGAATCCACTGATGATGAGATTACAGAGAAGGCAGCTTGAGGACTGTCAATGCCGAAGAACGCCAATCAGTAGAACTGACTATACTTGCCTATAGACTAGAGACTCGCTAAACTTCGTCGAGATGAAAAATGAGCCGTTTTATGGGAGTTTATCACTTCAGCCCTGCTACTACATGATCAAGATGATCGGTTGTGCGAACTGTTTGAAGAACCAGGGTTGCATGATTTAAATCATTTGATTTAAATCACTTGATTTAAATCATGATTTAAATCAGTGATTTTAATCAATGATTTTTATTGAAAATCACTATATGTTAGAAAACTTCAAATAGTTTGCGTATAAATGCTACAATGGATCAGTTGACACCTTCACACTTGAATTGTTGAGGAATCACAGCTATGATGCAATGCCAGGGTGGTTTTTGGCTTACTTTAATCCAGTTAAAGATGCAATTCAATATCTCCTCTGTCATGCACCAAATCCCTAATCTGATGCCAAAAGTAGCACTCATTAATCAAGAAAACAACAATAACAAACTGCAGTAATTATAAAATACTGATTCTGTGGTCATCGTTAGTAATTTCAATCATTCCTTTGCTCCAAAGTACGATATTCTATGGCAAAAGTGTGACTTTGAATAGGATCAAACCCTGTTAAATCTCTTTTGGAAGCCAAGTAATACTTTCCCTATGTCATTGGTTATTCCTAGCAATGGTAGCTCCAAAAAGTTGACAAAATTCCACACTTGAATTGACGTAAAATTCATATTCTGAGGGCATTTGTTTCAGCAGAAAAAAGTAAAAAATATGAGCGATCTACAACTTCGAATTTCAGCTTGATTACATGACTTTTGGGCAGTGAAATAAATTTTCCCAATACAGAAGATCTAATTAAGGACAGTTTATAATTTATTATGGCTTCAAGTTCCTTGAAAACCGTTATATTTGAAAAAATACGACAGCTTGATTTAAATCTGATTTAAATCAAAAAAATCTGATTTAAATCAAATAAATCCGATTTTTTTGATTTTTTTGATTTAAATCGGATTTTTTTGCAACCCTGTGAAGAACTGCAAGTGGTATGTAAATGCATGTTGGCGAAGTGATTCATTCTTTATTTGTACCGAATGTCTGATGTTATAAGCAAGGTAACCGTAGAATATAGCAATGCTTAGGCTAGCAATTACCAAATCAAATTTCCGTGACATTGTCATTGTATAACATTTATAGATCTGTTTTTCTGAGCCTGTGTTGATTTACAGTTGACGAAGATAAATAAAACTATCTAATTCACAATCCAAGAAGAAGGTGCATAATTCATTAAATATATATAAGAGAAACGTTAATTTTCTCTCTGTAACAACAAAATTTACATGTTTAAAATCAACGCAAACTGATATCCAACAATCACTTCCATCAAGTGCATCCATAAAAGATCAATACAGTAATGTTGCACGAGGTCAGATACATGACATTGTACAAAATACACATTATGCCAGCCTATGTTAATCACACTGAAATTTAAAAAGTCTTTGACTAAAAATGTAATCTAAAGACATGGAATTAAAAATCCAAAAACCACCTTATGCGCATAGAATGTGTCCCAGCTAACAGCACATATCTATGGCAAGATATCACACTCCAAATGCATAACCTGATTTATAACTGAAAGAGTGAGCAATTGAGCTCCAATGACAACTAAAAAACATAGGCTGCGCAGCAGCAAACCTTCAGCGAATAACGCCTTTAGAAGATTACAATAATATCATAAAATTGGTGCGTTTACGAAATTGCTTATAGGTATGCAATAGCGGTCGAGTAATGGCCTTCAATTATCTCTATTTGCCCGCTGCCCTGCCATCTTCCCATCTGATTGCCAGAATTTGTAAAATCAAGGAAAGACCTTATTAGACTAATTTACACATATTATGGTATAGTTTCATGCATGTACAAAGTACAGGTTATGAGGTGTCTGTTGAAAACCAAAAAATATAATGCTGTTATAATTTCCTGAAATTTATCCAATGATCCATAAAGTGTTATATGCTTCAAAAAGCACTGCTACATTGCATAGGTGATTTATTTAGAGAATTGTATTACTGTATATGCGAATGTGGGCAAGTTTTGGCTCCAATATAAAACACAATTCTTTTAAATCTTTTTTCTCAATATCACAAAAACTATAGAATAGCCATCTGTCAGACCATGAAAAGGCACAACTAGACCATATAAGCCATATTTTTATTTATTTTATTTGGAAAATATTTTACAAGGGTATATGTTCAGTTTGCAAAACTGTTTTTCAACATAGCCCTTAACAAGTAAAACAATGAAGCAATAACAATAATAAAAGCTGATAAAATAAGAGTTTCACAATATAAAGTGAGATATGAAGTATGTAAAAGCACTATTAACAACTAACAGTATTTCAATAACATTTCATCACTTTACTCTTTGATCCTTGATATGGCACTTTAGATATTTTTTAAAATCATTGATATTGTAACAATCTTTCAGCTTAGCAGGCAACTTATTCCAACCAGATGCACCTCTATAAAATAACATAGTTTTATGTAATTCATTGTCAGCTATTGGTAAATGCAAATTCATTTGATGTTTTCTGGTTTCTATATTAGTAATATCAATTTCCATTACCAAATTATTCATTAGATAATCAGGAGCTAGACCATGTACACATTTAAATATAAGTAGGGTTTGGAAGTAGTAGTATCTTTCTCTTACGTCCATCCATCCTAATTTGTGAACAAGTTTCAATCCTCGAATATTTATGTAGTCGAAATTTCTTTCAATGATTCTGGCAGCATAATTTTGTAAACGTTGTGTTTGATCTAAATTTCCTTGACTTGTACATCCCCAAACCGAAATAGCATAGTCAATAATTGGCTGTATCATTGAGTTATATATTTTCAATAATAAACATTTAGGTAGTGACTTGCTTAACCTCGAAAGCTTTGAGATTTTCATTGATAGTTTCATGCATAATTTAGTTATATATTTGTTCCAAGACAAAGTATCTTCCATATGTATACCAAACTTCGTCCATGTATATGGAATAGTGACCGGATGTTGGGCCAGAAACAAAAAAATAATTTTTAATTTTTTTTCAATATTTCAAAAAGTATATAATATTTTCCATCAGACCTTTCAAAAGGCACAACTAGACCATATTGACCATATGTGTACCAAACTTTATCCATGTACATGGGAGGTGATAATAGTGACCGAATCTTAGCCCAGAAAAAAAAGAAAAAAAAAAGTTTTTTAATTTTTTCTAATTTTTTCGGAAAGTATAGAATATACGTCAATGAGACCATCAAAAGGCACAACTAGACCATATAGGCCACATGCGTACCAAATTTCATCCATGCACATGCAATAATGACCGAGCCTTGGCATGGAAATGAAAAAAAAATCTTTTTTATATTTTGTTAATTATTTCATAAAGTATTTAAGATCTATTCATCAGACCATCAAAAGGCACAACTAGACCATACCGGCTAGATGTGTACCAAATTTCATCCACATACATTGAATAGAGGCTGAGTGCTGGGCCGGAAACGATCTATCCGCCCGCCGCCCGCCCGCCCACCCGCCCGGCGGACGGACAGCATTTTTAACCAAGTGATTACAATACCTTCTTCGAACTTAGTTCGCTGAAGGTAAAAAATAACGTGCGCGAGGCACTCTAAAGGGCATTCTGCACATCATCTAACTACTGATTTGAAGTCCTGGTTTACCTTGTTTAACTGTTCACAGTGTCCTTGAATGAAGTTTAGGGTTAAAAATATGTACAAAGAATCTGTCAATGCAGCATTATAGTATGTGGTCTCAGCTTGGATTTGATGTAAAAAAAAAAAAAAATCTGTTGGGAAAATTTTGAGAAAATCGAAATTTAAACTTTTTGGTTTTTCACACCCTTTTTGCATGCAAAATATTCATTATAGAATTTTGAAAACGATCCATTGGAATGAGTTTAATGTAGAAATGCTCTCTTTGACCACCCTGGTGCTTGTATTAAACGTTGAAAAAATTCAGAATTATGACAAGTGGATTTTAAAGGCATATTTTCAGAAGGTGTTACAAACTTGCTAGACTACATCCTACATTCTCAGAGCACATTTTTAAAACATCTAATCAACTGAACAGGCTTAGGTTTACTAATTCATTGAGTGCCTACGTTAAGTAGCCAAACACTGCAGTATATATAGTCAATAATAAGACATATTTATTTATTTTATAGCAGTTTTATACTCACATTCCGAGACATATACCACAACACTAACAGAGTGCATCTCTCCATATTAATATCAAAACCTCTCATCCCTACCTGAAGAAATATGATTGTCTCAATTGTCCATTCCTTAAATATGATATTTTTGTTCAGGGACTTTATTTCTGAAGGTATGTTATAGATTTTCTTCAATTGTGCATAACTCTCAAATTAGTTCTTTCTCCATAGATTTTACATCACTAATGCAATGAATTGGCAAGAAAATACATATAAGATGCATTTTTGAGTGTTGTCATTCTGACCATGAAAGAAAAATAAGTAATTTTGCCAGTAATTATTTGTTTCAGAAATTCTGGTGTGAAGTTAACTTGTATAAAAATGCTGATAACTCTATATTTTGTATGGAAAGTTTACAGATAACTGATAATAACTATGTGACTATAGTTAAATATTATGTTGATTGCCCAAAGGCATGATACTGCTAAACAACTGAATCTTGGAAGTCTGCAACTATTAAATTCCAAGAAATAATCTTAATAATTGGCAAAAGCAGGTAAACAAAGCACTTTTAAAAAATCCGTGAGAAGACCACAAATAGCTACCTATATTTCAATATGGATAAAGACACTGTAATAAAACTTTGAATTGGCCATCTTATATGTTCATTAGCCCACTCGCATAGTTTTTTGTATTGATTTTAGAAAATAATTTTATCAAAATATATAATTTCCTTAAATATCAAATACAACTTACATGCAAAGCTGTGGTGAAGATACAAATTTGTCAGATCCCAGCAGTAGGTATTAATACAGGTGTCTGCTGTTTATTGTCTGATAACTTTACAGATGTTTTGTGAATCTCTTTTGAAAAACGTCAACTGGTGAAATGCTAAAAGTCAAGTTATATCACTAACAAAGTTAGCAAGACATTTTCTGACATGCTGGTGGTTCATTTGCCGCTTTTCCTTAGTTCAAGAAATAATAAAGCCGAAATCGTCATGTTTATATATGATTTAAACACATTATAATATTCGGTGAGTTTGCAACACCTCTAACTATTGGAAATGATGTGAAAATTAAAAATAAAAGGCTTTTCTTTGATTTTTTTTACCTGATTGAGTAACCTAATGTATAACTAAATAAATTGTGATGTTTCAGTATCACTGAACTGTCATTGGATATATCAATAATGGATATTTTGCATGCAAGAAGGGTGTGAAAAACCAAAAATTTTAAATTTCAATTTTTTCAAAATTTTCCCAACAGATTTTTTTTTATCTTCACATCAAATCGAAGCTGAGACCACATACTACAATGCTGCGTCGACAGATTCTTTGTGAATTTTTTTTAACCCGAAACTTCGTTCAAGGACACTGTGTGTTGCCACTACAAAACAGGGCATAGCCTAAAAAGGTAGCAACACATTGATAAAGCATGCAGTGGTGTTTTGTCCCAAGTGCTGACCTGTTGTTGTTTTGACAAATTCTCAGTGAGCTATAAATAGATCTGGGGTGGGGAAGCCTCAATGACATCACAGGACTCCCATTTTCCAGTTTTCTAGGATGGCTTTCCTGGATCTCTAAAATAGTATTTAAATAATGTTCATATTCTTTAGCTAACACATTAATATTCTAGTTATGGCAAGATAAAGTATATATATAAATACTAGCCGTCTGTCGTTTTCATTGCCATCAATACATTTTCTGCTTCCACTCAAGTTGTGGTTCTGCAGGAGAGTTGTTTGTGATCATGCAGCGCACAGCTTTGGCTTGATCTTACAAGTACTTCACCTTTCCCCCTCTGGACATAACTGAAAAATGGAATAGGAGGTTTGTGTGAGGATGGTGATTGGTGAACCAACAACCACTTGGTACCTAATGTTTGAGTTTCATGGTTTTCTGTGCCTGATCTCTTTGGTCCTTCATTCGATATATGAGGAATATCAAGCTTGGAATGGGCAGCTGCGGCAGCAACTATGTGGCCATCCAGGATGAGCTCTGTAAATGAGGCCATCTAAACTCTAAATTAGCTGGTATGCTTATAAATTCTCGGTAGCTTATGATCAAAAGACACATGTGCAAATTATTGAGTCCGAATAATATTATGTTTTTTAATTGCACATTCATAAACCATAGTCGTTGTCTGATTTCCTAAATGTACCGAAAGCGTATCTATGCATGCAGCTGTCTTTGTACTTCAAATTAAATGTTTAAATGTCATCTTTTAATTATCAAATGAAAACAAGTAATTTACACCATACCTTTTTTTTTACCTAAATGAAGTTTTCACTGTGACATCAAACAAGTAAGTTTTTCAGCCGCGAGAGGGATCAACACAAGCTTCTTCTTTAAACTGGTCTATGTAGATTTGCTGCAAAAAGCATTTTCATAATGACAAACATATCATTTCCAGTAATAATTGATGAAATAATTTGTATAATGTACTCATGCAAAAACTTACCATGCAACTAGATCTACGACTGACATGCTTATCATGCACATTCTCAGGTGATCTACGGCTGACATGCTTATCATGCACATGCTCAGGTGATGTTCTCTAAAAGAGTTATCATATTTAAGACAGAAATAGCATACCATATGTTTAGAGATTGGTTTTGTAGAATTCATGACATTCATACTATGTAAGATGGGTTAATCAGTTTGTAAAACATAAGGTATAAATCCATGCATCTGAATTGGCACAACTACATTACCTGTAAAACATTTGCTATGTAAAAATTCTAAATGATTAGTAAAAAAAATGTAACTAAGTATTAGCTGTTAATTGAGCCATGGACATGATAAACACATAAGTGTCACATATTTACGCTGTGCCATTCGATTACACAAATTGCCTGTGCAAACCTTCGGGACGATGATAAATGTAACTTGTCCATGTTATTTTTTCCGTTCATGACATTTTCCATGCTTGAATATGCCACGTTCATTCGTGAGGACATCACCAGCAAAGAGAATTCTTTCTAGGAAGTCTTGTACTGGAACATTAGGAACCCAACGTTCATGCAAGTACTTCAGGATCATGTCTTGTACTGGAACATTAGGAACCCTACGTTCATGCAAGTACTTCAGGATCATGTCTTGTACTGGAACATTAGGAACCCAACGTTCATGCAAGTACTTCAGGATCATGTCTTGTACTGGAACATTAGGAACCCAACGTTCATGCAAGTACTTCAGGATCATGTCTTGTACTGGAACATTAGGAACCCAACGTTCATGCAAGTACTTCAGGATCATGTCTTGTACTGGAACATTAGGAACCCAACGTTCATGCCAGTACTTCAGGATCATGTCTTGTACTGGAACATTAGGAACCCAACGTTCATGCAAGTACTTCAGGATCATGTCTTGTACTGGAACATTAGGAACCCAACCTTCATGCCAGTACTTCAGGATCATGTCTTGTACTGGAACATTAGGAACCCAACGTTCATGCAAGTACTTCAGGATCATGTCTTGTACTGGAACATTAGGAACCCTACGTTCATGCAACTACTTCAGGATCATGTCTTGTACTGGGACATAAGGAACCCTACGTTCATGCAAGTACTTCAGGATCATGTCTTGCACTGGAACATTAGGAACCCAACGTTCATGCAAGTACTGCAGGATCATGTCTTGTACTGGAACATTAGGAACCCTACGTTCATGCAAGTACTTCAGGATCATGTCTTGTACTGGAACATTAGGAACCCTACATTCATGCAAGTACTGCAGGATCATGTCTTGTACTGGGACATTAGGAACCCTACGTTCATGCAAGTACTTCAGGATCATGTCTTGTACTGGAACATTAGGAACCCAACCTTCATGCAAGTACTTCAGGATCATGTCTTGTACTGGAACATTAGGAACCCTACGTTCATGCAAGTACTTCAGGATCATGTCTTGTACTGGAACATTAGGAACCCTACGTTCATGCAAGTACTTCAGGATCATGTCTTGTACTGGAACATTAGGAACCCAACGTTCATGCAAGTACTTCAGGATCATGTCTTGTACTGGAACATTAGGAACCCTACGTTCATGCAAGTACTTCAGGATCATGTCTTGTACTGGAACATTAGGAACCCTACATTCATGCAAGTACTTCAGGATCATGTCTTGTACTGGAACATTAGGAACCCTACGTTCATGCAAGTACTTCAGGATCATGTCTTGTACTGGAACATTAGGAACCCTACGTTCATGCAACTACTTCAGGATCATGTCTTGTACTGGGACATAAGGAACCCTACGTTCATGCAAGTACTTCAGGATCATGTCTTGTACTGGAACATTAGGAACCCTACGTTCATGCAAGTATTTCAGGATCATGTCTTGTACTGGGACATTAGGAACCCTACGTTCATGCAAGTACTTCAGGATCATGTCTTGTACTGGAACATTAGGAACCCAACGTTCATGCAAGTACTTCAGGATCATGTCTTGTACTGGAACATTAGGAACCCTACGTTCATGCAAGTACTTCAGGATCATGTCTTGTACTGGAACATTAGGAACCCTACGTTCATGCAAGTACTTCAGGATCATGTCTTGTACTGGGATATTAGGAACCCTACGTTCATGCAAGTACTTCAGGATCATGTCTTGTACTGGAACATTAGGAACCCAACCTTCATGCAAGTACTTCAGAATCATGTCACTTGGAATGTTCTCATTTAAGTCCAGCAAATCCACCAGAATTTCTTCCGATTTTGTGCAACTTTCCTTCAAATAAACCAAATGTGTGACGTTCTGTTGTTTCTAAATCAATCAGATTAACAAAAAATTTGGTGGGTTCAGAAGCTTAGAATTGCGTACTGATGGAATCACCTGTAAAGCCATGCATGAAGTTGATGGTCTCATCCGGGGGGAGGGTTGGTCTAGTGGTATTGTGCTGGACTGCAAATCGCTGGGTCCAGGGTTCCAATCCAGATCTTGCCAGGTCACCTTGGCCTATGTTCGACAGCTGTTTCAATCATCCTTTGCCTCATTGCCATGTCCTCCTGTCCTAATTAGCCTACAAAGTGCATAAATACAGGAAGTAAAGCCCCATTCATCCATCCATCCATCCGTGGTCTCTTCCGTGGCTCCTCCTTTATCCATTGCTAGCCCTATGATGTGTTGTGCTTTGCTAAGTTTGGTGTCTCTGTTGTAAAGCATAACAGCACCCGCAAAAGCCGCAACACCAGGCAATACTTCAGTAGATTTATGTGAAGGATTTGTTGTACTGCTTTGAGTTGCATTTACGAACTTTTGGAGTAGAGGACACTGCCCAACACTTTCCCATGAAAAAAGTTTTCTGTTGACGTCTTTGCTAGTTCTGAAGGATTTGTTGTACTGCTTTGAGTTGCATTTACAAACTTTGGAAGTAGAGGACATTGCTAAACACTTTCCCATGAAACAAGTTTTCTGTTGACGTCTTTGCTAATTCTGAAGGATTTGTTGTACTGCTTTGAGTTGCATTTACGAACTTTGGAAGTAGAGGACATTGCTCAACACTTTCCCATGAAACAAGTTTTCAAGTTTTCTGTTGACATCTTTGCTAATTCTGAAGGTTCTGATTTGTTGTACTGCTTTGAGTTGCAGTAGTTTTTCCTAACTTTGTCTTCAAAGTGACTCTGCCATGGTCCAGCCCACATGGCATTGGCAACTTCTTCTGATCCGTGATGTTTCCTTTTAACACTTTTTGCACATGCTTATCCGTCACTACTCGTGCAATCTCCTTGCCCTAGACCTCGTCTACAATGATCTGAAAATGTATCAGAGCATTTAAGTAGGCCCACAGCTAGATGTGGAAAAACAAATAATTTATTTTCATTTATCGTGAAATGTCATGCCTTTTGAAACTTAAGAGAGACCGGATAATTCAGTTAAGATCCAGACAAGGTGCTATAGTTCTTTCAATTCAAGAATTATTTCCAAGGATAGTCTATAAACAGACACAGTTGTTTTGCCCTAACACAACAATAACATAACAATTTTTTCTGTAACGCTATTCACCGCATATGTTTCACACCAAAAAGTTCTTATTATCAGGTCTGCTGCAGAATAAACACTCGTCCTTCGGACTCGTGTTGTAATCTTCCGCGACCTGACATTCATGAGGTTCATTGCTGTGAACCACACTCCCATTAAGTTTTATCATATTTCCATTCAAAACAGAATACTGTATCTCCAGCAGCCATGCTTTTTGAAAACGGTAGTCTGGCATAGTAATACAGACAATTTACTGTTGAGCGATATGATCTTGTGACCTGTCTTATATGAGCCAGTCCATGACAAAAGGGGTCTTATCAGAAAAAGAGGTGACGTCACCAACATATGGTCAAAGATCAGTAAGATGTTGGCGCCAAAAAATGTTGCATTATTTCATAACTTGTAGCAACTTCACCACTTTCACTATGAAGCATAAAGCACCAATTAAACAGTGTTTATGACAGTATGCAATGGTATTACTAAGAAATAAGTAATTAATAAGATTGCACATTTTTTATTATAATGTAACTATAATGTAGCCAATTTACAAAGTGTAGCACAATAGTTCACATCCAGACATTATATAGGCTTGATTTCACCAACCTAGTTTATTTTGTAAACAATGTTTACAGATGAATTCATATTTGTAGACATAAATCAAATAACAAAAAATTTAACAAAATTTTTGACATCAGAAAATCCTGCCAGGTGATTGGCCAAGCTGTACATAGCGTGTCACTTTTTTTTTTTTTTTTTCAAGCAAGTGATGTTGGCTGGAAAAATTATGTCATAATTTCAACCAATAAACTGCTGCAAAGGCCAACTTGGTATTGTGGCAGTTGTTCACACATGTCAAACAGCAATCCACATGAACAGTTGTATTTCACACTCCTTGTGTTACAGTTGATTGCTTCAGTTGATAATAAATCAGTCTCAAGCCGACTTTGAGAATGTGTGTACTAAAAATGTGTGAAACACTAACAGAAACTCTCACTTGAAACAGCTAGGCTCGATTTCACCAACCTAGTTTATTTTTTAAGCAATGTTTAAATACAAGTTAGACATGTTTAAATTTTAAACACATTTCACCAAGACAGTCTAACTTTAAACAGGATATAAACACTGTTTAAAATTCACTAAATTTAGACCTGTTCC
Source organism: Platynereis dumerilii (assembly GCA_026936325.1). Taxonomy (NCBI): domain Eukaryota; kingdom Metazoa; phylum Annelida; class Polychaeta; order Phyllodocida; family Nereididae; genus Platynereis; species Platynereis dumerilii. Next base: position 676,604 of record JAPTHN010000004.1, read on the forward strand.
CACCCATGTCTAAAGTGCATAAACTTGGTCTTAGTCAAAATTTGGCTGATAAATGTCTGGTTATACGGAGGTCAGTGACAACAGGGTTGTGGAAGATTCATCCTACCAAGTCTGAAATAGGCCTGTGGTGGATCCCGGGAGGCGGCTTGGAGGGTTGGGGTCTAGTTATTCTTCTCACCAGACATTGTAACATACAGGGGCGGACTGGCCTATGTGGCAGAGTGGCAGCTCCCAAGGGCCCATCTACTCGAGGAGGCCCATGCAGGATGTCAAAAAAGTTAAATTTCAAGTAAAACCCCTCTCACTTTTGGGGCCCCATCCTCATAACAATTTACTATATTTTATGTGCCATCAAGGGTGCCGGAACAGGGGGGGCAGGGGGGGCAATTGCCCCTGCTGCCCTTGGCCAGGGGGGGCAAGGTTGCCCTTTTCATCTCCAAGAAAAAACATTATTAGGCTTTAATTTACAGTGAATTTAGGCAAAAATCTATAAGTGTATAATCAAAATTATCATTGCTGCTCCGTAAATTTTTGTCGCGCGAATTAAATTTGCCCTTTCTCGACCGACCGCCCCTGCCGCCCGCGATTCCTTCCGGCACCCCTGTGTGCCATGTTATTTTACTTTTCTTTTTTTAAAGGATGCCGATGGTAGGGACTAGAGGGCCCAAAGACAAATTTTGCCACGGGGCCCGAAATGCCGCCAGTCCACCCCTGGTAAAATATTCCGAAAAACTGAAATATTATTTCTGTAAACTAACACTAATATTTAGCAATTTTCTTTTTTCCCCTTGATGTGACTCATAGGCCAACCAGGTAAAATTTGGGCGGCTATCTGGTTTACCCCGCAGTAGCTGACCTCTGTGGCAAACTTTTTCACTAGCAAAATGTGTTAGGCAGCAACTAACTTTTGCCTTCAGCGAACTTCAGGCGAACTGAAGGTTTGCTGCTATGCAGCCTATGTTCTATTTTTGCAATTTTAACATTGTAGTGAAGCAAGGCTCTGTTTTTTCATGTGTGGAACAAACTTTTCTTCTTTCAGTTTAAAGTTTGGTACAAACTTTTTTTTATTTCACTAAAATCCATAGCCCCCCTCAAAGAGTCATCTGTTCAGCCCCTAGTGGTGCAACCATACATGGCATTAGGTATTGATGAGACACTCCAAACAAGGTTTGTTGCTGTGAACAACATAACTTAATCATGCTATTTCTGCTGATTTGACCGTTTTAAACTTAAATAAACACTGTCTTGTAAGACCAAGTTAAGAAAATAATAAACATCTGTGATGAAATGTGTTTATTTTGTAGGACCAAGTAAAGAAAATAATAAACATCTGTGGTGAAATGTGTTTATTTTGTAAGACAAAGTAAAGAAAATAATAAACATCTGTGGTGAAATGTGTTTATTTTGTAAGACTAAGTTAAGAAAATAATAAACATCTGTGGTGAAATGTGTTTATTTTGTAAGACCAAGTAAAGAAAATAATAAACATCTGTGGTGAAATGTGTTTAAATAATAAACGTCTGTGGTGAAATGTGTTTATTTTGTAAGACCAAGTAAAGAAAATAATAAACATCTGTGGTGAATTGTGTTTATTTTGTAAGACCAAGTAAAGAAAATAATAAACATCTGTGGTGAAATGTGTTTAAATAATAAACATCTGTGGTGAAATGTGTTTATTTTTTAAGACCAAGTTAAGAAAATAATAAACATCTACTGTTTCATCTGTGGTGAAATGTGTTTAAATAATAAACATCTGTGGTGAAATGTGTTAAAATAATAAACATCTGTGATGAAATGTGTTTAAATAATAAACGTCTGTGGTGAAATGTGTTTAAATAATAAACATCTGTGGTGAAATGTGTTTAAATAATAAACATCTGTAGTGAAATGTGTTTAAATAATAAACGTCTGTGGTGAAATGTGTTTAAATAATAAACATCTGTGGTGAAATGTGTTTAAATAATAAACATCTGTGGTGAAATGTGTTAAAATAATAAACATCTGTGGTGAAATGTGTTTAAATAATAAACGTCTGTGGTGAAATGTGTTAAAATAATAAACATCTGTGGTGAAATGTGTTTATTTTGTAAGACCAAGTTAAGAAAATAATAAACATCTGTGGTGAAATGTGTTTATTTTGTAAGACCAAGTAAAGAAAATAATAAACATCTGTGGTGAAATGTGTTTATTTTGTAAGACCAAGTAAAGAAAATAATAAACATCTGTGGTGAAATGTGTTTATTTTGTAAGACCAAGTAAAGAAAATAATAAACATCTCTGGTGAAATGTGTTTATTTTGTTAGACTAAGTTAAGAAAATAATAAACATCTACTGTTTCATCTGTGGTGAAATGTGTTTAAATAATAAACATCTGTGGTGAAATGTGTTAAAATAATAAACATCTGTGGTGAAATGTGTTTAAATAATAAACGTCTGTGGTGAAATGTGTTTAAATAATAAACATCTGTGGTGAAATGTGTTTAAATAATAAACATCTGTAGTGAAATGTGTTTAAATAATAAACGTCTGTGGTGAAATGTGTTTAAATAATAAACATCTGTGGTGAAATGTGTTTAAATAATAAACATCTGTGGTGAAATGTGTTAAAATAATAAACATCTGTGGTGAAATGTGTTTAAATAATAAACGTCTGTGGTGAAATGTGTTAAAATAATAAACATCTGTGGTGAAATGTGTTTATTTTGTAAGACCAAGTTAAGAAAATAATAAACATCTGTGGTGAAATGTGTTTATTTTGTAAGACCAAGTAAAGAAAATAATAAACATCTGTGGTGAAATGTGTTTATTTTGTAAGACCAAGTAAAGAAAATAATAAACATCTGTGGTGAAATGTGTTTATTTTGTAAGACCAAGTAAAGAAAATAATAAACATCTCTGGTGAAATGTGTTTATTTTGTTAGACTAAGTTAAGAAAATAATAAACATCTACTGTTTCATCTGTGGTGAAATGTGTTTAAATAATAAACATCTGTGGTGAAATGTGTTAAAATAATAAACATCTGTGGTGAAATGTGTTAAAATAATAAACATCTGTGGTGAAATATGTTAAAATAATAAACATCTGTGGTGAAATGTGTTAAAATAATAAACATCTGTGGTGAAATGTGTTAAAATAATAAACATCTGTGGTGAAATGTGTTAAAATAATAAACATCTGTGGTGAAATGTGTTTAAATAATAAACATTTGTGGTGAAATGTGTTTAAATAATAAACATCAGTGGTGAAATGTGTTAAAATAATAAACATCTGTGGTGAAATGTGTTAAAATAATAAACATCTGTGGTGAAATGTGTTAAAATAATAAACATCTGTGGTGAAATGTGTTTAAATGATAAACATCTGTGGTGAAATGTGTTTATTTTGGACTCTTTTTTAAGGTTAAACAATGTTTATGGAGACTAGGTCTAACTACTTAGACTGCCTGTTTTAAACATTGTTGGTGAAATCGGGCCCTAGAGTCAGTTCCATTGAGCAGATCAATGGATTAGAATGCCATGGTCACCCATGTAAAACGCTATGTCACTTTTCAGGAGAGAGTGGTGTCATACCTTCTCTCAACCAATGAAAATTGCAGGAAAAATGATGCATTTTCTTCCACAAATGTCTACAAATGTGAAATCATCTGTATATACAAGTTAGACATGTTCAAATTTTGAACACATTTCACCAAGACAGTCTAACTTTAACACACTGTTTAAAATTCAATAAATTTAGACCTAGTCAAACCCAGGTCTAACGTGTTTAAACTTTGTCTAAGTCAAATGTGGCAGATATATAGCTATATATGTCAGGCTATATGGGGGAAAATGCCTGATAAAACTCTTACTCTGACACTGTGTTGAAACTGTGACGCTCAGTTCAGGAGGATCAACATTGGTTAGAAGCTGGGGAATCTGACCCAGTTTGAAATGACATCACAGCTTGTAGTTAATTTACATATATTGCAATGCTAGAATAGAGTCATCTGTGACATCACAGTTCAACAGCATAGAAAAAAAACTTGAGATCCACGTAAGTATGACAAGGACTGTAAATAAACACTGTCTTCGTAGACTGAGTTAAGAAAAAAATAAAGATCCGTAGTGATATGTATAATTTGGACAGTGTTTAAAGGTTAAATGATGTCTATAGAGACTAGGTCTAACTACTTAGACTGCCAATTTTAAACATTGTTGGTGAAATCGAGCCAAATAGTCGTATGGCTTTGTAGATTTAACTTTTTTTAATATTGAGAAATTACCTTCAGATTTAAACATTAATTTCAAAAGTAAAATCTTTATAGTAATAGGAATAATTTGTAAGATTTTATCTTAAACAGAAGCTTTACATTTGCATTAAATTCCGAAAAGAAATAAAAGTTCAACATTATAGATGAAGGTGAAAAAATTAGGTGGGGCCTATTTCCATATTACTTGCGTTTAAATTTATTATGCAGGCTATGGTTATTGTTGTTTATTAATGATTTTCAATAAACTTTTTTCATCATGCAATGAGAAATAGGTAATTTTTCTGAGATCTATGCCTTGCAGAGTGAGGCACAATTAACTTCTGATGGAAAACATTCTATCAATTATTTACAATGCTACCTCCATATACAGGCCTATGTCATTGTTTCTTATGACAATTAGCTTTTATATTACTTTTTTTTTATAAAAGAATTGTGCGTTCTTTTGCAAACTGTATTATTTTCTCCAAGTGAGGATCAAACAACAATGACTGTTGTGTTGACTGAAGCACAAGTTAAATTTTGGCGGGAAACAGCAGAAACCTTTCTTTCAAGCTTCATTTTACACCTCCTGCTCTAAACTAATCCAGAATTTCAATGTTTATGTCTAAACCTGGCCAAGCCCTCTCGTAATTAACAAAATTATTAAATTCGCAACATGACAAAAACAATAATGACCTCAGAGCAGAATGTGGGAAGTTGTGGGAAATGCAAATAAGAAAAAAAAAATCAGAGCTTTACAGATGAATTTAGACAATGAAAAATGACCAGTATATCTTAAGATAAATGCCAAAAACACTGGTATGTGGGCACAGGTGTAAAATTCAGTCCCTTGGACAAGTAATAACCACGAGTGCTGTAAAGTGTCACTGTAAGTTTTGTAGCCTAACGATAAATTATTTGCACCTCAAGTTCCCATTCAAGGCAATTGCATTGTGACAAATGTTTAACTGCTACCTACATGTAGACATTGTCAAATTATTTCAGACTGCACGTAGTTGCTTTTATGCCATATTTTTTAATTCACCCATAGATATTCTGTTTACTGTCTCATTATTTTGATCCTCATTAATTAAAATTTTCAATAATATTTTTTGGTGTCTTCGCATTCATCCTTTTTTAAAATGATCTATGGTCAGTTCCCACTGGTGCGTGTAAAACTTCGTTGTTTTGTGTAAGCTATGTCAGGACTATAAACGTATGAAATTTATAACAAATTAATGGTCCCGACATTTACTTGGGTAGCGTATACATTCCCCCATTAGATTCCACATCTACAATTTCTAGTTTTCAAGACAATAATGCATTTCATTTATTACAAGATGAGATAACCCATTTTAGCACTGTGGGTAATGTTTTAATATGTGGTGACTACAATGCCAGGACTGGTAATCAATCTGATTTTATACTAACTGCAGGCAAAGATAGTCATGATATGTACAATGCTTTTTGTAACAATGCCCCGTGTGATTTTCCTCAAAGTGTACGGCATTCCGATGATTCCAAGGTTAACAAGTATGGCAAGGAATTATTGGAATTATGTAAATCTACGGATATGCGTATAATGAATGGTTATTTCAATAATACTACTGGAATGTGTACCTGCTATACAGCCAATGGCAAAAGCTTGATTGATTACTTGATATGTGACACATACTGTTTTAGGAAATTGATATCATTTACAATTGATCCCTTAAATTCAGATTCTGACCACAGACCTTTGTTATTCTCCCTCCAGCTCACTAGGGGCAAACAAACCACCCCTACAAGTAAGAAACAATGTAAATCCAGCGATAAATTCTTTAGATATGTATTTGATATGGAGAAAGCATCCGGCCTCATAAGCTCATTAAATGGTAATTTGTGTGAATCATTGCATGATGAATTTATAAATAATATTGTTTCTGATAAGGGAGTTGACAATGTCATTGACAATATGTACTGCTTGCTTGATACTGCTATTGCAAAAAATTTCAAACGAAAATATCAAAAGAGTAAAGGAGATACATTTCCCAAAAATGAATGGTTTGATGACGAGTGCAAGACACTCAAGCGTGCTGTGAATGATTTCTCAAAAAATAATGACCTTAGTATAGAGATCAATCTCGCCCAGTACTGTAAGTTAAAGAAGGAGTACAGGGCTTTAACTCAGAAGAAAAAGAGATTGTATCAAACTAGTATAAGAGAACGTCTATGTGAGATGCAAACTAATAACCCAGTTGAGTATTGGAAATACTGGGATAGATTAAAGAAAAACTCTTCGGGCTCTATAACTGGTGTTATTTCCCTTGAATCGTTTGAAGAATACTTCAAGAGTATACAGTGTCCACCTGAAAATGCTAATCTGAAATTTGATACTCAGTTTCTTGGAGAAATCGAGGAGTTTGTGCGAAACTATGAAAATTCCTTTTCTAATGATCCAGTTATGACTGATGCGCCCATCACTACTCATGAAGTAGAGATTGAATTAAAGAGTCTTAAGTTAGGTAAAGCACCTGGCATCGATGGTATAAGCAATGAATTTTATAAATATTTATCTGAATACATGATCCAGCCTCTAACTATCCTTTTCAATTATATTTGGGATAAAGGGATCTATCCTGAGAAATGGTCCGAAGGCATAATTCAACCATTGCATAAAAAAGGTAGTCGCAGCGAACCAGACAATTATCGTAAATTAACCCTTATGGCATGTATGGGGAAAATATTTGAATCAATTGTAAATAAAAGGTTAATCTTCCAAACGGAGGCTACCGATTCAGCTGACCCAAATCAATTTGGCTTCTGCAAAGGCTGCAGAACTAGTGATAATGTATTTATTTTGGATACATTGATGTCATACCAAGCTTCTAAGAAAAAAACACTTTTTATTACTTTTGTTGATTTTTCAAAAGCATTTGACTTCATCAACTGCTCATTCCTGTACTATAAATTGATAAAACAAGGTTACCGTGGTAAACATCTGAATATTATTCAAAGTCTGTTTTCTAACTCCAGTGCCAAGGTAAGGTGGGAAGGTCAGCTTGGCTCAAAGATAGAAAGTACATATGGGGTCCTACAAGGAGGTATTATTAGCCCAAAATTATTTAACTTGTTTCTCTCTGATATGGGAGAATACTGCTATCAAACTCAGGGCTTAACAATCGATGGCACAACCTTTACACATTTGTTATATGCAGATGACTTAGTACTTATATCAGAGAGTGCTACAGGTATGCAAATCCTATTAGATAACTTGGCAACTTACTGCAGAAAATGGCACTTACTTATTAACTCGCAAAAGAGTAAAGTGATGATAATACAGCCGAGTGGTAGACATAGATCTGAGAATACACAGCAGCAGTTTTCTGTTGATAATGAGCAACTCGAAGTTGTTGATTCATATAAGTACCTTGGACATATAATTAGTAATAAAAGAAACACTCACAGCTTGATGTATGAACACTTGGCATCACAAGCCCAAAAAGCAATGCATGCCTTGAAAGAGAGAGTAAAATCTACAGTTGGATATCTCTCGCCTAATCTTAGTCTTAAAATGTTTGATACCCACATAGTGCCTATTCTAGAATATTACAGTGAAATCTGGTTCCCAACTAAGCAAATTGACTCTTTGGAAAAAATATAACTTAAATTTCTCAAAAATCTTCTTTGGGTCCGAAGTCAGACTTCAACTGTAGCAATTTTAGCAGATACTGGCAGATTCCCATTGATCTATAGACAACAAATATCTGCAATTAACTACTGGCATAGATTAAAAATGGAAAACTGTCCAAAACTACTTCGTAAATGTTATGAAATCCAAGTGGTTCTGAACCACAAAAAGTTGCCTTGTTGGTTGTCTAGAATACAACAAGTACTCATTGCTTATGGAATTAGTGATTTTGAAATGAAGCCCAGTAAAATAGCATCCTTGGTATATAAGAAAGCAGGGGAAGATATGTTGGCTGACATAAACGATAGTGATAAAAACCCAAAACTAAGAACATATAAACTATTTAAAACAGACTTACGCATTGAACCATATTTAAATTTTAGCTTACCTATGTATGTATATCGCAGTCTAGCCAGATTCAGGCTAAGCTCTCACAATTTAAAGATAGAGCTGGGGAGACACAAACGCCCCTACATACCTGCTGATGAAAGATTTTGCAAAAGATGTACATCCGGACTTGTAGAGGATGAATTTCACTGTCTTATGATTTGTGATTTTTGGAAAGACAACAGAGCAGTACTATTTGACACGGCAGCCAAAACGATAGAAAACTTCTCCGTGTTAAGTCCTAAAGCTCAATTTATTAAAATACTAGCAAATAAATCGTCTGAAATAAATTCTGCATTAGGCAAATTCTTAAACATAGTCATTAAAACTGATAACAGCGCTTAATGTAAATTTTAATTAATTAAATCAGCCCACAAGGTCAGGGTGGCTAATGGCACTGACACATTGTTTTCACATGTGATTGGCTAGCAATAATTTGTTTGTGAATATATGCCTTGTACCTGTATGCATATTTATGTTGCTGTCATGCCCATTTATAAAATAGCAAATTTATATAATTGTGTTGTATATATTATATATTATATTCATCAACCTGAACGTTTTTCATTGACTTCATTTCCCTATGGTTTCATCCCTCATAAATCTGTATATATAATATTATTATGTTGGTGCTATATACTATGGTTCTGTACCGCCTCTGTGCTAAATAACGGCCGTATATATGGCCTGGTGTGATTTAAATATATTATTATTGCTACTGTGAATAATGTTTATCTCTGTATGTACTATGAAGAAATATCTTAAGCCGCCTCAGTGCTAAATTTTGCCAGTATGTCTAGCATAGTGTGATTTTAAAATATGTTATTGCTACTGTGATTAATGTTTCATTTCTTTATGTAGAAGTAGCTTTAGACTTTTATATCTCTAGTGTGTTAGTATTAGAAACTGTTTCTGTTCTTGTTTTTAACCTGTGTATTGATATCTCTTGTAACTGACTTTTTGGTCAAATGTGACCTATGTTTCAGTCAATAAAAACCTATATATATATGTAAATGTAAAAAACATTTTTTACACAAAAAAATTATTAAGATGTACCAAATGACAGACAAATGTGGGACACCAGCCTAATATTTTTAGTCACGCCTGAAAGACGTAAGGCGGCATTCTTAAAAAGGGTTAAGTGCATCCAAACTTCTATGAGAAGTTACCACGATAAATTTTGCCATAGTGTTTACACTGTTTATTAATTTTCTTCGACACTGGTGGTAATTTTAAATGGAATATTGCTTTCAATACTTGAGGTGTTTAAAATCCTATGAGTCGGTGGCAGGTTCTTGGCGCTATGCAATTTTTTGGTGTTGTGTAAAGATTTCGGATAGCCGACCCATGACGACGCAGATCACACAATATAGGCATCCTCTAGGGCTAGTGTTTAGGGTTGCTTGATTTAAATTGAGATATTTAAAAATTTTATAAAATTCCGAAGCATTTGGCATTCACCACTGGAAAACATGTAGGTCTTGAGATATTTCTTGAAGATGATTTAATGCAAGATAGCCCGTAAACTTTCACTGATTTTAAGCACTTTTGAAATATGGATTTACAGAGATATAATTTCGGACAGACCCATAACCTATGTCAAAATGTTTGGAAATTAACTATTCTAAATCCTTATAGCAATTACTATTAAGTTGCTGATCCACTTATATATTAGAGGAGGCAACACGGCAAAATGGTTCAATGGATACCGAGCCCTGCTCCGCGGATCTAGTACTTTACTGTGTGCAAATGCTTCTCAAACATGGTATAAAATAAGGTTGCCATGAAAACATACAATTTTAGACATGCATAGACCTGCATATTAGAATTTTGACACCCCCATATCCCTCCTCCCCCCTCCTCAAGTAAGACAGCGATCAGTAAGGGACCGTTCAGAATTTATGACTGGGGGGGTGGGAATTTTGGCCGAGGGGGTACTAACTTTTCACACGTGTTTCAAAGGGGGGTATTAATTTTTGACAACACATCCAAGGGGGGGGTAAGAAATTTTAACAAAGAAAAATATTTTGAAAAACACGCATAAACTCATTTTATTTGGACTTTTTTACGCGCAAAAGTCCGCGAAATGACGCGAATCTGTACGCGTGGCATTGTATAACAGTATATATGTATATATTACTTTGTATGTCAAGGGGGGGGTACTAAAAATATGCATGAAACCTAAGGGTGGGGTACTAAAAATCCGCATGAAACTCAAGGGGGGGTATCAATTTTTGACGGGAAGTTCCAGCAAAACTCCCACCCCCCCCAGTCATATATTCTGAACGGTATCTTAAGTCTCCTTAAATCACATTAACATTGAAAATATTGGGTATGATCATGACAGATCACAAGCATGATGACACACAAAGCGCCATTTTCACAGTGCAACAGTCCACTCTTTTTCTACATCGAAGTGACAGACTGTAAAAGATCTTCTTGTCCATTGAAAACTACTAGATAATTGTTAGTTTGTTAGCAATATTATGGAAATATGGAAAATTGGGTCATCCATGTGAGTTGTAATGTTTGGCATTTCCATATTAGATTAATCGCAGAGATAGAAGACCCTACATGGAGCATCATGTTATAAATGACATGTCCAATCATGATTGGTTTTACATCCTGATGTATTAATTGTAAAACAGGATCAGAGATAGTGATACAGAGTGTTAATGTAATACTGTAGTATTGGTTAATATGGCAATAGTATTGAATACCATATTGAAAATGGAAATATGCAAAGCTGAAGTCAATGCTACTGATGATATTGAATGAATGTGGTTTTGCATTGTATTGAATTGTATTGAATATTGAACGATTGAATTCATGGACAATATGTCACATTCAATTTTGTCTAAAATGTATTCACCATTGTATATTATATTGTGCGTATACCATAGTCTACTTAGCTTTCCCTTGATATGTGTGGGGGGGGGGCTACCTTTTGATACCTTTTTTTGCCTATGTTCACCCAGGCCTGAGCCTAGCGTAGTGGTAGTTCGCTGCGCTGCAATACACTGGACCCGAGTTCCATTTCAACCCATGTCAGACAGCTTTCTTCCTGGGCCAAAAGTACCCTTCACTTCATTATCGTCGTCTATGCCTGTCCAGCTACCCTCCCCCCTCCTAGAATAGACCAATTTCACAGATGGTTCTCTCAGTTAACACCAGGGGAAAAGTGTCGAAAACTGAAATCCCATTGGCTAATAGATTTCCCGCCCTTGCCTCTGATCGGTCCAGCCAAGGTGACTCCAAGCTGGAGTATTTTGAGTGCATTTTAATATAACTTTAAGGCTTGGTCATCCTTTCAATTTAAATTCTGAAAGTTGTGTTTTTCGATTTAGAGTATACATCTCCTGTGTTAGAAAATGAAATGAGGAATCGCAGAATTACAAAAAAGTTATTTAGGGTCAATATTCAGGCCATTCAGTGAAATAGGTCTATTTGACAAACATTTCAACATCTTCAGGCTGTTCCGGCGTGCTCTTGCCTCCTGACCAGCCTCTGCCCTCTCCTAGGATTCAGCCCAGCCTATGGCCCTGGTCCTGTTGGCCTAACTCTTGCCTGTGCATAAATAATGGATGTAAAGGCCTATCACTCATTATCTCCAATCCTACATAGTACAGGACCTCTCCATTTATTACCTTTTGGTTTTTAACATTTATCAAAGGAGATTCATGTCAAAATAAAATGCTCTTGAGTTAAACTGCCCAGGCCACCAAAAAAAGGGGAATGCTAAGAGTCAGTGAGACTTCTTCATGTGACTTCTTCATCTTACAGTGTGACAGTGTCTGCTGTTTGTCATTGTTGCCTCTGGCCCATGTGGCCATCTTGGCTAAGGGTAACAATAACTTTATAAGCTAATGTTTCACTGTTAATAACACTGTGGAGAAATAAAAGTGATTTGATTTGGGGTTTTTTGGTAAGAGAGAGGTTCACATGCAGAAAGTTGAAATATTTAAGTTAGATATTTAAATGTTGTTGAATTGTCGTAATAAAGACCGAAATAAAACATTAGCTGGTGTCCATGCAAAATAATTTTATGTCACTCAAAAGTTTTATCTTGTATGATTTGATCTGGGAAATTTCTAAAAAACAAACACACAACTTTTATCTGATATCACAGAAAGAGTTTGGAAAGACGCCAGCCGTTAAACAAATCTTTTTTGCAATTGTGACTTAGTCTTTTTCTGAAGAGGGAAATCTACCATCGAATAATTAATTTGGTGTGTAATGGTCAATAAACTTGAACTTGAATCCCGTGATGACCTCTGTTTTCAGGTGGCAAGTACGTGCCTAGGGCGGTCCTCGTTGACCTGGAACCAGGGACCATGGACTCGGTGAGGTCTGGACCTTTTGGGCAACTCTTTCGACCGGACAACTTTGTATTTGGACAGAGTGGAGCAGGGAACAACTGGGCCAAAGGTAAACTGAAAAGAGCAAATTTATCCCAGACATAATTCATCTTTAGCCTCTCATAATTGTCTGAGAATTTCCAATTTGTTTGCCGTTTGAAAGGAACTCCTGTTGTATTCTTCTGCGACCTGACATTCATGAGGTTCATTGCTGTGAACCACACTCCCATCATAATATCTCATCACTTCTTGGTTAATTTTTTTTCCAAATAGAAGATCATTGTTAAAAAACATTTTTTTCAACTTTAGAGGATCACAAGATGCCAGTCTGCTTCTGGTTTAAACCATGTGATGTTTTGATATCTTCTCCTCTGTTGTCTGGATATAATACTTTGGTATTTTATGTAATGCTGTTCCATTGTCAGTCATCGATATTATATTAAATGTTAAATGATGGAGTAGAATAGCTTCAAAGAAAGGCAATGGTTTGCAAATTATATGATCATATAAAAGATGTGTTAATATTCTGATAGCACCATCCTCCCACTGGACTTTCTTTATGAGTCGATTGTCATCAATCACCCTTCATGAGCGGCAAGGTGCTGCCTTCTGAGGTCTGCACACCCTATACTTACCTGAAATATGTATCTGTTTTCTAAACCTATGTTACTGAGAAAGCAACAAAACATATTAAAATGTGAAGCTTTATTCTCCTGAAGGAGCCACCAATAAATTCTAGTAGATGGCGTCCTAGTCTAAATCTAGGACGCCACTCCCTCTGGTATTTTCTTGTAACATTACGCATAAACAAATAACTCATTTATGCAATTTTTTGCAATTTCCTTCTGTCCAGGGCACTACACAGAGGGGGCGGAGTTGGTGGACTCTGTCCTGGATGTGATCCGGAAGGAAGCAGAGAACTGCGACTGCCTACAAGGATTCCAGCTGACACATTCCCTGGGAGGCGGAACCGGGTCCGGAATGGGGACTCTGCTCATCTCCAAGATCCGCGAGGAATTCCCCGACAGAATCATGTGCACCTTCTCCGTCGTGCCATCTCCCAAGGTATTTATAAGAGATAATAATAGTATCATTTAATGTGATATTTTTGGTTTTGTGTTGGGAATAATCATTTCCTATCTTTCTCTCTTTTTTGAAAACTTTTTTTTGTTTTCAATTCAAACCTTTTTTTTCTTTTGGGAAATTTTTTTGGGAGAATTTATTAATTTTTTTGAACATTTTTTCGCATCTTCTTTGTGGTCCTTAAAAAGTTAAAATTCTGTTCCTGCTGTTCGAATAAGCATGAGTTTCTGAGCACATGACAGCAAAACACAGTAATTAAAGTCCATGAGATTGTTGGAGACTCTGAATAACAGAAAATAAAATACTCACTTTAAAAGCCTATAAATGTGTTTGATTGTATAAGTACGTGTGAAAGTGCAGGGACATTTCAAAAACTACAATATTGGATAAGTTAAGATATGGGTAGAAATTATTTTCCATCACAAATTTCTGAACGTTTTTCTTTACAAGTAAATTTGAAAAAACTGCTTCATTTTAACCTCTCGTGTTTTGGGTATCAGGCACAGGATCGAGCCAATATTGCAAATTTGGTTCACATCACTTTTATGGTGTAATTGGGTCACTTAATGGTGCTTTTTCGCTGAAGGTTTGCTGCTACGCAGCCTATGTTTTCTTTGTAAATTTGAAACAATTGCTTCTTTTTTAGGTATCAGACACTGTGGTGGAGCCATACAACGCAACCCTCTCAGTGCATCAGTTGGTGGAGAACACAGACGAGACTTACTGCATTGACAATGAGGCGCTGTACGACATCTGCTTCAGGACCTTGAAGTTGACGACCCCAACCTACGGCGACCTGAACCATCTGGTGTCAGCTACGATGTCAGGCGTCACCACTTGCCTCCGATTCCCCGGTCAGTTGAACGCTGATTTGAGGAAACTGGCCGTCAACATGGTCCCCTTCCCCCGTCTGCATTTCTTCATGCCTGGATTCGCCCCCTTGACATCCAGAGGGAGTCAGCAGTACAGGGCACTCACCGTTCCCGAGCTGACCCAGCAGATGTTCGATGCCAAGAACATGATGGCCGCCTGCGATCCTCGCCACGGAAGATACCTCACAGTTGCCGCCATGTTCAGAGGCCGCATGTCCATGAAGGAGGTCGACGAGCAGATGTTGAACGTGCAGAACAAGAACAGCAGCTACTTCGTGGAATGGATCCCCAACAACGTCAAGACGGCCGTCTGCGACATTCCGCCAAGAGGACTCAAGATGTCCGCCACGTTCATCGGCAACAGCACGGCCATCCAGGAGCTGTTCAAGCGTATCTCGGAGCAGTTCACTGCTATGTTCAGGAGAAAGGCTTTCTTGCATTGGTACACTGGCGAGGGTATGGACGAGATGGAGTTTACTGAGGCCGAGTCCAACATGAATGATCTTGTGTCCGAATACCAACAGTACCAAGACGCAACTGCCGACGAGGAAGGCGACTACGAAGACGAGGGAGAAGACCCCCAGGAATTCGAGTAGCTTCTTCGGCCGACAATATTCATCTACGACTTACTCTGTTATTCTAAATCTACTCGTCTTTGAATTTCATTAAAAATTATACACACCAGTTGCAATCCTGGTGTTAAGCTTCAACACTAGTTGCAATCCTGGTGTTAAGCTTCAACACTAGTTGCAATCCTGGTGTTAAACTTCAACATTAGTTGCAATCCTGGTGTTAAGCTTCAACATTAGCTTCAATCCTGGTGTCAAAGAACTGCTCTTTGTATAGTATAACAGCATAATTATAAACACGTCTTTCTCCATTTCCTATATCAACTAAGACAAAAAGGAAGCTTTAAACTTTCTTCACCATCTTCAGTTACATTGTGAATTGTAACAGTCATGAACTACTGGTATTGTCATAGAAGTCCAATGGAAACATTCACTTTACTTACATTTAGTGATTTTGTCTGACAGAAATGTGAGAGGAATTCTGAAATAGATATTGCACACTTTAACAATTGCAATTGTGAATCACTTCATGCTGTAAAGGAGATTGAAAAATATATATGTGGACAATTGTAACCAATTAATACTAACCACACCCTTTTAAGTTGAAATGCAACAGAACGGAATACCCAGCACCAAGTGTTTTTCATATCTCGAGCTGTCATGAAAGGATTCATTATATTGCAATTGCAGATCACTCAATTTTCAAGGTTTCTAACCACTCTATCATTTCATTCATTTGCCTTGTGTGCATTTTAATTCATGAAGTTCTGAACTTCTTTCTTGAAATTTTGCATTTGTACGGTTTCAAAACTGTTGGTCTGGTTTCAAAACCATTTGTCTAATTTTGTTAAACATTCAAGGCATTTTTCGTTGATGTTGGCCAATGCATTTCGAAATATGTAGTTACAAAATGGTGAATATCAATTTTGAACAGTTGTTACAGATTCTGAAATGGTGAATATCAATTTTGAACAGTTGTTATAGATTACGAAATGGTGAATATCAATTTTGAACAGTTGTTATAGATTACGAAATGGTGAATATCAATTTTGAACAGTTGTTATAGATTACGAAATGGTGAATATCAATTTTGAACAGTTGTTATAAATTACGAAATGGTGAATATCAATTTTGAACAGTTGTTATAGATTACGAAATGGTGAATATCAATTTTGAACAGTTGTTATAGATTACGAAATGGTGAATATCAATTTTGAACAGTTGTTATAGATTCTGACTTAAGACCGTGTCTGCGATACTGGCCTGAGTGGTTTCGCATTTCATTTTCATGTTTCATAAATTAATTTTTATAAGTTTTCATGGCACTACTGCAGTTTGCATTTTTAAAAGACTTTGCACTGAAAAACATTTTAAAATCTTCATACCAGTTTAAAGCAATTAAGATATTGTCAACAAGATTTTATCAAAACTTTGTTATTACATTGTCAGATGATGTGCCTTCTATTTCTACTTGAACTGAAAATTAGATTAAAGCTATGCAAGAAAATCTCAATCTGTGTGTGGTGTTGGTATTTTTCAGCAATCTTCGGGGACAGTAATAACATATTTGGGGGGGGGGCTGCAGTTCTTTTTTTAATTGAATACATTTTTTATAATTATGTTGAAGTTTGTAGTTCCAATCAAAGTCTTTGAGATATATTTTTAATCATCAAGAATTGACCAGTGTCAACTACTTTTTGGGATACCTTAATTATTTCACAGGAAAGTCCTTATACAGTACAACCAAAAATTTTTCCTAATTCCCATGCCCTCAGGATGTTTCCATCACTGCCAACCACTCACATCTCTGCTGTGGCACTCACTTGCTCTCACTTCCATGCCCTTCTGGCGAAACCACCTACACTGCTGTCCTCTTGTGCTGATTAAACAAAACAGTTTGAGAGCTGTTGATTGTAATCTTGTTATGTAGTCCTATGTTCAACAATTATGTTGGTTCTTTAATTTAATCCTCTATGAAGTCAATACATATTGGCAAAATAATTTCAGTTTTAGATATATTTGATTTGTAATTTATCTGAATAAGTAAGTATTTGTCGGTGCTTTAAACCAAACCTGGGGTCCATGGCATTTTTGGTCATTGCAGAATACTCATATTTGCTCCCTGAAACTGAAAAAAAGAGGTAAAAGTAGATGTGGCTTCGCCACAAATCAATAAAAAATACAAAGAAAGGAATGACTATTAGGCCACTGGGGGTGCAAGAGCAACTGGGTGTGTTAATAGTCCAGACAGCAAATATCTGTGCAACAGATTCATGGTACCGTAATCTATGTTGTTTCAGATCTTCAGGGATTGAGCAGATTAAGAGAAACAATCAGAGAATATCTGTTCTGTTCTTTTTTCACAGATAGATCTAATATTACCCTGAATATAAACAATGAAAATGAAGTGTAGAGTCTGGAGTATGAACAACTGGCACATAAAGAGGGAGCACTCAAGGCTTGAGAACAACAATCATGGGTAACAGACTACAATGTTTAAAGTTGAATCCCACACTTGGCAAGAAATCTAAAATCCGGGATATATTCATGAAACTTTGCCAAAAAGTCCTTCAAAAAGCAAGCTTTACAATGTCAAAAAAATGGGTGGGCTATCCAACATGATTTTCGAACTATGATCTTTTCAAAATCTTATGTCATTACATTAAAACATACAGTAAAATACTAGAAAAGTGTGGGATTTATAATGAAAAGCAGCATAACTTGAACAATATCCAAGAGATGAAAAATTAAAGGAATATGGCTGAAAATACACTTTATTGAAAAACAAGTCTTTGAAGGGGGGTAACGAATATTTTTTTAGAGTTACGTGGTGTACAATATGAAAAAATTATTTGTATTTGTATTTGTATTTATTGAATTCATGGCATACGCTGTACAATTACAATTTTACATGCAATTTGGCAGTTTTTGAATATATTTATAAATTGATTGTTTTAAAAAAGCAAAAATTAAGCCATTGGGATAGCACAAAGACTTTCGTCTGTAAGTGTGCACCCACAATAATGAGTGGATGTATATATATATGTATGATCAGTGATTATAATTAACAGTTCAACAAAAATAAGTCCCCCTTAAGCTTCAGCTGGTCAGCTTGACCATTGCAGTGTGTCTCTTTAACAGCCATGCCATGATTGAAACTGTTTCCAGGGGTGAAATTTTTCATGGAAAAGGTGGGGGGAGGGGACACAGGCGACACATTCAGAGTTGGTCATTGGATATATGCGAAAAAAGAAAGTCAGCCATTGTTAAATTCATGAATTACAAACTTTTGTATGGCATGATAACCTGCCCAGGCCAAAAGGTGGAGGACATGTCTCTTAATATAACTGCTCCCTGCCAAATTGTGCCAAAGGGCCATTACCACAAACACATCTTGAAAGGTAATGAAATTTCAGGAAGGTAGCCATCTCATGCCTTTGCCACCATGTTCAATGTACACTTCATCAATTGGACTGAGTCCCACTTCCTGTGGCGTTCCATTTGCTTCTTCTTTCTGAGGATCTTACAACTTGCTTAACAGTGTTTTAAGATAAGAAAAACATTGCCTTGGGCTCTCCATATTCGCTTAATCACGGAAGAATCTGGATAACATCATTTACGGAACCATGCATCTGTAGAGTGGATACCCGCTGTCTTGACTATTTACATGTCCAATTGGTCTTGCACTTCCCTGGTCTAATAGTTATTCCTTTCTTCGCATCTTTTCTTGATTTGTTGCAAAGCCACTCTCAACTTCTACTTCCGTTTTCAGTCTCATGGGTAAAAAATACGGGTTTGCAATTATCGAAAGACTTATTGAGTCAAAGGAGGCCAAACACTTGAGGAAGTCCTCTTTTTAGGTGTAGGAGAAAAATCAACAACTGGTGATTTCATCCAATCATCGAATCATCCAATGACTTTTGAGATACTGAATCAGTTCGTAGCAGTGAATTTACTTATTTTAAAATAGATTACAAAACTTGTTTGCTGCATTCAGGGGCGGACTGGTGGCATTTTGGACCCTTGGTGAAATTAGTCAGTGGGCTCCAGCACCAACATGGGTGTTACATGCACTTCAAATGTGAAAAGAAAAATGGGCAATTCCGTAAAGTCTGATTCACAAATTTGACAATTTAGCAGCTTGTTTAGCCTTACCATTATAGCTTAGCTATTTCATTGTTATCCTGGCATGAGGGCAGGTAATAGGGGTATCAGACAAGCCATCAACCAAAGCTTCAAGTTTAACAGGAGTCGAGCTATGGCAAAATATCATGGTGTCGAAAGTCAATCTGTGAATTAGACTTTACGGAATTGCCCGAATGTTAAATCATAGGCCTATTATAGATCATCACATATGTAATTTTGAGAAATTTTGTAAGGTTGGAGCCCTTTGTTAGGGGATTCTGTCCTGTTCAATTAATTTAGTTGCATAACATGATCACCTGATGGCAAAGATGTGCTCTTTGGCTTTTTCTTGAATTTCTTTAATTTTTGAGATCTTGCATGGGCCCCCCTGACTACATGGGCCCGTGGCAGCTGCCACTCTGCCACATAGGCCAGTCCGCCCCTGGCTGCATTTGATTTTGTGATGAACTTGTTCAGATTCTTCTCGTGACCGTTTTTATTTTGTTATAAACTATTGGTGCAATTATGTGATTCACGGACTCCTTTTGGGTTCTAGTGATGCACGGATAGTGAAAATAGCCCGATACCAGATAATCTGGCAACACCAACTGCCGGATAATGGAGAGGAACCGGATAGGAACTGGATAGGAACCGGATAATACACATACAAAAGAGGAAGTATTTCAGCATTGGCGGTTGATTATAAATATTTTTCTGAGAGCCGAGAGATATCTGTCCCGTCAGGAGGACTGTTCCTCTGATGGAATAATTTTCCTTACGTAAGTTAAGTTCTGTAACTGAATTATATTTGAAGATGATTACATCATGTTTATGACTCTGTTCTTGCAACATTCTTTTACTTATTATCAATGTTTTTAAAAGCTTTTTTACCTATTTCTGAGCATCCCGGACATCCTGCAAATTCCAATATCTGGCCGGATACCGGATACCTTGCTGGATATCCGTGCATCCCTATTAGGTTCACCTATTTTTCTAGGTTCACAATTTGTGCCAGTGTTTCTCCTGGAGTAAGGAGTGCATATTACATTGTGATATTAGACGCAGCAGTGATGGAAATGGAAAGTTTTGGTTGGGGCAGCTCTTGGCTGATGCAGCAACGGCACTCCTTTCCAAATTACATTGTGATATTAGAAGCAGCAGTGATGGAAATGGAAAGTTTTGGTTGGGGTAGCTCTTGGCAGGTGCAGCAACAGCACTCCTTTCAAATTACATTGTGATATTAGACGCAGCAGTGATGGAAATGGAAAGTTTTGGTTGGGGTAGCTCTTGGTTGATGCAGCAATGGCACGCCTTTTTTTAGAGGGAAAAATCCGGACACCAAATACCTGGAGGACTGAATAAGTGAACATGACAAATTAAATGTCGTCACTGATCATTTGGGGAACTGTAGCAGGGTACAGCTCTCTCAGTTTTTTGTCAAGGGATCTCAGCTCCTCCGAGCCCCTACCCCATTTCCATCACTGACACAGAGGAAACAAATCAATCAAACACAAGATAATCAATCAAACACAAGATAAGTTGTGACGTCATCACACGAAGCAGAAGCAACACAAGAATTTACGTGGGAAAAAAGCACAACTGACCAGTCAAGAAGATGTTATCAACGTTTTTGAATGCTGCAAACTTTGTAAGAAGTATCCAAGCATCTTGAGGAAGTGGATAAGTGAATCCGACTTGAGTATCTCAGTGAAAAAACACGATTTTGTCTTTCCCATTGACAATCTTTGCAAAATGTGAATCTCAAAGAAAACACAAGATGGCAGTGTAAACAAAAATCCAGATTACGGCGCCACCTGGTGCTTTTGTTAAAGAATGCCTTTTTTTTGCAAAGCAATGGCCAGTCTAATTCAAACAATGTTCCTTTGAAATGTCATTTGGAAGAAAAGGAAGAACAGCTACAAGATCCCAATCTCATCTTCCTGTATTACAGCCCTCCCAGACTCCCTCACCCAAGACTCCCTCTGGAAGAAGCAAAATGAATGCCCCAGCAAATATTGAAGATTTATTGAAAGAACTGTCAAATGACTTGAAGTCCCATATCAAGTCAGAAATTGAACAATTGAAAATTCATTTTGAGAACAAATTTAAAGAAGCCATGGACTACGTAGACAAAGAAGTAGGAGCAGTTGCTCAACGATCAAATAGTGTCGAAGAAAAAGTGAACAAAATTGACAATTTCCAAATGAAAAGCTTAGAATTCGATCCTGTGAACACTATCATTGCTGACAACGTTCCCTATGATGAAAACGAAACAATTGACATTTTGAAAGACAAAGTTACACGAATGATAAGACGTGACCTCGCAGTGAATGTGCCAATTGTTCGTGTGTTGAGAATGAAGGAAGGACCCCCGAAAGTGACCAGATTTGGTATGTTGAAAAAACCTGGACTAGTCAAAGTTCAATTGAACTCGGTTGAAGATAAAGTACAGATCTTGAGGCAGAAGCAGAACATCAAGAATTCGCCCGAATTTAGTAAAGTATTCATCAGATCATCAAAACCGCATGCAGAGAGACTGATGGAGCAAAATTTGAGAACGATACTTGACCTATTGCCCGACGGAAACGAATACTTCATTACTGGAAACGGAAGACTCGTGAAAAACAACTGGCCCAGATACAACAATTATGTCCCACCATCAGCACCCCCCATGCCCAACAACGCAACGCTTGAAAAAGAAGAACATGGTCAACAATTTCTAGAGCACGAAACAAATCGCGAACACATGCGCCCTCTCCAAAACGATCGCCCATTCCAGAACAATCTACACCAACACCACATGCCCTCCCGTCAAGATGATCGCCCCCTCAGAAACAACTTTTGGAACCAAAGACATTAGGACAATCCCCAGCCCTCTTTTTGTGATTTAAATTTTGCATCATGGAATATAAATGGATGGACAGATAGAAAGAGTGACAATTTTATTAGCATTATTAATGAATTGAATTTTGATATATTAGTTTTAATTGAAACACATCTGAAACCAAATGATAAAATTGAAATTTCCGGATATGAAACATATTGTAATAATAGAACTCATAGACATGTCAACTCAAGACGTAACTTTGGTGGAATTGCTGTCATTTTTAAAAACTCTTTTTTAAACAAATTCAAGATAGAATGCAAAGGTATTCTTGAAGGTATCTCAGTATTTATAATTTCACATGAGGATACTTCTTATAAATTTTTATTTGTTGCTGTATATTTACCACCTGAAAATTCCCCATGGGGTAGAAATGCGGAAGAATTCTTTGAATTTATTACAAATGTGATTTACCAAAATGCTGATGAATGTGATTCTGTGTACTTGTGTGGTGATTTTAATGCTAGAATTGGATCCAAGCAAGATATTATATCAGTGTTAGACAATGTACCAGAAAGGAAAAATGTAGACAAAATATCAAACAAACACGGTGAAGCTTTAATTGAATTTTTGTTGGAAAACAAATTGTGTGTTATAAATGGACGTTTGAATAATGAAAATGATAATTATACTTTTATTTCTACCAGAGGGAAATCTGTTGTAGATTATTTTATTACATCCATTGACAGCTTTAATACTTGTGCAGCTTTTAAAGTACTTAATTCTAAAAATATATTTGAAGATGTATGTAATATCCAAAATACTGATATATCTGGTTGTATTCCTGACCACTCATTACTAAACATAACTGTTAGAATACCAGTAATAGATCTGTCAACAATACACACTCCTGATTCCATTGATATAACAAGTGATGATATTTTTAATCACGTACCATATACTTACTTTAAGCGATTTCAAATAACTGATATTCCTGAACAATTTCTTTCATCAAACCAAGTAAATTTTGATTTTCATTATATTTTAGAAAAAATTGAACAATGTTCAAATCTCAATGATATAGATAGTGTGTATGCTAATCTATGTGAAATTTACTATCAAGAAATGGACAAGTGTTTTAAAAAAAAGAAGATATTACCAAATCAGAAAAAAGGTTTAAAAAAATGTTGTAAACCTTTTTGGTGTGATGAACTGCAATCTTTATGGAATATCTTACGAGAAAAAGAAGATGTTTTCTTAAAAGAACAAAAAAATAACAGAAGGGAGGAAAGACTTGATTTTTATGATGCTCAAAATAATTTTGATCGAACGTATAGAAAACTAGAGAGGAAATTTAAAAAGGAAAACTTGGAAAAAATAGAAAATATTTCTGTCAAAGATCCAAATAAATTTTGGAAACTATTGAAAAATCTTGGTCCTAAAAAGAAATTTTGTATTCCTTTTGAAATTTATGATGAAAATGGAAATGCAGTTAATTCACATCATGCTGTAATGAACAAATGGAAAAATGATTATCATGGATTATATAATGATAATTTGGTTAATTGTAATTTTGATGAGAACTTTTATCAAGAAGTAACTGATAATCTGTCATATTTAAGAAATGTTACAATTGGTTTAGAAGGTTTGAATCATGAATTTTCTGAATACGAGGTTCACAAAATTGTCATGAATACAAAAAATAATAAGGCTGTAGGTCTTGATAGTATACCATATGAAATTCTAAAAAATATGATATCCATTCAAACTTTAACCTCTTTATTTAATAAAATCTTTTATTTATGCATCATCCCCGAATATTGGAAATATGGAATCATTATGCCTATACCCAAGTCTTCGCTTTCTGATCCTAGAATTCCCCTTCAATACCGTGGCATTACACTCTTATCAACAATTTATAAGATTTTTACTGGTGTATTGAACAATCGACTTATAAATGTTGCAGAGAATGAAAAGGTGTATAAAGACGAACAAAATGGTTTCAGAAGGAAAAGGTCATGTTTAGAACATATTTTCAGTATAACATCCATTATTAGAAATAGGAAAATTAAAAAATTACCTACATTTGTTTGTTTTGTTGATTTTGAAAAAGCTTTTGACAGAGTAAATAGAAATTTTCTATTTCACAAATTACTGAATTATGGTGTATCTGGTAAATTTCTTGATATATTGAAATGTATTTATACTGATGCAAATGCAGGTGTTTGTGTTAATGGATATATTAGCAATTGGTTTGAAGTTAATCAAGGAGTAAGACAAGGTGATTCTTTGTCAGCAACTCTGTTTGGTTTATTTATAAATGATATTGTGGACGAGTTCAATGATTGCATTGGTGTTAAAATTGGAGACACAAATTTGAAATGTTTGTTATATGCTGATGATATAGTGTTAATAAGTGAGACTGAGACTGATTTACAGAATATGATATGTAAACTTGAAAACTGGTGTTGCAAATGGAAAATGAAAGTTAACATTGATAAATCAAAAATAATGCATTTCAGAAATAAGACTCAAACTAAATCAGACTACAAATTTGTTTATGGTGATGATGAAGTTTGTTATGTGGAAAAATACAAGTATTTAGGCACAATTCTAGATACCCATCTAAACTTCGAATTAACAGCTGATTCACTGGCAAATTCAGCTAACAGAGCACTAGGAAGTTTATGTACAAAATTCAAAGCAAACAATGGTTTTGGATATAAGACTTATACTAAATTATATGATTCAGGAATTGTTCCAATTTTAGATTATGCAGCTGGAGTTTGGGGTTTTAATGTTTCTAAAAGAAGTGAAATTGTCCAGAACAGAGCCATAAGATTCTTTTTAGGAGTTCACAGATTTGCATCAAATTTAGCTATTAATGGGGACATGGGATGGATTTCTTGTATTACACGTCATAAGTTAGAAATGTTGCGATTATGGAACAGATTATTGAACATTGAGAATGATAGAATAGTTAAGAAAATATTTGTATGGGATAAGTCAATATGCAAAAATTGGAGTAAAGAAATCAAATTAATTTGTGAAGAAATCAGTATGTTGACAAATTTTGAAAATAACACTTTTATCAATGTACAGAATGCCAAAGAAATTCTACACAGAAATTATTGTGAGAGATGGCGAAATGAAATCACTGTTGTACCAAAATTACGCTTTTATAGTATTTTTAAAAAGAGCTATAATGCAGAAAATTTTGTAATTAATATTCAAAACAGGAGAAAGCGTGCCCTTTTATCACAATTTAGATACGGTATTCTACCATTAAGAATAGAAACTGGACGTTTTCAAGACACTCCAATTGAATACAGATATTGTCTTTTTTGTAACTTCAACTACATTGAATCTGAAATGCACTTTATCTTTCATTGTCCCTTTTATAATGATATTAGATTTGAGTTCTTCAACAGGATAAGACAAATTAATTTCTTTTTTGACTTATTAAATGATGACAGAAAAATTGAATTCCTGATGAAAGATGATTGTATTAAAGAAACAGTTATTTTTATATGTAACGCTTTTGAAAAAAGACAAAGTGCTTTGTATACATAGTTTAATTTACGTAATTGTCGATACTTGCCAATAACAATACGATACTTGTAATTATATATGTCGACATCAAATTAACAATATGATATTTGTAAATATGTAAATAGGCCTAATGAAAATTAACATTTCAAGAGTTTGAATTATATATCTACTAGTATAACTCGAACAAAGTTTATATTTTTTGGGATTGCTATTACATATTGGACTAATGTATATATGTATATCAACAAATCATTTCAAATTTAATTCAAATTTGTATTATTCAACGAAAATTCTGTTATTTTGATGTATTATTGTTTTTGAAGTGAATTGTAAGCCCAAGAGGGCTGGGGGCTAGAATGTGAGCCCATTTCACGTAAATAAAGAATTTCTCTCTCATTTCTCACAAGAGGTTAGGATTTCAAAATTGATTTTTATAATTGAATGCCTGATAGGCAATTGAATTATGATAATTGCAAATTTCACATAAACAACAAACAAACAATGATTCAATTAATAAAATATATTACATTTCTTACAGACAAACGAAAAACATTTATGATATCACTAATGAAAAATATGACATCGGTTATACACAAACAAAAATGAATGATATAACTAATGAAAGAGATGATGTTGGGTACAAACAACAAAGATTGATGATAAAAGCTAATAAAAATTAAAGAAAATACATTTGTTGATTAACAAGAATATGATAAGGTCATTGATCTTTTGACAGTTTTAAATATTCTATACACGTTTTTGGTTTGATGATTCATTTGGAGCAGCTGCCAGTTAAGTATTTAAGAGAACATTAAATATATCTCTACGCCTCACAAAAGTTTATTTATAGTCCTTGTCATACTTACGTGGAATCTCAATTTTTTTTTTCTATGCTGTTGAACTGTGATGTCAGAGATGACTCTATTCTAGCATTGCAATATATGTAAATTAACTACAAGCTGTGATGTCATTTCAAACTGGGTCAGATTTCCCAGCTTCTAGCCAATGTTGATCCTCCTGAACTGAGCGTCACAGTTTCAACGCAGTGTCAGAGTAAGAGTTTTATCAGGGATAGCCCCTACAACTACGTCATCACAGCTTGATAGCCAATGGGCTGACCGTAAACTACGTCATCACAGTTCAAACATTGATATATTGAAGGAAGCATTACATTTTTGATCCCAATGATTTATCACAGCAATCACCAGTCTAATCCTACCAAATGGCAGCTTGGTGAGCATTCACAGTAGACAATTGTTGTAATCCCCACAGAGTTGTTTGATAAATCTACAGACTTGCAAACTTACAACTTTAAACTTTGATGGAAGTTGGTATAAACAGAAGGCTTTGACAATTTGTTTGTAAACACATGGCTTATGTTATGTATATTTGTTCTGGCAGCCCATTGGCTGAGAGGCTGTGATGTCAAACTTGCATGGGTTTTCCCAGACCCAATTTTAACTCTGACACTAAGTTGAAACTGTGATGCTCAGTTTGGTGGATTCGCATTGGTTAGAAGCTGGGGAATCTGACCCAGTTTGAAATGACATCACAGCTTGTAGTTAATTTACATATATTGCAATGCTAGAATAGAGTCATCTCTGACATCACAGTTCAAAAGCATAGAAAAAAAACTTGAGATTCCATGTAAATATGACAAGGACTGTAACATAATATACACCACACTTTATCAATAATCCAATATTTGCAGCATTTTGCATTGATAGTCCAATATTTACAGCACAGAAACAATTATACAAAATATATACATGTAACGCCCTTCATCATTCATGCCATATTTAGGGCACCCTTCCTCAATAATCCATAATTAACAGCCCTGTTCATAAGTAATACAATATTTACAGCACCCTTCAAGCTTTCATCAATAATCCAATCTTCATCTATAATTCAATATTTACAGCAATCATCATCAATAAACAAATTTACATACAGCACCCTTTATTAATATTCCAATATCTACAGCACATTGCATCAATAATCCAATATCTACAGCACCTTGCATGAATAATCCAATATCTACAGCACCTTGCAAGAATAATCCAATATCTACAGCACATTGCATCAATAATCCAATATCTACAGCACCTTGCATGAATAATCCAATATCTACAGCACTTTACATGAACAATCCAATATCTACAGCACCTTGCATCAATACTCCAATATCTACAGCATGCTTAATTTTAATCCAATATTTACAGCACCTTCATCAGTAATCAAAAAATTTACAGCACCATTCATCAATAATTCAATATTTACAGCACTCTTCATCAATCATCTAATATATACAGTACCTACATCAATAATCCAATATTTTACAACACCATTCATCAATAATCCAATAGTTCATCAATAACCCAATATTTACAGAACTCTTCATCAATGCTGCAATATATTTACATAACATTTCATCAATACTTTGACATTTAGATGAAAGTTTATAGATAATTCAATGTAAGCATCAAATGGGATTAATATGAGTCTCAATCATCAATACTAAAATATGAGCCTTGACAATATTTCTAGTTTCACCAATGGTTTGTACAGGTCAGGCAGATACAGCACTTTACTGTCAGTAATCAACTGAAAACACAAAAGAAGCAAAACCTTGATTTTATATAATATTCAATGGAGATTCATTACATGGCCTGTTTATCAAATAGTATTTTACAGCTGTCAAATGACAAGTGCTTACAGAATTGTCCTGGGATGCACCTTTGTGAGGTCATATCCCTGTCCATGGCATGGATGCCATGCGTGTCACATGCTGAGTCAAAGCACTCCCCATTGTGGTCAAAAGATACTAAATGACAAATTAAGAGTCCATTTCAATGCAATAAATAGGACCTGTAAGGTCGCTAATGGCCACACACAGATGTCCTGTCATCTGTCAACTGTATTCATATGATAAACATTACTATCTTAACACTTCTCATATTGTGTTGAGTTTTTTCTCCTGACTATTGTTAACATCTTGAAGCCATTCAATTTCCTCCTTTAGCTATTCGCATTCTTTTGCTTTCTCTTTTAAGAGTGTGGAGTGTCTTGAGTGTCTCTGATTTGCATGAAGCCGTTCAATCTCCTCCTTGAGCTCTTCGCATTCTTTTGCTTTGTCTTTTAAAAGAGTGGAGTGTCTCTCACTTGAATATTGCAGTTCTTTCCTCAAAGCTTCAATTTCTCTTTTCAAAGCTTCATTTTCTTTTATCAAAGCTTCATCTTGTCTTCTGCAAGCTTCATTTTCTGCCTGTGATTCTGCATTGGGAAGTTGAAGCGGTGCTTCTCTTTTCATAGATTCATTTTCCCTTTTCAAAGCTTCAATTTCTCTTTTCAAAGCTTAATTTTCTTTCATCAAAGCTTCATCTTGTCTTTTACCTGCTTTGTCTTCCGCTACAACATTACCAAGAGAAACCTGGGAAATATCAAAGGGATAATCTTCTATTATTTCACGACTAAATTGAGCCATTTGATTTTCATTTTCACTTGACGTGTTTGTATTAGCAGAAGGTGCATCACCAAGCAGCTCAGTCCATTCTGTGTTGTCAGCTGATTCCGAAGAAGGGACTTGAGGCTGGTCATCTTCCAATAACAAAGTGTCCAACTGTGAGGTGAAAAACAAAATAATCCAATCAATTACAGCTATAAAATCATAATTAAATCACATTATAACAAGTACAGGAGACAATGTGAAATTTCAAAATCACTCCCACATAAATTGAAATAATACAGCAATGTAGGTATACTAGTAATGCATTAAATAAAAAGAGGATTACAATTTTGCATGATACACTCATTAAATTTAACTGAATCTCAGTGGTGAAAGTGCAAAACCTTGTAAGTCAAAAAAGCTGTTTTTCAGAAATTGAAAAAAACTTTTTTTTTATTATAATGTCTATGAACCTATGAGTTAATATCAATCTGACACACAGAAAATGACACCCTCCGTTGCTACGGCTGCAACGGCACGGGCCACAAGAGGAAATTCTGCACTCAGTCTCACTCCCACCCTCGATAGATGACTGGCCACGACAGTACGGCCGGATCAAAAACCCCGGTGGTTGATGTATATAATGAACTGTCAATCTTAAATGACTTGTATGATGATTTTAATGTCCATGTGGATGTTGGAACTTTTAATCATTTTGGTGCTTTTAATGAATATGCTCATTGTTTCAAGAATTGTAATCATGCTTCTATGGTTAATGGTCATGATAAACATACTGATATGAATTATGGTTCTATTGATGATAATGACTCTAATAACACTGTTGTAAATCGTAATTTTGAAAGTGAATGTGAATTAATCAGTAATGGTAATGAGGAATGCAACAGCACGATAAATTCCACTTCAAATTGTAATGTTCAAATTTTATGTGAAATGACAAACAATGATAACATTACTGATAATACTGGTCCAAACAACACTTTAGATGATGCTACTGACTCTGACCCATTTCAAGAATTAACCAAATTTTGGAAAACAAACTCAAAACGAATCATATTTTCTCATTTAAATGTAAACAGCTTACCGAGTAAGCACTTTGAAGTTCATGAAATTTTAAGAAATGGATTAACTGATATCTTTTTTCTTTCGGAGACTAAGTTAGATGCTTCTTTTCCAAACGCGCAGTTTTATGTCAATGGTTTTAGTACACATAGACTTGATCGTAACTCTCATGGAGGAGGTATTCTTTGCTATGTACGCCAAACCTTACCACATAGAAACAGAACCGACATTGCAGTAAATATTAATGGGATTGAAAGTATCGTAATTCAAATTAAACTTAAAACTTGTAACTTCTTCATTATAGGCATTTACAAACCTCCAAACGTAAACAACAACTTACTGAATAATGCCATTGAAGTGATGATGAACAAATGTAACTTAGAAAGCACATCGACATATATTGTAGGCGACCTAAACGTAAATTTTATGATGGATAACCACTCATTGACTGACATTTGTGACACTTTCGATCTTAAGCAAATTATCAAAGGGCCAACCTGTTATAAAAGCACAATAAACCCAACACTACTAGATGTTGTCCTATCAAATAATACAAGGTCAATTGCCAAATCACTAAATATCACACTAGGAATCAGTGATTTTCACAACTTCATCAGCACCGCTATTAAAATACAGTGTCCTGTAGAGACTAGAAGAACTGTTAACTATAGATCATTTAAAAATTTTGACAGCAACAAATTCACAGATGACTTACTATCAACTCCGTTTCATGTTTGTCAAATTTTTGATGACGTTGATGATCAATTATGGTTTCATAACAAACTACTTTTAGATGTCGTCAACCAAAATGCACCACAAAAGCAAAGACAAATTAAAGGTTGTCAACTCCCGTACATGAATGATATGCTTAGAAAGGCAATCAATGTTAAAGCTGCTTTCTATCGTAAATATCTCAAAATGAAAACTCAACAGTCGTGGCTAAAATTCAAAAATCAAAGAAACTTGGTCAACAAAATTAAAAAGTCTTCACTTAAAAAATATTTTGATGATAAATGTAACTTTACAGACCCCAGAGAAGGAAAGCATTTTTGGAATGTAGTTAAACCCTTCATTACTGACAAATCTAAATCCAGTGATCAAAACATAGTACTATATGATGAGGGTACACTCATAAGCAACATGCAGGATGTCGCAAACAATTTTAACAAATATTTTATTAATGTTACCCAAGATGCATGTGAACCGGAACACATTAGCAGGATGAATGTGCAGAATCTAATTGAACATTATAAAGACCATCCAAGCATAAAGTCAATTAATGAGCATGTTAGCAACACCTCGGAGGATAATAATATAGTCCCATCTTTTGATTTTACAACCGTAAGTTCGAATCAGGTTCTCAAAAAACTTAATAATCTTCAATCGAAAAAGGCCAGTGGATTTGATAACATATCTCCTAAATTTCTCAAATTGGGAGCCGAACAACTCTGTATGTCAATGACACCCATTATAAACAATAGCATATAGTGTCTCCCCTATTTAAGAAATCAGATCAATTAGACAAAGCTAATTACAGACCACTAAGCATTTTAACGTCAACCTCAAAAATTTTCGAAACTTTAATATGTGAACAAATATTAGAACACATTAATAAATTTCTCAGCACAAACTTAGCAGCGTATCGTAAAAATTATAGTTGTAATAATGTTCTAATGAAATGTGTTGAAGATTGGCGCAAGGCCCTTGACAATAATGAGCATGTTGGTTGTATTTTAATAGATTTATCTAAAGCCTTTGATTGCTTACCACATGGTTTACTTATAGCAAAATTACATGCATATGGTTTCTCTGAAAAATCTTGCTCCTACATTCACAGTTACCTGACCGACAGAAAACAAAGTGTTAAAATAGGAACAACTAAGAGCGACTGGCTCTCCCTAAAAACAGGTGTCCCACAAGGCGCAGTAACTGGCCCGCTACTATTCAACATATTTATCAATGATTTCATTTTGAAGCTTCAAATCTATGTAATGTTTATAACTATGCAGATGACAACACTCTTTCTTTCTCACACGCTAATCCTGTCATCATAAAAAACACGCTTGAATCTGCCTGACATGTAGCTACTACATGGTTTACCGATAACTTCATGAAAGCTAATCCCTCTTAATTTCAAGCCATTTGCTTTAGTAAAGAGGACCTTTCGATAGAATACAACATTGACGGTAACAAAGTTGAATCAGAAAAGATAGTTAAACTTTTATGTGTCCAACTTGATAACAAACTTACTTTTAACCAACATGTATCAACAATATGTAAAAAAGCAGCCAGACAAATAAACGTCCTATTTCGCTTAAACAAAAATTTAAACTACCAATGTAAGTTAAAAATTTATGACTCATTCATTATGTCTAATTTTGTTTACTGTTCTGTAGTATATGATGCCTTTACAATGAGAAATGATAAGAAAATCGAAAAACTGAATAAAAGGGCGCTCAGACTTGTCTGCAACGACTACATGTCAAACTACAGTGAACTTCTAAAAAGCACTAACAAGCAGATGCTTTATGTTTACAGGAAATTTTATTTAGTTGAACATGTCTACAAAATTCTTAACAACCTAGCTTTGCCTGTACAGCCTGACTTTTATGAAAGACAAAGTGCCCCATATTCCTTTCGTGATGATTCTAAATTAGAGTTGCCAAAGTTCAACTCAATCACATATGGAGTCAGATCAATAGCTTATCAGGGTGTTGTTTTATGGAATGATATCCCTTGTCATGTGAAACATTGTGAATCTTTTAAATTATTTAAGTGCCATTCCATGCCAAATGGACCAATGTCTCCCACATCAGGGCTTCAGATTTTAATGAAATTATTACTCAAGCTACATGTACATGTTTAATGAAGTCACGCAAAATATTTTCCCTGTATTCCAAGTATTTTGAATTTGACAGCATTTTCAAAATTAAGGTCTGCAAACTAAAATTTCTATTTCCCGCTTGTCAAGTCATTTCAAAAAGCAGCTGAAGCGACGTTTTTTAAGATATTGAGATAAAATTGTACACAGATCAAGCTCAAATAAGTGTAATACTGCTGGCCGAAGCTAATACAGGTAGGTAGGTAGGAAGGTAGATTTTATTTTCAAGTATCAGATATTTCATAATTGCGGAAAATTACAAAGGCTGGTCAGCCCGTGTCGTAATTACCTTAGTTATCATTAGAAAAAAAAATAAAATAAATTTATAATAGCAATAGTAAAGCAAATGTAAGTTATTTTAGCATTTGAAAAAAAAAACTAATAAATTAAAATAGTGATATAATAAAGAAAATATATAAATAAAAAGTAATTATGGTGAAATACAGGGGAAAAAAAGATCAATGAAGTAGGTACATTTATGCAGTGGAATTAAGAGAATGTTTAATGGGAATGAGATGGAATGAGTTGTAGATGATACAATGTCAAGAATGGAATGAACATTACTTTCAATGTCTGTTACAAATAAAACAGTTAATTACAGAGCATGATGTGGGATATAGTGACACATAGTATCTTTTTAATGCTTTGACAGAGGATTTTGCAGAAATGTTTGAGGAGGGCCTTAAAGAGGTCGGAATTTTGTTCCATGCTTTAGATATTTTTTGATTAAAATTTTGGCTCTGGATCTGGAGTTTGACATTAGGGATGTGTGCATTGCTTTGTTGACGGGTGGCATGGCTGTGGATATCCGATACCAGGTTCAGCTGGTCATTGAAATAGTGAGGTAAGATTTTCCTCTGATGATTTATGTACATCTTGCAACAGTTTAAGTTAAACAAGTCAGCTAAAGAAAGCAAATCATACTTTTTAAACAGGGGTCCACAATGGCTGTTGTACTTGACTTTTGAAGCGAGACGGATGGCTTTCTTTTGGAGTGTTTCTAGACTAATACAGATGCAATACTAATACAGATGACGCTTTCCATCCATTCGCACCAGCCTGTTAAATTCGGTTCATTTTTTGCAAAAATTTGGGTAAATTGTGGGTTTTTTTAATTTTTTTCACTCAGAAACCAAGCTTTCAATAAATCTGAAACTTTGCATGAATTGAGGCAGTCTTGAGAGCTAATGGCACGAATTCATTCATATTTCTAACTCCAATACTTTTTATGCACATGAAGAAAATCTCAGGACGATTCCTAAAATTGACTAATTTCAAGTGCAAAAATGGCCATGTGGGACAGGTGATAGAAACTCGAAATTTATTTTCTAAGCAGTTTATGAGATCATCATAAAAAATGGCAGAGGTGTTATTTTTCATTTTTCTGGAATTAATTTTTAGAATTTTGAAGAAAAGCCTTATTTATGCTATATATCGTATGTAGCTGCCTTCCAAGACCAGGTGGAACCTTAGATAAAGGGCTGAATTTATTTCTGAAAGTACCTCAGATGGACAAATTTTAAAATTCCAAACTTTAAAGAGGTATATTGGTTTCTCACAAAAGGAAATAGTAAAAAAATTATGTTGAGTGAATTTTTGCAAACAAGTTCAAAATTGACAATATTAGACTGTCGTGACAGATTTTGTAAATTAGATTAGTTGCCTTTTACTGATGTTAAATATGAGAAGGCATCTTCTGTTATCAATATATTAAAAAAATATCACAATATGATGAAAAATAAGTAAAACTCATGTGCAGTGACGTTAATTTCAGTTTTGGAAAAACATCTAGTGACAGATGACCAGAATTTAGCAAATTTGGCTGTATAATTATAAAGTATGCGGGTAAATATACCCCAGGGACCCCATTATGGGTAGGACTATAAATTAATGCATTCCATTGTAGTCATGAAAATCTGACATGATTTCACACGATAAAACTGGACGAAAAAAATTCTTGGTGATTCTAAATTAAACTGATTTGTAATGATCAGAGGGCAATTTGAGGCACCTTAAAGAAAATTTGCACTTTATTTTGAATTCCACCTGCTCTTGGAAGGCTCCTACATGGTGTAAACAAGGCTTTTCTCCAAATTTCTGATAATTAATTCCAGAAAAATGAAAAATAACACCTCTGCCATTTTTGCAGAAATACAAGATGATCCCATAAACTGCTTAAAAAATAAATTTCGAGTTTCTATCACCTGTCCCACATGGCCATTTTTGCCCTTGAAATTAGTCAATTTTAGGAATCGTCCTGAGATTTTCTTCATGTGCATTAAAAAGTATTGGGAGTTAGAAATATAAATAAATTCGTACCATTAGCAATCGATACTGCCTCAATTCATGCAAAGTTTCAGGTTTATTGAAAGCTTGGTTTCTGAGTGAAAAAAATCCAAAAACCCACTATTTACCCAAATTTTGCAAAAATGAACCAATTTTAACAGGCTGGTGCGAACAGATGGAAAGCATCATCTACATTATATTCATCGTATATTAGCTCTATATCTCACCATGATATATGCCTAGTTTTGTGGCGATATCTTGAAAAATGAACCTTCAGCAGCCTTTTTCAAAGATATCAAAAGACCAAAAAAATAATTTCATGTTGAAAGCCCAACATTTTCAAAATGCTGTCAAAAGCAAAATGTTTGGAATATGTCCGAAATATTTCGAATGTGCTCATTAAACATATACATGTATATCAGGTTAAAATCTCATCAAAATCGGAAATCATGATGTTTGAAAATTTCTTGATTTTGGTCCATTTGGCGTGGAATGGCCCTTAAGCAAACTGTTCGTAAGAATTTAAACATTATGGAATGTCAATGTTGATCCTGTATTATATGCCTGAAAGATAACCTGTAAGTTTACAATCAAATGTGATAAGCAAAATGTCATCTTTCTGTACATAATCATCCTTTAATTGTTTTATCATTTTCGGCTAAAAGCCCTGGTGGCTTATGTTGTTGTTTGTTATTATCACCTCCTACTTTAAATAAAATTTTACTTACTTACTTACTTACTTACTTACTTACTTAAACCCTGTTTGAGCTTTTTTGGTCAGAGGATGTTGACCCCATGTCTTGATTTTGCCATCAGATATGCTTGAACATAAGATTCGAAAGTGCAAAACCTCCTAATTCAGTGAAAGTGCAAAACCTTGTAAGTCGACCATATATCACATTTAAAAACCATCTGCTGCATTGCATGCCCATCCAATCTGTCTGTGTGCTGGAAAATTTTAATTGTATCATGATAGATAACAATAACAAATTTTATTGAGAGGCTACAACTGCAAAAATTACAATTTGTTCACATTTTCGTGCACACTTTTTTCATTACCCTTAATATCCAATACAAATTAGGGAGGCAATTATTTTTCAATTCAGAAAATTGCTGAGCCTTAAAAATGCATCTATATCATCGGTTTACAAAAAGAGGAGACATTTTCTTAAATTATGAGCTTGAAAGTTCTGAATTGAGTTACAAGGACTGCACTTTCATTTTCTGAAACCAATTGACAGACAAGTAAGTAAGTTAGTATGTAAGTAAGCAGATTGAATCATGTTTCTCCAAGCATATCTTTTTGTGCGACCTACAGTGAGGAAATGTAGCGAATATTCAAAAAATGAAATATAGAAAAAAACAGAAGTTGGCATTATGATACACATAATATAGCCCACAAAATACCAAAGAGAGGATTTATAGTTTATAGGATCTTTAAGGTAGTTTGTGTTGCCTGATATTCATGTGGACTTTCCAAGTGCTGTGTACAAGCCAATTTTCAAGCCTACTTTTGTAAATCAAAGCTGTTATGTTGCACAAAAAATAAGACTAATCAATCAAAACTGAATCCCAGCTATAACTGTCCAAGCCAAAGACAGCAAACATTGACACTTTCGGAGAAAGATCAACGATATAGACTGATTAGGGGGCAA
The DNA here is from genome assembly GCA_026936325.1 of Platynereis dumerilii. Taxonomy (NCBI): domain Eukaryota; kingdom Metazoa; phylum Annelida; class Polychaeta; order Phyllodocida; family Nereididae; genus Platynereis; species Platynereis dumerilii. Next base: position 713,620 of record JAPTHN010000004.1, read on the forward strand.
ACATTTAATATCCAGGTGGGGGTAGGGGGCTTGGTGTTATCCTCAGCAGGAAATTATCATTTTACTTTAACAGTGACAGTGTTTTTTCTATTCATTCCTAAATCTAACAGCACCTTCTTAAGATATACCCGTGGCAGAAATAATCCATTGCAAGACTAAAAAAAAGAATTAATTTTTTTCACCAAAACTGAGTAGGAATCATTTACTTCAAAAATTAAATAAACTCAAAATCCTCCGCCGCAGTAATAAATGGTCATCTGCTTATCAAAGCATCAACGGAAATTGACCTTTAATTCTTAATTTGTTGATATGAGATCCATGAATGTACAATACTGTAGTTCCCTGTCAGCGTGCCTCGGCGGTCCGACGTCGGTCCAGTGTCGGTCCGATGTCAGCAGCATCGGACCGGCTTTGGGCCGACGTTGGGCCGACGTTGGGCCGCCGAGGCACGCTGATAGGGATGGTAGTTTCCATTTAAAATTAATAACAATAGGATCATATTTTAAACGTATGTCGAATTATGTTTAGACAATAATTAGCATAAGATTCTACACATGTTTTCTTTTGTAATGCACACAATAATTTTAATTTTCAAATTGTTGAATTTTTTATACATTTTTTGGCAAGCCAGTTTGAAAATTGCAATAAAAAAGATCACCTTCTCCACTTTGTCATTCTCAGCCTCCTGTTGATCACACACAATGTCGTTCTTCCCTGAGTGCACCAAGCCATCCTTCACTGAATCAATTGCTTTGTTGTCCTGCTCATTGTAGAGTCCTAACTTAGCAGTTAATTCCGTTTCTAGGCTTTTGTCAGGTGTGTCAAGAGTTGGGGTTGCCAAGAAGGGAAATAATTGCACTTTTTCATTTTACAGGCACTGATCCATGTGGCTACACAGGAGTAGGAGATCCAATGTCACAGAACAAGGGTCAATCCCATGAAGCAACATCGTGGCATTTGCGGCAGCAAAGGGACCGCAGTCTAATGTAGCACCTTGAGATTGCGGAACTAAGTATTCTATGTTGGATGTATCACCTCCAATTTGATAAAGGCATTGTAGCTGAGGTAAAACCTGCTGAATTCGTTGATCATCATACAAAGAGTCATACAGAACAATTCTCCCATCCCTACGGCAAGAAACTACATAGTGGTTGGTGACATAATGAATTGCAGGGAAGGATTCACTTGAGGCAACTGCCATGGTTGATGGGGAGGGTGACATGGTTGATTGGGAGGGTGACATGGTCGACTGGGACGGTGACATGGTCGATTGGGAGGGTGACATTGTCGATTGGGAGGGTGACATGGTCGATGGGGAGGGTGACATGGTCGATGGGGAGGGTGACATGGTCGATGGGGAGGGTGACATTGTCGATTGGGAGGGTGACATGGTCGATGGGGAGGGTGACATTGTTGATTTGGAGAGCGACATGGTCGATGGGGAGGGTGACATGGTCGATGGGGAGGGTGACATGGTCGATGGGGAGGGTGACATGGCTTGAAGATGCAGGGCTGATGGTGCTGGTAAGCCACAGAGCAGGGCGAACTTGTCCATGGTTGTGATGTCCAACGATCCTCCTCCGCGAACATCATGGGGATAATAACCAGGAAGTTGCAGTTTATCTGTTGCTGTTGTATCACTTTCAGCAAAGTTGGTTTTCGGCTCTTCGGTCATTCCTATGGAAGAAAATAGCTACTGTATACATTGTCATTGAATAAGTTAAAAAAAGAAAACTGGGAGGTTCTTTGGATAGCCATCTTGACTATGACTTTATGGTTCAAGTCCAGTATCAGTAATGAAAAACTCCAGAGTGCGACAATATGTGTGATATTTGGCTAATGACATCTCCGTAACAACCATTCTAAGGACACTAAGTACCTAATTAATAATGTATCTTTAAAAAGGTCAATTACCATCTGATGATGTCTTCAGTTGAATCTTCTTCACCTACTGCTCTTTGCTGTCTGTGCCTCTCTTTCTTTGGACTGTTGTGTCTGTCTTCGTGGCATCTGTCATAGGTTCATCTTTTATTTCTACAGATATCCTCGGCTGGTCAATGGATACATTGTCAGTAAATATGGTGTTTAACTTCTGTGATGAAGATAAAAAGTTAATGTTATGACAGCATGGCTGATAAAGATCGTATTATATTGTGTAATGGATAAAAACAAGAACAGACAGAATTTACAGAACTACTCTGGTTGGTTAATGTACTTGAGGGCTACACTGCTATTCCATCAAATTCTGCTCCACTGAAGGCAGTCTTGCATATTTCATGCAAATTTTTTGGTTTTATGCTTCTCAGAAAATGTGTCAAAGCAAAACAAATTTTTGTGGGTCACTATAATTATATTTTAATAGTACAAAATTTTATTTTTAGCTTAAAAAGGGTGAAAAAAAAAAGGCTCGAGACTTGCAATTACTTTTTGTTCCATATGCTTTTAGCGGAAAATTAGTCTTTAATTGGTCGATGAGCAGAAAACCATGTTTATATACATATTATTATTTTCCTTTGTATTTTGTGATTTTGAGTTTAGTTAACCTTATTAACCAAGTTTTATGCATCAAGTTTTCAAGAATAAATACAACAACCATTCAAGTTCAAAGAAGATATTGCAGAGCAGTCCAATAAAAAAAACCGAGTTTATATACATATTATTATTTTCCTTTGTATTTTGTGTTCAAAGAAGATATTGCAGTGCAGTCCAATAAAAAAAACCATGTTTATATACATATTATTATTTTCCTTTGTATTTTGTGATTTTGAGTTTAGTTAACCATGTTAACCAAATTTTATGCATCAAGTTTTCAAGAATAAATACAACAACCATTCAAGTTCAAAGAAGATATTGCAATGCAGTCCAATAAAAAAAACCGCTCAACCATTAACCGACCAGAGTATAATTGTCAATGTTATGTTGCTGGAATGATGCCTTTTTGGAACTGTTCATGAGAACCTCAAACAGAATAACATTTTAAAATATGTCATGTGGAACATTTTGGAAATCAAATTCTTCTGCATCCTCTCACTTGGAGACTCTTTCAGTATTGAAATTGTCTCCTCTTACCTGCTCAATCTGTTCCATGTGACTCATGTTGGCTTGTCTAAGTGCTTCAACCTCCTTTTTCAGCTCATCACATTCTCTTCTCTTCCTTGTGAGTTCACCATCTTTTTTCCCAGCAGGTTCTTGTCCCACCAGACCATTGTTCTTTTCCAGCTCTTCAATTTCTCCCCTGAGCCTAAAGAGCACTGACTCTTTGCGATTAGCATGTCCCAGTTCCTCAAGGAATTTATCAATCTTCATCTCCTCCTCCAGCGTCTCATATTCTCTCTCTTCCTTCTCCAACAGTTCTGATTGTGTCTCGCCAGCATGTTTGTCAATCTCCTTTTCTTGCCTTTCTTTCAACCTTCTTAATTCTTTCTTGTAAAAATCATTTGGCTCCTCATCAATTATGATCTTCAGTCTTTTCACTTCTTTCCTCTTCCTCCACAAGCGTCCACCAGGCACTTTCTCTGCTTCTTCATTCATCCGGTTGATGACTTCCTGCAACCTTGTCCTCAATCCAGCCTCACTCCCATCCCAACCTGTTGAGGATAAAAGAAGCAACTGTAAGTAAGATTGCCAGGTGAATAAAGCCTCAACACTCAACACAGCTGCAAAGAGAGCAATCAATTGTCAACCATGTGTAAGGAAAAAAACATAATAAATGATGCTCTGACATGATGTAAATTACCTTTTATTACAGATCTCGTATAAGTGTGCCATGTTCCATGTGAATATATCGTCTATTGGATGGCATAAGGAGCCAGACCGATTTTCTGACTTTTCAGGAGAGCAAATTTGATGAAAAGTAAAGTTTTTGTGGAATATATCACATGGATTTCCAAGAAAAAAACACCAATTGGTTCACAAATGTAATGGGCACTATTATGTGTGCTTATACTTAAATTAACATTTATTATTAACATAGAAATTGTAATATAACCCCAAACAATTTTGTAGAGATCTGTGATTACGAATAACAAAAGGAGCCACAGTAACTTGGATCACTGAGAACTAGAGGACCAGTTTCACACAGTTCGCTGCATGGTACTTTGGATCCTTATGCCATAAGAGAATAATGGAATATGTGACGATTTCTTTTCTGTTACACAGACCTAAATGACTTTGGATCACTTTATCAGAACAAAAACATTGAAGTTTTATGGTACTTTTTGTTGTCTAATAAGGAGGCATTTTCTGACACAGATTCATCATACAAACTCCCTTTTTCAGAAGTGAAACGAGCCAAAGTAATTAACCTCCTCTCCCACTGCCTCAGAAAAGACAGTTCACATCATGTTGATTAAATATTTAGTCATTTTAATGACAAGAATTCGGATACTATATTGTCATCTATTGAGCCTGCGACTGCCAGACTGAATATTGATAGATCATCTGAGGGGGCAACAATTTTTTCCTCGGTGGGAGATTTTTATTTCATGATGACGGCGGCAGTGACTATTTATTTCAAGCGTGAGAAATCCCCGAATATTCATTTAAAAAAAGCATCGCCTTCTTAAGAAACACCCTGGCACTGGCAGCAATTATTATTTATTTAAAGACTGCCCAAAAAGAATTTATTCATTTCATCAAAATTGAGCAAGAAATTATTTATTTAAAATTAATTAATTAATTAAAAAAAACTCCAAGCCCCCCCCCCCCCTGAGATTAAATGGTGGCCCCTTAATAGCTTGTCTGTCATTTCCATGGTTATTTTAACCCAAGACTATTGATATCTTAACCTTGCTTAATTAAAAAATTACCTTGTTATTTTTGTTATTATTAATATAATGTAAAATAGTTTTTTTCCTGTTATTATTACTTCAAAACAATTTTTTTTGTATTTCAAATATTAATATAAGAGTACCATGGGGCATGAGGCCTGGGTCAGGTCAAAATACAACCCCCCCCCCACCCTTCTTTGACCTTTGATCTGATCGAGGCCGCGGACCAGAATAAGTAAAAATCAAAATCAATTTTTGAAAAACTCCCCAGGATTGAAGTATGGAGAAAAATAGCTAAAGACAATGATATGAGGATTATCAAGAGCAAAATTGAAGCTCACAACAAAAAGGTATACCTAAATCTTAGCTTAGAATTAAAAAAGTAAGCCTTTAAAGAGATGTCATAAGCCCAAAAACGTACTTCAACGAAGAAAAAAAATAATTGGGTTTTAATAGGCCTTTGCCAATTGATGAGGAAAGAACGTCATTTTCACTTTTAAAAATAGTCTGTAACTCTGACCTTTAATGAGCTGACCATTTAATATCCAATTAATTTCTGGCAAGGGTGTTTCTTCAAAAGTTGTTGCTTGATTTACGAATGATTGTTAGGGGATTTTGTGCACTTTAGATAAATAATTACTGCCACCATTACCATGTAATAAATAATTGAACATAAAGAATAGATCAAATGGCCGGTCAAGTTTAGGGTGGCTCCATGTCCCTTGCAAATCTTATTTTAATTTTTTTTTTTAACAATTACCATTATTTCAAAATGATATTTTTTGGTTCAATTGAAAAACATTTTATTATGTGAGTCACATAGTTAGTCATCCTCAAGGCTCAAGCAGACTAAGACGAGGTCTAAAGGCAGCTGTGCAATAGCAAAAATAAAATAAAATGGAAATAAAAAAACTATTTAAAACTTTTAAACAGAACTAGTTACATAGGCATGGATATCTGTGCATGAACATGCAATTAGGGTACTTTGGCAAAATTTAGGAAAAAAAAATTTTGGGAAAAAAAATTGCCATGCTGACGTCACTATTGGCACTCCCAGCTTGAGTGTTGATTCCAACTGCTACCAACAAGTCAGGGAATAGGCCACACAAGGAGGCTAAGAATTCGATCATCAAATGAACATTATTGGAAATCAGTGATAAGCAAAACTCCCCCCCTTAGGTCTTAAATTCTGAATGGCTTCTGAGTACATTATTTTTGCCAAGACAGTGCAGCACATGATAACCTCTCAGACCAACATATGAATGTGAGAATGAATGAATTTGTTTTGTTGTAAAAGTACTAAAACTTATAGTAGTTATACACAAAATCCATGCATTATATATTGTAACTGATAGCAGTTATACACAAAATCCAAGCATTATATATTGTAACTTTTGGATTTATTCAAAACATCAAACTGAATAGTCAATGTTGAGCAACAATCTAATGGCTTATTGTGGATTTGTAATGGTGTGATCAGTATGGGTTCCAAGTGACACAGTTGAAACTGTGAATATATCAACTGTGAAATCATTATGCTGATACTGACATCACAAGAGCACTGTGGCAGTTGAAAAGAACATGGCACACTTATAAGAGATCTGTAATAACAGTATTTTTGGAGTAAAACATTTGCATTAATAGCAATGGTAGCCAAGGGTTGGTGGTAAAACATGATCATTCAAAATATTTTAACCTTGGAGCACTTCATTACGAAAAAAAAATGTACAGAGTACATATGTACTAGGGCAAAACATGTGCAAACCATCTTAATCTGTCAGAACAGATACTTGGAGCCAACCCAGCATGCATTGCACTCTTATATCAAAACAACTTAAACATCTTTCTTGGGTTTTAAACATTTTGATAACAAAAATTATATGCTTTATAAACCTGAGGTGCTTGATAGGAATTAATGCAGCATAGTCCAAAATTATTTTATCAATTTGATCATCTCATTGGAATTCTCTTTTCAAGGTGACACTGATGACAATGAAGAGACAATTCTAATATCACCAAATACGCTGTTCTTCACAATTAAAATAAAATCCAATATGTGTTATGAACTTATGATTCACATTAGACTGAGTTTCCCTATTACTTCGTACAAGTCCTGCATATCCCAATTAGTTCGTTGACAGTTCCCCAAAAGTCCAAACATATCCCATTATCCCCAATTAGTGAGATCAATCCCACAAAATCCCTGGCTATAGTTTCAATATCCAGCAATTCCCTATTGTCCCTATAAAAATGTTGAAACTTCATAAAATTTTATAACTCCTTGAACAGCCGCAATGGGACCTCCATTTGGGAATTATGAGGTTAAATGGAGCCTACATGAGCCGGGCGCAAAATTATTGGATTAAAAGATAGATGCTACAATCATACATTTTATACATGATATAATAGAACTGAGATCATGGATGACTGGATGCATCTTGTAAAGATGAGAAGCTTACCAAAGGAAACCTGCATCACAGATGCCTTCGGGAGAGTCAAATAAATCAATCAAAATCAATCAATCAATCTGTATAGGCATAATTGCACTCAAGCAAGTAGGCCCATGACACTTGACACCCCAATGGCAATCAGCCAATGTAGCTGAATAAAGTTTAAAGGCAATTAGGACTTTCAATTAAGGTTACATGACCTGAAACTTCACAGCTTTCGATAGGCCTACACAGTGTAAATGAGAATGTAGCCTATAAGCCTACCGTCTGGCTCACATACAGCGCTGAATCACAACAAATAAGATAGCGGCAATGCGCTCGCTTGGAAACGTACCATTGAGTGAACATCCACGTCCACCAGTCAAAAAGACATTAGTTACCTTCAGACGGATCGCAAAAATGGATACAGACTGTTTTCAGAGTGATTTAAAAAATAAAACAGAAAGTCTGCCCCAACTGAAATGGTGAAGAATTGGCCATCCATTACGACAAAGGTTTACTCGATCTTCTCAACAAACATTCACCATTGATATCCAAAATGGTGTATCCAAAGAACAAAGTTGCTTGGTACAATAATGAGGCTAAGATTCTAAAACGTAAAGTCAGGAAAATTGAAAAGGTCTGGAACAGAAGCAGATCGTCTGATGACCTTGACAAACTTAAGCAAAGTCGCAATCTCTATCGTCGTCATCTTCGAAATCCGAAAGTCACCCATTTCCAAGAAGCCATTCTGTCTGCGAAAGGTGATCCACGACAGCTGTTCTGTGTAACTGATGGTCTGATGGGCAAGACAAGATCAAATCCAATTCCACCCGGTGATCCAAAGATTTTGTCAGAACAGTTTGCAGACTTTTTCATCAGCAAAATTGAACGCATTCGGGAGTCGCTGAGTGATGTGACGAAGTACCAACCCTCTGGAAGAGACACTGATAAGCTGTGCAACTTTGCACCTTTCAGTGTTGACCAGATTACTAAAATCATCACATCCTCAAAACCCACCAGCTGTGCCACTGACCCTATCCCAACTACTCTTGTCAAAGAGAATATTATCATTCTTGCTCCTGTCATCACAAGAATTGTTAATGACTCTCTCCAGATGGGCAGCTTCTATGACCACTGGAAATTAGCCGTTATTACACCTTTGTTGAAAAAAGTGGGCCTCGAACTGATTACAGCTAATTATAGACCAGTTAGTAATCTGGCATTTCTCTCAAAGATAGTTGAGAAGGTCGTCATCAAACAGGTTAATGATCATGTGGAAACCAACAATCTGCACTCACAACATCAGAGCGCTTACAAGGCCAACTTCAGTACAGAGACTGCTCTTTGCCTGCTGATTAACAATCTGTTATGGGCAATGGAGAAAGGAGAAGTTTCAGTCATGGTGGCCCTCGATCTCAGTGCTGCATTTGACACTGTGGACCACCAAGTATTAGTGTCAGTGTTACAGAAAAACTTTGGAATTGATGAAAAAGCTCTTGACTGGTTGCCGTCCTATCTTAAAGACAGACAAATGCAGGTCCAAATTGATAATGTGTCATCACCTGTCAAAACATTCAACTACTCCGTTCCACAAGGCAGTTGTTTGGGACCGGTTTTATTCAATATCTATGCTAGCACCATCATCAACTGCATTAGTTCTGTTCAAGACTTAGGAGGGTATGCAGATGACCACTATCTGAGAGACCAATTTAGACCTTCCACTCCTGAAGCGCAGTTGCAGTGTGTCGATCGAATTGAGAAGTCTGTGGATAACATCATCAGCTGGATGTCAGCTAACATTCTTAAAGTCAATGCAAGTAAGACTGAGATTGCTGTGTTTGGAAGTCGTCAAATGCTTTCAAAAACACATGTTAAACAACTACGTATTGGCAGTGAATATGTTTTGGCTGCTAACACCCTCAAATATCTTGGAGTTATTCTTGATGAGTCCCTGTCCTTTCAAGATCACATTAAGGCCAAATGTAAGACTGCTGTGTGGAATATTAGGAAAATTGGAAAGATCCGTAAATTTCTTGATCTCTCTACAGCTAAACTGCTTGCATCTGCCCTAGTTCTGAGCCACTTAGACTATGCCAACAGCATTTTATGCGGATTACCTGACATCACTATCAAACAGCTTCAACGGGTTCAAAACTGGGCAGCAAAGGTAGTTCTGCAGAGATCAAAGTATGACAGTTCAACAGATGCCTTACGGACTTTGCATTGGCTGCCAATTAAACAGAGGATTGATTTTAAAATACTCTGCATTGTATTCAAATGTTTAAATAATACAGCTCCTGAGTATTTATCACGCCTAATCCAAATTAAGACATTCAGAAGGCACACTCGATCAGCCAATAATTCTGCTGTCATCCTGGTGGAACCATTCACGAAACGTGCTACTTTTGCTCGAAGAGCGTTCAGCGTATATGGTCCAAGGCAGTGGAACAACTTGCCAACAGACATTCGAAGCATTAACAATTATATTTCTTTCAAAAGACAATTGAAGACTTTTCTATTTTCTAGTACATTTAATACCTAATTTGTAAAGCGCACTTGAATGCATATCTGCAATTTGTAGCGCTATATAAGTAACATTAATAATAATAATAATAATAACATAAAAGGTAGACGGTGGATATGGTCAGATTTGGTGTTAATGGATAGGAAAGAGTGTTATGTATCTGCATGGGCATGTGTTTAAGGTGGGAATGTGAAGGATAGATTGAGAAATTAGGAAAAATGGCACATGATGTCATGCTATCCCATGATGCCTTGGGCGCAAATTATTATATCGATTAAATTATACTGAAGAATGTTAATTTAAAAATGTTGAAATTGTCTTTTTGTGCATGGGGTCTTCGACTTCAAGACAGTGCTAGTCCAACCTGCCTTGGTGGAGAGAACCCAAACCTGCAGAAAAATGTGTTTTAAACCTATTTCCTTATTCTGGTTTGAATACAATTTTGTCATTTTCACTGACATTGTCATATTGGAGTGATTAAATTAATTAATTCTGTTATACTAGGGTAGTCAGATTAATCAGGAATTCATCACATACACACATTATTTATAAGTGCATAAGGGCCATTCTCAAATTTCGGGACATAGGGTATAGCAAAAATGTCCTGTAACGGAGGGGACAATGTGACAATGGAGGGGAATTTTGATGTAAAAAATTGACTGCAGGAACAACAACAAAAGGAAAAACAATAAAATACTGGTGTTACTATTATTTTCAGAAGTACTTCATCTCATATCAGTAGATTTTTTGGTCCAAATGTCTATTTCTTATTTTGATCTGGTAACGGAGTGGACGGTAACGGAGGGGAACAATTTTTTGCTTTTCGCTCATTACTGCTTTTTATTTTTGAGATAAGATAAAATAATTGCAGACTATTAAAAGCTGTCACACTCAGCAATACATACATGAAATCACTCTTTAAAACTATCATTTGGTAAGCTTGGAAATTAAGGAAATAGAAGGGACATTTTGGTGAAACCAAAAACAATTTCTATGAATGTTTTGTCTTAATTTATTGAATACATATTTTATGAAGTCTGCAAGCCAGTGGTACTATTGCGCACAATGCCGCACATGTGTCTGATGATATTCATTGAAAATAGCTCATAAAAAAGAATAACGAACCGAGCTCTGGCAAGTAACGGAGTGGACAAAAAAATTGACATAAATTAGTGACACGTTTTTTTGTAAAAATTATAATCAATGAAATAAGACCAAAAAAAATTTTAGTGTGAACTAAATATAAATTCAAAGTTATATTCTCATGAATTGTGCAAAGAAAATTTGATTATATTGGTACATTAGGAGGAAAATAAACAATTGATTTTGTCATGTCAGATCCAGTGACAGGGAAAAACCATTGATTTTGCATGAATTCCTGTACATAATGCACAAAAAAAGGTCTAATGAATGACTTTTTGTTCCAAATGCAGTGGTCCTAAATAGAAATATGAATAACAGATGCAGAGTGATGCTTCAGATATTAATCGCATTCAAATTAATGTCAGGGAGCTACAGTGACGCAAATTGTCCCGAAATTTGAGAATGACCCATAAATGTTCTTCCCATTGATAGTTCCTGAAATTGATTTTTTTCCCACTAATAGTAAAAAAGAGTGAGCACTGTTACAGCCAAAAGGTCTACATGCCCGGTTTGCAAATCGGGCTGCCTGTTTGCATGCCAGAAACTAAAATAGGTTTTTGTCATAATTTCTACTCCCCTCACCGTGCTTCGCAAATATCCCAAATAAAATATCCAAAAATTGCATCCAAGCCACATATTCTACTGAACTTTTCCAAAAGTTCAAATTTGCTATGTTAGAAACTTTGTCATAATATATTTTACAGCCATCTTTTCTACATCAAATAGTGACCAAATAGTGTCTCGTGGTTAGGAACTATTTGGGACACTATTTGTTAGAACTTTGTGCTGTCATGCACAGCCATCCTAACTTTTTCATCACTGTATATACTTCATTCCCATTTCATTTGATCATTATTGCTTATTTCATTATATGCCGCACACTCGATGTATATGCACTGATGAATTTGTTAAATAATCAAATCAAAATTCAGAAGCCATCTATTCTACAACACGAGAGGGCATTGAAGTGCAGCACATGGCAATAGCAAGGCCAATGACTTTTAAGTGGGAAATGATGAGCAGAGACAAGATGGTGATGATATGTCAGGGCAGCAATTAGCAGAGACAAGATGTTGATGATATGTCAGGGCAGCAATTAGCAGAGACAAGATGGTGATGATGTGGCCTGGCAGCAATTAGCAGAGACAAGATGGTGATGATGTGGCAGGGCAGCAATTAGCTGAGACAAGATGGTGATGATATGGCAGGGCAGAAATTAGCAGAGACAAGATGGTGACGATATGGCAGGACAGCAATTAGCAGAGACAAGATGGCGATGATATGGCAGGGCAGCAATTAGCAGAGACAAGATGGTGATGATATGGCAGGGCAGCAATTAGCAGAGACAAGATGGTGATGATATGGCAGGGCAGCAATTAGCACAGACAAGATGGTGATGATGTGGCAGGGCAGCAATTAGCAGAGACAAGATGGTGATGATAATAATAATAATAATATGGATTTATATAGCGCTAATTTCAGTAAACTGCTCATCAGCGCTTTTTCAGATCAAATCACTTGTAGGAATTCTGGAACAAATGGGTTTTTAGATTCTTCTTGAAGCTTTCTAGTGTTTGTGCAGTTCTCACTCTATCAGGCAAAGCGTTCCAGAGTTTTGGGGCTGCATAGGAAAATGCTCGATCTTCAAACTTATTTTTGTTGCATGGAGCAGGTTCTGCTAACAGCAGTTTGTGGTTGCTTCGAAGGTTGTGTTCTCGTTGAGATTTTACTTGAATAAGTTCTTGGATGTATTGTGGTGCCTGGTTGTTCATTGCCTTCCACGTAGTTGTCATCAATTTGAACTGAATTCTTGCTGTGATTGGTAACCAGTGCAGTTGTTTCCTACTCTGGCTGACACTCTCGTGTTTTTTCAACCTTTCAATTAATCGAACTGCCGAGTTTTGAGCAACCTGAAGTTTATTTAACAACCGGGTAGCAGTGCCATGCAACAGCCCATTTCCGTAATCTAAATGAGGAGTGACAAGTGCATTGACAGCAGTTTTAACTATTTCCTTGCCCAGGTTTTTTCGGAGTTTCGACAGGTTTCTTAAATTGAAATATGCGTTACGACACATTTTGTTGATCTGCTTCTCCATGGTCATATTTTTGTCAAAGAGCACTCCTAAATTGCGGACGTGGTTGGCAATTTTGATTTCAACATCGTCAACTTTGATAGATGTCATTTGAAGTTTCTTCAGTTGGTTTGGTGCTCCAATCAGAAGAAGTTCAGTTTTATCTCCATTATTGCACAGCTTGTTGTCATGCAAGAAATTTCTGATTTCAGCAATACAATTTTCCATTTTCTGTTTTGCATGTTCTTCACCCAAAAAGATTGGTTTAAACGACAGGATAAGTTGCTCATCATCAGCGTACTTCTGATCGTGAACTTGATTTCGTCGAGCTACTTCACTGACTGGGGCAACATTGGAGTTAAATAAGATTGGTCCAAGTTTGGAACCTTGAGGAACTCCAAAATTGAGAGGAAGTTTGCTTGACGTTTTATCATTTATTATCACAGACTGTGATCTTTCAGAAATATAAGATTTGAACCATCTTAAGGCTGCACTTTGCACACCATACCTGTTACGCAGTCTTTCTAGCAAAATGTCATGATCAATCGTGTCGAATGCAGCAGACAAGTCCAACAATACTAGCATTGTCACCTCCTCATTGCTCAGATTAAGCATAATATCATTATGGATTTTTGTTAAGAGGGTTTCTGTGCTATGAAATTGCTTGTAGGCTGATTGTTTTTCATCGTCAAGATTGTTCTGAGTGAGGTGATCAACATACTGTTTGATTACAGCACTTTCAATGATTTTACTCAGAAAAGAAAGGTTAGAGACAGGCCGATAATTCTTTTTGATCAATTCAAGACCTTCTTTCTTCAAAAGTGGTTTGACAAGTGCATGCTTCAGTTCAAGGGGCATTTCTCCGAGTGTTAATGACATATTAACAATTTTCGTTATGACTGGCAGAAATTCATCAACACATTCAAGCAGTAGCCATGTTGGCATTGGATCAAGTTGGCAGTGTTTGACAGGCATTTCAGTGATAAGTTTCTTGACTTCTTGTTCTGATAGAGACTTAAACTGATGTAAATTGTGTCCGAGGTTGGTTTGAGAGGCATCAGTTGTGATCTTCATTCCTGAATCTAATTTAGATCTGATGTTTTTGATCTTTTCATCAAAGAAGTTGTTGAAATCGTTCGCTAGTTCTGTATCACTTATGTGATGGGGAAGAGGCAGATCTTGTTTTCTGTTGAGATGAGAATTTAGAAGTTTGAACATCGCCTTAGAATTTCCCTTTGTGGCTTGAATTTTACACCTGAGATCGTCTGATTTAAGCTGATTAAGCTTTTCATTGAGAGAATTTCGTTTTTCTTTGAAGATATTCCAGTCTTTTTCTAAACCGGTTTTTCGCCATATTTTTTCTGCCTTTCTCTTTTCCTTTTTAAGAGGCTTTATTTCTTGATTTGTGAATGGGTTAGGTTTGCGAACTGTCACAAGTTTAGTCTTAACAGGGGCGTGTCTGTCAAAAATCTTTTCAGTTGATTTGTAGAGTGACACAAGTCTGTTCAAGTAGACTGATCGATCATGGTGTTGTAGTTTTTGTGATAGATGCTGTTCAATGTCTTTCTTGAATTTGGCTATATTTATGCTGCGGGTCTTTCGAAAGGCAATCATTTTCTGTGGATTTTTGCCCTTGTTAATGTCAATGTTAAAGAGGATACAGTTATGGTCCGACAGTAGGTCACTGACAGCACAATCTCTGAGAGTTGTTGTTTTATTGGTTATTACCAAATCAAGTGTGTTTCCATCTTTGTGTGTTGGTGAGGATACATGTTGAACAAGGTCAAACATTTCAAGAATGTTGTTAAATTGGATAACTTTGGCATCATCTGGTTTATTCACGTGAAAGTTGAAGTCTCCGACAACTATTGTTTCATTATGATAAGTCTGATAGTGGGCCAAGAAGTTTGTGAATTCATTAAAGAATTCTGATAAACTGTATTTGTTCTTTTTGGAGGGTTCCGGCCTGTACACCACAAGAATTGTGACAATTCTTCCATTTAATTGCAATCGAATTTCCATGTGCTCAAAAGTTTTTGTTTTCATGCTTTCCTTTTTCATTGCTCTAATGCCTGTTTTTACAATGCATCCTACTCCACCTCCAGGTCTACTCTGGCGAGATGAACCCAAGTAAAAACATTCACCATTTCTTTCCAGTTCACCAATTTCAACTCTGTCATCTGCTTTCAGCCAGGTTTCAGTGAAAAGAAAAACGTCAAGATCAAATTCATCTCTGAAATCCTTCACAACTTGTGTTTTTTGTCGTATGCTTTGAGCATTCCATATGCAAACTTTCAGTGGGCGGGACTCCCTCGGATTTTCCCAGCCAACCGAGTGTCTGCTTCCGCACAATTATCAAATCTATCTCTTTGGTTTGTAATATATCTATGATCAGTAGTTGTTCTGACTTTTTGTTTTATCATTTGGCTTGAACCATATCGATTTTCCAAATTGTTTAAACCAGTGCGCACCGCATCAGAGTACAGCTTGATTGGTTGGGACATACTTAAGCCGTCAGTATTCAATTTCCGCGGGCAACTGTGTGCGAGTGCTACATATAGGCAACACAAGCAACTTAGTTTATCAAACGGGTTGGCTCAGTTCACAAGTGCTACGTACAGGTAACACAAGCAAGTTAGTTTGTTAAGCAGGTTTTTGGCTGGTTCGCAAGTGCTACGTACAGGCAACACAAGCAAGTTAGTTAGGCAAGTTTGTCAGGCAAGTTGGCTCAGTTCGCAAGTGCTACGTACAGGCAACACAAACAAGTTAGTTAGGCAAGTTGGCTCAATTCGCAAGTGCTACGTACAGGCAACACAAGCAAATTAGTTAGGCAAGTTTGTCAGGCAAATTGGCTCAGTTCGCAAGTGCTACGTACAGGCAACACAAACAAGTTAGATTGCTAAGCAGGTAGGCTGAGAGTTAGTTAGAATCGAGGATCAATCAATTTGTGACTGACCAAAAGATTAAGTTTGAATCGAGGATCAATCAATTAGTTAGATCAGGTCTGTGAGAGGCCAGAGTTGAGAAGAGTGAGGCTCTGAGGTCTGTCAGAGTTTAGAGGCAAAAGTAGTGTGTCTCTCAGGTCTGTGAGAGGCAAGAGTTGAGCAGAGTGAGGCTCTGAGGTCTGTCAGAGTTTAGAGGCAAAAGTAGTGTGTCTCTCAGGTCTGTGAGAGGCAAGAGTTGAGAAGAGTGAGGCTCTGAGGTCTGTCAGAGTTTAGAGGCAAAGTAGTGTGTCTCTCAGGTCTGTGAGAGGCAAGAGTTGAGAAGAGTGAGGCTTTGAGGTCTGTCAGAGTTTAGAGGCAAAAGTAGTGAGTCTCTCAGGTCTGTGAGAGGCAAGATTTGAGAAGAGTGAGGCTCTGAGGTCTGTCAGAGTTTAGAGGCAAAGTAGTGAGTCTCTCAGGTCTGTGAGAGGCAAGAGTTGAGAAGTTGAGAAGAGTGAGGCTCTGAGGTCTGTCAGAGTTTAGATGCAAAAGTAGTGTGTCTCTCAGGTCTGTGAGAGGCAAGAGTAGAGAAGTTGAGAAGAGTGAGGCTCTGAGGTCTGTCAGAGTTTAGATGCAAAAGTAGTGTGTCTCTCAGGTCTGTGAGAGGCAAGAGTTGAGAAGAGTGAGGCTCTGAGGTCTGTCAGAGTTTAGAGGCAAAAGTAGTGTGTCTCTCAGGTCTGTGAGAGGCAAGAGTTGAGAAGAGTGAGGCTCTGAGGTCTGTCAGAGTTTAGAGGCAAAAGTAGTGTGTCTCTCAGGTCTGTGAGAGGCAAGAGTTGAGAATAGTGAGGCTCTGAGGTCTGTCAGAGTTTAGATGCAAAAGTAGTGTGTCTCTCAGGTCTGTGAGAGGCAACAGTTGAGAAGAGTGAGGCTCTGAGGTCTGTCAGAGTTTAGAGGCAAAAGTAGTGTGTCTCTCAGGTCTGTGAGAGGCAAGAGTTGAGAAGAGTGAGGCTCTGAGGTCTGTCAGAGTTTAGAGGCAAAAGTAGTGAGTCTCTCAGGTCTGTGAGAGGCAAGAGTTGAGAAGAGTGAGGCTCTGAGGTCTGTCAGAATTTAGAGGGAAAAATGGTCTCTCAGGTCTGTGAGAGGCAAGATCAAGTCAAAATAATCGAAAGTTTTCACAGGTCAAAGTGAAATTTGAAGTGTGTCAGCTGCTGATGGTTTGCTGCAGAGCAATATATGTTCCTGTTTAGCTGAAATACTTAAGTCGAATAATGTGAAAGGTAAATATTTGTGAAGTTAATGGTAAACATTCAAAATTTAAATTCCCAAAAACTAATGCTGACTGATGTTGTGGCAAGTGTCTGAAATAAATGAGTGCTGAAGATAGAAAATATGACAATTAGATAACTTTTCAGATGAAAAACGAAGGTAAAATGAGTTGAGTTCTTGGATGTGTATTGGCAGTGTTCAATCTCAAAATTCCTGTTCAAAATTAAATTTCTCGTTACCTAATGCTGTCTGGTGATGTGGAAAGTGTCTGGAATAACGGATTAGTGCTGGAAATAGAAAATATGTAAGTTGGATAACTTTTGAGGTGAAAAAACGAAGGTAAAATGAGCGAAAATTGGGGTCAGAACAATGTGTATTGGAGCCAGAAAACGATGTTGAGATAGCAGGTAATAAAATTGCAAGTTATTGCTTTAAAATCACCTGGAAATCGCATAAAAGGGATAAATAACAGGTTAGAAACACTTTACCGACAATCACACAAAAGAACAGCAGTTAAATATGCCCAGAACTTCTTTAAAAGATGAAAATATCCACTGCTGATGTTACACTGTGCTCACAGTCAGAAGCGCCACCTGTCAACTATTGGCAGGGCAGCAATTAGCAGAGACAAGATGGGGATGATGTGGCAGGGCAGCAATTAGCAGAGACAAGATGGAGATGATGTGGCAGGGCAGCAATTAGCAGAGACAAGATGGTGATGATGTGGCAGGGCAGCAATTAGCTGAGACAAGATGGTGATGATATGTCAAGGCAGCAATTAGCAGAGACAAGATGGTGACGATATGGCAGGGCAGCGATTAGCAGAGACAAGATGATGATGACATGGCAGGGCAGCAATTAGCAGAGACAAGATGGTGAAGATATGTCAAGGCAGCAATTAGCAGAGACAAGATGGTGATGATATGTCAAGGCAGAAATTAGCAGAGACAAGATGGTGATGATATGTCAGGGCAGCAATTAGCAGAGACAAGATGATGATGATATGGCAGGGCAGCAATTAGCAGAGACAAGATTGTGATGATATGGAAGGGCAGTAATTAGCAGAGACAAGATGGTGATGATATGTCAGGGCAGCAATTAGCAGAGACAAGATGGTGATGATATGTCAGGGCCGCAATTAGCAGAGACAAGATGGTGATGATATGGCAGGGCAGCAATTAGCAGAGACAAGATGGTGATGATATGTCAGGGCAGCAATTAGCAGAGACAAGATGGTGATGATATGGCAGGGCAGCAATTAGCAGAGACAAGATGGTGATGATATGGCAGGGCAGCAATTAGCAGAGACAAGATGATGATGATAAGGCAGGGCCGCAATTAGCAGAGACAAGATGGTGATGACATGGCAGGGCAGCAATTAGCAGAGACAAGATGGTGATGATATGGCAGGGCAGCAATTAGCAGAGACAAGATGGTGATGATGTGGCAGGGCAGCAATTAGCAGAGACATGATGGTGATGATTCGGCAGGGCAGCAATTAGCCGAGACAAGATGGTGATGACATGGCAGGGCAGCAATTAGCAGAGACAAGATGGTGATGATATGGCAGGGCAGCAATTAGCAGAGACAAGATGGTGATGATGTGGCAGGGCAGCAATTAGCAGAGACAAGAGGGTGATGATATGTCAGGGCAGCTATTAACAGAGACAAGATGGTGATGATATGGCAGGGCAGCAATTAGCGGCCCAACCAAGAGATTAGCAGGAACACCAGTAGACAGTTGTCGGCAAACAACAATCCGGTTCACATAGAACTAACTAGAAGGGGAAAGACGTAACACAGACGAGAAGGGCAGGAGTGACCACACACTAGGGCAGTAACTAACAGCCCAGCCTGAGGAGGAGGTCTGGTAAATACAGCACACGCCGAACTAAGAGGAAAAGGGATTAGAAGGGCAAAAAGAAAATGCAGCATGTGACATGAAATGCTAAGGTAGGACAGTCACTAATGGCCCAGCCAAGAGATAAGAAGAGGAGGCCTGGAAAACCAAGACCTAAGAAACAGAAGAGGCTACACATACCATTATATAATCACAAAGGATTACCCACCAGGTAGGGTAGCAACTAGCGGCCCAGCCATGTATATCAACTGACCTTCGTGATTGATTCAAATAAGTAGAGCTACATGTGTGTAAAATTGGATTATGAATTGGATTATATACGTAATCACCGCTATTATGTGTACAAAATGGATTACATATCTAACCACAATCATCATGATAGCTCTGTAATGTAAATGAGTCATTTATGAATAACTTGAAATACGAGCAGATCGTACAACAGCAGATCTGGATTAATATACAGATTAATGTATGGATGTACACTTACTGTAAATAAACTGTAAATAATGCACGGGGTTGGACTACGGAAGTGTACATGTGTAAACATAAACAATGTGCACAAATACTCGCACCGAAAGAACCACGCACAGACTTGTGAATTACACTGCAACCTTGCAGTCTTCACAGTGTGAACATAGAAGTAGAAGTAGTCGAACATGCTAAAAAATCGTAGATGAATTCTGAAAAGCAGATAATAAAATTCAGGTATTGACCGACGTATCCCCAAACACTCATAATTTTCCTGCTATTAGTATGTGCTACTGTATAGCATGGTAACATCACAATCGGACCCAGAGAATAATTCGCAGCTGCCAAAGCTCCATATGTTCAGCCAAAGCTTAAGATGGTCAGGCAAAGCATCAGATAGAATATCATTTGATGAAGTAAGGTGCGATGAAATATCCAAATAGCATCTTGGCGGATATTTGACCTTTTCAAATATCCTCATAGGGCTATATGGAATATCCAAAGTCTTTTGAAAGCACTTTTTGATATTAGACACAATGGCAGTAGAGACATTGTCACAAGTAAGTATTGCTCTTAAAGCATGAAAATCAATACCATTTTTTGTAGATGTTCCATAAATACAATCAAAATAGTAAAGTGACCACTAAGTAATCTTACAATGTTTCTCCATTAGAGCTTTTTTTCTGAGGTGATTATAAACTGTAATCTCTGTAATCTACAGAGTGACTGAAGTCGCCCAAAACATAGCTTATGACAGTTTTTAAGCCAGTAGTTCTGTTTTATACAGTTACTCATGGATAATTTTGTATTGAGAAAGCCTGGTACCAATGCAAAATGAAGGGAAACAATGAAAAACACGCAGGAGAGGGGGGAGAATTTATCAATCATCATCTAAACACACAAAAGGCGACTATGGAACAGAGACTGAGATAAAGCAAGTGACTAATGTTTATCTGCATAGTTTTCAAGCTTTGAGGTAGGCCTACAATTATAGTTTGTTACCAGCAAACAATATACGAATGTAGATGATCCCCAAAGTTTCCAAATTCACAATTTAGGGTGATTACAGCTAATACTACCTACATGGGCGACTGAGACTGAGATTTTAAAAGCAAGTTACTGGCAGGTGACTATGAATTAAAGATCCTTACATTTTGAGAGCAGAGTTTACACATCATTTTACTGTTTTCAATGCATTTGTTAGTAACCAAGAGTTACTGTAAATATTAGCTTGTTACCTTCCATGCTCATAGATAAATTTATTATATTTATTTTAATGTAAACGTGTCTGGTAAAATAATGCACGAATAAAAGCCACTTCCTGATTTAAATCTCAGTCACTTGTGTAATCTCAGTCCTGTGATTATAAATTTCTTACTCACATGTGTAGGTCTGGCAAAAACATACTTTAAGTCGCCAATGGGGAGATTATACATGTTTAAATCACTAAGGGGCCTTTGAGGTGACTATGTACAGTGATTATGAAAACAGGTGACATAAACACAATCACTCCATAGTCGCCATCAATACAGCCATGCATTGCTCAATCTCATTTTCGGGTCCTGGTTCAGTTAGCAGGCCCTTTGTGTCTACGCTGAGCAATTAAATATCCCACATATAAGGTGAGTGTGTATGACTGATAATTTTTTTGCAGCATTGATGCACAGTTGTTTGAAATTTAAAATATCTTTAACATATACTAGTGCCAATGCGCTTTCTATTTCGCTTCATTTTAAAGGAAGAACTAACATAAATATGAAATTAATTTCGAAAAACCACAGTTTAAAAAAGGCATTATCTTATAAGCTGTAGTAAACAATCATCAGGTACTTTTAACTAACAAATACATTTTGGCGCTGTTTGCTTGTATAACACTGTTATTGCCTAAAGCATCCAATGATCCCCTAAGTGTCCATAGTCAAAACTTTGAATGATTACAGCTCATAATAACTGTTGGCGACTATGGGAGTGAGACTGAGATTAAGTGACTGGCGACTGACATTTATACATTGTACAAGCAATCATACAAGTGTAAACACTTTGGGAGTGATTATGTTTAAGTCACCTGCATTCACAATCACTCCATAAGTCGCCTCTGAGGCACCCAAGTGACTGAAACATGTATGCATAATCCCCATTGGCGACTAAAGGTATGCTTTTGCTATTGGCTCCCTAACTGCAGTGATTATAATTTTCTTACTAAAGTGTATGGACCATTAGATCGATAGATAGATAGGTAGATAGGTAGGTAGGTAGATAGGTAGGTAGATAGGTGGATAGATAGATAGGTAGATAGATAGATTTAATGCTTTTGTGGGTCCCTTGTATCAGTGTTTATGCTGATCAAGTAAAATGTCCCACACATTGGGTATGTGTGTAACATGTGAAGAGCTACACTATGCATAATTGTTTTTCACGAGCTTTGGTGGGAGGGGAATCATGGAGAAAATAGTTCATTCTATCAATTGCAAATCTTCACAGTCACCAGATATGAAACTGTTAGGAGTGTTTGCTTGTTTAACACTGTTTTGTTAAGTGGCCAGTAATCCCTTTAGTAGCCATAGTCACAATTTTGAGAGATTACAACTCATAATCACCTCAGAAAAAAAGCTCTAGTGGATTCAATTAGGTTTTGCATGACTCAATCTAGCTTATACAAAGTGCCAAGTTACTAGGCAGTGATGGTTTTTTGGCAAAATCTGAAGCGTTTGAAATGTTTTTATTTCCTTCGCCCACAAGGGGGATTAGGGTAGAAGATTAGTTGGTATTAATTTTGTCCCATTCCGTTCACACAGCCAGAAATAATGCCACATTATATTAGAGGTTATAGGTGTGCCAAGTTATTTTGTACTGCACATCGCAGGCATATATGGACAAAAACTTTACAATCTTGAGTGATAATGGCCTGGATATATTCCTGATATTGTTTTCCGCTAAGTTGCATCACATTCAGAAGCCTTCATGTCTTCAGTTAGAAGCAATCCACTTTATTCTGCCCCATAGGATTACCATTGGATTTTTCTACATTTTGACATACAAAGCCTCCCTTGGAGTGGAAATATGTCCAATCATTTGAAAAAACTGTTTTGTAGGTTACTTTGTGCTAATAACTTTGTGCTGGGGGGGGGGGGGTTTCAGCTAGATCGTAGCTAGTCGCCAAAGTCAACAGCAAATAAAAAAATGATGATTTATCACATCCGAATTGCAATATTATTCAAATGGGAGTTCAGATGAGATATTAGACCAGTTTTTTAATTGCTTTGTATTCACGTACGATGTCCAGAATTTGCTGAAATTGGCTCAGGACAAAGTCAATGGCATCAGGTAGGTCTAGGAGTGTTTTCACTAAAATGACTTATTTCCAACTCAAGAGAGGCTTTGCAGGTGGAATTTTAGCAAAATCCAATGGTATTCCAATGGAACAGAATACAGTAGATTGCTTCCAAATGAAGACATGAAAGCTTTGGAATATGGTATAACATTATGGAAATCAATATTACGAATATATCCAGGCCATTATCATTGAATTTCAGAGTCTTTGCCTATATTTAAATGCAAAGTGACAATGTACCTAATAACTTGATTCATCCAGAACTACTAATATATGCAATAACTTCTAACTGCATGAACGCAATGGGAAAAAATGCATATAGCATTATATTCCACTCTAACCCACTCTTATTGACCAAGGATATAAAAATATCCCTAATACTTTTGAAAATAGGGCCAAAGACCAACGCTGCCTAAAAACTTGGCACTCGGTGTAAATTTTCTCGGATACATATAAATCACTGCCCATGCTTGTAGATATAGAGGGAAATCTCATTGTTATGGTACAAGCATGGCATCAATAATGCATGAAATATCCTGGCCTTTGGAGTCTGGTAGTAAATGAACCAACTTCCTCTCCCACTCTTTTTGAAAAGCGACTCCCACTCCGACTCGGACTCCTGACTCAGCTTATCGGCATTATTGCCGCTAATGTTGCACCCAAATATTACATGGATAACAGGGGAGAAAATTGATTTGTAAAGTTTTCATAGCATTCTGTACATGAAACTTGTTTTTGAAGTTTCTGTAGGTATACATTTTGCATTTTCGTAACTTGTATTTCTAAATTATAATATTTATTTTTAGGAATCAGGAGTCAGCAATTCAATTTTCAAATCTGACTCCGACTCTGAAAATCAAAGCTTGAATCCAACTCTTCCTCTGACTCCATCCAAAACCTCTGACTCCACGATTCTGATTCCTGGCTCCGAATCCGACTCCAAAGCCTTGGAAATATCTTTGATTGTACAGCCATTGGAGTTTGATATGGACTTGAATGGTCTCAAGAATTTACCTATTTTCTTATTTGGTAAAAATAAAAGAAGGAGAAGCAATTTGTGCAAATCCCTCGCATAGGCCTACAACTTCCAAAAATATATGGAGGAATTCCATGCAACATAATGAAAAATTGGGCATTTGAAGAACTCACTCCAGTGAATTACTCAAAGGCGTATTGGCTTAAGTCGGCTGCTACACCTCCATATATTTTCGGACATTAAATTGGCGGTCCCTTACATCAGTGTCTATGCTGCGCAAGCAAAAGATCCCTCACATGGGGTAAATGTGTAGCAGGTTGAGAACTCCCGTTCTCTCTACCATCTCATCAATCAACCCTCGTGAGCGCCCAGAACTGGGCTTAGAGGGCAGCACTTACCATATCTATCTATCTATCTATCTACAATGTTCCGTTGAGAAGACCTCCAGAGATACGCTTCACTAAGACTTAGAGCCCTAAACTTTAAATAACCTAAATTTTTAAGTGATTGGACAAAAGTTGAGTGGACATTTAAATTGGTGTTTCACTCATTAACAACCACATAACTTTTCACACCTCACTTATCTTTCACTCAACTTTTTACATTTAGTTAATACTTGAGTGCTGATGTCATGGGAACTTAACCCATTCAATGATGTCATGATTGACTTTGGGTTTATGTTGTGTGCTCCTTGGTTACACCCTTGCATCGCGTGGATGTGATCTCTCATCTGTTTATTATCATTTTTTTATTGCATAAATCTTTTTGTTACCTTCAGTGAACAAAGTTCGAAGAAGGTATTGTAATCACTCGGGTAAAATGTTGTCGGATAGATCGTTTCTGGGCCAGCACTCTGCCTCTATTGAATGTACAATATTGTACATGGATCAAATATGGTACACATATAACCCCCTATATGCCCTATGGTATAACTGTGCCTTTTAATGGTCTGATGGATAGATATTCCATATTTTTTAAAAAATAATTAATACAAAAATTATTTTTATTCATTTCCAGGCCAAGACTCAGTCACTATTGCATGTGCATGGATGAAATTTGGTACAGATGTTGCCTATATGGTCTAGTTTGATGGTCTCATTGATACATATTCTATACTTGTTGAAAAATGAGAAAAATATATTTGGGCTAAAACTTGCTCACTTTTGTATGTACATGGATACATTTTGGTACAAATAATGGCCTATAATGGTCTAGTTGTGACTTTTGAAAGGTCTGAGGGAAAATTGTATATACTTTTTGAAATATAAAAAAAGATATATATATCTTTTTTTTCTGACCCAAGACTCAATCAGTATTGCATGAATATGGATAAAGATTGGTACACATATGGCTTATATGGTCTAGTTGTGCCTTTTCATGGTCTCACTGATAGATATTCTACACTTTTTGTAATATTGAGAAAAAATATCACAAACAATTTTTTTCATATCACAGCCAAAACTTGCCCACTTTTGCATATACAGCAATGAAATTTTTCCACACACATCCTGGTCCAATATGTCAGTGCTTTTTGAGGTGTATTTGACTCTTCTCGAATGATTGCGGGAAACACACCGATTTTATGGTGCAATTGTTATCTTCTAAAGGTGTTATTCGCCGAAGTTTGCTGCTGCCCAGCCTATGTTTTTTGTATCCTGTGTATGCTGTCGCCCACTGCATCGACTCACTCGCTGCATTCAGTCATCAACTGGGAAGAGGAAGATTAGGAGAAGTTGACAAGAAGAGGAGGTGATTGATAAAATGAAAAAGATACAAAGGGGTATGAGGCGGAGGTGAATATTAGGGAAAATGGTATCCTAATAATACTGGGCTGATGGAGTAGGAGAAAATGCATGGAGGTGGAAAAGCGTGGATGAGGAGATGCAGGGAGGAGATACAAGGAGGAAGAAAAGTAAGGAGGAGATGAATGGAAGAGGAAATGCGAGGAGGTGGAAATGCATGGAGGAGGAGATGAAGGGAGGAGATACAAGGAGGAAGAAAAGTAAAGGAGGAGGTGATGCATAGAAGAGGAGATGCGAGGAGATGGAAATGCATGGAGGAGGAGATGCAGGGAGGAGATGCAGGGAGGAGATACAAGGAGGAAGAAATGTAAGGAGGCGATTAATAGAAGAGGATATGCATGGAAGAAGAGATGTGAGGAGGAGATATAAGGAGGAAGAAAATTAAGGAGGGAGATGCATGGAACAGGAGATGTGAGGAGGTGGAAATGTATGGGGGAGGAGATGCAGGGAGGAGATACAAGGAGGAAGAAAAGTAAGGAGGAGGAGATGCATGGAAGAGGAGATGCAAGGAGGTGCAAATATATGGAGGAGGAGATGTTGGGAGGAGATACAAGAAGGACAAAAGTAAGGAGGAGGAGATGCATGGAACAGGAGATGTGAGGAGGTGGAAATGTTTGGAGGAGATACAAGGATTGATTGATTGATTCGGCTGATTTTATTTGACTCTCCCAAAGACATTGTGAATGCCGCTGGTGGGAAAGTTGGTTACAAGAAAATAATAAATGTATTTGATATTTTAACTATATAAGTAAAAAAAGAAATGATTTGGATGTAATTATATAATTATTTATTATATTACATTTTGATGTTTGGAGCCCTTTTATTATGTAGTCTTCAATAATTTCAGAAAGTTCAACTTTTTTTTTTTTTTGCTAGATTTATCTCTTGTTTATCTTCGATAGTTTGATTTTCTTTCTTGGTATCTTCCTCCTTTTCATTTGTCATTTCGGGTATTTCAATAATTGATCCTAGACCTTACCTGTCAATGATTTATTGTGAGCTTGTTGTTCTATTTCTTTTGCCGATATTAATATCTTCAGACTTGTTTTCTTTTTTTTGTTTGATTTTATTCCTTCACAATTGGTATTGGTAGGAGATTGCTTGAAAAGTGTGTCATTTCTGCTCTTTATGACTTGTGGTGAATTCGCTTCTTTTTCTATTATGAATGTTTTATCGTTTTCCGTCCATGTTGCCTGTACATAGGCGTACGGTGAGCACGATTTTTGGGGGGGGGGGGGACGAGCGACATTTGCCGAATTTCAAGATCTTGATTTATTACCATTTCAAATGAAATTTCCTGAAAACCATTAATTTTCAGTTGTGCTTATTTAATCTCTGCCCAAATTTGTTAGCCTTTTAACCCGAATCTTACTATTTCCCAAACTTTGGGGGGGGGGGATCTCCCTCCCCCTCTGATACCCTAGGTGCCTGTATTATTTTTTGTTTTCTGAGCTGTCTTGTCATGTAAAAAATTGAGCTTTCTACCTTGGACAAATCTTCACAGATTTATATTTTCGCGTTTTTCAGTACCTTCACTCTTTCATTGTAAATTAGTTTGGCTTCCTTACTTGAGTTAAACGTCACCAGATATTTTTCAACAGTATTTTCATGCTGTTCATTTTTTGTAGGCCTTATTGCTTTTATACCATCAATTGAAGGAGTTCGGCAAAATGTATTCTTCATTATGTCTTCTATTTCGTTTCATGAATTATGTCCGGTTCTAGGGACAGTAATAATCAAATTCTTATCTCTGAGGAGGGGATACAAGGAGGAAGAAAAGTAAGGAGGAGGAGACCAGTGGCGGAGCTATGGGGGGCCTGGGGGACCAGGGCCCCCCCCCCCCAAATGGATAAATGCCCCCCCTCCATGGTGGAGGAGATGTGAGGAGGATGAAAAGTAAGGAGGAGGAGATGCATGAAAGAGGAGATGTGAGGAGGCGGAAATGTATGGAGGAGAAGATGCAAAGCAGTGGCGGAGCTATGGGGGGGCCTGGGGGGGCCAAGGCCCCCCCAACTGGATGATTGGCCCCCCCACTGGCCCCCCCATTTCAGATTTGAGAGATTTGAAAAATTATTTGAGCAGAGCACGTCCGTCTTTGTGACCTGAGCCAGCGCTCACCAAAATAACAGGTGCCCTTTAAATTTTCAATCGCATTTGACAATTTTTTATTTATCTTTGAAATTATCTGGCAATAGGAATACCTGTATCCGAACTTTTAAGTGTGGCCGTGTGACTTTGGCCTAATTTTTCCGGCAATCGCTATCAGCTTTTTGGCCTATTTGAGCAGATAAAAAAAAATTCATTTCATGAGACCATTCAAGTCTGTGATAAACTTTTATCATGGCAATGATTGTAACATCACATCATTGCATGCACCCTTGAGGTTTTTCATCTTTATGTACAAGCATGGTCAGGGGCGGACTGACCTATGTGGCAAAGTGGCAACTGCCATGGGCCCATCCACTCAGGGGGCCCCACAAGATGTCAAAAAATAAAAATTTTAAGAAAAGAGAAAAATTTTGCTATTAAGTTCATGATTTGGATGAGTTTGCGTGTTGAAATTACATAAACTGAAAGGACAGCCTCCTCTCATATGGAGGCCCCAACAAAATATTAAAAATTTGCCAAATTAGACTGGTGGAATTTTTTCGCCCCTGAGCATGGTCATTGATGTCATATCAGGGAATTTTCAATCAGATACAGGCTGTACTCTTTGAAAATTAGAGCAACCCAACCGCAATCAGCATAATGAATCAGTAAGTGCTATTTTTACACCAAACTTTCCTCTCATTCAAATGACGTCGGTGTAGGTGGAGCTTGTGGGACATTTGCAGCACCACTCTTTGGCCAAAAAAGGGGTGTTTTGAGGAAAAATCTTGAGCGTCCCCCGGGACCCCCTTCTTGGAGGCTTTGGCCCAACTCTAAAATAAAACTGATGCCCCTGTCTCATTCTGTGTGCATGACAAATTGAACAGCTAAAATCAACATTCTGCTCTTTCTCCAACTGTTTTTATGAAGTCATTTCTCTCTTAAAAGTAATTGCAAAAAAAAAGAATATTTTGGTTTTTGTACCATATCTAAATTGAATAATGAATGCAGTACTTGAACTTGAACTTGAACTTTATTTGTACCAAAACGAATACATAAATATAATATAATCATAAGGCACAGCAGGGCCAATAGTTTTGACAAAAACTGCGAGTGACTCCTGCTTAGTACTACAAAAACAGCATCTAATTAAGCTTTTAGATAATTACAATCTTATAACACTGATTACAGTAAGTGCAAGCCAGAAGAAAAGAGCGTCAATATTCCTTTGTCACTTGTATGTCGCGGCATTAATTTTTGCCCTTTTATTGCCCCAAAAATGCCGCGAAAGGTGGGCCCCCCAGCTCAGACCCTGGCCCCCCCTTGGCCCCCCCACTCCTGGATTTCTAGCTACGCCACTGATGCAAAGGGGAGACACAAGGAGGAAAACGCATGGAAGAGGAGATGCAAGGAGTTGGAAATGCATGGTGGAGGAGATGCAAGGAGGATGAAAAGTAAGGAGGAGGAGATGCATGGAAGAGGAGATGTGAGGAGGCAGAAATGTATGGAGGAGGAGATGCAAAGGGGAGACACAAGGAGGAAAACGCATGGAAGAGGAAAAGCAAGGAGGCAGAAATGCATGGTGGAGGAGATGCAAGGAGTTTGAAAAGTAAGGAGGAGGAAATGGATGGAAGAGGAGATGTGAGGAGGCAGAAATGTAGTATAGAGGAGATTCAAGGAGGATATATTTCTTCTACAGTCTACAGATTGTCTGCTGTATAGAAAATGTATATTTTTGATAATTCTGATGTTTTTGAGAAAGCGCCAATGGCTTAGTGGTAGCAGGCTAACCTGGGTTCCCGGATTCAATTCCCAGCCTGGTTAACCAATGTTAGACAGATGTTACTGGTCAGAGCATAAAACCTTTCACCGCCCACATCCAATACATTAACATATCATTCTCATGCATATTAGGGAAAATGACATTTTCACCTTTTCATTGGTCCTTCATTTGAATAACCAACTAATCATCAATTTTCAACTGTGCCTCATAAAAACGTTGATATCAAATTTTATGTTCAACCTACATTTGACTTTCAGGTAAAAACCATATCAGAACGTATCAATATTTTATTTCTATTCAAATGTTACAATTCTATTCACTAGCGCCCGGAACCATGTCAGCCACTTTTAGTCAACTGAGAGGAAGAAATTGTGGCTAACTGAATTTTATCGGCTCCAACTTGAGCTGACTATTTTCGGCTGACTTGATATGTTATTTTCATTTATATAAATATTCATAGATGTATGTATCAAATTCAAGTAAGGGGTTAATTCACTATCCCTGAACAGGTGGCTGTCAAAAGTGTGAATTGCAATCAATTACAACCACTAATTGTTATCATGAGACCAAGAAGCAAGGGCTCTTTTGTTATCTTCTCAATTGCAATTATCAAAGTCAATGAATATTTTAAAATTAGGCAACAATTACCATAGAGACAAGTGAGTTAATTGGCTTCAAGCTGGATTTTCAGCTCAGCTAACTTGAGGGAAAGTCAGCTGCTGGACTGACTTAGATCAGCTGACTTCAACGGACAGCAAAATCAGCTCTTGGCGAAGACAAATGGCGGCAGTTCCGGGCTCTACTATTCACGGAAATGCTATGATTATTTAATCAACTCTATTGTTATAGCCTGTGACACTAATGCTGTGAATAGTCGTGGTGGTAATAATACAAATATTGATGTTCATTTTTGTCAAACTGATATAAGTTTTTGGTGACTGCAGTGCAGTGCCAAGTGTTTACGGTGCAGTGCAGTTGGGGTCCTGATGTAATGCACCGGGCAGACCTCTATTTTGAAGTCACTCAGGGAACAATCCTCATGCAAAATTTCACTTGTTAACTTGGTCAACAATTCTGATTATTTAACTTAGTGAAAGCCCCCAGCGAATCAATATACTGTGTTGGAAAAATTAAAATTTACGAAGAATTGAAAAATGCTAGTAAATTATCCTGATGACCAGCTATCCTGTCAAAAAAGATTTTCCAAGCAGAATCAGATTCGGAGTTAGATGCCCCAGGCTGAAAATCATCTTCAAAAATGTATTTGTCTTACCTCACCCTACCCAGTGATATACATAATCAATCTAAGTAACTATTGCCTATAAGCATGTTTACTGTTTAGGTGTTTCTGAAGTCCAACAAATTGTCTGAACCAGTTCACGAAATTACATAAGTGAATTTTGATTCAAGTATTTATTGGACAATATATGTTTGCATGCATGTATTTGTGCATTTTAAAGCAGTAAAATGGTTCCAAACAGTGGTGGCTCCAGGATGTTTTGGTTGGGGTGGCTGAGCGGGAGCTCCTCTATTATTTGTTGGGGCTGCCAAGACCAAGCAAAACGTGTTGTAGATGCGCATTTTTAGCCAGCTCATTTCAACAGGATCAGTACCACTACCACCCTCCCCCAAAAAAAGTAGATAGATAAAGCGGTGGCCTAGAGGAATTTCAAAAACGAAAAATATGCCATACGGCGGGCCTGCAAATGCTGCAAAATTTTCAGCCCCTACAACCGAGTCTAGATTCGTCACTGCTTCATTGTCGCGGAACGTACATGTGGCAGCTTAGGGTGGCCCTTAAAAAAAAAAGGTTCGAAATTTGTTCTGGCCAACCTCTCGAGTTGTGCCTATTGTGGAAAAAATGGACAGTGAAAAGTTTCATTCAAATCGGTTAATATTTAGAGGTGCCCCCCGGCTTTGAAATACTTACATTTTAACCAATATTTGGCACTTTAGCCAATTCGCGGTTTTGTATAACTAGGCCATTTTAAGTCATGCATCCATTTAATTAGGTCCATTGAACAGGGCTAAATGAGACCTTCATTTTGAATACCATTTTTAAAACTATCAAGTGCAGCTATTTGTCAAATGGCAAAAGATGGTGAGGATAAACATCTTTCATAGCCCCCTGCATTCAAGATGATTTTATGAAGGATCCCAAAGATTTACGAAAATGTATTTATTGAAAAAACTATTCAAAACTCATCTTCTTAAACAAGCCTATAACCTTTAATTTTAATCCTCATTGTCTGTTTTTATTAATTATTTGTATATTTGTATATTTACACTATATTTTACATTTCTGATCGATTTTAACAATTTTATACCCATTTCAACGTGTAATCTAATATGATGTGAAGCGCCTTAGAGCATTTTTTTTTGATGAAGGCGCTGTATAAATTTTGTAAAATAAATAAATAAAATAAATATTGTGGTAATAAGTCAGTTTTGACCATCTTAAAAAATGTGTTGTTGGTTTGCAAAAAAGATCTTGAATGAAACCTTGCCTTGAAATGATACAGATATCAAAGACTGGCCTTTGAACAATGGCCGTATGATAGGAAAAATACAATATGTGAATTTCATCTAGCTTTCTCCGTAATCCTCCGAAATCATTTTGGGAAGGGTGTCCCTCATTCCCAAGTCAGCTTAGAAGGGAGTGCCCTTGGCTTCCAAACACTGGGACCCAAGATTGAGTCCAACTTTCGTAGCGCCACCTGAATCTATTTCAATTTTGACAGCAGTTTCAAATTTTCTTTGCCTTGTAGCTGCATACACCTCCAGTTCAAATTTGCCCTTTGGGTGCACAAATACAGGACGTAAACCCCCATTATTATCCAGTGAAACTATTTCAAAAAGAGGCTAAAACAATCTGCTTTTGCTCTCTGGTAGGTTATACAACTCTTCAAGTCATTATCTGCCCTGGAACAAACTAGAAGTATTATTGAAAGTGAAATGAATATGATGCACTTCAGCAAATTTGCAAAAGAGCATTCATGATATCTGAGTATTATGACCAAACATCTCAGACCATCCATGTTGGTATTCAAAATTAAGCTCTTTTTAAGGCCTGTTCTGCCATCATATTTTTACCTTCAGCGAACGAAGTTCGAAAAAGGTATTGTGATCACTTTGGTCAAAAGTTGTCCGTCCGCCGGCCGGGCGTCCGGGCGGTCAGGCGTACGGGCGTCGGGCGGTGGGCGGATAGATAGTTTGCGGGCCAGTACTCAGCCACTATTGAATGTACATGGATCAAATTTGGTACACATGTAGCCTGTATGGTCTAGTTGTGCCCTTTGATGGTCTGATTGATGGAACTCTTGTAATTTTTGAAATATTGAGAAAAATATAAGAAAATTATTTTTTTCGCTTCCGGGCTAGGACTCAGCGACTACACAAATGAAATTTGGTACACATGTAGCCTGTATGGTGTAGTTGAGCCTTTTGATGGTCTCATGGATGGAAATTTTGTACTTTTCGAAATATTGACGAAAATATTAAAAACATTTGTTTTTTCATTTCTGGGCTACGTCTCAGCCCCTGTTACATGGACATGGATCAAATTTTTCCCACATGTAGCCTATATGGTCTAGTTGTGCCTTTTCATGGTCTGATTGATTGATATTCTATACTTTTTGAAATATTGAGAAAAATGTATTAATTTTGTTTTCATTTCGGGCCAAAACTTGGTCACAATTGCAGGTACATGGATGAAATTTGTTACACATGTCACCTATATGATAAGTTTGTCTCTTTTTTGGGTGTGATTCATGGATATTCTATACATCTTGAAATATTGATGCAAGTTAGTTGGTGAGTATGGTAATTAGAAATCAGAAGAGGCTGGTCTTTGAGAGTCTGTGACTGCCCCATTGTCTCCCTTAAGGAAATAGGTTCTTTTGTTCAGAGATAACTCCTCCCGTGGGAATGTCTCAAAAGTGACTGATTACTGGCCATCAAATCAAAATGTTTTGATTTCAAATTATCCCATGGATTATGAAAATATGTTATTCTTAACAGTCTGGCCTGAGTCTATTTCTCTGAGTGGGCCATCATTGCATGTCCATAGATAAAAGTTTATATACATTCCCTATTAGGGGTACAACTTTTTTGCAACGTCACAACCCTGTATAAAACACCGAAAATCAATGTCTTTTTGGAATTTGATCAAAAAAGTTCACCCATGACTCTCATTGAAATTTTTGCATTTTGTGTCAATTTGGCGCATTTTCCGAGAAATGTAAATGTAGTTGGATCATTGATGAAATGGCTTATATTTTGGAACCATATAACTTTTAGTAACTAGAAGAGCTACACTTTATATTTCAATGCAATTATAAAGCAATTCATACAGAGGAAGGTTGCAGAATATGGATTTTTTAAGCAACAACAAGTCATAAGTATGAGTGAAGTGCAATCGCAAATTTCCATAGTTTTTGCGTTTGGTGTGCAGTTCTTTCATGACCTTAATTGTTTGTTCACTACGTTGATTTTATTCCTGCTGATGTTTAGTGTTGATGGCTCTTGCTTTCAGTGATTTTCAAGGACTTCAAAGTGTCTTGTTAGAAGGCTTACTATACAAGGCTTGTGAAAGCTTCACATTCTCTCCAGCTTGATACATTTGATCATTGATCCAGTGGTCTGTCGGTTATTAGAGATAAACTGACAGACTGCAAGCAGTCTTTCCCTCAAATATGACCTCAGATAAAAGGCCATTAAGGCTAGGATGTCTCAAGAATTCTATTCGGCATTAATTTTACTGATACTTGGAACTTCTGAAACCTGAAAGGGAAAGATTTGTTTTCGTCAAAGAACAGAAACTTCTTAATAATTATTTCTCCGACCAGTTTGATCATCAATGACATAAGTTCCATTCTGGAAGGACCATTGGAGTTCATAATGTTTTATCATAAATCTTTGACAAATATGTTATACATTTGGTGACTTCATTTGGTCCATCAGCTCCTGATCCATGAAAATGCATGAATTTCACTCTAAAAAATGGTGCTGACAATTCACAAATTGTGACATACAGCTGCATCACAGCTTTGGCTCACATACTATTTCTGTAATCCAGGTACTTACTTGCAGCTTTGCCTGCCAAATAGCCCACTTTGAACTTCGATAGAATACAGCTTAAATTTGTCATCTGCATGAGCCATTCAACAATTGTGCCACAGGCTCATATTTTTGCTTTTTGCGCTAATAAGTCAATGTAGCACATTTTTGAGCTTGGTTCATTTCACTTGCTCAAAAATCATTGGAAATTTAAGTTTAATTGTCCCCAGCTGTATAAACTCAGTTGATAATTGTGCCAATCTGTCTTTTCTGCCTTCTACTGACTACCCAAGAAACAGGTACCACCAACAACCTGCTTCTTGAGAGCAATTTCGCTTCTGCTGGCCAGTCAGACTTCTTTTCTACAGGCACATGACTTCCAGATTAATGGGAATGGACCTATTTCTCTTCCATTTCTCTTTGTCCTTCTGAACAACTTCAAACAAAACTTTTTTGATGGATAAACCCATCATGAGCAGTAGCCGACAACATCTGAGAACACATTTCACAAGTGAATATTGTTTACATGGCCAAAGAAGCAAAATTCCTGGAATTTGACAATTTACAATGCTGCAGAGATAGTTTTAATACTCATATATTGTGTAAAGGACTAAAAGACATGCATGTGAATACCAGAAAAGTCCGGACAGTGCCTCAAACTTGACAAATGTGTAAGTTTAATAAGAAAGGTTGGTGAGGTCGCTCTTGACACTTGCAAATCCTTCCACAGCCTGCGCGTCTGTGCTATCAGTGAGTTTCTTCCTCACTCCAATTTAATTTTGTAGATATGTGATGGCATAAAATAATAATATAGCATTGTGTTTTCATCAGGAACCTCTAACAATGCTATAGCACAATTATTTGCAAAAGAGTTGACAAATCCACTAAATTTTCAACAGAAAAATGATAAAATTGGAAGAAAAATGCATAATATTAGGTCACACAAGGTAACATGCCATATGTGAAGTGCCTTATATGGTCCCACCGAAAAGCTAATTTCATATGCTTTAATTTGGTATTACTTTGGTTGCGGTATCTTAAATAGACAAAAAGCTATAAGATGAAATAAAGTACTCCACCGGCAGAAAATTGCCATTTTCTGACTGTAATAGATGGCCAACACAAACATGAGTTCATGGGTGAACTTTTTTGAAGATAGGTCAAAAATGACTTAACTACAGTGGTTTTTATACAAAAGCTCATCCGGCTATGACACAGGAAATTGATTTTGAGGAAAAAAATTGAAAAGTTGTATCCCTATTCCCTATACAATATTTTAGTGCCCTTTAGTCTGCTTCATAGTTACTCCTAATGGTTTTTGAAACATTCTGACCCATACCTCACAACTTATTCCTTGTTTATGCATGAAACCGGTCCATATTATGCGTATATTGGTCTAGTAAGGTCTTTCCATCGTTCCACATTACCTGGCATGCAGGCGGCATATGGCAGGACATATAGATAATTGCAGACCAAGATCAGGCCACTATTGCAAATATTACATGCAATGTGGTTCACATCACTTTTATGGTGTAATGGTATCCTTTTAAAATGTTGTTTGTTCGCTGAAGGTTTGCTGCTGCGCGGCCTATGTTTATAAATGTACAACTGAATTTGACTGAGTTAGAGAGAACCGCGTATTTGCGAAAGTAGAGAAATATGCTTAAAATATCAAAATATCAAAACTTCAAGGGCCGGGGGGCACCTCTAAATATTAACCGATTTGCATGAAAATTTGCACACAGCATATTTTTTCATAATAGGCATGATTTGAGAGGATGGCCCGCCAAAAATTCTAACTTTTTTTTTTACTATGCATATGAGGGCTACCCTTATTTCATGATACCATGATTTGCATAGACTTAATTTTTCCATATCAGAACATATTTTTTGGCCAAAAGTTGGGGGCTAGAGGGGGGCTCCAGACTTTTTTGGGGGCTTCAACCCCCCCCCTTGCCCCCTGGAGCCGCCACTGGTTCCAAATTAAATAATTCATTGTGTACACTTCTCTTGGTGATCACAAGTTGCTGTAATGATTAATTTTATGGGACAGAACGTGCCAAGATTAGCTTTCTGTGCCTTACGCCCCATAAATTATTTTTTTAAAAACAACCATTTGCTTAAAATTACAGGATCATTCACTGTTTTAAAAATGTAATTACTAGAATTATCTTTCACTTGCAATTTGCAGAGCAACCATGCAGGCACCAGAAATAACTGTAAATGAGGTTACTTGACAGCATATACATAGTGAGAAATCCTGCACTCTGTTGTGTGCACTGATGCTTGATTAAATAATAATTAGCAAGAATAAAATTCCTTTGTTCCAGGTCGTGATTCAATTAACTGCAATTACAGGAATCAGTTTTGGCACAGTGTAATAGGAGTTTCCTCAAAACAATTTTTTGGTGCTTAGGCAAAACATATGTTCAGACCCTTTTGGACGCTTCAGAGATTTTTACAGTTCAAAAAGAGTTTGCCCCTTTTTTACCGTAGGAGGCTCAACTGAAAGGGGTGAATGGAAAATGTTTTATATTAGCTTAATTTGTCACATTAATTTAATTCAGTATCTCTAACAGCTTTTTGTACACTTTCCTTCAAAATAGTACATGTGTCATTGAATTCACAACTAACTATATACCTGCCTGCATTGAAATAAGATTGGCTAGGTGTCAGTTCACTTTTGATATCACACAGGAAAAACATGTTCAGAGTGATTTCCATACCTGGTGAAGTGGACACCTCTTCATCAAAGAAGACTTCATGTCTCAGCTTCTCCAGGCATCTCCCACAGGTATCCAGCACATCAATCACTTCATGTTCTTCACGAAGATATACATACTGTAGGCTTGGCTCATCTGCCAAAAAGCTGCCAAATGTCTTTCTGCATTCCCTTGCCACAAACTGAATAGCATCAAATATCTTCTCTGCCCAAAACCTCCCTTCCTCTGCGAATCTCTCCACATCCTCCTCAGTCATCCATTTTGAGTCATTTGGGGTGAAGCGAAGTTGCTGACGAAGGGCACCATATCTCTCTCCTATAACATTGCAATGGTCATACTCAATTCTGCTTGGCTGCAAATAACAAGAAGCATGAAGTTGATCAGCCCACTATATTGACAAAATTCAGATCAAGTAGAACATTCATGATAAATCAAATGTCACTTATGTCTCCAGAGGCTAAATGGAGTTGATAACTTTTCAAGAAGGCATGATTTATGCCAGTTATGGGAAAATATTCATTTAATTAAAATGTACCATATTGATGGATATGAACATATGCTTCAATTTTGAATAAATTCAGAAAGCTCATGTTGGTTAATGCACTTTTGAGTTTTTTGAGGCTACACTGCCATTTTTTAAATGCTGCTGTATTAGAGGCAGTTTCACATATTTCATTCAAACTTTTGGTATCAGCCATCTAATATCTTAGGTCAAGGAAAAAGATATTTCATTGCGGTCACTACATTTTTGCAAAATGTGAGAAAAACATTTTTAAAAGGCTCAGGATTGAACTTTAATAGCATTATGCAAATACGAATGAAGTGTCGAATGAAAGCAGAGAAGCAGCACTAAAAGACACCACGAGAATCTACTAGAAGATGGTGCAGGCGCTTTTTGAATTTAATTTTTTATTTTAATGCCTGCTCCATGGGCATTTAGTTGAAACTGAGCAATTTTTTGCATTTTAATAGACAAAAAAAAGTACACGGACCAAAATTTAAAAAAGCGCCTTAAGCGCCACATAGTGCTATTTCCCAGCTTTCATTTGACACCTAATTTGCATTGCTAGTTTAAAAATGCATCCTGATGCCATGTTTTTAGTGTT
Source organism: Platynereis dumerilii (assembly GCA_026936325.1). Classification (NCBI taxonomy): domain Eukaryota; kingdom Metazoa; phylum Annelida; class Polychaeta; order Phyllodocida; family Nereididae; genus Platynereis; species Platynereis dumerilii. The sequence goes on from JAPTHN010000004.1 coordinate 751,943, forward strand.
TTTATCACATTTTAAGCAAAAAATTGCATGTTTTACTGTTAAAAAATATAGTGACCCCCTCAAAAATTTTTTTTTCCTTGACATAATTATTTTCTGAGATGCCTGATGCTGAAAATTTGGAGGAGAACTGCGCAAATGCCTGCAATTGAGCATCATTTAAGCTAATTGCAAATCAGTCTATATAAAAAAAGCTCAAAAGTGCATTCACCAACCGGAGAGCAAGAAGCATCAAGTTTATCAGCAAACAATTGAGATGAAATAGGACACTTTGAACTTAATGTCAGTCACATCCCTTAACTGAAGAGGTGATTATATAAAACTTCTTCCATCAGCCAAATTTGAAGAGCATTAGTACTGTGGTTGAAAAATGTGAATACCAGCTTGTACAAAACAGACTGTACAGGTCATTACTAAAACTTTATTCAACGAAACTTCTGATCTCATATGCGCACTTGACAGATGATAAGGTTGTGAAAAATCTAAATGAAAAATAATGCAATCTATAATTTTTCCAAAGGGGCCATTCCATGACAAATTGACCAACGTCTCCCACATCATGGCTTCAGATTTTAATTAGATTATTACATAAGCTACATGTGCATGTTTTATGAAGCCATGCAAAGGATCTTTCCCACATTCCAAGTATTTTAAATATGACAGAATTTTCACAATTTAATGTATGCAAACTAACTTTTCTATTTTCCACTTGTCAAGCTATATGTTTTTCAAGATATTGTGCCAAATTGTACCACTGATCAAGTTCACATAATTATAGGAGGTGATGCTGGCGCCAGCCTGTAAAATTTTGCTCATTTTTGCCAAATTTTCGTAAATTGTGGGTTTTGGAATTTTTTCACTGTTAAACCAAGCCTTCTACACACATAACACCAAAACTTTGCACGATTGAGGCAGACACAATGGTACAAATTCATTGATATTTTAATTCCAATATTTTTCATGCGCATGAAGAAAATCGCAGGACGATTCCTGAATTGACTAATTTCAAGTGTAAAAATGGCCATGTTGGACAGGTGATAGAAACTTGAAATTTTTGAAGCAGTTTATGAGATCATCTAGTGTTTCTGCAAAAATGGTAGATGTATTCCATTTTTCTGGAATTAATTTTGAGAACTTGAAAGCCTAGCATTTTTAAAATGCTGTCACAAGCAACATAATGGAATATGTCACAAATATTTTGCTTGTGCTAATTAAACATATACATGTACATCAGGTTAAAATTTCATCAAAATCAGAAGACATGATGTGTCAAATGTCTGGTCTTTTAGATTTAAAATGCATGTTTCTTGTCGGCAAACCAAGTTTTAAACTGTAATAATCTCAGCCTCCCACTCCATTTTTACCTTCAACGATGAAGTTCAATGAAGGCATTGTAATCACTTTGGTAAAATGTTGTCCGTCCGCCGGCCAGGCGGTCAGGCGGTCGGGTGGTCAGGAGGCGGGCGGATAGATAGTTTCGGGGTCAGGACTCAGGCCTTATTGCATGTACATGGATGAAATTTGATACATATATAGCTTTTATGGTCCAGTTGTACCTTTTCATGGTCTACTTGATGGATATTCCATACTTTTTTAAATAATGAGAAAAAAAAAAAAAAAAAAATTTTTCGTTTCGAGACCAGGACTCAGTCCCTATTGCACTATGAATATCTGTCGGTTCCGTTTTCGTCATTGCAATGTTCACTTCAAGCTGTTTAATGTTTCAAAAATAGGGCTCTCTGATTGTTCCGATTTCCGGAAGTCGGCCGTTTCACTGTGTTGGCGACGAATGTCACGATTTTAACTTACCAAAAGAATTGCAAAAAAAAATTAGAAAAATTTAGGTATTAGTAAAAAACGTGACATTCGTCGGCACGTTATTATCGTCCTCGTATTCATAGTGTATTGCATGTGCATGGATGAATTTTTGTCAACATAAAGCCTTTATGGTCCAGTGGTGCCTTATAATGATCTGATATATGGATATCTTATACCTTTTGAAATATTGAGAAAAATGTAAAAGTAATTCTTTCTTGATTTATGGGCCAAAACTTGGCCACTATTCCATGTACATGGATGAAATTTGTCACATGTGTCACCTATATGATATAGTGTTCCTTTTGTGGGTGATTCATACATATTCTTTTCCTTTTGAAATATTGACAAAAAATATGAAAATTATTAATTTGTGTTTCCAGGCCAAAACTTGGACAATATGGGTAGTCCATAGATGAAATTCGTTTAACATTACTTATATAATGTATAGTGCCTTCTGATGGTCTGATTGATTGGTATATTTAATGCTTTTGGGATTATTGAGAAAAATTAGAAAAAATACAAATACATTTTTTTTTTTCGTCTCCGTCCCGCAGTTCACATCCTATTCCTTGTATATGCATAAAAACTGCTTCATAATACGTGTAAATTAATCTAATTAGGTCTTTTCGTTGTTTAGCATTACCCTTTCAGGCCAAAACTCGGCACTATTGCATATTAGATTATTCATCTTTTACTATTTAATGACCAACTGTACAGACATTTTTGACTTCAACTGTACATATTTCTGGTGTCGGACGTATGTGTGTGGTAGTGTAAAGGGTGCCAGCACATTCTTAACAAACGGGTTTTATATGAAACCTTTAAGTGTTCTATAAGCTGATATAATAAGGAACCCTAAAAGGTCCATTACTTAACTTAAAAAAAGGATCCAACAGCAAACAAAAACAACATTTAGATAATCCAGCTGCACTGAACTCCCACAATGGAACCCCTTTCTCTCAAATTGGGAACATAGGGTCCCATCACATTGCCTTCCAATTCAGTATTGAACCTTTTCATTCACTTGAACCCTAGACAACATTTAGAACATGTAGGTATTCATATATACCATCAAGAACCTTTTGCGTTACGAGTGCAGAGCAATAAAGATGCACTGCATCACAAAGTAGAGTTCTTTGGCAATAATTAGAAACCATGAAATGGCTTCAGTATTCACTGCCTGACATAATTCACAAGGATTGACGCAAGAATTTTTAATGCAGAATGAAAATGGTAATCCTATAGACAGTATCTGACTGAAGAAAATTTAACCAATTAACCTATTTCTATCGTTGTAGTGACATCTTATATCTGGGACTGTCAAAAAATATATTGCGATTTTAGTCACCAAACATAACATTACTCAAATGCACAGATAACCAATTAATTTTTTCTGTACCTGAAAAAAAAAAAAACTTATTTTGGCACATTGTGACACCCATGACCTATGTCAAATTTGAAATTTTGACTGTTTGGTTGATGACTTCAATAGCGGGGCAGGTATGTAAAAAAATAGTGCATTTATACATAGAAGCATGAAATTTGGTGCACACTTAAAAAACATCTGAATGAACATATTTGGATAGGGAGCCACCTCAGATTTAGCTTAGGTGGCTAATGGCAGCCATTTTCCAAAATGGCGGCCAATTTTTCCATTTTGATGCTTTCTGTGTAGTTCCTACAAATGTAATGCATGCAAATAGTGTTTTTTGTTCCTTCTCTAGGTATTCAGTACTTCACTGTAACATTTTTTGATAGCCTGGACTACTTTTAGGCTTGTTGGAATCCATTTTGGTAGAAATATCGATTCAAATGCTGGATTTCGCGATATGGCATGGTTACGTCAATTTTTGATAGATCTCAAAATTAATGACATATTTGAATTCCTTGAAAGAAGAGCTTTCAAATGAGTACCCGCATTAATGGGTTTCGACCATTTTGTATGAAAATCGAAAAAATTAAAATAAAATGATTTTTGAAAATTTTGCTTTTAGTTTAGTTTTGACAAAGAATTCACAGAAACTATTGATGCTACCATTCATTTGAAAGCTCTTCTCACAAGGAATTCAAATATGTCATCTGTTTAAATATCAATTGAGATTCCACGAAAATACGGGAAACCGCGAAAATGCTACATTTTCTTCAACAGTTCTAACAAAATGGACCCTGACCACCCTAAAATTCCTCAATTCGATTAAGAAATCAATTGATAATATCTATTAGATCTTAAGAAGGAACAATGAGTACTATTTTCATATAATCAAACTATAGGCACTTCACAAAAAGCAGGAAAATTAGAAAATTAGCCGCCATTTTGGAAAATGGCTGCCGTGGGTCAACCAGGTCAAATCTGACGTGGCTCCCTATCTAAATATTTTCTTTAAGACATTTTTGCACTGTGTGCCAAGTTTCATGCTTCTATGTAAAAATGCAATATTACTTCCCTATTCATGACAAATCTGCCCCGCTACAAGGAATTGTCCTTGTGTTGTTTCCACTAGTTATAAACAGTGTTTTGGAAGATGTCCAGTGACTTCACAGTTTGGTTCCAAAACATCTTGGTTAATTTTTTTGGAAGAGCACAATCAATTATTGGTCATTGTTGTCAGATTCAATGACATTGGTGTTCATAGAAGAAAAAAAAAAATATATTCAAGAATAACAGAAACAGAACATTTTAGATTTGATGACAGTTCATATCAGTTTCTAAGGGATTTCTTTGGTTATATCAGTTATGACAGTGATATTAATCAGGAATTTTAAGCAATAAGCAAATTAAATTTCTTTGATATCCTATAAATCAGTGAGTTACTCGGCAACCAGAGAGTAGTCATCCTACATTGGTCTGTTAGACCTACTTAGTGGCTTTCCCTTGCCACCACAGAAGAATCCAAGACTCGGAGAAGAGCTGAGAAGTGAATGAGTTTTGTGATGATGTCAATAAATATAAATAACAATCAAGCCATGCTACTATGTTGTGGCATTTACATTAATTACTGGACAATAGTATGCCCTCAAATTACAAAACATTAACCTTATGATGGTTTGGATGCCACAACCAGTACAGTTCTTCACACATATGAAATAGGATACCCTACCATTCTTCCAGATAGGAGCCACAACGCAGCATTTTTGAGGACATAGGAAGTGATATGTCTTTTGAGGAGATTGGGCCGACTGGTTTGCTCCAAAGCCTGCAACAGAAAGTGATAGTAAAGCAGGCTTGCATGTGAATGAACAAAGCAAATGAGCTAAATACCATCTTTACTGTCTATTTTGCTTGTATGAGAATATCAAATTTATGCCTGGTAAATGATAACATTTGACAAAACTACTAGAACCATTCAATTCCCAAGCATATGCCTGGAAAACCTAAAAATACATGCAGAAAGTGTCTTGCATGGAAAACGTAATAAATAATTTAGTAAATTATTGCAGTAAAGTTGTTAGTTCAAAGAGATCCTTTGGTAATACTTAGAATGATTGAGAAAGCTATAAAAAAATCAAGCAATTATTTACTGGAAAGTACACCCATGAAGAGATCTTCCAAAAGGTACCATGACTTCAACTAAAAGACATTTACATTGCTCACTAGTGCCAGTTTACAGCCAGAAAGCATGAACCACTGAATGGATTATATTGCAAAAGGTCATCTCTGCATGTGCATCACATATTGGTAGGGTTGCTTATATGACCAAAATTTTACTGGCATCCTCCTCAAAAGTTGTGTATGGTAGTTAGAAACACTTCTGTAGCATTTTTTTTTTAATCAGATTTTTCTTTCCAGAGCCTACCCTCACATTTATACGATGACGTTTTTTAGGTGTTTTCGCTGTATTTCTGCCTGTGAAATATATATATTTTCTTACATATTTCAATTTTCATCAATGTTTTCATCAATGTTTAACATAGAGCACCACCTGGGGGGTACTGACTACCATCTTCTTGTTTTATATGCACTTCCTGAGGTGGTTACAACTTTTGCTGTAGTGTTACTCTTGTGTTGAATCAAAATATTCAATATTTTGACTCTTTTGAAGGCTTAATACCAAGTATTGTGTAATCATAAATTATGTATCATAGCATCAGTTCATTAGGTTGACTAAAATGATTCCAGCTGGAGATTTGACCAGTTATTTAGTTGTTGATAACTGGATTCTAGCAGCTGCATCCCGGTACTTCTCCGAAATGAAGTGCAGTCTTGCAGCAAGATTATATCCACTCCATCTCTGTGATAACCAAAGACAGTATTTATTCATTTTTCATGCAATCTCCAGTTGTTGCAAGTCGGTTTTAGCAAGAGTGGTAGGCTGCCTATTTGAATGACTGTGAGAGATATAAATGTACTATACAGGATGCTGGCCTGCCGGACCTCTTTGAGTGTTCTGACTTAGTAGATAATTTGTGCCTTTGAGTAGCTAGTGGTATGATTTGTATGAAATATAATTTTAATAGTTATACCAAATAAATAATATTAATAATATGATCATGGTTGTTGATTGATGAGTTTTGAACCTCCGGTCATGACATTAGGGAAATGGCACTCTAGCTGGCATATCATAGATCTGATTAAATTTAAAATTCTGGAAAGACATGTCCCCATAAATGTGAGGTAAGCTCCGGATTTAAACATATCTTCAAACAATTTTTTTTCTAGACTCAATATTTATTATATTCCACAACTTTTGGGGAGGATGCCAGACTTCCAACGATAAAATAGTTCTTATATAACCAACCCTAGTATTGGCCTGTCTAGAAGAGAATTAGCATACACTCATTGACTGAAGTCTTGTCGCTACCATGATGTTAGAGACGCAACTGTTCATATCGTGACTTGCGGTGGACTGATTTTATCAATATATGGCTTAAATGAAAAGGTAAATGCTTATTTTATATGATTATATTGTGAAAGTAAAGTTTCGTCAGAGTCAGAATATTCGAAAAATTAATATAGACAGTATATCCAAAATGTGCTGGCACAAAAGTCTTGTCGCATTGAAAAAGTAAAGCTGAAAAATTGCCTTAAATAATTGTGAAATGCAGAAAATGACGCAATAACATCAGAGCAATTAGTCAAGGTGTAGCTGATAGAAAAATAATTCTTTGCATGACTTCTTGACCCTGTAGGACAATATTCATGGGGTTCCTTGAGGACTCATTGCGAAAATCAACATATCATTGATAAAAAATCATCAAATTTGGCAGTAATGCAGGCAAATGCCATTTAAAGCTCACAAGTAATCTTGGAATAATTTCTCTACATCCTGTATTATTTTGGTGGACATAGGTTGAGGGACATTGAGATTATTCCATTTTTGGTGACCATGCAAATTTAAATGGTTATTCTGGATTTGCTGAAAAAATCACAGTGGAGACGTCAGCATGAAAAGATGTGCCTTTTGGCTTACAAATTGCATCATGACTGTGGTTTACTATAACTTGGGCATACATTTAATTCCTGTCTTGGGTCACTGATGATTTTATTGATAGTCATACATCTCATACATATCGTCACTCAAAGGCTATACTTAGTTTTTATTATTTTTACCGATTTTTTCTAATTCTGCTCATATCATGTCCATGTAAGGTCCAAGAGCACACTTCATTATTAAACCACTGCCGCTCTGCTGTTGCAGTGGTTTCTACAATTCGTACGAGATCCCTTACACACTTGTGACAACTTCTCTCAAATTTATATTCACAAGGCTTTTTCTTCAAGCCAAATCCAGACCTGTTATTTTCACACGTGTTACATATACCCCTTCTACAATGTGTAACACTCTTAATTTGGTGGTCCACCTCCTTGGTTCCCCCTCAGGATCCAGAATGTGAATCCAGGAGATTATTTTCGCGCCAAAAATACATTTAAAAATCCATCCAGCCTGCATTTCTCCCTCCCATGCAGAAGATTTTCATAAAAATGTGCGGCAGCTAACCCTCAGCACACGCCTTATTATTTTCTCTGTATTGATTTTGCTGTAACTCAGCCAAAAATCAACCGATTCTAACAATTCAAAAAGCTGAAATGATCAGGAAAACCACGGCGTTCTGCTGGTACAGGCACATCTCCTCTTCTAATTCTGTTATATATTCTGTGAAGCACACTGAGTGTAGCTTGCATTTCGAGTAAATATGATCATTCAATATGGTACTAAACCTTAATACAATATTTCTCAATTTGCCATTTTCTTAGTGAAATTACAGGACAATTAACTTGCCCCACAATCCACTGCATTTGGTTAATTGGCTGTGTCTGAGAAAACCAGGCGAAAGTCCCATATAGTGTCTACGTGGCCCGACTCAGATTTTAATGATACTGGGTTTAATGACCCTTTGAATAGTTTAGAAAGTTGGGGTAAGTTTGATTTTGACCAAAAAAATTTTTTAGGGGCCAAACTGGTACTCTAAAGAATAGATGTTTTACATAGCTGAAAATCTTCGGCAAAAACTCCCATTGGATTACATGTTAAATTTTGAAACTTTGAGGCTATGGTACGCAACGAGCAGCGGCTACAAAAATATTCTGACAATGCAATTTGGTTGTATGACTCTTTAACTTATAGAAAGTGGTGTCAGACCCGTGGGTTTTTTTGTTATGGGTTGTTTTGAGTGGCATTTCTAATGTAACCATGGCGACAAAATGGAAATCTATTTCTTTGACCACCAAAAAGATGAAATTGGTCTATCTCTGTCAGTAAAAAAGATAGAAAAACAAGTAAAGCATGGTTTCCTATATTTTAGAGTATGAGGAATTCATTTCTTAGGTCAATTCTATTTTTAGAACAACCCTTGGGTGCATTTTAGGCCTATAAATATAGAAAAAGTGTGATTTTTCAACTTTTTTCACTTTTCCGGCAGTATAATACAAATTTGGCATCCTGAACATTAGCAATTAGGAATGTCACACCAACAAAACATTTTTGTCTTTCATTTGGTGTATGCAATTTGCTAAATTTATGCATATTTCTAGCCAAAAAGGCCAAATTCGGTCATTTTTATGCCCAATTTGCGGCAAATTTTGAAAAAAAGCCCAGATATTGATGTAATTAAATGATGATAGCCTGATCTACAACAAAGAGGAACTCACGCCTTATTTTTCCAAATGTTGTTTCAAGAAGGTACGAAAAATTAGTTTTTGATCTACTTAACATTCAAGATGGCTGCCACAATGGGAATTGTCAGACCCGTGGGATTAAATGGAAATCTATTTCTTTGACCACCAAAAAGATGAAATTGGTCTATCTCTGTCTGTAAAAATCATATAAAAACAAGTAAAGCATGGTTTCCAGTATTTTAGAGTATGAGGAATTCATTTCTTAGGTCAATTCTATTTTTAGAACCACCCTTGGGTGCATTTTAGGCCTATAAATATAGAAAAAGTGTGATTTTTCAACTTTTTTCACTTTTCCGGCAGTATGATGCGAATTTGGTGACCTGAACATTAGCAATTAGGAATGTCACACCAACCAAACATTTTTGGTCTTTCATTTGGTCTAGCAATTGTTAAATTTATGCATATTTCTTGTAAAAAAAGGCCAAATTCGCCAATTTTATGTCCATTTTTGTGGCAAGTTTTGAAAAAAAGTCCAGAAGTTGATGTTGCTAAATGGATGATAATCTGAACTACAACAAAGTGAAACTCATGCCATATTTTTCCAAATGTTGTTTCACGAAGGTACGAAAAATGATTTTTTGACCTATTTAACATTCAAGATGGCTGCCGCAATGGGAATTGAGATAAGATCACAAATTCTGCAGTCACAAGTGAAGTGAGATTTTTTTAAACAGTATTTAACTTTTCCTGTCTTATATGGGAATTGTGATAACTGGAAATCTCATAATTGTGCAAATAACATTAAATGGAATTTTTTATCTTTTATTAGGTGTAAAAATCTGCTACATCAATACTAATTTTCTTGCCAAAAAAGAACAAATTGGCCTGATTTTAGGCGCGTTTTGCGAATTATTGAAAAATGTTGGGAGTTGATGTAGTGAAAGAGATGGTAACCCAAAGCATACATTCATGCTATTTTGTTCCAAATACTGTTTCTAGAAGGTATAAGCTGCCAGTCATTGGGTCCAGGGTTTGATACTTGCTTTGGCAGTGTTATCTAAACTTATATTGGACAGCAGTTTCAATCATCATTTGCCTCATTGTTGTGTCATCCTCCTCTACCAATTATCTACGAGGTGCAAAGATAAGGGACCTAAAGCGCCAATCATCCATCCATCATGAAAGTATGAGAGAAAAATGCCAGACGTCTTTCTACAATTTAGATTTTGATTAGGACACAAATTATTCTCGTGGTTGTCTTAAAGTATAGAAAATGATATAGGATGTTTTGTAAAAAGGTCACATGATAACATCTTGTAAAAAGTCCCAAAATGGCAGCCAAAAAGCTTGAACATTCAATTTAGTTTGTGTTATGAATAAGACAGAGTGAGATCAGCAGAAATTGTCTTGCAAGGAATACATCTGGAACGATCCCAGCTGACAAGAAGAATCCGAGGATTCAAATCCTGGGTTCTGTTGGGAATTCAAATGGCAATTAAGCATAACATCCATGGATGCAAGAACAAAGTAGCACTGCACTGCGAAGTGCAGTCAGCTTTGACACCTGCCAGATTGACCTCCAAGTGCTGTTTCTCAGAGGCGATTTGGTAAAATGAGGGTGAGAAAAGGCTTTAGAACTTGCAGACTTGCATTTAGCATTGTTAGACTGCTTCTGAAAATAGATGCACTGCAAAAAGTAATTGCCAAATGCATTATTGGCCTTCCTTGAAATGCATGGACGATCGTCATGTGGGCGATATTATAATGCAAAGTCAGCTTGAAAACAGTCAAGACTCAAACGATCTATGACATAACTTTTTTTTTTTCAATTGAAAAAAAAAATCTTTTAATAAAAAAATTTAAAAAAAAAGAAGAAAAACCACAGAAAACTATCCCCAATTCCACAACGTATTTTAGTTCCCCTCTATATGAGCACAAAATGACCCACTTGACCACATCCACACCTGTATTAAGCCAGGAAAACTTTTTTCCAAAAATCTCTCAGACTGGTTTTTCAGATAAAATTACCTTTGGAGAACCCAGGGTAAAAACTTGTGGTTAATTAATTAATATAAAAATGTGTAGTGTCCGTCCCCCCCCCTACTTCTCACACAGGCTGAACCTGGGGCCAATTAAAAACAAATGGCACATCCAACTACTCACTAGCATACTACACTACAACAATTCTACTTTACAACATAAGCATGTTGATATCTATATTAGTTATTGAGCCACATCAGTTTTTGTCTCTTCGTAGTGTCCGACTGTCCGTACCCCCCTTGTAGTGTCTGTACCCCCCTAGAGCTTTTGGCATTGTGCCCATGATTGCTTTAAGTTCGGGATGTCAAGTCTGCAGGGATTACTCAACTAATTGATCAGCAAGATTTTACCCCCGATGACCTTGACCCACTTTTCCAGGTCAATGGGCTCTAACACCAAAAACCTTTTCTGTGATATATCATTTTTTTTATTGCTTTAGGTTAGGAATGGAGTTTTGCACTAATTATTCAACAAATTGACGCCAAAAACATATATGACTTTGCATGAATTCCACTCTTTGTATCAAAGGTTTTTTTTTTAATTTTTGAAAATTTCATCTTTTTACTGCCTTATTTAAGTTTTTCAGCATAAATTTGCCATAAAAGGTAATGGGCTATTTACACAAATCTAAGAGTAATTGTTGTCCCAGTACCTTTGAACGATGTCACAAAATTTGAAGCTCCCCTGCCTCACCATAACCACTCAGTGAACGTCAAACTGTTGAAGGATGAATCCCTTAATTTACTGCTATGTAAAAAACTCACAATATTAACATTTTTTCAACTGACCATATCTCTGGTCCTAATTAAGTTACTGAAAGCATAAAAATATGTCTGGAGATCTTAGAAATTATGCATTTCTACAAGATTATTTTGTTTTTAAGAAATAATAGTGGAGTTTGGTATGACTTCTGCAGTAAATTGCAAAATTGTGCACTGTTCCCGTTTAAATACAGAATTACTACATTACTGCCTTTAGGAATTATAGAATTCTGCAGCTTTCTGCCGAGCAAAATTCCTTTTAATGTTATTTGCACAATTATGAGAGTTCCAGTTATCACAATTCCCATATAAGTCAGGAAAAGTTAAATACTATTTAAAAATCTCACTTCACTTGTTATTGCAGAACTTGTAATCGTATCTCAATTCCCATTGTGGCAGCCATCTTGAATGTTAAGTAGGTCAAAAACTAATTTTTCGTACCTTCTTGAAACAACATTTGTAAAAATATGGCATGAGTTCCTCTTTGTTGTAGTTCAGACTATTATCATTTAATTACATCAACTTCTGGGCTTTTTTTCAAAATTTGCCGCAAATCGGGCATAAAAATGACCAAATTTGGTTTTTTCGACTAGAAATATGCATAAATTTAACAAATTGCATACACCAAATGAAAGACAAAAATGTTTTGGTGGTGGGCCATTCCTAATTGCTAATGTTCAGGTCACCAAATTCGCATCATACTGCCGGAAAAGTGAAAAAAGTTAAAAAATCACACTTTTTCTGCATTTATAGGCCTAAGATGCACCCAAGGGTTGTTCTAAAAATAGAATTGACCTAAGAAATGAATTCCCCATACTCTAAAATACAAGAAACCATGCTTTACTTGTTTTTCTATCATTTTTACTGACAGAGATAGACCAATTTCATCTTTTTGGTTGTCAAAGAAATAGATTTCCATTTTGTCCCGCGGGTCTGACAATTCCCATTGTGGCAGCCATCTTGAATGTTAAGTAGGTCAAAAACTAATTTTTCACACCTTCTTGAAACAACATTTGGAAAAATAAGGCACGAGTTCCTCTTTGTTGTAGTTCAGGCTATCATCATTTAATTACATCAACTTCTAGGCTTTTTTTCAAAATTTGCCGCAAATTAGGCATAAAAATGACCAAATTTGGCCTTTTTGGCTAGAAATATGCATAAATTTAGCAAATTGCATACACCAAATGAAAGACAAAAATGTTTTGTTGCTGTGACATTCCTAATTGCTAATGTTCAGGTCACCAAATTTGCATCATACTGCCGGAAAAGTGAAAAAAGTTAAAAAATCACACTTTTTCTGCATTTATAGGCCTAAAATGCACCCAAGGGTTGTTCTAAAAATAGAATTGACCTAAGAAATGAATTCCTCATACTCTAAAATATAGGAAACCATGCTTTACTTGTTTTTCTATCTTTTTTACTGACAGAGATAGACCAATTTCATCTTTTTGGTGGTCAAAGAAATAGATTTCCATTTTGTCGCCATGGTTACATTAGAAATGCCACTCAAAACAACCCATAACAAAAAAACCCACGGGTCTGACACCACTTTCTATAAGTTAAAGAGTCATACAACCAAATTGCATTGTCAGAATATTTTTGTAGCCGCTGCTCGTTGCGTACCATAGCCTCAAAGTTTCAAAATTTAACATGTAATCCAATGGGAGTTTTTGCCGAAGATTTTCAGCTATGTAAAACATCTATTCTTTAGAGTACCAGTTTGGCCCCTAAAAAATTTTTTTGGTCAAAATCAAACTTACCCCAACTTTCTAAACTATTCAAAGGGTCATTAAACCCAGTATCATTAAAATCTGAGTCGGGCCACGTAGACGCCCCTGCCTGGTTTTCTCAGACACAGCCAATTAAAATATGCAGGGTAAATATATAGGGCAACAGTGAAGAAAGTGCAACTAATCATGTATGCATGCCGGCAGTGGGTTTCATGAAACTCATGGATTCTAGTTAATGCAACTTTGAGCAGTGATGATGGTTTTTAGAGAAAAACTAAAATATTAATTTTTGTGCTGTTCCGCCCTTCTAGCGTCCAAAAGGAAAACCTAGTAAGTCACATTTAGGACATTCTGAGAAAATTGACCTTTAAAATCCAGTCCTTGCAGTAAGAGATGGACTTACTGGGCCACTTCATGAAAATCTAAACTAAATAAATATATAGCAACATGTCTCAGGAGTCCTATTTTGACCTTAACTCAATTTGGCCCAAAATGTTTTCCCTTTGGACGCTAGCCTTGACACTCAACAGTTCAAAATACCTGAAAAATTACAAAAGCCATATCAATTCTGAATAAGATGCATAGGAATGTTCCTCATCACTAGCTGCATCAAATACAGCCTCAAAATACTGATACTTTCAGTATTTCAGTGCTGAAAAGACTGTTGCCTGGATTTTCCGACTGACTATGAAGTTGTGCCTGTTCAGTCACCTGGAGTGAAATACCCTTATCCCATCTCCACCAAAACGAAACAGGAGGCCAAGAAGGTTATTCCAAAGAATATTAATTAACTTCGGATGGCATTTTCAGCATTAATCTACCATATTTGATGATTTTTGCTGATAGTATGTTGATATGCTACATGACTCCTTGTCGCACATCATAGATATTGTTCTAATGATCCTGACGTCACACAAATAACTTTTATTTTTATTCCACTACACCATGACTACATGCGCTGATATTTTTTCATACTTTCTGCAATTCATAAATTATATAGACAATATTTTGGCATTACTTTTTCTATGCGACAAGACTTTAGTCCGAGTACATTTTGGATATACTGGATATATCAATTTTTGGAATATTCTGACTCTGACAAAACTTTACTTTCACAATATAATCATATCAAATAAGCATTACGCTTTCATTTAAGCCATATATTGATAAAATCAGTCAACCACAAGTCAAGATATGAGGAGTAGCGTCTCAAACATCATGGTAGTGACAAGACTTCTGTCGATGAGTGTATACGTTTGGCGTGTGATCTAATTTCATGGTAAACAGACATTTTCCATTTATTTGAAATGTTCAGCAAAATGATTTGTTTTTTTTTGCAAATTGTATGAAAATGGACAACAAAAAAAAAATCTGAGCATTTTCTGAAATTCATGACAAAAAAGAATTTTCTTCAGATAATGTCTCATCAGTCACAGTGATTTTTCCCGTCAGTCATCCTGGAAAAGTGCGGTTCTTCATAAAAGTTGGAAAAAGAATTATGATTGCATGAGAATACAATTTGATTGTCCAGAAATGTTCAAAACTAACTTACAGTCATCACATGCAATTGGGTTTGTGGTTTCTACATCTTTAGAAAGTGTTCTTAATAATTTCCATACCTCCAAAAAGGCCTTACAGATGAGGATTCCCAAGCGGCAGCCAGGTGGCAGGTTGTCCAGGAAGTCCCATTCGAGCCTGCAGTATGTTCTATGCCAGTCTGATGCACTCTGCAAATCCCTCCACTTTAGATGTTCCAGGGATTGATGACCAGGAGCTCTGTCTATTATCAATCCCTGTCTCTCTTGTTCTTCTACTGCATTGTTCTCAACATGGATAATCACAACATCAACAGATATCTGCAGTCCCTTACAGCTGCCTTTTCTATCCCATATGAAAATCCAAGGATTGGCAACTGCAGTACAATGCAAAGGAATTCCTTTTTTGTCAACCTCAGCCATCTTCTTGACAAGGTACTCATGTGTCCTCAGACATGCAAATGGCTGATATGTCTTTCTTTTGGTGCATATCTGCAGGTCAAACTCATCCCATCTGCCAACCTTCAGCTTCTCCCTCACACTTCCCCCCATGACTACTTCAGCATTGAGGAATCCATCATTGGCCACCATCCTAGTGAAAAGCTCCTTCAATGCATTTTCTATTGCTCCACATTCTTGGACTGGCAATACAAGCATCTTCTTCATATTCTCAAAAACATTTGACTTCATTTTTAAAATGCGAGTACAGCCTTTTTTGTATTGAGTGTCATGGTCTACATAAGAATATTCTTGAAATTTTGTGCACAAACTTGCATTGTTAGATTTCAAAAACATGATGGCAGGCTGGTTGTCATGTAGGTGTGCAATGTCTAGGGGAGTGCAACCATTAATGTCCCTTACTTCAATATATTTGATAATTATATCTGTTGGGATACAGTTTAGAATCTTTTCATCATGACAGAAGATGGCAGCCAAGTGTAGCACAGTCCTCCTGAGCCAGTTGTCATTCCTCTTGATCAGTGTCCATCTCAGCTCTTTCTCCTGCTCTTCTTCTTCTTCATCAGAATCGGAATCTGAATCATCCTCAACATGGTTCCCTTTTTCTTTAATCCATTTAGTAACAGGTGGTTTTCTCATGTCTCTTTGCAGAAGTGCATCTGCTTCCTCAAAGCATTTCTTGATGTCATCATCACCATCATCCTTCCTCATGAAGAGGAGAATGTTGATCACACTTCCTGATTTCACACAATTACTAAGAGTGCCAAATGCGGCTCTGATGGCAGCACCAGCAGCTCTTCTCAGATCCTCCCTAACATTCCATTGGTCTTGTATTGGATTCAGGAATATTTCAATGGTTTCAATGCTTTGCTTTCTGAATGCAGCAATAAGCTGTCCCACCATATTAACAGTGGCCAGGAGAGCTTCACATGTTGTGCACTCTTCCACACTCAGCAATGAAATATCATAAATTTCACCAATTGCAGGATGAGCACCTCTGTCAAGACACCATTTGAGTCCCTCAAACAGAGCATAATAGTTATCTTTGAATGCTATAAATAGCAGTATAAACCCATAAATCTGCTGTGCATTGCTTTCCACAATCACCTCTTGCAATATGCCTCTTGAGATTGCAAGAATCCTCTCATTCCGTATCTCCATGTGCAACTTGGCTAATCCTTCAATGTCCTCTGACTGTAATAATTGTGGATTGTATTCCCCACAACCTTTGCTCTTCAGATCTCTCATCCTCTCCACATCCCTCTCCAGTTCCCCAATTATCTCCTCACTTGTCCTTCCACTCCTTCTCAGTGGATCATTCATGTACCCGAGGAATCTGATCAATCTCTTCAGGATTCCTTCCATTTCTCTTCCGCTGCAAATGGAACATTAACAAATTATTCTCAAAATGAATATTATAATTTCCTATTGAATTTCCAGTCAGCTTTTGCAGTGATGAATTTTTTTCAGAAATGGATTTTTAACACAACCATAATATTTGTTTTTGATAATTTCTTTCCCACTGTCATGCATGCAACATATAACAACACAATTGTTTATGCATGAATTGCAGCCAATGTAGTATTTTGACACTCAGTTATTATCTAACATTATTATATACTTGGCCATGCATTAAGTAGGCCGTTAACTGTTTTTTTCAGGGCCTTCATATGCCATAATTCATGGAGGGCCATAATCTCGTTAACACATGGGGGCCATAATCTGATTAACACATAGGCAAGTGGTGCCCTCTTGTGAACTATTGCATCGTGACGTCACCTAACATGACGTCATAGAAACAGTAGGGAGGTGACGTCAATTCACTTTTGATTTACTTATAAAGTGAGCTCAGGGAGGGCAAGTATCTTTCTTAGGGTATGGAATCTAGGGACCTTTTTTTGGTTGCATTGTAAATGATTATTGCTAGGTATAACATCTTTTTACTGAGCTGTTAAAATTCTTAGGGTGTAGAACCAAGATATGCTCCTGAGATGGTAGCAGTTATGCTAAGGGTACATTAACATTGAAAATCATCGGACACAATGCCGACACCAGCTTCCACAGATTTGTTGACTGCATCAGATCATAGGCAACTTTATTCGTACTAGTGCATTGACTTGGTGCAAGCAATAATGCCATAGAGTGGCCAAATTTTTGCAAACACCTTATTTCAGAGATAACAGGGGCTGCTTCGTAGGAAGGAATATTTTGAAAACTGAAGGCTGTTGGAAATCTCTGTTTCAAGAAATGAAATAGAGACAAAACCATATCCTTCGCCTGAAAACACAAATAAATTAAATTTTTGTCCAACACTGCAACAAATGCTCGAAGAGAACACTACCAAAGTTTTCATAACATATCAAATGTTCATGTCAGCAGAGAATGGTGAATCCATTGCTGATGGAGACTGGGGCTACATGTAACTACTACTGGAAGAGGACATGGCAATGAGGCAAAGGATGATTGAAACAACCATCCAATTAATACTGAGAAGACCTGGCAAGAGCTAAATTCTAATCAAGGACCCAGCAACGACAGCCCAGCACACTACCACTAAGCTAACCCTCCCACTCATGTCTGCAGAGCAAAAGACATACTTATAATGCAGCAAAAATGTGAAAGCCGTAGAGATTAAAACCTTTCTTGTCCAGTTTTATGTGCCAAAGTGGAAGGAAACAATTGGGGCTTCTTTTTTTTTTCAAGATATGGTAAAATTTGCAACAACGATCGGCACTATCCTGTTTTAGAACCCTATGGGGTCTAATTATATAGGCCCCTTATTTTGATGAAATATTACTCTAGTATTAAGATGTAGTCTCAAATGATATTTGCATAATGCATTTAATAATGTAGGATCAGTTTAATGAAATAATAATAATGAATCATAAACTCTGTAAAAGTGCGTTATATATACTCCTGTTTTAGGTCCCTTTTCAATGCTAACATCCCATTACAAAGGGTTTATATATATAGATCCTTTTCAATGGAATGTAAGCATGGAAAAGGGGGCCAGGAGAGGAGTATAAATAAGACACTTTTATAGTGGATTTGGTATGCGCTATTGAATAAACGGCATACACATTGTGTTCATTTAAAGCAAATGCCATTTATTCAATAAAAAGGCCCTGCCTTATATACTCCTGTCTTAGGCCCCTTTTCAATGATAACCATCCATTGAAAGGTGTCTATATAAATAAGCCCCTTTCAATGGCGCATTAGTATAAAACAGGAGTATATATATAAGACACTTTCATACAAACTTTTTGTACAATATTATATTTCTATACATAATTTTATTTTACTTATCCTACTTGCCGAATGTGAAATAAAGAGGGTTATTTTTGATGGGGCTAGAGATAAAATGGGGTTTAGTATTTTTTGGGGGTAAGACTTAAAGAGTTGCCATCATATATTGAAATAGGGGTTTATATATATATAGGCCCCTTTGTATAAGTCAGTAATATTATGAAGGGGTCTATATAAATAAGCCCCTTTCAATGGAGCATTAGCATTAAATAGGGGGCTTAAACAGGAGTAAATATAAGACACTTTTATAGTAGATTTGGTATGCATTATTGAATAAACTACATACACATTATGTTCATTTAATGCAAATGCCATTTTTAAAATAAAAAAAGTCCTCCCTTATAAACTCTTGTTTTCGCTCCTTTTCAATTATAACTTAGCACTTAATAAAACTTGAGAATTAAATATTGCAGCACCTTCTATAAGTCCAAAGTGAGACATCATGAAGAAGTATATATTTCACATGTATTGAAATTGTGATGATGTGAACTCCATCTAATCATCATCATCATACCCTTAATTCATGGATGCTTTACGCTACTCCTCCCAAACTACTCAATGCCTACAACTAAAAATTTGCAAGCAACATTATTTCACGTCTTACAACAACCATAAGTGGGTGTGGTTTCTCAAACTGTTCATGTTATACCAGTGCACTTATTAGTCATTTATGCACGACTATCAATCTTTTCTAATGTAGTAATAGTTGTTCTGTTTTCCCTGGACTCTTACTCTCATTATACCCATTATCACGGGTACTATGCTTACTATAAATTCATGGATGCTTTACGCTACTCCTCCCAAACTACTCATTGTTTAGCCCTGAAAATTTGCAAGCACCTTTCTTTCACGTCCTACAACAACCTTATCTGGGTTTCCTCCCTTAAACTTGTAATTTTTTTTTTCACAATTTTTACCCAATTCCACGGGTGCTATGCTAGTACAGTTAAAAGCAGCACTTGTGTGATTTAGTATTATGTAGGCCTATACATCATGGTTAGATACCACAGGTAACACTATGTGGTTTTATTGTTGCCAATTATTCAGAATATTTTGTTTTTAATGTTTAATATGAATATTCATAAGACAGTGTTACTTTTTGGTATACATAGACTTTACATTGTCTTGTCTTGTTTTTTTAAAGGAGGTACCAGATCATTGGTTACACAGCGAGCTTGAAAAAACTTTGGGTCAAAAAAATTGACCAAGAAAACGATTAGCGCAGTGATGCTTAGGAAGGTCAGGCGAACATTTTGATGTATCAAACAAAAAAATCTGTTGGGGATTTTTTGAAATATTTGAGTTGTAAACTTTTTATTTATCTCACCCAATTGCTAGCATCCAAATGGGCACATCTACGTCGCTACAACAAAAACTATGCTACAACATAGATTTGTATGGTAGAAAACATGTGACGCAACGTTGCGAAGTTATGTGGTATTTCAACGTTACGACAACGTTTTCACAACATTGTTAAGTTATGTGGAATGTCAGCATTATTTTGGTATGAATCACATAGAAATTTCAACGTTGCTACAACACAGATTTTGTGTGGTAGAAAACCCGTGTTATGACGTTGTGAATTTATGTGGTATTTCAACATTACGACAACGTAGCCACAACATCGTCAAGTTATGTAGAATGTCAATGATATTGTAATATTGTCACATTGTGGTGATGTCACGTAGAATGTCAATGATACTGCAACATTGTCACAACATTGCAAAGTCATGTTCTCTTGCAACTGGATATGCAAATAATGAAATATTTGGGTAACTGGGTTATTGCATAAATTGTAGGGTGGTGCCTGACTGACAAGTTGGTCTGCTGTTGGCAGGTGAAGGCAGTGATCTTACTAAAGACATATTATATGGATTATCTGGATGCCTTGATGGGGTGAATATGAGCACTCCCCAGCTTTTCCTATCTCATCCGTATTAATTTTGAGTTGAGCAACTCCAGCAGGAGTAGCATGCTCCTTTTGTGTCTGTGAGGGAACTGGCTGCAACACATCCTCTGGAGCTGCTCTCTTTCATATCTGAGCATACATTGCTGGGCATTTTTGCTGAATACGGGCCTGACTGGCAGTTGTCCTAATTCACAATTTGATACCCATCTCAAAAATTGACCATACTCAGCCTTGCTTCTCTCACCTGCCTATACAGCAGACTGACTAGTCAGTCTGGGCAATGCTACATTATTTGAGGAACTACTGGAAACCAGATACCACACTGATTTACCAGCAGTTTAAAAAATCAAGACCTTGAATGATGAATGTACCATTCACCAGCCTCAGTCCAACGGGCAGCCAAATCTAATTCATTCTGAGAAACTCAGCATCTTTAAAAAAAATATGAATCAGGAATTTTGGTTTGGTTGGAGCAAAATTAGATTTCTTTTTCTGACACTATAAACTTACCTACAATAAATCAGATGGCACAATTTACCAGAATATACACATGAGGAATTATCGTACACCTTTGTACAGATTGTGTAATTGGGTGAGTGAAGTAATTGGGTAATTTACATTAAAAATCTACCTAAAGTGAACTAGCTTGTGATTCTTTGTCTCATACGGAGACAAGTGGCACCACCTATAATGTAAAGTACGATAAATGTAAATAATACAACGTCGAGACAACTTTGCATGCCTACCACACATATCCTCTACCAGGTTGCAACATGATGACGAAAGTTTAGTGGCTGTCAAATTGCAATGTTTTAAAGTGTACATTCACATTGCAGCAATGTCATCCGGTTGTCAGGATTACAACATTGTTTCATTGTTATGGTAGAGTTATGATGAAACATTGGGTGATGGTCACTGTGAAGTCTCAGAATGACGTCACCTTCAAATGTTGTCACAATATAATGACAACGACGTATAAAACATTACCAATTCAGAACCAACTTGCAACATGAGTACAAAGTTATCACACAACGTATGGTGACTGTCTTATAGCAACATTGTTTTCAAAATTTCCTTTCACATTGTAGCAACGTAATCGTGTTGTCAGGATTATAACATAGGATTGGCAACAGTGTGGCAATGTTGTGACAATGTCATGCTGAGACATTGGCTGATGGTAACTTCGAAGTCATAAAATGACATCCCCTCCCTATGTTGTCCCAATGTAAAGACAACATCATATAAAAACATGACCGATTCAGAACCAACGTGGAACCTTGTCACACAATTTGTAGTGACTGTCTCACTGTAACTTTGTTTTCAAAGTTAGCATTCATGTTGTGCCAATGTTTTCCTGTAGTCAGGATTAAAACATTGGATAGGCAACTTTGTGGCACATTGTGACAATTTTATGGAGAAACATAGGCGAATGATCACTGTGAAGTCACACAATGACGTCTCCTCCCAAAGTTGCAGCAACGTCATTAGGCAACATGGTGGCAATGTGCAACAATGTCATGTTGCAACATTGACTCCTGGTCACACTGGAGTTTATTCATGTTTGACAAACTTGTCATGACCCTTCCACTTTAGCAAAGTTGTAACAAGTACCTGATAACCTGTGTGGAAATAAATGCTTTCTCCAAATCCAAGACGAAACCACACATCCCTGACTTAGAAGTAACAGTAGAAGGAAACCCTATAATGGCGACAACAGATAAAGATAAAGCAGACACACTGGCAGACTTCTTCAGTAAAGTCCTAACGAAGGAACCTTCTGACGATTTCTCCGGTTTGGAATACAACCACATCACAACGAAAATTGAAAATACCAACGTCACCAAAGAAAAGATACTGAAGAAACTGAAAAATCTGAAGAATGACAAATCCCCCGGAGCGGACAACCTTCACCCAACAGTATTAAAGGAGACGGCCAACCAGATAGTCGAACCACTACTTACGATATTCAGGACATCACTTCAAGATGGCATGGTACCCCAGGCATGGAAAACGGGTATGATCTGTGCAATACACAAGAAAGGCTCGAGAAAACACTGCGAAAACTATAGACCCATTAGCCTAACATCAATTATCTGTAAGATATTAGAATCCATAATCCGTGACGACATACTTGAATATATGCTTAAACACAACTACTTCTCAGAACACCAATTCGGATTCCTACCTGGCCGCTCAACAGTACTACAACTCCTCAACATAATAGACGAATGGACCAAAGCCCTGGACGAAGGCAAGCATATAGAATCAATATATATAGATATACAGAAAGCGTTCGACACTGTCCCCCACAGAAGACTCATTCATAAAATCTCCAAGTACGGCATATTGGGCGAAACAATGAACTGGATTGCTGATTTCCTAAACAACAGAACCCAATTTGTACAACTAAACGGCAGTTTCTCCAAAACCAAGCAGGTGACTAGTGGAGTCCCCCAGGGCTCTGTGCTGGGTCCGGTCCTGTTCGCAGTATACATTAATGATCTTCCCGACAACATCAACTCCAAAATACTAATGTTCGCAGATGACACCAAGATATACAAAATATATGACTCTACACCCGATAACTCACTCCAAACTGATTTAGACAAGCTCCAAACCTGGTCAGAAAAATGGATGTTAAAATACCACCCAGATAAATGCAAACAACTACACATTCACCGTCCTACTCAGACAACTGTACTCCCGCCGAGACACTTGTACACATCGTCAGGAAATGTCCGCACTCCCGTCCAAGTCAGCGTTGTTACAGAAGAAAAAGACTTAGGAATCACCTTCGATCACCACCTAAACTTCAAACAACATATAACAAATGTCACCAACAAAGCAAGCCAACTAATGGGAATTATACGAAGAACCTTCACCAACCTGAATCCAGAAGTATTTCTCCCCCTATATAAATCCCTTGTGAGAACTAGACTGGGATATGGACAATCGGTCTGGAGCCCGTACCTGTCTTCGGAAATTAAACGACTGGAATCTGTCCAACGCCGAGCTACTAAAAGAATAAATGGATTCCAACATCTAGAATACAAGGACCGGCTGATGAAACTAAAACTACCATCCCTCATGTACAGACGGCAGCGCGGAGACCTCATAGAAGTGTACAAAATTATGAATAACCTGTACGACCCCAGTGTAAACCTGGTGCTTCCGCGAGCAATGGACCAAAGAAGAGGTCACAGCCAAAAACTGTTTCAGCAGAGAACACTGCGTCTGGACATGAGGAAACACAGTTTTGCAATCAGAATAGTAAATAAGTGGAATAGTCTCCCTCAGACAGTAATAGACGCTAACTCAATAAATAGTTTTAAAAATCGACTAGACAACCACCTCACAAACGAAAAGTATCAATATCTTGACTAAACAAAATCGACAGGCAGCAAGGCGGCCAATCGAGTAAAACAGCGACAGGCAGCAAGGCGGCCAGTCGTGATCATATTTTGATACATTTGTATATCTTTTTTTTTACCAATCTCAAATTTTAAAAATCGGTAGTACAGCTAGAAATTATAGGCTGGCAGCAAGGCGGTTAGTCCTGTACTGAACAAGTTTATGCACAAATTACTTAGAATTGACTCCTAAGAGGAACAACCACACTTACAGCTATATAAACCTTTGCGACAGGCAGCAAGGCGGCCAGTCGACCAATATTTAATCGAGTAATTAAATGTAAACCTTTCTAAGTACAAAAATGACAGGCAGCAAGGCGGCCAGTCCATCAAAACTAAAAAACTTTTTCTAGTTGTATATATGTATATATACATTGTTTTTATCCTCCCTACGGGCGTCACCAGCACTGTACATAGCTGCACCTTTCACCACCACGGGAACAAAGAAAAAAACACCCGAGCTGGACAAAGAGGACCGTCACAGGACCTGCGTCCATGAATCTACTTATTACTTATTACTTATTACTTTGTTTTTGACACCTTCTGCCTCAGACGCCTCACTCACTAGTCCGGTTGCTGAGGCCCAAAAATGGACCCGAGCGGTAACCGGCTGGAATACATTCATTCCAAAGCAGAATTTTCTTAATTTTTCAGAAAGGGTATTTTTATTGTTCTATCTGGGGGCTATCTTGGTCAAAAATGGTTACCATGGCAACCAAAATATAAAAAATACTTAGATAATGAAATCTAGTAATTTCCATATCTCTGTGTCTTTTTATCCGATAGACAAAATTTTAGTGTCGATATATATGTTATCAAACATGCCCGTGTCATTGGTGCTATTGGGGTTAAGGTCAAAGGTCAACTTCATTTGCATATGGAATGTTATTTCATAAAATGTACCCATTAAAAGAAGATGGTTTGTCATATTTTTTATGTTTCACTTACTCAGACTTGAATATTATTGTGAAATCCAAACACAAATTTATTTCAGCATCCATCCTGTCTTCAAGTGGACTGCTCTTGCATCGCCACAGATCAGAACATATGCTGTCTTGTGTTGCCACCTAGTGACTAGTGTGCTATTCAGCGAGCTCCTGCGAGCGTCCACCTACTTTCGACCAGAGAAACACACACAATTTTGTCTGGAAGACACCGGGGCTGTTTCTGAGTGTGCTGATGGCCTTGTCTACTTCCTTAGAGAATGTGATTGCCGAGTCTGACTCTGGTATACATCAACATTGAATAGAAATTTTGTGAATGTGCAATGAAATTGGAACTATTTCTTGGGACAGCAATGCTGTAGCATAGGAAATCAACTTTTGTGCCAGGTGGCAGCAGCATGCAGTTCTCAGTTTAACCAGACTGGCATCCATCCACAAAAAGATGAGACCCAAATTGTGATGCTTGATTCAGTTATAATGCGTAAAATTTCCATAGAAACAGGAAAGTTGATCTACCTTGCAATTGCAAAATTGACACTCATCTTTCACGCACCACGTATACATCACTTTAGTCCGTTTTTATACACACACAAATGTAACTTTCCTCTGTTAGAATGTACAAATATGTTGCAGAACTTGCATTTTTTCAAAATTTACATAATGCTATCTGTCATGTTGCCATGGAAACAGTTTTAATATAAAACGGAATTACAAAATATGTTCTTCCCAGCTTGTATATGTTCCCGATGGTAAGCAGCCAGAAAAGATAGATTCTGAAGCAGAATTTTCTGATTTTTTCAGAAATGGCTTTTTTAGTGTTCTATCTGAATGCTATATTGGTCAAAAATGGTTTCCATGGCAACCAAATTATAAATAAATGTTCAGTTGATGAAATCTAGTAATTTCCATATCTCTGTGTCTTTTTATCCTATAGAATAAATTTAAGTGTCCATATGTATGGTATCAAACATGCCCGTGTCATTGGTACCACTGGGGTTAAGGTCAAAGGTCAACTTCATTTGCATATGGAATGTTTTTTCATAACATTTACCATTTAAAACATGAAAGTTTGTTATATTTTGTGTTTTCACCAAGCCAGACTTGGAAATCATAGTGAAATCCAAGCACCAATTTATTTCAGTTAGCATCCAAAAAAAAGAAGATACCCAAATCATACAAATGGCGATGCTTGATAACACGAAAAATTGCCATAGAAACAGGAAAGTTTATCTACCTTGAGATTTCTGGGTCATTGCAAAATGGACACTCATCTTTCATGGACCACATTAACATCACTTTAGTTAATTTTTTACATACACAAATGTAACTTTTCTTTGTAAGAATGTACCAACATATCTTGTAGAACTTGCTTTGTTTTTAATTTACGAAATGCTAGCTATTCTGTTGCCATGGAAATAGTTTTAATATGATACAGAATTACAAAATATGTTATTCCCAGCATGTATATTTTGACCTGGGGGGTAAGCAGATGGAAAAGATTGATTTGAAGCAGAATTTATCTGAAATGGCATTTTTATTGTTCTGTCTGAATGATAAATTTGTCAAAAATGGTTTCCATGGCAACCAAAATAAAAACAAGTACTTAGTTCAATGCAATATCTGAATAATTTCCATATTCCAGTGTCTTTTCGTCCAATAGGCAAGATTTTTGTGTCGATATATTAATATATATTTTATCAAGCTTACCCCTTTGCTGTGGGTTACATGAAGGATGAAAGCCTTTTGAAGGGGTCCTGAGTTTGCAGGACAAAGTTTGTCCTGACCATAAAATACATTACTCAGGCTTGGTTTCACCTAGATGGGAGGCTGGATTTGCCTGATCCAGTCAATCGGCTTGTAATGTTTCAATTAGAGCATGTCCTATTTTACCATGGCTGACGGGTCAACCAAGGAAGGTTTTGACAATGTATGTACATGCTGACATGTTTCTCACTATGATTGCTGCTGGATTAATGATCAAGCTTTCTTAAAGAGTATTTTATTTGCCATGTTTTCCTGGGACTAGGGTACTGGGCAGAACCGTAACATAGTTTCCGGTCGCTGGGCTCCATGGTGGGTGGGGAGCTTGCAGGACGAATTCGAAAAAAGGCATTTTCTTTGCAAAACTTGCAAGAATCTCAAGGGAAATGGCAGCAGTCATCATCAGATGACTACATCAACCTGGCCAGCTCAATGGCAACAAGGCAATCAGAATAATTTATCCAGATCAATATTTTGTTATAAAACCGACAAGAAATCCTCCTTCTAAGAACAACAAACTAATACTCGATATGATAAAGAAACCTGAAGAAATGAGCCAACAACAAGATGGAACCATCCTTGTCAAGACAAGGAATGTAAAAAAAAAAGAAAAAGAAAAGTTCTTTAGCTAAAAAATACTGCAGAAACCAGTGTATCTGATGAGCCTCAACACTCACCAAACATGGGAACAGTGAACAACCCCTATATCTCTTATCCTAGATGCTGCTATAAATGTCAGCATTTCAGTTAGTGGGCGCTGCGGCTCCCAGGAACACACACAATCAAGAGAACAGCTATCACTTGGAAGTTGTCATAGGCAAACATCCACCGAGTAAAATAGTTCAGTTGTTTTCTGCATCCTGTGCTAATTCCTGGAGGGACAAACCACCTCCAAAAATTATTGTCTATAGCGATGACAATTAGCTTACAAAAAAATTTTTTTTTTTTTTTTTTGTTCAGTCTCAGCCTCTCAGGTGGAGAAAGTCTGAGAAATGTTGTTTAGGTTGCAAATGCAATGGAGCATAAACTGATAAGAAATGTAATGTTAACAATTGTTTGAAACCAAGTGTATTTGATTAAATACAACATTAAAAAAAAAAACATACAAAAGTTCTTTATATTTGAAGAAAAAAGTCTATCTATCTATCTATCTATCTATTTATCTATCCATCTGTGAATCTGTCTATCTCTTTCGATTTATTTGTCTACTATCTCAGGAGATTGCTGGGTCCAGAGTTCGATTTCTGCTGTAGCCAGGTCACCAGGACCTTTCTTGAAGAGCAGTTTCAATAAACCTTCACCTAATGCTGCGTCGTCTTCCGGTCCTCTTGTTTTCCAAGCTAAGGCACAGGGAATTTTGGGCGTAGAGCAACATTTGCCCAAATTTTGCGAACAAATTTTATAACATGTCCAATAAATTGCTAGAAAACTCCTTATTTTCAATAATATATATTTGATCATCTGCCAGAATTTTTAGCCTCCTTGCCCGAATTCAGGTCTTTTCTAAAAGCTTTGTAGGAAGATACCCCCCTCCGTCCCTTCTTTCTTCTGTCTGTTCTTCACAAAGGCATAGGAGGCCTGTAGTGGACAGCTGTTTCAATCATCCTTTGCCTTATTACAAAGCCCTGCCCCTGTCCTAATTAGTCTTCCTAATACATAAATGCAGGACATAAAGCCCCAATCATCCATCCATCCCAAAGGAATTGGTTATTCAAGTCATACTTTGCTCCATTACTATTACCAGCAGGGTTGGGCACGAGTACATGCGAAAGTACTCGAGTACGAGTACGAGTACTTGTCACATCTACGAGTACGAGTACGAGTACGAGTACAGCTTTTTCTGAATGTACTCAAGTACGAGTACGAGTACTTTCAAATGTACTCGAGTACGAGTACGAGTACATTTATGCAATTTCGAACCTTATTTGTGCAATATTTAAGAAATGAAAGCATTATTAAGATAGAATAATTGAGCAACAATAAAGAATATTAGTGAAGGCTACTCCTTATGCTCCTTTGTTAAATTAAAAGTGAACTGTGTACAATTTAAAATGGCTTTAGAAGCTAATTGCTGGCTACCAATTGCTGGGTCCAGGGTCCGAATCCGGCTCTTGTCGGGTCATCCGGGCCCATGTTGGATGGCTGTTTCATTCATCACTCGCTCATTGCTATGTCCTCCTCCTGTCTTAATTAGCCCAACAAGTGCATAAATATAGGATGTTAAGCCCCAATCATCCATCCATCCTTTGAGGCTATGTGGATTGAGATATAGTCCATAGGACTTCAGAATGACATTCAAATGCAAAATTAAAAACTAAGCGACTACAGTGGTGAAATGAAGCTAATTATGTTCAAGCCCATTTTAGACGAAATAGTGCTAAGAGAGAGAGAGAGAGAGAAAATCTTTTATCAGTGAATGGGTTCATAGCTTAGCCGGCCTAAGCCCCAGCCTGCTTGGGCTTACAATCACTCTTACATGTATTTAGAACAGTAAACAAAAATACGGAAAGTTTTTTTAAATGAACATGGAATAGAAAAATAAACATTTGATTTGTGCACTGTTATGGTTATATAGGCCCTAATACAGTTATTCATAACAAAAGGATAACAAATATTGACATTTATTTAGAAGTACAGGGAAATTATTTTACCTTAATATAATTTAGAAATATATGACTTCACGTGACATGCAGTCATGCCTTCAAATAAGTCTCTGGTGATTGGCTGTAGCCATGAGATTGGTCGAGATGGGGTGCCTTTTTTTTTGTTGATTATGTTTGTTCTACAATTATAGCTATTTTAGTCTCAGAGAACATCACATTCCCATGCTAAATGTCACTTTTTATTTCATTTCAATATCTTTTCTCAGTGCCAAGAATTCGTTTGAAAAGCATATCTACGATTTGCAAGGCATGTTTACTAAAACTTTTAATACAATATAAATTTATTGCCAGTATAGAAATAGTTATTTCGTTCAGCTAAGAATATTTTTCGTTAGATAAAATCATAATGTAGTATCAGAATGTTGGAAGAGACTATGCAGTGATATCCTTCACAAGAAATATTGATTTAAAGATTACATGTATATATAATATTTCATCCCCGTAAAAGTGCCAATTTAACCAAAAAAGGTTAAAATGGAAACGGCTCTAGTAATGGTTAAAATAGGGCTAGAAACATAATTTTAAAACGCAAATATATCATTTAGAAGAAGCTGAATACAGTGGCAGAAGTAAAAATTTCGTATCTTCAACTCTAAGGCCAGAATTAACCTGTAATTTACGATGTTTTGATTTGCGCCAAAAGGTGTGAAAAAAGCAAATGGCTGCCATGACTTCAGAATCAAGATTCAAGATTCAACTGTTAATTTATTGTCACATTTTGTACACTCAAACGAAAATCAAAATGGTGCATCCTTGAAGTTCTTCAAATATGATAAAAAATATTTCTTACTGAATGAATAATTGTTTTACACTTAATTACGAAAATAGATATTGTAGTAATATAGATTAAAACACATGTGTGAGAGGTCCAAAATTACAAAAGACTACTAACTATAAAATTATTATATTTTTAACTCCTGGTATTCATTTAACATGTTATTTATAATTGATAACTTTAGCTGTGAAATAACTTAAAAGCATCTTTACAGGTTTTTAGAAATTTGAACTATAAATGTATTAAATAAACCATTTAGTCTTGTTAGACACTTGCTTTTGTGTTCAATTTGGCTCTTATGAAGCTTCAATTGTACTCGTGATGTACTCACTACGAGTACGAGTACTTTAGCAATGTACTCGAGTACGAGTACGAGTACTGTACTCATGATTTTGCACGAGTACTGAGTACATGCGAGTACTTGGAAAAATGTACTCGAGTACACGAGTACACGAGTACATGTGTACTCGTGCCCAACCCTGATTACCAGTCTAATTAAAATAGCCAGTGCACAAATGAGGGATGTAAAGCCTCTCCAGATGACAAGTTTTGAAGCAGCCAAGCATGACTCTCTGCCGCACTACTTCTGGTCAAAGTTGTCAAAAACAAAAGAACTGTTCAAGCATGACACAACTTAAACTTGTCATGTGCAAAGTTGTCAAACATGAATAAACTCCAGTGGAGTTTATTCATGTTTGACAAACTTGTCATGACACCTTCCACTTCGGCAAAGTTGTAACAAGTACCTGATAACCTGTGTGGAAATTAATGCTTTCTTTTGTTTTTGACACCTTCTGCCTCAGACGCCTCACTCACTTTGAGGTTGTCATTGACAATCCTCCGCTAAGTCAAATAGTTCAGTTGTTCTCTGCATTCTATTCTTAACTCTGGACTAACAAACCAACCGAAAATTGTTACTGTATCAATTATGAGAATCAGCTTTCAGAAAATGTGTGTGTTTCCTGTAAGGGATGAAGAATTAAAATTTAAAATATATATAATTTTGGTGAGTGTCAGATGGATCAGGTCAGAGGAATTTTGTTTGGCTTACAGATGCAATGGAGCAAAACTCAAAGCTGGAGCCAGCTAGGGATTAGGTATACAATTGTTAAACAGGTGTTACTAGAGGGGGAAAAATGCAACAAAATGACAATGTGTTTGGTGCTCAAGCAGCTTTGCCAGATCACAAATTTCCACAGATGACTGAGCACATTCAGTATATCACACTCCAATATTATTCCCATTAAAGTGAGACAAAACAATCTTCTAAAATAATATGTTATGCTTTGAAGCAACTGTCATCAACAACTGACACTTGTTAGGACAACATAATGCTTACACCTCACACACGTTCAGGGATGTACCCAAGGGTGGGGGGCTAATATTCATTATATTATTAAAAGTCAAATATTATTAAAAGTCAATAATACCCATGATATGCAAGTGGTAAATCTTGAAATTAAAACATATGTTTGCCAAGACAATAAATACATTACAGGTGATTTCATTAGTACACGATTATTAGGATCTTGGCCCTCAAAATACACAGC
This sequence comes from Platynereis dumerilii, assembly GCA_026936325.1. Taxonomy (NCBI): domain Eukaryota; kingdom Metazoa; phylum Annelida; class Polychaeta; order Phyllodocida; family Nereididae; genus Platynereis; species Platynereis dumerilii. The sequence continues at coordinate 783,655 of JAPTHN010000004.1, forward strand.
ATTTCTGGATGATCTGATTCGTTCAGACCCAACAGAACGTCACAGAGTTGATATATCAAACATAGCAAGTCCCTGTTTAGCATTGATTCCTCACAGCCAAGTGTGAATGACAAGAATTGCATGGTAATGAAATCGCCTGTAATACATTACATCTCTCAATCTCAACAGTTGCATTGGACAATGAAATTTACTCCTATATCTGTTCACTCTATTATGCAAATTACTACAGATGACAGCAATGGGGTGAAGGCTGGTTGAAACTGCTGACCAAGATAGATCCAGCTGCCCAGAGCTGGGATTAAACCTGGCACTCATTGTTTGGAAGCACAGGACACTAACTACCAACTGAACTAACCCCCTCACCATACTGGGCATGGATGGATGGATGATTGGGGCTTTACATCCTGTATTTATGCACTTGGTAGGCTAATTAGAACAGGGGGAGGATATGACAATGAGGCAAAGGATGATTGAAACAGCCATCCAACATAAGCCAAGGTGACCCGCAAGGGCTGGATTCGAACCCTGGACCAAGCGATTGGCAGTCCAGCACTACCACTAGACCAACCCTGGGATATTTTGAGGGTTTTGAATTTTTCTCAATAGGAAATTATTTATTTTACAGTAACGAGCTTGCAACATCCACAAATATGTTTGTTTCTAAATGAAACAACACAATTTTTCTAAGAAATATTTCCATCCGGAAATTATCTGTAGGCCGATAATGACTGCCCAGAAAGGTTACACAGTAGGCCTAATTTATTTCATGAAAAGTGAACAAGGAATTGTTTATTTCAGAAAACATCCAACTCCCCCCTCCACTCAAAGGTTGCAACGTTATGAAGCATTTCATAAAAGAAAGGTGTTACTAAAACTTATGAATTAAAGTGTTGTATTCAGCTTGGGAGATATTTACACTCAGTGCTCAGTGGTGCATAGAAAAATTGCTTGTCACAAGACCACTTGAACAGCAAACCACATGGTCATTTCGTTGCACTTCTTGTTCCCCTGTAGTAACGGTTAACAAACAACATTCAATGAACATACAACATTCCAATGAGCTTATGGAATAAAATTTAATTGCATGTCTATCTATCTATCTATCCATCTATCCATCTATCCATCTATCTATTTATCTATCTATCCGTCTATCTATCTATCTATCTATATAGGCCTATCAATCTATCTATTTTTAGAAAGGAGGGAAGTTAAGCTTATTTGGCAGTGCAGAGTGCACTATACAGTCTATCTTTAGATAGACCGAGGGTTAGCTCAGTTGGTATAGTGCATTGTGCCATGGGCTGCCAATTGTTGGGTCCAGGGTATGATTCCTGCTCTGGACAGGTCACCAGGGCTAACAATGTATTTTGGACAGCTGTTTCAATCATCCTTTGCCTACTACTCATACACTAGCTGTGTCTCCGGTCCCAAATAACCCACCAAGGGCATAAATAATACAGGATATTATCCATTCACCCATTGGCTTCATGTTTATATTCCTTCATTCAATGACCATCACACAATACCAGGTAATGGGAAATTTAGTTAAAATTGAGTGCATTAATCACAATTTGAAAATCCCATTTAAGGAGCAACCATTCAATCTCAAGGGGGGGGGGGGCTTGGAGTTTATTTTAAAATGAACAATTTCTTGCTCAGGTTTGGTGAAATAAATATATTCTTTTTGGGCAGTCTTGCAAAAATAATTTCTGGTAGGGGTATTTCTTAACAAGGTGTCTCTTGATTTAGGAATGAATATTCACTGACTTTGCGCACTTGAAATACAAAATTACTGCCACCTGGCCACGTTTAACATGAAATAAGTAATTTCCCACTGAAGAAAACTCCAAGCCCCCCACCTGGAAAATAAATGATCTCCCCCTTACAAAAAATGTGTGATCTCTTTGATGGGTTTTGTTAAAAAACTGTGAAATATTTTAATCTGTAAGTTTGTCAATCAGTCATGGTGGATGAGCAACCTGCACTCTTCAGATGACAACTTCTGAAGCAGTCAAGCACGACTATCTGCCGGACTATTTCTGGTCAAACTTGTCAAAAACAAAAGAATTGCTCAAGCATGACACAACTTCAACTTGTAAACTGCCAAGTTGTCAAACATGAATAAACTCCAATGTGACATGACATTTCCTTAGAAAATGTTTCCAAATTTATCAGTGTACTGAGATCAAGATGGGTGTTTTTTGGGGATTTGCTCCAAAATGGTAATCTATTTGGGTACGTACAAGGTTCTTTTACAGTCTGTTACTTTGATATAGCAAAAATGAGTACCAGTTCACAGTGGAAAATGCACTTCGTAACTCATTATAGCCGATGAAATATAGAGGCTTTTTGATTAGTCATGATCAACTTCAAGAGAAGGTCATTTGACTTGTCATAACTGAATTTAGAGTGAAAATCAGATGCATTATTATCCTTTCGTTTGGCAGTCACCAACCAGGGATAAGTCTCCTTAAGGTGGCTCGCTACTCATGTGAAATGGTTGTTAACGCACATTCACGCGCAGCCAGGCAGGCCCTATCCATCGTAACGTCACCACTGTGCTGACACTGCTTCAAGATCTTTTCTTAATTTTGAGAATTTCATACGTCGGCCGCTTCGTTTGCAATTTGCGCCACTTCTATTGGCACAGCGCTCCTGAAGAAACATTGGGGTTAAAAAAATGAACCGAAAACGGGACCTATACCGCCTGAAACTTAAAGATTATACCAACATTTTAAGACAAAAACGAAAAAAATCTGTTGGGAATTTTTTGAGAAATTCAAGTTTTTAAAAATCTTGTTTATCTCATCATCTGAATACAAGTAAAATGGCTTATAATACAATAAACAAGCTTGAAAACACAATGAAACTTGTTAGTTTAGCTCCCTTGAGAATTTCAAACATGTTACAACAATGAAACGAACACATTTTTTGACTTTATTGAAATAAATGTGACACATAGTTTATCACACACTTAGAAAATTCAAAAATGCTAAAAGTAACGCATCTCTAAATTTTTTTCACTCTTTATTGTTTCAAACCTTGCTTGACATGTATGCGGAGAGCTTTAAATGTGAAAAGTGGGTCTAAAAATTATGTTTGGTCAAGCGGACTGCAGCAGTTTGCCAACTTCCAAACGTTATTATGCAGGTAGCAGTGACCACAATACACAAAGTTTCCAGACTCAGTAATGAGAATGGTACCGCTTTCCTTCACCCTTATCAAAATTGGTATTATAAATATATTGCACAGTGACCTGTTACAGCTCTTTCCAAATCCAAATGACTGACTTAAGAAAGCAGGTTTACATCCATTTGCTCATTCTGAAGGAGAAAATTGGCAAGTAAACCTCTCAGGGAATTAATTTATACAGTTACTGATCTTGAGTAACTCTCGAGCCTTGATATGCAGTGCAGAATATGTTGCCCAAAAAACTTAGGACCTATTACAGCTGTTGCATGTATTCTATGATTCTGTGCATGCAAGAATGCTTTGGTACCTCCCTAAACCTGTTCTATTCAAAGAGATTCTCAGATTAAGAAGTCAATTCAAGCTGCATGATATATATTCAGACAACCACCATAATCACTTAGTTTCATTACAGTAAGGCATGTACAAGGTACCTGATAAAGTGTAGCAAACATCAAGCCCAATTTCTGCACACAGCCATAAACAGCCATGCCTAGTTTCATAGCCTATATTATGTCTAAGGATTTGAGGATATTCCGTTCAATATTAAATAGTACTTAATTTTGAACTATATTTATTTTAATTTAGGCCTCCAATGCAGAAGAAAAATGTCAGCTGCTTTCACAAACCTATGTTAGAAAATTAAATTGTGACATGTTTACTTTAGGCTCAGATATCACTCTAGATATTACTGTCAAATACTTCAGCCTGCATCACCTTTGCTCCATTTGAACTATTGTATATAGATAGTATCATATAAACAAAATGGGCCAATGAGAAACCTGTCTGAAATAATAATGATTGGTTCTGTGAGAAGATACTTACTCGTCATGTTTTTATCTCTTTTAAACATGTTTTTACTTTTTAAAAGCTATATGAAGCTTTTCATATCATGATATTATAAGGATAACAAATTTATTTAATAACACCCAAAGACTGAAAATATGGAGAATTTGGTTAAATTCAGCATTTTTGCATTTATACAGTGTGTGATAAACAATGTGTCACATTTACTTTTAAAAAGTCGCTAAATATTTTCGTTTCATTGTTTTAACTTTATTGAAATTTCTTAGAGAGCTAAGCTTATAGGTTTCATCATGTTTTCAAGCTTGTTTATTGAATTATAAGCCATTTTTCATGTATTCAGGTGATGAGATAAACAAGATTTTTAAAAACTTGAATTTCTCAAAAAATTCCCAACAGATTTTTTTCGTTTTTGTCTTAAAATGTTCGTATGATCGTGTAGTTTCAGGTGGTATAGGTCCTGTTTTCGGTTCATTTTTTTAACCCCAATGTTTCTTCAGGAGCGCTGTGTTGGGGTTAGAGACTTCTCGTTTGAAGCATTAGATGCGCAATGAAGATTACTATATACAGCCGGAGATTCAACTTCATACTCAAATGAGATTTTTGGTAAGCAGGTCTAATTTCTCAAAAATGACTTTGTGATATAAATAAATGTTTATATCAATTTAAAGTGCGGTAGGAAGGCTTGTCTATATCATCATGTTGTTCCCAACTATTTTTGGAAGTAAATGACAAAGAAATGAAAAATCCTATCTCGTCAATTTCTTTTAGCGCCATGGTTTATAAAAAAAGTTAAAATTGTTAAAATCGAAACTTATATTCCGAGCCCCTTGGAAAGTCCTTTAAACTAAATATATCTCTTTGAAATTGTAATCACCTTTTCCATGAAAGTGTCTTCTTTAAGTTCATGCTTCATGGCATGTATGGGATGCATGACCACTGAATGGCAGAAAAAACTTCACAGTAGGAAAAATAAGAAATTTTTTCAGTTTTCCAGGTTTGCGTGGACTGACTTTCTGGTACATAACCCCAAATATTTTTTTAAAAGGCGACCACTTTTGTTTACATTTCCTTGCTACAAAGTATATTTTGGATCATTCTAAACTGTTTGTAAGAAATCCTATCTTGGAAAGTTCACGAGTATCGAGCCACCTTAAATCTAATTAGCATTTAAAGTATAGGGTATGATCACGACAAATCATCAGCATGATGACACACAAAGTGCTATTGTCACAGTGCAACTGTCCACTTTTTTCTATATCAAAGTGACAGACTGTAACCCTCTGATCTTTTTGTCTTGCACTGAAGATGGCAAGGGCCAATGCAAACTGCATGAGTGGTCTCATGCCCGCACATTGAAAATGCAGGCAAGCCCCCAGATCTGATTTGATGGCGTGTTCAAATGCTTAGCTCCGCCCTCGCACCTGATTGGTTGAACCCTAACGATCGTAAGAAATAGCACGGCATCATTTGGGGTAAACAAACCGGCCGTGAGGGCCTACTGGTTGCCATAAATTAACAAACCAATTGTCAAAGATGTCAATGATACAGATTTATTCCTAGCTGCATATTTTGATCCTTCCTTTGCACTGTCATTGCAATGAAATATATTTTGCAGTGAATTCAGCGATCGGGCCGCCATTTTGGATCCAGAAACATGCGACAACTGGATGTCTCAAATTATCAAAACATTTGCCAAAGGTCTAAATAGCACAGAACCGATGTTGAAAGTTTACCTGATAAATCCTGACCGTACACTGGTGCTGTCAATACATTTATTGCAATTCATGAGCGATTTTCGAAAGTGAACAAAAGTCTGTATGTGCGCCAAAACCTGTCATTTTACTTGCTAAATACAGCGGGGTATGAGTTACACATCAGCAAACAATTGCCAATCGCGCTACAATGCAAAACTTGAGAACTACTTGCGGATGAATTCATGAGCGATCCACTGGGTAAAACTGTACTTCCTGTTTTCTGCAGGCATGGGACTCTCCGGGTTGGGGCCAATGTTATGTCATTTTCATTATAATGATTTGTAGTGAATGAAATACTGCAGCACCTTCTACTGGTCCAAAGTGAGATATCATGTAGGAGTACATATTTCATGCATATTGAAATTGAGATGATGGTGTGAACTTCATCTGATACTCCTGAAAGCAGCGCATGATTTATCATATGTATACCTTTGGGGATATTATTGTCATTATCATGGTTAGATACCTCAGGAAACAGGTAATAAGTGGTTTCATTGTTTCCAGTTGTCCGGGATTTTTGTTTTTAAGGCTTAATGTGAATATTCATAAAGCAGTATTGCTTTTGGCATATTGTTTACATATACTTTATATTGTTTTGCATTACTAAAGAGGTACCAAAAATTGGGTTATCATGTTTCTGGTTGGCCCCTTAACAGCATCCATTAGGCCTTGTAGGGGTCTGCCTATAAATGTGTAAAAATTCCCTTATCACTATAACTTGGGAACTATGTATGTATGGAATTGTATATGTCCTTTATGTTACTAAAATTGTGTTGTCTTTCTTTCATCAATGTACCTTCTATATTACATAGTACATTTTGACATTTGACCTCTAACTTAGTTTGTAATTGTTTGTGTAATCATCTTCTTTTTTCACTTACCGAAGAGTTTGCAAGAAGCCAGTCTCATCCTTTTCACTAGTTTCCTTTTTCTGGACATCTTTCATCATTTTCTCAACCTTCCTTGCTGACTTCTGATTAGCTGGTACATCAAATAACGTCTCTATTTCTTGCCATATGAGAATCCAAGTGAAAGGAGTCACCTCGTCTTTGTCTTCTTGGTTTACAGTCTTCTCAGTGATCAATTGAGACATCAGATTCCAGAGACTCTCAGTTCCTGTAACAAAGTCCGGTATGGTTTTCCACAAACCATCAATCAGCAGTTTTGCCATTAGGTTTTGAAGTGGAGTTCTTCCCTCACTATCGACATGATCACAGAGGGCAGGATTCACCTGGATCTTTTCAAGACAATTTTTAACTATGAGTTCCTTAACTGTTGAGCTGGGATGACTGGAAACATCTCCAAGAATGTTTGTTGGGACAGACTTGATCACTTCATTTACTATGCATTCTTCTCTAGACACTTCCAATTTCTTGTAACGACTAGAGTGTTGATAAGAGCTAAGTGAGTGAGCCTTGACGACATCATTCAATATGTTATTCTGAATTTCTTTTCCCTTTGTAACATATTTTGATGTCTCTTCCAGGAAAGTTTCAACTGACTGCATTGTTGTACCATTGTGATCACGATCAAGCTGTTTAAGAAATAAAGTAAAAGCAACTGTCCCATCAATAGGCAGGAAAGGGTCGGCTCCTTCTCTGACTAGAAACATCAGAACATCCATGGCATGACTATTCATCCTCCCACGATATTCATGAATAAACTTGGCCAAAAACCTGCAAAAAAGACCATAATTATGATGTAGTATGAGATGATATTGAAATATATGATTTGCCCATCATCAATTCATCATTGTTGAGCGACAATAAGTGAAATATTAAAAAATGTCTCCACTAAAGATTGTTGGAATTCAAGATACAAACCAATTTGTTGTCTGACAGTGGATTACAAAATTGTTTCATTGACATTTGTCTAATAAATGCAAAATGTAATTGTTATGATTACGTATTTATTTCATTTCACCTCACAATATCATAGAAAAAATAGACAAATCATACTCAATAAAAGGACAATTTGCAATAGGAATAACATTTATGTAAGGTTTCATAACAAATAATATTTGTGACAGGGTAAATGGCAGTTGTAAGGAAATGCACTAAAATAAGGTATTATAGAAATTTAATGAAATAACAGTTTTCTTAATGAATCAACATGACATCAATTGCGGAACTTTTTAAAAGTTGATCATAATGACGGAAAATATCAATGCTTCTTCAACTGTATTGAAATAACTTGCATATTTGAATGTTTTGCTTTGAGCCGTATTGAAAAATGCAGATCATAATTCATATTTGGATAACCGTATATATTTACCTTGATCCAAAACTATCATCCAAATGAAGGAATATCTGAAAAGTGAAATTGAATTTTTATTTTTGCGTAATACAGTTTGCTCAGTCACATGTACCATAAAGCACTTTTGTCTTGTTGGTGGTACATTTATGTGGATTAAGAGTATTTGATAAAAGCAAAATATCCATATTTGTGACAATATTACAGTGCTGGACCCCAGGAAGTATGGTACACACTGCCAGTTGGTCAAATCGCCCAATGTCATGAAATTTTGTACCATTGCCATGCAGATGATACACAGGCCTACAGAATCATAGAATCACCATCAGAAGAAACATCAGACCGCATCAATCATTTCCTGTGTTGAAATTCTTTATGTATGAATGAATGAAAAATGAACCAGAATAAGTTTGAATTTGTCATATTCCATCCTAAACACAAACTTAATTTACACGACTATTTCATCTCTTTTGAGTTCAACTTTTGACAACAATTGTTTTACTCCATCTGCTCATGTTAAAAATTTAGGTATCATTCAAAACAGATGTCTAACAATGGAGAAGCATCTAACTTATTAAGCATGATCTTGCTACTGCGAAATACGTTGCATTGGTAGGATATATGTCAGTTTAATACAACGGACGCATGTCCGTCCGTCCAGTCCAGTGTTATCTCCAGGTTGGATTATTGTAATGTTTCTTTGCATACATTGCTAAAAAAATCTTCACAGACTTCACCTCGTTCAAACCAGTTTAACCCATGTTATCACTGAAATATTTCACAAAAAACACATCACTCCAGTCCTTGTGCATCTACACTGGCTGCCTATCTAGTATAAGGTCATTTGCACACTTTCAGGATTTGAATAGACCCAAACCACAATATTTATGTGACCTACTAAAGAAGTATTGCGATAGTGAAAGTGCAAAACCTTGTATGTCAAAATTTTGCTATTTTTATATTTTAGGTGGAATAGATAGATAGATAGATAGATAGACTTTATTTTCCGAGGGTAAAAACCTATTAAGTGTGCACACTTATCTTACATAGGGCCCTCCTGTTAGTAAACTACAATTTGTTAAAACTACAGGAAATGTATAAGGAAATAAAATGTATATATGGAGAGAAAAAATTAAATTGTTAAAATACATAACAATATTGATAAATAAAACACAATAAAATGACCATAAACACATGTAAAATAGATATAAAAAACAGGAGGGCTGACTAGGAGTTGTTTACATGCAAATTAAAATAGTCTTTAATGTAAGCACATTTAAAAGCATTTAAATGTCTTTGTTTCGAATTTCTGGCTTTAAATTGTTCCGTAGCTTGGCACTACCTCAGGCGAAACTCTTCATAAAGATGTCTTTGTGTCTGCCACCAGTTAGGTATAAGACGTTTCTGTCCCTGCTCCTAGTTTTCCGCTTATTTACATCTCTGACAAAGGTAAACATGTCTCACATGTAACTTGGGGCAAGGTTGTTGAGACTGCGATAAACCATTGTGGCTTTCCGTAAATCGATTCGGTCATGTATTGGCATCTAGTTTAGCTGCTTAAACATATGCTCACTTGGATGGCGATAATCTGTTATGTCCAACATAACTCTAGCTGCTCTCTTTTGAGACAAAAGTAGTCTCTGAACAAAGGTGAAGCTGCCCCAGATGACTGAACAGTACTCCATATGAGGTAGAATGTATAACGTTTGTGAGCTACCATGGGCAAGAAACATTTAATTCTGCGGAGTAATCCTATTTTCTTTATTATTGTCCTTTCAAGTCGGAAAATATGTTCATCCCATGTTAACTTCTGGTTTACATGAACTCCGAGAAGTTTTTCAGTGCTTGTGTTCTGTAAAGGCTCTTTATTGAGAAACACTGATAAATCCCGTGAATTAGAAGGTAAGGCATTGCGCTTTTGCCATGTTGTAATTAACATGGTCTTTGTCTTGGAAGAGTTTGCAGCCATTCTATTTTGGTCACACCATTTAGCAATTTCCTTAAGATCCTCGTTTAGGTGAAAGTTTAGTTCTTGAACCGTTTTAGCAGATGATAGTTATGCTACTATCATCTGCATACATATCTATATCACAGTGTTTGAGGCGCAACGATAAGTCAATGATAAAAAGTATAAAAAACAACGGTCCCAGGATGGACCCTGTGGCACTCCAGTTTGAATATTAAGTTTTGGAGAAATGTGGCCCTTGAACATAGTGCATTGGGCTCTGTCCTGTAAATATGATTGGAACCACTTCATGGAAATATCGGAACACTTGTACATCCAAAGTTTACTGAGAAGGATTCTGTGGTCAATTAAATCGAAGACCTTTCGTAGGTCTAACAAAATTAATCCATTCAATAGGTCATTATCTATTGCATGTACCCATTTATTCGTAAGGTTTGCAAGAGCACTTTCAAAAGAGAGTAAGTTTCTAAATCCAGATTGAGCAGTGTGTAAAAGATTGTTGTTGTCTAGATAAGAGTAGAAACAAGAGTGGACGTGTCTTTCTATCAGCTTCGATAGTGTGGATAAAATTGAAACAGGCCGATAGTTTCCACGATCACTCAAACTACCCTTTTTGTAGAGGGACACAACTTTGGCCACCTTCCATACCAGTTTGGCAAAAGTCAAAATTCGGCAACGCTGCTTCATACAGCATCCCCCGATGCCATTTTCGGCAACAGTTGCCTCATATGGCATCTGAGAGATGCCGAATTCGGCATCTCCGTAGTTCAGACGTTTCTCGGCAGGCGGCGCTAATGATCGGGGATAGTGAAAGTGCTGCCACACTGAGTTAATATATATTTCTTTAAATCTATCCAAGGAAAAGATCAATCTATCCCAGCATTTGTGATTATTTGGCTGTTCTTTAGAAGCTACTGAACTAATTGTGACATGAGACTACTAATTTGGGTGTCTGACTCAGCTAAATACATTATGCACCAACACTTTTATCATATAATTGGATACACACAATGGAATCATACTGAAATTACCTATAGACCGCTTATCAGGGGCCTAACTACGTGTATGGGGTCTAAGGGCCACTTTGGGGCCACTGAAACCAACAAATCGAGATTGCATGGGAATGATGAGATCTTTTCTGAGTAATCTGATGAAATAATGCTAATGCTATGGCTACCATGAGCAAGACATGTTATAGCCACTCAAATTGGCTACCTACATTTACATAGGAATATTTATTTGTTTGTTTGAACTCCCAAAGATGGGGAAAAAAGAGATTCATACATTGTGTTGTAAAATGACTAAAAGCCTTTGGCTCGTTGGTAAAGTGATTAATAAATATGTTTAAACCAAAATGACTAAAACAGTTGTACAGATTAAGTCCATACCACAAAATGTAAAAGCACTGTGGTTAAAAAACTTTTTGTATATATCCTATACTAGAAGTCTGATGTTTGCCCAGACTTTTGTTTTTGTATGCAAATCGCCAAATCTTGATGGATCTTGCAATGCTATACATCAATCTTCATCTTTTCAAAATCTCCAGAGATTTTTTCCTTTACAGACCTATACATGTATCTGTTACCTCTAACACCCTATCTACACATGCTATCGATACCTCTACCTTACTATTCACTTTCAGTAATACTAGTAGTAGTCTTGGTTTTCCCTCGGTTCCGAAAAGGGAGGGATGCCCCAAATGACACTATCAATGGGGCGTTATAGCCACATGCAATTCAAAAGTCAAATGGCCAATGGACATAGAATTACAAAGTTAAATGACCAAGGCCCTTGCCCGGCATAAAACCTCATCCACACCTCAGGGACAGACAATTGCAAATTCGATTCTAAGAATTTAAATGGGAAAGCCTTCCCTTCACATTCTTTCCGTCTTCCATGCCTCCACCACTAACCTGCATGAAGGGCTATCTTAGTCTGGGATCCAAGGTCCCAAAATGTGCAAAAAAAACATTTTGAGATGACACCCCTGCTGTAAAATTGTTGACCCTTGGATCATGTTTGTGGGTCTATTGGTCACCTGAAAAGTAATGTTGGACACTTGGTGTGGATCGCGCAATTTCTGTAGACAAACTTTTGTTATGCTACCTCGTGACGACGAAAAATGAACATTTTTGGGCTATGGCAAACATAATCAGGTATAACTCCATAACCATTTGCTCTATCTTTACAAACTACCACTCATTCTGTTCAGCATAAAAGAAGCTACAAAATGACATATCATATATGTTGATTAGTTAAGATATAAGGTCACCAGAGGTCAAAAGGCATTAAAAAGTCATTCAAGCCGGAATTTTAGGTTTTTAACAGCTTAATTTATTTCATTTTTGGGTGCCCAATAGACCCACAAACATGATCCAAGGGTCAAAAATTTTACAGCAGGGGTGTCATGTCAAACTTAAATTTTGGCCCTTGGACCCCAGACTATCTCCCTATCTCCCGGGAATTCTAGTATATATATATGGGTCCGAATCTACTAGTTGTGTCCAAAGTGTTACATGGGCATAAATATTAGAACTAACACCAAAGTTATCATATTGGTAAAAATCTGCAGCTATAATTCTCTAGTTTACTGTTTTTACAATTTTATAACAAATTGTTATTTCCTCTTCCTGTAATTGACTTTTTCTCTAACAAAGTCAGGTTTCTCACGTATGTGATGAAATTCGGATGGACATGGGAATTACTCTTTTATAGCATAGGTTATTTTCATATTTTATCACAAAAACACAATGAATTAAGAAAAAACTACTTTTCTGTAAGCAAAAAACTGACATGTATGGTAATCATACTAAGTGCAGCTTAATAATAATAATAATAATAATAATAATAGTAATTTGTATAGCGCCAATATCCAAAACTTAATTTGCTCAAAGGCGCTTAATTGACGCAGCAGAAAAAATGGGCATTTTCGAGAGAATTTTTTACATTTTTTGTCAGGAATCTGATTTATATTGGCTAAATTATTAGTTTATTAATATTAACCTAGAATGATTCTCTAAATATTGCAAAAATATTTTAACACTCATTATCACCTGATGCTATACAATTCCACATCTTTGTTAACGTATGTGATGTTGACATTTGACTTTCATTTAACGTATGTGACTTTCTAACGTATGTGATGGTTTGACCTAAGCTTAAGCTCAATTTATTAGTTTTCAGCATGTCTCCTTAATAATGAGGTGTCATTGAATCAAAATGCATTGAATAGACTGACTATCATTCCAGTGTTGGGGATCCGTTCATTTGTGCAATTTCCCTTTCTTAAGCTGCGTTCAAGGCTTATCCATGATGCATAGTTTAACCTAAAATGTCTGTTTTCGATAATTGATACAGCAGATTTAATTGCCCTTGAATGAAATAATTTTGATTGCATATTTATCGAAGGATAATGTTATTTAACTATTGATACTTATAACCAGTGTTGGTTAATATCTTATGCACAACTTTTCATATTAATTAAATTTTATGTCAATCTTGCCGTTCCTGTCAAATCATCACATACAAACTTATTCAAGTATTCATATGTGATAATGTAAAAGAATATTATATGGATTTCAAAGGAACGCATCACAAAATCACATTTGGAAGTGGCGGTTGAAATTTGGTTATCTGCACTTATTTCAAATAACAAAAAAGTGACAAATATTCTGACAAAATGTATGTGACTATTTGACATCCTTTGAAAATTGTCAAACATCACATACATATGTCAATCATCAACATTTTAAGTTTTCTGTTGGTATTATTGAATCTTTTTATTGTTTCAAATAACAGTAAACATCTTTAAACTATATAAAATCAATCTAGCTGCTTAACTTGTATGTGTTGTCCAGAGAATGTGCACCTCAGAAGTATGTGACAGTTGGACAATCGCCGGTCAACCATCACATACAACACATAAGTGTCAGTAAAAAGCATCAATTGGGGTATAGCAAGTGCAATATGCAGTTAACACAATACGTTTCAGCAACTTAGTTCACCTGGTGTTTACTGTAGTGAATTTAAATCAGTTCAGAAGGACAGGAACTCACCATGTTGTGTCAACCATCACATACATCACATTCGTGATTTTGACCACATGGCTGGAAATCACCCTATTTTACATCTGTTCTGACATGAAAGTTGGAGAAAGATCACAAAATTGTTAAATTTGAAATATTTTCCTTTACTTTTCCTTCCAATTTCATTAAAATGGCTTAAAACCTCCCTATTATCTCACGTATGTGATGCATCTCACGTATGTGATGCAACACTTTTTTGTAGGAGAAAAATATTCAAGTGCCCCCTAGCTGTTAGCGTGTTGTTATAAACTCTCCAAAAAGGGCTAACAATGTAGTTCTCCTGGATATCTCCAGATGACACCATCATCCAGGCTATCTTTCCTGTAGAACTAAGATATTTTTAGCCTCATTTTTCCGAAATACGTATGTGATGCTTTGATTTTTTCATACACTGTCCTAGTTTTTAAGGTTTTGATCTTCAAATGTCACTCCAGCAAACAATTTTTGATTATAAATAGCAAACTTACTAAATTATCAATAACTTAGAACTCATACTTGTGTTGTATAGCCATTTTAAGGATTATTTATCTCATCTTGAAATTTAGGGAGAAATGTTTGACCAAAACATACAGAAATGGACCCTTTTTGAATGGGGTAAAAAATGAATTCCAAATGGTTATGGACTAAAAATTAAATTTTCGTGGCAAAGAAGAATGTCTGTACTTCAGGTTACAAATTTGTTTTTGGTGGTTACACCAGTTTGGTGCGACGATTTTATGGATTAAAGTTAGGCAAATTAAAAATGTAACGCTTTGACATGCCAAAAACTGCAGTTTTTTGGGCTGAAATCATCAATAAAATGAAGACAAATTAATTTACAAACACAATTTTTTCACAAAAACGTAGCAAAAATTTCAGGAAAATTGATTGCATACCCAGCCAGCTATAGGCAGCAATGCGTTAAAATAGTGGTTGGACACAACTAGTAGATTCAGACCCATATATTATGTACATAGAACCAATACAAAATTTCATAATATCACAGATTGTATAACATTGATCAAGTAGAAAAGCACGCTGCAACAGTGTAGTTAAAATATATTCAATTGAGTGAGGCTTAATATAATTCTCATGCAACAGCATGTATTGTAATGACTCACTCAGCCAACTATTACTATTTTGCTGTTTTGAGGCTCTTGCTGGCTGATTTAATACTGTTTTATAGATGGTTGCGGATTGGTGGTCCACTGCAAAATTAAACCTCAAATCATTTAATTAGTTTGTTTTTTGTCACCTATGCTGCTAGATATGATAAGCAGTTACTGCAATTTCAGTAAGTATGAGTTTCTGCAATTTGATAGGAAAACGTAGCAAATGTAGATCATTTGATTGGTTGAGGCGCTGAATTACATGGCATAGACTAATCTGAATGCCATAAAAACTTATTTAAATTACAGGTGACGTGTCTTAAAATACCAATGCCATCCTGCATTTACTTACTAATCTGATCAGGTTGTCAAACTCAACTGCTCACTGAAGCAGAATAATACGTCTTTCACTGCATTCTAAGTTCAACTAACAGATTTGGAGGACGTTTTATTGCCCAAGTTCCAATCAGAAAAGCTGAAAATGCTGCGTAGACAGTGAGAAACGTAGCCAGAGAAACTCATACTGATTGAATCTGCAGTAACACTGAATCAACTGATTAGCCATAACTGACACAAGAAAAACATTTTTAAGCTAGTGACATCACACAACCAAATTGAAAGTTAATTTTGAAACTGTCGCTAATCTGCAAACAGCTCTAATAGGAGACCTGCCTTGGCTTACAAGTCTGTGAATTAGTGTAATGGGGATAAGTTTACTGTTAATACAATATCCACTCAAATTGCACAAGGCTTTATGATTTTATTATCCCACAGCCAAATGAGGGGAACACATCAGAAAATACAAATCTCTCAGCCTTCTGTCTTTCGGACTTCATCCCAGCTCTGTCCAGATACCTCTTTCTCTCTGCACTTCACTTAATCATCTTCTCCACCTCTACCTCCTCTTCACTGTCTTTTTCCACACCGTTTTTCTCCTTATCTGCCTAGCTCTTAGTCTTACTCGCTAAAGGTAGGAAAATTAAGTTGTGAAAAATAAAAACATATTTTTTTCTTCCGTTTCACTTGTTTTTACCAATTTTCACTGTACCGGTACGTACCGGTACGGGCAACCTCTGGACCGTTTTCTTTTGGAACTGAGGGTGGTCCGGTACTGAAGAGGTGGTCCGGTACGTGGACCGTACCGGTACAAAGCAGTCCAGTCAGCATCACTACTCCTGATTACTGGAGCTTGGCACCTCTCAGTTCTCTGCCTCCTTCCGGATTGATCGTTTTTATATCTGAATACTCCCTCTCCACACTTTCTGTCTCTATTCCTCAAATGGGGAGAAAATAAAATGTGGTGCAGGGCCAGTCAGTGGCGTCACCAGGGGGAGGGGAGTGAAATTCATTTGCCCCCTCTGCTCCCCACCCTAATTTTGAGCTTAAACCATTGTCCTACAGGTCATTACAAGTCATATGGCCTCCCCGGTTAAACAGTCTGACCCCCCTTGCCCCCCCCAAATTAAATCCTTGTGACGCCACTGGGGCTAGTGCTCAGTTTGTGCCTCCTCTAAATCAAATCAAATTATTTTATTACAAGTCAGTTTTGTCAAAATACAAGACTAGCTGCAATAGCTAATATCAACGACTAGTAACTGTTTGTTCTCATTCTCCCTGTCTACTTCACTCCCACCCCCCCCCCCACCTGTTTGCTGCTCATAATAACACTTGCCTCCTCGGTATCTGTCTTTGTCTTATCCTTTTCTATATCACCCTAAGCTTTTGCCTCCTCCCTATGCCTCTTTCCTCCTACTCACTTTAGCTGTTTCTCTTCTCTCTTCTGCCTTGTACCGATTTCCAGGGGCAGACTGGCAGGCCCAACCACTCACAGGGCCCATGTAAGGTGCCAAACTTTTATTTTTTAAGTAAGAAGAAAGACAAAATTTCTTTATTTGCGACTGTGAAACAATCAAACTTTTAGATCACCACGATACGGGGGCTGATGTGTGACATATGTACCATGTGATAACATATATGATTATAGATTTTTAAAAGTGGTAAGGGTGTGGCAACTTATATACGTACACAAACAATTAAAAAAAAAAATGTATGTCCTCTTTAAAGTGAATGTTTTAACTGCTCCTTGAAGCTGGAATTGTGAGCTTAGATGCTTAGTGTTATAATCGTGGTTATATTCGACCAGATTATGGGGAGTTAAATAGGAATTATGCTTGCATCCATAGATCATGCTAGCCCACTTCTCATCTGTCATAGCCGCACTATGTTGCACCAAGCAGCCATTATACACGTGGATCCTTGCAATAAATCCAGAGGCATACAAAACTTGCTACTTTTCTCTTAATACTGGAGAAAAAAGGAGGTTAATAGCTAGAAAGCTCAAGTGGCCTTGCAGGAAGGGCAAAGGGTACCTCCATCCTCTGAGATATCACGTGATCCCTCTGCTGCTAGGGTCTCGGCCCCCAAATTAGGGGACTACCGAGGGGCTTCGGCCTTGGTTATGACGTAACCAGACAGGTTATAAGGGAGGAGTGATCGACTCTCAGTTAGTGGAGGACGGAGTGTCGATAAGAGCATTGGGCAAGATCTATAAGTCGGCGGACTGGCCATGCTCTGATGAAGAACCATCGTTTAAAGATAAGTACATTGATTGTCTCTCGGTTGTCGGTTAGTTATCTGAGAATAATGAGTATTTTGATGATTTGAACAATGAATATTTAGATGATTTAGATTTGTGAGATTTAAGGAGATTAAGAATTAAGAAGATGGCTTCTATGCCAGAATTATGAATGATAATTGGATATATTATTAATTGTCGAATTATGAGTTAACTGTGAATTTGCAGTCTTGTTAAACTGCTCAACTGTGATTGTTTCCCTGCTGAATTGGTGATTATGAGTATTCCTTGTTTGTTATAGAATCTCTTGTTGATTGATTATTTGTTCTATGTTGATTGACTGTTTATAGTCATTCAAGTATTAAAGTGTTAAACGTTATCACAGTCTTGAGTTTTGATTCAGTTCTAATAAGTAAAGCTAGTAAAATGCTACCTCCCATAGTTCGCCTAGATCACCAGGTATCCTCTAAGCCAAGCTAATTATGTTATCTTTTGTCGACAGACTGGCTAAATCCCCAACTCGTCACATGGTGGAGAAAAACGGAGCGAAGGGAGGAGCCCACTACAGCAAGAACCAAACCCAGGTCCAGTAGTTTACAGTTCACGCCTGATCCTGGATTCACAGCAAAAGAAAATCCACACAGAAAAAGGAGACACACGAGAAAACAGACAACAAAAAAGAAAATGCATGAAAACTAAGAAAAAAGTAAAATTGGCAGTAATTTATAGCCATAAGAGAAAACCCAGTAAAAAGGGGGCATCATAAATTTATCTAGAAACACATATTCTCTCATATGAGTAAGTTTACTGCAGTGTAAAAGTTGTGCTGCTATTATGTGCATCTTATCTTATAAACTACTGATGTAAGCATTGTTGAGATCATGTACTAACAAATGAAAATAAATCCAAGTTCTGCTGACCAGTAACTCAGTAAGCATTGGAAAGGTACAAAAATGCACAGCAAAAGTACAAGGCTATTAGAAATGTGAGCCAGTACATAGTGTTATATCGTATTTTTGGAATTTTTCTGAGTGCATGTCCAAATGTCAAGGACACTGAAGGAGACCTTGGATTTATCATGATGCATGAGATAGAGTACTAATATCAATATGATTTGTGTGGTTCAAGTACAATTCGTTGAAGATATATCAGAGGTATATATTAATACATTGTTGAGTTACAATCATTATGTGATACTATTCTATTACTTAAACGATAAAGAGTTGGGACAGAAACAAAAACGTATCGGAAGAAATTTGATGGGTAAAATGTTGGAGACCGTGAGGAGCGAGCTAGCTTAACTCTTTTTTTTCTGTGTTCATCATTACTCTCTATATGTAATGTAAAAAAATATATAAAAAAATCATTGAACTGGTTACTTTTGTTTATTACTTTTAGTGATATGGTATGTATATTCATAATTCATTATTTATTTTTCATATTTATTTGTCAGTAAGCATATGATAGGACTAATACTTTGACATTAAGTTCAGGCATGCCTGATTTTAAGTATTTTACTGGAATAAGCTCATGTCAGTCTCATGTAACGAGACATGTTATAATAATAAGTATTAATATTGCTATTTAAGACCAACTTGATATTGTTGTTTATTATAAACTGACAATGCTGTAAGCCTAACCACTTCTTGTTTGTTTAATGACTGAAACCCTTTAATTTAATGCTGTCTTATAACACAAAGGATTGTTTAAGTTTCTTAATTTACTACCTAATCAGAGTTAAGAATTGATGACTGACATAACACTGATCGACTTATTTTGTTTGGTTGTCTAACAGATTGGCTTAATTTGATGTTTATTAAGTGTTTGATTTACTTATTAATTATATACCCATACTTCATGTCCATATTTGTGTGCTTAACCTTGCAAACTGAAAAGTGCTGGGACGAAGTTTTAAACTAGAGAATTTTTTTTTTTTTTTTTTTTTTTTTTTTTTAATGTTAAGAATTTAACTATCGCATTACCATGTTTTGTTTTTTTTTTTGTTTTTTTTGTTTTTTTTAAGCATGGCTAATATATAAGTTTGAATATCTAAATGAAAATTAGTGTTTACTCAAAGCTAAAAATGGAGTGATTTTTTTGTAGATGACAATTTTGTAATTATAAATCCTTTTCAGTTTTTGTTTGATATATAACAATTTAGATATGTACACCATTGTTGCTTTATCTTGCCATGTCTAATGTTGCTACTATTGAATATGTTTTACATCGTTATGAATCTGGTGATGTGTGACTTCTGTAAGATTTGTAAGTCCCTGATATTTACTTGATGATTTGCATGTTAGTATGATATGTGTAATATGTATGTATCTGTAAATCTTGTTGTCTAACATGGGTATTTGCGGTAAATGGCAATACTGTCAAGATTTATGAAAACTAAGAATGGATGTATTTAACAGGGTTTTTTTTTTTTTTTTTGGTTTTGTTTATTGGTCTGTTGTGGTAGTGTTTTGGGAGTAAGTGAATTAAGGGTGATATTTTCTTTTTACAGTAAGTTTCTTTTTGGTAATTTTTATACAATGATATTTTTAACTAACATGTCTTATGTTGAATATGTTGCTTTCTGACTTCAGCTTTATTTCTTTTGGTGTTTGGTTCAATGTCAAACTTTTAAATCTATAGCTAAGAATGGATAGTTAATTAACTCCCTTTTCTAGTTTAAATAAGAATTCACAATTTTGCAGATGTATTGTATTTTCACTTCTAAAAGACTTAAAAAAGTATAATTAAACTATATATATATGGCTTGTCAAGCAAGGCTTCTACTTTTCTGTGCTATCATTTTTTTTTCAATTTTCTCTCTCTTTGTGATGTACTGTTTGTGTTTAACTTTAGATGTTATCAGATGTGCTCATTACACTTTGCCCTTTTTCGAATTTGTTTACAATTTTGTCTACTCACTTGTCATGTTATTTATTATATATCTTCAGGCACAGTGGATGGCGATTTTTTCCTGTGATGAAATTATATGTCCTCTGTAGATTTACCAAATCTTATAGGGAATTCGTCCCTAATTGACTTGATGGAGCATGATGTGGTTGATGACGATGGGGATGCCAACTGTGAACCAAGCTTATTTCAAAACTCTCCCTATAATATTGAGGAAGACTTTATGCGTTTACTAGGTTTGAAAAAAAATTCGTTTAAAATTATTAGTCTAAATTGTCAATCTTTAAATGCAAAATTTGAATCCTTGAAAACTTATTTAGAGCTATGTAATGATTCTAATAGTAAAATTGATGCCATTTGCTTGCAGGAGACCTGGCTCACAGCAGACAGCGACCTATCTTTATTTGAACTCCCAGGATATAACCTCATTTCTGTTGGTAAGTCATGCAGTGCACATGGCGGAGTAGCTATTTATCTACGTGAGCAATATGAATTTAAATGTATTAATCTAGATATTAACTCTGAGTTTTGGGATGGTCAGCTCATAGAGATCTATGTCACAGACACCCATGGTGTTATGAAGAAGCTGATTGTGGGCAACATATATAGACCTCCAAGGCCAAATCATGAACATATATGTAAATTTATAGAAGACTTAGTTCTGGTATTCAATCAACTAAAAAATAACAAATATGTAGTTATTTCTGGAGATTTCAATATTAATCTGTTAAATTATAAAGATAATAATGCCATAAATGACTTCTTGGATAATATGATATCTAATGTATACATTCCTAAAATTACTGTGCCTACACGTCTTACTCAACAACGTGGTACTTTAATAGATAATTTTTTTGTTAAAGTTTCAAACGACTATTCACCCACAACTGCCAGGGTACTACTAAAACATATTTCAGATCATCTGCCTTATTTCATTTCACTAGACTATTTGAATAGTGATAAATGTCTCGATAAGTTCGTTAAGGTTTTCAGTGAAACTCCTGAAAATTATGAAAACTTTAAAAAGGATATAAATAGTACGGAGGCTCTGGATAAATTCAGTATGCTAGGCCAAGAGAATTCAGAAAATGACTACAATGTTTTTAACAATATTCTATCTCATTACATAAAGATACACTTTCCTGTTAAATATGTAAGATTCAATAAGTACAAACACAAGAAGTCTACAGTACCGCCTGTAAGTAAGTGAAACGCATGGCATTGTGCCATTGCATCAATGCTAAACATCCTCATCCAAACTGCTTGTGGAGGCATGAATTCTCATCGGATGAAAGGGAAACAGAGTGGGTCATAAAGGCCGATGTGTGAGGCAAGTGGGATAAAAATAGCAGCCCATTTGCTTCACTGTAGTCGGAGTTAGGTATGGGTCAAAGTCTTTGATAAGTAAGTGAACCACCCTTCCCTATGTTTTAACATTGGACCTGCGTTTCACTTACTTAGCAAAGACTTTGACCCATACCTAACTCCAACTTTGGCAAAGAAAATAGGCTGCTATTTTTATCCCACATGCCTCACATATCGGCCTTTATGACCCAAAATCTTTTCCTCTCATCGGATGTGAATTCATACTTCCAGAAGCATTTTGGTTAAGGATGTTTAACATTGATGCAATGGCACAATATCATGCGTTTCACTTACTTACAGGCGGCACTGTAAATGGATGACAAATGCTATACTGAAGTCTATTACCTATAAAGATAAACTCTATATTAAACTGAAATCACTGTCGGAAAGTAGTGCTCAATATCAAGATACCCTCACTAATTTTAAAACGTATTCAAAGATCCTTCAAAAAACCATCCGTGCTGCAAAAAAACAGTATTTCTCTAATTGCTTCTCCAAATTCAAATCGGACATTAAAAAAACATGGTCAACAATCAACAATGTAATGAATAGGTCTAAAAATCCAAATGATTACCCTAAGGAATTTCTTATTAACAATAATATGCAGTCTGATTTAAAAATAATTACCAATGAGTTTAATAAGTATTTCATAGATATTGGTCCCAAATTATCAGAGAATATTGTACTACCCGAAAATAAATCATTCAAGGATTATTTAAGTTCTCCAGTAGAAACTACCTTTTGTTTTAATCCAATTGACAAAGGCACAGTCATCAAAGCTATAGACTCACTAAAGCCAAAAACCAGCACTGGTCTAGATAGGATATCAAACAAATTACTCAAGTTTATTAAAAACGAAGTAGCTCTGCCTTTGATGATTCTCATTAATCAGTCCTTTGCTTCAGGAAAATTCCCTAATAAACTCAAAATTGCAAAAGTTACTCCATTATTTAAAAAAAAAGAAAATTATCTGTTTGATAATTACCGCCCAGTATCGGTGCTCCCTAGTGTGTCAAAGGTCTATGAACGTATAATGTTTGATCAAATTTATAACCACTTTGATCAACTTAATTTATTCTTTCCTAGTCAATATGGTTTTCGGTCAAATCACTCTACAGAATTTACAGCAATGGAGCTTGTGGATAAAATAATTTCAGAAATGGATCGAAATAACAGCTGTCAATATTTTCATGGATCTTTCAAAGGCCTTTGACACACTGGACCACAAATTCCTATTGCATAAACTCAAATTTTATGGATTCAACGAAATATCTTTTCAGTTAATGCAATGTTATCTTAGTAACAGATTCCAATATGTGGAAATGAATGGTGTACAATCAAACTTAATGAAAATAAAATGTGGAGTCCCACAGGGCTCCATATTAGGCCCTCTGTTATTCATTATCTATCTCAATGATCTTCCAACTATTACTAACTGCTTAACACCGATTATCTATGCGGATGATACAACTCTTTTTGCGTCTCTTAATTATACTAATTATGTTTCAATGAAAAATGATATCAATAATGAACTAGACAAGGTTGATAAATGGTTAAAATTAAATAAACTATCACTAAATATTAGTAAGACAAAGGCAATGCAATTTCATACACCCCAAAGGCAAATAACTCCTCCTGATATTTCCATTAATGACACAAAGATTGAATATGTTAATGAATTCAATTTCTTAGGATTAATTTTGGATACAAATCTAAGTTGGAAAATGCATGTCACTGCCTTATCAAAAAAAATCAGTAAAACAATAGGTATCTTATCTAGACTCAAGCATACCTTACCAACTGATGCTTTACTTAACATATATAATGCTCTGATTTCATCCTATTTCAATTATGGCATAACTCTTTGGGGCTGGCGATCTCAGAATTTATTTAAATTACAGAAAAAAGCGGTCAGAATTATTACCAACAGCAAATTTAATGCTCATACGAACATCCTTTTCAAACAGCTGAATATTTTAAAATTAGAAGATATATGTGCACTGCATGACTACAAACTATGTTATCGCTTAATTAATGGTCCTGTGCCTGAATATTTTAAAGAGGTTGTCAATCCTGGAATGAATTTGACTCAACATGATTATAATACTAGAAATGCTTCGGTTTTGCGGCTGCCTGCTGTGGGACATGAGTTTGCAAGAAATGGTATGAAATACAAATTTATTAAAATATTTAATACCATGCAAGATAATTTCAGAAACAAAATCTTTACACATAGCTTTCATGGATATAAAAATTACATTAAGATTAAATTACTAGATAGTTATGATCCCGTTTGTTCGATTGATCACTGTTATATTTGTAATAGAAATTGATTTCACTATGAGATACTGCTCTGTTCACAGCTCCATCCCCTCGTAACTGAATTCCATCGTCTCACCATTACTTTTATTTTTTATTCGACTTTAAAATCTGTGTTTCTTTCTTATTAATAGTTGTTTATATTTCTTTTATTGAATTTTGTAAAGTACATCGCCACCCACTGTGCCTTTAAACAATTTCTAAACATTGGGGCTCCTTATCAGCGGCAAATTATTGCCTTCGAGGAGTCCCATTGCTCTTTTTTTTTTTTATGGAAAATTTATGAATAATTTATATATGTGTTTATTGTATTTGTTATAATTTAAAAGAGCAAGAATAAAATGAGTCTGAGTCTGAGTCTGAGTCTGAGTCTGAGTCTGAGTCTGAGTCTAGAAGTAGTATATATTTATACACAATTTTTTTAAATGTGTTTAAATTGGATTAACAGATCAGAACGAACATAATGAATAAATTTGCAGAAAGTAAGTTAGTTGAAAGAATACAGAAAGAATGTCTAGCTTTGAGGCATGGTTCGAAAGATTTGCAGTAGAATTAACTACTTTAGATCTTAATAATTGGGCAAAAAAGTCAGAAATAAAACAATGGAAGTTAGATGCACAGTTAATGTATACAAGTTGGACACAACTTGGTGGGACTGATCGTTTAGAAATACCCATTGTGATAGTTACTAAGTTGATTAAACCAGAAGAACTTACCTTTGGAAAGAATTATAGATACACTTGTACCAACTGAGCACAGAATTAAGGGTTCAAGAGAAAAACTTAACAGACAGACAGAAATTAAAGAAGGCGTTCAGAAAGAACAAATTCTCCTAGACGACAATACAATCATTAGAGCAAAAGACAGTGACTTAGACGTTGAAGCAAATGCCAAAGAGACAGATAATTTACCTGAATCTAACGACATTAAAGAAAAGACAGAGACAACTACAGACACGCAAACGACGTCCACACCGACTACAGACATACAGGGAGCAGTAGGAGGCTCGGGAGCAGCCGCCGCTGCAGGCCCCGCACCGTCTACAGACGATAAAGCTGAAATAAGCAACCAGGGGGAAAACATAGTGGACAAAACCGACTCGGACCTCTATTTAAAAACGTCGGAAGAAAACGCCGACAAAGAAGTTTTGAAGGAAAGCCTTGATAGCTCATTTCAGCCACAACCCCCAGTTGATAGCACAAAATCTGAGCCATCGCCAGCTGAAACAAATCAGAAAGAGCAACTAACAGAAAGTGACTTTTCTACGACAGCTAAGACTGAAGCACCACCAGTAATTGAAGAACAAGTTTCACCTCAGAACAGTGAGTCAGATAAATTAGTAAATCCAGCAGATTTAATCCAGCTAGGAGGTCTTGGAGATAACGCAAGACATCATTCTCCAACAGTAAAATTTGGGGACGACTTGCTACCACAATCTAAAGACAATAATCCGCCTCCAGGTTTTCAAAATCCTATTCAATCTTTTGGAGTGCCATCTCTGCCAGCATCTGGCGGAGCCAGTAGAAAGGTATTACAATCAGAAACAAATTCAGGTAGAGAAATCAGATAGACAAGAAAACAATATGGCCACATCAAATAACCATATTAGACCCAGTGATTTTGCTACACGAAATTTCACTGGGACAAATGATGAATGCCCTAGAGACTGGTTCAAATCTTTTAAAGATTATGTTGCTTACCAACAGATTCAAGGTAACTATGAAAAATGTCTTGAACGTTTGAAACTGTTCACAAGGTCAGCAGCTCGCCGCTGGTTGGACCAACATACCTTCAGGTCATTAGCAGAACTGGAAAAACAGTTCGTTCGGGATTTCGGGAGTCTACATTCTCGAGAAGCCATTTTGAATGCTTTAGAAGAGAAGCGTCTGAGACAGGGTGTAGCTCTCTCAGTATATTTATCAGAAATACAAGAATTGACTTCCAAACTAGACCTAGGACCTAACAGTGTCCAAGACTACTTTAGACGCGGCTTGCCGCCAAAAATAAGAAGGGCAATTTCTTTATCAGTTCCCAAGGACTTCGAGGACCTTTTTGCAAAAACTCAGGAATACTTGGAGACCCTGAAACCCTTCGAGAACGACGGCAGCGGAGATAACTCATTCTTCATGCAATTTGAATCAAAATTGGACAAGGTAGCAAACCAATTGAATGAATTGAAGGAGGGACAACAAGGCTATAGGAACCAAGGTGGAAATCGCCCAGGAAACAGAAGACGAAATGATGGTTATAGCAGGGGACCTCAAAGAAATGAAGGAATGGACTGGACAGAGGGACAAAATTCAAGACGTCCACCTAGGCCACAAAGACCTGATTACAGGTGCTATTCATGTGGACGCCTCGGTCACATAGCCAGGAACTGTAGAGTCTTCCAAAATGACCCAGGTCCTCATTATCAGGCACCACAAGGTCAGTATCAACAACAAGGCGCCTCACCCATATTTTATGCCCCACCAAATGGATACAACCAACAACAAATGCAGGGGCAGACAAACAGAAATGGAAGGAGGGGTCAACGCAACAGAGATAACAGAGCATCAAGTTTCAACAGCGACGATGGAAGGAAACAAAGAAACCACCAAGGACCTTCAAATAAAGCATGACAAAATAAGCATGATAACTGGACTGACATCACAGACGACGAAACCGAGAAAGAAATACAGGACAAAAATTTGAATCTAGATAGGAAAATTCACAAGTTAAATCCAAATGCACTTGAGTTTATGCCAATAGATGACTCTACCTCTACACAGAATCTCGAGGTCAATTATAAGCAAGAAAAATTAGGGAACAAAAAGGAAATCAGGAATTGTCCCAATGAAAAATTGAAAGAAATTACTTGGGAAGAAATTGAACAACATGATGAAACAGATTCTAAAAGCTATACAGTCCACCGAAGTGAACAAGAACATATAACTGATTATTTCAAAATCATTGTTAGCAGAAAGATTAGTTTCTTGGAGAATAAAGAATATAATGAATCAAATAGGCATATTGTAGAGCTCCCCAGATATGCAAACTGTGGCGACGAGTACTCAGAGGCCCTAAAGGAGTACAGTAGTCGTCCAGTATTGCATGAGGTTGAAGCTCCAGAAAATAAAGGGAGAGTTGTGGGTTCAAATCCAGCCCAAGACGAGGAGCCTGGACAGACCTTATTTCCTATTGTACATACAGATTCAAGGAATCTATTAAAATGTACACTGCCTGATCGTACAAAGGCATTAGCCTTATATGATACAGGATCGTCGATTAGCATAGTGAATCAATCTTTGATTAATCGAAGTACTTACCTACAGAAGCTACCAAAGCAGGACTTAGAGGAACCTTTTAACCTACTAGTCGGGAATGGAGAATCCCTGAAGGTGTTCCAATACGTTGATTTTATAGTGGATATTGGTGGAACACAATTAATTATGAGAGGTCATATTTACTCAGTCCCAGCTAGCTTCGAAATGGTCATTGGTGCAGATTTGCAAAATGAAGCAAAAGCAATCTATGATTCAGCTAATCATACTCTATTGATACAACCCCCAAAAGTGCCCTTGCTCATACAGCAAAATGTTACATTACAACCAGGAGATACTGGTTTAATAGAAATAGCGGCCCAAGAAAATAGGCCCTATTTGACTGGAGACTTTGAAATTTTGCTAGACGACAAAATGTCACATTTAACTTGTACTAGGTGCCTGCTACACTTCGAAGAAGGGAGAGCAAGGCTACCTGTTTCAAATGACAGCGTCAGAATCGAAACTTTATGCAAAAATACTTTGATTGCTGTATTACAGTTAGAAACTACAGTGCAAGCTTATTTACAGTGCCACTCATATGAGTCAGTGGGAAATAAGTTATACATGCACTTTGGGAGACAATTAGAAACAGATGTGACAAAAAGCTATAATGCAATTATAGACTTGGGACCACAAACCACAGAGTGCACAGAAGCCTTGGTTACAGATAATGAAGAAGAATTGTCAACTGAGGAATTGAAAGCTTCTCATCTACGTCAATTCCCTTGGAATGACGAAGATGACCCCAGACTAACAATGACTACCAGGCAATTAATGGAAACGGAAGTAGACAAAGAAAACTCTAGGTTCACAGAAACTGAAAGAAATAGACTGATAGATATACTCTGTAAAAACAGAGAAGCAGTATCACTGTTCTCAGAAATAGGAAAGGTCAAACGTTATGTCGTCGACCTGGAACCAGAGATAATAGGTACATTAAAACATAGCGCTACCCCATACATTTCCAGCACCGAGGACGAATCCTTCGTCAAAAAGGAGCTTGAAAAATTATGTGCACTTGGAGTATTCACAAAAGGGCTCGCTGAGGTCACGAGCAGCATGTTCTTAGTACGACGAACACCGTCAGCTCGTCCCAGAATCGTTACTGACCTTCGTGTTTTGAACAGGGCCCTTCGTCCTGCGAACAGGCCAGGTACGACAGTGGTGTCCTTTTGTAGAGAATTTGGCCGAAGGCCCGGAAGTTACATATCTTGCATGGATCTTGTGCAGGCGTATCACGCCGTCAGAGTCACGAAAGAATCACAAAGATTCCTAGGAGTATGTACGAGTAGAAATGGCCCTATGGTAAAATATCAATCGATCCCGATGGGAATGTCCGTGAGCGGCTCGTATTTTAACGAGATAATTGACAGAATCCTAAATGAATTGAATGAAAAATACAGGGCGCAGGTATTCCAATACTTCGATGACCTTTTATTATGCTCAAGGTCATCGGAAGAGCACTTGGAATTGCTAGAACAAGTCTTCCAGCTCTTCGCTAAACATGGCTTGGTAATATCACCAAAGAAATGTCACTTCGCAGTCAAGGACAAAGTTGCCTTCTTAGGATATGACATAGTGATAAACGAAAATGGCCCACCAAAATTTCACATTAAGGAAAGCAGAATTGAAGCCCTATTGGCCATGGAGCCTCCAACAAACAAGAAACAAGTTAAAAGAATACTAGGAGCAACACAGTACATAGCAATGTTTCTGAAAGATTTTCAAAAGGTCATGAGACCATTGACAAAATTACTCTGCAAAAATGCAAAATTTGTATGGGAAGACGAACAAAGACAAGCTTGGGAAAAATTGAAAGAGTTATTGACCTCGCCACCCGTGCTATCTTTTCCAACAGAACATGGCAAGTTTGTAGTATCGACAGACGCTAGCCGTGAGGCAGTAGGAAGTAGTCTTTTTCAGTTACAGGAAGGTCCTGATGGACGTCCTCGATTAGCACTCATAGCATACATGAGCAAGGCATTAAGCAGAATTGCAACGACAGCTTATAGCGCGACGGAAATTGAACTCCTAGGTTTGAGCGTGGCAATAACCAGTTTCCGCAGTTTCCTCGGCACTAGCCATTTCCTGGTACTCACGGACCAGTATATCATGGAAAGTGGATCAGAGTTTGCAAACAGAAGAATTGAGAGACTTTATTGGAAAACACAAAGTTATCACTTCTCTGTCGTATACTGTCCAGCAACAGATCCAACAATCCAATTAGCAGATCTGCTTAGCAGACACCCAAATGCTTCATGGAAAAAGGATGATCCATATATAATGCCCCAAGCCTTGTCAGAGAAAGATTTAGCAGAAAATCTGCATTTCAATCAGAATGTGCATTTCAATCAGACTGAGCTAGAAAAAACTCTATGTCCAGTATTGACAAGGTCAGCAACTAGGAAAACTATCAACCAAGGGATAGAAAGAACGCCGTTATCAGAAAATAGAAATATGAGAAGCAAAGAAATGACAGAAATTGATGAGGGAGCACATGCAGACGCAAGGGGGGGGAGAGCCAGGCAGGCTCCCGGGCAACCAAAGACCGCCACAGGGCGCCCGCCCGAGCAGTCACCTAAGAAAATCGCCCCGCTTGAAATCTCTGTGGAAGAGATTGTGAACAGCCAGGCAGAAAAAACGATAGAAATCGAAGAAAATCGTTTCCAAATTGATCCCAAATTAAACAATCAAGGTCGAGCCGTTCGTCTAGTGAATAGTTCTCATCTCACTGAAAACAACCCAGAGCCAGTGATCCTAAGCAAAATACCAAGACAATCTGCTCTGACTCCTCTAATCAAGAAATATGTCAATGACGTGCTGACAAAAATCACAATTCCATCGTCAAGGGAATCACTGATAGCAGCACAAAAGGGAGACTCATTTTTGGGCCCCATCATTCAGTACATTAAATATGCAAAAATTACAGGAGAAGCAGGCAGAGTGAAAAACACGGTAAGGCTCTCTGAAGAATTCGTGATACTAGACGACCTTTTGTATCATTTACAACATTCTATGAAATTAGACAGATTGAAATTACAAGTTGCATTACCAGAGAAATATGTAATGAGCGTACTAGAACACTATCATGACATTGCAGGAGAAACTCACATGAAAGCAGCAAAGCTATTCGGTGTAATAAGCACTCATTTCTATGTGAGAAATGTATACAAACATGTACTGCAATACATAACAACTTGTTTGAAATGTCAAAGGCTAGTTCAAAATCTGAGTTCAGGTCAAGACAGAGAGTATCAGCCCAGGCTGATCGAACCAAACGATCAAATCTTTGATCACGTCTCAATTGATCTTCTTTGCTTACCAGAAGCGAATGGTTTCCATTACATCCTGTTAATTCAGGACATTCTGAGTCGTTTTCTTATAGCCAAATCCCTGAAGGATAAGAAAGCAGAAACAATCATTGATGCACTATGGGAAAAATTGTTCCTACCATACTTTATTCCTTCAAAATTTACCTGTGACAAAGAAACGTCTTTTCAAGGAAAAGTCATGAAAGCTTTACAAGAAAGCTTACATATTAAAGGTCATGGAATAAAGGTTATGGGTCATGGGTCACTCCCAGTTGATCAACGATCAGACAGGCTACAGCCCAGTGTTTTTGACTTTCATGAGAGAGGAGAAGCCAATTGGAGACTATGGATTCTTGCCTCTATCAAAGCTAAACGCCACATACAGCGAACACGTAGCCACGATGCTAGATAGATTGAGAACAGTTAAAGAAAATGTGATGATAATTAATAACAGAAATAAAGTGAGGCAAGCAGCACAACATGCAGCAAAAAGAAAAAGAATCAGAGAATTTGAAACAGGCCAATTAGTATTACTGTTCGCCCCAGAACATACAGGCCTTCAGAAAAGTCTTAAGGTGACCATCAAACTGATAGGTCCACTTTGGATTAAAAGGAAATTCGACGTGAATTCTTACATTTTGTCTACACTAAGAAACGAAATTCTGCCAGGAAATTATCATCAAGCAAGGTTAGTTCATGTAACTCTAAGAGGAAGCAAAGGAGAGACAATGACAACCATTGATGAAGTTAGACGAAATTACAATGATTCCCTATCTGTAGCAAAACTGCTGCAAAACGAAAATGTGGAGAAGGAGAAGCATTTTCAGTACATTCTCACAGATAGTGAGACAGTAGACATGGAGGTCGAAGCCATGACCTCGGGTCATCCAGAGGAGACCCAAAAGCTCAAATTTTATGAGCAGGGCCAGATAGAGAGATTCCCTGAAATTATCAAGAAAAATGAATGAGAGACATGGTTAGTAGAAACAGATGTTGAGACGTCTCGAGAGGAGACAGAGTTGACCTCAGGTCAAGTGACCAAGGCCAGATTTCACGATGGTCAATTACAATTTTTTAAAGATTGCCCTGTGAGAGCTTTGGCCCAGTGGTACACTGTGACCAAGGAATTAAGATTGAATTCATTGTGGGAAAAATGGTCAAATGGAAAATTTCCTGTAAAAACTACAGGATCTTATTCAAAGTTCATTAGTGACCTTGTGAAAAATCCCATTCAGAAAAACTCATATTACGAGACAGACTGATTAAAATCAGTCCAATAATGTATGTTAAAATTGTGTTGTGTTGTCTAAAGGAATGCTCATTAAGTCTTATAGGATTTCCATTTTTATTTTAGATAAAATCAGATTTAAAGATACTTACAGTGACTATATCCCAAATACTAGGCTCCATAATAAATTTACAGTGCCTCAGCATCAGTAGCCGAATGGGCATCAATTCCATATGGGAATAGCACCCCATGCCCTCTACGTTAGTATTTATGAGGTTGTTTGTTTCAAGAAAGGTCATAATGTCACCTTACCTAGTTTTGAAGAGAAAAATTGCCCTAGTTACAGATGGAGTTATCGTCTGCATTTTCAGACAGACGCTCATAAATTGATTAAGAAGTCTGCATATATGAATATATGAGTTGTTTGCCTCCCCAATGTGCACTTGGGTTGAGAAGTTACATAAAAATATTAGGAAAAGATAAGCGCAAAATAATAGAGAAGGCCAGAATATTATTGCACAATAAAGGAGTAGAAGTCGTAATGAATATGAAAAGATGAGAGTACAGAGGTCAAGAGTACCCTGGAACAATAAGAGATGACAGAACAGAGGTCAAGAGTACCCTGAAACAATAAGAGATGAAAGTACAGAGGTCAAGAGTACCCTGGAAGAATACGATGAAAAGATAATATGAAAACATACTATGAAGAAATAGTATGAGATGAATAGAAAGAGAAATGAACCTCAGATTATTAGAGGTCAAAGGATACAGGGTCAACAGGATACCCTAAGCTATCGACGCAATCCCATTAGTGCAGAGAAATTTTATTTTTTCTAAGTTGATCAGACTTGAAATAAGTTAGCCTCAAGAAAGACAGGAATGGCGGGCCATTATTGTTTATTGCTGCAGCGATACAAAATTAGTATATGTCGACATTTAAAGATTAATTATTTATTAAATTAAATCATAAGATCGAATAAAGGGAGAAATTAAACAGACGATGATGACTGAGTTATTCCTAAGAAATAAGTCGAGGGTAAATTGCTATGGGAACCTGGACAACTTATCCAAAGGTCGATAGAAGGACGCTGGCCACGTCCAATAGAATAACTACACATTGTTTGACCTCCATGGAGTTGTTGATAATGGAGTGGATATTTAGAGCTTTAGCGCTCATTAGATTCCGATCCGACGAGGTCGAAGATGGAATGCTCCATATAACTAGGGCCCTGGAAGTGGTCCTGTGCAGTCTTAAATTGCACGAAATTCCGACCTGACGAGGTCGAAGGTGGTATAGCCCACATAAATAAAGAGTCTGACGAGACTCAGTGCAGTCTTAAATTGCACAAAATTCCGATCTGACGAGATCGACCGCATGTCAGAATACGCAGTTAGATTCCTCCTTATTGATAGAATTGAATGAGAAGTGCAAGGCCGCGCTAGTGATAAAAAGACTAAAATATATGCATAAAGACTTGATGGCAATTAAATATAATAAGAAAGTATAAGGAATTCGTTCGCCGACGATGTAACGAAAGTTATTTGACAAATAAATGACAGATTGATATGAAATTATAAGGACAAAATACAGGATGTAAAACAGCCCAGCGAAGGCTCGCTATCCAGAGCGAAGGTCCGCTAGGGGGATAGAAAGTTACCACGTGACTGGAAGTAGCCAATGGAGGGATAGGAAGGCTGCCGACTCCGCCCAGTCACCCCCGAATATGGCAGAGAAAGGGGGGGGGGGTCAAATGGCAGGCCAAATTTGCTACAAAGTAACAAACTCAACGAAAAAGTTCCATAGAGCAACCGAGAGAGATAGAGAAAGCCAGAACGAGATAATTGAGAGAAATGGATTACCCGAAACCAAGTTTGGGTCGAGGGCGAGGCCTCATCGCTAGGAAGGATCACACAACTGCAGAAGAGACGTTACTTGAGGCAGTTGGCAAGTCTTCAGAGGCCAACACGAAGTTACATTCAGTAGGCCGGGGGCAGTTCGTCGAGTTACCTAGAGGCACCAAGCCATCTCTCATAGTGACAGCGGACGGTCTCGGAGAGAGATCAGTCACGATGAAGAAGAGGACCAGTCAGAAAGAGATGTTTGACAAACTCATGAAGAACGAGTTAGCAAAAGCTGAATGGATGTCGGATGGCAGCACGCAAACGGAAACGAAAACGGAAATGAAGACGGATTCTACAACCCAGACATCGGCGAGCCAACTGAAGAAATCGAAGACGACTAGAGATGCAGAAACCCAGTATACTGTGGGTCATTGGAACGGAGAGCGACCGAGACAAACCATGGATGTGTATCCATATTTCCAAAGGCTAAAAGATTCCAAGCACAAGCCTGAAGTTTCGTTCGGATTCCATAGACGACACGGTCTAGTAAGACCAGAACACATCAAAAAGCTAGCCACCGTAAACGAGGCGACGTTCTACTTCCGAATGGACAGGCTAACGGAGATATACAAGGGGAAGAGCAGAGAAAACCTGAAGTCAGTTTTTCATAACATGGCAAGAAGGTTCGAAGAAGACCCTGACAGGAGACGAATGATCGTCCAAGAAAGAGTGGCCTGATGGTACTGAGACAACTGAGCTGAAATGAGAAAACTAAACTGATATCGTGACCTTCATATATTGACTAATTTCACAACTAATTCGGACTATAATAAGGATCTACAGTGACTTTGATTATTCTAATATATTGGACTATACACATTACCAGGAATCGTTTTAAATAGGACATAGTTTTTAATATGACATTGGTATAGTATATACTTTCTGTTCAGACGTTATATTCATAATTTAAATTCTATTTTTACATCGCGTTTTATTCGTATGTTGAAATTGATTTACGTTGATATTTTTCTATAGTATAACTGAGAATGTGTAAATTATCCATTCGAATCAATTCGAAGATAAGATTTGATGTCGGAAGTTAGAAAACCAGACATTTCGCTTCGAAAGAAGCTGGTTCTCCGTAAATTCTCTATTATTCTCTGTAATAGAAGCTGATTCTCAGTGATTCTCTATTATTCTCGATAATAGAAGATAGTTCTTCGTGATTCTCGAATAATTCTCTATTATTCTCGATTAGTTTGCTTCATGTTCCATTATTCGCAATTATTCTTGATTTACATTCCTTAAAGTTGTTTTATAATCAAAAAAGGCTCAGAATATCAGACAAATCTTCGTCGCTGCAGCGACCAAAAAAAAAATCGCTATAACACGACAGAATATAGATAATTGAGAATATGATGTTTAATAATTGTTTAATCGACAGTTCAATCATACTTAAAATCGTTTAGCATTGTATGTATGCGAATCTTGGATAACAAGCATAACATTTCATATCTTTTAATAATGTCTAAATTATAGAGTTTATTCAAATCTCAACACAATTATTGTCTTAGTATCTATCACTTGAAAAACGTCAAACGTGAATTAACTAAATGTCAACTAAATGAAGTACTCGCTGATATCAAAGTAAGCTCTAATTACGCTACTTATCATCTACGACAGAAAAATGAGATCCAGTTTTACTCGAAAAATCGTTTGTTGTACAAAATGATTATGGAGTTTTTCGCATGTATTGAGGCATGACGCAATGTGTTCGTTGAAATGAAACATCAAGATATTATTAAATAAGTAAACTGAGTTTATATGTGTTACAAACACCTGTGCATGATCGAATTACAAATGAAAATTAATTGATTCAAGTCATATTCTCACAAAGAGACAAGTGGCCAAAAAGGTTAAGGCTGATGACCTCTGAATCGCAAGATGATGGTTTTCTGCTAAATCTTTAGCAGAAAACCATCTGGATCTCATTTTTCTGACAGCAGAGACATCGGTCTAAGTTGCAATGGAATGCGAGTGGAGAGGGGGTGGAATAGCAACCCCCCTCTAAGAATGATCGAGAGGGAGGAGTTATAAGCTCGCTAGGAGTTTTTGAGCTAAAAATAACCGAAGCACATGTCAGGATGTTCGACTGCATCGTGTCGACACCTGGTGTGAATGCTAGTGAGTACCTAAATTCCTCCATATCAGTCTTATTCTACAGCTGAACCTGGTCAGTTGTAATACAGATGTGTTAACCTGTAAGTCATCCTCTGAATTACACTTCATGAGTTAGTAACTGTTGTGTATTCTCAATATATAGTCCATTATTAATGACATCAATAATAATCTAACAACAATTTGAAGTTTCTCATCGCCGAACTCTTGAATTTTAACAAAATAGATTGATAGAATAAAATTAAAGCAAGGATTATCTTCGTTAATTCTAATTGCACCTCATCTAGATTAATAATCAACAACTCACATAAAAAGGATATAAATGGTTGCATAAGAATTACCTAGACAATTGAGAATGAGAACATGAAGCAGTTATGCCTCTGGATATCAATCCAATAGCATGATTGAAATTATCCACATTTGATCACACAGCATATTACTGCGGAGGTCAAACACATGATTCCTTTCTTTTTCTTTATCACTTTCTTCTTTCTTTGATTTAGAGTCTTTTTTCTAAACAACCATAAGAGGGAGCAAATAGTTTTGTAGTTTCCCTAGATTTATGACTCTTTTCAAGGGTGTAGAGGAAGATGAAGGACGGCGCCATCTCGTGTATAAGTAAAAGAATAGATAAAATATTGTCCAGATTGTGGAGAGAATGACAGAATTCAGGGTGAAATTCTGCGAGGACTCTATGACTATCAAATGAAATGAATGTTCAAGTAGCAAGATCATGATGATAGATGATCAATTAATTTATAATTAATTGGCTGAAAGGGGGGGCAGGATATCTTGGAGTAAAGATATCATATCAAGCAATTGCCCTTGATATAAGAAGATTTTAGCCAGCTCTTCACAAGACATTAGAGGTTTAATTTCCGCTGGTATCATTTCCACTGGTGTGATCACCAGATTTTCACTGAGCAGAGGGAGAATTCCTGCTCATAGTGCTCTACGAGCATGAGTTGCCTTGGGCAGAAGAGATTTCCTGCCAGGGAGAATTAATATTTTTGTGATTCGCCAGTTTCGCGAAGTATTCTATTTATTTGCCTTTTCCTCATTTATCTGTTAAGAAATCCTAACCAATTCAGCAGGATGTCTTGTATGTGTCAGTCGTTCTCTTTATGTCGTTTGGACATTGCATGAGCATAGTAGATTAAGTATGTCACAATAAAATGTCTTTAATTATTGAGTGATTGTAGAGAGTTATGGTTTGTAGCTATAGTAATTAAAATAATTGATTTGATGACTCTGATAAGATGTGGAGACATAATGTACTAATTATGGTTGTTTTGGTTGAGTTCCAGAGCTTGGTCGCACTTCCGATGGATGGATCTCCCAACTTGCTCTCTTCCACACTCAACTCTCACACCTTCACTCCATATTGGAAGTCGCCTTGGGATTTCCAATCTTCCGTTGGACGAATCTGATCAAGAAGTCTGAGAGCACGGGCAACTCGGTCGTTCCTTCGATTAAATAGCGGGGAGGGAATCCGTCAGAATCTCCATGAATTGTGCACTTGGTGACAAGTTTTTGAAATTTGGCATGGGGGTTTATATGACCAAAGGGGTTTCAAAAATCACCGCATACAAAGTGAGACACTCCCCTGGTGGTTGGTATGCACAAAATCCAAAATGGCCGCCACGAAACATGAAAAACACCATATCTCGGTCACTATTTGTTCTATATTAAAGTGTAATACCTCACTTTCCACTATTTTGACAAAGGAAAGTGTGTTTTTGATGTTATTTTGTAGCTAAAATGTGAATTTCAGTGTCAAAGTCAATGTGCATGGCTGCAAGAAGATGTTAAAATGACGTCTCTTGGTATTTAGTATTTTTCGGGATTTGTCACAAATATCTGACTTGCATTTGACTTAGTAACATAGGGTCATCACTCTTCATTGTCATGGAAAGTTATGGAATGAACAGATGCTATAATTGTGTAGTTCCTGGAAGATTGGATACCATCGCATTTAGTGTGCACAGGGCCCAAAAGTTAAATATACACTTACCAAGGTTCCTATTATGAAGATCAGAGGCTTAAAAATTATCAATGTGCCTTATTTTGTAAATACGTTTCTGTGTGAATTATATGCACCAAGTCATATATAACATTTTAATCTTTTATAAACTGGTAAATGTTTGATAACATAAACCTTTACATTTTCAGGCATGAATCTTAAGGGTGAACCAAATTACATCAATCGGATATTGATATTACTTAGAACTACTGATCAATCAGAACAATTATAATTGAGAATTGTTAATTTATATCAATACCAGTGTGTCCTGGGTCAATTCTATGTGGGACAATATATACAGACTTAACTCGAAAAACTGGAAGTTGAAAACGACCTCTTCTCAGATCATTCACATGGCAGATGACGCAATCAAATTTGTAAAAAAAAAAATTGTCTTTTTTGACTTATGGTAGTGAATATATGGGTTTAAATGGTAAAAGACGCTCTTCAAACACTTATGAAAGCATTCATGTTCAATTAACCATATCAAATGAGTCCTTGCTTTTAACCAAGTAATGTTCCAAGAGGTGCATTGCATATTTTGGCTTATTTTCTCATAATCAGTCAGATGATGTCAGTCAAAAGACAGTTGTACTCTATTTTGTGAGATACTTGCAGTGAAGAATGCCATATGCAGTTTGTAAATCTGGACTTGTCCTAGTCATGGAATGGTACAGCCCATGTTGAGAAGTAATGTCAGTGATGTTTCCAAGCAGCATTGAGGAGATAAAGACCAGTGGTTTGACAATTTGCTTCTCTAGTAATATTGAGATAGGTATCAGAAGACCACAGACCTGGGAAAGCTGTTCTAAGTACATATTTCATTTTAAAAAAACACATAAAATATTTCCAAGCAGCTTTGAGGAGATAAAGACCAGTGGTTTGACAATTTGCTTCTCTAGTAATATTGAGATAGGTATCAGAAGACCACAGACCTCTGAATTATTTTTTGTATAATTGTGAATTATGGAAAATAAAATTATTTCTTTCGCTCTTTCACAAACCTCTTGGCGTTGTCTGAGCTAGCAGAAGTGAATTCTAAGGAAAAGTTGCACTTGATAGCCCACCAATCTCTCAATTGTCTAGGCCTATGGTGGGATGTCACCTTCTCATCACAGCCAGTGGCCAGCCATGCAGCAAGTGGCCTTCCTAGAATCGTGCAGTGGACTCTCTCCTTGATTCATGTTTGGAGACACAGATTATGCTGGGTGGATGCCTGTCCTTGTGTGTGATATAGCACATATTTCCAAGTATGTACCCCTCAGTCCAAAAGGCCTTCATGGAAGTTGTGTTTGTTGTCTAGCATTGAAAGAAGAAGTTCTCTCTCATGGTCCTAGTCTAGTGTCGAGCATTGCATCAAGTTCTTCAGGCATGAGAAACTCAATCCTAATCAGTATATGGTAAATGTTGGTCTGGGACTAAATCCACTGCACTGCATTGTCCTCCAGGTATGCCTGATGCTTGTTGCTATCCTGCAGGAAAAGACTATACTGTGGGACTGTGACATATGGCAGAAGTGGTTTACTTTGTTAAACCTTGGCATAAAAAGGTAGTAAGTATAGACAAAGGAAGTTATTACCTTACATGTGGAGCTTAGTGTTAAACAGCACATCCTGAGTAGACGCATTGTGGTTCAGTGGGACACCTACAAAGAGTCAAGTCCAGGAAAAGTGAGGATAATGTCAGAAAAACAAAGTCTTCCTTAAGTTTCCTCAGCACCAAAATAGTTCAATCATAGCCGAAGGTCTTGAAGGACAGCCACAAGGAGGCTTCTTGCATTTTATGAGCAAATAACAGAATAAATCTGATTCTGCATTGTTATCAACAGTAGTGGTCGAGCTTGTCCTGTCCTGAGCACCAATCATGTAAGGTGAATATAGGTGTCTTATCATCCTATGAGCAAGAAGAGACTGACACTCATAATGATGCACTTACATCATATTGTTGTTTAGCAAGGCCATGCAAGGCGGCTCAAGTTAAGTATCCAACTATTAGTGACCTCCCTGGACTGAATGAGCCACAAGATTGGCTTATTCACAGTTGTTCAGACCTTTTCAACCAATCCTGCCATTTATTCAGTTGGAGGAGGTCACTACTTGTTGGATTCTTAACTTGAGCCGTTGACTCTTTCTTGTTTCATTTGAAGTAGACACTCCTTTTTGCAGCATTCATCTGAAAGCAGTCACTCTGCAATGACCATTCCTGGTGGCTGGGCTGGACAAGTGCCAAACGAAATAGCAGACTGACTTGTCAGATGTGGCAGAAGCATTTTCTCTGTAACTTCATGTTAGATATACAGTAGCATGTTGATGCAAGAACAAGTGCAGCAAAACCAGCTGCCTGCACTTCCCTGTTTTAATGCATGGGAGGTGGTCTGAACTGCATCATGAAGGTTCTTGTTTCATGGCCCATTTTATCTTGATATTGACTGCCATCATACAGAATATAAGTGTAATAGACAATTTTCTGATTAGCCATGCAGCAATAATAATTTTAGTTTTTTATGCAATAAATATTTCTGCTGAGCCTTTGATCACTAGCTACCATTTGCTTCAATTCTTACCACCTTGAGGTTTCATGACAGTTCTAATACTTTTGGCATTTCGACTTGGAAGAATGTTGATTTCAGATGTGCAACATTTAGTCGAGTATACTTCAATAGTTGGAATGTCCATAAGTTTAATAGTGGTTTATTTATCTAAGAAGAGTTAAGATCTTTGTGTGAATCATAATACAATATTTTAGTTATCATCTATGAAATGATCATCTGAATCAGAACTGACATTAACTGAAAACATGTCGCAGTGGTTTGTCATTTTATTGAGTTATTTAAAAAGATAAGACACCATTTAACCAAGACAGGTTGTAGGTAGGACCTTGCCTTCAACTCTGATGAAAGAATCTCCAAATTGGATTAAATTTCATATTCAAATTTCACAAAAAATTTGTTAAAGCTTTAACAGAAAAAAAACTTAAAAATTGTCAAAAAATCACCTAAAGCTGTATCAGAGACCCTTAAATCACATTTTACAACCAAATTTACCTCAAAAACAGATTTGGCATCATCAAAACTATTGGAAAAGAGGTATTGCACTTGAATATAGAACGAATAGTGAGAAAGATATGGCGTTTTTTTTTTTCACGGCGGCCATATTGGATTTTGTGCATACTGGCCACCAGGGGGGACTCCCACTTTGTATGCGGTGATTTTTGAAAACTCTTTAGTCATATAAAACACCATGCCAA
Organism: Platynereis dumerilii; assembly: GCA_026936325.1. Classification (NCBI taxonomy): domain Eukaryota; kingdom Metazoa; phylum Annelida; class Polychaeta; order Phyllodocida; family Nereididae; genus Platynereis; species Platynereis dumerilii. Next base: position 825,096 of record JAPTHN010000004.1, read on the forward strand.
ATTGCAAAAACTTGTCACCAAGTGCACGATTCTGACGGATTCCCTCCCCGCTAAAAAGGCTGGGATGAGATAGGCCTCTCCTTCTCAGTCCAAATTCGAAATCCAAGCGGTGATCAGGTATTAACGTTAGCCAGGACTGTCCTAAATCGGTGTTATTGAGACAAATCGTGATGAGATATTCCCCATTCTATCGGACATTTGAAGATGGGAACTCAAAGGACGATGAACTTTACTTCGATCACCTCGTCTGGATCTACTCATGAAATCGCTCTCGGGTTGCTTGGACTTTAGAATTGTGTTCTCTCTTCTTGATTGTGTTCTCCAACGGCGGTCTTACAAGAACTTTAAAGTAGTAGTTGAATAATCGAATGTGTATGACTTGATTTGATCATGGATTAAGAGTCGATTACGCGAAATCATGTTGTTGATATTATGTGTATGATTACCAAAATTACAAGTATATTATTATTAATAATGTCATGTCAATTGAGTGAATTGTAATCTACATTAATGTATATTTAATTACGGTGAATTGTTTTAACTGTATAATTATTGTTGAAGTGAATTGTATTCTTAACTGTTGATTTGATTTAATAGGTTGAAGTATTCCCTGTCGATCGGTGAATTCAATGGTTTTAGGATGTATCGATAGGAAGTTGAGAGAATCGAGAGACATTGGAAGGTAATTCTTCTAAATTCTAGGGAGATCAGAGCCGTCCATTGCTGATTGACAAGTATAATTCCTATCTGAAGAGGGGGAGTTGTTATAATCGTGGTTATATTCAACCAGATTATGGGTTATTAAATAGGAATTATGCTTGCATCCATAGATCATGCTAGCCCACTTCTCATCTGTCATAGCTGCACTATGTTGCACCAAGCAGCCATTATACACGTGGATCCTTGAAAAGAGTAATAAATCCAGAGGCATACAAAACTTGCTACTTTTCTCTTAATACTGGAGAAAAAAGGAGGTTAATAGCTAGAAAGCTCAAGTGGCCTTGCAGGAAGGGCAAAGAGTACCTCCATCCTCTGAGATATCACGTGATCCCTCTGCTGCTAGGGTCTCGGCCCCCAAATTAGGGGACGACCGAGGGGCTTCGGCCTTGGTTATGACGTAACCAGACAGGTTATAAGGGAGGAGTGATCGACTCTCAGTTAGTGGAGGACGGAGTGTCGATAGGAGCATTGGGCAAAGATCTATAAGTCGGCGGACTGGCCATGCTCTGATGAAGAACCATCGTTTAAAGATAAGTACATTGATTGTCTCTCGGTTGTCGGTTAGTTATCTGAGAATAATGAGTATTAATGACTTGAACCATGAATATTTAGATGATTTAGATTTGTGAGATTTAAGGAGATTAAGAATTAAGAAGATGGCTTCTATGCCAGAATTATGAATGATAATTGGATATATTATTAATTGTCGAATTATGAGTTAACTGTGAATTTGCAGTCTTGTTAAACTGCTCAACTGTGATTGTTTCCCTGCTGAATTGGTAATTATGAGTATTCCTTGTTTGTTATAGAATCTCTTGTTGATTGATTATTTGTTCTATGTTGATTGACTGTTTATAGTCATTCAAGTATTAAAGTGTTAAACGTTATCACAGTCTTGAGTTTTGATTCAGTTCTAATAAGTAAAGCTAGTAAAATGCTACCTCCCATAGTTCGCCGAGATCACCAGGTATCCTCTAAGCCAAGCTAATCATGTTATCTTTTGTCGACAGACTGGCTAAATCCCCAACTCGTCACACTAGGCATCATTAACAAACTTGTGTGGAGTACCATTAATTTAAAGTACAATTGAATGATCCTGCACATGGCAGGCTGGTAGTATTTGCCCAAATGTGAAAAAATACTAGCCCACTCAAGAGGTACCCTAACTTTCACACCCCACCGTATACGTGTGGTGCATCACACAGCACTGAAAAGAACATAATACAGTAACAGTTGCCTTTAACAGCATCGGGGATGCCTCAAACGGCAGCGGGATGCCTCACACGGCAGCGGGGATGCCTTAAACGGCAGCGTTGCCGAATTTTGACGTTTGCCGAACTGATACTGATGGATAAATTCCAGTGTCAAGTGACAAGTTCATTATTTTGGTCAATGATGAGGCAATGGCTGGAGATGCAATTCGTAAGAGTTTAGGAGATAATCCATCTAAACCTACAGCCTTGCCATCTTTTAGTAACTGAAGCTGTTTCAGTACATATTGCTCAGTGACCTGAGATATCTGAAAGTTGACAGGCCCTTCAATTCTAGAATTAATGAAATCCTCAAGGGCTTCATTTACATAGTCAGTTCTTTCGGGCATATTGTCCAAGATTGCCGAAGCAACATCTGAGAAAAATTCATTGAAGCTCTCGGCTATGGAAGAAGGGTCTGAAAGCTGAGTGCCATCACTATCAATGATGTTACTTGGAGTGGCATTTTGTCCACTGGGTGGAATTTCTCTCAAGATTTCCCAGAGTTTTTTGCTGTCAGCCATGTTTGCTTCTATTACTCATTTTGCTCATTGCACTCAGTTGAAAAGATGAGATTTTCTTTTTTTCCCCACTGATCTGTTTTTGTTCAAACCCTAAACGTGCCTTATATAAACTGTACATGTGATTTATTCTCTTATGCTATGGAATGTAGGGTGGGTCCTCATGTTAGCGCCTTTGTTTAGGCTTAATGAGGCCCTCCTGGCCTGTAACTTTATTTATCATTACAATCTGTTATCTGTTATACTTACATATATATATATATATTTGATACATGTATGCTTATTTCTTAATCTGTATAGTTATGTGGTCGAATAAAAGAAATATCTATCTATCTATCTATCTATATGTTTTGATAATATTCTGATTTGCCTTTTTAAATCCGACTAGTGACTTTATTTCGCCAAGTTCTCCAGGCATCAGTATTCTTATTCTACGCATGTTTGTCACGTTCACGTATGGCGCTGAGTATTTCGTCCGTCATCCATTCAGGTTGTTTGGGTCTTTTCACTCTTCTTTCCTTGAATGGAGCATGGAGATTTACAATGTCAATAAAAAGGTTACTCCAGCAAGCTAGCGTATCATCTGGGTCGTCAAAAATGGTGCAGATATCCCATGGCGCAGTGTAAAGATCTGCCACAAAGGCATCCGGATCAAAGTTCTTGTACGACCTATATTTGATGGATGTGTGCGAATTTTTCGTCTTCTGACAACTGTGTTTCCTCGTATTACATACAGGAAAATGGTCCGGTGTGCCTAAGTTTGCCACTAAAGTGGCTTTAACGTAATCGGAAAACCAGTTGGGTTCATGAAATCAATGTTGAAGTCCCCCAGTAAGATAATTTCTTTATTCTCAATGTATGCCTTGTCCAACATTTCAGTACAATGTTCATACCATTCAGCAGAGGAGTCAGGGGGTCGGTATACAGTGTGCAGAAGTAATGGAGCAGTTTTTGGAAAAGTTAGCTCAATCCATGCGACTTCAATGTCACGGTGTCTAAGGTCTAGCCTACTTGACTATTTCAATATCCAATACATGTTGTCAATTGGTCACCTTGCCTGTTTGCTATTTTTGGAAGCTTTAACAGAATGATTTCACCAAACCTTGTATGAAAGTGAAAGTGCAAAACCTTGTAACTCAACATTTTCAATCATATCTGACGGTAACATCAATGCTAGGGGTCAATGACCTCTGACAAAAAATTATGCTAAAACAGGGTGTCACTTTCTATAAATCAAGTTGAGCCTAATTCACATATTGATAAACATCACCATAAAAAAAGATCGGTGATAGTTTTTTCCAATTTCTGAAAAATGGCTTTTTTTTACATAGTACAAGGTTTTGCACTTTCACCATCGATTGGTCAACTCACACCCTGCATTCCTCAAGTAAAGTACCATCCTGCAGAACCAAAACATTTGGGTCCTGCTCCTTCTAGCCCTAGGCAGCTGGACCCCTGTAGGACAGGGGTCATGAATCATCCCATTGAAAAATCATGATATTTAAAAAAGAGAGTTCGAGGGAATGCTATTTTCTCAGTTAGTTTTACACTTACACAAAATCAAAAACTCATTTTGAAAATAGACAAAATATGCTACTGACGGCACCTGTTGACATGGATTCAATCTTTCTGATATCTGCTTAATCAGCCTCTGAACTACACAGAGACGATTTCGCCCTTATGCATTTAGGAAAAGCCCATCTCTGAGCGGCCAGTCATCTAACTTTGCTGATGATGTCGCAAGCAGTGATGGTGACATCACGACAGAGCTATAGTGACGTCACAGTGGCAACATCACAGATCTGAGTGAGTTTGATGGCTGAAACTTCCCATTTTTCTAGGATTTCTTTGTCTTCTTTAGTAATTATCTTATTCCACACAACCATGTGGGAATGCCTTCAAAAATAGTGCCGTCAGTAGAGTGGTATGTCAGCTGAATGAAAATCGAAGTTTTGTAAAATAAGGTGCATTAGTTTTGTTGCTGTCTCACTTCTCCTGATGCAGTGTCAAATCTCATGATTTTGCATGGGATGACCCAGCCTCCCAGGGCTAATTTCCTTCAGGGTGGCTGCACCCGCACTATGGAATTCCCTTCCACTTGAAATGAAGACAATTCATTTACTCCAGTTTTTTAAACAAGCAGGTGACAACTCATCATCATTCCACCCGTGGAAGAGCAAACATCCACATAAACTCAGTTCAATCCCAAATTGGTAAACAATGCCTTAACTACAAAATTGCTCAATCCTGGAACAGCTTACCTGAGGACATTAAGTCTCATCGTACAGCCTCTATTCATATCTTTACGTCTAAATTAAAAACCTTTTTCATCAATAAATATTCCTTGCCATGTACCATAAGGAACTGTTACATTTGCAATCGATTTATGCCATAACTGACTCTATTACCTCCGTCAGCATTCTACGCAAATTGTCTACTTCTATTTTTTAGATTTATGATAGATAAAATTTTTAATTCTTATCTAATGTATTAATTGTATGGTCATGTACTCAGAAAATGTAATCCTTGTCACAAGATTCAATATTGTATATTCACGTAAATTGTCTTTTTCTATTTTTAGATTTATGATAGATAAAATTTCTATTTTTTTTATAGTGTTTTAAATGTATGGTCATGTAATCAGAGAATGTAATCAGTGTTATAAGATTGTAATTATCTAAAAGCTTAATTAGATGTTGTTTTTGTAGTACTAAGCAGGAGTCACTCGCAGTTTTTGTCAAAACTATTGGCCCTGCTGTGCCTTATGATTATATTATATTTATGTATTCATTTTGGTACAAATAAAGTTCAAGTTCAAAAAAAAAAAAAGATTTCAACTTCAATTAACTGCTTTTTTAATTAAACTTCAATTTAATTAAACTTCAATTTTATCTTCATTAGTATATCCCCTTTGCTATTTTGTTGCACAACACCCAAGATAATTTTTTATGAATAAGGAGCTATATAATTTTGAGTTTATGTCAATAAAATAAAACAGAGTAAGCATCAGACACCCGAATTCTGGACATTAAAAGTGATATTTTGATTGTTCTTTTGATGTCAACCTGGCCTAAAATGCAACATTTCCGATGGGCGAAATATTGATAATTGGATTAGAAGAATCAGTGGTTGAATTTCAACAATTAAAATGGGCATAGGGCAATGTACAACAATCATAAAATGACTTAAGTTTGGATCGACACTTATCTATCGATCCATAGTGATCCATTGCGAGTTCCCCCGTGGCCTAATTGGTAAGTGTGCTTGTCAACTGGCTTTGAAGGCGTGGGTTCAAATCTCACCCCGGGAACTCACTTTAGTCCGAGCCCATGGGACATTAAATGGAGGCGGGTTGTATCCAGTGTTCTATGCTGGGGCAACTGAAAGACCTTGGGCATCCCTGAATTAATAGGGTACGTACCAGACTCACAGTCTTCTCATCTCATCATCATACGGCGATCGCCTGCCTCGATATAGCCCACTAAGGTGCTGCAGAGGCATAAAACACAAACAAACAAACAAACAAAACAAAATCCATTGCGAACTGGATTGATATGGAGTGATCGATGTGGAGTGATCGATGAGCTGCAGTGATCTGTTGTGATCTGTTTCGACCTGTTGTGATCTGTTTCGATCATTGAAAATTAATGTTGGCAATTACACATTTCTGCACAAAATAACTTCTAAATGTATTTCATCAAAAAAGTAGTAGAGTAGGGTGGGGCATGCGCCCCCCCCCTTAAGTTAACTTCACCTAATTTTTATGCTCAATTGTTTGCATGCTTATAGAGTCAGGAAGGGATCACTTGACTCTACTTGTAACTAGTCAAACAGATGTCTACCAATTTAAATAAAGGAGTAATGGTCATTTTTGTAAAAAATTGCAAATGGCCTTCTTACCCCGCCTGGCCCACCATCGGGTAAGAAGCCCCCCTTTTATAATCACTGTGAAGGGGGCCTTATGCCTCATACCATGCAGGTTCTCGCCCCACACACACATATTTTAATTTGACCTCATTATTTTTAACTAAAATACAGAAAAAAATGATCTAAATCATATTTTTGTGATGGTCAAAAAGTGGAGCAATGCAGATATCCGTAGTACTATATAAAATTTCCAAAGTTAGTTCTGACAACCGCATTCAAAGAATTAATCAAAGTTACAAAACCATGCAAATTTTTCTTTAATTACTACCATGGTTTTTGTTCTGTTTCACTTGAAAATTTGTGATGTTACCTGAAAAGCCTCTAAGTTATATCCTATATAGTTTAGATATAACCCGGGGGGGGGGGGGCTCTCACCTAACCCAGGGCTTCTTGCCCCACCCTACTCTAGGCCTATTTTTGGAAAGTTGAGAAGCTTAGGCCTATTTACTTCTATTCACAGATCGTTGGCTAAACTTGATTGCACTTCAGCATGACACTTCAAACTTGACACTTCAACACCAATCAGGTTGTGTTACTCAATACTACTGAATGGCAGTCTTGACTGTGTGAGTGTTATCATACCCGAATCGTACCGGAAACACCATATACAGACAGTGTGATTGAAATCACAATACCCTCCTAAAGTTATTTGATGCTGGATCACAACAAATAAAATGGTGGCCACAGCTCTCAATAGAAAACGTACCATTGAGTTCATACAAAAGATAGAGGATGGATAGGTTCAAAATTGGTGTTAATTTATAGATAAAAGTGTAATGCATCTGCAAGCGTATAACTAAAAGTCGGAATAAGGAAGAATGACTACAAAAATGGACGAAAAACTATGTAGGCAAATTTCTGAAAAGTGGGGCCAACATAAATCCCTGTCTTTAGACGTGGAGATGTCAGGAAATATTCACACCAGGGATGTTGTTAGTATTTTTTTCTGTTGGAGAATACTATAATGCAGCATTTCAAAAAGTAATTTTTTCAATATAAATTTCTTAACCTTTTTTATAGCTTAATTAAGAGTCAAAAATGGCTGTTTTTGTATGTCAAAAGTGTCCAAAATTTAACAACCTAAGTTTGGCCTTACACTGTGACAAGACTAATCATTGGAAAAATACAAACCATTGTTAATATTTAAGAGAAACACTTGAACAACAATAAAAAAAATATGGCATATGTTTGAAAAATATTTTACTTTGAGATATCCATGCTCAACTTAAGGGCACAATCAAAATTGGGCAAATGTTACTATCTTGGGCAGTGTTTAAATGCTCACAGAAGCCTGAGAATAGTCAGTATGGCAACAATTTTTTTTTCATGGATAGGCCTAGGCTGGGGCTAAAATTTGACACCAGTTTGATTTTCCTAGGTCAATTAGGGTGGCCACACTTAATTAAATAGTCCATGTAATGTACATGTAACGCACAGAAATAGTCACGCTTCTGACAGAAAGTGTGACTTAAGTTACATTATTGGTCACATCAATTTGAAATATGCTGTAACTATCGTGACTTTGCTACCCATTAGGGGAGAGTGGGGCATAACCACCCCCCTAAGACAAAATGTCTCACAGGATGATAATGACCAACACAATTAAGAACTCCAATTGGGAATATGACACACTCTTAGAGTACTTTCATATCCCCTACCTGCAGCATCAAATGACTCTCCCTTATAGCACAGGAATACGAAATAGTTTTAGGTACAAGGTGGGTGGTTATGCCCCATGCTCGGGGCATAACCACCCACCCCATGGGGCATAACCCCTCCCCCAAGGTACCAGCAACAAAAATAACTGGAGGATTTCCATATCTGGTGGAAGGATACTATGTCCCTTTCTGATGAAAATGCAGGTGCTCTTGACTTGGAAAGTAACAAACCATATCAGTGTCCTCACTTTTGCTATGGTAGTGACTTCTCAGATATTTCTCTCGGGGACGCTCCCGTCAATACCAATCTTTTGGTTTTTCAAGACAGCCCAAATGACATAATCTATGGTAACCCTTCCAAAGTTCCTCACACATTTACATTACATTTTTGAAAACCCCCCTCCTGTTTCTGTCACCCCCCTACTGTATTTTTTCCAGGGGCGGGTGGTTATGCCCCATATTGGGGTAAAACAGCCACTACCCCTATTATCACTCATGACATGATTTAATGACAGTTAAATCCATTTTAAAAATTAGTCAGAATATGAACCAAGACAATGCCTATTACTGATACCTTACATCTCCTTTATGTAGAATGCCATCACAAATACCGTCACATGTAAAAATAAGATGAAGTCGCTTAAAAAAGCTAAAAAACTAAACAAACTGAGCTGGTCAGTATGGTTCTGCCTTTTGCTTGCAACCCCTTCTTTTAAAAATGTGTCTTTCACAAGTAAAATCACCTGCACTAACAATATTTTCACTATGTGGAACCAATCACCTTGAACCACTGGGTGGGTGGTTATGCCCCTGGGGGTGGTTATGCCCCACCTTCCCCTATATTTGGTATCATTGGATTTGTCTCGCAGAGACGAATCTAATGGTGCTAAAATCATCAAAATTGAATGATGCAGGATCAAACTGTATCATTGTGACCCATATTTGGTGCACATTATCAAACATTCTTCAGTATTTTTTTTCAGAAATTCGTCACACATGCAAATGAGTGTCATCAAAAATTTATTTAGCAGTTTTGCAATGTTTTCTTATTCATTTAGTTGCCTAAGCCGGACAATTTTAAATTCAGAAAGGAAATTCTGGGTAAAAATTCATTAATGGAATCTTTTTAGCCCCAATTTGCCAAAATTTTGAATGAAAGTCACTATAGTAATATTTGTTAGCATTTTTCTCAGAATTGCCCTTATGGCAACAAAAACCGTTTTGCATGACTGCTGTGACTTCTAATCAAAGTTAACTCACAAGCAGTGAGAAAGCACTCTTATTTAAAAATAGGACAAAAGCAATTCTAGATCCTCCATTTCTCCAATTCCCCGTCCATAAAGGACAATTAAGGTCTTATAAGTTTATACTTTTGATGTGCTTTTTCCTCAACGATTCAGTGGACAAAAATATGTGCACCAATCATAAGACATTACTTGTCTATCTATCTATCTATCTATCTGTCTATCTATCTATCTATATATCTTTCTATCTAAAGAGCCCGATGATCAGTAACAAGGCAGGGAGACATATTATTATGGTGATAAGCCTCAAGACTGGATCCATCACTGCATGCTGGCCCCCTCACAGTTGATAGTAACATCAGTCACAGTAGTGCATGTACAGAACTGAGAGGAAAGAGCACGATGATCAGGACAAGACAGAGAGACATATTATTAATTAATTGTGGTGACAAGCCTCAAGACTGGATTCATCACTGCATGCTGGCCGCATCACTGCAGACTTACAGTAGGAAATCTGTTAGATAATTCACAAACAAGAATGGGGGAACACAGGAAATGAGACCATAGGAATTGATAACATAGGACCTGGGGAACATAGGATCTGGGGAGTACAAGATCCACTGAACACAGGTACACACACCGCACGCTGGCCCCGTCACCGCAGACTTAGGAAATCTGTTCAACAATTCACCAACAGGAGTGGGAGAACAAAGGAAATTGGACCATGGGAACTTGGGAACATAAGACCTGGGGAACATAGGATCCATGGAACCAAAGTGAACTGCACACCTCACTGTTGATAGTAACATCAGTCACAGTAGTGCATGTTTAGAACTGAGAGGAAAGAACCCGATTATCAGTAAAAGGTAGGGAGACACATTATTATATCGACAAGCCTTAAGACTGGATCCATCACTGCATGCTGGCTCCGTCACCGCCTTAGGAAATCTTAAAGTGTGACTATAGTTACTTCCTCCTGCTGATAGTAACATCAGTCACAGTAGTGCATATATAAAAGTAATAGGAATGAGCGCGATGATCAGTACAAGGTAGAGAGACATATTACTATGGTGAAAAGCCTCAAGACTGGATCCATCACTGCATGCTGGCCTCGTCACTGCAGACTAAGGGAATCTGTTAAATAATTCACAAACAGGAATGGGAGAACATAGGGGACCATTGGAAAGGGGAACATAGGAATGAGGATCATCGGAACTGGAATAAGACCTGGCGAACATAGAATCTGGGGAACATAGGATCCACAGAAAAAGGGCACACACCCCTCTGTTGATACTAACATCAGTCACACCAGTATATGCATAAAACTGAGGGGAAAGAGCCCGTTGGTCATTACAAGAGAGCAAGGCATATGGCTTAGGAAATAAGTTTAATCATTCACAAACATAAATGGGGACCATAGAACTGGGGAAATTGAGACCTGAGGTAAATATCCCGATACCAGATATCTCTTAACTTGTGTATATTCCCTGGATGGTCAGATGAGTCACACTAGCAGCATTAGAACTTGCACTGGCTAAAAGTCACAACAGTAACTGTTACATTTTTAAAAGTGTGACTATAGTTACTTCCTCCTGTGTGTTTTCATCAAAAATGTGTAAGTCACAAAAGTCACAAGTGAAAAGATTGCCAGTTTTTCACCCACTTACCCTGCCAATACATATGGACCAAATGGACCAACATTTTTTTAAAATCTATGTCGTACCTTGATTTTGGCAATAATTTTTTCTACATCTTGTTTCTTCCATAATCTGATCCCGCCAAACTGCTGCCATATAATATAAAAAATGTCTTCCTTGTTTGATGGAGCGCTTCTTTGATAACTTGAATATAATTCCTGAAAAGAAAAGTAAATTTTCTAAAATATTTTTCAACTTTAGTTAGGCACACAGAGCATTTTCAAGGACTGGGAAACTGATGGGAAAATCTTAAAACCATTATTCTTAGCGCCATGATGTGCAGTGCACAACATCTAAAGACAGGCAGAAAATATTATTCTATTGGACGCTGTTGCATGGAATAACTGTTCAAAAAAGAAAAATTGGTTGATTTAGTGAGTAACATATACTCAATACCATCTAGGAGAAATTAAGATCTTGATTTGAATGGCATGCGCATTTTTGCATGGTGAAGCAACTTTCTTAATAAAGATTCATTGCGGTGTAATTTTACATTTCGAACATGAGAGAACCACCTACTGATTGTAGAGTGTGACAGAGAGACACAAGAATATCAATCAATGTCTCACAATCAATTTCAGACAAGTATAACTATCCAAGAAGTGTTTTTATAAATCAAAGAAAATGGCATACAATGTAATTATGTAAGTAAATCCAATATATGCACATTTTCTCAATACCCAAGCAAGTTACAAATAGGAAATTGAATACACCAGGTGCATAATTATTTATACATCTTTTTATATACATCCATACATTTGGGTGGATGGAAACCAATGATTTGTGCTAATTTGTGAGCCATTAGCAATGGGGGCTGAGTCTTGGCCACGGAAAGGAAAAAATATATTAAAATATTTGCTCAACATTTCAAATGAATAGCATAGCCATCAATCAGACCATCAAATGGCACAAAAAGACTGTCCAGGCTATATGTGTACCAAATTTCATCCATGTAGCCTACACCAAACAGAAGCTGAGTCTTGGCCCGGAAACTTAAAAAATTAATTTTTTTCTATTTTTCACAAAGTTTCAAAATATATAAAATACTCATCAATCAGACAAATCTAAAGGCACGACTAGACTGTACAGGCCATTAGTGTACCAAATTGTATCTATGTATGTGCAATAGGGGCTGGGTCTTGGTCCGGAAATCCAGCGTATACTTAGTGAAGTAGTGTTCTGCTATGGCTGGCATTATCATGATTTATTTTCAATCTCTCAATTAATCAAACTGCTGAGCGCAATGCAAACTGATGTTTATATATAACAATTGGCTGGCAGTCCTATATACTATACAACAGTCCATTTCCACAGTAAAAATGAGGCCTGTAACAGTGTAACTGGAATACTGCATGTATTTGTTGTAATGGGAAGATGGTAATCCTGTTGTTGATTTTAAGGTTTGGCAACAGTCAAAATATACCACATTGTAACAGTACTGATTCAAAAGTTATTAACAAATAAAACATACCTTAACCAATCTTGCAAACGAGTCTTTCCGATACAAGTCTTTGGTTTTACCAACAAGCTTCTCAAAAACAGAAAGTCCTGCTGTGGGGTAAGTAACTTCTCCTTCCTGCAAGATCTCTGAAACCTTCTTGGCCGTCTTCTTGACGTTGAACCATTTTAATTTTTCAATCTTCTTCTCTATTCTTCTGTACCTGCATGGATGATATTTTAGATAAATTAATTTGTCACTTTCACACAATGACGGTTAAATGTCAATTGTAAACAGCATGCCTGTGACTCAGTTGCCACAATGTGAACACAACTTCGAGTTTTTTTTCACAATGTCGTGAAATGTTGCCACAATTGTGCATGTTAACGTCATGTTTTTGTATTGTTTCATGCTGTTGTGGCAACGTCATCATAAATATAAATATATGCAAAATTGCGATGTTGCTGCAAAATTCCACCTTAATTACGTATATTAGTAAAATCAAAGGAAAAATAGCAAATAATTTATATGATGATAATGTCAATTTGCAATGAAAACAATTCAATTTGCTTGTATAGATTCTGCAAGAATTTAGAGACATGCAGGAAATGTATCTGGTAAGCACTTTATTGCTAATGAACTGTCACCTTGAACTAACGAAAGCAGTCCATTTGAATGTTTTTTTAGATGCATTTTAGTGTTGCTGATTTTTTTAAATAGGTATCCTAGAGAAATCTAATAGCTGTTTGAATGAAATTTCACAAAGTCTATAAATACATTTGACGATAACTCACCTAGCTTCGCCCGGAGGAACCCCTGTTGCTCCTCCGTGTTCCATCTTGTGTTCCACCTCAACAACAGAACAGGAAATTCTTCTGAAAAACATCAATATTGCAATACATTATCAATGAATGATTATAGTGCAATGTTTCAAGGAAGGATGCAGGGGGGAGAGATATGAGGTAGAGTCTGAATGAGCATACAAAAAATGTTATGTTGCAAGACCTTTAATTTTAATACACCTTGTGGGCAGTTTTACGGTATTTGCACTCAGCTGATTTTTCATATTCAGGCAGATATTATGAATAAAGTATGATAGGTACAGAGAAATTTTTTGTGATGGCAGTCTTGTACATAGGCGTATTGCAGGGGGGGGTAGGGAGGGGCGGTCGCAAAAATGCTAAACAATTCGGGCAAATGATTAAATAAAAGCTATTGAAAATTAATGATATCTAGGCATTTTCATTTGAAATGGTACTAAATCTAGATATTGAAATTCGGGCAAATGTCGCTCCCCCCCCCCAAAAAATAGAGCGCATTGAAGTATATGTGTGCCAAATTGTACAATTTTTCCTCATTTTTGTGTCTCACAGCCAGTTGTGCTAATTTCATGGCAACACACAAAAACAAATGCAGGTAGTTGTGATTCATGTTGATGATGCCTCTCTGGACCTATGTCTTGGGTGTAAATTACAACAGGTTTCATGCGAATAAGTTATATACAAAATGAGTTGTCTCCTATAATGTAAAAAATGGTACGTGTCAAATATTTTGTCTTTGAGAGACCATTTTTTACTTTATATTTTGTGATGAATAAGCATAAATGAAGGATGTGTCTACTGTTTGAGTCAATTTTGTAGCTTGAGACACATCTAAAGGTAAAGCAACAACATTTATTTCAATAACTATATAATACATGGTTTTCAGAATTTGAGGCTTGAATATGATGTCAAAAAAACATGTCCTCTCCAGCACATGGGAAAAAATATTCTGGGTTTTTAAGGAAAAAACAAACAATTTGTGTTTTCGTTGCTCAGTTGTTTGCCTCTACATGAATGTCACAAATACAAGTAAAAAAATATCCTTGCAATGTACGTAGAATTTCTTAGAAATTAAAGTCCTCAATGTCAAAAACTGTCCTCTCCAGCCCATCAGAATTTGCGGTATGATTCAAGTTTTTTAACAATGGATTCGTCAAGGAAAAGACCATGGCTGTACAAAATAATTTATTCAGGATGTCTAAAAAGGGTATTTATAAATATTGAAATTGCACTATTATGAGAAAACCAAACTTGAGAGTATAAGTTAGTTATTTTATGTAACAAAATAAATATAAGTGCAGTTTTTTGTGAATAACTGAATGAATTTTCAAGATAACACACAAATATCTTGTTTATGGAGCAATAAAGTAGATTTTTTTCTGAGCCTGTGATTTTGGGTGATTTTCGGAGATTTTTCTCTCCAGAACGTTAACTTTGACACAAGGCAAACCCAATGAGTTTCAATCATACAGCAACAAAACTTGACACAGTATTTGTGTTTCTGTTTCATTATGTTTTTTCAGTTGTTTTTAGTTTTCAATATGCCAATAAAACTGTAATTGCTCCTGTGTAACTAAGTGTTGAAATCCAACTGTTAAGCTGTGAAACTGACAAGTGTTTTCCTGTTGTAATTTGGTCAGTCAGCTGCTGAAAGTCTTGGAATGTACATGTTTCATGTGATTTAGAGCTAGGTAAGAAAATTACTTTTCATTTTATATAAAATCAGTTAGAAAATAATTTATTGTGTATTGCTGTGATGGGGCTCTTTTCCTAGCATTACATGTAACATTGTAATTTTATATACATGTAGTTCACTTGCAATCATCTTCTTTATTTAGCAAGTTTTTATTACATATAATGTCTTTAGCTCATTTTGTTTTTAGTCAATTTAGTCAACTTTAGAATTTTGTCTTGTTTGAGCTGAAAGGGACATTGTAAATATTTCTGAAATTTTCATTGAACTTAGTAATTAGTTACTTATTTTTAGTCAACTTTAATTTGGTTTTGCAGTAGTATTTATACTAAATTAATGTGAATTTATAAGAATCTTTTAGAGTACTTAGTACATTTAATACATTTAAAAGCATTGGCATTAAGACCTGGTTCAATTGTTTTAGGTATGCCAGGTTGGACCACACTATGTCATTTTGTTGAGGTCTGGATTAATACATCCAAAAAAATTGTAAGTTTATGTAAATATTTATTTAACTTTATTTGGGAATTTATGAACATGTCTTTGACTTTATTTGCCTGTTTATTTATTTATTTATTTGTTAATAACATGTCATTTTTTTCTACTCTGTGATTTTTACTTATGTTTTTTACTTTACGTTCTTTTTAGGGAACGGTTCTTCTTAATGGTTCTTCATAATAAAGCGATTTTACCAGTTACCAACTTTGGTTGTTTCTCCGGATCCCAACACAGTTCCAATTTTTCGGATGGTCCTCCTGGTCTACTTCGTCAACTAACTTCAAGATGACACCGCACAGAAACTAAAAGGTGACCGATCATTGTCCAAGCAACAAGTAACGTATGCAGCTAAACGTTTATCAGTTGGCATTGATGAAGAAGCTCACGATATTGACACTTTGGCCCAAGACCTGAATTCCTGTATGAATGCATTTGTAAAACTCCACAATGAGTACTGTTCTTTGCTGGATCTAACTGATCTAACTGGACAATTTGGAGTAGTTAATGGTCTAGACCCAGAACAATATCATGACTCAATCTATCGTGCGTATCGCGAGGCAATGAATAAGTACTCCAGCCATAAGAAAGCCATTGAAGATATGCCACAGAATGCCTCAGTAATGCTACGTTTGCGACTTGAAGGCAAAAGGTTGATTAGACTCTGTGACTCTGTTGATGAACTCTTGGAAACTCCACTGGAAAATCTGAAGGCTATACAGTCTTCCATAAATGACTTTGAGCCTCTCATTGAGTCTCTTCAATCACAGTTTGTAGCAATTTGCAATGAAATGTCAGCTGATGACCTCAAAAAAGCTGAAGATCATGTTGATGATGTTATAGGTCGTGCTGACACTCTTAAAGAAAATGCAAGTATTTCCTCTCCAGTACATCACATCCATCAATTCCAATGAGTTCAGATTCGCCTCCTTGTTCAACGATGGTTACATCCTTTGATCAAATAACAATCACTGATTGTACTGCAATTGACTCTCAATCCTCACAAGTTCAAATGAATTCTGTTGGTTGTACAACCTATTGTTATTCATCTGTGCCACGTGTTAGTCATACTGTAGCAAATTTGAGTGAAGCACCAACTGAATGTCAATCTCAAGGTTTAAATGTTTCAGATGCTGGTGGTAGTTATGTGACTCAATGTTCAGAAACACCAAGTGTTGCTGTTAGTAATGTTTCAACGTCTCAATTTGGCATGCAGTTTGGCATGCAATACAATCCAAGAGTTGAATCTTATGTAAGCAATTTTAACTCAATTACAGGTTATGAAGGGATTGGTCAACAAGCTTTCAACGTAAATGTTCATTCCCTTTCTAATGACCCTTCAGCCAGTTTTCTTGACTCCCCAAACAATCCAAACCGTGATAGATTTCAATCTCAATCAAACAGTAGTGTCTATCTAAAAAAAACCTCTCTTCCTGAATTTTCTGGCCTCAGGAAAGATTGGCCTGAATTTAAGGCTGATTGGCGGAAACTGGCTGAAGGAGTGATCAAAGATCGCACTGCATTGGCTCATGAGCTCAAAAGGAGTTTAAAAGGTGTAGCACGTGACAGAGTGAAAACTGTATTTATTACAAGACCTGAAGCGAATGATACTATGTGGCAGCGTTTAGCTGAATATTATGATGATGTCACTGCTAGTGTACAAGCTGCACTCGATGGTTTAAAAGGTATCAAAAGTGTAAAAGAAGATGACTACAAAGGGCTTGTAAGTCTGGTTGACACAGTTGAATTAACATACGTTCAGCTGCTCGAATTGGGTCAAGCTGATATTTTTTCTGTTCGAGAAATTGACAAAATTTGTGATTTGCTACCGAATAACATTAAAATGTTGTGGATCAGAATATCCCATCAGTTACCTGTGCATATCAAGTTAAAGCCACTTGAGACATTTATGAACTTTCTGAGCACTGAGAGGGCTGCAGGAATTGGACATGATTCGCAGCAATCTCAGGTATGATGAGGAGTCTCAATGTTGGATAGCTTCTTACCCATGGTTGATAAATCCTTCGGAGTTGCCAGACAATTTCAACACTGCTCTTGCAACATTGCGAAGTACTGAGTCAGTTTTGCTTAAGGATTCCAAGTGGGCAGAAAAATATGGTGATCAGATTCAAGATATGCTGGACAGAGGCGTAGCTAGAAGGTTATCTCAAGTTGAAATTGGTTCGTGGAAAGGGCCCTCTTTCTACATCAGTCATCTAGCTGTGCGTAATCCTCGTTCTCAGTCTACGCCAGTTAGGATTGTATTCAATTCAAGTCAGCTCTGTAGAGGTGTCTCTCTTAATTCAGCATTAGCAAAGGGTCCTGATGGCTATCTGAATAATTTGCTTGGTCTGTTGCTCCGCTGGACGGAAGAACAGGTGGCAGTGATCGGAGACATAAAGAAAATGTTTCATTCAGTACACCTTGATTCCATGGAACAGCATTGTCATCGATTCCTCTGGCGCAATTTGAATCCTAACGTGCCTCCAGACACCTACATAATGTTGCGTGTTAATATGGGAGACCGGCCTGCCCCAGCAATTTGTACAGAGGCAATGTACAAAACTGCTGAAATGTTTGAGTCAGATTGTCCGAGGGCTGCGCAATTGCTCAGGAAGTCTAGTTATGTTGATGATCTGTTAGATTCCTTTCCAGATAGAGAAACTGCTCTTGATATCGCTGCAAAGACTGATGCCATGCTGAAGCGTGGTGGATTCCGTGTAAAATGTTGGCAGTTGAGTCATGAGAGTGTGGTTAGAAGTGGTGGATCTTTGAGTGCTCCTAATAGTGATTCCTCACATGCTGGTACCGTGACTTTGTTGAAAGGTGATGATGAAGTCACTCGAGTTCTTGGTGTAGGATGGGTTCCAGGAGATGACGTTCTTGTTTATGTTGTTGCACTGAACTTTTCTGTGAAGAAAAAGGGTGAACGAACTGGTCCGAATCTTTCTGTGGCTGATATTCCTCATTCCTTGCCCTCTGTTCTGACATGGCGAATTGTCTTAGAGCAAGTGATGATGGTTTTTGATCCCCTTGGTCTAGTTTGTCCTTTCACTCTTCTTGCCAAACTGTACCTTCGAGAAACATGGTCTCTTAAACTTGGTTGGGATGATCCTCTCCCTTTGAGCTTGAAATCAAAGTGGCAACATTTCTTTACAGCATTGTTCCAGCTTGAGTCTTTGAGACTAGATCGCAGTCTTTGTCCTCCTGATGCCGATGGTTTGCCGTGGTTAGTGATTTTCTCTGATGGAAGTGACTTAGCTTATGGGTTTGCTGCCTATGTCCGCTGGCGCCTAAAGGATGGCAGTTATTGGTGTCGGTTGATTATGGCAAAGTGTCGCATAGCTCCTTTAAGGAAAATTTCAACCCCTCAAATGGAGTTGAATGCGGCTGTCTTATCCAAACGAGGTCGTAAGGTCATTGAACAGGAGATGCGTTTCAAGTTTGAAAGAGTACTTCAGATTGTTGATTCAGAAACAGTGCTGAACATGTTGCACAAAACAAGCACTAGGTTCAAGGTTTATGAAAGTGTCAGGATAGGTGAAGTGCAATCGGCTACAAATGGTGACATGAGTAGCTGGGCGTGGATTAGTGGTGATCAAAATGCAGCAGACTGGTTAACCAGAGGTTGTCTTCCAAGTGAGCTGGGTCCTCAGTCTGAGTGGTGGTTAGGTCCGACAGTCTTGTACAAAGATTTTGAATCTTGGGGTCTCAAATTCGGGCTTCAAAGGGATGTTTGTCTGCCTGGTGAAAAGAAGCTTGTGAGTTCTTCGGCTGGAAAAACGGAACAAGTGCCTTCTCTTTCTGCAGTTTTGGACTTCAGCAGGTTCAGTGAAGCCAGAAAATTGTTTTGGGTTGTAGCTCGTCTCTTAGGAATTTCTAAGGCCAAGTCTTTCAAAGGTGGGCATGTTGCCCAAGTTTCCCCTGAACTGTTTCAGTCTGCAGAAAACTTAGTGATCGTAGAAATACAGAAGGTGATGCTTGATGATTTGCGCAAAAGTGATGGGCGATACAAAACCCTGACTCCTGCGCAGACAATGGCATTTGGGTTGTTGGAAGTCGACTGAAGGAGAACAATCCAATGACATTTTCGTCTGATCCTCAGATTCTTGTTCCTGCTGGCCATCATGTCACATTTCTCCTGATGAAGGCTGCACACAATGACGGAGGGCATCGTGGAAGGGATGTTACTTTGGCGAGGTTTAGAGAGAGGTTTTGGGTTCCCTATGGTAGCAAGTTGGCCTATTCTGTGCGTAGTTCTTGTCAGTTGTGCAAGTTGAGAGACAGCAAAGCTCTCTCACAAGTCATGGGCGATTTGCCTCCAGAGAGATTGAAGCCAGCGCCTGCTTTCTCCTAAGTCATGATAGATTTGTTTGGCCCCTACAAAGTCTGAGGTGAAGTACAAAAGCGCACAAGTGGTAAGGCCTATGGAATCATGTTCACTGACTTAGTGATGAGGGCGGTCCATATTGAGGGTGTTTTTGGTTACGACACTGATTCCTTCTTGCTTGCTTTGTCTCGCTTTGCCAGCCTCAGAGGTTGGCCTGACACGATCTTTAGCGATCCTGGCTCTCAGTTGGTTGGTGCTGAAAGGGAGCTGAGTATTGCATGGCAAAACGTTGACAAGTCAGTCCTTGTGAAAAAGGGAACTGAAAATGGTCTTACTTGGAAGTTTGGTCCAGCCGACAGCCCCTGGTACCAAGGTGCAGTAGAGTCCCTAGTCAAGTCTGCAAAGAGGAGCATCAGGTTTGCAATTCATAATCAGAGGTTGTCTGCCAGTGAGTTTTCCACACTCTGTTATGAAGTCAGCAATTTGTTGAACGAGAGACCTATTGGTACTCTGCCAAGCACAGAGTCTGTGATCAATTTGTTGACACCTAACTGTTTGTTGCTTGGAAGAGCAACTTCGAAGAATCCTGGAGGTTGGCAGCCTCAGGAGTCCAATCTTTCGGTTAGAATGAGTTTGGTCCAGAGTTTGGTTGATGCATTTTGGTCTCGTTGGGTTGAGTACTGCGCTCCTGCTTTGGTTCTTCAGAAGAAGTGGCACACTTCTTGTAGGGATTTACAGATAGGAGATGTTGTGATTGTGTCCGATAGTAATGCTCATCGTGGTGAGTATAAACTTGGACTCGTCAGAGAAACTCTTCTTAGTGGTGATGGAAAAGTTCGTAGGGTTCGGTTGTCTTACAAGAATTTTAAATCTGGTGAGCGGTGTTACACAGGGAGCCCTGATGTGCTAATAACTGGAAGTGTTCAACGTTTGGCTCTCTTAGTGCCCATTGATCGCAAATTTTAACCAGATTTATAACCCTTAAAAGATGTCCCATCACAGCAACCCCATCCTCCCGGTGTTTCAGTTTCAGTATGTTTTCTCAGTTGTTTTTAGTTTTCAATATGCCAATAAAACTGTAATTGCTCCTGTGTAACTAAGTGTTGAAATCCAACTGTTAAGCTGTGAAACTGACAAGTGTTTTCCTGTTGTAATTTGGTCAGTCAGCTGCTGAAAGTCTTGGAATGTACATGTTTCATGTGATTTAGAGCTAGGTAAGAAAATTACATTTCATTTTATATAAAATCAGTTAGAAAATAATTTATTGTGTATTGCTGTGATGGGACTCTTTTCCTAGCATTACATGTAACATTGTAATTTTATATACATGTAGTTCACTTGCAATCTTCTTTATTTAGCAAGTTTTTATTACATATAATGTCTTTAGCTCATTTTGTTTTTAGTCAATTTAGTCAACTTTAGAATTTTGTCTTGTTTGAGCTGAAAGGGACATTGTAAATATTTCTGAAATTTTCATTGAACTTAGTAATTAATTACTTATTTTTAGTCAACTTTAATTTGGTTTTGCAGTAGTATTTAAACTAAATTAATGTGAATTTATAAGAATCTTTTAGAGTACTTAGTACATTTAGTACATTTAAAAGCATTGGCATTAAGACCTGGTTCAATTGTTTTAGGTATGCCAGGTTGGACCACACTATGTCATTTTGTTGAGGTCTGGATTAATACATCCAAAAAAATTGTAAGTTTATGTAAATATTTATTTAACTTTATTTGGGAATTTTTGAACATGTCTTTGACTTTATTTGCCTGTTTATTTATTTATTTATTTGTCAATAACATGTCATTTTTTTCTACTCTGTGATTTTTACTTATGTTTTTTACTTTACGTTCTTTTTAGGGAACGGTTCTTCTTAATGGTTCTTCATAATAAAGCGATTTTACCAGTTACCAACTTTGGTTGTTTCTCCGGATCCCAACCCAATTTGTAGGAAACCTACGGATTATATACCTTGGCAATGATGGGTCTATTGAGCCTAAAACCTTACTAAACAGTCTAAAACAGAAACTTTCAGGTTATGACGAGTGAAATTTCATATTTTTTGCCACATTCAATAAAAATGTTAGTTTGCTTTTTGGTTTTGATGGTTCAATACAATCAGATGGCTCTATTTCCATTACAGGTGATTTCATTAGCACTCGATTCTGGTTGCCTGTGAGGAATCAATGCAAAGCAGGGACTTACTACGTCTGATATTTAGATGTGTGACGTTCTGTTGCTTCTGAACCAATCAGATTTACCTAAAATGCTATGTATTTAGTGGGCAAAGAACCTTAGAATCGCGTACTAATGAAATTGCCTGTAAACAAATGGTTCAAATTGTATTCACGTGGATACTTTTTCTCATAAACTTTTTTTTCAAAATTCCAACCTTGCATACTTTAAAGAGTGGTGATTTGGTGATAAACAAACAAATCACTTCTGTTTTTGTTGATGTACAAATCAGTAATATGTTCATTTCATGATAGTACAAATGAAATTCTCATCTACAAAACTTTATTTTAACCCCTCATGAGACACTTTCCTTGTGCCCATGCTATTGCTGGATGCTGTAACCATAAATTGCTAGAATGTGCCAGCTACAGGATGGCTGTTTAGTCCAGCATACTTATTCAAGTATGGCATCCGAAATTGCTTATGTTGCACTGGAGTTCTGGGTAAAATATGATGTTGAGCACTGAATCCCGATAGTTTAGATTACAGATGAGCATTTTAATACAGTAACAGTACAGATAATACAGCCTTAACTGGCCTTCTTATAATATGTGTGAAAGGATCATGTATAATGAAAGTAATGCATTGGTATTTCAAGAACATGGTTGTAATTATCAAGATATAAAGATTTTCGTTATATTAATCACACTTGCCACAGTGAATTGTGGCTGCCATGGGGCACAGTGAATCACTGCAAATAGTTATTCACTGAAACCTAGGGAAAAATAACGAATAGTTTATAACTGTAATTGTTGTTAAGCACCAATAAACAACTGTATGTGTATGCTAAACTAATCAAATATGCAAAAAATAGACCTTACGCTTCTGCTAGACGATTTATTTTAAGTGTTAACAACCTTATGATAATGCTGTTTTGTTTTGGGGTATTAAGTTGGTTAAGTGGTTGTTAAACCTCAGGAAATGTTATTGGCAAATTAAACTTTTTCAAGTGACACTATCTAGTTTGTTTTATTTATAGCCTTTGCAGTAGATTGTTATATTTATAACACTTCACTGTGCCCCGAGTGCTCATTCACTTTGTCCCCGTATGTGGCCACAGTGAATCCGATTTTTTTTATACAACTTTGAATTACAACAGAAAATGTTGTAGCTCTGCAAATACTTTGATACCATAGGTGTGTAGGGGGGACATTAAACTTTCATTTAAGCCTAACATCGAGATTGTAGATAAACAACTTTTTGAGATATTAAGGAAATGAACTAGCCCTGGACCCCTGGGACAGGGGTCATGATTCGTCCAATTGGAAAATCATGAGATTTAAAGAACATGGTTTGGGAGAAATACATTGTCAGCCTTTATCCATGTGTTGTATACTAATTTTTTTATATGTTCTGAATATTCACCTTTTTTGCTACTGACTGCACCCTATTGCATCTTAGACAGTGACTGTAATACACATTCATCTTTCTCTAAACCTGAGAAAGTGATTTTTATCCTTATACATTGAGAAAATGGCCATTCCTGATTGGTCCAGAGAGAGTGATGTCATAACAAACATGTATGATGTTACAGGTACTTTTGGTGACATCACAGTGGCAACATCACACATCGAAGTGAGGCTGATGGCTGTTTCTCACAATTTATTGACATTTGCCTGGTTTAACATCAATCTTTACCATGCCAAGCATAGTGGAAATGCTTTGAAAAGTAGTGCTGTCAGCAGAAAAATATGTAAGCTACCCAAATCTATATTTTCATCAAATTTGGATAACAATTGTTTGAGCTAGACCAATTCTCCTGATACCATGTCAAAATCTCTAGATTTTGAATGGGACGACTCATGGCCCATGCTACGCATGGGTCCCAGGGCTAGAAATGAACATTGCTGATTCTCTGTGTCCCCATTGCCCCTACTGCAATAGTGCAAGTAAGACAGGACTCACAGCATAGCAGTACAGTACATTTTTAAACTGATTCTTTTTATTACAAAACATTTCACCATAATATTTGACCAATTCCACATATTCCTTACTAAAGGGTTGTCATATTTCAAAGTATACCTGCAGCCAGACATTCCTACTAACCTTGCAGTTGGCCTCCTCTATGTCAGACAACCCTCCGTGTCTCACTGGAGCAGGGAGTGTCCATCAAAGCAGAGCCATCTGCACATGCTGTACTTCCTATGGTTCTATGGAGTGGGTTCTGGAAGCAGAAACAGGATGCTATGAGAGTATAAATAGATTGGTTAGGTCGGCTCATTTGACATATTAGTGATTCATATTGATAATAGACTTTAGATTTAGGATTTTGTTAATTGGAGTTAAATGGCCTATATGCTTGTACATGTTTCATGCAGGATATTGCTATTTTTATCTTGTTAAGTTGTCCTGTTTGATATGATATAACATGAAAACGACCACATGTTTGAAAGGAGGGTATAATATAACATTACTATATTGTACTTTGTACACTCCAATTAAAATTAACTAACTTAGATATTTGAGTTTCAGTAGTGGTATGGGGCAATTCCCCCCCCCCCTCCGCAAACGTTTTGGAGAAAAGTGAGAGAAAAATGAGGAAGAAGTGGACAGGGGGGAAAAAGTAAGGAATTCGGGAAACCAAGGGGAAAAGGAAACCAAGGGGAAAAGGACACCAAAGGGTAAAGGAAACCAAGGGGAAAAAGAAACCAAGGGGAAGGAACCAAGGGGAAAAGGAACCACGGGGAAAAGAAAACAAAGGGGTAAAGGAAACCAAGGGGTAAAGGAAACCAAGAGGAAAAGAAACCAAGGGGAAAGGAAACCAAGGGGAAAAAGAAACCAAGGGAAAAGGAACCAAGGGGAAAAAGAAACCAAGGGAAAAGAAACCAAGGGGAAAAGGAACCAAGGGGAAAAGGAAACCAAGGGGAAAAGGAAACCAAGGGGTAAAGGAAACCAAGGGGTAAAGGAAACCAAGAGGAAAAGGAAACCAAGGGAAAGGAAACCAAGGGGAAAAAGAAACCAAGGGAAAAGGAACCAAGGGGAAACGAAAACCAAGGGGAAAAAGAAACCAAGGGGAAAAGGAAACCAAGGGGTAAAGGAAACCAAGAGGAAAAGGAAAACAAGGGAAAGGAAACCAAGGGGAAAAAGAAACCAAGGGAAAAGGAACCAAGGGGAAAAAGAAACCAAGGGAAAAGGAACCAAGGGGAAAGGGAAACCAAGGGGAAAAGGAAACCAAGGGGTAAAGGAAACCAAGGGGAAAAGGAAACCAAGGGAAAGGAAACCAAGGGGAAAAAGAAACCAAGGGAAAAGGAACCAAGGGGAAAAGGAAACCAAGGGAAAAGGAACCAAGGGGAAAAGGAACCAAGGGGAAAAGGAAACCAAGGGGAAAAGGAAACCAAGGGGTAAAGGAAACCAAGGGGTAAAGGAAACCAAGAGGAAAAGGAAACCAAGGGAAAGGAAACCAAGGGGAAAAAGAAACCAAGGGAAAAGGAACCAAGGGGAAAAGGAAACCAAGGGAAAAGAAACCAAGAGGAAAAGGAAACCAAGGGGTAAAGGACACCAAGGGGTAAAGGAAACCAAGAGGAAAAGGAAACCAAGGGAAAGGAAACCAAGGGGAAAAAGAAACCAAGGGAAAAGGAACCAAGGGGAAAAGGAAACCAAGGGGAAAAGGAACCAAGGGGAAAAGGAAACCAAGGGGAAAAGGAAACCAAGGGGAAAAGGAAACCAAGGGGTAAAGGAAACCAAGGGGTAAAGGAAACCAAGAGGAAAAGGAAACCAAGGGAAAGGAAACCAAGGGGAAAAAGAAACCAAGGGAAAAGGAACCAAGGGGAAAAAGAAACCAAGGGAAAAGGAACCAAGGGGAAAAGGAACCAAGGGGTAAAGGAAACCAAGGGGTAAAGGAAACCAAGAGGAAAAGGAAACCAAGGGGTAAAGGAAACCAAGAGGAAAAGGAAACCAAGGGAAAGGAAACCAAGGGGAAAAAGAAACCAAGGGAAAAGGAACCAAGGGGAAAAGGACACCAAGGGGTAAAGGAACCAAGGGGAATAACAACCAAGGGGAAAAGGAAACAGAAGGGAAAAATAAACCAAGGGGAATAGGACCCAAGAGGAAAAGAAAACAAAGGGGTAAAGGAAACAAAGGGGTAAAGGAAACCAAGGGGAAACAGAAACCAAGTGGAAAAATAAACCAAGGGGAAAAGGAACCAAGGAGAAAAGGAAACAAAGGGGAAAAGGAAACCAAGGGGTAAAGGAAACCAAGGAGAAAAGGAAACCAAGGGGAAAAGGAAACCACAGGGAAAAGAAACCTGGTATCAATTAAAATTTAATGAGAATATTCCCGGTAGTTCTCTTGTTTCGTATAGTGTATATGTTAGTAGAGAATCCCGAAAATCTCGTCGAAATCTTAATATTGATATTATTTGGAGCTGAATAATGTACTAGATAGATAAATAGATTAACAGATAGACATATAGATGAAAAGACAGACGGATTATATAGATAGACAGATAGATAGATAGGTAAATAGCCAGATAGATAGATAAATATATGGACAGATAGATACACAGACAGAAGGATAGATAGTGGTATTGTTGTGGTCCTTGACTCTTCTCCTGGTTCACAAATGATGGACTGTTGGATAATTGGGGCTTTATGTCTGCATTTGTGCACTTGCTTGGCTTATTAGGATAGGAAGAGGACAAGGCAATGAGGCCGTTCAACATTGGCCCTGTTGACCCAGCATGGGTTGCGGCCAAACTCAGTACCAAACATTGGCAGCGCCTTACACTACCACTGAGCTAGCACTAACCCTTAGTTTATAAATGAATAAAGGACATACAGACTAAAGAGCTATCATCCACCCGCAGTCTAGTAACAGTATCACATCCAGGACATACATATTATTTAATGTTTGATATATGTAAATAACGAAATAATACCATATTATGCCATGTTTGATGAATGTATATGAGGAATTAGTAGAAACCAACATTTGAAGTCATGATGTGAATTAGACCTGTATATAATGTAGTTATTTGCTAACTTCCCTTTTGGTAACCTATATTGTATAATTATAAAGTTATATAGTAACAGGATATTGAAATAGTTTCATTTTAAACCAAAGCGATAATATCTACATGTACTTCTTAATGATTGAATCACAGTTACTCTGAACCCAACCGTATTTATCTACACAATATTTCAGCCAGTTTATTTGCTCAAGATTAACTTTTTTAATTTATCATGTTAAAGTTCTCACATATGGTTCTAAGAAATTGTTTTTCTTTAAGTGTGGACCTGTGATGTCATAGCTCAAGACTCAATTGCTTGTCATTGAATGCTGTGATGCCATGTGTCAAAATTTTTATGATTTATCACAATTATCACTTTTTGCTCCAGAGACACAATTTGCTGTACTTGTGCATAATGCAGGATGTTTTGATGCTTCATCATGGGTCTGACAAAATTTCAAATGGATACAATATATTTACCATGTATTGGGCTACTGAGCATGCCTCAATAATCTTGTAGTCCCAGGGTTAACTAATAAATAGGTTATTCTCTACTTGATTTTGCCAGATACCAACTCTGAAGTGGCAAAGATCAACCTCAAAATATCCTTCAAGTATTATGCAAATTCTCCTTCATATCATTTTGTCATCAGCTGTGATGCCACAATTAGCTCCGATATAACATCATAGGCAAAGTGCTGTGCATACTGTTATTGGCTCATAAGCTGGGATGTGTGGCATGGTTGGAGCTATGGCATCACAGGTTGTACATTTACCTATCTGTATATGTTTCAATGCTGGACAATTTATATTTTAGCTATGATACCATATACCCTCATTAAGAAAAAAAGTGATTGTTTCATATCAATTTCAATAGCTATAAGTAAGGCAGTGGACTTCATGGGGTATATGAAATTGATTTACAGTAAATTGCTGTGGTTCAGTCCCTGGAAAACAAAGTAGAGACAAAAGACAGCTGCAGCCAGATAGACAGTCTCGGTTGAACAAAGAGACAGTGAAGAAATAAAAACATGTTTATTGAAGGGAAGTGATACAGTTCAGAAGTAACCATGATAAAAGAATGAAAGTTTGAGAGTAGATTGCTTATACTATTAGGAATACATAGAAGAAATAAAAATGGGGGTCACCAGCATTTCTAAGGAACCGCTCACACTAGAATGCACCCAATCGGTCTTTGGAAATAAAAAACTTAGGGAAATGTACATTTTTTTTTTAATTTGTAGGCTTATAAAATAAAAGTTACCCATGAAAATGTTGTAAAACATATTGATATTCAAGCTGATAACAATTTCATTTTTTTTAAAAGGTAGATCTTCAGGGTGCATACAAATTACAGTCCATGTAAGTCGTCAACAGGTCCACTGAAGAGCAGGGAGTGGTCATCATGTATTTTCTAAAGTTCTCAACGGATTGTTTCAGCATGTCTGGAGTATAACCAGGCATGTTTTCTAAAATTTCCAGAATTATCAACAACACAAGGGTGCATCATTGCGAACTGCATCATTTCCCTTTAAATCAAGTGCTTGGTCATCACATGTGAAAGGAGAAACCTCTTCAAAGAAACTCACTCAGACGAAGATGGACCAGTGACAGTGACATATTACTAATTGCTGCACCAGTCGTCAAACTTATTGCAGAAGCTTGTGGTTGTTTCTCGGGTGAAGTTCTTGTTAACTGGAACAATTTATTCGATGTAAAGTTGTGAGTATTTTCACCTGGAGTGTGGGTGAACTTTTAAAACTCTAATGGGTCATGGGTCATGGGTAGAACAGAAAACTATCTATTGCTTCACCTGTCTTTGTTTATCTTTAACTTGACTGCATTTGAAACATTATTCTTCAGCCAATGGGCGGATGCAAAAAATATGGAGCAAAGCGGGCCCGTGAATGCCGAAAACGGCATCCGCCCGGGCCAGCGTATGCCAAAACAACATCCTGCCCCCCCCCCTATATGGCTAAAGCTTGCAGTGAATTATGGGAGCACATGACATGTAGGTGATGCTACCTGTGGAAAAAATTGTGAATGCCCCTTAGAACAGATGTTTTTTGTTGGATGTTTGCAGTGAGATTATACCTCCAGCAATTGCTCTGAAGAAATAACCTTTTTTCAGTTTGGACCTATTATGTCATACCTGGAGACTCCATTAAAACCTATGCAACTAAGACCCTAGCATCAATGTCATAGGTCAAACTGGCCAATAGCATTCCTTGTGGACAACACTGTAAGAAACGACCGTGTTTTTGTGGCTAAAAGAACTGTAAATTTATTGTTATTTTACCAGTATTTTTTTATACGGACTTTGTCTGGGAATTAACAGTTCTTTGTCAGGTACAAAATGGCTCCAAGATAAATTTACTGCAACATGTCATTTAACATTCAGTTCACGTTGATGAACAATTACTTCAACCGTTAATTTACTGGCAACTTGTAATATGCAGACAAAACATTTGAATTGGCCAAACAATCAATACACCTGGTAAGATTGGGAACTATAAACAGGACATTACATGGTCTTCAACCACGGAACATTTGGCGCCATCTATAACATATGCTTAACAAAGCTGTTAATCAAACTTAATTTATAACTCATCTGAAGGTAAGGGAACATCCTCATTCATATGATCTTAAAGATGCTGTCATTATGCAAAAGTTGTAATATCTATATGTGACATTGACATTTGTGTGAGTCTTATGATGTGATCTAAAGAATGACACTATTAAAACCAAAATAACCCAAGCGTAGTCTACACCAATAGAACATACTTCGATAAACTTGACACCTGGTTCTCTTGGAACATATCCATCAATTTTATGGCAGAAATTTCTGAGCAAAAAGTGTCCGAATTAATTTCTGGCTATATAATTGATGGACTAACTTCCCTGCTGTCAAGCAAGAGATGAGCAAGGCCGAGCTTGGAGTCAGTGGCTCTCTCAGCTGATTCCAGCCTCGGTACATCCCTGCGACAGTTAAATCACCTGCTTAGTCTGTTGTTTCACACTTGTGCAACAGTAAGAATAACAGATACTATCCATATTTTTACAGTAGATTCAACAGCTCCTTCCATTCTTTACATTCTATGTTTGACAGTTGATATAACTGTAAAATATACTTTAAATAAACTGTTTTATATATGTACATTATACCGTAATATCACTCTGTTGAATCCACAAAATTACAGTTCAATGTACCAATCTGCATTTTACGGTTCATTGTCCTGTTCAGGTGTGTTAGTACTTTCACAGTTATTAGACCTGGAACAAAGTTGCCAGTTAATTTAACTGTAAAATTTAACGGGAATTTTTTGCAGTGAACTTCATCATAGCCTTGCAATTATTTCATGGCCAGATAAGCCAATAATACCACTGGGGGTGTTGTTTATTTGGTCAGTTGTTTTAGTGGTATTATTGGCCACTTTGGCAATGATGTAACTGTGAGGCTATGATGAAACTGTCCACAAGGAATGCTATTGGCCAGTTTGACCTGGCACTGAGAAAAAAACTGATTTCTTCAGATCAATTGCTAGAGCTGTCACTGATTGTTATTTAAATGTGAACTTGATTTTTTTTTTCTCCTGCTTGGGTTATTTACTTATTGACCCTTTCTTGTAAGAGAGCAACAGATGATTATGAAATGTCATGTGTAAAAGCTTTTTCATCACTTTTTTTATTTTGTCAGCGAAGACAATTGATCTCTACTATATTGACAGCTAATCAGTGAAGCAAAGTTTGATGCAATTGAGCCCATGAATACTACACTGTCCATATACAAGGGAGCAAGAGGTTTTTCATTGCTGTTTCAAGTTCTGGTTGTCTCAACAAGATGTATAAATCAAAAGTCAGGGAAAAGTAACAGGTGAGGAGATTGGTTATAGAATTTTAATGAAAAAACACAGCGTTAATCTAAATGCAAACCCTAGCCCTATACCTAACCCAAATGTTAACCTTATCTTTTAACCTAAACCTTTACATCTGATGTGCTACAAATATTGTACTGAAGATTTGAAATGGTTTGTCCTTTTGGCATTGGTTGCGAGACTAAAAATGGTTCTAGTTTTCGAAAATTGCTGTGGTGCATCCTCATGTAATAGTCTTTTGCACCTGATTTCCTTCTGTGACCATCATCTTTCCCCCTCTTTCCCCCACCTGTCCCCCTCTTGCTCCTCTTGCTCCTGTTCCACCCGCATAACCTCCTCCTTTCCCCCTCAGTACCCATAATAACATTTTCCTATGTTGGCTTCACATCACAGGTCTATCCTGCAGGCATATTGAGAAATTAGTCTGAAACGGGCATAACAAGACCCAATATTACATCAGAGGGTGTACTGAGCCTCATTGGAAGAAGAAGAAATAACATACATGCAGGAAAATTCACAGTTCATTTTAAAGATCTCTGATGCATCTGATAATGTATATTGTCCTGCAATTGTCAAAAATTACGGATAAGCTTAAAATGTATATTTAAGATAAAAATTTATACCAACCATTCAGTTAAGGTCCTGTATGATAGATGACCACTATGCAGATATCTAGACTGATATTCAAAGTGATCTGAGACCGGCATTTAAACTTGTGGATGTATTTCTCAAGGCAGAAGGGGGATGCTGTGCTGCAATAAACTAAAGACTCAGATGACCCTTCTTGACTCTCTGGAACTGGACTGCAGATTGTTCACAGTTGGATGTGCAGCCGAACTCTGTACTAGTGAAATGGAAAGTGTTTCTCGTGGCACGAAGCAGGATGCTGTAACAAATACTATTATACTGTTAATTTGCTTCATCCTGTTCATGTTAATAATTCCAAGCGATTAATTCACATTGCTTATACGTTGTAGGAAGTAAATTACTGACTGGCAATTATGTGTCTATCAAACAGAGACCACATCAATGTCAAAATGATGGGGGATATTGTATGATATTATACATTGTATACTATACTCTATTATAATAGTGTGCATTGTATACTATAAGCTGCTATACATCCTGAATGGGATCGAAAACTGGTTGGGTAACTAGAAATTTTCAGTGAACCTTCGTGAGTAAAATCCAATCTGGAAGTCATTGACTGTCGTTCGGATGAGACGTTAAATTGGCAGCCACTTGTATCAGTGTCTGTGCTGGGCAAATAAAAGATCCCTCGCATGGGTCAAATGTATAACATGTTGAGGACGCCCGGTTCTTCCCCATCTCATCAATCAACCTTTTTGGGCAGGGTTGGGTACAAATGAGACAAAAAAATAAAAAAGCAAATGCAAATGTTTCGGAGATGACCGAATGCAAATGCAAATGCA
Organism: Platynereis dumerilii; assembly: GCA_026936325.1. Taxonomy (NCBI): domain Eukaryota; kingdom Metazoa; phylum Annelida; class Polychaeta; order Phyllodocida; family Nereididae; genus Platynereis; species Platynereis dumerilii. Next base: position 857,382 of record JAPTHN010000004.1, read on the forward strand.
AATGCAAATGTGCCATTTTCAAAAGCATTTGAATTTATGCAAATGCAATTGCATTTGATACTTTTTAAATGTTTGATTTTTGTAACTTTCAAATCGATTTTGAGTTACTGAAAGTTGCAAATTATGGTTTTGATATTGATTTTGCAATGAATAAAAAATTCTTTCTAATTGCTTTCTGCGTTCAACTCATGGATTTGGAAGGTGTTTGATTGTTCATAGACCAGTCAGGCGAACTTTAAATGCTACGCAGACTGTGAGAAAACTAGCCCAAGAAACTCATGCTAATTGAATTTGCAGTAGTCACCTCGTCAAAAGCGTTATCATTGTATTATTCAATAAAATGAGACGAATATCTCCTGAAAGGTATAATTGAATGTACTGTAGCTGCCGATTTAACATACTGTCTGTTCAATGATTTCAATCATGTTTAACGTTTTTTAACCATAGACTTAACTAAATGCTATTCTGCTTTAAGGTCTACAGATTCAAAATAAAATTTAGTTTGCAATTGTATATCTGACTTCCAATCGACAAAATTATGTACATAATTTTATTAAAGAAATATCATGTTGGTTAAATTGATCACATTGCAATTAATTAGTCAAATGTGACATTTGCGAATGCAAATGCAAATGCATTTGCTTTTGTATCCAACCCTTGTGAGTGCCCAGAACTGGCCTTAGAGGGCTGCACTTACAGTATCTATCTATCTATCTATCTGTCTATCTATCTGTCTATATATCCGTTCCAAATAATAGTAAGCTCAGCTTCAAATCTAGGTTAAGAAAAAATATTTTGAAAGTTGAAGATAAATTTGGCCAAGAATAAATGATGTGGTGTAAATGTTGTACAATATTGACTGATCTGCTTGTTTTTAGTTGTATTTGTTATGGTGCCATTGATATTGGCATCCAAACAACGTAGGCGGGCAGGTATGTAGAAAGATTGTGAATTTGTACATAGAAGCATGAAACTTGGTACACACTTAAAACATAGGCTGCACAGCAGCAAACCTTCAGCAAATAACACATTTAGAAGATTACAATTACACCATAAAATGGATGTGTTTACCAAATTATTTTCCCACTGCCCTGCCATCTTGCCTATCTGCTTACCAGAGTTGGTAAAAAGAGGAAAAGGCTGTATTAGGCTAATTTATGCTTATTGTACAGTTTCATGCATGTACAGAGTATAGGTTATGAGCTGTCAGTTGGAAAACAAAAAATATAACGCTGTTATAATTTTCTCAAGTTTTTTCAGTCATTCAAACAGTGTTAAATTCATATGATGAGGCTCTGCTACATTGTATAGGTGATTTGTGTAGAACATTTCGTTGCTGTATATAATGCGCAAGTTTTGGCTTTGATGTGAAAAAAGGTATTTCAAATATTTTTCTCAATATTACACAAAATGTATAGAATATCTCTCATGACCATGAAAAGGCACACCTAGATCATGTAAGCCATATGTGTAAGAAAATTATCCATGTACAATTGCACACGCAATTGTGACCGAGTCCTGGGCCAGAAACAAAATATAATTTTTTTGTTTTCCAATATTTAAAAAAGTACCTAATATTTTCCATCAGATCTTTCAAAAGGCACTACTAGACCATATAAGGCATACTTGTACCAAAATTAATCCATGTACATGCAATAGTGAGCAAGTGTTAGCCCGAAAACCAAAAAAAAATTTATTTTTATTTTTTTTGTAATTTGTTAAAAAAGTATGGATATCTATCAATGAGACAATCAAAAGGCACAACTAGACCATATAGGCCACATTTGTACCAAATTTTATCCATGCACATGCAATAGTGACTGAGCCTTGGGCCGGAAACGAAAAAAGATCTATATATATATATATTTTTTTTTTCAAAAAGTATTGAATATCTATCAATCAGACCATCCAAAGGCACAAGTACACGATACAGGCTATATGTGTACCACATTTCATCAATGTACATTGAATAGGGGCTGAGTGCTGGCCTGGAAACGATCTATCCGCCCGTCGCCCGCCCACCCGCCTGGCGGGCGGACAACATTTTGCCCTAGTGATAACAATACCTTCAGTGAACAAGTTCGCTGAAGGTAAAAACATATTTGGATGGGGAGCCACCTCAGATTTAGTTTACATGGCCATTGGCAGCCATTTTCCAATATGGCCATCAATTCCTCCTCTGTGCTGCTTTCTCGGCAGGTTCTAAATAGTGTTTGATATACTTTTGTTGGTAGCTTGACTATTAGCAAGCTTGTTATAATCAGTTTTGGGGGAAATATTGATGCAGATACTGGGCATTCATTCTCAAAGCTCTTCACACAAGGAATTAGAATATGTAGTTTGTTTTTAAAACATCAACTGAGATTCCAAGAAAATATGTGAAACTGCGAAAGTGCTGCATTTTCTTCAGCAGCTCTAACAAAATTGACCACCATAAAAATCCTTCAATCCATCCAGAAATCAAATGATGATGTTTTGTAGATCAGTAGAAGAATTATAGTAAGCACTGTTTCCATATGGTCGTACTATAGGCACTTCAGAGAAGGCGGGAAAATTAGAGAATTAGCAACCATTTTAGAAAAAATGTATAAATTCGTAATTACTTCCCTTTTCATGTCAAATCTGCAGCAATGGCAATTTGACTGTAAATTCAACCTTTTTTCATAATCATGTATAATACATATAGAGGGAAGTTAAATGGTATAATAATTCAAATTGTTTGCATCAACTTTATCTAATCCTACATATTACATAATCATCCACCATGTTGAGCCTGATTGTCCTTCATCTAATTTCATATAAATGTAGTTTCCTGAAAGCTTAATTTCCTGATAATTTTACACAAAGCTGGGCTTTTAGCAGGGTTATAAGTAAGGTTGTATTGCATTGTATTTACTCTTGGACATGTTCCGTAGTGCCGACAAAAGAATTTGTGTTGACGAGCAAGGTTCTGACAAGGAAGGATTAGACAAGGAATGATCCAACAAGGAAGGATTAGACAAAAAGCACTCAAAGATTATCCAAGCAATAATCAGAAAAGAAAGGTCAGACGAGAAATGTTAGACAAGAAAACCAAGCAAGCAATTATAAGATAAAGAACGATCTGACAAGGGAAGATCAGAACCAATAATCAGTTGAGGAATGATCAGACAAAAAATATTCAGTCACGGAAAGATCAGACAAGAAATGCTTTGCCAAATTAATGAAATTAGATGATGGCAAATTGTGCTGTTCTGACTGATTACCATTGACAAACCTCCAGGCCCCAAGTAAGGATCGGCTTCTTGGGTGTCATATTATTTTGTGTCTAATCAGGTTTAGGGTTGGTTATAGTCCAATTATTCTACAAAGGGACCCACCACAAATTGCAATAGTAATGATTCTTGTACCAAATTGACTGTCATAATCCAAGATGGCGGCAGTAAAAATCAAATTTTCTTGCAAATAACATTGAAAATATTAGGTTTAGGCTCCGTAGCTGTATGAACAATGAATATAAACTTTAGTATTAAGGACATTTTGACAGCATTCCCACGTCTCTATCTCTATAAGTTCTAGTTTTAGTCTTGATTACAAATACTTTTAATTTATGATTTGTTGTTTTATCCATTGAGCATCCAAAGGGAAATGTAGGGGACCATTTTACACATTGACCAAATGTCTTTACTTCAATTCTCTACTCCCACATTCCATGTTTTGCATGTTGAAGACATAGGCCTACCTCAAAAATGCATTGTTCAATGTTCACTGAAAATAATTAATTTTTGAATCCTATAAAGACCCGAAATTATGCATGGTATAGTTATTATTGTGCTCTTAAGGATAAATGTGCATAGAAAGCAGCCTATGTTAAATAACTACATTGAAGTAGATGATACTGCATGGGGTAAGTGGATCACAAGAATATAGGTAGTTCCCCGGAATAAATTGATCTGTATTGAATTGAAGGACATAAACTTATTTGAATAAGGGTTACAGTCTCGATTCTAGATTTGTGAAATCTTGATAAGCAAATGAAGTAATCAAGCAAAACCTTTTTCACTCATGCAAAAGGTGGGAAACTGTGCTGAATGTTCAGGTTGCTGCTAATTGCATATTTAACAAGTGCATGGATGAGACTCACCAGATTCGTCAACAGACAAGAGTGCAGTGCTGCAGAGCGCTCACCTGCTAAATCAGTTTTTCCTTAGAGCACATGGAATCAACTTCAAAGTAACTCAATGAGATTCTATCAGGTTAGTACGACCATTCAATTTGATCAATGCAACTTTTGCATGAGATGGATGTGCTGACCACAGCATTATTCTGCTTTCAAACCCAGTGACATAGCTCTTGGTATCTTGAATGATCTGTTATGGAAACCCTCCTCAAAGGACAAAGTTGATTTCTGTGATAAAGAAATGATTCAAGTTCAACTTAAGCTATAATTATAAACCAAATTTCTGTGGATGATTGAGTTATGATCATCAGAAGACTGATTCTTTTTTTCAACACTTCCACTGTACTCTAACACTGACATTATGCATGTCTGTAAGGTAACCCAGGATAGCCTGCAATATTTTTCTCTGAGTCTGAGTGACAATGATCCTCTAGGAGTAAATAGTTTAGTCAGATATACTTTTTGGAATCCCCACATCCCCAGGCTTCATTAATCCATTGAAACAAGTACTTGTTCAAACAAGGATTTATTATTTATTATTTATTACATGTATGTTCAAATACATTATAATCAACATAATGCTAATGCACTTAACATTGTATAAAATAAGGTATGTGCAGAATATTAGAGAAAGAGTCTATCATTTACACAATCAGGGTAAACAGATACTTTTTCACCATCTGTCAGCTTTGTAATGAGCTTGTAAAGTCTCTTTTGATCACCATCACATTTCTGTATTTCTTTGCTGTAGAAGGTCGCCTTGATTTCATTACACCTTTAACATTTAACATTTTATTTATTTATAGTGCTTCAAATGAATCATCTCCATCTCAGGAGCACTTTACAAACACAAAATTCAATCTTAAAAATAACTTATAATCGATTCAGTTAAAAATCATGAAATGTCACTCATTGCTCATAGGCAACTTTAAAATAGTGAGTCTTTAAATTTTTGTTAAAATCAGATAAGTCGGATGACAATCGACAAATCTCAGGTAGGCTGTTCCATATTGTCGGGGCGGCGTTGGTAAAAGCTTGTGGGCCAAGCGTCCTCGCTTTGCTTTGTGGTACTTCTGGAAGATTACTGCCTCGTGACCTGAGCGACCTGCTTGAACTGTACAGCTTAAGCAGCTCAGCTAGGTACTGCGGAGCAAGGTTGTTGCGACACTTAAAAGTCATTAACGCGATCTTATACTCTATCCGCTGGGCTACTGGCAGCCAGTGTAGAGATTTCAGTACCTCTCGACATGGATCAAATTTCTTGACTCCACAGATCACTCTCGTAGCGGCGTTTTGAAGGCGCTGTAACTTCTGTATTACATTCTTCGGAGCACCGTAAAGTAGTGACTTACAATAGTCTATGTTGCTGGTAATGAAGGAATGCACAATTTGTTCAGTTGCATGGTTATCTAGGTAACTCCGTATCTGCCGAATTTTCCTGAGCTGGACATAGCCTTTTCTGCAAATGTTATTAACATGTTCCGACTTGTTCAGCTGCTGATCAAACAGTACTCCCAGGTTCCTCACGGATTTGACAAGTTCAATGTTGGACTGACCCACTTTAACTGAATTAAACTTAATTTTTGCAATTTGTGCTTGTGTTCCTAGAATCATAACCTCTGTCTTTGAATCATTTATCTTCAACCGATGCCTCAGCATCCATTGTCTCACATCAGAAATACAGTCCTCCAACTTTTTGACCATTTCAACCTCAAGATCTTTATCACCTGCATTGTAGGCCAGGTAAAGCTGGTCATCGTCTGCGCAGCCTCCCACTCGGACGTTTGGGAGATGACTGTTGATGACATCATAAAGGGAGCTGAGGTACCCCAAGAAGACAACCGGTCCTGCACAGCTTCCTTGTGGTACACCAAATTTGACACTACGTTCACTTGAGATAACACCATTCACACATACTTTCTGATTCCTATTTCTGAGATAGTTGTTAAACCAATTCACAACCGATCCACCCAATTCAAGTCTGTTCAGGAAAATATCATTGAAAATGTCAATATCCACTGTGTCGAAAGCGGCACTTAAATCTAACATGACTAACAATATCACTTTTTGCTGGTCCATATTATTCAAAATATCACACTGTATACGAGTGAGCAAAGTTTCTGTGCTGTGTTTCGTCTTATAAGCGGAATTTCCGGAAACTGACAAACCATTACACTCCAGATGATCGATGTACTGTTGTAGCCCAGCCTTTTCCAGAGTCCTAGAAAGGTAGGGTAGATTGCTGACAGGTCTGTAGTTTTTAAACGTCGGCTTTAATCCCGTCTTCTTGAGCAACGGGAAGATCACCGAGCACTTCCAGCAGCTAGGAAATTCACCCTCCCTTAGTGAACTGTTTATAATGTCTGAAATTGGATGAATAATAACATCAATACATTGTTTCAATAAAGCAGTTGGAATTGGATCGAGGACAGAGGTCTTAGTTTTAGACTTGCCAATTAATTTCAAAATGTTAATGTTTTAACTTCTAGCCGTTTTAAATTTGACATGATCTTCAACTTCCTTCGATCTCAACCATGCCCTTTCTGCATTCCTCTTTTCTCTCTTTCAAGATCGAGCTTCATCGTTATACCACGGCGCTGATGGTTTGATCTTAATGGTCTTCGAGATCAATTGGGCATGGGTATTAAAAATATCATTCAGAGTTTGATCATATAAAACAGCCTTATCATGAGCAGATTTGTTGCCCATATTCATCAAGTCACACACTTGTAGGTCTTTCTTGAATTTTACGATGTCAATATCCTTCACCTTCCGGTATGAAATATCTTTGGTTAAATAATCCTCTGTCTTGAGAGTAGTTTCGATCCTCACAAACGCATGGTCTGAAATGAATGACATAATCTCAGGTTCAGATATAAAGATATTTTCATTTGCTCTAGTAATTATCAAATCTAGGGCATGACCATGTTCGTGTGTTGGTATCCGTTCATGATTTTTTAAATTCATGTTAATAAATCTTTGAATTTGATAGAATCGGCACATGCATCATTCTCCATATGTAAATTAAAGTCACCGCCAATTAATAATTTGTGGGGGTTAGTAATCCACAGCTCAAGGTAAAATCCAAATTCAACAATAAATTCATTTACAGTACATTTGTTCTTATCGGAATAGGGGGGCCTATAGACCACCACAACAAGAAAATCGACATTTTTGATTTTTGCAGTCCACTCACAATACTCAAATGAATTACTGATGGAAAGTGCTGTAAATAATCGATTATTGATGAAGAGGGCTGTAAATATAGGATTATTGATGAAAAGTGCCGAAAGTATTGGATTATTGTTGAAGTGAGCAGTAAATATTGGATTATTGATAAAATGTGCTGTAAATATTGGATCATTGATGAAAAGTGCCGTAAATATTAGATTATTGACAAAGTGTGCTGTAAATATAGGATTATTGATGAAAAGTGCCGAAAGTATTGGATTATTGTTGAAGTGTGCTGTAAATATTGGATTATTGATAAAATGTGCTGCAATATTGGATTACTGATGGAAAGTGCTGTAAATAATCGATTATTGATGAAGAGGGCTGTAAATATAGGATTATTGATGAAAAGTGCCGAAAGTATTGGATTATTGTTGAAGTGAGCAGTAAATATTGGATTATTGATAAAATGTGCTGTAAATATTGGATTTTTGATGAAAAGTGCCGTAAATATTAGATTATTGACAAAGCGTGCTGTAAATATAGGATTATTGAAGACAGGTGGCGCTTCTGACTGTGAGCACAGTGTAAAATCAGCAGTGGATATTTTCATCTTTTAAAGAAGTTCTGGGCATATTTAACTGCTGTTCTTTTGTGTGATTGTCGGTAAAGTGTTTCTAACCTGTTATTTATCCCTTTTATGCGATTTCCAGGTGATTTTAGAGCAATAACTTGCAATTTTATTACCTGCTATCTCAACATCGTTTTCTGGCTCCAATACACATTGTTTTGACCCCAATTTTCGCTCATTTTACCTTCGTTTTTTCACCTCAAAAGCTATCCAACTTGCATATTTTCTATTTCCAGCACTAATCCATTATTCCAGACACTTTCCACATCACCAGACAGCATTAGGTAACGGGAATTTTAATTTTGAACAGGAATTTTGAGATTGAACACTGCCAATACACATCCAAGAACTCAACTCATCTTACCTTCGTTTTTGCATCAGAAAAGTTATCTAATTGTCATTTTTCCTATCTTCAGCAATCAGCACTCATTTATTATTTCAGACACTTGCCACAACATCAGACAGCATTAGTTCGGAGGAATTTAAATTTTGAAGAGCTCATTACACTGCCAATACACAACTCAGACCTTCACTGACCAGCAATTACATCTAAACAGGAGCATAAATTGCTCTGCAGCAAACCCTCAGCAGCTGACACACTTCAAATTTCACTTTGACCTGAGAAAACTTTCAATTATTTTGACTTGATCTTGCCTCTCACAGACCTGAGAGATTCACTACTTTTGCCTCTAAACTCTGACAGACCTCAGAGCCTCACTCTTCTCAACTCTTGCCTCTCACAGACCTGAGAGACACACTACTTTTGCCTCTAAACTCTGACAGACCTCAGAGCCTCATTCTTCTCAACTCTTGCCTCTCACAGACCTGAGAGACACACTGCTTTTGCCTCTAAACTCTGACAGACCTCAGAGCCTCACTCTTCTCAACTCTTGCCTCTCACAGACCTGAGAGACACACTGCTTTTGCCTCTAAACTCTGACAGACCTCAGAGCCTCACTCTTCTCAACTCTTGCCTCTCACAGACCTGAGAGACACACTACTTTTGCCTCTAAACTCTGACAGACCTCAGAGCCTCACTCTTCTCAACTCTTGCCTCTCACAGACCTGAGAGACACACTACTTTTGCCTCTAAACTCTGACAGACCTCAGAGCCTCACTCTTCTCAACTCTTGCCTCTCACAGACCTGAGAGACACACTACTTTTGCCTCTAAACTCTGACAGACCTCAGAGCCTCACTCTTCTCAACTCTTGCCTCTCACAGACCTGAGAGACACACTGCTTTTGCCTCTAAACTCTGACAGACCTCAGAGCCTCACTCTTCTCAACTCTTGCCTCTCACAGACCTGAGAGACTTTTACCTGATCTAACTAATTGATTGATCCTCGATTCGAACTAACACTCAGCCTACCTGCTTAGCAATCTAATTTGTTTGTGTTGCCTGTACGTAGCACTTGCGAATTGAGCCAACTTGCCTGACAAACTTGCCTAACTAACTTGTTTGTGTTGCCTGTACGTAGCACTTTGAACTGAGCCAACTTGAATTACAAACTTGCCTAACTAACTTGTTTGTGTTGCCTGTACGTAGCACTTGCGAACTGAGCCAACTTGCCTGACAAACTTGCCTAACTAACTCGCTTGTGTTGCCTGTACGTAGCACTTGCGAACCAGCCAAAAACTTGCTTAACGAACTAACCTGCTTGTGTTACCTGTACGTAGCACTTGCGAACTGAGCCAACTTGCCTGACAAACTTGCCTAACTCACTTGCTTGTGTTGCCTGTTCGTAACACGAGCGAACCAGAAAAATAAAAAACTTGCTTAACAAACTAACTGTGCTTGTGTTGCCTGTACGTAAGTAGTTGCCTGACAAACTTGCCTAACAAACTCACTCGCGAACAAGACAAAAACTTTCTTTACAAACTAATTTGCTTGTGTTGCCTGTATTTAGCATTTGCGAACTGAGCGAACTTGCCTCACAAACTTGCCTATTATATTATCTTGCTTGTGCTGCTAACTGTCCTGACAAGCTACAGCATCTTTGAATCTAATCAATTTGTCTGATAAACTAAGTTGCTTTTGTTGCCTATATGTAGCACTCGCACACAGTTGCCCAGGGATATTGAATACTGACGACTTAAGTATGTCCCAACCAATCAAGCTGTACTCTGATGTGGTGCGCACTGGTTTAAACGGTTTGGAAAATCGACATGGTTCAAGCCAAATGATAAAAAAAAAAGTCAGAACAACTACTGATCATAGATATAAAACAAACCAAAGAAATGGATTTAATAATTGTGCAGAAGCAGACACTCGACTTGGCAGGGAAAATCCGAGGGAGTCCCGCCCACTGAAAGTTTGCATATGGAATGCTCAAAGCATACGACAAAAAACACAAGTTGTGAAGGATTTCAGAGATGAATTTGATCTTGACGTTTTTCTTTTCACTGAAACCTGGCTGAAAGCAGATGACAGAGTTGAAATTGGTGAACCGGAAAGAAATGGTGAATGTTTTTACTTGGGTTCATCTCGCGAGAGTAGACCTGGAGGTGGAGTAGGATGCATTGTAAAAACAGGCATTAGAGCAATGAAAAAGGAAAGCATGAAAACAAAAACTTTTGAGCACATGGAAATTCGGTTGCAATTAAATGGAAGAATTGTCACAATTCTTGTGGTGTACAGGCCGGAACCCTCCAAAAAGAACAAATACAGTTTATCAGAATTCTTTAATGAATTCACAAACTTCTTGTCCCACTATCAGACTTATCATAATGAAACTATAGTTGTCGGAGACTTCAACTTTCACGTGAATAAACCAGATGATGCCAAAGTTATCCAATTTAACAACATTCTTGAAATGTTTGACCTTGTTCAACATGTATCTTCACCAACACACAAAGATGGAAACACACTTGATTTGGTAATAACCAATAAAACAACAACTCTCAGAGATTGTGTTGTCAGTGACCTACTGTCAGACCATAACTGTATCCTCTTTAACATTGACGTCAACAAGGGCAAAAATCCACAGAAAAAGATTGCCTTCAGAAAGACCCGCAGCATAAATATAGCCAAATTCAAGAAAGACATTGAACAGCATCTATCACAAAAACTACAACACCAGGATCGATCAGTCTACTTGAACAGACTTGTGTCACTCTACAAATCAACTGAAAAGATTTTTGATAGACACGCCCCTGTTAAGAATAAACCTGTGACAGTTCGCAAACCTAACCCATTCACAAATCAAGAAATAAAGCCTCTTAAAAAGGAAAAGAGAAAGGCAGAAAAAATATGGCGAAAAACTGGTTTAGAAAAAGACTGGAATATCTTCAAAGAAAAACGAAATTCTCTCAATGAAAAGCTTAATCAGCTTAAACAGACGATCTCAGGTGTAAAATTCAAGCCACAAAGGGAAATTCTAAGGCGATGTTCAAACTTCTAAATTCTCATCTCAACAGAAAACAAGATCTGCCTCTTCCCCATCACACAAATGAAACAGAACTAGCGAACGATTTCAACAACTTCTTTGATGAAAAGATCAAAAACATCAGATCTAAATTAGATTCAGGAATGAAGATCACAACTGATGCCTCTCAGACCAACCTCGGACACAATTTACATCAGTTTAAGTCTTTATCAGAACAAGAAGTTAAGAAACTTATCACTGAAATGCCTGTCAAACACTGCCAACTTGATCCAATGCCAACATGGCTACTGCTTGAATGTGTTGATGAATTTCTGCCAGTCATAACGAAAATTGTTAATATGTAATTAACGCTTGGAGAAATGCCCCTTGAACTGAAGCATGCACTTGTCAAACCACTTTTGAAGAAAGAAGGTCTTGAATTGATGAAAAAGAATTATCGGCCTGTCTCTAACCTTTCTTTTCTGAGTAAAATCATTGAGAGTGCTGTAATCAAACAGTATGTTGATCACCTCACTCAGAACAATCTTGACGATGAAAAACAATCAGCCTACAAGCAATTTCATAGCACAGAAACCCTCTTAACAAAAATCCATAATGATATTATGCTTAATCTGAGCAATGGGGAGGTGACAATGCTAGTATTGTTGGACTTGTCTGCTGCATTCGACACAATTGATCATGACATTTTGTTAGAAAGACTGCGTAACAGGTATGGTGTGCAAAGTGCAGCCTTAAGATGGTTCAAATCTTATATTTCTGAAAGATCACAGTCTGTGATAATAAATGATAACACGTCAAGCAAACTTCCTCTCAATTTTGGAGTTCCTCAAGGTTCCAAACTTGGACCAATCTTATTTAACTCCTATGTTGCCCCAGTCAGTGAAGTAGCTCGAGGAAATCAAGTTCACGATCAGAAGTACGCTGATGATGAACAACTTATCCTGTCGTTTAAACCAACCTTTTTGGGTGAAGAACATGCAAAACAGAAAATGGAAAATTGTATTGCTGAAATCAGAAATTTCTTGCATGACAACAAGCTGTGCAATAATGGAGATAAAACTGAGCTTCTTATGATTGGAGCACCAAACCAACTGAAGAAACTTCAAATGACATCTATCAATGTTGACGATGTTGAAATCAAAATTGCCAACCACGTCCGCAATTTAGGAGTGCTCTTTGACAAAAATATGACCATGGAGAAGCAGATCAACAAAATGTGTCATAACGCATATTTCAATTTGAGAAACCTGTCAAAACTCCGAAAAAACCTGGACAAGGAAATAGTTAAAACTGCTGTCAATGCACTTGTCACTCCTCATTTAGATTACGGAAATGGACTGTTGCATGGCACTGCTACCCGGTTGTTAAATAAACTTCAGGTTGCTCAAAACTCGGCAGTTCGATTAATTGAAAGGTTGAAAAAACACGAGAGTGTCAGCCAGAGTAGGAAACAACTGCACTGGTTACCAATCACAGCAAGAATTCAGTTCAAATTGATGACAACTACGTGGAAGGCAATGAACAACCAGGCACCACAATACATCCAAGAACTTATTCAAGTAAAATCTCAACGAGGACACAACCTGAGAAGCAACGACAAACTGCTGTTAGCAGAACCTGCTCCATGCAACAAAAATAAGTTTGAAGATCGAGCATTTTCCTATGCAGCACCAAAACTCTGGAACGCTTTGCCTGATAGAGTGAGAACTGCACAAACACTAGAAAGCTTCAAGAAGAATCTAAAAACCCATTTGTTCCAGAATTCCTACAATTGATTTGATCTGAAAAAGCGCTGATGAGCAGTTTACTGAAATTAGCGCTATATAAATCCATATTATTATTATTATTATTATTATATTATTATTGATGAAAAGTGCTGAAAATGTTGGATTATTGTTGAAGTGTGCTGTAAATATTGGATTATTGATAAAATGTGCTGTAAATTTTGGATTACTGATGGAAAGTGCTGTAAATAATCGATTATTGATGAAGTGTGCTGTAAATATAGGATTATTGATGAAAAGTGCTGAAAGTATTGGATTATTGTTGAAGTGAGCAGTAAATATTGGATTATTGATAAAATGTGCTGTAAATATTGGATTTTTGATGAAAAGTGCCGTAAATATTAGATTATTGACAAAGTGTGCTGTAAATATAGGATTATTGATGCAAAGTGCTGAAAGTGTTGGATTATTGTTGAAGTATGCTGTAAATATTGGATTATTGATAAAATGTGCTGTAATTATTGGATTACTGATGGAAAGTGCTGTAAATAATCGATTATTGATGAAGAGGGCTGTAAATATTGGATTATTGATGAAAAGTGCCGAAAGTATTGGATCATTGTAGAAGTGTGCTGTAAATAATTGATTATTGATGAAGAGGGCTGTAAATATTGGATTATTGATGAAAAGTGCCGAAAGTATTGGATTATTGATGAAAAGTGCTTGAAGTATTGGATTATTGTTGAAGTGTGCTGTAAATACAGGATTATTCATGAAGTGTTAGGTATGTTACAAAAAATTGAAATTATGCTAAAGATCCAAACCCTAAATTACCAAATAGATCTAGACACAACTTAGTCCATGGTATAAAGATTCAAATTAAGTTAGAAATAAGGGAGATTTTGTGTTGGAAAAAAAGCACAAAATATTCCATTTTATTCCCATGCCAGAAGCACAAAAGTTTTGACCTGAGATGCCATATTTATTGAAACAAACGTGAATTACATTTTACCTCTTCGTTTTCTAAAATAACTGTTTGGCTGTTTATTACTACTGATACTACACTGAGCATAATAAAAACAACAATGTTGAAAAACGAAATGTTCCAAGTTTTCAAAATTCAGTTATTATCAAATTAGGCACAGACTAATGATGATATTGGAAGACGTATTTGTAATTGTCGTGAAAAATGATTCACTTTTTGCTGCAAAATGCATATTTTGGTGAGTTACAAAGTATGTTTAGGACTGCCGTTTACAGACTGCACTTCCCTTGAAAAGGCACCAATGCAAAAATTCAGTTCGTGACATACTGGATGAGATTAATCTTGATGTAAATATTGCATTATTGATGACAAGTGCTGTAAATATTAAATTATTTATGTAGGATAGGACACATATTGGTTTCCCGATGAATAGTGCTGTAATTAATATTGGATTGATAACAATATAATAGAAATTGACATTTACATAGGATTATTGATGAAGAGAACTGTAAATATTGGATTATTGACGAGGGGTTCTGTAAATATTGGATTATTGATGGAAAGTGCTGTAAATATTGAATTATATCATATGGTTAGCTGAAATACTGGCTCCTCATTGGCCGACAGCCGTGCAATATTCTACGATATTGCACGCATGTTATTGCACGCTAATTTTAACATGTGAAAGATTGGACGGACCTGAGAGGAAGCACCACACTGTAAACCCATACCGTAGGTGCCGTTGAAAAAGTGCCGTAAAACTGACGCTGATCTTACCGTAAACCTTTATAAACGGTAAATTACCGTTAATTCAACATCAAACCGTAAATGTGACATTGACTACCGCAAAACCAACAGGAATGTGCCGTAAGATCAAGAAAACGGCAATTAACCAATTACTGTTAATTTTACGGTAACTGTTACATTTTGTGTCATTGTACGAAGAAAAGTGCCATATTCCTAACTGTACTATATGTCTTAGGTAAGTCCCTGGTTTTGAAACTACCCCCTCCCCACCCCAACATCCAACCCATCCCTTCTCCCTCAATCCTTCCCCCACCTTGGCTTCCCTGACAAAATACTTACTGTCGGTCGATTTTGAAATGGTTTTATTATTATCCTCTCTTTTCTTTTTTCCTGATTCTATCTGAATTTTGAATCTTAATCTGAAGGTTTCCTTGTTTTTGTTGTTGTTGTTTTTTTCAATATGTATATGTTTAGTGTATGTTATATATATCAGATACATGTTTGGCTGTAAAATTTTGTTTGGTAGTCTTTGTCCTCTGCTATTTCAAGTTCAAGGCTTTATCATGTCTTAATAGATTGTATTAGGTATCTAACCCCCCCCCCCGAATATGACGAATTTATAACATTGTATGTTTAATTTTTAGTACTTGTGATATCATATTTATTTATTCTTTGTATCATTCCTTCATCAATCCATGCCCATATCATTTCATCTCATTTCTCGTCACCTGGGGTGCTCAAAAAATAAATTCTCTGGGCATCCCTCGAACATCATGTCATCACCCAGTCTAATTCAGAAATAACGTGTACATGTGATGTTGGTGAAATAAATTATCTATATATCTATCTTGTGAAACAACTTACACTGAGAAGAAATGTTAAAAGTGTTATATCTCCCTCTTAACAATAAATAATCTGGATTTTGCAGCATTTTTGAATTTTTGTGTAAAATGTCTTATAACTGTTTAATAAGTTTCATGTAGCATATCAGCCATATGCTGAACTCATACTGTATCGGAAGAAATAGGCAGAATGATAAGTTTTTATGGAATAAACTAAATCGAACAATTTTCACCATCATGTGGCACAACTTACCCCAGCACTTGGGTACTTGACCTACTTTTTTCAAACACTTGCCATGATCTTCTATATGGTCTGGTCGCCCTGAAACTCGCTTTGATTCTGGCCAATTTGTTATATCATTGATATCTAATTATCAGATTACATGATCAAGCTTTGGTTTTTTGGGAATCTCCCTGAAGCAAAAATAAGTAAGATTTGCAAATGCACTTGGAATACTGGTCATATAATATTATGTTAAACAAGAATCCGTGGATCCAAAAGCCGAGCTTGGCATTTCTGTAGGATCTGCCTTTAGAACTCGCTCTGTCCTTTCATTGGGCATGCGGGCCTATGAATAATACACAGCTTTAGTTGATCTTCCTGCCCCTGAAAAATCAATCCATTGATTCAAAAAAGTCTGTCAAGATGGAATTATTACACATTTTTCAGCCTTAATGAGGGCTCACTGCCCTCATTTGTCATTAGATGAGGGTGTTTCTATTAATGATAGGGAAGAAAGACTGGGGAAAGTTATTTTTAGCACATTGGAATACATGTATATGGATGATGATGGTAGGCCTTAGAGAAAAGTGGGTAAAGTGGCACAACTACATGTAAGTCGCTGGTACAATTCGTTTTGTCACTTGATGGGGCAATTTGTAGCACCAACTTTATTCCAAAAAAATCTTGTGTTTCACCCATTTCAAGGGAAGGATCCTTCAGGTTTATATGCTGTATATATGCAATTATTTAGCTTAATATTAGATTAGGGACTACAGCAATGAGGCAAGGTGCACCATTGCACAAGATGAAAGATCCCTCTCACAACGGTTGCCTGGATTGAGAATCGAACCAGTGTCCCTGAGGTCAGTAGGCCAAACATTACCACTGAGCCCTTTAAATGGATGGCATTGCCTTCTTTACTAAATTCTTCTAAAAGTGGGCTACACAAGTTGCCCTTTGGCACAACTTACCCCCAGTATCCGTTATACATTAAAGTTATTGATCGACAGTACTCCAAAGCTATTTCAATGTAATTGAGGAGGTTTAATATTTTTTGAGAGTTTAAAAAATTTGCGGTTTGCCTACAAGATTTAGGTTCCTTCACAGCGACTTAGTCTATGTTATCTACTGATGTCATTAAGTTTTCAGCAAACAGCTGCCATATTATAACAATTCTTTTTGTTGCAGGGGACCTTATAAAATCTACAAAATGTTGTCCTTCTGCAACCAGTCAAGATGCAGTACCATCCAAAACTCTCCTACTGAAGTCATCTTATTCCATCTGATGAGTTAGACACATCGTCGTTCCTGGCTGAAGTAAACAACTCCAACAAATATCACCATTTCAACCCATACTTTCTCACCAATGACCAGCAATATTCACACAAACAATGTGTAAGTCATTTATATAAACATGTCAGAGTATAATATATTTTAAACTAAATTTTTTCTGAAGAACACTGAATAAGAATATTTATTTATTTTTCCAGAAAGAGAATTGTAAGGTTGCTGCCTGAAACCAGGATGGACAGCTTTAAATTGGGATGCCATTGTGATGACTTGGTTCAGAGATATTGCCCAAATGCATTATACGATATGACATCAAAAAAAGGAAAATGGTAAGTTGTGTCACTGTTTGCTTTGGGCTGATACTATACTGTATGCCAAATAAAAGAATTTTTTTCCAGTTAATCTCAATATGAGATATTATACAGTTATCCAGTTGCAAAATCAGTGGCTGATATTGAACAGGTGCTGTGCGCTGATAAATAGTATGGCTTTTGGTTGCAAATGCAAAGAAAATGGCTGGAAATCAGACGTGTGAAGTTTTTGTTTCTTTTGGCATGCTTGTTTTAAACATATCTCATCATAACTCAATAACTTTTGCATCCACAACTTAAGTAACATACAGGGTGGGGAACCAAAATTTTCCATGAACTTCCTTGTGCTAAAAAGGCATCTCACATCTACAGGAAAATTGTGAAAACAGTACAGCATAATCATTAAGGTATCAGCCATACCTGTGGAAGGTTTGAATGAGCTGTAATTAAAAATGACTCCACAGGAGACAAAAAGGAAGAGGTGGTCAGATTTGCTTCAGTGCCAAATGGACTAAAAAACAACCCCTGACATAGTCAGAGTGACCTCCCAACCGAAATACAATGTCATGAATGCAATCAATGATGGGAAAGGAATAGGAGGGAAGTCTGGAAGTTTGTGGAGAGAATTAAGAGAGAAATGGAGCATTCCTGGAGTCACTGACGACAAAACTGACAAGGTACCTGCAACCTCCACGAGAGAGGTGGTTGAAGAGCTTCAGGTGGACCTCAAGGCTGCCAGAGCGGCTATGCAAAATGATTTTGGCCTGAAATCATATGTCAAGACCCCAAAGACACCATTCGGCCTATTCCATGAGGGCCAGAAGATAGAAATGGTGAAAAAATTATTGGCTACATTAGGGAGCATGGCTCGATATTCAATTTTTTTTTGAAACTATAAAGGTTTGGTTGTGGATTCTATTGTCAACAAAAGAGATGGCAAATTCTATATAAAATCAATAGAAGATGTCGATGGGACATTCAGGGAAAATTATCCAGCTCAGGCAATGGTTTCGGGAGTCATGACTTCAGATAGAAAAATTATGCTTTATTTCTTTTTCATGAGAGTAAAGGGGGACGGACCTGATGCATACTATTAGGTCCAGTGATGTCATGTTTTGCCATGGCTGGATGTGAATTACCCCAATGGGAACTATAGGCAGACTTAGGATGGTTCCCAATGCCTTATGGCCAAGAAAGTTCAGGATTTTCACTTAAAGAAATTTTGGAGACTTCTGGGCGGCCAACTTCTAGCCCTTCTCCAGCTCGGACCTTAATTCCCCTTACTTTTCCGTGTGGGGCATCTTAGAATAGTTGGTCTACAAGACCTGTCACCACGATGTTGTAGTCCTCCTTACTGTCTTCATGGCTCACGGCCTCAAAATATGAAGGTGCTTTTTTTCAAAACATCACCAAGTTTAGACGGCCATATTGAATTTTTGATTGGAGATAATTCAAGCCAAACTTCACAAAAAGGATCCTTTTTGTCTTGTTTCTAAGGCCTGAAAATATGAATTAGTTGTGACTTAGCAAAACCTTTCATTTCGACTGAAGTTTTAAATATTCCAAATTTTGAAAAATTTGCTTCCTCACCCTGTAAACAAAATAAATAAGGCAAATGGGAGAAAAAAAAATCGAAAACAGAATGTGGGAATGTGAAATGTCAATTCAATCTTTTACACATTGAACTTGCCATGCAAAAATCTGCCATGCTATATAAAATATAGCACCGCTGCAGACCAGAAGTCAGATTTCTAGCTTTCCATATGATATGAAAATATAGCATCTTGTGCCTCATTGAGACTGCGGAAGCGTATTACTGCCAAAGATTTTTTATTTCGGGTTTGATACAAAGAAATTTTCAATTTTCATCGGAGTGTCGGGTGCCAGGGAAAGTTGGAAGTGGAGTTGAGAATTGGGAGGGCAGTTGGAAGGAGCGTTGGAGGGATATTCAGAATTGAAGATGGAAGGAGTGTTGGAAGTGAAGTTGGAAGGAGAGTCAGGGAAGGAATTTGGGAGAAAACAGGAGTCGGAGACAGGAGTTTGGGCGAGTTCGGGTAGAGTTGGGAGGGAAGTCAGGAAGAGAGAATTGTTGAGAGTCAGAAGGAGGGAGTCATGGAAAGGTGGAAGAAGGGAGTCAAGAAGAGAGTTGAAAGGGACATTGTTGGAGGTCTCGATGTCGGCCTTGTTCTCGAGGTTAGCCTCGGGGCTATATTTTGATGGCCCTGATTCTCCCCAAATCCATCCTCCAGACTCGCCTTATGAGTCCTCTCCCGATGCCCCTCCCAACTCTCCATGTGACTTCCCTCTCAACTTTCCCCCACTGCGTCCTCCCGATTACCAAATCCCAGACTGCATCCTCCTGACTCTCCCCAGCTGCCTCCTCATGACTGTTCCCAACTCATTTCTCCTGACTCTTCCTGCTTTTTTGCTAAGACTAAAAGTTATATCAAAAATTTAATCTTGAATAAAACCTAAAGGGTTTCGGATTTTACTCAAAAAGTTTTTATAGATTAAATAGAAAAGATTTTTGGTTCATAAGAAAAAATCTGGGATTAAACAAAAAGATATTTCGATAAAAATCAAATGTTTTTTGGTTCAAATGAAAAACTCTTTAAATTAGACGAAGATTTTTGGATTACACCAAATCTTTTATTTGACTAAATGAAAAAGGCTTTTGAATTTCAACCAAAAAGCTATTGGAATAAACCGAGCAATTTTGAAATAACAAAAGGTTTTTCATAAATTAAAAAACTTTTTGGTTTAAACAAGAAGTTTTTGGAATAAACCAAAAATAAAAAATATCATTGGCAGTAATACACCTCCGTACTGCACATTGAGTCATCGGTTCTTGTTGTTTGTTTTTTTTTTTTTTTTTTCAGATAAATCAAACATTGTCAATCTTATGCGGACTTCAGCTTTCTTGGTCTCAAATGTCAGTGGTCCTGAATCTCTCTTGAGCGTTTTTCCTCGATGGAAACAAGCGTAAATTTCCAAATTACCCAATACTTTACAAATGCATAATGCATATCAAAACTATTACCCAGTGAAGAATTCATTATTATATATTTAGAATAATTAAATTTTATGAGCACCCCTCACATACTAAATTTTTATATGGTTTAACATGCACACTCTCTCCTGCTAATTATATAATCAATTTTGAACCCTTCTTATAAAATTGACCTAAGAGGAATGTGTCACTTTTTTGATAACGACAAACAACATACATATAAATTGTACATTTACTTGTCATTATGTTTGTACATTTCAGGAACCAGGCGACAGAAAAGAGAGATCCATTGCTTCGAAGTTTGGAGGCAAACCAAAAGAAGAAAAAATCCATTTTGACCCAGGAAAGATCCAATGGACAAAATTTCAATTTCAACTTAGATAAATATTCTTTTAGACTTTTGGATGAATGAGAAATAAAATCAAAATTTTAAATTTATTTTAATAATTGTTTTTTTGTTTATATCCGCTAATAAATGTGTTCTTATGACAAGCTTTCTTTTGTGTTTGATTCTTTCTCAAATGATAATGTTGCAATAAAGTATGAGGCTAAAAATGATCAATGCATGAAGCAGAAATTAACTAATTCCCTGAAAGAGCGAAGGTGACATCTGGTGGACTGCAATCACAGGCGAACAATAGCATTAGTGCATCCTCCCCACGCAAGCCCTGCTAAAATGGACAGGGCTTTCTGCTATTTCCAACCTCTTCTGTGATTGGCTGCTTATTTAGATCATAAGCATTTTGCAGGCAGATTTAGTCCGATTATGGACACTTAGAGGATTACTGGCAACTAAGAAAAACAGTGTAAAACAAGCAAACTTTCAAACAGTTTCATTTCAGAACAGTGAAAATACATAATTCAATGGAATTTTCGGAACTGTGATAGCACCTTTCAACAATACACAATTTCTCCATTTGTAACTGTGTGAAACAGAAGCAACAATTTCAAACTGTGATGTAGCAGTCCCTGATTGGCTGAGCCAAAACTGGGTCAGTTAATTAAGTATTCATGAATTAGCAAAGGTTATGGGCCATTTTGTCATGGTATGACTTGGGATGATGGCATTAGTGAGGATAGCCGGCCAATTAATTTGAATTACCTTGCAATGAATATACATATTGATAATCCATAAGGTATATTCACTGAAATTAAAATCTGTAGTACGCTTAAATTTTTTATATGAAGGTACTGATCACACATATCATTAAATTTACGGCATCTTGCTGTCATCCCTACAGTAGCTTTGAAAATTTGTAGTTAAATTAAGGCAATATTGCCGTAACATGACGTAACGGCATAATTTGTAATTTCGGGCAGCTTACTGTTAAGGCAAAGTGTACGGCAATTTGCCGTTAGCATAAAATTACAGCTACGGCAATTTGCCGTCAGTATCAAATTACGGCATGAGAGTGTTAAATTTACAGCAACTTGTCGTAAATTGTATTAACGGCATTACCGTTGATTTTACGGCAAGTTACCGGCTAATTTGCTGCCGGTAATGCCGTTAAACCAACGGTTTCGGTTTTACAGTGCATATTTCAGTGCTGCTGCTGCCACAAACAACGAAAGAGTGTTTTTCAATTTTACTAAAATATGCACTGCACGACAATGGAAGCAGATAGGAAGATAATTTTTGCGGCAAACGATGCGTCTATTAAAATGCTAATCAAATATTAACTTTTTGTACTGATTATATTATTTCCTTATCATTATAAAGCATTAAATGGCCGAAAAACAGGATTTCTGCCGATTTTTTGGTGATTTTTTAGTGTTTAGAGGCCTAAAGTCTGCTATAAAGTTCAGGCAAAAAATCGAAAATTAAATCCATCATCAAGTATATCATTTTTTGGTTCCAACAGTGCAAACATTTTTGGTGTGAGCAAAATAGTTATCGATTTCTGATGAGATACATTTTAAGTATGTGGTTATAAAGAAACGCAAATTGAGTCTTTACGCAGCAGCACAAGATCATTTGTTGGTTTTAATTTTTTTTTAAGTCACTGCACAGCACTGAAAATAGATAGGAAAATTATTGTGGTGGCAAAAAGATGCGTATATTATAGGGCTTAGCAGATATCAACTCTTTGTACGGTTTATGTTATTTGTGTAATCATGCAGAATAAAGTATCAATTAGCCGAAAAAAAACAGAATGGTCCGCCCATTATTCAGGGACTTGGTTGTATTTAGAGGTCTTACTACACGTTTGAGAAAAAAATTTAAAGGAGACCCATCACCAAGTATCATCTATGCATTCCAAAAGGGTGAAACATTTTTTATGGCTGAAATAGTTATTGATTTTCAACAAGATACATTTTAAACATGCAGGTCTAAAGAAACACAAAAAGAGTTTGGACATCAGAATTCCAGCCCTTTTCTTTGCATTTGCCACAAAAAACCATATGATATAACAGTTATTGCACATCACCTCGTGCAATATCAGTTTTTATGGCACCTCGGTGACTAATATTGCACTCGGGCTGCGCCCTCGTGCAATATTAGTCACCTCGGTGCCATAGAAACTGATATTGCACTCGGTGCTGTGCGATAACTGTATAATAAATGATGGGCACTATATATATTGGATTATTGATGAAGGGAGCTGTAAAAATAGGATTATTGATGAAGGATGCTGTAAAAATAGGATTATTTTTGAAAAATGCTGTAAAAATAGTATTATTGATAAAAAGTGGTATAAATATTGGAGTATTGATGTGGGGTCTATAGCTCTGTGAATATTATAATATTCTGTAAATGAAATAATTTGGTTTGACGCGAATATTGGATTATAAATTAATGGAATTTGAAGAAATTGGATGATTGATGAAGGGTGTTGTAATATTTTGTATAATTGGTTTTATGCAAATTTGAGTACATGTATTACTAAAGCGTATTGTGTACAGATAGTCGAAGTATTGATGAAAATCATTTTACCATCAAAGGCTTTTTTAAGTATATTTTTATTTTCCTTTGATATGGATATTTGATATACAAGAAAAACTCCAATGGGCGTTGGGGTGCAGCATTCACTTGGTGTGGTTCATATTATGTTTCAAATTTAAACTTTTGTGAAGCATACAGATATATTTCATTATGCAGTTGTGTCTGTCTACAAGTGGACTGCTCTTGCATTGCCACAGATCAGAACATATGCTGTCTTGTGTTGCCACCTAGTGATTAGTGTGCTATTCCGCAAGCTCATGCGAGCGTCCACATCATTTCAATCAGAGGAACACACAATTTTGTCTGGAAGACACTGGGGCTGTTTCTGAGTGTGCTGAAGCCTGACAGCCTTGTGAATGTGCAATGAAATTGGAACTATTTCTTGGGACAGCAATGATGTAGCATACAAAATCAACGTCCTCCAGGTATTTGGTGTCTGAATTTTTTCCCTCTTAAAAAATTTGGAAAGGTGTTCCGTTGCTGCATCAACCAAGAGCTACCCCAACCAAAACTTTCCATTTCAATCACTGCTGCATCTATATCACAATGTAAGTTGGAAAGACGTACCTTTGCTGTGTACCGTTGATCCATCGAAGAAATTATTTAAGCAATAGATTTTACAAAAGTAAAAATTAGTATAATTAGAATGAGTGTCAGAAAAATGAGGAATCCTGCCACATAGCTTAGAAAACAATCAGAAATAAACTATTTCAAAGAAAGAAGCATGAGTGTGTGAATTAATCTGGAAAAAGTTTAAACCTTATCTTAGTAGAAAGTGTAATTCCAGTAACAGTTATATTATACCTCGTGAAAATGATTGTATGATAACAAAACCAAAAGAGGTGTTTAATTCTTACTATGAAAATGTAGCAAATGACATTGGAACCTTGGATAATTTTGGTGAGGAGATATCTCATGAGGTTATCCAATCAGCCATTGACATACATTCTGAACATTCCTGTTTCAAAATGATAAAGATGTTAAATTTAAAAGGGTGACTTCAAAGGAAGTGTTCAGAAGCTTAAAGAAAGGGAATGCTAAAAAGTCATAGGGATATGACTACATATATATCACCATACTTTCTCAAAACTGCTGCCAATGAACTTGCCAATACTGTATCTCATGTCGTCAATGTGTGCATTGTTGAAGGTGTATTTCCTGATGTGCACAAGAAAAATGAAATAGTACCTGTGTACAAACCGAAAGATTCCTTTAACAAATCAAATTACAGGCCAGTCAGTTGTTCTACTGCTATGTAGAAGATAATTGAACATCAATTTGCCGCTCAATTAAGACATCATTTTGATGATTTTTTTTTCACGATAAACTCAGTGCATCTAGAATGGGCACAGGATGTGAACTTGTAATAATTAATATTATCTAGGATTGGATGAAAACAAAATAGTCGGGTCAGTATTAATGGATCTCAGTAAGGCGTTTGATTGCCTGACTCACAAGCTTCTTGTCGCTAAATTGAACGCATATGGTCTTAATACAAGTGCTTGTAATCTTATGTCCTCATACCTAGAAGAGATTGGTGTTTTGTTTTTGAGTGTGTCAAAAAAACGTATGCCGACTACTCGAAATCAAATGTATACACTCAAGGATAATGAATATGATTTGGGAAACAATATGGCTGCTAGCATTCCAAAATTTGACGCAGTTCCGTTTGGAAAAATGTCTCTGATGTATTCAGGGGTAAATTGTGGAACTCTTTGCCGATAGCATTCAAAGAAGTTCATGATATTAATAATTTAAGACATATTTTAGGAAGTTGGAAATGTTCCATCAAAAACTATACTAAGTGTACTGATTTTATGCACCACTGGTCTTCTACTTTTATTGATTTGTTATTGTTTTTTATTGTTTTATCACTCGTTTATAAGCTTTTGCTGTTATTTTATTGTTGTATACATGCAAGTACAAATGAAATTTATTGATCTATTATTTATTGAGAGCCCTGGAAGGTAAATTTTGTGAAGTTATTCTCATGGACTGTATTGTTTAGACTGATAAGGTGACAAATATAGTTGTGCCTTTTGATGATCTCAATGATAGATATTCTATACTTCTTTCTTTTAAAAAATTAGAATATACATTTTTTGGGGGCTAAGACTCGGTCACTATTGCATGCACATGGATAAAGTTTGGCACAGATATGGACTTTGATGTCTGGTTGTGTCTTTTTTGAAAGGTCTAATTTAAACTAGTGTATACTTTAAAAAAAAAAGAAAAGAAACTTTTGTTTCTTGCTCAAGACGTGATTGCAGAACAGGTCAAGGAGGTTTGCTCTGTAAGAGATCATTGTGTTAATGATAGCATCCACACTAACCAAGAGTGTAAAGACATAATTACGCTTTTATGCACAATGTAAATTATTTTGTTTTCTTGTACTCTGTCCTTTAATTTTCTTTTACCATACTTCTCTTAAAAATTACTACGTACAGGGAATCAAGAAGTGCAACGAAATTACAATGTGTTTGGTGCTCAAGTAGCTTTGCCACGTCACAAATTTTCTTGCTCCTCTGAGCACAGTCAGTGTATTACACTTGACAATTACACCGCGTTCCCAATTATTATGCAACTAGGCTTTTTCGTCATATCTCCAAAATGAATTTACTATTTGGATATCCTTCACACATAATGATCAATGTGTCATGGAGCCAATATCCTGTCAATTTTGTCCAATTCTGATTGCTCAGTTTGGAGTTATGCTATATAATCAGGTTTTGAGGTGTTCCCAATCATTATGCAATTTCTTGGAAAATCAGCCATTGCAACCCAAAATCAACCGGAGTGATCTGAAAATGCTATGAACATATACCCCATGACACTAAGGAAAATTAGAACTGTCATTTTAAATATGGATCAACTCATATCCAAGAAATCCATGTTATACCCCTGCATTGAAATAGCATTGAAATTACAGTTTTATTGTAATAAAAAGCCACTGTTGGCCAGGCAAAGTACAAAATCATTATGAAACTCATTCTCGACTTTCCTTATGCTTAGAACTCCCCTTTAAACCAATGAAAATAAATTTCACCAACGTAGGCCTACTTGAATAATATCTGGAGATGAATTGAACTCATCGAATTGCCAATGCTATTCCAATGGGAAACAGAAGTGTGAGATCTTGACTTGATGTCATATTTCGTAGGAGTCTTGGATTTGGTGGTTTCTCACAGAAGATGATCCTAGTATCATAAAGATATATTGTAAGCTGAATTTTGGTTGATTTTACTTTTTTCAAAGACATTGGAGGCTTCTATTTTGAGAAAAAAGCCAATTTCAATTGCTTTTCAATGTAGTCGTATTATATGCATTCCTTGGTCATGAAGGCACCCACATTTGAAATGACGGTTACATTTTTCATTTAGTGTTATGAGGTATATGTCAAAGGCATTTCATAATCAACTTTGTTGATTTTGGGTGGCAATGGAGGTTTTATCAAAAAGTTGCATAGTCATTGGGAACATCCCGAAACCTGATTATATGGTGTAACTCCTCACTGAACCAACGGAATCTAACGAAAGTTACAGAATTTTTTCTGCATGGCACATATATCATTACTAGTAAATTACCCGTAGAATGAAGGGAACATTATAGGAAATGATAGAAAAGAATAGCGATAGTTTGATAGATAGATAGACCTGTAGAGAAATAAACAGATATGGACAGAGAGATAGAGATATATTGGGCAGTAAGTTAATTAAGAGATGGGGGCAAGTAGCTGTGTGGTTTGTGATACAATGCCAATGAGTAAGCAGTGGTAGAGAGCAAATAACCCACATATATTGTATTTTAGAAATTAGTAGTTTGTGAGGGTAGGTCGTAAAGTAAAGCTCAAATTATTTGGGCCATGTAGGAATAATTGATTAGAAAGTATTGAACGCAATAGGGTTCCCCCGTGGCCTAATTGGTAAGTGCACTTGTCAACTGGCTTTGGGGGCGTGGGTTCAAAGCTCACCCCGGGAACTCATTTTAGGCCCAGTCCATGGTACATTAAATGGAGGCGGGTTGTATCCAGTATTCTATGCTGGGGCAACTGAAAGACCCGGGGCATCCCTGAATTAATAGGGTATGTGTCACTCTCACAGTCTTCTCATCGCATCATCATATGGCGGTCACCTGCCTCAATGTAGCCCAACAAAAACAAACAAACAAACAAACAATTGAACACAATATATAGATGTATTTGGAGGACTTATGTCTGAGTACTATCTATCTGTCTATATATTTATCCATATATTTATCTATCTATCTATATATCTAATTATCTAATTATCTATCTATCTATCTAGCTCTGTCTATCTTTCTATCTATCTGTCTATCTATCTATCTGTCTATCGATATATCTATCTATCTATCTATCTGTCTATCTATCTATCTATCTATCTGTCTACGTATCTTGTTACTATCAGTCTATGGTACTTATTGATGATCGATCAATCAATGTAGTTAGTATCTATTGGCAGGAAACCTTTTTTTAAATCACTGTAATGAGTGCTAGCTAGGGAAATAAATGACTGTAATAATTGTAAGAGTGGTTATAAATGACATTGTGTCTATTTGAAGGTAAAGAAATGACCTGTGAGGTTGTGGATTGGCAGGTGTGGACGTAAATTGCAGTCAGCCAAGTGAATATCAATTCAAACACATCTTTGACAAATACTGTGGCCTGTGATGGCAATTATAAGTTATTGCAATGATGAAATGGTATTAGTGTTGAAGTAATAAACGGCCTTGGAACTCTTGAGTACTAAACTGCCATGGTATGAACAACATGCACACACGATCACAGAGGCTGTAGGGCGGGAAAATGCTGGGTCTTTGGATCTGCTTTAGTTTCGTTATTGGACTGAATATGGTATGTACCTGGTATACATCAATAATCATGTGTCTTCGTAATCTTTGTCTATGTAGGCATATAGTTGTGTTGATCTTTGAAGTGGATCCGTCCAACAGAGGACCACGTGCTTGTGTAATTTTGACAGCAGTGAGACCATGCATCTAATTATGGCTCAAAGCTGTTCTTTTTATTAGAGTACCCCTCCGAAGCACATAGGCTGAGTTAGTGGAGCAGGGGGAGTATGCAGCACTGATGGAAGAGGCCTGCAATTTTGAAACTTTTTTTCCGTGAGTAGGGTGTCAAATGAAGGCAGATAGCAAACGAATTACAGCGTTTTGAAGGATGACAGAGCTTATTTCAAGGAAAAATGCAATTTCCAATACATAAAAAAAGTTTGGTGGCGATTGAGAAAGAATTGGTTGAGTGAAACCATTAACAACAAAGTCTGATAGATACGAAAATATGTTATAGATGTGTAAAGGATATCCAGATAGTGCTATTTCTCGTGGAGATATTACGAAAATGGTGAAAGCACAGTAAGCGACTCAATATTTGGCCCCTATGGCCTAAGAATTATGTTCATCAGAAGTGCAGTACATCAATTTGAACCTGATAATCTGTAGAATACAGAATTTTGCTTGTATAATAAATCAAGACAGGTATTTGCTGGGCTGCTATGAACTACATTATGAAAGTTCCATGAAAATATAGGTTTTTCTGCTGAAATGGATCATAAGCTTTTCGACAGTTTTCGCTGATGTGATATGGACAATTTGCATGAACTGTGACAAATTCAACTTTTGAACCTTGTCAGCATTGACTAAAATAATCTAAATTTGTCACTAAACATGGTATCCCTGTTTTATTTGTGACATACCAGACCTCCAAACATCAGTCCCCAGACTAATTTGAACATTTTTGTGGACGTAATGGACGGACATTTACACTTTTTAGCCTGGTGTCCAGTGTATAAGTTAAATTCATTGTGTTTTTAATTTTTTCAGTTGCATGCACAGGTAGAGAGATAGACATGCATTTTCATATCAGTTGACATGTTAGCTGGTCTTTAATTCATTTAAATTACCAAAAAAATCAGTTGTGGACGTAATGAACGGACATCATTTTTAGCCATTAAAGCTTCTTATATCTTACACTGTACAATCATCAGGGGCCATTGGAATTTTTTTGCTAAAATTCATTTAACCAATATCATATCTTGGCAAAAGCACCAAATTCAGCTAATTATTACATAAAAATACCCTCCAGCCAGCCTTTTGAACCCCTGACTGTAAATTTGCAAAAATATGTACAGTAAACAGATAATGTCACCGGCAGAATGTGAACTAGATATTAGAATACAGCATTGTTGCAATGGATGGTGCTTCAGAAAAAGGGCCACTGGTTACATGCTAAAATTGGCAAATTATACCCACTTTAAAGGTCTGCCCGGAGTATGGTTTTAATTGTATGTTCATGAAAAATGCCTAAATTTCTCAGATTTACTTGTTGATCAAGCTTAAATACTGCACTGTTTCTTCTTTATGTCAGAAATTGGTTTCTAAGACCCTAAATTAACTTTTATCTGATCAAAACGCAATTGAGGCCTTTACTGTGCTTTCACCCAAAAGCATACTTGCATAATAATAGGGAACGCAGTGCATTATCATTCTATGAAATAACACCCTTGTATGACTGTGATTCCCGGCATTGCACTGTACAAATTAGATGGAGACTGATCCTCAATATATCAACTGAATCCTGAGAGTCTATCAACATACAAATAAATTGATCATGTGCTTGATTTTTTGCAATCATACTATTAATTCACGGACCCCTCACGCTGCTCCAGCCAAACTATTGATTGCTCACTTTTGAAAACTTGCAAGCAGATTTTCTGTATTCTATACAATGTCCTTAGCCAGGTTTGATGTTCAAATTACAGTCACAGAAATTGATGTGATGTTTTCCCATAATTTAACCATAGGCCATCAGAAAACGCCCTTTATTTTCCCCCTTCCCTTTCACACATGCTTTCACCGGTCTTATGCCATTGTGTCATATAATACATACTGACTGAGAGAGATGCCTTTTTCTTCAATTCTATTCAACAAACCTATAAAAGGCACTGCTGAAAGATAGGGAGAGAGGCAGGTAGAAAGCCTCCCCTCTCCCGCCCGGAATTTGGCCAACAAAGGTGCATTACAAATGAAAATGACAAATTTCCGGGGCTTTCCTGGTTGCACATGCCCTCCAAACTTGTCTCTGCCCTTTAGGACTAATAGTACAGGCCCTGGGTCAGGAAAAAATTGGCCAGGTGTACCCCGCCTGCCAGAAAAATTCCAATGCCACAATGCATTTCCCTGAACATCATATATAACCAATCTGGTGTCTGTAGTTGCCAAAAGTGGTGCAAATTTTTGCTACGGAAGGTTATATGAGGCACCCTCGGACAACGCGTTTTGTCCATTTTTTTGCATGAATGAGACCATAAAAGCATTTCTGAGCATCAGAAACTCACAAAATTTACCATACAGACTATATCTGGTATGCTGAATTCAATTATTGCATTTTCATTTAAGTCTTGGGATTGATGAATTTGTTATTCAAGATGGCGTCCAATATGGCCCCCGATAGCGGAAAATGTCACATTTTCACCTCAATGTGCAAGTAAAAAAGAGAAAACTCAGGTTTATGAGTCTGAAAACTTTAATCATCTTTATCTTAAACTCTGGAATATATGATCTACTCATTATGACCTCTTGGGGTTCAGAAAACTGGGCCTGTAGGCCTATGACATTGTATGTATTGTGTTATCTCAAGATGAAATAATGAATTGTCAACATAACCGCGTATTGGTAGGTTATACCCATCTTGGATAAAAGATCTTCTCAAGAAATGAAAAATTAGTAAAACAACAATTAATTTAGCTCATTCTTGTGAAACTTTGAATGCAGCTATTCAATGATATCAGCACACTCCAAATACAAACATGCTGTGAACCGGGACATGTACAATTCTACTTGGTTCTTGAATTGACCTCATTTGCATTTACAACAAGTATCATACAATGGTCAACAAACCTTCATACATTACAAGATATTTTCTTAACAAGTTATGCATCTTTAATAAGATTTATTTCATGAGAAACAAAAAATAACTGTTCACATAACTAGTTAACTACCTACATCTACGCATGTCAACGAAGTGATGTTCATACAATCTAAAAAGTAAATGCTAAACAACCTGAAATAACTAAATTTCCCCTTTTCCTGTTCTGTTTTATCAAATGTATAATTTATTTGAATATTAGGGGTATTATGATGACCAATCATAATTCACAACTTCCAAGCAAGATTATAACGCTTGGTCACATACCTAAAGACTGCAGGCAAGTGACAAAGTTTCCAAAAAAAGAACTGTTATTCTCTGTTGCTTCTGCAACCTGATTCCAACTGATGTTCATCAGCTCTGAGGATCACAACGACATGTGTCTGAGCATACACAATTATCCCTCCTGCAGAGACAGTGCCTTGTAGAGCAGTTAAGACTTGTGACGACACACTGAGAGTGCAAGGACAGCTGCCGGGAATGCCTCAGATGTCATCAGAACCGATATGAACTCGCCAGTGGCATTACATCCATTTCCAACAGGAAGACTTAAGAAGGAGTTGTGGGCATGGAGCCAAATGCAACTTTGATAATTCTTTTTTACATGTTGAGCAAGAGCTTCTATTGTTGGAGGAAGTCTTTCATTAGTTGGGCGCTTCCATGAGAAGAGGTCATACCTGAGCTCATAAAGTGAAGTGTATCTCTTCTTTGTATATACAAGAGAGATCAGCACAACCAGAGCTGTCATAGCCCTTCATGTAATTGATGCATTCATGATCACTTCCAGGTTCCTGGAGATCCTGCAAGATGTCTGCATTCTCCTTTAAGGCTTTCATCCATTTCTGCTTTCCGATGCCAAAGTATGCACTTGTTGAATCGCTTGCGGATAGCACATGCACTACTGGTAATATCAGTGACATCTCTGAACCAAGTGTGCAGCTACTTCATGCATAGGAATGTATCTTTCTCTCTTTAAAGAAAATCTCTTCAATGCCAAGCAGATTGACATATCTGGGACATATAACAGCTGCATCAGAGTCACAACTGCACAGGACAACACAGTTTGCTCCTAGACTCCTGGGTGCATAACGTACATGAAAAAACATCCTAGAGTCTGCCTACTCAAGGTCTAAGAACAGGTCACTGACATCCTCCAGTGAGCCACACTGAGCAGATACTACTCTTCTTTTGTCATCAAATCCTCCTGCCAAGAGATGCATCTCATCACCAGTGAGATGGTCTTGAGATGGCAGATAATGGTCCAGTCCAGCATCAATGATTTCATCAAGTTCGCCTTGTTGGCTGGGTTTACAGTATCTTACCAGGCTGTGTTGGAACAGCGGTGTTTCTTGTTTGATTCCTGATTTCTTACATCGGCATCATTTCTCTCCAGGCTCTCTTACTGCCTTTGATGTACTCGACTTTATGATGATCACCAACAACTGCATTAAACTTGTGTCCCGCTGACAGTATCATCCACAGAAGAACATTTGACAAATCTCCAAATGTTGTACAGTGTAACTTGTAAACCATGTGAATTATCATCATGAAGTCGACTACCAACATGGTGTCTCTGGCTGTAGATGTTCCATGGAAAGATGTTCTAGTCATCATCCACAAGGAGACTATGTTGAGAACTCTTTCAACTGCTTCCTTGTTTCTGTGCACTCTATATACTATATACTCTGACTAACTTCCCGGTTGTTTTCAGAAAATAGAACTTGCATTCCGCAAAAATCTTTCAAGACAGAAGTGCAGGCTGCCTTGAGATGTAAATTGTAATTGTACCTCTCCAGTGCTCTTTGTCTGGTGTACAAATGGTGGAACTTTCCGCAATCCTTATTTATACTTTGCTCAATCTCCATATCGTGCCAAAATTCACTGAGTGGTCTTTGCGTGTGAAGTACTGACCAGTTTCCATCAAAAGGCGCCCTGTATACTTCAGGATGTTCAACTGGTAGCTCTAAGCCTCCCTTCCACAACGTTGGTGGTTCCCCAACAGGCATAATTAACATGTCCGCACATGAAATTGAGTGGCAGCATTTCTGCGAAAATTTCCAGCTCAGCTTCATGATCTTCATTTCTCTTTGCTGCAACATAATAATATAACAAGAGCTGAGAATAGTCAGAGAGGGACTTCTCCCAGAAAGCAAATATTTCTGAGGAGTCTGTGCCATGGTTGCTGAATTTCATTGACAATTGATCGATTGGTTCCTGTGCTTCAACAAATTGAGTAATTCCTTCAGCAACTAACCAGTACTAGCTAGTGGTGATGAGCAGTCAGTTCAACATGCATTTTCCTGCACATGATGAAACAGTTAATTTGACTTCCTCTGAGGGCAGATTGTTCGTTTCCAGGAGTCATTTTCCAGATGATGCCCATTTTAGATGATGCAGCGCCTCATAATGCCCTCATTCATAATTTTATGAATTCGTAGGCCCCTGTTGTAATCACAAGATCTTCAGATTGACCAAATAGCAGATATTGATATAACGCACAAGATATTAGCCTACATTTGTGGGCATCAGTAAAAATGCATACATGCCTATACATACATGTATGTAGGCCTATTATCTGCACACTTGACCTTTTATTTAGGTTTTCCTTTAATCTTTATTGTCTAAATTACTATAATAAATATGTACACACCTTCAAATAGTATCCATTACGCTACAGAACAAATTTGAATCAAATTATATCATAAATTAGCTTACGTAATTGAAGAGAACAATGCATGACTTTTCTGTAAGAATTAGTTTGTTAAAACTTTTAAAAACAGGTAGAGAAAATTGATGTGGAGTTGGTCATATAGTCTGCATGATAAGAATAGCACCTCTTTGATTGTATGTAGTGGCTTGCAAGAAGTTCTTTTAAAAATTGGTGCAACAATCTCCTCATGATATTTATTCTACAAATTAATATTTTGTGGCATTTCAGACATCTTTATTCAACTACGCCCTTGACATTAAGACACATGGAAGCTAATCTCACAGTTGTTCTCAACATTGGCAGCCATATTGGATGCCATATTAAATAACAAATGTATCATTCACAAGACATGAATTAAATGCAATAGTTGAATTCAGCATACCAGAAATAGTCTGCATGGTAAATATGTTAAATTGATAGAGACATTCTTAATCCAAGAGAAATATAACTTAACAATTAGCGGTTATGTTGACAATTCATTATTTCATCTTGAGATAACACAATACATACACTGTCATACAGGCCCATGCAGTTTTCTGAACCCCAAGAGGTCATAATGAGTAGATTATGTATTCCAGGGTTTAAGATAAAGATGATTAAAGTTTTCAGACTCATAAACCTGAGTTTTCTCTTTTTTACTTGCACATTTAGGTGAAAATGTGACATTTTCCGCTATCGGCGGCCATATTGGACGCCATCTTGAATAACAAATTCATCAATCCCAAGACTTAAATGAAAATGCAATAATTGAATTCAGCATACCAGATATAGTCTGTATGGTAAATTTTTGTGAGTTTCTGATGCTCAGAAATGCTTTTATGGTCTCATTCATGCAAAAAATGGACAAAACGCGTTGTCCGAGGGTGCCTCATATAACCTTCCGTAGCAAAAATTTGCACCACTTTTGGCAACTACAGACACCAGATTTGTTATATATGATGTTCAGGGAAATGCATTGTGGCATTGGAATTTTTCTGGCAGACGGGGTACACCTGCACCCCTAAATAGGCCCCTTTTCCAGAACAGGGCCTGTACTATAAGCCCACAGAGCCTATATGGCCTTTGAGATGAGATGAGAATCTAACCTTGATATAAGATAAAATGGATGTTTGGGGCTTTACGTCCTATATTAACGCACTTTTAGGCTAATTATGACAGGATAAGGACACGGCAATGGGGCGAAAGATGATTGACACAGCCGTCCAACATAGGCTCAGGTGACCCGGCAAGGGCTGGATTCGAACCCTGTACCCATCGATTGGCAGTCCAGCATGCTACCACTAGACCAACCCTCCCCCCCAGATAACATAAGATAAGATAAGATAGATAGATGAACACATAGCATGGTAGAGAGATCATTATTGATGGATTCATACATTCATTCGCATGCATATTTTTGTCAGCTGATGATGACTATATGTATCAGAGAAAATATATTTTAAAATTAAATATGTTCCATAATAATTACATTTTTTATTAGTAATTTTTACTGGAATGGAGACAGTGCACTGTCTGACAATGAAAGACATTGTCCTAACTGTGATCAAGTATGTCATTTTTGCTTTGTTGAACTTAATCACCTCTTTATAATCAAATGAGAGGTACTAATTGATTGTTGTCTTCACCTAAGCAAATATTTACACTGTGTGGTCAATGGTGCATAGAAAAATCACTCGTCACAAGTGACAAGACCACTTTGGCCACTAATCATATGATCCTTTCGTTGCACTTCTTGTTTCCCTGTAGTAACATCTTTTTGGATGTAAATATAGAATTTCAAACAAACTATTGCATGTTCATGGACAATATTTGGTGCATATATGACTTATATGGTCTAGTTGTGTCTTTTCATGGTCTGACTAATAGATATTAGATACTTTTGTGTATTGAGATAAATATTCAAAATATTTCTTATTATATCAAAGCCAAGACTTGCCCACTATAGCCTATACAACAATAACATTTTCTATGCATATCACCTATGCAATATTACAGAGGTTTTTGATGTGTATGTAACACCTTTTGAATGATTGGACAAACCAGAGAAAAATATAACAGCATTATTTTTTTGGATTCCATAGAACAGCTCGTAACCTGTACTTAGTACATGCATGAAGCTGTAACATAATATGCACAAAATAGTCTAAAAAGGCCTTTCCCTTGTTTTACAAACCCTGACAAGCAGATGGGTATATGGCAGGGCAACGGGCAAGCAGAGAAAAAATTGAAGGCCGTGACTTTACCACTATTGTATACATCTATATTAATTTCACACACATAATTAATATACCTATACATGTATATGCAATTTGGTACACAGACCAATATTTTGGTGTAATTGTAATCTTCTAAACGTGTTGTTCGCTGAAGGTTTGCTGCTGCGCAGCCTAAGTTTTTAGATTTTATGTGTACACATAGACGTGAAGTAGAGCACCTAAAGTGAAATGTTGTAGATTACTGTCTTTTGTTTCAAATTAGCAAACTACTGTAACATTGGCAGAAGGCCTCACGGCAGCATGCACCTCCCATGTCCTTAGGTGATATCAAAATACGCCCAATATCCCCCTGCTGCCCCTTGGTTACCCCTTTTACCCCTTAGTATCCCTCATTAACATTTGGCAGCCCCAAATTTATTTTTTTTATTTAACTGTGCCCCCTCTTCCCCCCCCCCCAATAGCCCACTACTGCCACAATCTGATCATGGCCACTTTGCAAGTTCTCACCTATAACATTTCTTAATATTGCCTTTACCCCTACACTCGTGTTGTATCCTATCATACAGTACAACCATCATAAAATGGCTCGTCAGTTTGGATCGACACTTATCTATCGATCTATAGTGATCCATGGTGATCTTGGTCGATATGGAGTGATCGATCTCGAGTGATCTGTTGTGATCTGTTTCTATTAATCAAAATTGATATTAATAAATTAATTTTTCTGTACAAAATAACTACTGGATATGTTTCCTTAATCAATATTTTCAATTTTTAGGTGAATTTTATCTGTTCTTTGACTTATAATCCTAAATAATTCACATGATTGATTTTCTCTAAAAGTGGATTAGTAGATCACTACAGATAGAGTTATATCAGCTCAGAGAGGTATATATTTTTCACTATTTGGCATGTAGACGAATTTGTTAACCTGTAAAAACGAACATATACACGATCAGGGCATGTGTGTACATGCCAAATATTGCTTTTCACGAATTTGTGTATGTGTGATTACGAACATTGCAATCTGAAAATTGGCTAAAACCTGCTCTAAACCTAATTTTAACACTAAACCCTAATGATATAGCACTTCCACGAATGTTTGTTTTAGCATATACACGAATGAATAATAAAGCACATTCACGAATGTTAGTTATTACATGTACGCGAGCTCTTATGCTCGTTTTTTCAGGTTCACAAATTCGTACATGCTCGTTTTTACACCTCCACGAATTCGTGAACATGCCAAATAATGAAAAATATATACATGGCTCAGATCAAGTGCTACAGATCACTCTTTATCTGGACTGCTCTGGATCACTTTAGATCGCTATGTTGAGCCATTTTAAGATGGTTGTACTGTATGGTCTGTAGGAAAATAAGCTACCAGAGAAGATAACAAAGACAAACAAGAAAACACAGAAGGATCAGAAGAATGAAAATTGTGAAAAGGAATAAAATAAACAGCTGAAATTATTGCTACAAATGGGTACATGAAGAATAAAACCCAGGGATGACATTACTGGCATAAAACTCTCCATAACTGAGTTCTTGCAACCAACGGACCAATATCTATGAATGTTTGTGCGTCAGAAAAGTATCTTAACTCTAGAATGAGTGAACATAGCTAGTTTATACAACTGTCCTGGAAACTAAGAATTAATTTATGAAGATCTCTCCACACTTTTCCATATAATTTTTATGGAGTCGTTATTCTACTTCTTACCTTTGAACATTTATTGGCTGCCATAAAACTGATAAAAAGACAAAAAGCTATTTGTAAACAACTCATAACACAATAAACGGACAACTTGTACCACACTTGAACTAAAGGATCACTGACTTCGTCTGAGAAAAGACACTTCATACAAATATGACGCTTACATTCGGAACGCCCCTTGCAAAAAGAACTAAAAGTACTAAAATACAACAAACACAGAGAAAGCTATTTGGTGAAGATGATGTCCAATCAGACCAAAATGTCAAAGGTTTGTGTAATAAAATTATCCCAATTTTTTGTTTAGTGGGTGAGGGAATTCTGCTGAAATGATTGCTATTTTTCTTCTTTTCAGACTTTCACTTATTGCAAATCAATTCATGACCCAACAACTCACATAGCCCCCATCTCCATGCCAAAATAGATAGATAAATACATAGATAAATGGTATAATATGCAGCCATCTAAGCCAAGTTCTGAGTGCCCATGAGCGTTTACTGACAAGAGTCCTCACCCTGTAAGGGATCTTCAACTTCAAGCCCAGCAAAAACAGTGATGCAAGAGGGTCTGCTCATTTCATAGGCGTACGGGACGCGCGATTTTTGGGGGGGGGGGCGAGCGACATTTGCCCGAATTTCGAGATCTAAATTTAATACCATTTCAAATGAAATAGCCTGGAAATCACTAATTTAAGATAGTTTTTACCTAATCATCTGCCCAAATATTTTTGCCTTTTTGCCCGAATCTTACTGTTTCCCAAACTTTTGGGGGGGCAATCGCCCCCCCTGCCCCCCCTCCCGTACGCCTATGGCTAATTTAACATCCAAATGACATAAAACAAGCCAAACAGCCAGGGACGTGATTTTCGAAAATGTGGGGGGGGGGGACACACGTGGTTATGTGGTCAGAATCGGCCGTAATATGGCGTGATAACCTGCCTATGAAGAAAGGTGGGGGACATCATCTCTCATATATACTCGTAGTTTTTTGTTAGAAATTGCACATTCACTAATTCATGAATCTGTAAAATCACACTTATTAACTAGCACTAATCTCTTCCATGGGCTATTTTACGCATTAAAGGATAGTTGTATAAATTGCAAGCAAAAATATGTGAGGTAGGCCTGTGTCCAGGTGAAATTCTGTGAATGTATGAAGACGGCACTTCAATAAAAGTACCAAATATATATAACAGTGGAATGTGCATTGTAGTTACACTCTTTATCAGAAATAACGGAATCTAATTGTATTCTAGTGGCTTACCAGTCAGATCAAATATGACAATGGCGATTGAATTTCTTGCCATTGCTATAAAATAGATTTTGAATACTTAAAGAAATGTCTTTTACAGAATCTTTGGACCAACAGCTAAAAAATATGAAATGTGATCTATTGACCCCTTTTGTTAATTTCTGGAAAATGTAGATTGTCTACTTTGATTGCACTTCGGTGATGTGACCTACTCTCAGGCATGAGAGCTCTTCTTTGGTGTTGGTAGGCAGTAGTGTGCCACTAAAACGCAAACTTTTGAAATGTCAAGGTCTTACCCCCTGAACTTTTTCCTTTTGGTCTTGGGATAAACTGTGCCAAATTTCAGGAAAATTGATTGATATTTAGAGGTTGCTCAACGGCACTGAAGTTTATAATGCAAATCCAATGGGGTTTGGAGTCAAAAATTAACTTAAGAGTCCCAGCAGACACACCAAAATGAAAATCTACTGGAATTATTGGTTTTGGGACCCTCATAGTGTCCTCTCATACAAAAAATCTTGTTTCCGCAAAAATAATAAAGACTGGGTCTTTAAAAATGGCTGCAAAAATAACATTTTGATAAAAGGACACTATTTGGATCACAAAACCAATAATTCCAATAGATTTCCATTTTGTTGTATCTACTGGAACCCGTAAGTTAATTTTTGACTCCTAACCCCATTGGATTTACATTATAAACTTCAATGCCATTGATGGAGCAACTGCCTTGGAAGTTGAAACCGACACATAAAATGTCTACTGTCATAAGGAATAATTAGTTTTAGAAAATCTTCAGTATCAATACCAGAAACAGAGGCCAAAATTTGGCAGTTTAAACATGAAAGAAATGAGTTTACTCATGCATGAGCATGAATTCTGCCAGTCTCTTCACAGCTTGCGCTGTTCAGCAATAAAGGGTCTGCATTCGGAACGCCCCTTGCAAAAAAATTTTACAATACAACAAACACAGAGAAAGCTATTTGGTGAAGATGATGTCCAATCAGACCAAAATGTCAAAGGTTTGTGTAATAAAATTATCCCAATTTTTTGTTTAGTGGGTGATGGAATTCTGCTGAAATTATTGCTATTTTTCTTATTTTCACTTATTGCAAATCAATTCATGACCTAAAAACTCACATAGCCCCCATGCATGACAAAATAGATAGATAAAATAATGATGCAATGTACTGAAGAGACTGTGATATGGAATAATTAGTTTTAGAAAATCTTCAGTATCAATACTAGAAACAGAGGCCAAAATTTGGCAGTTTAAACATGAAAGAAATGAGTTTACTCATGCATGAGCATGAATTCTGCCAGTCTCTTCACAGCTTGCGCTGTTCAGCAATAAAGGGTCTGCAGGTCAGTCTGATGTATTATCATATGTAGTAAACCTTTCCATTGAAGTATTATTAATCTGTCAGTATGCCTGATAACACTATATTTGTCTATCAATAAAAGAACTCTTATGAGATTAATCGTGCAGGGGCCATTAAACTGAGAAAAGTGAACATAAACAGTATGGCCCAATAAAGTTCTCACAGATAATGATGCTTTCACTTCAGTCTGTGCACCACTCCCTGATTCAGTTGCAGTGAGGCAGTGAGGGTCATCTGGGCTGCATGGAGGTTGATCTGACTCTCTTCAGTACACTGCAGCATTCTGTTTTCTGCAAGGTGGCAATCATTCAACAAGTTAGAAATGCAGCTGCAGATTGTTTTTGACGGTCAGTCTATTGGTCAGGTCCGGTGAGGCATAGTGGTTTTTGTGAAATAGAGAACAGTAACTGAAAGGTTAGTATAAATCGTTATTTTACTTGCAACTTAACTTTTGTAAGGTCAGTTAATTCTATATATGGCTGGTGGAACATTCCCCTCCACAGCTTATTCTCGCCAAATTGACTTTGCATCACACACTCCAGTCTAATCATCAGTGGCGTAACTGAGGGGTCTCAAATGGGGGGGCACCTGGGGGGGCACGCGATTCTCTGGGGGGGCACCCGCTGTACTAATTGTATATTTTACCAGAGTTGGAAAGTTCATATGGGGGGGCACCTGGGGGGGCACAGGTCCAATATGGGGGGGCCTGTGCCCCCCCGTGCCCCCCATAGGGACGCCACTGCTAATCATATACAGTGGGTACACAATAACTTGAGAAAGTCAGATTTGTTGTGATGTCTCAAAAATAAGTACATTTATTTTGTAATCCTTCATGAAGCCAACACACTGTAAGTTTTGTTCAATTCTGTAGGTGCATTGAGGAGTTACGCAATGTAAAAGCCACATCCCCTGATTTTTGGTGTCCCAAATTATCATGCAATTGTAAGAAATTGTAATCTGATACTACCAAAATGATCTTATAATGTTTTCCTCTTAATGATTTAAGAAAAATATAACAATTATCTCAAAAATGGTTACTTTCTTGACCAAGAAATCAATAGTATACCAGACAATCAATTTAATGAAACAAAAAAGTTCTTTGACATTTTGAACAATTGAATTGTCTGGATTAGACAATTGCTTGATCGGACACATATTAGACAATTACTGTCTGTTATCAAACAATCCTTTTTTCAGTGCAGACAATCGCATGACTCCCATGCTAAAGACCCTCCAGTTATGCCACTGATTATTTG
The DNA here is from genome assembly GCA_026936325.1 of Platynereis dumerilii. Classification (NCBI taxonomy): domain Eukaryota; kingdom Metazoa; phylum Annelida; class Polychaeta; order Phyllodocida; family Nereididae; genus Platynereis; species Platynereis dumerilii. Next base: position 899,295 of record JAPTHN010000004.1, read on the forward strand.
TCATGATCATAACCAATACTTTCAATGTATTTGATGTATATAACGAAAGGTGCGTGGCTGTAGCCAATAAGTTAATTATTGACAACTCACATCCACTGCATAGCTATTACTCTGTTCTCCCACATGGACGCTTGCTGATATTACTTTGCCGAACAAAAAGGTCCCAACGTACATATGCACCTAACTCTATAAAAGTAATTAAAGGGGCTATAAGCCCTCAATTGACTTTTTTTTCTAACATGGTATTTTTATTGATTTTTTTGTTAGTATATGCCTACCTGAGTACAAAACCACAACATCCAAGCAAAAAAATCTGTTAATTAGTGATTAATTGGCCTTTCAATATAACTAGGCCGTGGCCAATCTATTCTGAATTGCATGTTTTCAGGGTTTTAAGGTGTTATGGCCAAGTCCATAATTAAAGGAATGCCACAAAATTGCCAGGACTACATCCTGACAATATATGCTTGCGGTTTCTTAGGGTTACCAGAAGTTATTACTGAGAAGCTATAGTCCATCATGTCGTAATTAGTGGTTCCAAGGTTTTTTTTGTCTTTTTGTTTACAATAAAATGATTGTAACCTTGTAATACCAGGGCAAATTAGTCAAAAATCAAGTAATACCATCTTAGGTCCTTTTATTTGTCACAAAGGAACATTTTTAGAAAAATATCCTGATATGAATTTTTGAGCTTATAGCCCCTTTAACTCTCAGTAACTTTTCAATGCTGCACAGATTTTGTCTACCAACACAAATTCTATGGTATGTCTATAGCTTATAAACAATCTTATTTCTTATGTCTTACAGTAGATGAATGACGAGTACTTACACTCAGCTGCTAGGTGGGCACCTGTGACCTCACAGCAAGCCCTATCAAATACATTGAAATAATCTGTCAATTTGTCATAAGAGAGCTTGTGACCTCATTGATGAGTGGTGTGACACGCCAAATGCCTTTACCAGCTAGCATTGCAAGTATAGGCTATGACTTCATTAACTGCTTATGAGTCATGAGGAATAACATGGCAGAGATACGCTGTGACCTCACAGGGAACATTTCAGTTCAATTCTGTAAGCACTTGACGTTCGTCTACTGTAACGGAGACTAATCATGCTTGTTGGTGACTAGCAAACGAAAGGATTATGCATCTGAGTCTACTCTAAAATCAGTTATAACAAATCAAATGGTCTTCCCTTGACCAAGACTAATCAAACAGCCTTTATGTGTCCCATGTAACGTAGAGAAGATGACACTTCATCAGCTATCATCGGTCATGAAGTGCCATTTTCAAAGTGCAACAGTCCACTTTTTTGCATATCATATTTCCTGACTGTAATACAGAAGGGACCATTGAATTGCTGATCAACTGAATCTGTGTTAACTTGAAGCAAAAATAAATCCAGAAAGATTCCTGTGTATTAGAACACTAAAAAAATATTACGTATATCCTAAAATATTCAGTGTTGACATGAGACTTACGCCCAAGGGCCCATATTGGACAATCTGGATAGGAACGGCCTTCTTTCTGTCGAAGACCGAGCTATCCAACAAATTATTCATTCAATGTATGATATTTACAATGGCACTTCTCCTAACTATTTGGCAGAAAACTTTGTCCCCAACAACTAGCGTCCAAAGGGAAAACCTAGTAAGTCACAAATTGGGTCAAATTGAGTTAAGTTCAAAATGTAACTTCTGAGATATGTTTCTATATATTCATTAAGTTTAGATTTTCAAGAAGTGGCCCGTTACCCCAGAATGACACTGACAAATTCCAGTAAGCCTATCTCTTACTGCAAGAACTGGAACTTCAAAGTGGATTATCTCAGAAACTCCAAAATGTGACTTACTAGGTTTTCCCTTTGGACGCTACAACAGGAGTAGCTATTTGACCAGATCCAACCAAAACTAATTTTTTGTCCAAAGAACAAAAAGCCTTGCTGAAGGTGACTATCCATTTATCAGGGAAGCGTGCTGCGTGCGGAACGGTCCATGTGTCAGCGATCAGTGAACATGTGTCATTCACTGAAACATGGTTGGATGATCACCTGCAACAGGTTGTTTATTTTGAAAACTATCAGCCTGTTTTTAAACATAAAGTAGCACAAAAAGAAGGAGGAGGTATTGCAGTTTTCATACACAATGATCTTCAATTTGAACGACGTCCTGACTTAACGATTCCGTTAGATAAACAGCATTTATTTGACTGCCTATTCATTGAAATTTGTAATCCAGCACATCAGACTAATATCGTAATAGGTATTATGTACCGCTCACCTAGTCAAAACAGCATTGCTGAATTTAGTTCTTATCTTCATGAAATACTACAAACTCTCTCAGAGGAGAACAAAGAGGTTGTGTTGTTAGGCGACACCAACATTGACTTATTGAAATATAAAACAAATAAGAATAACTCTGACTATCTTGATATGCTCATCTCTGATAGCTACAGTCCAGTAATTACTCAACCAACAAGAATAACCCCCACATAGGCCTCATGACAGGATACACCCCCCAAACCCTCTCATAAACTCGGCACCCTCAACTTAACCTCTTTTACCTTCAACTTACCCCTTTTCACTTCCGCCAACCTCAACTACCCTCAGCTTCCCTCAACTACCCTCAACTTAACTCAACTAAACTCGCCTCCCCTCAACTAAACTCGGCTCCCCTCAACTAAACTCGGCTCCCCTCAACTAAACTCGCCTCCCCTCAACTAAACTCGCCTCCCCTCAACTAAACTCGCTCCCCTCAAGTAAACTCGGCTGCCCTCAAGTAAACTCGCCTCCCCTCAACTAAACTCAGCTCCCCTCAACTAAACTCACATCCCCTCGCCTCCCCTCAAACAAACTCGCCTCCCCTCAACCAAATTCGCCATCCCTCAACTACCCTCAGTTACCCCATGATAAAACAGTGGTAACCCCAGGGGGTTGAGGGTGTATCCTACCATGAGGCCTCCACATCTGCAACATTAATAGATCATGTTTTTAAACGGGTATCAAATCTCAATTACATTGGAGGGACACTGATAAACGACATTTCAGATCATTATATTAACCTCATATACCTTAACCAAAATAGTAAAAAATTACAGGAATCAAAATTTGTAACGTATAGACCATTTAGAAAAAACAATATTGAAAAGCTCAACAACTATTTAACCAGTCATGACTGGAGCAATGTACTCAGTTCTCAAAATACCCATGATGCCTACAGCCAATTTTGCTTAACATACACACAATATTTAAACAGGTGTATTCCACAGAAGACAGTTAAATTCAACAAATACAGACATAAACAAGAAGGTTGGATGACTAAAGGGCTATTAAAATCAATCAAACATAGAGACCAATTACATTACAAATCTAGACATGAAACTAATGATGTCAGAAAAGACCAAATGTATAAAGAATACAAAGAATATAGAAATAAGCTAAATTCTTTAATAAGACTTGCTAAGAAAAGCTTCGGGGAAAAGTCGTTCAAATCCTGTGAAAGTGATATGAAGCGCACCTGGCAAAATATAAACAAAGTCCTAAACCGATCAAAAAACGATTCAGGCCATCCAGAAACATACAAGCTTGATAATCAATCCTTTAGTTGTCAGCAATCAATCTCAAATGGCTTTAATAATTACTTTTCCAAACTGGGCTCTGACTTGGCAAACAAAATACCTGATTCCCAGAAAAACCCTGAAAGCTATCTGCCACAAGTAAACCTACCCCAAACCTTTGTTCTCTTACCCACAAATGAAGTAGAAATTAAAAATCTAATCTCGAACCTGCATCCTAAAGTAAGCTGCGGTCATGATGAAATAAGTCCTAAATTATTGAAACAAACTAGCGCAAGGATCATCCAGCCATTAGTTCATGTCATTAACTTGTCACTGAGCACAGGAATTGTGCCCAATGAAATGAAGTTAGCGAAAATAGTGCCAATTCACAAAAATGGAGAAACCTGTAATATTAAAAATTATCGTCCAATCTCATTATTGCCAACCTTTTCAAAACTATTAGAAAGAATTGTCTACAACAGGTTATACAGGCATCTTGTTCAAAATAGATTATTAACAGAGCATCAGTATGGATTTCAGAAGTCAAAGTCAACTGAACTTGCCATCTTAGAACTCCAAGAAAGAATAGCCACTGCAATTGTGAATAAGAAACATTGCATAGGTATATTCCTTGATCTGAGCAAGGCCTTTGATACCTTGGACCACTGCCTTCTATTAAAAAAGCTTAAACATTACGGTATCAGAGGCCTTGCTCACTCTTGGTTTGCAAGTTATTTATCTGATAGACGGCAATTTTGTTATGTAAGTGGTATTAATTCTGCCGAATCAGCAGTGGTCTGTGGTGTCCCCCAGGGCTCAATACTTGGTCCCCTATTGTTCCTTATATATATCAATGATATTATCAATATATCAAACAATAATAATATGGTCCTTTTTGCTGATGACACCAATGTATTATTTGAACACACAAATCAAGAAGAATTACCCGAAATAGTAAATAGAGAACTTATGAATATGGCTGAATGGTTCAAAGCAAATAGACTATCTTTGAATGTTGATAAAACTAAACTCATGGTGTTCACAAAGAAATCTACAGCAGGAAACCCACCCATGAATCTGCAGCTAAGTGGTGTAAAATTATCCCAGGTAAATAACATCAGCTTCCTTGGAGTTCAGATCCAAGATAGCATGAGGTGGGATGAGCACATTAATAACAAATGCAATAAAATTTCCAAAATAAATTCATTGCTGTATCGACTGAAACATAGCTTACCTGAGAAAATTCTTCTGAATATTTATAATGCTCTTATAGCACCCCATCTAACCTATGGAATTGTAGCCTGGGGGAATGCACACAGATCACTGCTGAAACGTCTAATTGTATTGCAAAAGAAATGTCTCCGCATTATCTCAGATTCGAAATATAATGCGCATACTGACCCCCTTTTCAAAAAATACAAAATCCTAAAATTCCGTGACCTCTACAAGGCAAATTGCTGTAAACTATACTATCGTAAAAAAATAGGAATATTACCTGATTTTCATGCTGATAAGTTGCCATCAACAACCCTTATCAATCCTTACCCCAGTCGACATGCTCAAGATATTTATATTCATACAATCAATAGCGGGTTTCAAAAGCAGCTTCTTAACTACAAAGTAGGATCCGAATGGAACAAACTACCAAATTGTCTCAAAAATATTGACTATGCCAGTATAAATTCATTCTCAAAAAAATTAAAAAATCATTTTATTCATTCATATAATCAAACTTGTACAATCAGAAACTGTGCATCATGTATCTAGAGGTATCCAATCAGATTATATTTTTAATTCATTCATCTCATCATAACCATAGCCTCATCAGCCATATCATCATCATTCACAAACTCTCCTGGCTAATCCCCTCTTTGTTGTAACCCCCCCCCCCTTTTTTGAACAGCCAGGTGTAATTAGTAATGTACATACTGTATGATAACTATATTGTATTCTAATATATCAATAATACATATATTTATATATATTTATTTTCTTTTTCTTTTTTCTTTTTATTTTTTATAATCAACCATTCTCCCATTAATTGTTTTGCAATGCATTTGTATTTATTAATTCCCATTCATATAATGTTACACTCTACTCGATCTTTATAATGTGTCCATATTGTGTATATGACTATTTTATGTGACTGTAATATTATCATGATGATTTTGTGCTGTTGATTTTCCTTCATTTAAATTTAATTTCTTTCTCTTGTCTACTGTTGTAAAATTTATATTTCTAATCTTATTACTGTAATTGTTGCTGTTATACTGTTTTTTCTTTTTCTTTTTTTCTTTCTCCTTTCCTATAACTTTATGATGTATTGCTTTTTCCTTTTTCTTTTTTTTTCTTTCTTTTTCTCAAATCAAGGCTGGGCCAAATTACAGACGTTTGTCTAAGCGTGCCCAGCCTCCAACTTTGTAACATCTTATCGTTGGAAACCAAATAAATTACAAAATTACAATGTGTGTGCTTGCTATCCATTCATCCGTGAACTCCCTTCATCAAAACACCAGTAGCAACAGTGTCAGCTCTGCTGACAGCCAACCAGGGGCGTAGATTTTTCATTTTTGTAGGGGGGGATGATTTCGGGGATCGCAAACTTCGCGCGTGGCCCAACGGGCCGAAAATCGCGTAGCGGTAGATTTTGAGGCCACTCTAGGGCCCAAAAGCCAATATATCACAGATTATCGAAGGTTAGTTTTGAGACTTTTTTTTTTTCCACACAACATGCAACTGGCATCATGGAAAATTTCTAAATATGACAGATAAATGTCAACACAAAGTATTAATCATTTGAAATTCTAGGGGGGGATAATCATACACTGAAAAAAAGGTTTGTGTGGAACAGACAAAACGAACGTTAGCTGGTTTCCCTCCAAAATTTTGTGTAAATTCACACAAAATGTATGTGTATTTTTGACATTTCATTGTCAATCTTGATCAAATTTTTGTGTGATTTGATCAATGAAATGTCAAAAATACACATACCTTTTGTCTGAATTTACACAAAATTTTGGACGGACACCAGCTAACGTTCATTTTGTCTGTTTCACACAAACCTTTTTTTCAGTGTATGATCATCCCCCCCAGGTTCATCCTATGGGGGGATGCATCCCCAATCCCCCCAGGATCTACGCCCCTGCAGCCAACCCATGCAGCAGGTGCCCCTTGCACTCAGTGGGTGAGGGCTAAGTGCACAAGTCTTGTGAACAAATAATTGTACTTTTTAACATAGTTCGACTCATTTATATTATTGATTTTGTTATTATGACTTTGTCTTCGCATTTCCTACTGAACAACATAATTCTATAGAGATGCAAAGTTGCAATAAAAGGCCTTCAATATGAAGAATTACATGTCTCACAAGAATTGTCATTATTTGGATGGATAGATAGACAGCTACACAGTTAAACACCCAGACTGACAGAGAGATAGATAGATTGAGAGATAGAGATATCGATAGAAAGATAGATAGATGGACTGATAGATAGATAGATTATGCAATGTATATAGATAGATATATTCAAGTAACATATGTGTATAGCCTACCTGCTGCATAAATATCTCATAAAGCCCCAATCATCCATCATCCATGGTGATGCCTAAATAGTACTTGAGTTGTCCTAACTATAGCTAAGCCTTCACTATAACTTCGCATACCAAGTGCATGAAAACAAGACCTAAGGCCCCAACCATCTATAATCAGTGGTCGAAATAGGCCTTGTTATTTGGGGGGGTCTCTCAGTTGCAAGGCCCGAAGGAAAGAAGCCCTTGTAACCGAGGATCGGCGGGCCGTTATTGGGCAATCAGGAGCCGAAGACGTTCAAATGCTCTAAAAGTGAATTCTGGGCATTTTAAAGGCATATTTTATTCCAGAAAATGGGTTTCCATTACCCTATTGCTTGTGAATATAAATCACAAGAGGTTGTTGTTTGCCAATAAGGCGTTACTGGGGCTTCATGCTTATTCTTCAGAATAGATTCAGAATTTGGGGGGGTTTCTTGAGGACCCCCTCTGGGTCCTTCTGAAAAATGTATTTGAGGGGGTCCCAAGACCATTTTGGGGGGTCAAAACCCCCTTGACCCCCCCTTATTTCGAACACTGTCTATAATCCATTTTGATGAACAAGTAATATTTGAGTTGCCCTCACCGATTTGCTCAATATTTTACTAAAAATCCCTTCTCTCTCTCTCTCTCTCTCTCTCTCTTTCTCTCTCTCGTGTGCATTCCCGGGTTTCCGGTTAGCTCACCCAGATTTTACTGGGGAGCAGCACTTTTCATGATTTCCTTTATTTTTATCAGTTTTTCTGCTGTATTCCTTAGTCTTGTGGTATCCTCTGTGAATATGTCCATGTTGGTTATTTTTCCATCTATATTGTGGGCTATTTCTTCACATTCTTCTAATATGTGTTTCTGTGTTTCTTCCATTAGTCCACACATTCTGCATTTCATGTTCGTGTACTTATTTTTGTAGCTAGCTTTCGCATCAAGCATTCTTGTTCGAGCTGCAAATATTACACTCACTTCTCTTTTTCCCGCTTTTATTTCTTTTTTGTTGTCTAGGTAGAAAGTTGTCTTTGATTTCTCACTTGCACTTTTTCTGATACTCTCTAGCAGCATTTTTCCTGCTGCTTCCTTGATCTCTTTTTTTCTTCCTTCTTCAGTCACTGGGGGGTTCCAGGCCTGTCCCATCAGGTGGTCTTTCTCCGCTTCAGCCTTTTTCCCCCATGGTTCATTTTCCATTATTTCCTTGAGGATGCTGTTCTGTCCTCTTTTTGCTTTTTCCATATATGCTACTTTGTTGATGCAAATTGTGCTTTCTATGTCCATAAGCCCCGTTTCTATGTATAGTGGTTCCCATGGGGTCGATCTCGGTGTCATTATAGTTCTTTTAAGCAGGTTGTCCATTATTTTTCTTAAGTCGGCCTTTTCCTTCTTTGTGAGGCTGATCGATTCTGTGCCGTATGTCATTATTGGGATAATGCATGCTTCTAGTGTGGTCCATATTGTTTCCATCTCAACGTTTTTCAGGTCCGTACTCCCTGCAATTGCTAAGATGGTGTTGTATGCCGCTTCAACTTTACGTTTTACTTCTTTCAGGTGTTCTTCCATGTTGCGTTTTTCTGTCACATGGACACCCAGGTAGAGTAGGTCGGGGCAAGAAGCCCGGGTTAGGTGAGAGGCCCCCCCAGGCTTATATCCCAACTTACATTTTTGGTGAGTTTATCTATTGATAGGATTGAGGCTAGAAGCGTTTTAGGTGACGTCACAAATTTTCAGGGCAAACAGCACCAAACCATAGTAGAAATTAAAGAAAGAAAAAAATGTGTATGGTTTTTGTAACTTTGACTAATTCTTTGAAAGGGGTTGTCAGAAATAACTTTGGAAATTTTTTAAAGTATAATTGATATCTGCATTGCTTCACTTTATGACTATCACATCAGAATGATTTGGATCATGTTTTTTGCATTTTAGTTCAAAATATAGAGGTCTAATTAAAATATGTGGGTTTGGGGCGAGAGGCCCCACATGATATGGGGCATGAGGCCCCCTTCACTGGGGGGTCGAAGCTGCTTCAGGAACCATTATTAATGTGTACTTTACCTTAAAACTTGATAGAATAGCTAATTAAAATAGAAAAAAATTGGGTCCAAAATTGAAACAGGGCAAAAAATATTAAAAAATAACAGTATGAACAGAAAAAATCTGAAATTCAGAAAAAGTGAATAGAATGCCTTAAAAAGGATAGAAGAATCCTAAGAAATAACTTTTAGGCTGAATGCGCTCGCAAAAAAAATTGCCATAGGATTATAATAGGGGGGCTTCTTGCCCGATGGGTGGGGTAAGAAGGCAATTTTAATTTTTTTACAAAAATGGCCGTAACTCCTTTATTAAAATTGGTAGACATTAGTTTCTCTAGTTATTAGTAGAGTCAAGTGATCCCTTCCTGACAGCATAAGCATTCAAATAATTGCCCGTAAAAAGTAGGTCAAATCGCACCTCGAAGTTAAGGGGGGCCGCATGCCCCGACCTACTCTATTTATATTTGGTGCATTGTTCTAGCACAATTGTTCCGAGTCTGAAGGTGTGCTCCGACTTCTGGGCTTTTTCCACAATCTTCATTGTTTTGCTTTTTTCTTCCCCGAACTTAATCCTATACTTCGTTCCTATGGAGTTCGTTATGTCGAGCTCTCTTGGAGCTCTTTGTGGCTGTTTGCTATCAGGACTACATCATCCATCCATAGAAGGCACCCAATTTTCCTTCCACTTTCCAGTTCTACTCTTAGCTCCTTTTCCTTGATTTCTTTTGCAATTTCATCCATGAGGACAGTGTATATTATCACTGACAGGACTCCCCCCTGTCTGATGTTGTCTTTCATGTGGATCTCTCTTGTATTTCCATACTTCGTTTCTGCTGTAGCTGTCAGTCCTTCGTTTAGTTTCTTTATGATGTTCCAAATTCTGTCATTGACTCCCTGTTTGGACTCCATCTGACCACGCTTTGTCGTAGGCCTTAGTTACATCGAAGAATGCAACGTATGTTTCTTGTCCTTTTCTTTGGAGTTCTTGGAGGATGAGCAGGTGATCCACTGTGTTCGCTCCTTTTTTTCCTCCGCCTTGCATGTCGCTTATCTTCGGCTTCTCTTTTGCTCTGTCGTTGATAATTCTTTCATACAGCTTTCCTACATTGCTGCTGACTGTTATTCCCCTCTCACTCGAGCACTTTCCCTTTACTCCTTTTCCTTTGTATAAACGCACTATTCTTCCTTTCTTCCATGCTTGGGGGATCTCTAGTGTTGTTGATATTCTTTCAAAGCATTTTCTGATATGCTCAAATAATTTATCGATTGCGTTAATCAGAATTTCATTTGGGATCTCATCTAGTCCACAGCTCTTTTTCTTTTTCAGCCTTTTTTTGACTGTGATCATTTCAGTTGCCTCCTCACGGTCTTCGATTAGTCTCCCTTCTTCGGTGATTATGTCAAACTCATCATTGTTTCTTCCCATGAGGCGTTTTCTTACTATCCATATTTAATTTTTGTCTCTACTCTTATTCATTCTGCTCAGTATATCCTTTAAATTCTTTCCTGTTCATTTTCTTGTATCGCCTCCATGAGTTTTGTTTGTGCTTCATAGTATTCTCTCAGACACCTTCCTTTCTTCTTCTCGTCTGCTGTTTCAAACTCTTCTTTCTTTTTCTTTCTGTTTCTGCGGAGCTCTTTAATCAGAGGCGTTTCCTTCCTTTTTCTGTTTTCTTTTATGGTTATTACCTTCTTTCCTATTTCTTCCTTCAGGGTTTCTTTTATTGCCTTCTCCAGGGTTTCATATCCAGTGTCCGGTGATTTTTCTATCTTTTTTTCCAGGTACTTGTTTATCTTCTCCCAGTTGCAGTTCTCATTTATTTTCCAGCTGGTGATTTTCCGTTGTCTCTTCTCATATTCCATTTTTATTTTCAGGGTTATTGTGTTGTGGTCACTCTCCTTTTCTTTTCCCTTTAATCTCTTGGACCCTGCTTCTTCTATCTCAACCTGCTTCACATTTTCTCTGTGTGTTATTATGTAGTCGATGATTGATTTTTCTATGTTGTTGTTTCTATTCTCCCTTGTCCATTTTCCCGTTCGTGACATTTTGTTTATATCTGTTGTACCTGTTTCAGTCATCATCTCTTCCATAATTCTGCCATTTCTTGACCTTTCCTGTATGTGGCTGTTAGACCTCTCCTCCAGTTTTGCATTGAAGTCTCCTGCTAGGTTTACCATTCCTTTCGGTTTTAGGAGGTCTAGTTGTGATGCCAGGTGTGAGAACTGCATTTTTACCTTTTCTATATTTGCAGTTTCTTGGAGTCCGTAGTAACACCCTATGTACACCTTTCTTTGGTTTGGCATATCGATGGTTATCCATAGTATTTCTTGCTCTGGGTCTTCACTTGGGGTGACTGCTTCTGCGTGTTTTTCGATGCTTTCGTATACTCCTATAGCTAATCCCCCTCCTTTACCACTCCTTCTCTGTTTGTGGAACCATTTATATCCTTGTAGTTTTGGGGGTGGGCCTTTCGTTTCTGTGAGGAGTATTATGTCTGTTTTTTCCGCCTTTGATACGTTCTGTAGACTTTCAATTTTTCCTTTTACCCCATTTATGTTGCAATATAGGATATTGATGTTATTTTTTTTCTTTTTTCTTCCTTTTCTTTTATTTGTTTTTTTCTTCGTTTTTTGTAGCTTTTCAACAAATTCGTGCACTGAAATTAGGTCAGGTTCCGGGGCAAATCGTAATCTTTTCCCGTAATCCTATACAGGTTCGGGACGCCTTGGCCTGATCATGATGGTTCTTTCTGAGCTTCTTCTGTGTTCATCGCTCCTTCTTTCATTTCTCTTCTGCTTCCTCTCCTTCCCCGACTATAAGATGATGTTCTTCTTTCATTTCCTTGGGCGGTGTCTCTTCTGGCCTCTCTTTGCTCCCCGGTCCTTGCTTGAGTTACATCGTGTGAGTAATGGCATCTATCTCCCATCCAGCATCTTCTTTGGGAGAAGAAGAAACACACTGTATTCTTTCTGTTGTCTTTAAGTTCTTCATTTTTCTCCTTTCTTTCTCTTCTTTCTTCTAGTTTCTTTTTTATCTCGCTTTCCGCTTCTTTGATGTTTGTTCTTAGGCCTCTCACGTGTATTTTGTTAGGGTCGCTTCTTGTGGGTCTGATTCTCACTGCAAACTTCTTTTCTATTTCCTTGGCTTTCGACTGTCCACTTCCTACTATTTCTTTTATCTCCTCTCCTTCCGCTGCTATGGTGATCTCCTCCTCTGTGGCTTCATGGTGCCCTTCTGTCATTTCCCTGACCTTTTCTGTCATCCTTTCGGCCATTTTTTTTGCATGGTATTCATTTAGGTGCAGTGCATCTCTCAGTACTTCACAGGTTGGCAAGTCTTCAGTCTCCTGGGGTGTTTTCATTAGCTTGCATTTGGGGTTTCTTGGATGTCATTTCTCAGCGTTGCATTGAAAATCCTCCTTTCAGATTTCGCTGCGCTGCGGTCAATAGGTGGTGCTTCGCAGATCAGGAAGGTCCCTTCTTTCTTTTTTACTTCGTCCAACAGCTTCTGTGCTTCTCTAATGCCGTCGTTGCCATTTTTGATGTTATTTGTTCCCAGGAGCATAACGCATACATCAAAGTCCGCAGTGCGGTCTACTTTCTTGAGGTCCTCAATTTTATATGTTTGTTCTGTGATGGACCATTCGATGTTCTCGTCCAGATGTCCGATGATTCTTTTTGAGTTTGAGTCCCCTATTAGTAGTGCCTTTTTCTTTGGGGCGCTTCTTTCACTTGGTTTCTCACTTGGATTCTTCTTGGTCTCTCTTGTGATTCGTTCAATTAGTTCCTTATTAATGGCCTCCGCTTCCTCAAGCTTTCTTGTGACCTTGTTTAGATTGTCTCTGCTCTTGTCAAGCTTCTCTTGTTGCTCATTTTTTATCCTTTTTAGCTCCTCCTTTGCGTTCTGGATTTTCTCAACTTCTTTTTCACGGTGCTGTCTGTCTCTTTGTAGCTGCTCTATCTCTCTTTGCAGTTCCTCTTTTTTCTCCTCATCCCTTCTGTGTATGTCGCGCAGTTCTCTGTTTTCTCTCTTTATCTCTTCTAATTCTCTCTTCAGTACTTTCTTTTCTTTGGTGGTGTCGTGGAGCTCCTCCTCTAGTCCCTTTACTTCTTTTCCCTTGTTTTTTATTTCTTCGGCTGCGCTTTTTAATTCATTCTTCTTAGCACGGTATTTCTTTTCCATTTTCTGGTACTCAATCTTCCACCATTCTTCCTCCTCTGTGCTTGAGTTACTAGAGCTGGACTCCCGGTCTGAGTCGGTGTTCACTTCAATTGCACCTGGTCTTTGACGATCCTCTTTGGGTGCTTCTTCACCCTGCTTTCTTCCATTTTTTTTGTGTGTTGTTTCTCCTCGGTCCATAGTGGGTGCTTTTTCTCCCGGAATGGGCGCCTTTTCACCCTGATTCTTTTGTTGGCCTCCCTTTCCCATCTGTGTTGTTTGGGACGTTGTAGGTGTGTTTTCATCTTTTGATGACGTAGGTGTATTTTCACCTTTTTCCTCTGTCACCGCTGGGGTATCTTTGGCTAGCGCATCTTTGTTGCCTGTGGTCCCTTTGGCCCCTTTTGGCCTTTTCGTTTTTTCACCCTTGCTGTCTTTTCTTGCTTTGGGCTCCCGTTTTTCTTTCGGAGCTTGGTTTGATGTCAGATATATGGGTTTTCCCAGGTGTATCTCCTTGTAGTTGGGCGCTCTTTTGTTTCTTAGTACCCTCCCTTGCTCTGGTTCACTTACGTCACTCTGGGTGGTGAGGTCTTCATCAAAACACCATACAATAAGGTCCAGGGCTGCATCAATATTTTCTTGTCCATGCCCGTGTTCATTTGCCTTGGTCTGGTCTCCCCCTTGGGCCCCTTGGACCCCTTGGGTCATGTTGTTAGCTATTTCCATGTCACTTAGGTTTTCAGGTTTCTGTCCTTCCCCTATGGCCTCCTGATTCCTTGTCTTTCCATTTTCGGGGTTTTCTACCTCACCTGTTCCATGTTACATGTTTGATTCCTCATTTGTGTTGGTTTCCATAGCGGTTTCCTTGCGGTTATCTGTTATTTCTTTTACCGCATCTTCAACGTCCGCCATGTTTGTTTTGTTGCTCTGGTCGTTATCCAGTGTTTTTCTGTTCGTTTTTGTCCCTGTATTCTCTATTCCGGTCCGTTCCGTATGCATAAATGGTTGGGCGTGTTTCAGGTCAGTAATTCCGATGATGGTAGATGTTTTAAATGAAGTAAATGATCGATATATTGATGAAAATGTTGAGCTGGTTTTTCCATGTGTGTCGTTATGGCTACCGGAAGCTGATTTGCAACTAATGGTTTTTCATTTGACTAGAATCAGATTGCAAGAATTTTTACAATTTTGGAAGGTAGGCACTCTATCAATAATATTGCAAATAGAAGTAAAAAATGCTAAGTCACAAAAATTAACATGATCTGAAGCTTGGTATTATAGCCCTTGAACATATCTGATTGTGCACAGTATTTTCGATATTTTTTGTTTTGTTATTACCACTTCATTAATGAATTCTTAGGAATTGATAAGCATGCACAAAATATACAACAGGATACTGATGCTATATAATACTTAAAATCTGTCATATGGTGCCGTAAGTTGAGTCCAGAAGCAATTTTATATGGAGTTATATGTGAAAACATATCTGAAAACGTATAAAATTCAGGCATTTTTCACCAATTTCTGTGAAAAATGATATATTTAATTTCCTATGCAACATTTTCATGATAAATCACATATCTACCTGATAGGAAAATGACTTTCTGGTACTATTTAGAAGGCTCTGTCATTAATTTCCATAAAGTTATAAGACAAAATGTAACATAAAATCATAGGAAAATAGGTGATTTCCGTCGAAATCGACAACAAATGTTGAGGACTCTTGAGGCAGGGCTTCCCTTCACCCTAGACCAAAATGAATGTGATATTTGAATTCTCCATACTCAAAAGCATGGGAAACCAAACGGGAGGCTATTAGAACCTACATTGTTTGTATTCTGAACAGCTAACTTTTTCATCACTGCATATACTTCATTCCCATTTCTTTTAGTCATTTTTGCTTATTTCATTATATGCCACGCACTTAATGTATTTGCGCTGATGAATTTGTTCAATAAATCAAATCAAAAATCAAAAGACATCTCTTCTACAACACAAGAGAGCATTGAAGTGCAACACAGGGCAATCGCAAAGCCAGTGACTGTTAATAGGGGGGGATGATAATCCTGAAAATTTGCGGGGACACCTTTAAAAGTTGCTCATTGCCAGCAGAATCAATAAACTTTTTATCAAATTGAATTTCATGGCTTATTCAGCCTGCTACTGGCCAAAATGTCAAACCGCATTTTTTAAAATGTCGAAAATAGTATTTTCCATCAGAACTTGAAAAATATTGATTTTAAGTCATATAAATGTATTGACATTGAATAGGAAATGGGGCATTCCGAACATTTTGGTGTATATTTCAACTTTCTAGGTGCACTGGTTCTTGAGATATGGCCATTTATGGTCTATTTTCAAAGAAGTTCCATGAAAATTTACAAAACATCAAATGTTGTTTGAGTCTTAGAATGACAAGAATTTAGATTGATAATCATGTGGACCTGGATCTTGAAAATATGTATGACTTCATCAAGAAATAGAAAAATACTCTGGATATTGAGTTGCAAGTCAGTATCACTATCACTTCATTCCCTTGTATCAGCTAGTTCAGCTAACTGCACATTCGGGGATTGCCAATACTGACTGCTTGAAGTAAAGGGAAAGGAGAAGACATTGGTGATGGCTCTTTTAGAGGTTGTGTGGAAAGGGCAGTGTCTCTGCCACTTCTTTGCTGTGCTTTCATAAACAGAATGTAGAATTATATTCCGAAAGCACGGGTTAGTATAGTGGCAGTTGCAAATTCCAAAATAAGCAATCAATCACTTGGAGGTCCCCCCCCCCCAGAATTGCATGGCTCTGAATGGTAGATGCATACAAAATGCGATAATTTTGTTAAGACTACTTATACTGCAAATCAATGAAAAAGAATAAAATAAATATTTATCTGATCTTTGTGTTTGTCACAGACTAGAAGTGTTGGTATGCAAATGAAAGCTCTCTTGACACTCTGTTTAATGATGTTATTCTTAACTTCCTATCTATAAACATGTTAAAGTTAACAAATATCGCGAATAGGCAAAATTTCACAAAAACGTCGCCTTTCCTGTCATAAGAAAGTGCCAGTAGCAGCTAGTAGCAGGTCCGAAATCCAAAATTTCAGTATGGATGAACTTTTAAAACAATAAAGATTGATTTGGAGGCGTCCCCGCATGGGCCCAGCGAAAAAGCCATTTTATCATCCCCCCCTAATAATATTAAGACTTGTATGTGTAGAAGTGAACAAAACCATCAGAATCATTGATTTATAGATTCTGACAACTTTTTTTTTTGGGGGGGGGGATAGTAAATGTCAGCAGTAATGGTGACACTATTTGGCCTATAATGTTGAAAATAATTTAACTCTGACATATCTAATGACAGATTATTCAAGCCAGAGCAAAATCAACCATCACTACATCCATTCCCAGACCTAATACTTGCCACAGTGAAACCCATGTAGTGGTTTACAATGAATGCCATGAATATTGGCAAAGCATTCATTATGGCTTTCATTGATTTGCAGTATAAGTAGTCTTAACAAAATTATCGCATTTTGTATGCATCTACCATTCAGAGCCATGCAATTCTGGGGAGGGGGACCTCCAAGTGATTGATTGCTTATTTTGGAATTTGCAACTGCCACTATACTAACCCGTGCTTTCGGAATATAATTCTACATTCTGTTTCTGAAAGCACATCAAAGAAGTGGCAGAGACACTGCCCTTTCCACACAACCTCTAAAAGAGCCATCACCAATGTCTTCTCCTTTCCCTTTACTTCAAGCAGTCAGTATTGGCAATCCCCGAATGTGCAGTTAGCTGAACTAGCTGATACAAGGGAATGAAGTGATAGTGATACTGACTTGCAACTCAATATCCAGAGTATTTTTCTATTTCTTGATGAAGTCATACATATTTTCAAGATCCAGGTCCACATGATTATCAATCTAAATTCTTGTCATTCTAAGACTCAAATAACATTTGATGCTTTGTAAATTTTCATGGAACTTCTTTGAAAATAGACCATAAATGGCCATATCTCAAGAACCAGTGCACCTAGAAAGTTGAAATATACACCAAAATGTTCGGAATGCCCCATTTCCTATTCAATGTCAATACATTTATATGACTTAAAATCAATATTTTTCAAGTTCTGATGGAAAATACTATTTTCGACATTTTAAAAGATGCGGTTTGACATTTTGGCCAGTAGCAGGCTGAATAAGCCATGAAATTCAATTTGATAAAATGTTTGTTGATTCTGGAGGCAATGAGCAACTTTTAAAGGTGTCCCCGCAAATTTTCAGGATTATCATCCCCCCCCTACAATTAACAGAGACAAGATGGTGATGAGATGGCAGGGCAGCAATTATCACCGACAAGATGGCGATATTATGGCAGGGCAGCAATTAGCAGAGACAAGATGGCGATGATGTGGCAGGGCAGCAATTAGCAGAGACAAGATGGCGATGATGTGGCAGGGCAGCAATTAGCAGAGACAAGATGGTGATGATATGGCAGGGCAGCAATTAGCAGAGACAAGATAGTGATGATGTGGCAGGGCAGCAATTAGCAGAGACAAGATGGTGATGAGATGGCAGGGCAGCAATTATCAGCGACAAGATAGTGATGATGTGGCAGGGCAGCAATTAGCAGAGACAAGATGGTGATGAGATGGCAGGGCAGCAATTATCAGCGACAAGATGGCGATATTATGGCAGGGCAGCAATTAGCAGAGGCAAGATGGCGATGATGTGGCAGGGCAGCAATTAGCAGAGACAAGATGGCGATGATGTGGCAGGGCAGCAATTAGCAGAGACAAGATGGTGATGATGTGGCAGGGCAGCAATTAGCAGAGACAAGTTAGTGATGATGTGGCAGGGCAGCAATTAGCAGAGACAAGATGGTGATGATGTGGCAGGGCAGCAATTAGCAGAGACAAGATGGTGATGATATGGCAGGGCAGCAATTAGCAGAGACAAGATGGTGATGATATGGCAGGGTAGCAATTAGCAGAGACAAGATGGTGATGATATGGCAGGGCAGCAATTAGCAGAGACAAGATGGTGATGATATGGCAGGGCAGCAATTAGCAGAGACAAGATGGTGATGATATGGCAGGGCAGCAATTAGCGGCCCAACCTAGAGATTAGCAGGAACACCAGTACACAGTTGTCGGCAAACAACAATCCGGTTTACATAGAACTAACTAGAAGGGGAAAGAGGTAACACAAACGAGAAGGGCAGGAGTGACCACACGGTAGGGCAGTAACTAACAGCCCAGCCTTAATTGCGGAGGAGGTCTGGTAAATTCGGCACACTCCGAACTAAGAAGAAAAGGGATTAGAAGGGCAAAAAGAAAATGCAGCATATGATAGGAAATGCTAAGGTAGGGCAGTAACTAATGACCCAGCCAATACATAAAAAGAAGAGGCCTGAAAAACCAAGACTCAAGAAACTGAAGAGGCTACACATACATTTACACTGGTCAACGATGATTTTGCTACCTGAGGAAAAATACCTCTATTAACCTAATTCCAGCGTGCTGATTCCAAATCTAAAATCAGAATTTCTCCAAAACGTCTAGATTTTGAGTTATGCCCATGTCAATATTTGGCAAACAAGCAGGCATGAGAGCAATTCACGTGTAAAAGAAATGTGTTCTAAGCTATTAAAATTTAGATTTATAAATTATCTTAGCATTTGTAAAGATGAATTTAATATCCTGAATCAAAATATGACCTTATTGTTCTCCAACTACAGATATTTGAGGGTAAGAGGTGCCAGAAACAGCACTAACTGTGAGCCGTGAACCAGAACTTGAGACAGAGTGCGTGATCATGTGGTGCAAAGTGAACCTAAAACATGGAAAATCCCTGTACATAGGTGCATTCTACAGACCGCATGAGTCAGACGACGTAAGAATATCACAACTCGAAATGTCCCTTGCCAGGCTACAACACAAAAATAACAACATAATCCTAGGGGGAGATTTCAACTTCCCAGCATGGCAATGGACTGACATCGGTAAGTCATTTAAATCCAAAAAATTAATTCCAAATTTATTGCATCTCATTTTCCATACATTTTTTTCATATTCTTCATAAAAAATCCAATCATCATAAGAAATTACTTAGATATGTTTTTCTTACAACAAGAAACTATAATTTATCAGTAGGAGTTGCACATTAGCCATTTTAATATCTCCAGCTTGGAATATATTGAACAATAACAATTTTTCAAAAAATCGCCTATTTCTGGAGCCTGTCACCCTTAAATTTTTGTATCTGGACCTGTCTGATAGAAATATTTTGGCTATATGTTGTTACAGCATCTTAAAATAACTTATGTAAATACTAAGATATTCTTACTTTACAGTATTCAACAGAGTAGAGTGCATTTCTTATATACGTGAATTGCCCTCATGCCTGATTATTTGCCAAATATTGACATGCCCATAACTTAAAATCTAGACGTTCTGGAGAAATTCTGATTTCAGACTTGGAATCAGCATGCTCGAATTAGAGGTATTTTTCCTCAGGTAGCAGACGGAAATTTTTCTTTTTTGTTGACCAGTGTACTCAAGTACCAGTACGAGTACATTAATGTATTGTTGAACCTTTTATTTCCCTCCTATTTGTACATATTTACATCTAAATACGAAAGGACGGATTCAGAAGTGGTTGAGTATGTCACCATGTTATACGGTTTGATCAGGAAAAGCAGTGCTTCCTCGGTCTATCCTTTTGACTCCAGCTGCAAAGAAAAAAATACTTTATTCTGTTTTTAATTAGACAAAAACTAAAGAATAGTAACATGACATTCCTATGAACTGTATTTTTATTAATTAAAAGTGAATTTCTTTAACTTAAACAATCCTTTCAAGCTAGTCTGATTGAGATATTGCAGGAATTGGATGAGCATTTAAATGAATATTTATAAGTTTGGAACAGTTGTAAAATTAGTTTTAGATTCTATATTGCAGGAGAAACCGCGGCTGGTTGTCTCAGTGACAGGTATTCAAAGGCTACAGTAGCCTGCTCTAGTTGCGAGCATCAGCGACCAGACTATAACACTTCAGAATAGGTGCTCTATTTCACATCCTCGCACAACATGGATTTCTGAAGCAGCCCAGCACAGTTCTGCCGAGTTCTGCTGAGCGCGGACCTGACAGACAGCAGTGCGGACCATAGGGTCTGCAGTTCCACAGAATACTAAAGGTGACAAGGTTGAGGCAGTTTTAGCACTTATATCAGGAGCGTGAAATGAAAACCATTTTTCTAATATAAATATCTTGAGAATCGGGAAAGATACAATCTTTATTTTAACCGGAAATCATATCTATGCTCATTGAAGTGGATTAAAGCTATTTTTAGGAATATCCTACATCTGACATTCTTTCTAAAGGCATTCAAAATGGCCGACCCATTTGGTGCAAAATTGTCTGGATGCATATTCTGATCTTTCGTTCTCCTAAACTATGGTACCTAGAAACTTCGAATTTTGGGTTGGTAATGTACTCCGTACTGTAAGAGAGAATGGTCATCAGAGGTCACCTCAATCCCATAGTTCCTTAGAAAAATGGCCTCAAATCTGGACGAAAATGAAATTATCTTGATTTTCAAAGCTCAATTGCCAAAATATGACACCAGTTACCAATGTCAAACCAGTGTCATTTTCAAGGCTATATTGATAGAAACTATTGACATTGATTTCTTTGTGGCACTCTTATTCGTTTAGGTTGTGTGAATTTTTTATCATAACTATGATTTTAATACTTTTTTTTTGTTTTGAATACTTATTTTCTTGTGAAGGTGTCAGTAGAAATGCATACTAACTACCCCAAATATGACCTCCAGTCTACATTTAGATAAATCTCTAATTAAAAAAAAACAACAACTTTACTTATAGGCTGATTTGGTGGGCCTGCCCCGTTGATGCAACAGTAATGTTTTAAAAGAAAGATGACCCACTCTTAAACATAGTAAAAATAACATGCAAGCACTTTTAGAGGTGCTTGAGAATTATCTATCTAGTAGGAATTTGTAGGGCTGCATAGTGTTCTACGATCTACCAACCTATCTGTCTGTCTATCTACCTATATATCTAATTAAACATATACCTCTCAGTCTGTTTGTCTATTTATATGGATATACACTATCACACTAGATCTGCTTATCTATTTTCATAAATGTTTAATTGGTTCACTATATATATATGTCTATCTATCTATCTATCTATCTATCTATCTGTCTATCTATCTATCTATCTATCTATCTATCTATCTATCTATCTATCTATCTATCGATCTATCTATATATTCCTGCCTCCCTTCGTTCCTTTCTTCCTCCTACATATGGTGTTTTTAAAAGAGTTCCTTTTAATAAGGTATTCAATGAATTTGCAGACTTAGCTGCTGCTGTAACTGCAGCAGGACATTTAAATTTTACAGAACACACTTATTATATTTGAATTGAGTGCTTAAAACATGTTTTGTCATGGAATGACATGAATGAGCACTGAAAGTTGTTTGAAGCGAGTTATATTAAAGTTGGCGCTGTGTGCAAAGTTTTAATGTGATGTGACTTCGAAAGGAGGGGTGCTAATTTAAGGCGGCTCAATACTTGTGAACTTTCCGAGATAGGATCCAAAATACAGTATTTAGCAAGGATATGTAAACAAAAGTGGCCACTACCAGCCTTTTAAAAAAATTGTTGGGGTTATGCACCAGAAAGTCGGTCCACGCAAACCTGAAAAACTAAGTTTTTTTCTTATTTTTCCTACTGTGAAGTTTGTTCTGCCATTCAGTGGTCATGCATCCCATATTATGCAATGAAGCATGAAATTAAAGAAGACCCTTTCATGGAAAAGGTGATATCAATTTCAAAGAGATATATTTAGTTTAAAGGACATTCAAAGAGGCTCGGAATATAAGTTTCGATTTTGACAATTTTAACTTTTTTTATAAACCATGGCGATTTTTCATTTCTTTGTCATTTATTTCCAAAAATAGTTGGGAACAACATGATGATATAGTCAAGCCTTCCTACCTTACTTCAAATTGATATTAACATTTATTTATATCACAAAGTCATTTTTGAGAAATTAGACCTACTTGCCGAAAATCACCAGTAAAAAATTTCTGTTTTGCGTATCAAGTGTCAGCAGAGTGGTGACGTCACAATAGATAGGGCATGCCTGGCTGCTCGTGGCATGAGGTGACTTCAGTTTACAATGAGCTGAGAATTGAGGGCATGGAAGGGTGAGGGTAAAAAATGAAGGACTTGGAAGGGTGATCATCCTCCTGAGGCATGGGATTTTGGAAAGTGTTTGTGTTGTATATTAATAGTAAAGCAGATGTACAGCTGGATTCAATGATAGATCATGGATGGCGGGGTGGTTGAGCTATCATGCACTCTCTGAGTGTCTGCTCTTGTCACTGATGTACTGCAATTGTTGTATTGCAGAAGAACTCCTTGATCTGTCATCGAGATGGAACCCACAGAAATAGCAGAGGAGCATCCAGGCATAACTAGGTGAGTAATCTTCATTGTTTGTTTATTTGGGAAACTTTTCATATTCATAAGGTTAACCATTTAGATTCAATTGACATTTTGAATGATTTCGATATGTTATACATACAGGTATAGAAGAATAGAGGAAGAGATCCAAAAATTGGAATGGTCTGACACAGAAAAGGCTACACACTTGAAGAAGGCTACTGAGATCTTGCAGGAAGGAGAAGTTACTTGCCCCACAGAAGGACCTTCCATCTTTGAGAGGCTTGTTGGTAAAACGAAAGACTTGTATCAGGAAGAGTCATTTGCAAGTTTGGTCAAGGTAGGTTTTATATGTTAAGAAAGCTGCTGCCCCGTGGCCTCGATTTTTCTAGTAAACTATAGTATATTTGGCATTTATACTAGAACTCAGCAATATACAGATGTGACATTGGTACTACAGTGTGCAGAATGATTTATAAATCTTTCTTTCAACTGTATATTCATTTGGATGCAGTGAAATCAATAATTTGTGAGCTATCAGCTAAAATAGCCATTTTTGCCTTCTATCCTTAAAAAATTCAGAGCTTAATTACTTTTACAAAGAAAACAATTATCAAACCAAGCAAAAAGAGACATGCCATTCAAATCATAGTCTAAATTTCTCCAAGGAGGCATTGAAAATATGTAACCATTTGACTCAATTATTCGTTTTTTTAAGCAATTATTTCGATGTATCATCCGTATTTCATGTTTCTTCAACCTTTTAAAACTTTGGAATATCTGTTGTTTCTTCAGTATTACGTTATATCAAATAAAATAATATTGTCTGTCTGTCTTTAGATGTTGTGTAATGCACATGATGGCGCTAAGAATGTGGTCTCCCAGTCCTTGAAAATGCTGTGATGTGAAGTATACCTTAACAATATGGAACAGTATTTTAGAAAATTTACTTTTCTTTTCAGGATTTATATTCAAGTTATCAAAGAAGCGCTCCATCAAACAAGGAAGACATTTTTGATATCATATGGCAGCAGTTTGGCGGGATCAGATTACAGAAGAAGGCAGATGTTGAAAAAACTATTGCCAAAATCAAGGTATTACAGTAGTGTTCCTCAGCAAGTCATTCCATGTCAAGTTGGGCAAATTATAAGTTGGTTCCAGCTTAACCTTTTCAGATCTTCCTGAAACTACAGTTGTCCTGGTATCCGAATGATGCACATAGAAAACTGCCCTGTAACAAAAACATGTCTTTCTTGAACTATCCTCGCACGCCACCTTCAAAAAACACCATTTTTTGGTAACAGTACAGCGTTCTGTGGAATTTATATGTCGGCCTGCAACTAGGAAACCACATTTTACTTGTCAAGGTGCAAGTCTCTGATTGGCCATTCTTTTAAAAGGCTGATATCAGACATGACAGGAAATGGAGGCCTCCGATATGGCCTCCGATGGGGCACATTTGGACATCAATTATAAAATCATCATACGAGGGGCGTTCAGAAAGTTCACGGCTCTTTTTTTATATGGACACTTATTTTCAATCTAGAACAATGAATTTTTTACAGGATAAAATTAAGAAGTTTTGGAATGGGTTTCCAAAATTTTAGAACATTTGGACATTTTTAAGTCATTCTGTGGTTGCCATGGAAGCAGAAAGTTTGGCTAGGTGGAGCAGGTAGTGCAGAGATCAATGGAAATCCATTCCAAAACTGCTGAATTTAGCCTGTAAAAAATTCATAGTTCTAGATTGAAAATAAGTGTCCGTATAAAGAAAAGCCCTGAACTTTCTGAATGCCCCTCGTATAAGTAGTGCGTAAGACAATATACAGTGCATTAATACCTTGTAATTCCAATCTAGGTAATAACTTTAAACAGTCTTAAACATTTACCATGAACTGTCCTGGGTGCGGACATCTATGTAAGTAATACACAGTGCTTTGCGACAAATTTGTTCACAGAGCATGGTAATCCACTATTCCTCTATTCACTGTGGCCTGAATACCTATAGTGTGCTGTCCCAGGTCATTCAGTTGACTTGGACACTTACATTCTGCCATATAAAGTGTGTCCCAATGTACTCCGAATTCACTGTCCCAATGAGCCCCGAAATTACTTTTACGCCAAAATACTAATTTCTCAGGCACCACTGTGGGTGTTTATTAGGATATTAATTAATAACTGTTCACTACAATATAAATTCATACAAGCACTGAGAAAGCTTCATTGTCCACAGAATGGTTTGAATTATATCCCACACTTGGCATGACCCTCATGGAAAACCCATGAGGAACAGCCGATGAGTTATAATTTTGTGATCCACCATCCCTACTTTAGATATGATCCACCATCCCTTATTTAAATATGAATATATAATAGCAGAAAACTCGTGGTCTGGCTGGCGGCGGAACTCACTCGTGGCTTCGCCACTCGTGAGTTCCTACGCCAGCCAAACCACTCATGGGTTTCAGTGGACTGATCTACCACCCCTCCATATTTACTTTAGTAGTAGGAAAACTAATTTTTCCTAGCTATACTTCTACATGTGGCTGTAATTTGTCAATAAAACGATAAAAACAGCAGGATGTGAAATTACTAGATATGATGGCACTACCATATCATATCTTGCCAAGAACCAAAAAAATCCCATAGAAGCTTTCTCATGCACGTGGATCAGTGTAATATCTTAAAATACATTACTTACGTATATCGCTTCTACTTTCAAGCCATTACTCATAATACGGCCGATTTTTAAAACCATTCTGCACTTTTTGATAAAGTTATGAAATTTAGCACAGTGGTTCCCAAGGTGTTGAAGTTTAATTCAAATGTTGTGGGCTTTCTGGAGAATACTTTTGGTTGCCATGGTAAACATTTTTGCTACCTGCTCCAATACTTTCAAAATAAATAGCACTTTGAATATACTGCCGGAGGAAAGAGCAGAAATATGCCACTTTAATTGCTTATAAAAGAATAATGTTTGTACTAATATGCCTTGTATTAATCTCGCATTGGTATACTGCTTATTATAAATTTTGATAATTAATCTTTGAATTAGGTTGCCATAGAAACCAAATTTTAATATCACCAAATCACCAAAAGTTTGAGGTGAGTCATTCCATGTCAAATCAACCAATGGTCCCCATCTGACCCCATCGATTTTAATAAAATTTAACACAAATGGTGTCCACTATCTGGAAGGAACATATGCAAAATTTCAGCTCCCTATCCCTAAAATTCTGGCTTCCAGGCGACTTTGAAGTTGAAAAAGCAAATTTCGAAAGCCATTTTTGTGGCTTCTTTAAAATAGGATTCAGATGTAACGCTTATATATATAAGGCTAAAATTCACCTGATGTACCAATAATGACACCATTTACCCATCTCGATAGTTTTAAAGGTCCTATATAATATAGTTTTTACACAGGAAATTAATAAATATTTGTCCAAATTGCATCAAATTGCCTATTCCAATTTATTGCTACAGATTTGTCAGCCAATCCAGAGCAACACATTTTAGGGACATGTGTGTGTCATATTTCCAACCATTTTGTTGAATGCAATGAACTTGCTATGTAAAAAAGTGCTAATAATAACGGGTAAAGTTGTAAATTTTTGAAAACGACCTTTTTTCACAGTAAAAAATCACAATGTGGGATAGGTCACCCAAATTTTTTACTTGTTCCTCCTAACAGTTCTTGAGTTCATCTTTAAATTCATACCAAAATTGTTTTGTGGATATTGATCCTTCAATAAAATTAATTGAAGAAAAGTAGAGATAGTGAGGCATTGGAACTTGTCTAAAGATCTGGTCTCTCAAGCGTAAAGGAGCACACATTGCTTACTGTTTCTGAGCAACATGCTGATGTTTTTCTTGACTTTTTGAGACCCAAGGGTCCAGCACCATCTTTCTCTTTGCCAAGGTGAAAGGACCATTGGATCAATGCTGGGTACCTATAGACCACATCCTTTTGAATGTGACAAACTTTGCAAGCACTGTAGGAAGGAACTATGTGCTCGATCAAAGTATGTTCACTATCATTACAAACACGTTCCATAATAGTCATACATAAAACATTATTGGTACATTTATCTACAGTTGCCTTTTTTACATGGAATATTACACATTTTTCCGATATTAATGCAGAGTCCAGAACTGGGCTTAGAGGGTTGCACTTACCATATCTACCTTCTATCTATCTATTTGATTTTCTAAAGCATTTGGCAACTTGTTTTTTTGCAAATCACACTTCACAGAAGTTCTTCTGTGACAATTTATGGCGAACTCATTTGATATTGTGACTAGCAAAATAGACATTTTTTCCCTATTTTTCTAACATTGAAGGATCAATATCCACAAAACGAATTTGGTATGGAATTAAGGGCAATCTTATGATCTTCCATGTGGTTGCATTAATAACTTTGGGTCACCTATCCCACATAGCCAAATAAGGCCATGAAAATGTGTCAATTAAATTTTTTTCAAAATTAACCTGGCTACTGCTTGAAGGAAAAAGCAGATATAAATGTAATATTTTGCACGGAGGCCCACAATACCATAAAATTGCTTTCCCTAAAGTTATATCATTTTCCGAAGTTTTAAAGTTGTCACACAAGGGCATGAAAAATGGTCTTTTGTGCAATTTTTTATCTATCTTTGACACTTTATGTGGGGCACATCGACACATGTAGAAATATTACAGTTGTCAATTTCTATAACTCTACTCAATATTAAGTGATAACCAGAGTTTGAGACTCACACTTCATGCCAGTTCGGAGATATGATAACTTTAAAACGGCTGGCAATGCAGTTTCTTAACCCACCTCTTCAACTTCAGCACCTCATAGAATTCACAATTTTTATCGTATTCACCTAAAATTTTACTGATGTTCCTTTCAAATAACACCACTCATGTGTGTGAAATTTGAAAAAAATCAGAGGGGGTCAGGTGGGGCACTTTCGGGAATTTGGTTGATTTGACATGGAATGACCCAATTGCATACAACAGTCAGTCATATTTTGCTGATAGGTAAAAGTAATTTATAAACTTAATTTAAACTTAGTAGGAGTTGCATAGGCAGTGTGATCTTAGCTGTTGCTTACCTTTGAGGGCAGTATTTTGCTGCAATTGGAAGGAGTGGCAGTTGCGCTCTTGGTCTTGCATATTTCTTAAATTTAAATTAATTTTCTTAAACAATGTTTAAAACTTTTACTAATTTATTTAGTTTTTGCCTAGCCATTGTGACCTGTCTGTTTGGCTCTCACTGAGGACAGTAATACTGATTTTCGGTGGACCGGCAGTCAGGTTCTATGCTAGTGCAAAATTAATTTAATTATTATAAAATTTTTGTATATTCTGTTGAATTCAGAGGCTAGATATAAATTTTGCACTTTCTGAATTTGACCCTTGGGATAAGCCATAGGTGTAGTGTCAGCATTCACACCTTAACCCTTTCCAGACTGTGCCCAGGATCGTGGCCCAAATTTGGGCCATGATCTCTAGCACCCTGTACAGTACCTTTGAATGGAAATATTAACATGAAATTCACACAGAATGTGCATCAGGAAATAAGCTTTTCATTCAGCCCATCACCATGTTTGTCTCTCAAAAATTCATCCCATGACTCGTGCGAACGGGAAATCCAAGTGGGATCTGAAAAGGGGAATCCCGGGGAACAAACTTAGCACATCCCAATGGGAGAGTATAAATATCAGTTTATGACACTAAAACTTTGTTTTGAATATGTCAAAAAAGTTTAGAATAACTTAGAAATGGTTTCCCTTAGTTACAAAGCTCAGGTATGTACAGGTAAATCATTTATGATTACCTAAGGACCAGTTCACTAGCTGCCGAAAATCAGACTAATTTCTCAGGCTGACAGTAATTCATTGCATGGACCATTATTTCACTAGTAGTTGCCAGATTTTGATCATTCTTGGTGATCTTATACAGGTAAGGAAACAGCATTTGCACAACTGACCTGACCCCAATAATTTCTTTACCTGGCCTAAGTACAGGTATGTTGTTTAGTGATAATTGGCAAATATAATTATGCAAAGTCTTCCCGAAAACATTCAATTTTGGGTATATCTAATTATCACCAATTAACACACCTGTAATTAGGCCAGGTAAGGGTAATGGGGTTCAGGTTGGATGTATACATGTTGTAACCTCACCTATAAAAGATTCACCAAGTATTGACTAAATCTGGCACCTACTAGTGAAATAATGGTCCATGCAATGAATTGCTGTCAGCCTGAGAAATTAGTCCGATTTTCGTACGCTAGCCAAATGGTCCACAGGTAATCATAATTGACTTACCTGTACATACCTGAGCTTTATAACCTAATGGAATTATATATATTTTGTTGCAAACATATTTAGTGATATTTTGGTGCTGGGGTGCATCAAAAGTCTTGCTTATTTTTCATGTTATAGGCCTCATTGTAAGAAACACGCTTAACTGCCTTTGATCTTTTTTAATCATCTCACCTGTAATTAAGGCAGGTGTGCTTTTCATATGTGTTCAGGTGTCTTCCCTATCATGTCACTGGAAAGCTCACCATCTCAGCTTTATATTGATATATGGTTATCAATATGAATTCTCAAGTCTTCATTGAGAAAATTTAGGTTTAAGGGTTAAAAACCCCAAATTTATAATTTTCTCCACAGTCTGGAAAGGGTTAATTCACACCTTCATTCATCTCCTTTACTATTTGTCACACATTTCAGAGGTGTTGCCTCACATTTTTAAAGTTGTGTTTGCATAGTTTGTACTTTGCAGGATTAGCATTGGTTACTGTCTAGGGTCTATTCAACAAACACACTCTTAACTTAGCTTAGCATTTCTTTCATGCTCTCATTCCATTTTTGAACAGGGGAGAGTGAGGTGTGTTGCTTTGTTGCTTTTTGCTTTAGTGTGGAGCACTTGACTGTCTTCTGGATTACATTGTACTTGTACTCTGCCTCCAGATAATTTTGAGTGTGTTACACACAGAGGCATTCGCAATAGTGTTTTAATTCCCTTGACTTTGTGAGACAGAGTGTTTAACTTTTGCTGTGGTGTGTTGCTCTTAATTGTCTGTTTGATAGCTTTGTACTTGTACATTGTGGTCTTCAGGTAATTTTAAGTGTGGTACACATCGAGGCACATTTTGTTAGAATTTTCCTTAAATTAATTTTGTTGGACAGCAATCTTGTGTTTTGTTTGTTTTTGTTTCGGTGTGACCTGGTGATTGTCTGCTGGTTAACTTTTTTGCATTTTCTTGTGACACTTCTTCTGTGGTTCAGAAACACATTCATTTTGCTGAAAGGATGTCTGTGCTTTTGAGCTATGGTTCATCTATTTAGTAAAGTTGATGTGTTCTGAAATTAAGTTGGTATCTGAGATTATTGTTTGTAGATTTACCTTTTGGGTGGAAGTATACATGGTACCAACAGAGATACTTTTGGTATCTTAACTTGGACGTCTTTGGTTCCCCCATCCTGACTGTTGCACAGTGTAGTTTCTCTTTGCTGACAAATAATTTTATAAATCCTGCATTTGTAAGATCAGATTCAATTCTACTCTCAGTAGTTCTCTCTTGACTTGCTTTCGCTGTATGTCGTGGATGGGACATGGCTCTTGTCTTTTGAGCAAGTGTTTCCTCTATTCTCACTGTCTGCATTGGTTTGAGGGCTTGTCTCATTAATTTGTCCAGTATCATTTTGGTTGTTTGTGTTGCAATATGTCCTGTGCAGATGACAGTGGCTGTCATCTATTGCTGAGTAGTTGCCAGCTGCAAGGTTCATTGGTGATTCAGTTGCGTGAGATTTCTGTGGTTCCTGTTCATTTCTGTGGAAGGCTGCTGCTTCTGGCATTTACTGTTGGACAGCTGATGTTATCCTGAAATTGAGTTGGCGCTGTCCTTTCTCTCCAGTTGTTTTCCTCACTCACGGAAATTTCTGTTTTCTCTGGAGCTCAAGGTGTGACTTGTCAGATCTGTTGTGTTTCGTCTGGCTGTTGAACTATCATATCTGACCAAGTTTGATTCTATGTAGAACTGCAAGCTCTTTGCTTTCAGTGGGGAAGCTTGTGGTTAGCCAGGATTTTGTCATCAGGGTCATGATACTGTAGTGGTATCCCGTCAAGATGGTCAGGCAATCAAAGCGGGGCAAAGAAGCTGAATGGGAAAGAGCAAAGAAGGTGCAGGAGAAGGTGCAGGAATATCACCTTGCTAAAGCCATGTATGATATGCTTGATGAAATGACAAATAAGTTGGAACGTCTGCCGGGAGACAAGAAGAATAACCAGAAAGTAAAACAAGTCAAACAACTGGAACTATCCTGGGAAGAAGTTGAAAAAATCAGGATGGACTCTCTCACTAAGTCATCCTCTCCTGCAATCAGCTACTGTACCACAACATCATCCCCAGTGGCTGGAAAGGTCTTGCCATCATCACAGAAGAGTGTTACTTCTGGAGCAACAGTTTTTCTGGGGGCTGAGCCAAAAACTTCAGCTGCTGCCTTTTGTCCATCTTCCAACCATCAAGTGTCAACTTGGCAAACTAAGAGGACATGGCAAATTGACAGAAGGTTTCGGTTCTGGAGCCTTGATGTATCCGGGGACTAAAACTGAAACCACTGTCTCTGTGACCTCTGTGGCTTCTCAGCAAGGATCACCATATTCTGGCAGCAGAACTGCATAATTATATGACATCTCCACAGAATCATGTTTATGCTGTCTCTTCAACTGAGAAATTGAGAGGATCTAACTGCACAGTCATTTCACCAATTGGAGATTCCCAAAATACTGCTAAAACTCTAGGTGGCACATCTGACAATGCAGCTGGTACATTTGAGTCAGAGACTGAATGCAAGACCCCAGTGACCAATTACAATGTCACCCAGTCTTTAACTGACTTATAATCACCAAACATAGTAGACATTTCTATCAGAATTTGCCAGAAGAAGATGACAGCCACTAAAGCATCTGAGAGTTCTCATAGTAGAGTTTTTTCAGTTAATTACCAGGGACTATAGACTTAGACCTCAGAGGACCAATTAGTTGTTGATACAGATTAGTGGACCATGCGCGGCTTAAGTAGTTATAACAAGTACAGTACAGCCCAAAATAAAGTACGATTACCCAAGCAGGAAGGAAGAATCAGCCACTACTTTACCCTTTCACACCTTTTGACTACCTCTGAATCACTTCCTACTTTTACCTACTTGAAACTACCTTTTAAAATTACATTAAAATCATATTTAAACAAGACCAATTTAAACTCAATCACCCCCATTGTGTTTAATTTACTTGATATTTTGCACCTATGCTAATTGCAGTTACATTGGTAGCTGTCTAAATAGAGTTTTTAATGATGGCTAAGGTTGTTGAAAGGAGTCAAAGGGAGTTGTGAGGAAATTTGGGGTGGAGAGGAGAAAAGAGGGCAAAATAGGTAAACAGAGGACTTCTGACAGAACATTTTCTTACTTTATTGTGGGTTGTACTGTAACTGAGAATATCAAACAATTAAGTTGCACTTGATGCCTTGAATGAGATGCCTTAAGCTTTTATATGTATATTATACAAATACGGCATGATATGAGTGCAATATGAATTTACGAGCACAAATAAATTTTCATATTGCATGATGATAAGTGCCGTATTTATTTTATTACATGACCACTATGCTTCCAATTTAACTTTCCATTCTGAAAAAAATTTTAGAAAAAAAAAAGTAATTTTTTTTCTTTAGTCAAAAAATAAAAATTAAAAAAAATTTGGAAAAAAAAATTCAAATTTTTTTTTTTCAATAAATCTCATATTGCTCTAACCATGCATTATGAAAAAATCTGAAAAAAAAATTATTTAGAAAAAATCTCATATTGCACTCGAACCATGAAATATGAGTTTTTAGGATGTCGTCATGTGACTGATTTTGGCCAATCAGCATCGTTTTAGCATAGTGCTCATGTAATAAATATAATTATGCTTTGTGCATAAAATAATTTTATAAATATGAACCGGCTTTGTTTCACAATTTGGTATTGGCATAACATTTACTGGGAAATAGGCCTATAAAATTATTTTATTTGAAACAATTTTGTATGCCACAAACATTAAAATTAGTGTAGGTAGTTTATTATAAATGTACATCTGGGCCCTTCAACCAGGTCTTTGGAGTCGGAGTCAGAGTCGGGAGTCGGAGTCGTGGAGTCGGAGGTTTTTGGGTGGAGTCGATCTGAGTCGGAGTCAAACTTTGATTTTCAGGTGGAGTCGAAGTCGAAAAATTAAAGGAATGACTCCTGATTTACAAAAACACAGTGACAAAAATGCTAAATGAATCCCAAATTTTATATAAAACTTCTTAAGCAAGTATTCATGCACAAAATTCTATGAAAACTTTGTAGAATGACTTTTTCTTCTCTGTTATTACAGATTTCGTATTAGTGTGCCATGTTCTTTTCAACTGCCACAGTGCTCTTGTGATGTCAGTATCAGCGTAATGATTTCACAGTTGGTATATTCGCAGTTTCAGCTGTGTCACTTGGAACCCATACTGATCACACCATTACAAATTCACACATAAGCTGTTAGATTGTTGCTCAACATTGATTATTCAGTTTGATGTTTTGAATAAATCCAAAAGTTACAATATCCAGCTATATATGATGCATGGATTTTGTGTATAACTGCTATCAGTTTTAGCACTTTTACAACAAAACAAATTCATTCACTCTCACATTCATTTGTTCGTCTGAGAGGTTATCATTTGCTGCTCCGTCTTGGCAAAAATAATATACTCAGGATCCATTCAGAATTTAAGAGCTAAGGGGGGGGGGAGTTTTGCTTGGGGGTTTCCTTATCACTGATTCCCAATACTGTCTATTTTATGATCGAATTCTTAGCCTCCTTGTCAGGCCTTTTCCCAAATTTTTGGGGAGTAACTACCCCCCCCCCCCATTTCTCGTCCTCTGGTATGCCCATGCAACACAGCCACGTTCACTTCCGAAAAATCTCCCAAATCTCAATTCTGAACAGTTTCTTTGGCGCAGATCTCACCTAAAAGGCAGAAAAGCCACAAGGTGCTGCCCTCAAGGAGAAATTTCACAACAGGACACCATGAATGTCCATCACTCTAAACTTAGAGCTCAACAGGTTCACAAAAGTGTATGTGCTGCCCTCTGGAATCCAGAACAGAATCTACAATCGATCTGACACTGTCAGTGAGCTCTAACAGATTTCAGATTCAGCAACTGTTGGTTTTCTGTAGTGTTGTGGAGTAATGAATTTGTACGTTGAATTGGGCCTAAAGTTGACTATTGAAGAATTTTTAATCAGCCAGTTCATGCTTTGAAACATACTTTTGCTGCAAAGTGGTACCCATTGTGGAACTTTTTTTTTTCACGGAACAATGCTTTTTCTACCCAGCAAGATGTGAGTAGTCACTGTTTGGCAGCCAGCCAGACAGCCACGCACGAGCACCCTCACTTCTCAGTATAAGCTTGTTAAGGTTTGCCCTGACCAGTGACCACAACATACATTATTTGTGAAGTTGTAACAAAAAGATTAACTCTTCTTTGGTGTTACAGACATAATTAACTGTTTCAGATCTCTCAAAGCAATTGAATGAATGCTTTAGTGTTTCATTGTTGTCCGTTTGTTGTTTCAATTAGTTTCGTTGGAGAACGCCCTAAACTATCATTTAAATCATGCTGGCAATAGCTGTTAAAGGATTTGAAAACTTCATAATTCTATGGTGCTCATTGGCAGTGCATGTGCACTCATTGACAGTTTAAAATTGTTGATTGCGCTTTGTTTATATGTTACTGGCAGCTCAGCTGTGCGTATGAGCACAAGTGATGAGGTCCCTCTGCCTAGACATGACCTGACCTACTCGAATATTAATAAATGTGTCAGCTGGAGGTCATCCGATTTCTGGCAGACTCTCCAGCTGTGCTGTTCGTTCAGAGTCTGTGAGCAGACTGAATGTCCATGATGGATCAAGCAAGTGGCTCAAACATATCAGTTTCACCTGCTCCAACTGAATCAAACAACCATACCAATGAATGCAGATTAATCAATTGTCATTCACACTTAGACAGCCCATAAGCCTGACTTGTTGGTAGCAGTTGGAATCTACACTGAAGCTTTGAGTCCCAATAGTGATGTCAGTATTGCAATACTGACATCATCTGGGCATATATTCACATGGAACATGGCACACTTATACAAAATCTGTAATAACCAAGTTATATTTATGTGCAATAATGCTGATAAGCGGAGTGGGGAGTTGGAGTCGGAGTCCTAATTCAGGAAACCCAAGGAGTCCCACCATTTTGTCTCAAGGGGAAAGGGGCGGGGGGGTTCGAGTTCCTTTGAAAATAACTTGTTGCATAGCTTTCGTGGGCAGTCTTGGAATAAATAATATTTGGTGGGGTTTTTTCTTAACAAAGTGTTGCTTGATTTTGGAATGGATATTTGATGACTTTCCGTGATCGAAATAGATAATAATTACTGCGGCCGTTAACATGAAATAAATCATTTCCTGACTCCAACCACGCCTCCCCCTGGAAATTAAGTGGTCGCCACCTTAATTGAATTTAGCCTACACGCATCGAACAACAATTGTATCCTTCTACTTTTGTCACTCGAAAATGCGCAAGTTTCAATAACTAGAGGGGTAAAATGTACCAGGCAAATTAATTATGCATCGTCAGCAAGATTAGCCTGTCAGCAGACACCAACTTGAAATTTAGTTCAGCCTACTTGTCCAATCCCCCCCCCTTCCCACCCGACCAATGAGATGGAAATAACAATTTGAAAAAAAATAGGGAAAGCCCCCTCCCCCCACTAGACTACCCTATCTGGATCTGCCAATGGTTAGCTGCATTGACAAGATATTGCAAACAAGGTTATGCATTTCTGAAAGTTTGTTGTTATTCACATCATGGAATTATTTTTGTTTGTTGTTCTCTATTTCTCTAAAACCTATTGTTCCTCAGCGATTGGTCTGGTTTGGTGGGATTTGGTGGTATTAGCTCTGTTTGAGTCACTTACGGTGGTCTTAAGTCCATGATCTATGGTCTAGTCCTTAACTGAAAAAACTCTAGTAGGTCAACTGATCCATCCTCCATGACATCTAATTACAATGATCATACTGAAGATGGTGGTGATCTGATGGAAGCAACAGCAGATTGGTCGGCAGATGATCACAATAATAGGAAAGATTGCCAAACCCATGGACCTCCTCAGTTCTACACCTCATCTGCCATCAAAGGGAGTTGAACGACCATTAGACTGTTGCGATGGCAATATTGCCCTTAATTGTCAGACGGGTGACTATGCTGATTGGCTGGGAGATAATTCCCGGCTGGTAGGTAATAAGTCACCTGGGACAATGGAACATGATGATCAACCTGCGAAATTGACAGAGGAGGACCCTTGTGAACAACATCCACTCATCTACAATGGCGCACGCATTCGTGATATAGAAGCAGAGCCTGGTTTCAGTGACCCCGGTAATCAGACTGAAAAGACTGATAGGAGTTTGTCTCAAAGTGATCACAAGCCACACTTTTTGCAGATGGCTACGACAAAACCTGATGCATCTTTCTTGTCAACTAATTGCCAAATTTGAAGGGGGAGGGGGATGGTGAGATGGACCTCCTCAGTGTTACTGACGACCTGTCAATGCAATTCAAACCGTTCCCTGACATAGACTCTTCAATCGATTATTTTCTGACAATACTTCTGCTTAATATCCTTCAGGGAGAACATCAGTATGTGAGTATGACTTACGAAGAAATAGTGACTTCTTGGAGATCCCAGTAATGACAGGATGTACTCAAGAGCCACAAACTTTATGTGTTTCATCCCATGCTGTTGGAGAAGTGCGTCATGTAGCCTCTGTTGGTTGGAAGCATGGGTCCTAGGGTGGTCCAAAAAGCTTTTTTTGTCAATATCAATTCGCTCACCCTCCTATTTTGTGAGAAATTGTACAAAAACAATGCAGTTTAAATTTTATGAAAATCCCACAAGAGGAAGGGGTCTCCCAAAGGCCTTAAAGTTTCAATGTTTTTTTAATTTTCGACCATTTTCGCCAATCTGCGGTTCTCTATAACTTCGTCAGTATTAGTCATACAACATTTTAATTGCCATGGTTGGAAAGCTCTCAAAAAGACCTTCATTTTGCATACCAACATCAATGGTCTAGGACGATATCTTGATTCCCATTGGCTCTTCAGCCTGCACTTTTTAGAATGAAAATGTTGCAGACTGTTTAATCCTGTTAAAAAAAGGCTTTTGAATTTTTTCACTGATTGGTTGCAGTGATTCACATTCTCTAAGTTCCAGAATGACCAAATATAAAACCTTTTTGATTTTTACTATGGCAGTGCCTGGTTTATGAGTGATGACGTTTTGATGTTAAAGTTAGTTTAAAACTCGTAAAATGTGAGATGGGGTCTGTTGCATTTCATATCATATCTTCGTCAGAATTTATTGCAGGGCAACATGAGTGGTACCACATGAAAGAAAATACTCTCAGCATTCTCATGGTAACAGTGATATTGCCCTATATTTAATTCTTATGAAGTTAAAATACAAATATAACAGCCCCTCCCTGATTTGTTTCCATACTTCCGACAAAATTTAGCATTAAAACTTCCTAGCTCATAAAGCAGGATTTTCCACGGCCAAAAATTTAAAAAATATTTTATTTGCTCTTACTGGAACTTGGAGAGTGTGAATCGCTGCAATTATCAGTGAAAAAAATTCAAAAACCTTTTTTTAACAGGATTAGACAGTCTGCAACATTTTCGTTTCTGAAAAGTGCTGGCCGAAGAGCCAATGGGAGTCAAGATATTGTCCTAGACCATTGATGTTGGTATGCAAAATGTAGGTCTTTTCGAGAGCTTTCCAACCATGGCAACTATAATACTGCATGAAAAATACTGACAAAGTTATAGAGAACCGCGGATTAACGAAAATGGTAAAAAACAAAAAAAAATATTGAAACTTTAAGGTCTTTGGGAGACCCCTTTCTCTTGTTGGATTTCCTTAAAATTTCACCTGCATCAGTTTTATACCTAACCTCATCAAATAAGAGGGTGTGCTATGTGAAATTCACAAAATAATTTTTTCCCATCTAAAAATGAACCGCCCTAATGGGTCCTATGTCGCATTCTGCAAGACAAACAAAGAAATGGGATCTCCAAAAGAGAAAGACACCCATGAACTACAAGACTTCCTCCATCCAGAACAGAATACTTCAACCCATACTTCTGTGTCAGACTTGCCAGTCCAAGGCTTGGAAAAGACACTGCCTTCAGATGGGTGTTTCAGGAGCATCAACTGTTCTTGCTTTGAAGACTATCCACAGGCTGGTGAGCAACCAGTATTGTCCAATATAACTGTATCAGTTGTCGAGTCTACCAACCAGGTTCTCAAATTTTGTGGGTTCAATGCATCAACATGCCTCCAAGATCCGCAACAGCAGCCATAACTTTGAGTGGAAAACAAGGAAAAAACTGGCTGCTCTGTGGCAAGTTCTGCAAAACACTTCAGAACCTGATTGCGTTTAGATGCAGCTCCTCTCACATTGTCCCTCTACACAGCCTTTCCAGACAATGAGAAAGAGTGATGACATCTAACCCTCTGGTCTGCTGAAAGCCAATGCCACCATGGGATGTGCAGAACAGGTGCCTGACCTTTGCATAAAGAATTCCAATTTGATGCCATCTTTAGCTTCAGCTGGTCAGAGGCAGGAATTTCTTTGCAATTGTCCAGGTACCTTCTACAAAAGTGTTGGATGTCCCGGGTCAACACAATGGAATAGTCAAGTCTCTCCTGAAATTCAGCCCATCCTTGGAGTGAAGACCACAACTACGGACTTGTTAGAAGCTGGTGCTATGTGTCAGGGCTCTTTGGGGCCACAGAAGCTGCAGGAGTCTGAGCTGCCGTTTTCGGGTTGCAGACCTGGAGAAACAATAAGTACCTTCCAACAGACCGCTTATCCAAAGAGGACATCCACTAAGTTTGATGCTTCAGAAATAAATGCTGGAGACGCTGGCTTAAATCAAACTGAGTGTCTTATAGTCCTTGTCATATTTACGTGGAATCACAAGTTCTTTTCTATGCTGTTGAACTGTGATGTCAGAGATGAATAGAGTCATCTCTGACATCATAGTTCAACAGCACAGAAAAAAAAACTTGAGATTCCACGTAAGTATGACAAGGACTGTAACATAAAGCATCGACTCATGAATGAGAAACCACCCCAAAGGGATAGGACAAAGATAGTTGGTCGCATCTTTGTCCATGTTGCCATGTTGACCAACCGCCACCTCATTGGCTCATCATGCTTCTAGAACCAGTGTCTGGCCCTCTCATAGTGTACTGAAGAGCATGGCATTTGGAAAATCAAAATGCCTTGCATATGAGCATGCAACAGAGGAAGCAGGCCAAATGAGATTTTAATAAAGGGTCATTCCATGTCAAATCAACCAAGTTCCCGAAAGTGCCCCACCTGATCCCCTCCGATTTTTTTCAAATTTCACACACATGAGTGGTGTTATTTACAGATGATTTCATATTTGTAGACATTTGTGGAAGAAAATACATCATTTTTCCTGCAATTTTCATTGGTTGAGAGAAGATATGACACCACTCTCCTGAAAAGTGACATAGCGTTTTACATGGGTGACCATGCCATTCTAATCCATTTATCTCCTCAATGGAACTGACTATAGCTGTTTCAAGTGAGAGTTTCTGTTAGTGTTTCACACATTTTTAGTACACACATTCTCAGTCTAATACTATGATTATTTTTTACAGAAAATTAAGAAACATGCGAGTAACATTTTTTCAGATCAGGGCTCTGCCCAGACAACATGACAATGGGCTACAAATTACTGGGACCCTGGTTTGATCCCTATTATGATTTTCTAATGAATGTTGCCACCATCACTGGATCATCTCCCTATTCTAAGGGATAATTCAGAAATTATGACTGGGGGGGGGGAGGTTGGGGAGTTTTGATGGAACTTTTATGGAAAAGTGATACCTCGCTTTGGTTTCACAAATATTTAAGTACCACAATTTTCTTTTGTTAAAATTTCATATGACAATCAAGCATGTTGTGAAAAATAAGTACCCCCCTTGAAACAGTCTGGAAAAATTGGTACCCTGTTGGGAAATATTCCCATTACCCCAAGTCATAAGAAGCATGTGCAAAAGGTGGTTCCCACTGAAGTAAAACCACCCCCTCAACCCAATGGTAAAATTTAATTCGGAATAGTCCTTTACTTTTATCACATACAATGCTTTTGGTCAAGGTATGATAATTTAGCTTTCAGAGATTTGAAACCATTCAGATTTGCCTTGAGACTTATTTAATATCAACTGAGGCAATCAACTGTAACACAGGAGTGTGAATTAAATACAACAGTTCATGAGGATTGCGGTTTGAGATTGTGTGAACAACTGCCACAATACCAAGTTGGCCTTTGCAGCCAGTTTATTGGTTGAAATTATGACATAATTTTTCCAGCCAACATCACTTGCTTGAAGCAAACTGAAAAAAAGTGACACGCCATGTGCAACTTGGCCAATCACCTGGCAGGATTTTCTGATGTCAGATCAAAAATTTTGCAAAATTGTTTGTTATTTGATTTATGTCTACAAATATGAAATCATCTGTAAAAGGAATATCAGTAAAATTTTAGGTGAATACGATAATAATTGTGAATTCTATGAGGTGGGTTAAGAAACTACATTGGAAGCCGTTTTAAAGTTATCATATCTCCGAACTGGCATGAAGTGTGAGTCTCAAACTCTGGTTATCACTTAATATTGAGTAGAGTTATAGAAATTGACAACTGTAATATTTCTACATGTGTCGATGTGCCCAACATAAAGTGTCAAAGATAGATAAAAAATTGGTCAAAAGCCCATTTTTCATGCCCTTGTGTGGCAACTTTAAAACTTCGGAAAATGATATAACTTTAGGGAAAGCAATTTTATGGTATTGTGGGCCTCCGTGCAAAATATTACATTTATATCTGCTTTTTCCTTCAAGCAGTAGCCAGGTTAATTATGAAAAAAATTAAATTGACACATTTTCATGGCCTTATTTGGCTATGTGGGATAGGTGATCCAAATCTATTAATGCAACCAC
Source organism: Platynereis dumerilii (assembly GCA_026936325.1). Classification (NCBI taxonomy): domain Eukaryota; kingdom Metazoa; phylum Annelida; class Polychaeta; order Phyllodocida; family Nereididae; genus Platynereis; species Platynereis dumerilii. Next base: position 940,233 of record JAPTHN010000004.1, read on the forward strand.
ATGAAAGATCATAAGATTGCCCTTAATTCCATACCAAATTCGTTTTGTGGATATTGATCGTTCAATGTTAGAAAAATAGGGAAAAAATGTCTATTTTGCTAATCACAGTATCACAAGAGTTCGCCATAAATGCTCACAGCAGAACTTCTGTGAAGTGTGATTTGCAAAAAAACAAGTTGCCAAATGCTTTAGAAAATCAAATAGATAGATAGAAGGTAGATATGGTAAGTACAACCCTCTATAAGCCCAGTTCTGGACTCTGCATTAATATCGGAAAAATGTGTAATATTCCATGTAAAAAAGGCAACTGTAGATAAATGTACCAATAATGGAGACCGCAGGTCTTCAAATGGTAGAAGACGGAGCTGAACTCACACAGTGATATACTAGGCAATTCTTGAGGATGCGGCAAGCTGTCAAAAAGTGGCACCGTGATTGTGACGTCATTTATAATGATCACAATGGTAATGACGTCACAACAAACCTTGCTAGAGATGACGTCACGTCACTTTTTATCCAGCTATAAATAGAACACCAGAACTGGAGTTTGAAACGTCACAAGGGAGAGTGCTCTGCAGACTGTATGAAGCAGGGCATCTTGACATAGGCATCCCTGTCAGGATGGAAGCACCCTGTCAGCATGCCTCGGCGGTCCAACGTCGGCCCAGCGTCAGTCCAACGTCGGCCCAGCGTCAGTCCGATGTCAGTAGCATCGGACCAGCTTCGGGCCGATGTTGGACCGCCGAGGCACGCTGATAGGGCACAGACAGTTGAACAGTTGAACTGTCCCTGCATGAAGTCATGCTTGATTGCCACTTCGTGTCATTGGTAAAATAGGGACTCCTGGGAGTCTGGATTGACCCCTTGTTTTCCTTTCTTTCCCTTGTCTATTTGGGGCCTGGGGGGGGGGGGGTTTAGGCTATGCTGGTACATGTATGGCCCAATACACTACTGCCCACATGTTTTATTTGATTGATTTATTCAAAAGAACAACATGTGAACGATAAAAAAATCGGCTACTTGGGTGCATATATTTTATCAATGAAAACAGACAAATAAAGCTTATACAATATTTAAATGCCAAATTCAGGAAAACACAGCTTTTTTCATTTATGAGGCAGTCATTTATTTTTCCCCCCTTCAAGATATATTCTGCCAGTCACAGTAGGAAAGTGAGGATGAGTGTCTGTCACAACGGCAAACCTTACTGTCAGACTCATCGTGACTGGCATGTTGACATGTCTCACCAGTATTTTTCATTAAAATAAAAAATAATTGTTCTGAAGTAAGACGGGACAAACAAATGTTTGTTTTGTAAAGATTACAATCTTTCCCTCTTAAAGGGGGTATTTATCTTACCCAATTCAAAATATGAATATGCTTAAGTTAAATGTTCATGCTTTTCTAGTAGATCATATTGTTGGCCTGCCTGTGGTCTTGCTATGCTTTGGTATTATCATATAATGTTTTATGTATGACTATTATGGAACTGTTTGAACGTGTTTGTAATGATAGTGAACATACTTTGATCGAGCACATAGTTCCTTCCTACAGTGCTTGCAAAGTTTGTCACATTCAAAAGGATGTGGTCTATAGGTACCCAGCATTGATCCTTTCGCCTGGGCAAAGAGAAAGATGGTGCTGGACCCTAGGGTCTCAAAAAGTCAAGAAAAACATCAGCATGTTTCTCAGAAACAGTAAGCAATGTGTGCTCCTTTACGCTTGAGAGACCACATCTTTAGACAAGTTCCAATGTCTCACTGTCTCTACTTTTCTTCAATTAATTTTATTGAAGGATCAATATCCACAAAACAATTTTGGTATGAATTTAAAGATGAACTCAAGAACTGTTAGGAGGAACAAATAAAAAATTTGGGTGACCTATCCCACATTGTGATTTTTTACTGTGGAAAAAGGTCGTTTTCAATAATTTTCAACTTTACCCGTTATTATTAGCACTTTTTTACATAACAAGTTCATTGCATTCTACCAAATGGTTGGAAATATGACAAACACCATCTCCCTCTAATGTGTTGCTCCGGATTGGCTGACAAATCTGTAGCAATCAATTGAAATAGGCAATTTCATGCAATTTGGACTAATATTTATCAATTTCCTGTGGAAAAACTTCATTATTTAGGACCTTTAAAACTATCGAGATGGGTAAATGGTGTCATTATTGGTATATCAGGTGAATTTTAGCCTTACGTATTTAAGCGTTACATCTGAATCCTATTTTAAAGACGCCACGAAAATGACTTTCGAAATTTGCTTTTTCAACTCCAAAGTCGCCTGGAAGCCAGAATTTTAGGGATAGGGAGCTGAAATTTTGCATATGTTCCTAGCAGATAGTGGACACCATTCGTGTGAACTTTCATTAAAATCGAAGGGGGTTGATTTGACATGGAATGACCCAATTACTGAATTGCGGGGAACATGTGCAACCCAAACTAAGATCTTTTACAATCTAGTTTGGTGTCATGTGCCTCCACCCAAAATAGAAAAACACCACAGGCAATCAAGTTAAAGTATCGCTAAAGAACTATTTAAATTTCATATTTATATAACTGTCTAATATGAAGAATTAGGAAATAGTGTAATGTCACAATTGCCTCAGTATGTAAAGCAATTTCTTGCAACACGAGCAACAAAAGTGACCACTATACACTCCTCTCCAAAAAAAATTAAAGTTTTGATTTAATCTAATGTATTGTATTAATAGTTTAATATACACCGAGTGCCAAGTTATTAGGCAGCGATCGTTTTTTGCCATGTCTCCAAAAGTATTTGGAATATTTTTATCTCCTTCCCCAACAAGGGTGAGTTAGGGTATAACATTATTCTGAGCAACTTTTGCCCCATTTCGTTAACACACGCATTTATCAGAGGTTTTGGGTGTGCCAAGTTATTAGGTACAGTAGCTATGTTGCATTCAAATATGGACAAAATATTTAAAATCTTGGATGATAATGGCCTGAATATATTCCTAGTATTAATTTCCATAAAGTTACAACATATTTGGAAGCTTTCAGGCCTGCACTTGGAAGCATTCCACTTTATTCTGCTCCATTGGAATACCATTGGATTTAGCTAAAATTCGATAAACAAAGCCTCTCCTGAGTTGGAAATAAGTCATTTTAACAAAAGCACTCCTCCTAGACTTATTTGATACCATTTACTATGTCCTGTGTCGATTTCAGCCAATTCTGGCCTTTGTTCATGAATACAGAGCAATTCAAAAACTTGTCAAATGTCTCATTATGAACTCCCATTGAAACAACATTGCAAATAGGATGTGATAAATCATAATTTCTTTGATTTGCTGTTGACTTGGTTGATGAGCTACAATCTGGCTGAAATTCCTGCAGCACGAAGTTAATAGCTTAAAGTAACCTACAAAACAATCTTTTTAGTGATATGACTTACTTTTAGTCCGAGAGAGGCTTTGTTTGTCAAAATTCGGGTAAATTCAATGGTATTCCAATGGAGCAGAATAAAGTGGATTGCTTCCAAGTGCAGGCAAGAAAGCTTCCGAATATGGCATAACTCTATGGAAATTAATATTGGGAATATATCCAGGTCTAATGCATTTGAGATTTCACAGGTTTTTGTCCATGTTTTAATGCAACGTGCAAATTTACCTAATGACTTGGCACACCAAAAACCTGTAATAAATGCTATAACGTCTGACTGCATGAACGGAATGGGACAAAATTTGCTCAGAATAATCTTCTACCCTAACCCACACTTGTGGATGAAGGACATAAAAATATTCCAAATGCTTTTGGAGATATGGCAAAAAGCCATCGCTGCCTAATAACTTGGCACTCGGTGTAGCTCTAAGTTCTAAGTTAGAGTTTATGCTAAAACATTCATCCTACTAAGTGCAAACAATACAAACACCTAAAATGTGAGAAAAATATTCAAACAGTGTCTAATGTAATGTCACCACACAAAGTAAGAATTAATAAATGCATAAACTGTTAAATAATTAAAGAGAACAAGCTAAGCTGACCGAAAAGAAAAATACATAAATACTCAAAGCTAAAGTTGAAAGTCAGCTCATGTATACAAATGCTCAAGTCACAATAATAATGTGATCAAGCACAACAGCAAAAATGCTCAATTCACTGCAAACTCAGTGACCAAGCAATTAATATTCGGGTTCCGAAATTACTTCTGACACCAATATACTAGTTTAATACACACAAACAATACAATACAAATGTGCAGTGTACCAAGTGTCTCTGTGGATCTGTGTACGTCTGCTTCCTTCTGCTGCCAGGCTTGTTCTGCCAGCAGTTTGGGCTTGTGGAGGGAGCTACAGCAGAGCCCCTGGTGACAACAACAGCAACACCACCAGTGGCCAGCACTGGAACCAGGGCACATCTGCTACAATGCCATAAGGGATGGCCTTGCATCCCAGTTAGTAATTTCTAAATTGGTCGGAGGTACTTTATTTTTTATAGACCTACCGTTAACCAAAACTTGTTAGGGGAGACCGTTGCTGGCTGTCACAGGGGCAGGTTGTCACACTTTTGGGGCAGGTTGTCACGCTATCAGTGGCAGGTTGTCACACTTTCGGGGCAGGTTGTCACGCTTTTGGGGCAGGTTGTCCCGCTTTCGGAGCAGGTTGTCACACTTTCGGGGCAGGTTGTCTCGCTTTTGGGGCAGGTTATCACGCTTTCGGGGCAGGTTGTCACGCTTTCGGAGCAGGTTGTCATACTTTCGGGGCAGGTTGTCACACTTTCGGGGCAGGTTGTCACGCTCTCATGGATATTAAATTGTCATATCCGTAGTACATTCTACTGATGATTGATGATGTAAGCAGAAAAGGCATAGCGTCTAAATAGATCTATTTCAAATTTTCAAGAGGAATTTGCAGAAAAATTCTACAGTCTGCACTCACCCTCTTCCTTACCAAAATGCATTTCTGTTGCCTTGATAAGTTAAAATTTGTAGCACCCTGTACAGAGTCATATGATTGTTAAGGTCTGCACTGGGCAAGTAGGGGATTCCTGACATGTCCAAAATAACTTATCTCATTCAGGATTTGACTTAATGAGTCTCACTTCCTGCATTCAAACTCTTAACCAAAAGTGTGACAACCTGCCCCGAAAGTGTGACAACCTGCCCCGAAAGTGTGACAACCTGCCCCAAGTGCTGAATTTTTTAAAAATGTCCAATATGACATCAAGATTTCGAATGACATAGGTATATATTCACCAGATAGATTTAAGTTACTCCTGTACTGACTTTCATATACAATGGCTGTGCCCCTACTTGCTTTAAATAGAAATGGAGCATGTTTAAATTCTACACAGTGTGACAACCTGCCCCTGTGACAACCAGCCCCGGTCTCCCCTACATATATTTGAAATTCAACACAAGAACCACAATTTTTCTTCAAATTCACATTTCACACAATGGAGACTTTCTCAGTCCAGATTCACGAAATCTCACATTCCACACTTCAAGATTCAGGAATATCAACATTTCACATATTTATTGTCTAGGACTCTGTTTTTACCTTCAGCGAACGAAGGTATTGTTATCACTTTGGTCCAGGGGTGCTGGAAGGAATCGTGGGCGGCATGGGCGATCAGACGAAAAAGGGCAAATCTCATTCGCGCCAGTTTCGTGTGACCAAATTTTAATAGAGGGTCAATAATAATTTTGAAATACTCACAAATTTTGCCTGAAATTTGTAAATAAGGCCTAATTATGTTTTTTTTCTTCTTTAAAATCCCAAGGGCACCCTTGTCCCCCCTGCCCCCCTTGGACAAGGGCAGGAGGGGCAATTGTCCCTCCTGCCCCCCCCCCCTGTTCCGGCACTCCTGCTTTGGTCAAAAGTTGTCTCGTCTGCCGGGCGGGCGGTCGGGCATCCGGGCAACGGGCCGATACACTCTAAAAACTTTCAGACAAAATTGGTTTTTTAGATTCCCGACATATTTTAGAGTGTAGGTAGTTTCCGGGTCGGTACTCAGCCCCTATTGATTGTACATTCATGAAATTTGGTACGCATGTAGCCTGTATGGTCTGAAATATTGTGAAAAATATTAAAAAATAATTTACTTCGTTTCCGGGCCAGGACTCAGCCCCTTTTAAATGTACAATGTACATGGATGAAATTTTCTACAGACATAGCCTATATGGTCTTGTCATGCTTTTTGATGCTCTGGTTGATAGATGTTCTATACCTGAAATATTTAGAAAATGTAAAAAAAAATTTCATTTCTTGCCCAAAACCTGGCCACTATTGCATGTACATGGATGAAATGTGTTACACATGTCTCATAAATGATGTAGTTGTGCCTTTTGTGGATGTGATTCATGGATATTCTATACTTTTTGAAATATTTAAAAAATATATTAAAATTATAATTTTTTGTTTCCAGGCCAATAGATGATGGTCTGCCTGATTTTATTTTCAATGCTTTTTGAAATATTCTGAAAAACTTAGAATACAAATAAATATATTTTTTGGTTTCCCACCCATAGCTCACAACCTATTCCTTGTTTGTGCACGAAACAGGTCCATAATATGTGTAAATTGGTCCAGTCAGGCCTTTCCAAGTTTCAACATAACCGCACAGGCAGGCGTACGTATACAGGGCATATATATGTATAAGATAATTTCAAACGAAGATCGGGCCACTATTGCAAATACTTGCATTCAATTTGGTTCACATCACTTTTATGCTGTAAATGTGTCATTTTATGCTTTAATTGTGTTTTTTCACTGAAGGTTTGCTGCTACGCAGCCTATGTTTGTAATATAACTTAACATTTTAGTGATTTTGCATTGAGCAGGATGGCCAGTTGGTTACATGGGTTTTATAAATTTTCACCAAAGTACTTTATTTGATATACTAGAATCACATGTTGGCTGTTGATGAGAACATAATTTCTACATTTCTTTCACACTAGTTGTTGACTTGTTATTATGATGATTTACAAGAATTCACCCAGTACCATCTTCTTCTCAGCTTCATAATGTAAAGCCTGCAGCTGGTCCCATTTCCGGCAACGGTTCAGCTTCAAGTCAGCTTCGAGTTAAATGCAAGGGTGCCGGAACAGTGGGGGCAGGGGGGGGGGCGATTGCCCCTCCTGCCCTTTGCCAGGAGGGGCAAGGATGGCAAGGTTGCCCTTTTCATCTCCAAGAAAAAACATTATTAGGCCTTAATTTACAGTGAATTTAGGCAAAAATCTGTAAGTATATTAAAAATCATTATTGGCGCTACATCAAAATTTTGTCGCGCGAATTAGATTTGCCCTTTCTCGACCGACCGCCCCTGCTGCCTTTATTTCCTTCCGGCACCCTTGCTTAAATGATCTGGATTGAACAGCATTGCTGTAGTGACTGGGCCCAGTCTACAGAGACAGGACCCAGTGTACAGTGATGGAGGATGGTCTACAGGACTACTAATGCCAAGCATTCTGATTTCTTTGGAAAAATGTGATTTTTCTCTAAAATTAATGCCACAACTGAATGTCTGGGAATCTGGTTATATTGGTCTTAGAAGTTCAATGAGCATATCAAAAGATGCGGAATTTAATAGCCTTCAATGTGATATGCATTTCTGCTATTGATTTCCCAGATAAATATGTAGCTCTCAGATTTGTATGAGGAAAACGTGTTTTTTTTTTTTGTGGCCAAATTCCCAGGATGAATTTCCGGGAACTGGGTAGTTTTAAAAATTGACCATAGAGGGTCAATCAGCATATCGAAAGATGGGGAATTCAATGGTCTTCAATGTAAAATGCATTACTGGCCCTGTTGTAGCAGATTAACTTATAGCTCCCATATTTTGATGTGGAAAAATGTGGGTTTTTTTTTTTGGCCAAAATCCGGAAATAAATTTCTGGAAGTGTGGAAATAATGAATTTTAAAGAGTAAAAGTTGCCCAGTGGGACTCAGGTGAGTAGATGGGCTTAGGAGTAGAATCTAAGGTATTCTGGGTTGCGAGGAAAGAGCCTTATGAGTCAGATGATGCACCTGCTATGGCTATTATTATGATTATATGCCTCTGAGATAATCTGAGGAAAATTGCAGCCTTGATATCCGATCGGTTCTATTCTTAAAATTCAAACCAAACAACAGTGTCTTTATTGCAAAAATTTTTGTTTGAGTTTTTTCACAATGTTTTTATTGCCATTGGTTTATTGGAGATATTTCAAGGCTTGCACATGAAATTGAAGATACATGCCCAATTTCCCTGGAACTAAACTATTTGGATCTTCACAATTAGGCAAAATTGAAGAAACATAGGAATTTGAGTCTTCAGCCATTTTAATTTGGATTTCCAAAACAAATTGTACTTTGGAGGTACCTCAAATCGCACACCCGGAATAGGAAATACCAGCCCAAATTGTCATTATAAATAATACTCAAGTGTGCAAAATCAATTGATCAGAACTTTTGCTGAAATACACCCTGTAGCATTGCAATTCCCTGAAGTCCAATTTCCAGATTTGACACTTTATTAGCTTGTGTAGCCCTACCATTATACCTTAGCTACATCATTGTTTTCCAGGCTTATCAGACACGCCATCAACCAAAGCTCCAAGTGAGATGAGCTACAAGGCAAAATGTAATGGCGTCGGATGTACACCATGACATTTTGACGTGGCTCAGCACCTGTTGAACTTGGAGCTTTGGTTGACAGCTTGTCTCATACCTTTATTACCTGGCCTCATCCCTGTTTAACAATGAAATAGCTGAGGTGTAATGGTGGGGCTACACAAGCTGCTTAAGTGTCGAATATGTAAATTGGACTTTGCAGAATTGCTGAGTAGCGTCTTTCCTAGTAAGATAAGGCTTTCATACCTCTGGATACCTCTTCAATCTGAGCCATCTTGAGCATAATCCTGTATTTGTAGTTCTGATTCATGATTCCATGCATAATATTTTTTAGTTATTTTAGGAACATCTTAATAATGCCAATGGTATAAAAGACTTTTTTTTTGAAAATATGTTTTCGCTTAATTAAAAGTCTGATATATTTGTTGAAATGACAATATATTATTGCCTGTAGTTTTGGCCAGTTCTTGCGGTCTATAAATACCTAGTTCAGTGCAAACCATATTGTTAGAATCTCATACGGCCACCAGGATTGCTCCAATCAAAGAAAGAATGCATAATATGAATTCCTTGCCTATTAAAACCCAAAAATATCATATGAGTGTATGTGACTCTTAGTTAAAGTTTCCCTGAATGATGAAATTCTTTGCCTAATATTGATGCTGTCACATGTAGTATAATATAAACTTGTGATTAATAACATTTTTGGCTGATTTATTGAAGAAACTCTTTAATTAAATAAATTATTTAGTTATTTTATGTGCTTTTTCTTGATAGTTGCTCCAACCTCCAGCACATACATTGTTGATGACGTCACAATACCTATTGTTAAAACTATATTGCTGCAAGGTAACAAATTCTAACAATTGTGATGATGTCACAATGTTGATGTCTGGCTAGACTGATCTTTTTTTCCGTGCGTACCCGAAATAAAATCTAGGGTTCATTTAGTGCATTTATTGGTAATTTCAACAAGAAAAAATAATCATACATCAAAGAAATTTTGCACAGTTGCCAACATGAGTAGGCTGCACAAGATAATGTAAAAATTAGAGAAACTTTTGGTCCAATCCCAACCTATCTTCAGGGTAACTTTAAGACGTTACATCAGTACGCCAATTATTAGGGTGGCCATCCTAAATATTTGCAATATGGCCACCAGGATAGCTCAAATCACTATATTGATGCCAAAAATTATTTCCTCAGTCAGAAAAACCCCAAACTAGAGGTATCACTAAAGTATTTACGATGTTTGCTTGAAAAGTTACGAAATCGCCCATATCCGATGGTGGTCATATTGGATTTGGTTACGGCCAACAGGGGGCGAAATCAGCTTGGTGGTAGGTCAATTTTGAAAGGTCTTGGTCATGCCTACCCGCAACCAAAACCTAAAAAAAACTGTTATGAATTGAATGATTTTTTTACTGAACCCCCTACTAAAGCTTCGTTCTGTGAATACAAGTATTTAATGACCTTCTGAGGAAACCAAAGTTATTAAAAAAATGCAAATGTTTCAACTTCGACCACACTTATCACCATAACAACAACCTTTGCCTAAATGTCAAATTGCAAGAATGAAGTTATATCTCAAATTCTAAGTTTTTGGTGGAAGACCTTAGGTTCCAAGTGATTTCCTTGGCTTGACCTGATAAAAGAATATTTTTAAAAAAGACTTCGAAATTTTTATGCCTCTGTTTGTATGGTTACCATTGTTACTTGTGTCTGTATTTCCCACTTATGTCTGTATTACGCAAAATAAAAACTAAGAACTCAATTTCACTTTTCAGATATTCAGTCATTTGGATGATAGTTTTGCCTCAAGGTAAATAGATATGGTAATTCAAATATGAATTATGAACAGCATTTTTCAATACAGTTTATAGCAAAACAATCAAATCTGCTTGTTATTTAAATACAGTTTAATAAGATATTTTCAGTCATTTATTACGATCAACCTTTAAAGATTTATGCATTAGATTGTCATGTTGATTCATTGAGAAAGCTGTTATTTCATAAAATTTGTATTAAACCTTATTGTAAATTTTTGGTTTATTTACTTTAATACAACTTCCATTTACCCTATCACAAATATTATTTGTCATGAAACCTTTCATAAATGTTATATCAAATGTAAAAACACTTTTATTGTGTATGATACAGCCATGGCCATAAGTTTATGCTCAGTTGCTATGCTTCATTATGGGGCTATCATTGTGACCAATTGCGATATAGCAAATACTCACTCAATCTTCACAATATTGCCAGGAATTATAACTTCTACACAGTGGCATGTGTTCTGATTTTGTAGCATTATATGACATAGCAAGGTAATGGTGAGGCAAAATACTTAATTTGTTTGAATATAAGCATAAAATTAATTCTGATGCTATATGTTATTTCCCTGATGGTAATAGTCACCAAAGTGTCTGGATGTATTGGGTACACATCAAATTAGGCATTCATCACAAAATTACAACGAAATGCATGCTTGAATTTTTGGTTCATCAGGTTTTACTAGGAGTATCTTTTTCTTTAATTATGACAAATTTGTAAGTAGGTGTAGGAAGATAGAGCAATTCGTATCTGAAAAGGAAATTGTGTCAAATGCTCTCCATGTATGTCGAATTTGATGAAACAAACTAAATTCCATCAGAATAAAAAGGTTTTACTACTTTTTTCTTATTTGAGAAATAAATAATTTTTCTAATTAAAAACACTGCTAGCAAACCCCGATGTACCAACGTTTAAACTGCATATTTAATTGTGATTTTGTTATGAATGCTTAATTTGGTGTGTGCCCAACGCTGCCAGAGACTTTGGTGACTATAACTATCATGCAAATGACATGGCATCATATGTTCAAAATTCATTTAATTTAGCATTTTGTCTCAAAGTTATTATGTAACTTTATTCCAGTCACCATTTTTCATCAGAACCCCTTCTACTTTATACAGACTATAATTCCTGATAATTCGGTGAAGATTGGGCAAGTATTTGTTTTGTTATGATTAGTAACAATCATAGCCCCACAGTGAAGTGTTGCAACTGAGCATAAACTTACGGCCATGGCTGTATGTACTTTTTTATCTATCATTTTGTGAGGTGAAATGAAATAAATAAGTAACAGTAATAATTACATTTTGGATCTACAAGACAAATGTCAATGAAACAATTTTGTAATCCACTGTCAGACAACAAATTGGTTTGTATCTTGAATTCCAACAATCTTTAGTGGAGACATTTTTTTTAAAATTCCTTTTTATTGTCAAACAACAATGATGAACACTACATGCATTTAGATATCATCTCACAGTATATCATAATTATGGTCTTTTTTGCAGGTTTTTGGCCAAGTTTATTCATCATTATCATTGGGTGACGAACAGTCATGCTATGGATGTTCTGTTATTTCTAGTCGGAAAAGGAGCCGACCCTTTCCTGCCTATTGATCATGACGGGACAGTTTCTTTCACTTTATTTCTTAAACAGTTTGATCGTGATCTCAATTATACAACAATGCTGTCAGTTGAAACTTTTATGGAAGAGGCATCAAAATATGTTACAAAAGGGGAAGAAATTCAGAATAACATCTTGAATGATGTTGTCAAGGCTCACTCATTTCGCCCTTATCGATACTCCAGTCACTTATCTTTCATCAAGTATCTTGTTGCCATGATCTGTCTGGAAATGATTGAGATAAATCCTGCTTCTTGTGATCATGTTGACGGTGAAGGAACTACTCCAATTCACAACCTCATGGAAAAACTGGTGAATGATGATTTATTTCAAAAAATGCCAGGCTTTGTTGCAGGAAAAGACATTCTTTGGACTCTCATGCCTCAGCTGATTACTGAGAAGAATGTAAACATGAAAGACAAAAAGCAACAGACTCCTTACAGTATTTTTCTCAGGCAATTTGGCCCTCATCTTAATGACGCATCAATGCCCATAGTTACACGATTTCTGCGAGAAGTATTCAAGAAATTAGAACTGTCAGCAGAGGAATGCACAGTAAATGAAGTAATCAAATCTGTCCGAACAAACATTTTAGGAGTAGGATCCAAGCATTCTTTCTCCGTAGTTAAGGAACTCATTGTAGGATTTTGTCTTGAAATGATCAAGATGAGTCCTGCCCTCTGTGATCATGTTGATGGTGAAGGAAGAACTCCAATTCACAACCTCATGGAAAAACTAGCAAAATATTATTTATGGACACAAATGCCAGAGTTTGTTGAAGGAAGTGACAGTCTCTGGAATCTCATGTCTCATCTGATTACTGAGAAGACTGTAAACATCAAAGACAAAGACCAGCAGACTCCTTACAGTCTTTTTCTCAGGCGGTTTGGCCTTCATCTTAATGATGCATCAATACCCTTATTTAGAAGGTTTCAGAGAGAAGTAATCAAGAAATTGGAAGTGACGAGAGGAAAAGACTGCATAGTAAATGAAGTGATCAAATCTGTCCCAAAAAACATTCTTGGAGCTGTTTCCAGTCATCCTTGCTCAACATTCATAGTCAAAAGTTGTCTTGAAATGATCCAGATGAATCCTGCCCTTTGTGATCATGTTGATTTTGAGGGAAGAACTCCACTTCACAATCTCATTGAAAGACTGTTGATTGATGGTTTATGGAAAATCATGACGGACTGTGTTACAGGAACTGAGAGTCTCTGGAATCTGATGTCTCAATTGATCACTGAGAAAACTGTAAACCAAAAAGACAAAGACCTAGTGACACCTTTCATTTGGATTCTCTTGTGGCAAGAAATAGAGATGTTTTATGATGTACCAGATAATCATAAGTCAGCTAGGAAGGTCGAGAATATGATGAAAGATGTCCAGAAAAAGGAAACTAGTGAAAAGGATGAGACTGGCTTCTTGCAAACTCTTCGGTATGTGAAAAGAGAAGATAATTACTCAAATAATTATGAATTAAGTTAGAGGTCAAATGTCAAAATGTACTATTTAATATAGAAGGTACATTGATGACAGAACGACAACACAATTTTATTAACATAAGGGTCATTCTCAAATTTCGGGACAATTTGCGTCACTCCAGTTCCCTGACATTAACTTGAATGCAATTGACATCTGAAGGGTCAATCCATATCTGTTATTCATATTTCAATTTAGAACCACTCTATTTGGAACAAAAAGTTTATTAGACCTTTTTTTGGTCCATTGTGTCCAGTAATCCGTGCCAAATCAGTGGTTTTTCCCTGTCACTGGACCTCACGTGACAAAATCAAGTGTTAATTTTCCTCCTAAAGTACCATCATTTCCAAAGTTTCTATGCACGATTCATGAGAATATAGACTTGAATTAATATATACATCATATTTAACTTTTTTCTTGTTTCATTTCATTGCATTAATTGATGTAAGAGACAGGTCACTAGTTTATGTTCATTTTTTTGTCCACTCTGTTACTAGGCAGCGTGGCTCGCTATTGTTTTTAATGAGCAATTTCCACTCAATGTCGTAAGATGTACATGCCACAGCTTTGCAGATTTTCATTAAACAGGTATTCAACAAGTTAAGGCATAATTTTCATTGTAGCATTTTTTGGTCCCACTAAAATGTCCACTCCGTTACCTCCAATTCCAAGCTTACCAATGATACCTTTTCAAAGAAATTTTATGTATATATTGCTGAGGGTGACAGGATTCAATAGAATGCAATCAAAACTTTGTATCTCTCAAATAGAATGCACTATTAAGAGAAAACCAAACCGTTCCTGTCCACTCGGTTACCCGTTCCTGTCCACTCTGTTACCACAAAAAATCTATATTTAATTTTAAAAAAACCATTGATCTGAGATGAAGTGCTTCTGAAATAAGACTTACATAATTTTTTTTCCTTTTTTTCTTTTTTTAAATTGCTCAAAAAGCAGGTTTTTTGCATCAAAAGTCCACTCCGTTACCACATTTTCCAGGGCATTTTGTCACGAAATTTGAGAATGGCCCATACAGGACATATAAAATCCCACAGTTTACATCATTTATGGGCAGACCCCTCCAAGGCCTAATCGTCTCTATCAAGGGGCCAACCTTAAACATGATAACCAAATTGTTTAGTACCTCTTTAGTAATGCCGGACAATATAAAGTATATGTAAACAATATGCCAAAAGCAATACTGCTTTATGAATATTTACATTAAGCCTTAAAAACAAAAGTCCTGGACAACTGGAAACAATGAAACTACTTTTTTTTTTCTTCTTTAGTGTACTTGTCCACATCTGGTGGGTTACCGTCTCCTGTAAATAAGAGATGGTTGTACATTTATTGGTTATTTTCAGTGAGGTATTTTATTGTTTTGATTAGTTTTTCGCTTGCTTCTTTGAGCACTTCCTTGTTTGTGGAGAATATTTCACCCATTGTTGTTATTGGGGCTTTTGATCTGTCAATGTCAGCGCATTCCTCAAGTATGTGTTGCTGTGTTTCCGTGTTGTTCTTGCAGAAGCGGCAGTTGTTGTTGGTGTACTTGTTTTTGTAGTTATTTTTAACAGGGACCATTCTTGTCCTTGCCTTGAAGATAGCACTTACTTGCATTCTGTTGAGGTGGTTTACATATGTTTCTCTTTTAGCTTGGTCGTTTTTATTGTCTATAAGGAATTTTACCTTCGACTTCTTCTGTCCTTCTTGTACTAGGGTTTCTATCCACACTTTATTTGTTAACTTGTTGATTGTGAGTTTTGATAGTTCGTTGTTGATTACATTGTCTTTGAATTTTTCTTTTTGTATTTCCTTTAGGTTTTCTGTCCAGGATTTCTTTTCCTCGTTCATTATGGTCGATTTTAGGGTGCTATTGTTTTTCTTTTCTATCGATGCCATGTAGTTTGTTTTGTCCTTCAATATGGTGTGCTCAATGTCCAGTAGCCCGGTTTCGATGTATATTGCTTCTCTCGGGGTGGAGGTGGGTGTTAGTAGGATTCTTTTCAGGATGTTGTCTAGGATTTTGTTGAGGTCGGTCATTTCTGTCTTGTTCCATATGGTGCTCACTGCACCGTAGGTGATTATGGGTATAACGCAGGTGTTGACAAGTTTCCATATTGTTCCCATTTCAATTGCTTTTAGGTCTTTGGACCCTGCGATTGATAGAATTGTTTGGTATGCAGCCTCTGCTTTTCTTCTTACATCCTTTATGTGGTCCTTGTTGTTTCGTTTGTTGTTTATTATCATGCCGAGGTATTTGTAGTTATCGGCCCAGTCGAGTTCCATTTCTCCCAGTTTGCAGGTCCCTTCTGTTTCCTGCTTTTTCCCGAATTTCAGGGTTTTACTCTTTTCCTTTCCAAATACGATATGGTATTTGTCCGCTGTTTCCTGGGTGATTTTTAGTAGTCTGTTTAGGTCTTCTTTTGTTTCTGCGATCAGGGCCACGTCGTCCATCCATAGTAGGCATCCGAGTTTCATTTCTTCGTTTATCTGTATGCCTAGCTCTTCCTTTTGTATTTCTTTGTTGATTTCATCCATGACGATGGCATATTTAATGACAGATAGGACTCCTCCTTGTCTTATGCTGTCCTTTATACTGATTTCTCTTGTCGGTCCGTGCTGTGTCATTATTTTGGCTTTTAAGTTTCTGTTGATTCGGAGGACATCAAGCCACGTTCTGTCCTTTAGTCCTGATTTATGCATTGCGTACATTATTCCGTCCAGCCATGCCTTGTCGTACGCCTTTGTTACGTCAAGGAATGTGACGTATAGATTTTTGTTTCTGTTGATTATCTCCTTCAGAATGAGGATGTGGTCAGCAGTGCAGATTTTCTTTTTCCCTCCTCCTTGGGCGTCAGTGATAGTAGTGCTGTTCCTCACTCTTTCGTTTAGAATTCGTTCGTAGAGTTTGCCCATATTGCTGCTGAGGGTTATTCCCCTTTCACTGGAGCATTTTCCTTTTACCCCTTTTCCTTTATATATTGGCAGTATGTGGCCTAATTGCCACTGTGTTGGGATAGTTTTGTCCCTGATGATATCATTGAAGATTTTCATGTATATCTCCATCGTCTGTGTTGTTGCCTCTGTGATGGCCTCATTTGGGATATTGTCTGGTCCCGGCGCCTTTTTCCGTTTTATGCTTTTCTTCGCGTTGAGGATCTCATTTTTGGTTATTTCTTTGGTTGGTGTGTTCTTCAGTTGTTGTTCTGTGTCATTTATGAAGTCTTTTATCATTTTTGTGTTGTTTTCTTGTTCTTCTTTGCCTTCTCTTGCTTGGTACAGTTCCTCGAAGTATTTTGCTATGTAGTTTCTTGCCTCTTCAGGGTTATGGAGGGTGATGTTGTTCTCTGTTATTGTTGGGTATTCTTTCTTGGGTGGTTGGAGGAGTTTTTTCCTGATCTTCCAGAAAGTGTTGGAGTTTACTCCCCCTTCCTTTATAAGTATATTCAATCTCCTTTTGGTGTTTTCCTGTTCATCTTTTTCGATTGTTTTCCTTAGGTCTCGTTGTCTCTTGTATAGTTGGTTTAGTTTTTCCCTCTTTTTCTCAGGGTCTTTTTCTTCAAGGAATTCTCTTTTGGTCTCCTTCATTCTTTTCCGGTCCTGTTTCTCATTGTCGGTCTGTTTTCTTTTTCTGGGTTTTGCAGTTATGGTTATTTTTCAAATGTGTTTATTGAGGCTTCTGTTGATGGCTTGTTCTAGTTGTGTGTAGTTGTTTATCTTCTTTAGTCTCTCCAATTCTTGGATTTCTTTGTTGAAGTTATTCCAATTCTCTTTTGATCCTGTCTTCCATCTGGTTATTTTCCTGGGTTGGTTCTGGTTGTCTCTGATTTCAGTGGTCATCAGGATTGTGTTGTGGTCCGATTCGGTTGAGGCGCTCTTTAGTCTGTAGGTTCCTGCTTCATCTACTTGTATGTCGGTTGTACTATTCGCAGTTGCTGTGTCTGTAAGTATGTAGTCTATGACTGCTTTTTCGTTGTTGTTGTGTCTGTTTACTCTTGTCCATATTCCAGTTGTTGATTTTAGGTTCATTGCCTGGGTGTTTGTTTCATCCATCAGTTCCTCCAGAAGTTTTCCATTTGGGCTTCTGGTTTGCTTTAATTCTGCTGTCTTGGATGTCTATTTTTGCATTGAAGTCTCCTGCTAATATTATTTTGCCTTTCTTTCTTAGGCTTAGAATTTGTGATTTGATTTGCATGTACTGTCTGTAGGTGTCATCTCTGTTGTTGCTTTCTTGTGGTCCATAGAAAGTGCCTAGGTATATATGGTCGCTTTTTGGGGGTTTTAGTTCCACCCATATTATTTCCTGGTCAGTGTCTTCCAGGTTTGTTACCAGGGTTGCGTATTTTGCCCAGTGGTTTTTTATAGCTATGGCTACTCCCCCTCCTTTGCTTTGTCTAGTTTTTTCGTACCATTCGTATGCTTCCATTTTGGGGGGGTTTCCTTTGGTTTCTGTTAACATTATGATATCAGCATTGTACATTTCACTTACATTGGTAAGGCTGGTTAGTTTTGATCTTATTCCATTAATGTTAGTATATAACAATCTTAGGCTGCTTTTACCTGGTTTGTTCTTTCTTCTTCCTTTCTTCAGCTGCCTTTCTTCATTTGTCTGCGGGGGTTTTCGTGTTTCTGATGTTTTTTCGTGGGTATTTTTGCCCTTGTTGGTTCTTTTCCCCTTGTTCAGCCTTTTGGGTTCAGGTGGTTCAAATTTCGTCCACAGGTTTTCAAGGGTATTTTTGCCCCGGGGTGGTTTTGTTGTTTTTTCCTTGTATTTTTTCCATATTTTTATGTTGGCGGTTCCTGTTGTCATCTTTTGGGTCGGGCTACTGGACGCAAATTCCTATTTTTTGGTGTCCCGTCTTCTTTTTGCCTCTCTGGGCGTGTCCCGTCTTCTTTTTGCCTCTCTGGACTTGTTACCACAAAGGGCAGTTGATGTCGACACACCAGTTGAATTCGATACTCGATAAACTGGCACAACAACTGTTCAAATCTCGGGAAAAAGTTGTTGACACTTTGGCCAAAACTACAAAGAATTATACTACAGGTGGAGCACTTGTTAAATGCACTTGAGAGCCCCTTCGGACTCGTGTTGTATTCTTACGCGACCTGACATTCATGAGGTTCATTGCTGTGAACCACACTCCCATTAAGTTTTATCATAGTATCAGATGAAGTTCACACCATCATCTCAATTTCAATATGTACGAAATATGTGCTCCTACATGATGTCTCACTTTGGACTAGTAGAAGATGCTGTAATATTTCATTCTCAAATTTTATCACTTCAAATCATTATAATGAAAATGACATGACATTGGTGCTTGCCATCTTCAGTAACAACTAAAAAGATCAGAGGATTACAGTCTGTCATTTTGATATAGAAAAAAGTGGACTGTTGCATTGTGAAAATGGCACTTTGCGAATCATGATGCTGATGATTTGTCAAGATCATACCCAATACTTTCAATGCTAATTTGATTTAAGGAGACTTATCCCCTCGTTGGTGACAGCCAAACGAAAGGATAATAAAGCATCTGATTTTCACTCTAAAATCAGTAATGACAGATCAAATGGCCTTTATTGATCATGACTAATCAAACAGTCTCTATGTTTCCCATGTTGACAGTGCAGAGATGACACGTCATCGGCTATCATTAGTCACGAAGGGCATTTTTCACTGTGAACTGGTCCTCATTTTTTCTATATTATTATCTTTCATAGCTATGTGTTTTTTGAAAACTTTGTATTGCAGTTAAACCGTGACATCATCAGGGTGTCTGTCAATGTGATTGGTCTGATCTTCAATTTGTGACACTCAGTTTAGAGTTTGACACCATGGTTAATGACAAAGGAATTTAAAACTGTCAGGCAATGTTACTATTTGTGTAAAACCACAGAAACAATGCATGTCTAAGCTGAGTGTTGCACCTCAAACTTTCCAAACAAAATGTGTTGCTGTTTTTCACAGGACACCAGTCATCACAATTTCAAACAAAATTTTTTGTCAGTAATTGCAAATCTCCTTTGAGGCTAAGTAGTCTGTTTGGTTCAGTTACAGTGCATAGTGAAACATACATAATCCATGTGTCACTGCACTTTGTCAGTTTCCTGAAATCTGTGCTTGTAATCAGCGATTATTCAACTTAATCTCTGACATCACAGTTTCGGAATGAAGCCAATTGCAAACTTGAAAAACACATAGCTATGAAAACGATAATAAAGTAACAGATAGTAAAAGAACCTTGTACCCTAATAGATTACCATTTTGAAGCAAAGCTCAAAAAACAAAAAACACCCATCTTGACCTCAGTACATCGATAAATTTTGAAACATTTTCTTAGGGAATGTCATGTCACAGTGTAACTCAGAGGTTTTTACTGAATTGTGAAACAAACCAGAGGCATGTTTTTTTTTTCTGAAGAGGTAAACAGTCACATAGTGCCATTTATGATAATTGACAAATTTAACTTAACTGTTTTTATAGACTATATCAAGTTTGATTTACATCATTTCTCAGTCAGAGCAGCATATAGTATATCCCAAAACGTTACAGCGAAACACTTTGATATAGAATTAAAGTGGACTGTGGCACTGTTAAAATGGCACTTTGTTTGTCATCATGCTGATGGTTTTTCATGATCAGGCCCAATACTTTCAGTAGTAATTTGATTGAAGGAGACTTATCCCACCTGTTGGTGACAGCCAAATGAAAGGATTATGCATCTGATTTTTGCTCTAAAATTTGTTATGAGAAGTCGAATGGCTTACTTTTGATCATGACTAATCAAACAGCCTCTATTTTTCCCATGTTGAAAGTAGAGAAGATGACACTTCATCGGTTATCATGAGTCACGAAGTGCCATTTTCACAGTGCCACAGTCCACTTTAATTCTATATCAAAGTGTTTCGCTGTAATACAGTTACTGATTAAGATAAGTCAAATGATATATATATAGAATTTTATTGACATCAAAAGCATCAAACAGATACATATGTCATCATAAAAAATAAAAAAAATAAAATAAATAATAATAATAATTTTAAAAAAAATCGATATATGAATAATATGAAAAAGCATGAAATCTAAAATCTACAAGCTACTAGGATATACAAGTAAAATATAATCATATGTACAATTCATTTTAAAGTCATCGATATATATCAGATATAAGTTAAGAACATAATCAGCACACATTCAGGTTAAATGTAGCACATCTTGTACGTCTGTAAGATAAAGCATTAGAAACAGAGTTCAGTGTTTGGATTCAGAGCACCAAGTATTAATACTGTAAACGACAAAAAAAGACAATGACAACCAAACAATATTACCAAAGATATTTACACAATTATACAATGATATATACACAGCAGCATAGACCACAGGTCATGCGAGGGAAGTGTCAGTGCCATTAGTCATCCATCTTGGAGGGAGCTAAATTTATTTAAATAATATTGTCAGTTTTTAAAACAGTATTTAAGAATCTACCTACAGCGAATAAAACATCTTCATTTTTATGTGTTAAAAGTCTAAGGAACTGTTCGTTATTACTAAGCACTGAAAAATTTTCTATGCATTTATTTGCTACTTCAAATAGTTCTACCCTTACGTCTTTCCAATGGTTACACAACATTAAACAGTGGAATTCATCTTCGACACAATTAGAATCACATCTCTTACATATCCTATTCTCTGCAGGGATGTAAGGTCGCTTATGTCGACCTAGTTCAATATGTAAGTTATGGGAACTCAGTCTAAATCTGGCTATACTTTGGAAGATTGATTTTGGCAGGTTGAAATTAAGATAGGGTTCTAATCGTAAATCAATTTTGAATTGTTTGTAAGTTCGAAGTTTAGGATTTGAGTCACTGTCATTTATTTCATGCATTATTTTTGTTTGAGCTTTCTTAAATAGAGATTCATTCATAGAAGCAACTGTAATGCCTGCACTATCTAGACAATTTGAGATTATACAGAGTTTGGCTAACCAGCATTGGTGGTTTCTTTCATTTAGATCAACCTGGATATTGAAGCATGTTTTAAGAAGTTTGGGGGCATCATTACTCTTAAGCCTGTGCCAATATTTAAGTGCTGAAGCCTGCTGTCTGTGTATCAGAGAGAATCTTCCTGTATCAGCTAAGATAGCAATTGTGGATGTTTGATTCCGTACACCTAGAAGGTTTTTAAGAAATTTAAGTTGTATTCTTTCTAAAATGTCAATCTCTTTAGTTTGGAACCAAATTTCACTGTTGTATTCTAAAATAGGCAATATGTGAGTGTCAAACATTTTTAAGCTCAGGCTGGGTGGAAGGTACCCAACTGTAGATTTTATTTTCTCTTTAAGAGCATGCATTGCCTTCTGAGCCTGAGATGCTAGATGGTCATACATGAGTTTGTGGATATTAGAAGAGTTACTTATTATGTGCCCAAGATATTTGTAGGAGTCAACTACTTCAAGTTTCTCATCTCCAATTTGGAATTCATAATCTGACATATTGCTTCTGCGTTTTGCATTAATAACCATAACTTTGCTTTTCTGAGAGTTAATCAGTAAATGCCACTTTTTGCAATATGCCTCAAGGTTACTTAGTAGCACTTGCATGTCGCGAGCATTTTCAGACATTAACACAAGATCATCTGCATACAATAAGTGGGTGAATGTTGTACCATTTACAGTCACTCCACATTTGTGGTCAAGGTATTCATCCATATCGGCCAGGAATACATTAAAAAGTTTTGGACTAATGATTCCACCCTGGAGGACACCAAATGTACTATCAATTTTGGATCCCAGCTGACCCTCCCATCTGACACGGGCACTAGATTTAGAGAATAGGCTACGAATTATTCTAAGCAATCTGCCACCATATCCCTGTTTAATAAGTTTGTAATACAGAAAAGTTCGATTGACAAAGTCGAAAGCCTTCGAGAAATCTATAAATGTAATGTACAGAGGTCTCTTTTTGGATTTAGAATAAGAAACCAAGGTGTCAATAATGAAGACATTATCACTAGTTCTACAGCCTTTTGAAAAGCCAAATTGATTGTGATCTACCAAATTATCTGCTTCACATTGAAAGGCTAATCTCTTGTTAACTATTGATTCAAATATCTTTCCCATACAAGCCATAAGAGTCAATTTACGGTAGTTATCAGGTTCATTTCTGTCGCCCTTTTTGTGTAGGGGCTGAATTATTCCTTCTGACCATTTATCCGGGAAAGTTCCTTTTTCCCAAATGTAATTAAACAGGACAGTCAGAGGATGTGTCATGTGTTTTGATAAATATTTATAGAATTCATTACTAATACCATCAATACCTTGGGCCTTGCCAAGTTTAAGACTCTTAAGTTCCAATTCTACCTCTTGGACTGTTATAGGAGCGTCAGTCATACATGTTTCATTGGAGTATTTATCAAAATTATCCATAAACACTTCAATTTCCTCTAAAAATTTCATATCAAAATTAAGTTTGGCTTTCTCTGGTGGGGATTTGATACCATTAAAATAGTCATCAAATGATTGAAGCGATATGGTACCACTTACAGTACTGGAGCTGTTTTTCTTAAGTTTATCCCAGTACTTCCAATACTCCTGTGGGTTACTAAGCTGCATATTTCTTAGATCATCTCTAACTTTATTCTGATAAGTTCTCTTTTTCCTTTGTGTTATTGCTCTGTATTCCCTTTTTATTTTATGGTAGTAGTTAAAGTTAATTGTTAGATTTAGATCATGGGTTTTAGAAAAATCATTTAATTGTCTTTTCATCTCTTTACATTCTGAATCAAACCATTCATTCCTAGGGAAGGTGTCACCAAGAGATTTTTGAAATTTTTTCGGAAAGTTTGCTGAAATAGCTACCTCAAGCAATGTGTATACATCTCTAACTGCACAGTTAACACCTTTGTCTGAAATAATTGAATCAATGAATTTGTCATGCATGGTAACACACACCTCACTCTCTAACATTTCTATAAGTCCCGTTGCCTTATTCGGATCAAAAATATACTTATAAAATTTATTGTTACTGCTTTTCACTATCGGATTAGTAGGTTTGTCAGTCTTAAAAGAAGAGATACTAAGTGAGAAGGTAAGTGGTCTGTGATCAGAATCAGACATCAGTGGATCAATTACAAAATCATTAAGTATCGTGTACGTATACGCATCACAAATTAAATAATCAATTAGGCTTTTTCCATTCGCAGTATAGCATGTGAATGTTCCTGTTGCATGATCACTGTTAAAATAGCCATTCATTATTCTCATTTCACAAGATTTACAAAGTTCTAATAGCTCTTTACCATATCGATTAGATTTTTTGTCATCAGAATGACGAGAACTATCATGAAATTTATATTTTACTTTGTTGAGTTGTGGAATAAACAAATCATGAACATCCTTTCCAGATGTTGTTACAAAATCTACGAGCGTCCCTGTTCTAGCATTGAAGTCGCCACATAAACTAACATGTCCTACTTGACTGAAATGAGTGACATCATCTTGTAAGAGATGATAAGCATTATTGTCTTGAAAACTAGATATAGTCGAAGTTGAATCAAGAGGTGGTATATAAACTACTCCTAGATATAAGTCTAGATCATCATATTGTTTAATCTTTAGCCATACACTGAAATCAGAATTCTTTGCAATGGTTACAATTTTGCTATTTGCTAAATTTGAACGTATCATAACACCAATACCTCCTGCCGGTCTGCGTGCACGATGATGTTGATATCTTCGCTGGAAGTGCATAAATTCAAAGTCACGTATAACTGGCTTATATGAGTCACGTTTCATTGATTCAAGAAAAACCACTACATCAAACTTACTTACATAATCTACAAAGTCTTTAGAGTCTAACTTATTGGCTAATCCATGTACATTCCACACAATAAATTTAAGTTGCTTGGTCTTCTCCTCATAGCAGTTTACACTAGGTTTAGCATGAATAGTTTTTATCACATTTACATCATCGCCATTTATTGCAGAGTTAGAGTCAGAAAAACCTTGCTTAGATACACATGACAATTCATGGAGTTCAATATTTTGATCATTCAAAGTGTCAGTATTACTTGTATTAACATTCAAACTGTTATTACCATTTGATTCAGCATTCAAGCTGTTATTTGCATCAAAAATGTGATCACTGTTAGATTTATCACTTTCTATTGTTATGGACTTAACATTTGTTTTAACATTTTGATTAATTTCCCAACAAGTATGGATGGCAGGCAGAGCGCTAAACACAACACCTCACATGCCTTGCAGTCGTCCGAGCTAACAAGTCCTTTGACTGAGCAGTCAAGTGAATTCCATCACGTTGAAGTTTTGCCCTCTCGTTAGAAACAAAACTTATGCTATTAGAGTCACAAGATAAACGAGAGAGGGCACTGTTCACATCCATAATGCGCTGGTTCAAGTGTCTCTTGTGTGGCACAAGCGGCAGGCCACTGATGATAATCTTGGATCCATATTTCGCACGGATATCGTTGGTAAGTCGCTTCATGTCCTCAACGATACGAAGGACTGAAGTACCATTGTCTCTGACTTCAATGTCACCTGCGTGGAGCAGTATAGCGTCCGGTTTGAAGTCTGCAGTCGCTTTCTTGATGTCATCGGTTCTGCCTTTGAGTTGAGAAATCGATTGTCCTGGATAGACAAAGGCAGTGCAGTCAATGTCACGTTCGATCAAGCACTGTGAAACTCCTCGAGCATTGGAGTTACCGATCACGAGTGCTTTCGGCTTGCGTGGCTTGCCAGCTTGAGGTTCTGTGACAGTTCGTTGTACAGGTGGCAAGTCGGGCTTAGGAGGAGGGGCTGTATTACTCCGTGGAGGGGGGCACTCTCTCTGAGACTGAGCATCCCGTGCACGAATGTTCATTAGAATATGCCCCATCATATTCTTGCCGAGAAGGTCTTGCCCACAGCCCCAGATGGGGTCAGTTTCAGTGTTGTGAAGCAGACGTTTGGTGCCACTCTCACGAAGCGCAGTTCTGAAGGCTCGGCATTGTTGTAACTTGATAGTGCATATTTCTTCCATCAGCAAAAATCGAATGTCTTTCCAAGATTCACAGCAAACTGGGACCCATTTGCTTGCTATGTGCTTGGCTTCGTGAGACGAGCGGCAACGGAGCAACTCTCTGTACGCTCTTGGAGGTAGTTTGTGGTGGAGAAACATCTCGTGTTGATACGCTACTTCAGCGGACAAGTACTTGCGGTTTTTCCAACGTAGGGGATGATGATAAAATGCAGACAGTGCATTTTTGGGACCACGGAAGAGCAGCGTTGGAATCTGTCCAGGGGGTGGAGGAGGGTCTCGTTTCGTAACAATTGACTGAATCGGCTCACCCAAAGCCTCAGGTTCAGGTTGAAGATTCAATCGCTGTGGGACTAAAGGACTACTCTGAGTACTGTCATCTGAAGAGTCAAGTGAAGACACATCAAGCAACTGCTTGTTTAGCACAGAGCGGGAGGGAATGTCTTTAGCTTGTGTCACAGGAACGACAGTCACATTTGGAGATTCATCTTGGGTTGGCTGACTGTTGAAAAACGAATCAAACAGTTGCCTCAGTCGCAGGCGTTGTGGCAGACGGAAGGGTGTCCCAGGAATCACAAAGGTGTCTGAAGCCATCATGGATCAGCTCCTGAAGCATAGAAAAATGTAAAGCGCAATAAACTGGATATCGAGGAGTTACATGTATAAGTTTAAGTTTCCTGAGATATAAGAGAAAAAAGCAACAAAAATAAATAATTAATTAATTAAAATTATCAAAATAAATAATAATTAGACCTCTGAATACAAGAATTCACTTTACTTATTAAAATTCAAGAATAGGCAACTTAGTTCAATCAGGTACCTTAGTAGACCACTGAAAAAAACAGTCAGGTCACAGGTCAATTATTCACTAAATTCAACTTAAGAGAAAAGTTCAACTTGAGAAAATAATATAAAGATAAGAAACAGGAAAAATAAATAAAATAAAAATTAATCAAGTCAGGGCTGTTACAACTAGCCCAAAGGCAAAAGTAGGTCACAGGCAAAAGTAGGTCACAGGCAAAAGTAGGTCACGGGTAAAAGTAGGTCACCTAATTGATGTTACAGAAGTGGGATTCCCCTATCAGGTCCCAAAACAACAACAACAAAACACTAAACTAAACAGATCAAATCAAGTTATAGACTGTATGTCACAAAATACCTTCGGAATTAAGGGCAAAAATACAAAAACAGTTAGAAACAATACAAAGAAATTAGATAACCATACAGACAAGGCAAAAAAACGTAATTTAATTGATTTTACCGCTACCGCTACTTCGCTACCGGTGGGCGATAATCAGGGTATGACAAACAAACAAGCAACACAGGTGCCGGTTTTATGGCTTTTAAAATGTTATGTTCAACTTTACAGGTCTAAATTTTAGATGTAGAGTGTCTTAATACCCTTAGCCACACTCGGCGCAACTTTTTATAACAGTGTGATTTAATAGAACAGTGTATTCAGCTTTTCATTGGAGAGCTCCTCACAGCACATCCTGCGTCCGCCATCTTGGGTCTCCGATAACAACATGTCATTGATGCTAGACATCCAGGGTTCTGGAAAAATGTAACATCTTACGAATCTGGTTGATTTTGCAAAAAAATTTGAAATTGATTTTTTGGACAAGTGGTAATAGTGTGATCTAATGTCAAAAGAGAATATAAAATACTTCAGATTCCTAAATCTAATAATTTTTTTGATAAAACCCATTTGAAATTTCAAGTTCTCAGACATTTTGTACTGAGTTTGCCGATTCACTGTATTAAATGGCTCAGTTACACCTAAAATTACTTTGATGCATTAGTCAAGAAAAAAGTTACAAGTAATCACATTGTGAATTTAACATACAATTTATGTAAACCATTGTCGGTATTCAAAATGAGGTTCAATTGAGCCCTTTCCTGCCATACCAATTTTTTTAGATATCTGTCATTACTAGCAATCTCAGGAAAAGCACTCAGAACTTTAATATAACACTTTTTTCTGTCAAAACAGTTATTAAGGTATCATGAATAGACCAAAGAATCGTACTAAGAGACTGATTATATTTGTTAGCAAAAAAGAAGTTCAAATAGAGAAAAAAAAACAGATTTGAAATTGATTTTGTATTTACGTACTTGCATGAGGAAGTTGTAAAATAGAACTACCTTGCTTTGCAACTATTAAGATTGACAATAGAATATCTTTATTATCCATCCAATAACTATGTAGCCTTCAATTTATTTTTCATAGACTGTAGGTTTGATGTCATGCTGACACTGGATGGCTATTGGTCAGTCGAGGTGTCAGTGGAAAAAGCATATATCATGCAAGGCTTTTTCGGTGATGTCAAGCTATGTACATTCTCATTGGTTGGGAGAGTCAGCTACATGACATCAAGCAGTTGCTCTTAAATTATACTAAATTAACATTGTGAAGGCTCCATTGTCATTATCATTTAGTCAATGGCATACATGGATACTCTAAGCATGCAATGTTATGCCAGGGTGGCTAGATTTGGAATATTATTGGAAAAGGATGGGAAGTTGTTTGTTTGTTAAATGTTTATTTTAGTGACACATGCATACAGTCGATAATTATATAATCAGTATTAGTACAAGTAAAGAGAAATAAATATTTTGGTTAGATTATCAACTTCTGCATCCAGCCCACTGGGCTTACAAGTCACTTTCACTCTGTTTTACTGTTATGGGTGGTGCCAAAAAATTGATATTTTATATAATTAATATTAATAATTATCATAGGTTTTTTTATGTAAGATATAAACATAATATTATGTATATAAATGTACTTCTGTGAAGAAAAGTGAAAATATAGGAAATACGTATGTCAAGTTAAACTACTGTCAGCAACACGCACAATCCAATTTCTTTCTGTAACACAATCAAACAGACAAAATGACTGTTACTAATGGCTACTACAGAGAAATAAAATTTTAAAAAATATTCATACAAACGAGGCAGACTTTCTACTTTCATATAATAAGCATACAAATTTAGCTTTGTGAGCAAAATATTCAGGGCTCAGCACAAGTTCCCATTGTTCTTGAACATTCATTACAAGAAATTCATCAGATGTTATATTGATGTCACTGAAGTATTTATACCTCAGATCAGAATAGAAAGGGCATCCAAAGAGGAAGAGCACATCATTGACATAATCTGTCTTGTTCATCAACACTCTTCCATCCACCAGTTTCTATTTCTTTCTCATGCAGACAAGCCCCTGCAACTTCAGGCGACAATACAACCATGTCATTATATATGTCTAGTCTACCAATATGTTCAAACAATTTGTTCATATCTGAGGCCCACCCATTTGAGGTCTGTTCCCTGTCCCACAAAAAAAATCAACAAAATTCGGTGAAATGAAACTGTTAAGCATTTGCTGTAACTGCTTGTTGTTGCTAATTATACCAGCCCATTTGATTTGCTTGTCAAGATGTTGTCATGCTGTTCATCTGAACATCACACAGGGCTGCCAGACCAATAGCTATCCTGAAAAAGCATGATAATGGATGATTGGGGCTTGGCGTCCTGTATTTATGCATTTGGTAGGCTAATTAGGACAGGAGGAGGACATGGCAATGAGGCAAAGGATGATTGAAACAGCCGTCCAACATAGACCCAGATGACCCGACAAGAGCTGGATTCGAACCCTAGACCTAGCGGTTGGCAGCCCTGCACGCTACCACTCGACCAACCCTCCCCCCGAAAAAGCATGACTTCATGATGTCGGTTTTAGGAAAAAAATTGAAGGATAAATAGTTATTGGATGGATATTAAGCTCAGTTTGTAGTCAAACTTTAGTGTTGGAGAAATCTGGTTAGATTTTTTGACAGCATTTCACATTATCACAAAAGCCTTTTTTTAATATGGAATAATAATATGTAGTTGGTTGATGCAGACTGCGCACAAAAAATATAAACTTTTGAATTTTGTAAAGGGCACCCCCTAAAAATTTTCCAAAATTATAAAAAACAAATCAGTGAAAATTTGAGCCAAATTGGACATATTTTAGAGGGTGCTACCGCAAATTGAAATATAATGTTGAATTTCAATGGGCAAAAACCCAGTTTTTTCGGTGATGGGTGAAGGAAGTTCTCCTATCACAAATATAATGTTAATTTTTATTTCATTGATGCTCTTTACAAATCCATTTCTATTTCCGCTGTGTTTAGTCATTTCAAGCCACAGAGCTCCCCTAAAGAAACAAATTCTGCCTGATTTTTACAGCATTCAGGTTAGATGTGGTATGCAATAACATCACAAAATAGGTATGCAAATTTAAGTAGTCGCTCCAGCTTATAAAGCAGAAAAAGAGCTTTAATTTGAATACCAACATTACAATGATGCTATGTTCTATAATATTGCAGTGGTGCTTCGAATATTGGGAATTTTTGAAAAAAATTGCGAATGACAAATAAGCAAATTCAACAGGGTCAGATGGTCAGAGTAGTGTTGGTATTCAAATTAAAGCTCTTTTCATGCTCCAACTATTACAGTTCTCGTTCTATTTACATGGAATCTCAAGTTCATTTATTTGCTGTTGAAGTGTGATGTCAGAGATGACTATTCTCTAGCATTGCAATTTATGTAAATTAACTACAAGCTGTGATGTCATTTTAAACTGGGTCAGGTTCCCTGGCTTCTAACCAATGTGTTTCCACCAAAACTGAGCATCACAGTTTCAACACAATCTAAGAGTTAGCCTTTTATCAGGGATAGCCCCTGCAACCACATCATCACAGTTTTATAGCTAATTGGTTGACAGTAAAACTAAGTATCACAGTTTCAATATTGATATATAGAAGGAAGACTGGTCCTGAATAGCTTTACTCAAGTGTTTAAATGAGTGTGTCGTATCTTTCTTAAATGGCTCGTTCTTTATGTGTGTTTGTAAAAGTCCAATAATTAATCAGTTTGTTTAGTCCAAATCGAATACATAGTACATGGCCATTAGCAATGTCATCGCCCTCATGACTCCTCCTTTTGATACACATGCAAACACCTCGTCGGTGACAAGAAATATTCCGGTTATGTCTTAGACATAATCAGTTATTCACTACAATTCCGGTCAGACTTCAATGTTGCTTTACAGCGAAATACTTTGATATAGAATTATAGCGAAACACTTTGATATACATGTAGAATTAAAGTGGACTGTGGCACTGTGAAAATGGCACTTTGTGTGTCATCATGCTGATGATTTGTCATGATCAAACCCAATACTTTCAGTGGTAATTTGATTGAAGGAGACTTATCCCATTTGTTGTTGACTGCCAAATGAAAGGATTATGCAGCTGATTTTTACTCTAAGATTTGTTATAAGAAGTTAAGTGGCTTACTCTTGATCATTACTAATCAAACAGCCACAGTCCACTTTAATTCTATATCAAAGTGTTTCGCTGTAAAGTGGAATGTGGCACTGTGAAAATGGCACTTTGTGTGTCATCATGCAGATGATTTGTCATAATCAAACCAAATACTTTCAATGTTAAATTGATTGAAGGAGACTTATCCCACTTGTTGGTGACAGCCAAACGAAAGGATTATGCATCTGATTTTCACTCTAAAATTTGTTGTGAGAAGTCAAATGGCTTACTCTTGATCATGACTAATCAAACAGCCTCTATGTTTCCCATGTTGAAAGTAGAGAAGATGACACTTCATCGGCTATCATGAGTCACGAATTGCCATTTTCACAGTGCCACAGTCCACTTTAATTCTATATCAAAGTGTTTCGCTGTAATGTCCATGTCAGCCAGATCTGAAACAAAAAGTTAAACTTAAATGAATGTCACCATAAATTAATTATAAAAACTAAATTCTGGTTGCATAAGTAGGAAAGGCTTTAAAACTGCACTGACCAAATCATTTTAATTGTCTCGAAATTAAAAGATATACAGTGCCGCCTGTAAGTAAGTGAAACGCATGATATTGCGCCATTGCATCAATGTTAAACATCCTTAACCAAAATGTTTCTGGAAGGACGAATTCTCATCCGATGAGAGGAAAACATTTTGGGTCATAAAGGCCGATATGTGAGGCATATGGAATAAAAATAGCAGCCCATTTTCTTCGCTGTAGTCGGAGTTAGGTATGGGTCAAAGTCTTTGATAAGTAAGTGAAACGCAGGCCCAATGCTAAAACATAGGGAAGGGTGGTTCACTTACTTATCAAAGACTTTGACCCATACCTAACTCCGACTACAGCGATGAAAATGGGCTGCTATTTTTATCCCACTTGCCTCACACATCGGCCTTTATGACCCACTTTTTTTCCCTTTCATCCGATGAGAATTCATGCCTCCACAAGCAGTTTGGCTGAGGATGTTTAGCATTGATGCAATAGCACAATGTCATGCGTTTCACTTACTTACAGGTGGCACTGTATACACTTTGTCCATGATAAAGCATGAATTTTATGGACATAATTACAGATCAAAAAAGACCTATTTTTCATAAACATACATTTCAAGCATAATAACTACAGGATCTCTAGGAAAATGCAATAATATGACTAGTTTGCTGATAACTAAGCATCTGTGTGATCCATCTAAACCAAGACATATATATGACGTTGTTCGAACCTTCAGAAAATGTGAATGAGATCTTTTAATGATGCACTTGCGACAAGAATTTAATTACAACTGTGCTGCCAACAAACGAGTAGACCCATTGTAAAATCACACATTGCAGTGATCTTGGTAGTAAATTATACATATTAAAGTTACTCTGAATGATGATCAGATTTTCACCAAAACTTTTTCTAATTTTCACATGGTCTTGTGTATCATAATCATACTGACTTGTGTGTAAAATTTCTTTGATGTAGAATGACCCTTTCTCTCTGAAATAGTCATTTAAATGCACTAAATGACCCCTGGATTTATTTCGGGTACGCACGGAAAAAAAGCAACAATGTGGCTTGATGCCAACTTTGTGACGTCATCAGCATTGTCAGAATTTGTTAGCTTATAACTATATAGTTATAACAATGGATATTGTGACGTCATTAAAAATGAAAGTGCTGGAGGTGGGAGGCACCATCAAGAAAATGTAAAGGAAATAACTGAATAATTTATGTAATCAAACAACCACTTTCATAAATTAGTCAAAAATATTATTGATCACAAGTTAACATTACTCTACACTTGAAACCACCAATAATTATCAAATAATTTTATCATTCAGGGCAACTTTAATGTAATGGAAATTTGTTGTTTCGAATCTGGTTATAACATACAGTAAAAATTTCTAAATGTGGCTCAACTTAGCTGTCTGTAGCTATTCTTTACTAGTCTTATCCATATCTATCCATTTCTATTCTTTTGTATACACTGG
Organism: Platynereis dumerilii; assembly: GCA_026936325.1. NCBI lineage: Eukaryota > Metazoa > Annelida > Polychaeta > Phyllodocida > Nereididae > Platynereis > Platynereis dumerilii. Next base: position 973,128 of record JAPTHN010000004.1, read on the forward strand.
AATCTCTTTACCCCTTGTTTAAACAATAGTAATTGTGGATAGCTATGGATAAGTGTAGCTTAGTTTAGCTTGGAATGGCATGGATAGATTGCTAAGGCTAGATTTTAAATGACGAGCCACTTATAGAAATTTGTACTGTAGATTATATCAACTCAGATTTCAAAAAGTGCAGAAAATTCCAAGAGTCACTGTGAAAGTTGTGGAATGTCAACATTTTGCAGAAGTAATCATACCCAATTTTTCCATTGCAATTACGAATAAGTTAAAACATTAATTTTTTGAAGTTTATACAAACATTCTGAGGGACATAGGCGTATGGGAGGGGGCAGGGGGGGGGCAAAAGTTTGGGAAACAGTAAGATTTGGGCAAAAAGGCTAAAAAATTCGGGCAGATGATTATATATAAACTATTGAAAATTAATGATTTTCAGGCAATTTCATTTGAAATGGTATTAAATTTAGATCTTGAAATTCGGGCAAATGTCGCTCGCCCCCCTAATAATCATTTAGCAAAACTGCCAAGGTCTCAGAGATGTACTCACTTACTGGAGACATTATACATCAGTATGCACAAAAACAGCCCTTACCCTCTCACTGATATAATGGATCGGCTCGATCCTCCCTTCTTCGCTGCCAACTTCTTTGGTCAAGTTAAGATGCATTTTAGAAATATTAGCATTCTAGACAAATTTGGGGTAGGGGTAGCTAAAAATAGTACTGAGTCCACAATTATGGCGGCATGAAGTTCAAAAATGGCTCAAAATGTAGCTATTGATGCCAGGCAGTTTTCTAGATCCATTAGAAGTCCTTCCGTGAATATCTATTGGGTTCATGTAAAACAGAATTCAGAAAATCTTCCTTACTGAAAATAATTTTGCACTGTTTTGAAGAAATAGCAGTCAAAATTCCATAGTTAGCTTTAAGCTATGGTTATGAAAAGCTCAGGCATTTCAGTCCTACATATTAAGATGATGTATGAGAAATTTGAGTGACCTAGCCTCAAAAGTTTTTTCACAAAATTTAATGTCAAAATTATGGTTTTCCGATTTCCCTGAAAACATAGTTGAAGTTTTAGAGGTTTTTTGGGGCTATAAGCCAAAGTTCCCCTGTGGGACACTTAAGACGATGGTTTTCTGATGCGTTGGTGTATCCTACAACATAAAAATAACTTAAGACCGTTGCACTTTTTTTGCGAGTAAGTGGCCATAGCCCGGGGACTAATAGTATGGAAGTCCTATCAAGCATTACTAAGTGAAAGAAGAAGATTACAAGCTGTGTCTGTCAATAAACAACTGTAAGTCGTAATAATAATAAACTGCCTAATCTCAATGTTGTATATTGTTTGCTGTCAGTGGGACAGCTAGGATGTCTCAAGAAGGGGATACTTTTGGGGAAGGGAGGGAGTCTGATCAACATTGTGATCATTATATTGAGATCATGAGCAATCTTTGTTGTGTGCCCTTGTTGAGGGGCATGCCCACCAGGCTCAAGATTAACATGGAAGAGATAGGAAATATTACAGAGCACTGCATTTTCACCACATGTTATGCCCTCCAGGCCAGTGTTTCATTTTACGCATAACATATCATATGCTAGCATACTGCCTCACAGATTTATATGACATCCTATGCAAAGTGAGCCGTGATATGCTGAACAACCTGTGACCTCACATGGAACACCTGTTTGTATGACTTCCAATGTTAACCTATGGGAACTGCCATATTATGATGTCAATAGAGGTGTGCCGATACTGGTATCGGGTATCGGTATCGGCAGTATCAGCAGCTTAAGTCATATTTTCACATTACAAGAAAAAAATCACTTTCTACATACTTTCTGGAAGGATAGTAATCCAATCAGATAATAAATAATTATTATTCTTTTAACCATAGTCCTATCACACAAATCATGGGAGAACAGAGTGAATATTTCTGTATTATCCAGGATTATTTTTTGTTCATTGTTTTATGTGGCAATGACAAAGAAATAACAAAAAAATAAAGATTTTCTACACACATTAACAAAGAATATATTAATATTCATATAATACAAAATTAGCTGAACACTTGTCAGAACACAGGTATTCACCAGGTGTTCTCAAGGTGTTCAGGTTATGAACATCAGTGTCAACATATTTACACAGTTGTCTCCTTCACAGTACTGAACACCTTCAGAATACCACTGTTCAAGCTAAAGAGCTTCTCAGAACAATTGTTGAACATCTAGTGAACACAGGTGTTCAATGTTAGAACACCTGACACGTTTTAAAAGACAACTGTTTGACTCAAAAATACCCTATAGATTTCAATTCCTATTTGAGAAAGTAAACCACTAATTAAGTTGCTGTGTTGTGCAAGTTATCATTTTTCTGTTAGATTTAGTAAAAACGTTTAATTTGAGGTCTTGGTTGACAATATAAATAACTCATGGGTAAAGCAGAATATCACTTTTTAAAAATGTACGGAGTCTAAGTGTTCGGCACAAGGAACCTTACACTAATATAAATTATGTTGTCGCATTGTGAAGCATCTTCCAAGATATTATGCTAGTCTGCAATGCTGTTGTGACACTGACGTCGTGTGTCTCAAAGTGTGATACTTTCTTCAGTAGGCTGTTACCGAAATCTTGGATGAGCAAAATTTGAAGCTATGACTCAATATAAGGGCCATATTAGTTTTATCATGACAATAAAATCAACTGGTGATGTTTGAAGGATATATAGGTATGTCCAATCATTCACAGAGTGGCTATGCAAAATATTTATTAAAAGAAACAATCTGATCTAACATCTTTGTTTGAGCCGCTTTGTTTAGGCAGCTGGGTGGTGTAGTGGTTAAGGTTCCCGCCTGCTCCGCTGAAGGTCTTTGCCTGCATGGGTTCGACTCCCAACCCGAAATTTTCAGTGGACCTTCATGAGCAAAATCCAAGCTGGATGACGTTCGGATGAGACGTTAAATTGGCAGCCCCTTGTATCAGTGTCTGTGCTGGGCAAGTAAAAGATCCCTCACATGGGGTAAATGTGTAACATGTTGAGGACTCCTGCTCTCTCTCTCATCTCATCAATCAACCCTCGTGAGTGCCCGGAACTGGGCTTAGAGGGCTGCACTTACCATATCTATCTATCTATCTTTTGCGGCCTATAGATATAGTTCAGTGACAGCACTGCATTACACTGATCATATAAACTCAAATACTTGCTCAATCTTTTCCCAATTGTCTGCTATAGCAACCTGTCACTCCTACATGGCAGCATGTATATATGTTTTCCATGAAGAAATTTTGCCATTGAATAATGTTATAGAAATATTTGGTGGTGAGGAGTCCAATAGAGAGTATAATTCGACGAAGAGAAGCTATATTGGATGAGGCGCTATAAGACCCTAAAATCGTATCATACCAGACCTCTGTAATAATAAGCTACAGACGGTGTGCTAGTGTAGAAATTAGTAAAGAACCAGACGTCTAAATGAGCAAAATTAAGGCCCTGATAAATGTCTATAGGGTCTGTTAGGGGGTGAAAAATGGTCATCTTTTCTTTTTTTGGAAATCTTTTCTTTTTCTGTGTCTTCCCATTGAAGCGCAATAATTTTTTTGATTTTTACTAAATGTGAAAAACAAAACATTTTTTCTTGCTGTTGCTGTAGTAGCACACACCAGAAGGTGCTTCCTCTCAGGTCCTCCCTCACTGCCTTATAATATGGCAATAAAACTCCTCACCGCCCAACTTCTCACTGCCCAATATAGCTTTTCACTGCCTAATATAACTTTTTCTTTGCCTAATATAGCGGTAATAGTGGACAAAAATGAGCGGTTGTGATTGATTGATGTGATCCAAGTGGAGAATATTACATAATATAACTGTAAGCCAATATAATGTGGCATAAGAAAAACTTCATTACATTAATTGCCAATGGCATTATTTATGGGGAATGAGAGGTACCCCTATGCCAACGGGATCTTAAGGATCACTAAGTTATTTTGACTATAAATCTAACTAAATTGGTATAAAACAAACACATTAATTTAATTTGGATATGAAGGTGACAATCAGGAAACCATATCTAAAGGCTTTATCAATTTTGATTTCTATTAATATGTAAATGCCACAGCATAGAGCGAGCACCCAGAGAATCTACCCTCTGAAAATCAATATTACCATAAATTTACGTCACAAGCGTCATATCAGCGTGCAGTATCGCTCTTCACTTAAAATATTTACCAGTTATTCCTGAAACGAGTAAGGACCGACCAGACAATAGTTGGTGGGGAGCTATGGCTTTTCCCCCTGGAACGAACTTTTTTTTCATGCTCAAAGCGTTGACGAACAATTTTTTTTGCATGCGGACACGCGACAAGCTTTTTTGCGCAATCTTAATATTATGGTACCCCAGCTATAGGTGGAAACAAACTTTTTTTTTTCATTTGCTGGACAAATTTTCTTTTTCAGTGTCAATTGAGAAACAAAAAGTCATAATCTCCCCCCCCCCCCCAAGGATCATCTGGTCGGCCCCTAAGAATCTTCAAGGGAATCGCCATAGAGGGCAGATCATCTCTGATCATTTCATGGCCAACTAGATGATCGTTGTTACCGTACAACGGGGTGACTTTGAACAGTTTTCGCCTCAATTATCTTACCATTAAAAGTGTATAAGATCCTCAAAGTATTTAATGCAATTAAATGTAAGCTACTGGCATCTAGTTAAACTGTGCATCGGCATTTTGAGCTTTAAATCACGTAACTGCAAATTTTAGTGCATAAATGGGTGTTCAAACTCACCCTGAGGATACGGGGTGAGTTAGAACAGAGTGTGTTTCAGTGAAAGAAAACCATCAATACTCAGAAATCAAATGTTTTATCTATATTTGTGAGTTTTTAAGGGCTTGATTGCCTTTGCCTAAAAATGTGTGTCTGTTTTTTTTGTATTTTCTGAAATTATTATGACCGCGGCCAGCCGCTGGCGCGGTCATTTTGCTTTTACCCGGTGACCCCCCTTGGGCAAGTCCTTGGTTTCGTAAGCAAGCTTTTTTGCACACACTGAAATGTTAACATTCTTGCCCCAATTTTCTGTAAAAGCTACTGGGCACCTGCCACTACTTTCAGAGCCCTTCTTCACTGTATGTTACGTTACTGTCATAAAGTTTGTCCCCGAATCTTTAAACTAACATTTAGTGCCTTTATTGTGACATTTTGAAAGTATTTCTTGCCCAGTTCTACACACACACTCCCCCAGTGTGGCTATGGCTGCATTAGCCTGGTCTCCTGGCCTGTATGCATTCACATAGCAGGGCACAGGACTATGGCTGCATCACAGTCATCATTGAGGGGGCCGTATTGTACCATTTTACTCACATTTTTGGGGATGGATATAACAAGTTACACTCAATGTACAATCATGAAAGTTGCTATATAAACATAACTTTACATTTTACAATCAACAACTGAAGACCAGGATGTTCCAAGGGGTCTTTCATACCTTTCTGAGATTCATGATTTTTCAGTGAAACACCCCACCTTATTGCGCTGCCCTGGGGGGCACTCGCTTTCAATTCACTGAGATTTGTTTTACAGCTCTTTGGGTTCCTATGACATAGTGGGGCTCTACTGGACTAATAAAATGAATTGAACTCACTTAATTCTGAAAAACATGCAATTGTGTTGATTGGTATTGTTTCATATCACCCCAATGTTGTGAATTTACCAGTTTGTGTTATTTTAATGCAAGTTGAATTCTATGTAGAATTGGCAGATCTAATCTTTAATTTCAAATATAAGTACAACAATTTTTTTTTACTTGATTTGTGCAGTTGGTCTATATCAGTGCTTGCTTGTACTCAATTAATCTCAACAGGAAGTTTATTGAAAATGGTGCAATCATATTAAAAATCTAATGGACAATATTTCATGTGACATGTTATTTACTATTAGCTGACAATGATAAGAAAGCCTAAAGAAAAACATACCTTAATTCCTGTTCACATATCAAGTATTCCCTTAGAAGTGAAAAAAAGCAGGTCAGCATATCGATGGTGAAAGTGCAAAACCTCGTAAGTCAAAAAAAGCTGTTTTTCAGAAATTGAAAAAAACTGTCAAGTGTCTTTTTTTAAGGTAATGTTTATTAATAAGTGAGTTATGGCCAACTAGATACATAGAAAGTGACACCCTGTTGTAGCAAATTTTTTGTCAGAGGTCGTTTACCCCTTGCATTGATGTTACCATCAGATGTGATTGAAAATGTCGACTTACGAGGTTTTGCACTTTCACTTTCTACCCGTGCAAAACCTTGTAACTCGATCATTTATCACACTTTAAAGCAACTTGCAGCATTGAATATACTTTCAATCTATGTATATACAATGAAAATTATAATTTGCCTATGACAGATTGCAATAACAAATTTTATTGAGTGGCTACAATGGCAAGAATGAGGAAAATGACATTTTTTTCAAATTTTCGTGCCCTCTCTTTTTCAAGAGCCTACATCACCAAAACAAATATAGGGAGGTAAAATTTTTTTAATCAGGAAACTTGCTGAGAGTCATTAAAAAGTAACACAGTAATTGTTTTTCAAAAAAAGTTGAAATATCCCACAATATATGCTTCAAAGTTCTGATTTGAGTTACGAGGTTTTGCACTTTCACTTTTTGAAACATATCGACATACAAGGTTTGGTGAAATCATTCTGTTACCAGTGTGTTACAGCTTCCAAAAATATCAAACTGGCAAGGTAATCAACTGACAAGGTGTATTGGATATTAAAATAGTCATTCCACCAAAAATCTAAAAATAGCAAAATTTTGACATACGAGGTTTTGCACTTTCACCATCGATATACTTTATACTTCAAGAATGTCCATTTATCACATGGAACTATGTGTGAGAAACATAAAACACCTTGTAGCAGTCCTGTTTGGTGTTAACTGTAAAAGTTAGCTGTTATCAACAACTTGTTTATACTAAATTTGTCCTAAAAGCATCCTAGTGCCAGCTAGATCCAGTGTTTACAAATTCGGTAGAAAGAATGCAGGAAGGAATGAAGAAAAGAAGGAATGAACAAAGGAATGAACAAAGGAATGAACAAAGGAATGAACAAAGGAATGAACAAAGGCATGAACAAAGGAATGAACAAAGGAATGAACAAAGGAATGAACAAAGGCATGAAGGGAGGAATGTAGGGCATAATCACGAAATAAGCCCCACACCTCTGACAGACTGAGTGGCAGCCTATGCTTTACCATGGTCTCGCTCACTCCGTTATCAGAGGGTGAGGGCTATTTTGTAATTATGCCGAATGTAGTGGGGGAAGGAAGGGAAGGCCTCGAGATAGATAGACAGATAGATAGACAGCTAAACACATAGATAGATAGATAGATAGATAGATAGATAGATAGATAGATAGATAGATAGATAGATAGATAGATAGATAGATAGATGCAAGCAACTCTTAAAAGTGCTTGCACGTTTTTTTTTTTAAGGAATAGCAGTGGTGCCAATCGTAAATAAGAGAGCAATAACAAGCTGGTAAATTACTCCTGGGCAGAAAGACAGGAGAGTAAAATCAAAGACTGGTGGATAGTTTGGGTCAGTTGGATGGCCAGGAAATGTGTATTTAGACAAGACAGCAGTGATCCTGTGAGCCAAGATTTGACTGATATATTATACGGAGGGATATACACTAACTACAGATACATGTGTGATTCACCCTTAGGACTAAGTCCGGGCAGCGCAACACTCACCGGTTTCCGGTTATGACATTTCTAGTTGTTATTTTGGCTGTGTGAATGTTGTTTTCGTGATTTTTGGCACTGTGCCAGATTAGACCTGCTTGGACCACTTGACTGCTGGGGGATGTCTCAAAAGCAGCCAAACTCTTATTGATCGCCTTTAGGCTGATCTCTGTTTTTACGCGGTCACATGGCGGGATTTCATGTGTCGGAGTCGTAGACAAAGGCAGTCAATGATGGCAGTCAATGATGGCAGTCAATGATGGCAGTCAATGATGGCAGTCAATGATGGCAGTCAATGATGGCAGTCAATGATGGCAGTCAATGATGGCAGTCAATGATGGCAGTCAATGATGGCAGTCAATGATGGCAGTCAATGATGGCAGTCAATGATGGCAGTCAATGATGGCAGTCAATGATGGCAGTCAATGATGGCAGTCAATGATGGTAGTCAATTTTGGCAATCAATGATGGCAATCTATGATGTTGATAGATAGATAGATAGATAGATAGATAGATAGATAGATAGATAGATAGATTGATAAGGTATCTACTAAGGATAAGTGGGCAACCATTTAATATCTCCTAAGAATAAGGGGGCAACCATTTAATATCTACTAAGGTGCTAAGATAACAAAAGTACATGCATGAATGAACCAAGGGGCGACCATTAAATATCTACTACGCAATGATGATAGATATACATAGATAGATAGATAGATAGATAGGGTAAGGGGGCGACCATTTAATATCTACTAAGGAGGGGGCGACCATTATTACTAGGAATGTATGAACCAAGGAGGCAACCATTTAATATCTACTAAGCAATGATGATAGATATACATAGATAGATAGATAGATAGATAGATAGATAGATAGATAGGATAAGGGGGCGACCATTTAATATCTACTGAGGAGGGGGCGACGATTACCAAGAATAAGGGGGCAAACATTTAATATCTACTAAACCCCCGCGGACATAGGGACATACCCCCGCGAACATGGGGACATGCCCCCGGGGACATGGGGACATGCCCCCCGGTATATGGGGACATGCCCCCCGGGAAATGGGGACATGCCCCCCGGGATATGGGGACATGCCCCCGGGGACATGGGGACATGCCCCCGGGGACATGGGGACATGCCCCCGGGACATGGGGACATACCCCCGGGACATGGGGACATGCCCCCCGGGATATGGGGACATGCCCCCCGGGAAATGGGGACATGCCCCCCGGGACATGGGGACATGCCCCGGGGACATGGGGACATGCCCCCGGGGACATGGGGACATGCCCCCGGGGACATGGGGACATGACCCCGGGGACATGGGGACATGCCCCCCGGGATATGGGGACATGCCCCCCGGGAAATGGGGACATGCCCCGGGGACATGGGGACATGCCCCCGGGACATGGGGACATGCCCCCGGGACATGCCCCCGGGACATGCCCCCGGGACATGCCCCCGGGACATGCCCCCGGGACATGCCCCCGGGACATGCCCCCGGGGACATGGGGACATGCACCCGGGGACATGGGGACATACATACCCCGGGGACATGGGGACATACATGCCCCCGGGGACATGGGGACATACATACCCCCGCGGACATGGGGACATACATACCCCCGCGGACATGGGGACATACATACCCCCGCGGACATGGGGACATACCCCGCGGACCCCCGTTGCTGCTGCTGCTGGGATGCCTCCCCCCTGGGGACCTCCTCGTACTCCCAGCTAGGTTTAAAGGGGGGCGTGCACACTAAGAAGGCATGCACTCACCGATGAGTGTTCCAACACAGATAGGCATACACTCGAGAGATGGGCATAGGCCTACAGGTGGGCGTACACACAGATGGGTGTACAGATGGGCGTGCCCACACAGATAGGCATTCAGGTGGACATGCCCACGCAAATGGGTGCGTACACAGATGGGTGTGTACACACAGATTGGCGTGCACACACAGATGGGCATGCCAGACGAGCTACAGATGGGCGTACACTTGACGATGGTCGTACACAGGCATGCACAATGGATGTACACATATACGCATATACACATATACGTGAGACATGAGTTTGCAAGGAATGGCATAAAATATAAATTTACTAAATTATTCAGTAACATGCAAGAGAATTTCAAGACAAAAATTTTTACGCATAGTTTTAACGGATACAAAAATGATATCAAAATTAAGTTATTAGATAATTATGATCCAAATTGTTCAATTCCTCATTGTTATATCTGTAACAGAACTTAATTCATTACAATAGTGTTTTGTTCACAGCTCCATACCCTCATGTCTAAGCCCATTAGCCCGACACTACCCATTAGAATTTTCTTATCAATCTATTTGTCTTTTTCTTTTTTTCTTTTTCTCTATGTGTACCTACCTTATTAAATTGATGTTCACTGCCATCTACTGTGCCTGGACACTCTTTGTTAACAATGGGGCTCCTCAGCAGCGGCAAAATTTTTGCCTTCGAGGGGTCCTTTTGCTCCTAGGTTATTGAATTTCTTGAAAATTGTATTTTTATAATGTATATATTCCGAGCAAAAAATAAATGAGTCTGAGTCTGAGTCTGAGTCTACGCCCCTCGAATAAACCCCCCGTCAAATAGAGGCCCCACTGCGCCATGGACAACAATGAATATATATCTATTTATTATTATTATTATATGACTGAGCTTTTTTAAGCCAGGTCCAAACAAGCTGCACTCAAAACACAAATTGTTATTCATCTTTTATGGATCGACACAGTCACACTTGATTGCACTTGATCAGCAAAAGGCGTCCAGCAGCGCCCGCGGTCATATTATCATCGCTTCTAGTTATTCTTGGTGTACTTCTGTGCCATTGGAGCTAAATTATTGCTTAATATCAGTGTGATAAAATGTTCACACATTAGTTATATGCATAGTATTATGAAATATGATACAACAGTGAATATAGTGTACCCGAAAATGTGATGGTCTCTGCACTCTCTAACGCAGTATGGTGTTTAAAGTCACCCCGAAATTGTGTTGCAAGTCAAAATCATCCACTAAAATTACTTGTTGTCGGTGTCTTCGAATAGCTTGCAATAAGTTTTTGGTGGATTTCGGCAGTATTTGAGTAACAATGGAATTAGGCAGGTATTTATGAGGCCAGGCTTATTCAGTACTCTTGTAGGCACAGAAGTTTACACGCTATGGTAACTTGCAAAAATAATGACATGGTGAGTTTATTTCATCAAAATCAAGAAAAAAAAATCCAGTCACAATGATTTTATGCAGAAAGAAACTAGACCTTAGTAGAATATAATCAGAAGTCAAATACTTCCAGTATCTTATATAACTTTGCATTCACAGAGGATCAATCTTTTTCTGAAAAGTGTTCAAAGTCACCCCTGGCTGTTCAAAGTCACCCCATTGTACGGAATATGAAAAACTTTTATACGACTGATGGCTACATACATATTTTTTAATTATGACAGAATATAATTATACCAGCTTCAGAGTTGGTGACTGTGAGGCTGTGTGGTCAATGTAGTGTCACCATAGCAACCCCTACCTGAGCCTCATTCTGATTCACTTAGTGAACTCAAGGGTGTGGGATGTAATTGTTGGAGAATGGTAACTATGAAGGGCTCAAGTCCCATATCCATGATTATCCGGATAAGAAAAGTTCCAGTATGACTTTTTACTCATAAAATGAATTTAAATCATTGTGTCACAATAGTTTTTGTAACATAAGGCCACACATGATTGATCTTTAGCTTCTCGGATCCTCTCAAGGCACTTTTTCTAGGGTCGGTTGGTAGGACCCAAAAAAAAAGGGTGAACATTTTTTTTTTATAATGTCAAAAAAAAAAAATCTATTGTGTTGGCGGGTCCGCGAAGCTAAGAATCAATTATGTGTGCCTAAATAAGACAACAGGTGTGACTCTAATGCCTAGTTCTCACGGCACGTTACGTAGGTATTTTGGCATCGGCGGGCTGGGATTTCCTGGCAATTTGGATGATTTTTGGATAAATTGTGACATCCCACCGATGATCTTTGTCATCCCACCGACAATTTTTTGCAAATCAGTGGGTTCCTAGAAATGGGGGGAAAAAAGATTCAGCTTGCTGAAACTTTTTTTCCAAGTCAACGAGGAAGAGCCACAGTTTTTCACAATTTTTGGATGTCCGGCGGGCATTTTTCTTTACCACAGGAGTGAAAAACATGATCGGCGGGATATAGGGCCAACCCCTCCCCCTGAGGAACATTTAGAACAACTGCTCCTGCGGAACATCTACATGGCATAAAATTTGGATCGGAAAATTCCAGCAAATGTCGCTCACTCCCCCAAATGCCTATATGATGAACACAAGCCCAGGTGACCCAGAAAGAGCTGGATTCGAACCCTGGACCAAGCAATTGACAGCCTAAGACGCTACCACTAGACCACCCTCCCCGCACCAAAAAGTAGGGAAATTTCAAAAATAGTAAGAGGGAATTAATGTTTTGGTTGGCCGTTGGTTCAGAAAAATGAGAACTTCTTTGCAAAATAATTATTGGGGAAATCATGGACCATAATGCTGTCAGCCTGAATAGGGTCAGAAATAAGCGATAATATTGTTAATAAATATCTTATGCAATGAAAAAACCATGGGAATTTAGAAATAATAAAATCCCAAAATCCAATTTACCTGGATATTTTGATTATAGACTTTAAAGACAAGGTTTTGTTAGGTTTTGTTAATGTTTATGGCAAATATAGAGACATTTTGTGGAGAAAACTTTTCTGTATTTTTTTAATAGAGATGGTTTGCAATTTTATGACAATTCAATCTTAAAACCAGAAATCAGCGAGATTTGACTAGATTACATGTATTATGCCGTTGTCCTAAATTTTTTTATTTTATTTATTTTTTCACCATAAACAGTACACAATTATGCAAGTGCATAATACAAACAAGGCATAAAACCCCAAAGGCCCAAATAGTCTTGTCTTTTTTGTATCACTTGAAGATTGGGTATTAACAGTTAAGAATAGACTTCAGAGTTAGGCCTGTAAAATACCTAAGATGAGAAAATTGAAATAAATTGTGCAGTTTACAAAAATGTACCAAAAAAAGTTTGTTCAGGAAAATAAAAAAAGAGCTGGGATTCAAATATTACATACATGTGTTATTGGGCCATTCTACCATGTGCTGAAAGGAAAGGATAAAGAAGATTGTTTGGTGCAATAGAAACAAAATGACAAATACCCAATTAACAGTAAAATAATTTTAGGCCTATATAATATGTCTATTAACAGATAAGGGGCAATAGTAACAATAGGATGACCTGATTATGCAATGTACTGATTATATTTATGAAAAAAAAAAGTAATTTGGTTAGCAGAAAACCGCATCATTCTAGCACATCTGGTTGCTGAGATCCACCAATCCTGTATTTGTTGATGAGCTTAGATCTGCACAGGTATTTTCTTTAATCATGAGGTCATCAAGTTTAAGAAAGTCAGGTGATAATCCCAGTCACCTGCTACAAACAGCTATGTCTGGGTATTTTGGAGCAACAAAAGGCAGACAGTGCTCACAAGAGTTCAGTCACCCCTGAAGCAGTGGCCACATGGCTTTGTCTTGGGCCAGGGGGGGTCGGAACTGCACCACGTGATCAGTCGTGACGTCACCAGCAGAAATCAGGAAAGTCGCTAATTTGGACTTTGACCTTCGTGGCGTCAACATCTGCAGGAAAACTTGACTTTTTTTTGATGAACTGAGGTGGCAGTTAGCTCTTACAAGAATGCAGATAATATGCACTGGGAGGTTAGTAACCTTTGTTATTTTGGTGGAATGTGATTGAGCAAGTGTATGGCATGTTGAGAACTGTTTTAGATCGTCTTTAGACAGTTTAGTCTTACTCAATAAATCAACAACTTCACCATGTTTACTTGACATGCTTGATGCTGCATGTTTGATGGTACCATAAAAATTAAATAAAACACTGAACAATTATGTTGACAACTTGACATTGTAAAAATTGTTGTTCTGCCCACTGACTAGACCACAGTGTATACGACCTATAGTTATTCTGTACCACGGGTACATGTCATTGTACAATGTAGGGCTATGCTGTTGAACTAGTCTTACTTCTGCACCTTTACAGGGTCCCCACCGGACATGGAAAATGGTGAAAAAAAAAAATCCCTGCAGCAGTGCAAGGAAAAATCAGGGAATTTAAAATTTGGCCTCGAATTCAGGGAAAATACAGGGAATTTGGTTTTCATGTATTGATGTGTGAAGCAAGCACTAAATTTTTATGTGAAAACGTGGGAAAGTTAATGTTTTTGTTTTCTGATCACCGGTGATAACACAAAAATAAACCAAAATAATGTGAGGGAAAACGTCCCGTGAGCAGGGAAAAAAAATACAGGGAATTTGCTTGCCAATTTTCGGTGGGTACCGTGCTTTTAATAATTAAGGGACTGACCAGCTAGATGAACTTTTTTTAGGGGGGGGGGGGTTGGGGGCTATGGATATTTGTTCAAAGAAGTTTGTTTCCGCCTTGACACTGAAAAAAAATCCAGTTTGTTCAGTATATATGGAAATAAAAATAAAATTTGTTAACAGTGCAATAAAAAGTTACGCTTCGTGGGAAAAAAAATTTGCCCGAATTAAACCAATTCAGTCAGGCCTAATCAAATACACCATTACACTTAGGGGAGACTGGGTCAAGTTGATCCCCGGGGTAAGTTACCATATAAGTAGATCCTTTGCAAATTTGACGGTATGAACTTATTGTTTCAGGAAGCTGACAATCCTAGGTGAATAGAATATTCATATTAGGGTTATCCTCACAATCTGTTTCACAATCTGTTCTTTTTCTTTTTGTTACAGTGGGTGAGAAGGATTCCGGACATGCCTGCAGCACTTGATCAGTGATGATGTACAACATTGTGACCGCAGCTTCAAAATCATGAACAATACGGACTCAATTCACTAATATCAATTTAGAGAAATTCCTATTTATAATGTATGATGATGTGAAAGCTGACGAATCGTGGTAATATATCATTATACTCTTGTAATTTTTTTATACCTGGATCAGACGCCTATGCCCAGTTCTTTCCCCAAAATGTGTTCCAGACCACAAAATTATAAGTAACAAATTATGGGTGTAGGCCTATTATTCTAAAAAAGTACTGGGAAGTGAGTGAAGTGACACAAAAGAATTTTAAGTTGATGGAATATTTTGAGTGTCTAGTATTTCTAAATTAAAATACTGTTGATCGGCCAGCTTCCTATTTTTTTAACTTAAATAAAAGTTTTGGCAACCTCAAAAGTCAGGTAACCAAATAATATAAATTTAGAAAACTTCCAAATACTTAGTTGAAGTTGGTTCTGCATGGTGGCAACCATTTTATTTCTTGACCTGTCTCGATCATTTAAAAACATTAGGGCCCATTGGAATGTCTGATCTTGGATTTGAAGTTCTAACCAAATGCTGTTGTTGCATCACTATAAATATACTCACAACAACTGAATGTAAATTTTGCATTTAAATAATGTAATAGTGTAATAAACGTTCACTAAAACTTTCTTATATATTGGTTGTTTATTAACAGATATATATTATTCACTGAATTTAATTATGCAAAAAAATATGTGTAATTATAAATGTATAAGAAAAACAAAGTTCATAGTTATTTGATGACCTTCAGACAATTATCATTAAATTGTGACAATAATGGCATATGTCTGCTTTTAAAAGAAATATAATTGTGTCGATTCTAATTGTCATACATCAGACTGCCGAAGTGGTTATTGGCAGCATGATGCCGGCATCAGGTTATTGTAACTGTTCCTGGCGAGATATTTGACCTTTTTTCCACTTTCCTTGAGACAATGTGTCGGGTTAATGACCCATAGTTTCGTAGCATTTCTCTGTTTTTGGTATCGATGCTGTTTTGGTGGTTGTCCCTGTTTTGTGGCAACGCTATGTTTGATGTTGAATTTCTACAATTGTTACAGAAGTAGAAAATCTCTGCAAGAAATTGCAGAATAGGCCTATGCGCTATGTGCATAAGCCAAAAGTATAGAATTTCTGAATGAAATAACAGAATTCCAAGCAAAATTGACTGTTCTTACCAAAAAGAGCGTTACTGCCGCTACGGAAGTTTGCATTACTTCAGCTGAACCTCGCAGCAGAATTCCTACAGGATCTTGCAGAATTGCTCAGTAGGATTCCTGTCAGAACTTTCAGAATTGCTGCAGAATTCCTGTAGGAGCTAGCAATAATGCAGCAAAATTCCTGAACAAAATTTGAACATAATTCTGGCAAAAAAGGAAAGTGTGGTACTGCTAGTGTTACGGTCCGGACCGCTTTGGCCTGGTACGATAAGTAACAGATCTTCAGTACTGGCCCTGTAGCAAGTTTCTGCTGCAATTCTGCAAGTTCTGTTGGTTATGCTGCTGTAATTTTGCGAGTTTCTGTTAAAAGTCTGCTACTGACATCACTGATTGTCAGTAATTGACATCAATGGCTCATTGACTGACATCAATGACTGACATCACTGATGGACATCACTGAGTGAAACATTGACTGACATCAATGAATGACATCACTGACTGACATCATTGATTGACATCAATTAATGACATCACTGACTGACACCATTGATTGACATCAATGACTGACACCATTGATTGACATCAATGACTGACACCAATGATTGACATCACTGCCTGACATCACTGCCTGACATCCCTGCCTGACATCAATGATAACATTGACTGATGTTACTGATTGACATCACTGACTAGCATCACTGAGTGACAACATTGACTAACATCATTGACTGACATAACTGATTGACATCATTTATTGACATCATTTATCGACATCATTTATTGACATCATTTATTGACATGATTTAAATCAGGGCTTCAGAGTCAGGTGGTAAGTGAACCAACTAGTCCCGACTTTGGCTTTCTGAAAAGCAACTCCCGACTCCTTTAATAGGTCTCCTGAATTATGACTCCAACTCCTCTTATCAGCATTATTGCACTCAAATATTGTACGGTCAACAGGGGAGGCCGGGAGGGGGAAGTGATTCTACACTGATTAAATAGGATTTTGCACATATGATTGCTTGTTTAGGAGGTTTTGCATAAAATTTCTAAACACCTTTCACCTTTTTGTAATCGTCTTTTTGTAATATAATTTTTTTTTTTTTGAGTTAGGAGTCACCAAATTAATTTTTGACTTCCCTTACTGATAAATTGCAAGGATGGTGCAAGGATTCAATAAAAAAACGCAAGGATCACGCAAGAGTTTGGATTTGGCCAATTTTTCATGCAAGGATTCTATCTAAATGCAAGGAAAATGCAAGGAATATGCAAGGATCATGTAAGGAACACGCAAGGATCCCAGGAGATAGAGTACAAAAAGCAAAGTCCGTGCAATCACGCAAGGACAACGCAAGATCCTTGCGCTATCCTTACATTGCTAAACGCAGGGCAAAATGCAAGACTATTGCAAGGCATTCGCAAGGCACTCGTACGTTATCCTTGCGTGATCCTTGCGTTTAGCTGAAAGGTCTTTGCCTGCATGGGTTCGAACCCTGGGTGGGGAACCTTTATGAGCAAAATCTCAGCTGATTGTCATTCGAATGAGGTGTTAAATTGGCGGCCCTTTGTATCAGTGTTTGTGCTGGGCAAGTAAAAGATCCCTCACATGGGGTAAATGTGTAACATGTTGAGGACTCCTACTCTCTCTCTCATCTCATCAATCAACCCTCGTGAGCGCCCAGAATTGGGCTTAGAGGGCTGCACTTACCATATCTATCTATCTATCTATCTATCTATCTATCTAGCCTTGTATCTCTCAGGAGGTGGGCTGCTCAAAATTTTCCAGCAAAATCTATGAGTTATCCTTGCATGATCTTTGCGTTGACTGCCTTATGTGATCCTTGCATGATCCTTACAAATTTTCAGTACCTGAAAATCAAACATAAGACTCCGACTCCAACACTGTGGGTTGCGATAAATAATTTTGGGGAAATGTCTTCGCGGTTTCCCCCCCCCCCGGAAAAAATCCTGGCTACGCCACAGGTCGACCAGGAATCTGGGACCCTACATCTGTATGTAAAAGTTGGTTGAGTATTCTCCCCCCCGGATAATAACAGAGAAATTCTGAATAATCTGATAGAGCTACATTCTTTACAAATTTCTTGTTTTGTTTTTTACTATTGCAGGAAGGAGAATAAATAAATGTGTTCAAAACTTTTTTCCTGCAACTCTACTAAAAATGTGAATAGTGTGTGTGATTTACAGAATAATAATGTTTTGTTGCTTTCCAGCAGGAGGAATTTTAGGGTCAACTTTTTGCAATAATCAGTGGGCTCGGCTGCTAATAAAATACCATGCAGCTATATTACAAGTTTATAACAGTGTATTGTTCACCTACCTCAGCTACCAGTACGTGTATTGCAGAGCTTCAGCATGTTGAATTCAATGTTCAGAGTTCAATGTACTGTGCAGTCTGCAGTCTGTGCAGGCTGCTGCTTCGTGACGTGATCAGTTTGAAGCATCAACAAAAATAAGGCCATCTTCCAAGGCATCAATGTGGCTTAAACCAAGAGGTTCTTAGAGGTTCCTTCACACTTTTAGATAGCTTGGGTCCTTGTGTAACTGTTCCTATAAAAACTTGTCAAGAACATCCCTTGTTCCTGAGAACTGAGGGGAAATCCATCATGAATTTTTGGCAGTTTCAGTCAAAGTTGAGATCGACGATTTTCATCCAAGTTTGAAGTAAAATATCAGAACAAATACGACATGCCAGGTTCTGTGCAGTTGCCACATGAATATTCATGCTTAATGCAAGAAATTCCAGTCAAATTGAACGTTCCTGCACTCCAATAAATCACTGTAATCAAGCACTGACGATGCGTCCACTCAACATGTCTAGACTGCCGCCATTGTTTTGTTGTCAATGCGACGTCATCAAGGTCACGTGGTGCAGTTCCGACCCCCCCTGGGTGTGACCCTTGCTACTTTAAGTTGTTCTGGGAACTTACTAGTTTCGATCATGTGATTGACAATGTTAGTAATTGGTTGAGCAATCACATCTTTTGTTATTCTCAGAATTTTTGGAGACAAGTTATCTATACCCGTGGCCTTTTTTGGCCCAATCTTGTCAATGTATTTTCTAATTTCTGATTCATCTACTTTTTGAAAGACAAAAGTTTCAGATTCTGCAATTTTGTTTTGTTTGATTGCATTACATAACACTTGGGTGACTTTCATTCATTGCAACATCAGAATTTTCACCAACATTCTTTACAACATTAATAAAGAAATCATTGAAAGTTTCAGTCACATCATTTGGATCAGTGATAAATTTTCCTCCTCCAACGAGTTGAGGACTGGTATTTGTTAAGCTCCCTTTATTTGATAGGAACGGTTTGATAGTTGGCCAAATATATTTTGAACTTGACCTCCTCCGCATCTTTCAGCGAAGTAGTGTCTTATTGATTGACGTTTCAAATTCGTAACACGATTTCGTTGTTTTCGAAAGGTTTCCCAATTTGAGCTAGTGTTACATCGTTTATATTTTCTGAAAAGGGCTTTTTTTACGTTGATAGCCCGTCTTAGAGTTCCATTTATAAAAGGAGCTTTGTTTTTTCTTTGCATCTTTTGTTTGACAGGTATATATTCATTTACAATTTCATTCACCATTTTTTCATGCGCCCAATAAATATCATCAATATCATCAAACACAAGGGCCACTTGATACGGAATGTTTTCTAGGTCATTTTTGAAATCTGACACGTCCAGGTTTTTGTAAGACCTGTAGCTAATTTTACCTTGGGGTACTCTGGGCATGTTTTGCCTAAAAACACATGTAATCATAAAATGACAGTCGCTTAGACCGCAGTCAAAGTTCTGTACAGAATAGAACATCCTAGGTCTATTTGTTAAAAACACATCAATCAGAGATGGGTTACAATCTTTAACATAACAAGTGTAATCTTTTACAAGGTTTTTCAAGTCAAATATATCATACACATCAGATATCTCATCACTTTTGCTATTGTCCAACATATCAATATTCAAATCACCAATGACATTCACATTGTCAAATTGTGTATAAGCAACATCAAGTCCATTTTGTAATTGTTGTTTGAAAGTTCGTAAGTTTGCACTTGGTGGTCGATAGATGAACTTCTTCAGTCATTTTTCCTTGTCGACGTTAATTTCGAGCGTGATGTCCTCAGCTCCGTTTTTTAATTCTAGGTTGCTTCTTCTTCGAGCTGGAATGTCTCTTCGTATGTACGGAGCAATTCCTCCTCCATTTCCGTTTCGGTCTTGTCTGAACAACTGGTAGCCTGGTACTCCGAACTGGGCATCAGGAAAGGAGGCATCGAGTTTCGTTTCCTGAATACACAGTATGTCAACTAGCCCATCATATAATATCTCTTGAAGTGCAATAAACTTATAACGTAGGCTATTAATGTTGACATGTGATAGGATCAAATTTTTCGGATGTTTGATCCTGAGCTGTTGTAACTCTGGGAAAGACACTTCATCTTCTGTGTTTTCTGCATTTTCTTCTTCAGCTCCGCTTTCAAAAGTCACGCTGCAGTTTACTGGAATCGACACGATCGACTCATCTATGTTTTCATCTGTATCATCTCCTTGGTTGAAAGACTCGAGGAAGGACTCACTGTAAAGTAACAGTGTTCATGACCAAGTGTCATACCTAATAACAATCAACAGTATATATTAACTCTCTGTTAACTCTCATGTTTCGAATTAGCTTGATGTATTCAACTTTAACATCATCTATTTGATCATTCAGTTAAAAGTTTCCAACTATCAGTCTGAATTGGAACACAGCAGGCTTGTCCAACTTCAAAATTCACAACTGCTTTCCTTGTGAGCAGACAAGAAAAAAGAATCTGGTGAATCAAAGCTGAAGAGATCATGAAGCATATGATGCTAATTGTCAAGCCCAAAATAATTATGAATCATGGCATAGCCAGCAGGTGTAAAAAAAAATAGAATGGTGGATATGGTTTCATGGGTTGGCATTTCAGTTGCACTACCCATGACAAAGTGAAAACTATTTACCTAAGAAATGTTTGTCTGACCATAATGAAAATTGTCTGAACAGAGCTCTCTTTCCATCAGACAACTTGTTTTTCTAATTTTTTGACAAGATTTATTGGATTCTCTAATAACATAATATTATACACTGTATGAAACTAGAGAACTAATGGGAATATCCTCATTAAATTTCAATGGATACCAGGCTCCATTTTCCCTTGGTTTCCTTTTCCCCTTGGTTCATTTTCCCCTTGGTTTCCTTTTCCCCCTCGGTTTCTTTTCCCCCTTGGTTTCCTTTTCCTCTTGGTTCCTTTTCCTCTTGGTTTCCTTTCCCCTAAGTTCCTTTCCCCTTGGTCCCTTTTCTCCTGGGTTCCTTTTCCCCTTGGTTTCCTTTTCCCTGGGTTTCCTTTTCCCCTTTGGTTTCCTTTTCCCCTTTGGTTTCCCTTTTCCCCTTGGTTCCTTTTCCTTTTGTTTCCTTACCCCTTTGTTTGCCTTTTCCTCTTGGTTTCCTTCTCCCTGTACTCCTTTTGGTTTCCTTTTCGCCTCAGTCTCATTTTCTCCTTGGTTACCTTCTCCCCCTTGGTTTCCTTTTCCCTTGGTTTCCTTTTCCCCTTGGTTAATTTTCCCTTGGTTTCCTTTTCCACTTGGTTTCCTTTTCCCCTTGGTTCCTTTTCCCTTAGTTTCCGTTTCTGCTTGGTTTCCCTTCCCCTTTGTTTGCCTTTTCCCCTTGGTTCCTTTTCCCCTTGGTTTTCTTTCTCCTTGGTTTCCTTTTGCCCTTGGTTCCTTTTGCCCTTGGTTTCCTTTTCCCCTTGGTTTCCCCAAATTCTCTACTCTTTCCCCATTGTCCTCTTTTTCCCTATTTTCCTCTCCTTTTTACCAAAGTGTTGGCTTGGAGCAGGGGGGGGGGACCTTGCCACATGCCACTACTGAAACTCAAATATCTAACTAGGTGAATTTTAATTGGAGTGTACAAAGTGCAATATAGTATCCTATATATATATTTGTGAAAGAAACTATATTTGTGATATATACAGTAGCGGACAAAAGTTTAGGCCACGTAAATTTTTTGGCAATATTAGGGAAAATAGGTGCTCAGCTGAAAAATTTCTGCATGGATTTTCTTGCCTATGTGTCAGGGAAGTTCTACAAGAGAGAAAACTTGATCTATTTTTATCACTTCCTTGGATATGTGTGATAAACCAAAATTTCAGGTGGTCTAAACTTACGTCTGATGCTTGCTTACATCCACAAAGGCCCTTAATGGCAAGAAAATCCATGCAGAAATTTTCCAGCTGAGCACCTACTTTCCCTAATATTGCCAAAAAATTGACGTGGCCTAAACTTTTGTCCACTACTGTATTACACCACCGTTTCAACCATGTGTGTCGTTTTCATGTTATATCATATCAAACAGGCCAACTTTACAAGTTAAAAATGGTAAAATCCTGCATGAACCATGTACAATCATCTAGGCCATTTAACTCTAATTCACAAAATCCTGAAACGGCCTATTATCAATCTGAATCACTAATATGTCAAATGAGCCAACATAATTAATCTATTTATACTCTCATAGCATCCTGTTTCTGCTTCCAGAACCCGCTCCATTTCAAGCATAGAAAGGACAGCATGTGCAGATCGCTCTGCTTTGATGGACACTCCCTGCTCCAGTGAGACACAGCCTGTCATCAGTGTCATGTGACATAGAGGAGGACAGCTGTAGGTTAGTAAGAGGAGTCTTTGATATACTTTGAAATACAAACGCTATAACGTAATATTTATGGTCTAATTCATTGCCTTTTTCATAAAATTCATAAATATTTACCCAATATTTTTAGTACATTTCCCTTGTCCATCTTCATCTTAATTAGTCAATGTCACTTATTAAATTTATCAAAGAATCAAGCCAGTTAATCAATGTAAGTAATACTATTACTGAAATCAGTAATTCAATTAGTGAAATAAGTAATTCAATCAATGAAATGAGTAATTTAGTGAGTGAAATGAATTCAATTAGTGAATGATTAATTCAATTAGTGCAATGAGTAATTCAATTAGTGAAATGAGCAATTCAATTAGTGAAATGAGCAATTCAATCAATGAAATGAGTAATTTAATTAGTGAAATGAGTAATTTAATTCGTGAAATGAGTAATTTAATTCGTGAAATGATTGACTATAAAGTAGTAAAATCACTAACTTTAACGGTCTACTTATCTTCAACAATGACAAACTAATTAGTCTGATATCACTCAAACACGTACATCAACTCACTAAATTTGTCATATATTGGTCCCTGCATTATAAGACCTAACCTCTGCAGCCATAAAGCAGTCACTCTAGGGGGTGCTGCCCTTTATTATGATGGCGAATGCGCTTAGAATACTGCTTAGTACCGGACTAAGGTGGTTACATAAGGCGAGTCGGTCTCACAACAGGGTGTCTTTTAGTGCAGATGGGTCATTCCACAGATTATAGGGAAATTATAAGACTGATTTTAGGGGATCGTTGAACAGTGCCTTTCAGTTCTCTTGAAACACAGATTTTCAGTACTAAAATTTTAGCTGAATATTTTGCAGGTTGACATTCAGCTTGTTAACCCATTAGTGTCTGACAACAGCTGGCAAGTTCCAAAAGCTAAATTTATCATTTCTGTTACGATACAAGTTCGTGTAATGTACCCTGCATGTATGAACTACATGTTTTTATCATTTATTAAAGAAGTCGTCATATGCAGAGTCCATGAAAAGTGCCGGTTTGCCGGTCAAAACCGGCAAAAATAGCGTGTGACCGGCAGAAATTGTGTTAATTGCAATCCATTTGACACTTCTATCACCAATTTGTGTCATTGATGTTTGTCAATTGCACTAAAGATTTCAAAAGCCTGTGCTAATTGCTGTGGTTGCTGTATCAGCTCATTGACTCAAGAGCATACCTGTCGGACATTTGGGCAGGTAACCACTTTATTTCTGCCGGTCACACGCTATTTTTGCGGTTTTGACTGGCAAACCGGCACTTTTCGCGGACTCTGATTTGGGATGAACACTAATTAAAACATACAGAAATGATGCTGGTCTAGCCCCTAAAGCACTAAATCCACATTGGTATCTTATAAAAATGAGCCAAAGCTATCTTTACTCCAAAGCACTATTGGAACACTGTTAGACAAGCCAATTTATGTCCAGATCAGAGCAACACACAAAGGCACATGGCAGTTTAACTAACTGTAATCGTAACATGAATGACGTTTTGTAACAGAAATGACGATATTGTAACACAAATGTTGTTAACTTGGAAAAATAGCTTCATTTTTTATTGTACAAGAATTCAAATCAAATTTCATCATGATCATAACAGTGAATGCATAAAATGGCTCAATGCCAACTGTGCATTTTCATACGTCTACTGGCTACATTTAATGCTTTGACCACACCAAAATGTTTTATAAAAGGCACATGATTAACTGATATGGAGTTTATTTTTAATCCTGAATAGTTTTTGATCTCTGACCAGTTATGTTATTTCTATGCATGGGTAATGTAAGCACGGAATCATTTCTGTTACGACATTGTCATTCCTGTTACATTTAATCATCAATAGCAGCATTGAAACGAAATTAATGGCTTTTAAAACATCTGATCACTGGTTAATCATGACAATACAACCTACTCAGCACATAGTTGCCCATTTGCTCAACATGTTTTATGTATGAGAAACATACGTAACAGCAATGATCCATCAAAAACCTACTCAACAACAATTTTTTTGATGACGACTGTCATACCACTTTTGGTGATGCTGATCCAAACGAAAGTTTTCTTGTGGAAAAGGCTTACATGTGCTGACATCTGGGGGTAATTACTTGAAGTGGTGAATCAATTGAGCTGTGCTAATTGCAACATAAATGAAACGTAACAGAAATGATGCAAATTAAGGAGACACACCTTTGGTGAAAATTTTTGAAGTTGAATTTAGTGCTAAAGCTTAATAATGCCATTTGGTGTTTCAGCTTAGCCATTGCAATAATAAAATGAACTGATTCACTTGTTACCGTCATTTTTGAAGACATGTATGCCATTTAAACTTCGAAATGGAAAAAACAGACATTCATTTTGTAACTACTCAGCCAAACGTGGGACAGTTAAAGTTTTTCACATGCCACTTTATTGAGAATTTGGGTTTATCATATCATCTTATAAGTATACCAGAGGCAACATAGCTATTTTTATAGACATCAATCTCCCCAGGAGCACAATGAGATTGAATTATATAGAGAGGACGCAAATATCCCTGTTTTCTGTGAAATGGCCCAGATACTACTGTATAAGCAAGTTGTGGGGTTTCATTCAGTTAATCAGTCAAGGTGTATTAGTATGGCGTCCTTATGTGAAAAATCCTTGTATTTGCAGGATGTATCTTCACCCACTGAGATATTTAGCAGTATTTGCACTCATACTAGACTTTATGAGGAAAAAAGTAGAATATTCGATGTTATTGAGCTTAAATCCAAGACATATTCTGCTCTCTTTTGTAGAATCTTTTTCTGTCACATAGCAAAATGCGATGCAACTATAATGATTACTGTCCCAATGTGCCTCAACCCAGGGGCAAATTGGGATATCAATAAAAAATGGATTTCAATATTCCATGTGACATGTGATAAGCCAGACCCTTATATTGTGTGATACTGTGCGGATAATCCTGTAAATACTTCCAGTTGTATGAATCAGTTTTAATTTTGATTGCTCTTTGTGACACATTCATTGAGTATTTTTTAAAATAATACACCTCTACCACGCTGCTCAGTGTCCGTCATCACTCAAAGATTCGGCTGCAGTGGGACCAGCAGAATAGTGCCAGCCAGGCAGAATAGTGCCAGCCAGAGCAATGGCATATCAAGGATTTTTTTGGGTGCAAGGGCAAAACATCAAAACATTTGAAGGTTGTTACGAAAATCAAGGATATATCTTTGCCAAATGAGGGAATTCCAGGGCCATAATTCTGAGAAAATCGTGTCAATTCAGTCAAATGACTAATAAGAAGGGAGGAATGGAGGAATGGAGGAAGGAGGCAAGAAGAAAGAAATTAACATAGACAGACGATGGTTAGACAGATGGACTGACATACCACATAGATACAAAGACACATAGAAACATTGATACGTAACTGCATGGAGCGATTTATGGATACTTCGATTGCTTCATACAATGCAACAATCAATTTTCCAAGCAGATCTGCGAACACTTAATTGTATGTCCCAACACTTCAGTGCCGTCGCACACCCCGTCTCTCCCTTTCACTCACTTATTTTAAAAGTATATATTGTAATATATATTTTATAAATCGAAATATATCAACTGTTTTTTACATTTGCGCAGCGATTACCCTTCAAGTTGACTTATAATGCAGTCTTTTGAAACAAATTTTAATATTTTAGTTAATTTAAAGTGACTTCAGTTTACAGTGAGCTGAGAAATGAAATGAGGGCATGGAAGGGTGAGGATAAAAAATGAATGACTTGGAAGGGTGGCATGGGATTTGGGAAAGTGTTTGTGTTGGATTGTATATTAATAGTTTGGCAGATATACAGCTGGATTCATTTATAGATCATGGATGGCAGGGTAGTGGAACTCTCATGCACTCTCTGAGTGTTTGCTCTTGTCATTGACGTATTGCAATTGGTGTATTGCAGAAAAACACTTTGATCTGTCATCGAGATGGAACCCACAGAAATAGCAGAGGAGCATCCAGGCGAAACTAGGTGAGTAATCTTCAGTCTTTGTTTATTTTGGGAAATGTTTTGGTCTACCTTTTGCATTTAATGACCTTTTTTGATGTGACAAGGCTTACCTATTTCGAAATCTCATACATACAGGTACAGAAGAATTAAGAAAAAGATCCAAAAATTGAACTGGTTCAACAGAAAAAAGGCTGCCAACTTGAAGAAGGCTTGTGAGATCTTGCAGGAAGGAGAAGTTACTTACCCCATAGAAAGACCTTCCATCTTTGAAAAGCTTGTTGGTAAAACGAAAGACTTGTATCAGGAAGAGTCATTTGCAAGTTTGGTCAAGGTAGGTTTTATATGTTAAGAAAGATGCTTCACTTTGGCTTCAGTTTTTCCAGTAAACTAATGTTTATTAAGAACTTCCCTTGGGAAGTTCTTCTTGATATTGTACGGAATTGCACTTTTCCGCCGCGTTTTTTGTCATTTTTCAATGTTGAATAAAACATGGCCAAGGCAAGATATCAGAAAGCTACTTCAGCACAATATAGACACTAGAAATGCCCTTTAGTCTTGGGAATTACGCATCGGAATTACGCTTGACATGGGAATTACGGCCAATTTTCAATGAAAATTTCTCTCTCCGGTTCTGGGAAAAGTATTGACATACTTTTCCTCAAAATTTTTTCCCCAGATTCTCCAAAGAAATGCGCAGTGCGGAAAGGAATATCATCTCGCGTCTCCTACAAAAATTTTCGAGAAAAAAAAGTTCGAAGTTTCGCACCCCGAAATTTCAAGGGGTGAAGCAATGAAAACCCATGATGTACTGGTCAGAATTTCATGTCCTGCCACAAATAATGAGTACTACCGGGGTACAGTGGAAATGCAAAAGTACGGCTCCCTAGCTCCAATACTTTAGGTGCCACAGGGCCTCAAAAATCGAACTTCTGAAGGGCTGCATCTCCCTTAATATTAATCCTAGAGATGTCAGCTTTGCAATGATGTATAGCAATAATCCCTAGGCCGTACGGTATAGAATCGCGGTGGATATTGAAAATTTCATGTCACTTTTTGGGCCTCCCAAAACCTATTTTGCCCAAAAAACTATGAAGCTCCTCATGGATGTTCATGTATATTTTTTGTGTGGTACCCATTATGGACCTGCATAATGTCTCCAAAGCAAAATGTTCTACTTAAAATCCTTTTTGCTTAAGAATTTTTTTAATTTCAAAATTGAAAAGTAGATTGCTCAGCTTCTACTTGTTCAAATGTCACGAAATTAACACCAAAAAATGTGGAAAATTATGGCCTTTTATGTGCTCCAAGGGCATATACCTCATACTAATAGCCGCATCTACAATTAAAATTGTATTTATTCATTTATAACTCATGAAGTATTATTTCAAATTAAGTCCAACTAATATAGAACATTGCTTATTGTCTGCCCTATTTGTCCATGTAAGCACATCTCCCTACCATGAATTTTGGAATCCAATTAAAACTCTTCCAATAATGTTCCAAACCCCTTAAAATTTATATGTTATGTTGCTTATTTGTTGCCCTATTGTTTGCAAATAAGCACATATTTTTTCTATTACATTTATAATTAAATTATAACTTGTGAAATACTGCTGCAAATCACTTAAAACTGATATGACATGTTGCTGACTGTTTGCCCTATGTATGTCTAAAAGCATGCCTTCCTACCTCTTATAGTTTGTCTGTGACAAGTCATTAGGGTTAGGGTTTCAACAAAGTTCATTGCTTTCAGGGTGCCATGGCGAGGTCACTCTTAACCAGACTTCCAGAAATTTGATGCCACATATATCAATGCTAAAATTATTACAACAAAGCTTCGCAATGCTATGTTGCCTTTCTTACGGAATGCCACAGTTCCAGGATTTGTACACAGCCCACCTTGCTAAGAACAATTCTTGATTATTGCTAATTGCTTAGATAATCTGCTCAGTAGCAAGCTGAATCAGCCTAGAATCCAGCCAAGCTTGTCATTGTATTGATATAGGCCTACATGGTGTTATGCACTGCCAGCATGCCACTCGAAACATCTGATGTTTTAAATATGTTAAAAATAATCATCATGCTGCCTATTCACAAGGCCATTGCTGCTAATTATATTTTGCCCAATATATTTTCAAAGAATCAAAGTGAAACATAAGCTTACATGCTGTTTACACAGGCCTGTTACATGGGCCTGCATACATCTGCATGTATATGTTTTATTGTATTTCTTTTTTTATACATTTCCATTGCAAGTGTGGATGAATGAATAAACTCAATGAAAAAGCAAATGTCTCATTATGTCTGCCTACAAATGTACACCACATTATTTAAGTGTGGTCCTCCAAATTCACAATTTAAGAGCATGAAGGTCAATTTTCAGAAGGCAAATAGTTCACACTCCTGGCTGCATTGTGCATGAAACTTTACTCAAACCTTTGGGAATATTGCCTTTTCTACATGTATACATTTCATTGATCAATAAATAAACTGTGCTTCACTTGAGAGAAGTTTGGAAATTTAATGAAGATTAAATATAAATTCAGTGTTTCATAATGGTCTGCTACTTTGATATATCTTCTCTTTGTGAATCTTGGCTCTGTGCCAATTATCAAATTGACAGGTAACAAGGGCCACAAGGTGACCTCTGTGCACTCAACTGTGGATAACTATGTACAGACTAGAAAAGCCCACCGGGGCACCATATTTCCACTATGTGTAGAGAAGACCTTTTTGCGAAATAGTTATAAATGAAATGTATTGAGTTTTGATAGTGGACAATATATGTGTGCTGACCATGCTTTTAACATAAGGCAACTTGGCTTTGTGGATGGAAAATGGAAATGTTCAACAAACAGGAGGCTACAACAAAAGTTGCTTTTATCCAGGTGATAATTGGCATCTATCATTATCAGAGGGCAATTGACAGAATTACACTGCTCAAGCAGGGTTGGGTAAAAATACGAATAAAAGTATTTGAATACGGAGGAAGTCAACTTTTCCATAAATATTAATTGGTACGCTTCACAATTATAGCTATGGTTAATAACCTCATTTCTTAATTGCACTTCTGCTGCCAGTGTCACTTTTGACACATATACCGTATTTTCTCTATTAAAACAGTGGCGTCCCTATGGGGGGGCACGGGGGGGCACAGGCCCCCCCATATTGGACCTGTGCCCCCCCAGGTGCCCCCCCATATGAACTTTCCAACTCTGGCTAAAATATACAATTAGTATAGCGGGTGCCCCCCCAGAGAATCGCGTGCCCCCCCAGGTGCCCCCCCGCTCGAGACCCCCCAGTTACGCCACTGTATTAAAAGCACACCCCCTAATAAAAGCCCACCCCCCTCCACAATGAACTAATTTTCATCAAAATTAATCAAAATATGACTTTATCCTAAGTTTTCTATGCAAAAAACTATTAATTGACCATATCATCATTACTTCTGCCCACTGGGCGTTTACTGCAGATTCAATTAGTATGAGTTTTTCTGGCTAAGTTTCTCAACATCTACGTAGCATTTTCAGCTTACCTGATTGGATCCCAAGCAATAAAACGTCCTGCAAATCTGTCAGTTAAACATTTGAAGCTATGAAATATGTATTTTACTGCTCCAGTGAGCAACTGAGTTTGACAACTAAAACAGATTAACATGTGAGAGCTGTCAGTCAGTGCCATATCCAAACACGTCAGCTATATATTTAAACACGTTTTTATGCTATTCAAATGAGTTTTATGCTATGTAATTCAGTGCCTCAACCAATCACATGAATTGCATTTGCTACGTTTTTCTATCATATTGGAGAAACTCATACTTGTTGAAATTGCAGTAATAGAGAAAATACGGTATGTAATCTGTTGAACTACTAAAAGTGGCTCTGATGCCAATTGGACCTTAGGAGGGCTATAGTGATAGAATAGTCTAGGTAACAGTAGTGGTGTTTTGGGTTGTATACTATAGTCGTTTATATCCATGTTTTTAGACATGGTTTCAGACTGTTTTTATCCATGCACATTTTAAATGAACTAATTTTATCGGACATTCCGGATTTTAAAGGTACTCTGAAGAGGAGGCTTGCCTAACAGATGCAGGAACTAAAAAGAAGAAGAAGAAGAAGCCAAAGTATGACAATGTACACAGCGAGCTTGAACAAACTTTGGGGTTAAAAAAATTGACCAAGAAAACGATTGGCGCAATGATGTAGAGGAAGGTCAGACGAACATTTTGATGTATCAAACGAAAAAATCTGTTGGGAATTTTTTGAGATACTTGAGTTTTAGATTTTTTGTTTATCACACCCTATTCTTAGCCTGTAATATCCATGATTAGTGATCAAAACTGTCCATTTTTCCTTTTAGGTAATATCTAAGATAAAAGTCATTAATCAGAGGTAAAAATATGCAGTCATTGTCTCTGCAGAAAGTATGTACCACTTCATGTGTGATAAACCTATAACAGCTATGTTAACATTTGTGGCTAAATGCCTGACAAAATGTTTGCAATACCAGTTTGTGTTAGTTACATAATTCTGGTAAATAATTTTAGCAAATTTGGTCTCATCATCTCTTTATAACAGGCTTTGTTGAGTTTTTTGTGCATTTTATCACAAATTTTGCCACAGTGAAACAAGCATTTCATAACAATGTAAAAGGATAAACAAAGTTAAATAAATTATCAGACAATGCGTGCATAGAATGTTTGTTAGTATCTGCTTCACTGTGAAGTTGAATCCCCTGATATTACATGAAAAGTCTTTGCAATTGGACAAAAAGACAAAAATTAGATTAAAAGCGATAAATAAACAGTAATATTCATGCTTAATGTATTTTGAGTACTTAAAATGGATGTTGGGTATTTAACGTTGATGTAGGTTATCTGGCATCCAAAATCAACCAATCTTTAATTGTATAGAACAACAAAAATAGCATTAATTCAGTAAATTATGTGAAAATGTGGTTGATACAAACATGTACAACTACTGCACAATCAAGACTGCAATGTCAAAGTATTTTACTCCATACTTAGCAAAATGCTTCTAAACATTCTATCTATGTGTTTTCTGATGATTCACTCAACATTGGTACACTTTAAACGGTTGCAAAAGTACTTGTTTCACAGTGGTGAAATTTCTTAAAAAACACATGAAAACCTCAATAATACACCATTGAGTTCAAATGGAAGTAGATTCTACTACAATTATTCACCAGAATGATGAAACTTAGGAAAAAACGGCATATAAACATATTTTATAAATTTTCTGAGAAATTTTTACTGTTATAGGTTTATCACACTCTGTCAGTCTGAATGAAGTGGTATGTACTAGCTCTTGTGGCAATGACTGCATATTTCCACTTCTGAAAAATGAATTGTATCTTAGATATTACCTGACAGGAAAAATGGGCAGTTTTGATCATTTTTAGATGGAGATTCCATGCTAACAATAGGGTGTGATAAATAAAAAGTGTAAAACTCAAATATCTCAAAAAATTCCCAACAGATTTTTTCGTTTGATACATCAAAATGTTCGCCTGACCTTCCTCTACATCACTGCGCTAATCGTTGTCTTGGTCAATTTTTTTAACCCCAAAGTTTGTTCAAGCTCGCTGTGTGTAGGCCTAGGCCTAAGTACTCTGGGCGAATATGGCGCTTGTGGGTCACCCGTAGGGCCTGTAAAAGGGAAGGAAGCACATGTAGGGCAAGAAGTATGCCTTTATTTAGTAAGATTTATTAAGATTTTGCAAGTGAGAAGATTAATTGGGCTATTTATTGTTGGAATAGTCCGGCACTGGTGTGCAGTACAGGCCTATTATCATGATTTATTGATACTGTGAGTTCATAGGCTGGAAGCAAACGAAGGGTTTCCTGCTGCATGATCTACGATTTAGGATGCAAAGTGACTACAGCACTCCACGAAAACATGGGGAAAAGTGGAACTAATGATTCATGGAGTGGTTGAATCGAGGGGGGAATGTGAAGGTGGAAGGTGGCTGAATGGTGGCTGAAAGGTGGTGAATATGAAAGGTATGGAGAAAATAGGAAGAAATGTGTATGAGAGGTGAAAAGAGAAGTGGCAGAGGTGGCATACAGGCCCATAGAAAAGGTGACCTGGGATGACCTCTGACCTCATTGTTGTTGTAATATTAAGTAGGATAGGAGGTGCTAGTGGCAGTCTGCTGGAATTGGCCAAGTAAACAGCCAAAAGCAGCATGCAATTGACATGCAAATGAGCACGATTTGGCAGAACAAAATTTTTTTCTTTCATACTGTGGGAATCTTAGATTAATAACAATAACATTGGATAACAAAATGAATTATTAGCTCCTCTGCAAGGTATGCAGTAACAATGGGAGGAACAGAACAAAGTGACATAACTAGCTTTGATAATTAGTCACAAAAGATATAAACAAAAATTAATGTTTATGAAAAGTTACCTAACCAGTCAGTTAGAGGTATTTGGCAAAGACCAATGTTTATAAAAACATTATGTAACCTGTCAGTTAACATTTTTGGTGAATAAAAACAATCCAATTCTAGGAGTCCCTCTGACACTTCGTGTCATCGGCTTATGGAGGGACTCATGGAGTCTGTGCTAGTGGTATTACTTGAGATCTATGGATGCCTCATGTATCTGGACAAATTGCTCCATGACCAAAATGTTTCAATAGCCATGGCCTTACTCAGGGGCGGACTGGCGGCATTTCGGGCCCGTGGCAAAATAAGTCAACAGGCCCCTACATCTCTACCGTTGATGCTATTTCCAATTAAAAAAGAAGAATTATACAGGTAAAATTTGGCAAATTGTTAATATTAGGTTGGGGGCCTCCATATGAGAGGAGGCTGTGCTTTTCAGTTTGTGTATTTTCGACACATAATCACGAACTTAAAATTTTGCTCTTTTCTTAAAATTTTTATTTTTTGAGATCTTGTGGGCCCCCCTGAGTGGATGGGCCTGTGGCAGCTGCCACTTTGCCACATAGGCCAGTCCGCCCCTGGCCTTACTGTACCATTGCCCACAAAAGCACTCCATGCTAAGCAAAGTATGATTTTGTATGTGCCACTGCTTGTGTAGTTCCTTGCACTATTGCAAGTGAGCTCAAAGTACCAGCTAAGGCTCTTGGCCAACCAAAACAGACTCATCAATGCCAGGGAAAGGAATCCAACGTACGGCCACGGAAAGGAAGGGAAAGGAACGAAAGGAAAGGAAGGGATTGGAAGGGAAGGGAAGTTCTTCCTTTAAATTGCTGTGCAATTTAGTATACTAGTTGTAATTGTAATTGTAATTTATTTTGTTCATGGCAATAACAAACAGTTACATAAAGAATATAATAATCATATAAATATCAAAAAGACCTTGTATAAAGTTCTGCATCTGCACAATAATAATTGTCAATATTTGTTTATTTGGCATTTATACTAGAACTAAGCAATATACGGATGTAACATTGGTACTACAGTGTGCAGAATGATTTATAAATCTTTGTATCAACTGTCTATTCATTTGGATGCAGTGAAACCAATAATTTGTGAGCTATTAGCTAAAATGGCCATTTTTGCCTTCTATCTTTAAAAAATTCAGAGCTTAACTACAATCAGAAAGAAAACAATTATCACACCAAGCTAAAAGGGACATGCCATTCAAATCATAGTCTAAATTTTTCCAAGGAGGTATTAAGACTATGCAACTATTTGAACTTCTTTTTTTAAACTATTATTTCGATGTATCATACTTATTTCATGTGTTATTAACCTTTTAAAAATTTGGAATATCTGTTGTATCTTCAGTATTTCGTTATGTCAAATAAAATAACATTGTCTGTTTGTCTTTAGGTGTTGTGCAATGTACATCATGGCACAAAGAATATGGTTTTAAGGGTCTCCCAGTCCTTGAAAATGCTGTGGTGTGAACTATACCTTAACAATACGGAACAGTATTTTAGAAAATTTACTTTTCTTTTCAGGAATTATATTCAAGTTATCAAAGAAGCGCTCCATCAAACAAGGAAGACATTTTTGATATCATATGGCAGCAGTTTGGCGGGATCAGAATAGAGAAGAAGGCAGATGTTGAAAAAACTATTGCCAAAATCAAGGTATTAATTACATATTATCCTTCAGCAAGTCATTCCATGTCAAGTTGGGCAAATTATGAGGAGCTTAACCTTTTCGGATCTTCCTGAAACTACAGTCAATTACATGTATTGTCCTGGTATCCAAATGATGCACATAGAAAACTGCCCTGTAGCAAAAATATTTTTTTCACGAGCTAGCCTTGTTTCACATGGTAACACTTTCACAAAGTGAAGACTCAAGTTCAGTGCCTTTAATTTCAAATATAATTCTAAAATGGTATTTCAACTGAAATTATCCCAATGAAAATTTCCCCACATCTAGTTGTTGCCATATTCATTGAAAATTTCAGTTCTCTATGTGCAATACTGTGGTGTCAAATAAAATCGTCGTGAACGTGCGATTCAAAAAATTTCAAAATTCTGTGATAATCAATTTCAATAACCAGGCTGCTAATTCCAAAAATTTTATGAGTCTGGAAAGTTAACCATTATACATGATAAATTTTAGGTAAGATAGGGATGTTTGACCCAACTACAATAAGATTAATCCCATCCAGTATGTTTCAAAACGAATATTTGCATTGGTGCATTTTCCAGGAAAGTGCAATCTGTAAACGGAAGTTCACGGTAATAACTAATAGGCCAGTGCCTAGGACTAAAATGCAATTAGCCGCAAAGGCCAATTTTCAGTGAAATGCAAGGTTGTGTGGCTAATTTGCATGCAAATATACGCAATTTCCATTAGCCACTGCTTTATGGTACATGTGACCGAGCACACTGTATTACGCAAAAATAAAAAATAAGAATTCAATTTCACTTTTCAGATATTCCTTCATTTGGATGATAGTTTTGGCACAAGGTAAATATATAAGATCTGCATTTTTCAATACGGCTCAAAGCAAAACAATCAAATATTCAAGTTATTTCAATACAGTTTAAGAAGTATTGATATTTTCTCTCATTTCATTGTTATGATCATTGATCAACCTTTAAAAAGTTCCGCAATTGATGTCATGTTGATTCATTTTTAATAAAGAAACAAAGTTAGAAGAAGGAATTGTAATCACTTGGGTAAAAATGTTGGTCGTCCGCCTGGCGGGCAGGCGGGCGTTCGGGCGGCTAGATCGTTTCCGGGCTAGCACTATGCCTCTATTGAGTGTACATGGATGAAATTAGGTACACAAGTAGCCTGTATGGTCCAGATGTGGCTTTTGATGGTCTGATTGATAAATATTTTATACTTTTTGAAATAATTAAAAAATATAAAAATTGTTTGCTGCTACGCAGCCTATGTTTATAATACCTTATTTCAGTGCATTTCCTTAAAACTGCCATTTACCCTGTCACAAATATTATTTGTTATGAAACCAAACATAAACGTTATTCCTGTTGTAAACTGTCCTTTTATTGAGTATGATTTGTCTTTTTTTCCTATCATTTTCTGGGGTGAAATGAAATAGATATGAAAACATTATAATTACATATTTGATTTACAAGACAAGTTTCAATGAAACAATTTAGTCATCCATTGTCAGACAACAACTGGGTTGTATCTTGTACTTGGATTGAATTCCAACAATCTTTAGTGGAGACATTTTTTTTAATTTTACTTATCGTCACTCAACAATGATGACTTGATGATGGACACGTCATGTATTTCAATATCATCTCAGACTACATCATAATTTTGGTTTTTTTGCAGGTTTTTGGGCAAATTTATTGATCACCGTCATTCTCGGAGAGATTTTCATGCTATGGATATTCTGATATTTCTAGTCAGAGAAGGAGCCGACCCATTCCTACCTATTAATGGGACAGTTTCTTTCACTATATTTCTTGAAGTGCTTGAACTGCTTAATCACAATCTCAATGATACTACAATGCAGTCAGTTGAAACTTTCCTGAGAGAGGCATCAAAATATGTTACAAAGGGAGAAGAAATTCAGATTAACATCTTGAATGATTTCATCAAGGCTCACTCACTTAGCACTTATCAATACTTTAGTCATTTCTCTTACATCAAGGATCTTGTTATCATGATCTGTCTGGAAATTATTGAGATAAATCCTGCTTCTTGTGATCATGTTGACGGTGAAGGAAGGACTCCACTTCACAACCTCATGAAAATACTTGAAGAATGTTTTTTAAGGAAAATGCCAGAGTTTGTTGCAGGAACTGACAGTCTCTGGAATCTCTTTTCTCAGCTGATCACTGAGAAGAATGTAAACATCAAAGACAAAGAACAACAGACTCCTTACTCTCGTTTTCTAAGGCATTTTGGCCCCAATCTGAATGATGATTTAATTCCCTCATTTACACATTTTCTGGGAGAAGTATTCAAGAAATTGGAAGTGTCTGGAGAAGACTGCATAGTAAATGAAGTGATCAAATCTGTCCCAAAAAAAATTTTAAGAGTAGGATCTTTCTCTGTAGTTAAGGAACTCATTGTAGGATTTTGTCTTGAAATGATCAAGATGAATCCTGTCCTGTGTGATCATGTTGATGATGAAGGAAGAACTCCAATTCACAACCTCATGGAAAAACTTAGGAAAGATGATTTATTTGAAGAAATGCCAGGCTTTGTTGCTGGAGCTGACAGTCTCTGGAATCTCATGTCTCCACTGATCACTGAGAAGACTGTAAACATCAGAGACAAAGACCAAGTGACTCCTTACTCTCTTTTTCTAAAACGGTTTGGTCCTCATCTGAATGATAAATCATTGCCCTCATTTACCACTTTTCTGGGAGAAGTATTCAAGAAATTGGAAGTGTCAACAGAAGAATGCATAGTAAATGAAGTAATCAAGCCTGTCCCAACAAACATTCTGGAAGCTGTTTCCAGTCATCCTTGCAAAACACTTAAGGAATTCATAGTCAAAAATTGTCTTGAAATGATCCAGATGAATCCTGCCCTTTGTGATCATGTTGATGGAGAAGGAAGGACTCCACTTCACAACCTCATGGAAAAACTTGTGAATGATGATTTATTTAAAAAAATGTTAGGCTTTGTTGTAGGAACCGACAGTCTTTGGAATCTCATGTCTCATCTGATCACTGAGAAGACTGTTAATGTCAAAGACAAAAACCAACACACACCTTACACTCTTTTTCTCAGGCGGTTTGGCCCACATCTGAATGATGCTTTAATACCCTCATTTGTAAATTTCCTGGGAGAAGTATTCAAGAAATTGGAAGTGTCAACAGAAGAATGCATAGTAAATGAAGTAATCAAGCCTGTCCCAACAAACATTCTGGAAGCTGTTTCCAGTCATCCTTGCTCAACACTTAAGGAATTCATAGTCAAAAATTGTCTTGAAATGATCCAGATGAATCCTGCCCTTTGTGATCATATTGATGGAGAAAGAAGAACACCTCTACACAATCTCATGGATAAACTGCTGATTGATGGTTTGTGGAAAAGAATGCCATTCACAGATGCGGGAACCGACGTTCTCTGGAATCTGGTGTCTCAATTGATCACTAAGAAGAATGTAAACATCAAAGACAAATACCAAGTAACTCCTTTCACGTGGACTCTCTTGTGGCAAGAAATAGAGACATTCTATGATGTACCTGACAATCAGAAGGCAGCAAGGAAGGTTGAGAATATGATGAAAGATTTCCAGGAAAGAGAAGCAGGTGTGAAGGATGCAACATGCGGCCTACAAAATATTCGGTGAGTGTCAAATAGAAGATGATTACACTAACCGTTATGGATCAGGTTAGAGATCTAGTTTTTGCGTATTCTATTGAAATATGAGGTCCATTGATGACAGACAGACAATATAATTTTATTAACATACATTATATATAATTACAAAGGTTGTAGCAAAAAGGGCATTTTTACACAGATTTTAAAAATTTTAAATCATTTACGGGAAGACCCCTCCAAGGTCTGAAGAATGTGCTATCAAGAAACATGATAACCAATGATCTGGTACCTCCTGAAAAAAAACACGACAAGACAATGTAAAGTCTATGTATACCAAAAAAAACACAGACTTATGAATATTCATTATTGCACACAGCAGGAAGACAGAAGCGGGAGGCACTTTTCCACAGTTTTATTAACTCAGGGATGTTCTGGTTATACTAAAATAAATACAAAAAAGGAATGTCTAAGTACATGATAAATATGACAAACATGTAAATGTACAGAAATGACCAAATCATAATATAATATGTATAAATAGTTATGATTATAAACTTACAAAAGCTTGTGGACTATCTGCACTTCCTGCCTCCCAGCACACACACAAGATTATCAACTGGATATCTGCAAATTGTATTACAACTGTAAGTTGTTTGAACTATTCTAAACATCAATGAGAGTGAAGTATAAAATATTACTACACAGAATAAAGTACCATAAAATGTGTAATATCATAAAACTAACCTGTACAAATAAGACATTTTCAGTATCAATTCTGGGTCTGTAAATGCAGATGTTAACCCATTGCTTGTCAATAATTTAATGCAAGAAAATGACAATGAATGTTTCCTTGTTGGGTGTTTGACAGATGGCATAAACACCTAACTGACAATACAACACACAAACACCATGAACTAATGTGTAACTTGGAAACTGTTAATAACACAGATCAACAAACCATTAAAACTGAGTGATACATTGTGAAACAAACCAATTTCAGGGAAACACAGTGAGAGAACAATGAAATGACAGTGTTTATTCAACAAATAAAAAATGCATATGATATTAATTATTGTAAGTCATACTGGAGATAACATTCATATTAAACATTAAAAACAAAATATTCTCA
This sequence comes from Platynereis dumerilii, assembly GCA_026936325.1. Classification (NCBI taxonomy): domain Eukaryota; kingdom Metazoa; phylum Annelida; class Polychaeta; order Phyllodocida; family Nereididae; genus Platynereis; species Platynereis dumerilii. The sequence continues at coordinate 1,012,528 of JAPTHN010000004.1, forward strand.
ATAATTGACAACAATAAAACCACATAGTGTTACCTGTGGTATCTAACCATGATGTATACATAATGCTAAATCATACAAGTGCTGCTTTTAACTGTATTAGATGGAGTTCACATCATCACAATTTCAATACAGGTGAAATAAATACTTCTTTTTACCCTGACAAAAGATGTCGAAATATACTCCAAAACAATCGAATATTGTGAAATTTATTGGTGTTATTCTTGATTCTAAACTGAAATGGGATAAGCATATTACAATGTTGAAGACTGAAATAGCAAGGGGAGTGGGAATTCTAACTAAAGCTCGGAAAACTCTTACACAACCATTATAATTATTGGTATCATTATATTACAGCTTCATATATCCACATTACACTTATTGTATAGAAGTGTGGGGAAAGGCTGCGGAAATGCATTTACAATCTTTAGCAAAACTACAAAAACGCATAGTCAGGGTAATAACATCCAGTGCATTTAGAGCTGAAACAGCTCCATATTCAAACAACTAAAGATCTTGAACATATCCAGCATATATAGTCTTAAAGTGAGTCTGATTATGTTTAAATTTATAAAAGGACTGCTTCCTAGTATATTCAATAATATGTTTCAACATAATCTCACAACTTCAATGAGAAATACCAGACAGAAATTCAAATTGAGAACTCCTAGATGTAGGCTAACTGCAAGTCAAAACATAGGCTGCGCAGCAGCAAACCTTCAGCGAATAACACATTTAGAAGATTACAATTACATCATAAAATTGGTGTGTTTACCAAATTCCGTATATTATAGTTATGCAACAGTGGTCGAGTAATGGCATTCTATTATCTGTTATTTGCCTGCTGCCCTGCGATCTACCTGTGTGCTTGCCAGGGTTTGTAAAAGCAGGGAAAGGCCTTATTATACTAATTTACTTATATTATGGTATGGTTTTATGCATGCACCAATTTTTTTCCGATCATTCCAAAAGTGTTAAATACAAGTCAAAAAGTACTGCTACATTTCATAGGTGATACGTGTAGGAAATGGCATTGCTTTATATGCAATAGTGGGCATGTTTTGGCTCCTATAAGAAAATAAGTATTTTTAATATTTTTTCTCAATATTACAAAAAGTATAGAATATGTATCAGTCAGACCATGAAAAGGCACAACTTTACCACATAAGTCATATGTGTACCAAACTTTATCCATGTACATGCAATAGTGACCAAGTCTTGGGCCAGAAACAAAAAATATATTTTTTCTCTTTTTTTTCAATATTTCAAATAGCATTTAATATTTTTCACCAGACCTTTCAAAGGGCACAACTAGACCTTATAGGCCATGTGTGTACCAAACCTTATCCATTTACATGCAATAGTGACCGAGTCAGCCCAAAAAACTAAAAAAATACATATTTTTCTATTTTCCAAATTTTTGCAAAAAGTATAGAATATCCATCGATGAGACCATCAAAAGGCACAACTAGACCATATAGGCCACATCTGTACCAAATTTCATAAGTGCACATGCAATAGTGACTGAGATTTGCCCCGGAAACGAACAAAAATAATTTTTATATTTTCTCAATTATTTCAAAAGGTATTGAATATCTATCAATTAGACCATCAAAAGGCACAACTAGACCATACAGGCTATATGTGCACCAAATTTCATCCATGTACACTCAATAGAGGCCGAGTGCTGGCCCGGAAACGATCTATCCGCCCGCCGCCCGACCGCCCGCCCGCCCGCCCGCCCGCCCGCCCGGCGGACGGACAACATTTTTACCCAAGTGATTACAATACCTTCTTCGAACTTCGTTCGCTGAAGGTAAAAAGTATAACATTTCAAGGTGTGAAAGAATGGAATGATTTAGATGATGTTGTGGATCACAACTGTAGTATTCACACTTTTAAAAGAAGAACGAAACTATATTTTCTCAATAAGCAGTGATGCGAGAAATGTTGGCACGTCTTGCCTGGCCATGGGTGACCCCAGTTCTCCTGTATGCTGTGAGGGGGACAAAGTTATCCTTGGTCCGGCACGACGCTGCACTGCGTTTCAGATATCAGGCTCATGATAATAGCAGATACTATTCTAGCTCTATTTATAATATTGTTTTAAAAAGTACTTTGATTGATCTTTCTCATGCCGGTTGTCAAATTGTTAATAATTCAATAATAATTTTGAGGATATTTTCCTGTTTGTATTAAATAATTATGGGAATGTAACACCTGGAGTTTAAGCGCCATCCCTCCTTTTTTTTAAATCATGTTAAATGTGTAATAATTATAGTGTTGACATTTTTGTATCAAAGGTTAAAAGGCAAATACACCTTTCATGTGTCAGCATGCCATTTGTACATTTGGTCCAATATAACTTGAAACTTGAAACTTGAAACTCTTCATGATGTCTCACTTTGGACTTATAGAAGGTGCTGCAATATTTCATTATTAAATTTTATTAAGTACAAAGTTATCATTGAAAAGGGGCCTAAAACAGGAGTATATAAGAGAGGGCTTTTTATTGAAATAATGGCATTTGCATCAAATAAATATAATGTGTATGCATACCAAATCTACTATAAAAGTGTCCTGTATTTACTCCTGTTTAAGCCCCCCATTTATGGCTAATTCTCCATTGAAAGGAGCTTATTTATATAGGGTCCTCTACAATGTTAATGACATATACAGAGGGACCTATAAAACAAACCCCTATTTCTATATATGTCGTACCCTCAAATAATACTACTACTATATCCCATTTTATCTCTAGCCCCATCAAAAATCACCCTCTTTATTTCATATTTGGCAAGTAGGATAAGATTAGTAAAATAAAATATTGTATAAAAATATAATATAGTACAAAGAGTTTGTATGAACGTGTCTTATATATACTCCCGTTTTAGCCCCTTTTTTTCAATACTAATTCTCCATTGAACGGAGCTTAGTTATATAGACCTCTTTCCATATACGGTTATCATTGAAAAGGGGCCTAAGACAGGAGTACATAAGACAGGGCCTTTTTATTTATTCAAAATTATTTCATCAAAATAAGGGGCCTCTATATATATATATACCCCATAGGGGTCTAAAACAGGATAATGCCAATCGTTGTTGCTAATTTTATCATATCTTGAAAAAAAAAATTAAGCCCCAATTGTTTCCTTCCACTTTGGCATATAAAACTGGACAAGAAAGGTTTTAATTCTCTATGGCTTTCACATTTTGGCTGCGTTATAAGTATGTCTTTTGCTCTGCAGACATGAGTGGGAGGGTTAGCTTAGTGGTAGTGTGCTGGGCTGTCGTTGCTCAAATCAAATCAAATCATTTTATTTATAGTCGTTGAGAAACGGTTAAAAACAAACATTAGCCACAAAGGCTATTTACACGACTATCTAGAAAACTCAACAATGGGAAATAAGGCTTAAAAACACAATAATACAATTTTTACATGTAGAATCTAAGGTAAAATTATATACAGTCTACTGGGTCTCAAATTTACATTTATTACATTTACAGTGTGGCTCTTGCCACTTTTCCAAGTACTTGGAGAAAGTTTTAAAGTCAAAGTCCTTCACTTCATTAGGAAGGTTATTCCAAAGTACTGACCCGTAGTCACATACGCTATTTTTTCCGTAAGTTTTTGTCTTACAATGAGTAACAACTAGATTTCGTTTACTCCTTAAGTTATATCTTGGAGCACTAATTTTAAACAAGTCCCATAAAAGGGGCGGTGAAATCTTATTTACACTTTTAAAAACCTCTTTTAAAATGAGTCTTTTTCTGAGCGTTTCCAATGTTGGTAATTTAGCCCTATCAAGCAAACACTTATAGTCGCTCTGAAAGTCCATAAAAACGAATTTCAAACCCCTAAATTGGATTTTTTCAAGTTTTTGGGAATTTTGAATTCCACAAAAGTGCCACACAGGCGCACAATATCTGAACTGAGATAAAATGAAATGGTCAAAGATTTTTCTTCTACAGTCATAGTCAAGAAATTTTGACAATCTTTGCAAAACATTTAGCTGAGCTCCAGCTTTTCGACATATCTCTTTGACGTGGCCTGTAAAATTCAACATTTCATCAAAATTTATACCCAGCAGTTTTACACTATCTTCACTGGTTATTGAGCTTTCTCCTATCGTAACTTTAGCTCGAGACGATTCTTTACAGTCCTTTAAAAATAGTATCTGAAATTTCGATGGATTTGCTTCCATCATGTTGGTTTGGAACCATCTAATCGCCTGGCAGATCTCGTCCTCCAGGATCTTCACGACTTCTTCACGTGTGCCGGCACTGGCACTGATGGAGTTATCGTCCGCGTAGTTGTATAGACGGCCCTTTCTGAAGATCGTAACAATATCGTTTATGAATAAATTAAAAAGGGCAGGGCCCATAATTGACCCCTGGGGCACGCCCTTGCGTAAAAATGTCCAATCACTTTTGGTGCCATTTACTCGAACACATTGCTTCCGATCACTTAGGTACGAGCAGATCAAGGCACATGCTTCATAACTTGCACCATAGGCTTTCATTTTGGCTACGATTAACTGATGTGGGAGACAATCGAAAGCCTTACTGAGGTCCATCATTGCGCTTCCCACTCGTTTTGATTTATCAAGTAAGGCTTTCCAGTCTTCAATGAGTTTAAGCAGAACCGTTTGGCAGCTGTAGCCCGGTCTGTAGGCTGCTAGGTCCTTGGTTAGAATTCAGCTCTTGCCAGGTCTTCTCAGTAGTAATTGGATGGTTGTTTCAATTATCCTTTACCTCATTGCCGTGTCCTCCTCCAGTAGTAGTTACAATGGATTCACCATTCTCAGCAGACATGAACATTTTGGTCAATTCCACGGAAGTGTACCACTTTTGGTGATTTTTGAGATATAGCTCTAATTGCCAAGTTTTTAGCAGAATTAAAAATTTTTAACTGGTATTTCACGAAGCTTGTTGAAATGCAGTAAATCTATGCTTCAGTTGCAACAAGGCAGGATTTGAAATTTATTTGAAATTTTAGCAAAATCCATTTCATCAAAATAGGCGAAAATTAAAAATTCCTTTTTCTGAACATTCTTCGTCTACAAACCAACTTCTTAATACTACTAATGAGTAGAAAAAAATAAAAACCAGTCAGTTGTGTGTGCCTGTTTATTTCATAGAAATTTGGTGTTTTTTGTCTATGAAATTGCATTATTTACTCTCAGCGATCTGAAATTTGACAGACTAAATCAATTTTGAATGTGTTTACCCTAGATTAGATAATCGTGACCCAAACAATGTTCCTTTAGATAAGTCCTATCAGTCACAGTGATTTTGTCCCATCAGTCACGCCAGAAAATAATGGATTTCCAAACCAAGGAGGGATGCAAAAAAGTAAATGTTGGTTTCATTTGAAGGCCACACTTAGTAGGAAGTAAATGCACCATGATACAAATGTATGGCATGCTTTTGAACTCAGATATTTCAAGATAAGCAAACATACCGAAATACCTGTGGTCAAAAATGTCCCATCAGTCACGACAGTATATTTAATTTAATTGTAGAAACAGCAATTAATATCCGGATGTGTTTTCTTCACTAATTTATTCCTTAAGGCAATAAGAATGATGTAGCCCAGCCACACAAATTTGGCCAGTGACATGGCCAGAAAATGTATCAATTGTCCCAAAAGTCACAGTGGAATTGACCTTTGCCATCATACCAGGGCTACACATTGTGCCTGGCACGAGGTCTGCTGCATTGAACGGCTCGTAGAAGTGTTTCTCCCTAAAAATATTTCTCTCAGCTCAGAAATGTCCCAATAGTCTTCTCTCGGAAGCTTCTTTGAGGGTGATGATATATTATGAAAACTTTGGTAGTGTTCTCTTCGAGTATTTGTTGCAGTGTTGGACAAACATTTAATTTATTTGGGTTTTCAGGGGAAAGATGTGGTTTTGTCTCTATTTCATTTCTTGAAACAGAGATTTTCAACGGCCTTCAGTTTTAATAATATTCCTTCCTGCATTTTTTTGCAACAATTTGGCCACTCTCTGTGCATTGTTGCTTGCACCCAGTCAATGCACTAATACGAATAATGCCTATGATCTGATGCAGTCAACAAATCTGTGGAAGCCGGTGTCTGCATTGCGTCCGATGATTTTCAATGGTAATTTACCCTCAACATATAACGGCAAATGGTAATTTACCCTTAGCATATAACTGCTACCATCTCAGGAGCATATCTTGGTTCTATTCCTGGACCATCCCTAAGAATGTTAACAGCTCTGTAAAAAGATGTTTTACTTGGCAATAATCATCTACAATGCAGCCCAAAAGAATTCCCCAAATTCCATACCCTCAGAAAGATACTTGCCTTCCCTGAGCTCCCTTTATAAGTAAATCACTTTAAATAAGCTAAAATATGGAAAATGAATTCAAGAATTTCCTTCATAATTAAAATATTGTTGTTATGGTCATGTCTAATGCAATTTTGCTTGATTTTTCAAAATCTGTAAATCTGTTTAGATATTAACTGTTACCATTTTAGTAACAAATGCGTGTAAAGGAGGGCTTGGAAGTGCAAAGGCTTGGAAGTGTAGGGGCATGTAAGTGTCAGGATCTGCTCGGAAAATATTGGGTTGTACTGTATTTAAGAACCACCCACCCATGCCTTCACAACTGTTGACACCATAGCCAATTTTTGATTTATTAAGGAAATTCCAAAGGCAAAACAATTACAGTTCCACCAAGTTTTCTGTCAAACCATTTAAATCTTGACTGATTCCGTAAATATCCATGTGATTTATTATAAATCCCTTCTAAACCAATATTAACCAGACTGGATTTTAAATGACTCATTTGATTTTTTATCAAACCGTAATAAACCCTTAAAATGCCCCAATAAACCAATTTTTTTTTTCTGTATTTTTTTTGTATGGACATTTTTTACCATACTTTTTTGCGAGTTTACTGTACTTGAAATTACTATAATAATTATTATTATTATTATGAATTTATTTTGTATAGCATACAATCTATAAATACTGTATATGCTTTAAATGGAAATATTAAATCAACTTACTAAGAATATGAGCAATTAAAAGTGTTAATAGGAAGTAAAAGTATTTAGACTCTTGCTCATAAATATGGAATATACTGAAATAACCACGATCCTTGTTTAATTTTTTTACCCTTGTTTTGGGCGAGTCTAGATTTATAAATTAACTTCAACATGCCGAGAAGAGGCTCAACTAGCCCGATGCGAATGGCTGGAGTGGATTTTGGTTATTTTCAGGTGTTCATGAACAATGGTGATAAACCAACCTTGTTCATTGTGATAAACAATTGCTAGCAGTCAAAACAATTTTTAGTTATCCATCCTTTCGGGTCTCGGGAATATACTGGGGTCTCGGGGAGTATACCAGGGATGTACTGCACCTACCGATGATTTTTTTGTGGCAAGAGTTTTTGAGATATCATCTTGAAAATTTGGATTTGTAATATATAGATACTATATGTTCGACCTACTGTGCAAATGTGATGTATCTACATTGATTAAATCCAGAGAAATGAAATAAAACGGCAATGCAAGGCAGAAAAAACGTTTCTGAAATCAAAGATCCATAGGGCTGAAACAATAGGGGAGACCGGGGCTGGTTGTCACAGGGGCTGGTTGTCACAGGGGCAGGTTGTCACACTGCGTAGAACTTAAATATGCTACTATTTCTATTTTAAGCATGCAGGAGCACTGCCATTCTACATGAATGTTAAAAGGGGAGGGACTTAAACCTATCTGAAGAATACAACCTATATCATTCAAAATCTTGACATCTTATGGGACATTTTTTAAAATTGAGCACTCGGGGCAGGTTGTCACGTTTTCGGGGCAGGTTGTCACACTCTTGGGGCAGGTTGTCACACTTTTGGTTAAGAGCTTGGATGCAGGAAGTGGGACTCTGTAAGGCAAATCTGGACTAAAACAAGTTATTTTGTACATATGAGGAATCCGCTACTTGCCCAGTGCAGACCTCAACAAACATGCTACTGTGTACAAGGGTGCTACAAAGGGAGGCTTACCAAACAGTAGGAAAGCATTCTAATCAGCAAGAGGATAATTACACATTTTTTAAAAAAATTTCTTTATAAATTTGAAATCGATTTATTTTAGACACTATGCCTTGTCTGCATACATATTTAGTCATCAATGGCATGTATAAATCAAAAATTCGTATTTGTGTTAGTTTTTTGGTTAAAAAACCTGGTCCTAATGGGTAACAACACCTCAAAAAAGTGTGACAACCTGCCCTGTCTTTTTGTAACAACCTGCCGCGACTGATGAAAATGCAAAAAGGGGTTACCAAGGCCCTTCTTATCATATATTTTTCACAATTTCTTCCCATCATTATTTAACGAAATGTTTACATGGTAAGTATTAACTGCACCTTTTTCAGAAACTATTTGATAAAGAGTAGGATAATTTAGAAGTTGCAGGTAAAAATTTACTTTTTGTGACCGGAAATTTTTAATAGACTGTTTGCCTACCAGACTCCCTTCCAGGGGTCAAGATTTCTCAAAAAGACTCCAGTGGCTTATAAAAGTAGTCAACAATGATTGGTTGAGCTGTGTAACTCTCTAGTTCAGTGAAATCAAAAGTGTGACAACCTGCCCCTGTGACAACCAGCCCCGGTCTCCTCTACTAGTCAACAGAATTTAACATTATTACTTTGTCATATGTTGTGAAATATTGTCTAAAACAATAAAACAAAATAAAAAAGGGTCCTCATCCCGATGGAAATTCATATAAATCAGTATCTGTACAACTAAGTCACTTTGAAAAAAGTAAACTAATTTACCGAAAATCACATTGGAAAATTATCTATAATAGATGGAAAGTCAAAACTATTACAGCCCACACCAGCTTTTTTCTGCGCTTCTAATGCTTTAATCCATTTGTCTGTAACCCCAATAGATCCTTCTAAAATTGAAACATTTTTGTGTGTTGTCAAAATTGCAAGAAAAGATGTTGAGCAGCAGCAGGGATTGTGACGCTATACTGGATTTGTGGGGGTGTGTCTGAATACTGCTCTCTGATTGGTTGTTTTCAGTATATTCCGTGTAATTCCAGGGAAAAAACGTCGTATACAGGTCAGGTGACCATATTCTGCTTTTTCTCCCCTATACTGACATTTTCCCTGCTGTATTGCCCCGGAAAAAACACAGTATCGGGGAGAAAATGTGCCTAGACATGGGATAATCTTCTTTCTCTTGTTCTACTGACCTAGGTTTTCTATTATATGTCAATTTTTTCAGATATATAGTAATCTACCTACGAATCCCCTTCCGTCCTCATGAATTCCTACTACATAGATCTGTGCATGCTTTATTGCACAATTTACAAGCAATTACCCTCGTCATCAACCAGTTACCTTGGTATTTAAAAATCTACATCAAGAGTGTTTTTAAAAAATCAGGTGGATGTATACTAGTGACAAGCCAAAAAACCACATATTGCTTTTTTATGTAACCTTTTCTTTCTTCTAAGTGTGTCCCATATGGGGACAGGTGCATATCTGTTCTCATATCACAATTATGAATCCAATTGTAGTGATATTTTCATAATTTTTTATTTTCAAGTTTATGACCACGACAACCAAATATATATAACAACAAAAGCTGGATTGTGCTAGATCAGCAGTTTCTAACAATGCATTCTCAGTGATATATGACTTCTCGGATTGTATTGGAACTTCCAAATCTTATTTTACAAAATGAAATATAAAGGGTTATATTTATTAGAGCATGGTTTTATTGGGTTATCTGGATTTCCAGAGAGCTTAGTTCAAACGTGTTTGTCAATAACATTTTTCAGCCCTCCACAAGTTTTACCAATGGATGCTAAATTTCCGTTACAGTTTCGTTGTTATAAAAGTAAGAAAACCCAAACTGGGCTTCAGCAGCACAATTTTTTCATAACCAATTTGGTTGGTTATGTAAATTTGATTTTCGTTTTGTTATCTAGAACTTTTTGTGATTAAATTTGGCTAACAATACTTTTTGGCTAACAATACTTTTTTTCTCTAAATGTGCTGATCTGACAGGACAAGCAGAAGTTAAACAAGCAGATGTTCAATGTTTTATGTGTCGTCTAATTCCAAGGTGCAGGGAAATGAAGCTAGGATATGTTCCTGCTCAGCAAAAGGAGTACCTCTGTGTAATATAAACTATCTAAGTTAATGTCGTTCTGAATGAGAGCCAAAATGAACTAAAAATTAATGACAATTCCAGTTGGAAAGAAAAATCGAGGCAAAATGGTCCATCCACACACACCCTTTTGATGAGGCAGTAGGCCTACTCCAAAATAATTTTTAAAACGATGCTGCTATGGAAATATAAATAAGATGTACAGGAAGCAACCCGATGAAACAATTAAATTTTTATTCTAAAAATTGTTGTAATGCTAGATACGTGCAGTTAAACATGAAGATATAATTTCATCATTCAAAATTAGTGGTTTTCCATGTTTTTGTATTTTTCTTTAAATTAATTATTTCTTGCTCAGTTCGATGAACTTTAATTTTTGATGGTTGAAGTATTATGATGTGATGAGAAGACTGGGAGTCCGGCACATGCCCTATCAATTCAGGGATGCACAGGGCCTTTCAGTTGCCCCAGCATAGAATACTAATTACAACCCGTCAAATGCGAACAGTGTACTTGTGCTGTTGTCCTGAAGCAACTTGGCTACTTTTTTTTCTGGAGAAAGGAAAACTCTTTTTGTTGTTCTGAAGGTACAATTTTCCAATTTTTTTTTCCCCAGTACATGCCTTGTAAGAGAGCATGTGGCCTGGATGCTTTTAATAGTGCATGCATAAGAAGGCAATTGTGCTGTTTTTCAATTTTGAACAACTATTTTTCAGCAATGTTGTGACAACATTGCAGAGTTGGTGCAAATTATGTAGATTGAATGGTGAAAATGATGTTGTCACAACGTTGTGAAGCATGTTTTACTATTACATTTTTGTGAAAAAAACCCTGGTCATCAGTGGCGGATACAGGGGGGGGCGGCCTAGCAGGCCCGGGCCCACACTAAGAACACCAAGATTAATAGTAGCATTTCAAAGAAGAAATGGATAACACAGGCTTGAGATGCCGAAACACGTCCGGGCCCTCCCTAGACTATATTTTCTGGATCCGCCGTGGGTCATCTAGATGTTATGGAAACGTAATTTCAACCATGCACTTATGTTAAGAAAATACGAGCACTCGACTATTTAGCAACGTTTTATTTATGATGTGTATCCCTTTGATGTGATATGTACTTCAGTAGGCTGTAACGAAAAAATTGCTCAAAATTTGATGAGCTCTATGATTCTTACTGACTGTGCATGAGTCACTTTAATTAGGGGGAACGGGGGCACATTGGGACGCGGGGCACTGTGGGGCGGTGGGGTTTTCTTGGATCCTGGCAAGGTATATGATATGGTAGTGCCATCATATCTTGTTATTTCACATCCTGATGTTTCCATGGTTTTATAGACAAATTACAGCCACATGCAGAAGTCTGGCGAGCAAAAGTTTGTTTTCCTACTACTAAAGTAAATATGGACGGGTTCAATTGATCTAAGCTGTTATATTAATTTTCGCTGTGAAAAAAACGTTTGTGGTAAATGTTTTTGTGTATACATGCGTAAGAAGGCAGTTCTTCTGTTTTTGAACATAGCTAATGCATGCCCCAATGCATGGGCACAACAGAGTTGTGAAAAATTGTTGTTTGTGCAGATTAGGAGAATTAGTAGAATTGTATAATGTATAGTGGGAATGATGTTGTCACAATGTTGTGAAGCATCGTTCAAGATTGATATTGCATTAGTCTACTGCGTTGTGGCAATGTTTTACAATGTTGCGAAAAAACCTCAGATATCGTGTTTGCGTTGTGTGCCCCTTGGGTGTAATATTTTCTTCAGTAGGCTTTTGATAAGCAAAATTTGAAGCTATGGCTCCATATGAAGGCCATATTTGTCTTGCCATGACAAAAAACCAGTCTATGATTTTATAAATATTTACATATGTTCCATTGTACATAGAGGGTCGGTGCAAAATATTAAAAAAATCTTAGTGGCCTGAATGGTGGACTGACAGCATCGACACTGATCATAAAACTAACATTTCCTGCGATTACAATCTGTAACTGGTAGTAATATCTTCTTCTTCTTCTTCGTGTTTACTCAGACAACATCATGGGGTTGATGACTGGGTCCGAGGATTGATGAGTGCGCATGTAGTCGTTACGTCTAAAAACTCTCATAGTGCGGCTAAAATCCAAGGTGCGGGTTTATATACAGTTGGTGCGCTGGTATTTACAGAGTCTATTTTTGAAGCTGTCTATTGTTGAGGCTGTTGTGATGTTGTCTGGGAGCTTGTTCCATTCTCTGATGGTTCTTGGAATGAAGGAGTCTCTTATGTAGCTTTTGCTGGTGTCCGGGATTTGGAAGCTTTTAGAGTTGAGATGTCTTGACTGTCTATTTATCGGGATGAATTTTTCAGCGAGATTTGGTGTGTCGACATGGTTGTTGGTAATCTTGTACATCATAGTGAGACGGGCATGTTGTCTCCGTTCCTGGAGAGGTGGCCATTTCAGCTCCTGCAACATGCTGCTCACAGAACTTCTATTGTGATACCTATTTGTGACATATCTGGCTGCTCTACGCTGAATCATTTCAATTCTGTTGATGTCTTTCTTAATTGTGTTGTCCCATACGCATGGGCTATATTCTATATGTAGTGCGTTTTCCTGTAGAAAAGTTGCCATTGAATAATGTTAGATAATAACTGAGTGCCAAAATACTACATTGGCTGCAATTCATGCATAAACAATTGTGTTGTTATATGTTGCATGCATGACAGTGGGAAAGAAATTATCAAAAACAAATGTTATGGTTGTGTTAAAAATCCATTTCTGAAAAAAATTCATCACTGCAAAAGCTGACTGGTAATTCAATAGGGAATTATAATATTCATTTTGAGAATAATTCATTAATGTTCCATTTGCAGCGGAAGAGAAATGGAAGGAATCCTGCAGAGATTGATCAGATTCCTCATGCACATGAATGATCAGCTGGAGAGGAGTGGAAGGACAAGTGAGGAGATACTTGGTGAATTGAAGGATTTGGAGATGGATGTGGAGAGGATGAAGGATCTGAAGAGCAAAGGTTGTGGAGGATACAATCCACAATTATTAGAGACAAAGGACATTGAAGAATTAGCCGAGGAGTACATGGGGATACGGAATGAGAGGATTCTTGAAATCTCAAGAGGCGTATTGCAGGAGTTGATTGTGGAAAGCAATGCCCAGCAGATTTATGGTGTTTTGCTGGAAAGAATAACATACAATTGGAACTATTATGCTCTGTTTGAGGTGGTCAAATGGTGTCTTGACAGAGGTGCTCATCCTACAATTGATGAAATTTATGATATTTCAATGCTGAGTGTGGAGAAGTGCACAACGTACAAAGCTCTCTTGGCCACTATTAATATGGAGGGACAACTCCTTGGTGCATTCAGAAAGCAAAGCACAAGAATCATTAAAATATTCCTGAATCCAATACAAAATCAATGGAATGTTAGGGAGGATCAGAGAACAGTTGCTAGTGAAGTCATCAGAGCAGCATATGGCACTCTTAGTAAATGCATGAAATCGGGAAGTGTGATCAACATGCTCCTCTTCATGAGGAAGGGTGATGATGACATCAAGAAATGCTTTGAGGAAGCAGGTGCACTTCTGCAGAGAGACATGAGAGACCCACCTGTTACTAAATGGATTAAAGAAAAAGGGAAACATGCTGAGTATAATTCAGATGAACAGAAAGAGCAGGAGAAAGAGCTGAGATTGACACTGATCAAGAGGAATGACAACTGGCTCAGGAGGAGTGTGCTACACTTGGCTGCCATCTTCTGTCATGATGAACAGATTCTGAACTGTATCCCAAAAGATATAATTAACAAATATATTGAAGGAAGGGACATTAATGGTTGCACTCCCCTAGACATTGCACACCTACATGACAACCAGCCTGCCATCAAGTTTTTGAAATTTCACGATGTAAAACTGTGTACAATCTACTTCGAAAAATTTCAAGAGTATTCTGATACAGACAATGATACTCATTTCAAGGAAAACTGTTATGACATTTTAAAAGTGAAGTCAAATGTTTGGGAGAATATGGAGAAGATGCTTGTCTTGCCGGTCCAAGAATGTGGAGCAATAGAAAATGCATTGAGGGAGCTCTTCACTAGGATGGTGGCCAATGACGGATTCCTCAATGCTAAAGTAGTCATGGGGGGAAGTGTGAGGGAGAAGTTGAAAGTTGGCAGATGGGATGAGTTTGACCTGCAGATATGCACCAAGATAAAACCTTATCTCGAGGGAAAAGATAGTAAGGGACATGATGAATATGAACCCTTTGCATGTCTGAGGATGCATGATTACCTTGTCAAGAAGATGGCTGAGGTTGACAAGAAGGGAATTCCTTTGCATTGTACTGCAGTTTCCAATCCTTGGCTATTTGTATGGGATGGAGAAGGCAGCTGTAAGGGACTGCAGATATCTGTTGATGTTGTGATGATCCATGTTGAGAACAATGCACTGAAGAAAAAAGAAAGACAGGGATTGATAATAGACGGAGCTCCGAGTCATCGATCTCTTAATCATCTAAAGTGGAGGGATTTTGAGAGTGAACCACGGTGGATAAAAACAGTATGTAGACAAGAATGGGATATTCTACGCAACATGTCGCCTGGGTGCCGCTTGGGAATCCTCATCTGTAAGGCCTTTTTAGAGGTATGAAAATTATTAAGAATACTTTTTCTTAAGATGTAGAAATCACAAACCCAATTGCATGTGAAGACTTTAAGTTAGTTTTGGACATTTCTGGACAATCAAATTGTATTCTCATGCAATCATAACATAGGATTTTCTTTTTCCAACTTTTAATGGAGAACTGTTGTGACTTACGAGATATTATCTGAAGGAAATTCTTTTTTGTCATGAATTGTCAGAAAATGCTCAGATTTCTTTTTGTCCATTTTCATACATTTTGCAAAACAAAACATTTTGCTGAATATTTCAAATAAATGGAAAATGTCTGTTTACCATGAAATTAGATCACACACCAAACGTATATGCAAATTCTAATCTCTTCAGGCCAATACGGGATGCACATGCAGAGATGACCCTTTGCAATATATTTTTAAAATCCATTCAGTGATTCATACTTCCTGGCTGTAAACTGGCACTATTGAGCAATGTAAATGACTTTTAGTTGAAGTCATGATACCGTTTGGAAGATCTCCTCATGGGTGTATTTTCCAATAAATACACAAAATAATTGCTTGATTTTTTTAAGCTTTCTCAATCATTTTAAGTATTCTCAAAGCATCTCTGTGAACCAACAACTTTACTGCAAAAAATTACTAAATTAGTTGTTGCATTTTCCATGCAAGACACTTTTTGCATGTATTTTTATAGGTTTTGAAAATTTTCCAGGCATATGCTTGGAAAGTGAATGGTTCTAAAAGTTTTGTCAAATGTAATCAATTTCCTAGCATAAATTTGATATTCTCATACAAGCAAAATAGACAGTAAAGATGTTAGCTCATTTGCTTTGTTCAATCACATGCAAGCCTGCTTTACTATCACTTTCTGTTGCAGGCTTTGGACCAAACCAATCAGCCCAATCTCCTGAAAAGACATATCACTTCCTATGTCCTCAAAAATGCTGCGTTTTGGCTCCTATCTGGAACAACGGTAGGGTATCCCATTTCATATATATGAAGAACTTTACTGGTTGCGGCATCCAAATGAGCATAGGGTTAATGTTTTGTAATTTGAGGGCATGCTATTATCCAGTAATTAATATGTAAATGCCACAACATAGTAGCATGGCTTGAGATTTATTGACATCATCACAAAACAATTACAATATCATAGGCCCTGATATTTTGATTGTAAACAGTGATATTCACAGCCAACCAGGTGATAATATTAAACTATTAGTCAACAGATTCTACTCCATAGTCACATAGTTATTATCACCTGGTTGGCGGTGAATATCATTGTTTACAGTCAAAATATCAGGGCCTATGATATTGTAAAAAATACCACCCTTCAAGGGCATTACTTTTTAACAATGGTTATGACATCACCAGCATTTCAGCTGCCTGATGATGTCAGAAACTTAACAAGGGCCAGAATTATGGGATTGTGACGTCATGTCCATTGTTGCTCCATGGTGACGTCACATTTTTGTAATGGCAGAAAATAGTCCCTCTTTATAACTGAAAATTTGAGGTAAAACCAGGTGATAAAAACAAAACAACCACGCGTCAGGGCACTTCGTACAATATCACTGCGGGCTCGAGTGATATTAATTCACACAACAGCTCGTGATATTGTTACTCAGTGACCCTGACTTGGGTTGTTTTGTTTTAATATCGGTTATCTGTGAGCTTTCCATACAAAATAAAGAGTTATCGGCTTTTTAAACAAGTTTTAAAACTTCACACCAGAAGTTCTGAAACAAATAATTATTGGCGAAATTACTTAGACCTAATTTTCTTTCATGGTCAGAATGACAACACCCAAAAATACATCTTATATGTATTTTCTTGCCAATTCATTGCATTTGTGATGTAAAATCTATGGAGAAAGTATTAATTTGAGAGTTATGAACAACTGAAGAAAATCTATAACATACCTTCGGAAATAAAGTGCCTTTACAAAAATATCATATTTAAGGAATGGACAATTGAGACAATCACATTTCTTCAGATTAGGATGAGTGGTTTTGATATTAAAATGGAGAGATGCACTCTGAAAGTGTTGCGACATGTGTCTCGGAATATGAGTATAAAAATGCTATAAAATATCTAAATATGTCTTATTATTGACTATATTGCTGCAGTGTTTGGCTACTTAACTCAGGCACTCAATGAAAGAGTAAACCTATGCAGGTTCAGTTGATTAGATGTTTTAAAAATGTGCTCTTAGAGTGCAGGATGTAGTCTAGCAAGTTTGCAACACCTTCTAAATATATTCCTTTAAAATCCACTTAATCATAATTCTGAATTTGTTCAACTATTGATATAAGCACCAGGATGGTCAAAGAAAGCATTTCTAACATTCAATTCATTCAAATAGATTGTTTTAAAAATTCTATAATGGATATTTTGCATGCAACAAGGGTGTGAAAAACCCAAAATTTTAAATTTCAATTTTCTCAAAATTTTCCCAACAGATTTTTTTGATCTTTACATCAAATCGAAGCTGAGACCACATACTACAACGCTGCGTTGGCAGATTCTTTGTACATTTTTTTTAACCCTAAACTTCGTTCAAGGACACTGTGATCTTCTTATATTATATTTTTGTTGCTTGCTCAGATTTTTTTTTTATGCATTTCGACAATTCTTGGTGGATCTTGACATACTATACATCAATCTTCATGTTTTTAAAAGGTCCAGAGATTTTAATCTTTACAGAACTATCTCTTACCTCTAACACCCTATGCCCTATTCCACACATGCTATTCACACCTCTACCTCTCTGTGCAGTGTACATAGTAGTAGTTATGGTAGTGGTTTTCCCTTGGCTCCGAAAGGGCAGGGATGGCCAAAATATCTACTTATGATTGTATTGCTTTCATAAATATGCCGACATTTTCTACTGAACTTTTCCATAAGTTCTAATGTGCTATGTTAGAAACTTTGTCATAATATATTTGACAGCCATCTCTTCTACATCAAATAGAGACCAAATATTGCCATGTAGAAGAGATGGCTGTCAAGCACAGCCATCTCTTCTACTACACCAGGGGGCACTCCTGAAGTGCGCAGGCACAGAAGAGACACCTGGTGACAGGCGGTGAAATGACATCTATTTAACCAAAATTACTTAAATTTGCCTGTCTCATGAAATTCCTGATCTTTTCTCAAAGGAAGTCAAGTCAATCTGAACTGCCAGGGATGGGTTGTGTTCTAGTTCCGTACAGATACAGATACAGATACAGATATATTTATTGTCACATAAGTGAAATTTGGTAGCATAAAATAAGTGCAGAGTGATACACACATGCAGGCAGCCACTGAGCAGCGCCATCTATGTTTAAGCAGATATTGATAATTTCTGTCCAGATTCTTAAAAAAATCATTTCCCAAATGACCTGAAAATTTTTTTTTGAAGGGGTTGTTAATCCAATAGTATTGACCAGCAAGCAAACAAAAGGCACTGAAAACGCATGACATCACTTGATGACGTCACTTGATGACATCACAGGCTGGCCAGTTCATGAATGCCAAAAAGTCGCAAAACTGAAATATTCTTGGTGCAGAAAATCATTTCTTAAAAAACGCATTTTAATGCAATCATCATGGAAGTGATGTCTGCATCTACGCTGCAAAGGGTGTGAAGATACATTGAACAAATTTGATTCGCCAGCTCTCTAAATTTAGACATGTGAAAAGGTCAGAGTGCCGTATAATAAAAATGGTTTACCCGAAATGAATGCCGTGTTCAGCGAAGACGCAAGAAGTACCCAGGACGGTGCTTTATCAATTTCAAGCCTTTAACTGCAAGATTGAGGGAGCGAGGTCATTTTTACTGTCATGGAAATAGTTTTTTTCTGTCTTTTTTTCCCCATGTCAAATGATGCTAATATTTTTGGGATACCCCCGGGAATCCCCGTAAAAATTGGGTTAATTGTCCCTCACAACAATAAAAAGACCTTAACCAGTTATTTGTTAATACAACACCAGCCAATTTTGTAAATCCGGTTAACTAACACAGAAATTCACTAACACAGGCTAGAGTTAACCCACTCGTAGATACAATCTAGTACAGAAGTCACAGGCCCCTCTCCTTGTAGTAGATCTATATTGATAATATATGTCCAGATTCACTGATTCAACAAAAAATTGTTTCCCAAGTATTTCCTGGCTTTCATGATTTTCCTATTGATAGTCTGTGAGTTCCATGGCTCTGAACATGGTAGGCCTATGTTTTGCAACAGAGAAATAAGCTTTTTCGGATCTGAAATTTGTGATGTTTTGTGTTTAAACAAATGAAGTTTTCGGCTGCTATAAAATTTTAAAACAAATTCTGAAAGCCAGGTGACAAAATTCAAGTATTGACTCAAGTATTCCCTTGCTTCCGTGATTTTCCTATTGATAGTCTGTTAGTTCCATGGCTCTAAACATGGCAGGTTTTGCAACCGAGAAATAAGCTGTTTCGGATCTGAAATTTGCGATCTTTTGTGTTTATACAATGCATTAGACGTTTTTGGCCACAAAATAAATTGTAGAAAATTTCTGAAAATCAGGTGATAAATTTCAGATATAGACTAAAATATTTCCCAACTTTCATAATTTTCCTATTCTGAGTATACGAGTTTCGGGTCTCTGAACATTGTATGTTTTGCGAACAAAGTTAGCAACATGACGCACATGAAAATCGCGATCTTTTATGTTTAAAAAATGACCTTAGTGACTGTTAAAAAAATCGTAGATGAATTCTGAAAACCAGGTGATAAAATTCAGTTGTTGACTGAAATAATTTCTAACTTTAATAATTTTCCTATTCATAATATTCGAGTTTCGGGTCTCTAAACAATGTATGTTTTGCAAAAAAGTTAGTAGCATGACGCACATGAAAATCGCGATCTTTTATGTTTAAAAAATGACCTTAGTGACTGTTAAAAAAATCGTAGATGAATTCTGAGAACCAGGTGATAAAATTTAGGTGTTGACTGAAATAATTCCTAACTTTAATAATTTTCCTATTCATAGTATTTGAGTTTCAGGTCTCTGAACATTGTATGTTTTGCAAAAAAGTTAGCAGCATGACGCACATGAAAATCGTGATCTTTTATGTTTAAAAAATTACCTTAGTGACTGTTAAAAAAGTCGTAGATGAATTCTGAAAACCAGGTGATAAAATTCAGGTGTTGACTGAAATAATTCTCAAGTTTCATAATTTTCCTATTCATAGTATTTGAGTTTCGTGTCTCTGAACATTGTATGTTTTGCAAAAAAGTTAGAAGCATGACACATATGAAAATCGCGATCTTTTATGTTTAAAAAATGACCTTAGAGACTGTTAAAAAAATCGTAGATGAATTCTGAAAACCAGGTGATAAACTTCAGTTGTTGACTGAAATAAATTCTAACGTTAATAATTTTCCTATTCATAGTATTTGAGTTTCGTTTCTCTGCACATTGTATGTTTTGCAAAAAAGTTAGAAGCATGACGCACATGAAAATCGCGATCTTTTATGTTTAAAAAATGACCTTAGTGACTGTTAAAAAATCGTAGATGAATTCTGAAAACCAGGTGATAAAATTCAGATGTTGACTGAAATAATTTCTAACTTTAATAATTTTCCTATTCATTGTATTTGAGTTTCGTGTCTCTGAACATTGTATGTTTTGCAAAAAAGTTAGAAGCATGACGCACATGAAAATCGCGATCTTTTATGTTTAAAAAATGACCTTAGAAACTGTTAAAAAATCGTAGATGAATTCTGAAAACCAGGTGATAAACTTCAGTTGTTGACTGAAATAAATTCTAACTTTAATAATTTTCCTATTCATAGTATTTGAGTTTCGTTTCTCTGAACATTGTATGTTTTGCAAAAAAGTAGAAGCATGACGCACATGAAAATCGCGATCTTTTATGTTTAAAAAATGACCTTAGTGACTGTTAAAAAAATCATAGATGAATTCTGAAAACCAGTTGATAAAATTCAGATGTTGACTGAAATAATTACTAACTTTAATAATTTTCCTATTCATAGTATTTGAGTTTCGTGTCTCTGAACATTGTATGTTTTGCAAAAAAGTTAGAAGTATGATGCACATGAAAATCGCGATCTTTTATGTTTAAAAAATGACCTTAGTGAATGTTAAAAAAATCGTAGATGAATTCTGAAAACCAGGTGATAAAATTCAGATGTTGACTGAAATAATTTGTAACTTTAATAATTTTCCTATTCATAGTATTTGAGTTTCGTGTCTCTGAACATTGCATGTTTTGCAAAAAAGTTAGAAGCACAACGCACATGAAAATCGAGATCTTTTACAGTACAAATTTCTAAATGTGGCTCAACTTAGCTGTCTGTAGCTATTCATTACTAGTCTTATCCATATCTATCCATAACTATCCGTTTCTATTCTTTTGTATACACTGGAATCTCTTTACCCCTTGTTTAAACAATAGTAATTGTGGATAGCTATGGATAGTTATGGATAAGTGTAGCTTAGTTTAGCTTGGAATGGCTATGGATAGATAGCTAAGGCTAGATTTTAAATGACGAGCCACTTTTAGAAATTTGTACTGTATGTTTAAAAAATGACCTTAGTGACTGTTAAAAAAATCGTAGATGAATTCTGAAAACCAGGTGATAAAATTCAGATGTTGACTGAAATAATTTCTAACTTTATTAATTTTCCTATTCATAGTATTTGAGTTTCATGTCTCTGAACATTGTATGTTTTGCAAAAAAGTTAGAAGCATGACGCACATGAAAATCGCGATCTTTTATGTTTAAAAAATGACCTTAGAAACTGTTAAAAAATCGTAGATGAATTCTGAAAACCAGGTGATAAAATTCAGATGTTGACTGAAATAATTTCTAACTTTAATAATTTTCCTATTCATAGTATTCGATTTTTAGGTCTCTGAACATTATATGTTTTATCAAAAAAGTTAGAAGCATGACGCACATGAAAATTGCGATCTTTTATGTTTAAAAAAATGACCTGAGTGACTGTTAAAAAATCGTAGATGAATTCTGAAAATCACGTGATAAAATTCAGATGTTGACTAAAATAATTTCTAACTTTAATAATTTTCCTATTCATAGTATTTGCATTTCGTGTCTCTGAACATTGTATGTTTTGCAAAAAAGTTAGCAGCATGTCACACATGAAAATTGCGATCTTTTATGTTTAAAAAATGACCTTAGTGACTGTTAAAAAAATCGTAGATGAATTCTGAAAACCAAGTCATAAAATTCAGATGTTGACTGAAATAATTTCTAACTTTAATAATTTTCCTATTCATAGTATTTGCATTTCGTGTCTCTGAACATTGTATGTTTTGCAAAAAAGTTAGAAGCATGACGCACATGAAAATCGCGATCTTTTATGTTTAAAAAATGACCTTAGAGACTGTTAAAAAAATCGTAGATGAATTCTGAAACCAGGTGATAAAATTCAGATATTGACTGAAATAATTTCTAACTTTAATAATTTTCCTATTCACAGTATTTGAGTTTCGGGTCTCTGAACATTGTATGTTTTGCAAAAAAGTTAGCAGCATGACGCACATGAAAATTGCGATCTTTTATGTTTAAAAAATGACCTTAGTGACTGTTAAAAAAATCGTAGATGAATTCTGAAAACCAGGTGATAAAATTCAGGTGTTGACTGAAATAATTCCCAACTTCAATAATTTTCCTATCCATAGTATTTGATTTTCAGGTCTCTGAACATTGTATGTTTTGAAAAAAAGTTAGAAGCATGACACACTTGAAAATGGCGATCTTTTATGTTTAAAAAATGACCTTAGTGACTGTTAAAAAAATCGTAGATGAATTCTGAAAACCAGGTGATAAAATTCAGGTGTTGACTGAAATATTTCCCAAATTTCATAATTTTCCTATTCATAGTATTTGATTTTCAGGTCTCTGAACATTGTATGTTTTGCAAAAAAAAAAAAACTTTCATAATTTTCCTACGAGTAGTAAGCGAGTTTTAGGGCTGCAAACATTGCATGTTTTTCCTGAAAAAGCCAAGCAACTCTACTGCATAGCATGGGAACGTCACAAAAATAGGACCTGCATGCTGCCAAAAGTCCATATGGTCAGCCAAAGCTCCATACGATCAGCCAAAGCTTAAGATGGAATATCATCTGATGAAATAGGGTCTGATGAAATATCCAAATAGCATCTTGGGGGATATTTGACCTTTTCAAATATCTTCACAGTGCTATTTGGAATATCCAAAGTCTTTTTAAAAACACATTTTGATATTAGACACAATGGCAGTAGAGACATTGTCGGAAGCAACAGTCACTCCTCCTGTTCTAATTTTCCTTCAACTCCATAAATAGACCATGTAAAGCCCATACATTCATACCTGGCATACTGGGGATTTCTATATATATATTTTTTTTTCTTCTATGAACACCAATGTTATTAAATCTGACAACAATGATCAATAATTGATTGCGCTCTTCCAAAAAATTAACCAAGATAATAATAATAATAATAATAATAGGCATTTATATAGCGCTAATTCCAGTAAACTGCTCACTAGCGCTTGTGGATGCTGGATTTATCTGTAGAAACTTTTAAATAGGTAAGTCTTAAGATTTCTCTTGAAACCTTCAAGTGTTTTGGAGGCCTTGACTATCTCTGGGAGTTGGTTCCACAGTTTCGGAGCAGCATGCGACAAGGCTCTGTCTTCATATTTGTTTTTATTGCAGGAGGGTGGTTCATTTAAGAGCATTTTGTTATTGCTTCTCAGATTACAGTTTCGTTCAGATTTTGGCTGAATCATATTTTGAATATACAAGGGAGCTTGCCCGTTTATTGCTTTCCAAGTTGTTAACATGAGTTTGAATTGTATTCTTGCTGGAATGGGCAGCCAATGTAGCTGCTTCCTATGCTGGCTCACACTGTCTTGCTTTCTCAATTTTTCAATGAGTCGAACGGCTGAGTTTTGGGCCACTTGAAGTTTATACAGCAAACGATGCGAGGTTCCATAAAGAAGACCATTTCCATAGTCTAGGTGAGGTGTGACAAGAGCATTGACCGCTGTTTTACAGGTTTCCTTGTCCAATGACTTCCTGATTTTTGAAATGTTTCTAATATTGAAATAGGCATTCCGACACATTTTGTTGACTTGTTTTTCCATGGTCATGTTTTTGTCAAAGATTACACCCAGATATCTAACATGATCGACTGCATTGATTTTGACATTGTCGACATGGATTGATGATACTTGGAGTTTATTAAGTTGATGTGGACTGCCAATGAGCAGTAGTTCTGTTTTTTCTCCATTGTTACAAAGCTTATTTTCATGGAGAAATTTTCTGATATCAGCAATGCACTTTTCCATTTTGACTACAGCATTTCCTTGTTCTGAGAAAGTTGGTTTGAAAGAGAGTATAAGAGACTTGGTGTTTTTCAGCCACTTCACTTAATGGAGCGATGTATGAATTAAATAGGATTGGTCCTAATTTTGAACCTTGAGGAACTCCAAATTTAAGTGACAGTCTGGTTGATGTCTTGTCGTTAATTATCACTGACTGTGACCTTTCAGAAATGTATGACTTGAACCAGCATAGCGCAGAATCATGAATACCGTATCTGCTTTCTAAACGTTTCAGTAGAATCTTGTGATCAATTGTGTCAAAAGCGGCTGAAAGGTCCAACAGTACAAGCATCGTTACTTCACCTTTGGTCATATTCAACATGATATAGTCATGGACAACATTGGTTATAACTGGGAGGTATTCATCAATGCATTGGAGCAAAAGCCATGTGGGAATAGGATCAAGTTGGCAGTGTTTAACTGGCATTTCTCTGATCAGTTTCTTTATGTCATTCTGAGATAGCCTTCTGAAGTGTCGCAGTGTATGAGGGGCAGTTTCGATATTGTTGGCAGTATCATTGTGTGTGGAGTCCAACTTAGACCTGAGTGTTTTAATCTTTTCATCAAAAAACTTATTGAAATCATTTGCCAAGTCAATTTCATTTGTGTGTGGTGGGAGAGGTAGTTCTTGTTTTCTGTTCAGACTTGAGTTCAGTAACTTGAACAACTTCTTAGCATCACCATTAGAATCTTTAATCTTGACTCGCAGATCTTCCGATTTGAGGTGACTCAGCTGCAGATTCAATGCATTTCTTTTTTCTTTGAATGACTCCCAGTCATTTTCAAGTCTGGTTCTCCTCCATAGTCTCTCTGCTTTCCTCTTTTCTGATTTTAGAAGCTTGATATCATCATTATTGAATGGAGTGGGTGTGCGTAGAGTTACTTCTCTGATTATAATGGGAGCATGTTTCTCCAGAACCTCTTCAGTAGAGTTATAGAGTCGAATGAGTTCATTAAGACCTTTCTGTTCCATCCCACTTACAGACAGATGTCTTCCAAGGTCTTTTTTGAAATCTTGAACAACAATTTTACTAGTTTTTCTGAAACTGATTTTCTTCTTGGGTTTTTTTGCTTTCTTGATTGGAATGTCAAACAGAATGCAGTTATGATCAGAGAGCAGGTCACTGACCCTACAGTTGTTCAATATGGATTTTTCTCGAGTAATAACAAGGTCCAGTGTATTGCCATCTTTGTGCGTTGGTGCAGAGACATGTTGCACAAGACCAAACATTTCAAGGATGTCGTTAAATTTAATGGCCTTGTTATCATCCGGTTTATTCACATGAAAGTTGAAATCGCCAGTAATTATGATTTCATTTTTGAATGTTTGATAGTGTCCCAGAAACTTTGTGAATTCGGTGAAGAATTCTGCAATACTGTATTTATTTTTGTTTGATGGCTCTGGGCGGTACACTAGAAGTATTGTGACAATTTTCCCATCCATTTGAACTTGTATTTCCATATCGATGGTGAAAGTGCAAAACCTCGTATGTCAAAATTTTGCCATTTTTAGATTTCGGGTGGAATGACTATTTCAATATCCAATACATGTTGTCAATTGGTCACCTTGCCAGTTTACTGTTTTTTGAAGCTGTAACACACTGGTAACAGAATGATTTCACCAAACCTTGTAGGTCGATTTGTTCCAAAAAGTGAAAGTGAAAAACCTCGTAACTCAAATCAGAACTTAGAAGCTCATATTTTCGGATATTTCAACTTTTTTTGAAAAACAATGATTGCGGCACTTTTTTATGGCTCTCAGGAAATTTCCCTATTAAAAAATCTATACCTCCCTATATTTGTTTTAGTGATGTAGGCTATTGAAAAAAATTTTGCATGAAAATTTGAAAAATTGCTATTTTCCTCATTCTTGCTATTGTAGCCACTAATTAAAATTAGCAGTTGTTATTTATAATGGTCAAATCATAATTTTTTCTGTATAGCTATAGATTGGAAGTACATTCAATGCTGCAAGTTGCTTAGAAATGTGATAAATGATCGAGTTACGAGGTTTTGCACTTTCACTAACTTGCAAAAACTGAAAGTGCAAAACCTTGTAACTCGACATTTTCATTCATATCTGATGGTAGCATCAATGCAGGGGTCAATGACCTATGTCAAAAAATTATGCTAAAACAGGGTCTCACTTTCTATAAATCACGTAGAGCCTAACTCGCTTATAAATGAACATTACCATAAAAAATTATCTGTGATAGTTTTTTCCAATTTCTGAAAAAACAGCTTTTTTTGACTTACGAGGTTTTGCACTTTCACCATCGATATGTTCAAAGGTCTTGGTCTTCATGCGATCTTTTTGAATTGCTTGAATGCCAGATCTGACAAGGCAACCTACTCCACCACCTGGTCTTCCGAAACGAGGCGAGCTAAGAAAGAAATATCCACCATTTTGCTCCAACTCGCCGATTTCAACTTTATCATCATCTTTTAACCAAGTCTCAGTGAAAAGAAAGATGTCTAGATCATATTCATCATTGCAGTCCTTAACAATTTGCGTTTTCTGTCTCAAACTCTGAGCATTCCACACACAGGTTTTCAGAATATTGTTTGGTTTGAGAATAGTCTTGTGGGGATGAATTCTTATAAGTTCAGCAGAAGCTGACATGGAGTCATTTTGTGCTAAAATCTCAAATCTATTAGAGAGTTTGATTGAGCTACTGTTGTGAATTACACGGTTTACCTTTGGCCGAGTTGCAGATGTTGCTGGTTGTAGCCCATTGACTTTTCTATTGAGACCAGTTCGCAAGGCATCAGAATAAAGCTTTCTATATTTGTGCATTGTTACTATCTGTTTGATGTGAGAATTCTATAAGCAAGCAATATGTGACTTAATTATTATTTGAAAATCAAGGATGACTCAATTTCTGACTGACCAAAGTTAAGAGTCAAGGATCGATTTGTGATTGACCGGAGTAGTTGCTTAGAATCGAGGATCAGTCAATTTGTGATTGACTGAAGGAGTTGGATGGAATCAAGGATCAAACAATTTGTGATTGAAGGATTTGGTTAGAATCGAGGATCAATCAATTTGTGATTGACCGAAGGGTTGGTTAAGAGTCAAGATCAATCAATTTGTGACTGACCAAAGGAGTTGGTTAGAATCGAGGATCAATCAATTTGTGACTGACCGAGGGGTTAGTTCGGATCGAGGATCAATCAATTTGTGATTGACCAAAGGAGTTGGTTAGAATCGAGGATCAATCAATTTGTGATTGATCGAAGGTGTTGGTAGATCTGTCAGTTAGTGACTAGATCAGAAAATTTAAAGATGATCTGTCAGTTAGTGACTAGATCAGAACAATTTGATAGTGATATGTCAGTTAGTGACTAGATCAGAACAATTTAATAGTGATCCGTTAGTTAGTGACTAGATCAGAACAATTTAATAGTGATCCGTCAGTTAGTGACTAGATCAGAACAATTTAAAAGTGATCCGTCAGTTAGTGACTAGATCAGAACAATTTAATAGTGATCCGTCAGTTAGTGACTAGATCAGAACAATTTGATAGTGATCTGTCAGTTAGTGACTAGATCAGAACAATTTGTGACTAGATCAGAACAATTTAATAGTGATCCGTCAGTTAGTGACTAGATCAGAACAATTTAATAGTGATCTGTCAGTTAGTGACTAGATCAGAGCGAATTATTTAACGAAGCTGATTGTTAGCTAGTGATCTGTCAGTTAGTGACTAGATCTGAGAAAAATAAATAAATAAATAAATTTGAGATAGCTCAGTATAGCTAGATCAATACAAAAGATAAGACAAATTCAAGATAAAAGATGAAAAGGAATATGTAGTCCGTGATCTGTCAGTTAGTGACTAAATCAAAACAGTAGATAAGACGAATTGAGGATGAACGATGGACAAACAATGTATAAATGTACAACCGATCAAGACATATAAGAATTACAGCAGATTAATATGTGAAATTATTATTGAAGATATATCAGTTATCTTGATAATACCCAAAATAGGCCTATAATTTTTTTTTTTTTTTTTAATTCAAATAAGTAAATGTATTGACTATTAAAACGAATATAGCAGATTAATCTTTAAATTATAATCATTAACGAGGTTATGGTGTTTGCTGGGCTGAGCAGACTGCAGAGGCTTGAAGTGCAGAGTTGAATTCTTGGATGTGTATTGGCAGTGTTGAGCTCTTCAAAACTTAAATTCCCGAAAATTGGTGCTGTCTAGTGTTGTGGAAAGTGACTGGAATTTTAAGGAAGTGCTAAAAATAGAAAATATGAAAATTAGATAAGTTTTCAGGTGCAAAAACGATCGTAAAATGGGCGAAAATCGAGGTCAAAACAATGTGTATTGGAGCCAGAAACGAAGCTGAAGATAGCAGATAGCTAAATGGCAGAGTTTTGCACTAAAATCACTTGGAAATAGCACAAAAATAGCAAATAACAGGTAGGAAACACTTTACCGACAATCACACACAAGAACAGCAGCTAATTTATCCCAGAGCTTGTTAAAAAGATGAAAATATCCACTGCTGAAATTTCCCTGTGCTCACAGCCAGAGGCGCCACCTGAATCCAGATGTTTTAAAACCAAACTGTGAAGTCACTGGACATCTCAAAAACACTATTTATAACTAGTGGAAACAACACAAGGACAATTCCTTGAAGTCATCAACCAAACAGGCAAAATTTCATGTCATTGGTATGAGTCATGGATGTCACAATGTGCCAAAATAAGTGAGTTTTTTTTTTCAGTTACTGAAAAAATCAATTGATTATGATTGCATTTGAGTAATGTTATATTTGGTGACTACAATTGCGATATTTTTTGACAGTCCCATAATAAGATGTCACTACAATGAGAGAAATGGGTTAGGCCTAATTGGTTCAATTTTTTTCAGTCCGTTACTATCTATAGGAGTACCATTTTCATTCTGCATTAAAAATTCTTACATCAATCCTCGGAATTCTGTCAGGCAGTGACATTTGACCTGATAAGATTCTTAGTGTATGTCTGACACCAAAATTACTAAATAATTTTCCTGCTCACAGGTTAGTGATGGTAACTTCATGAAACGTAATGCAAAGCGCATTTATGTCATTGATAGCATACTGGCTATTTCAATCATTTCAACATATTACGATTACCAGTGAGAGCACTTGGAGAGTACTGTACGTCCGACACCAAAATGGCAATGTACGTGCGACACAATATTAATAAAGTTCCACTGGAACAAAGGAAATGATGCAAGTCTTGGTACACAGGCTTGGTGTCATTAGAAAACCTTGGGCCAGTCCATTTGGCTGAACCATAAAACAGTAGGGGTATAGGCCCCAAAACAGGATATAGATGGCATCCTTGAATTTTGGTCATTTTTAACTCTGTTTTAGGCATAACACTCATAGAAAATGAAAAACAGATGAAAACTACCAGTGTTAGCCCTGTATTTGAAGCTGTGACAGTACCAAAAAGCAGAAATTGTCAAAAAGGCAGATTTTCTTATTTTTTTTACATATTTTTGCCGTATACCTTCACAATTGTATTTGTCGAACATTCTCTCAATATTAATTAAAAAACTATGCGCAATAACAGTGAAAATTGTATGCATTACCAGAGATTTTTGCAGTATTCCTTTGCTAAAATTACTGTAAATTTAAGGGTAAAAAAGATGAAAAAAAACTTGCACACTTGAGACACCATATTTGACACAAATATACAATACTGAAGCCATTTCATTGTTCCTAATTATTGCCAAAGAACTCTTTGTATGAAAGATGATGCAGTGCATCATTATTGCACTGCACTCTTAACACAAAAGGTTCTTGATGGTATATATGAATACCTACATGTTCTAAATGTTGTCTAGGGTTCAAGTGAATTGCCCTCTTCTTAGTTTCCCCTCAGCTGCCTCCCCATTGATGCTGCCAGTACACTTGCAATTGTGATTAAATAAGAAGGTATGTGCTTGAGAAAAATATATGCAGGAATTTGCCGAATAACTTAGAGGTAAGGTTTGGCAAAAATGTTATGTAATATCCCCGGCAGATGGGGTATTCACATAAGATTTTGTCTGATATCTATCAAAGTCTGCTAAATAGGTTTTAAACAATTGAAAATCCCATTAGAGACACAATTTTCCTAGGAAAATTTTTAGGCAAAGTCACAAAGGTAATATTTGGTTTGGGAGCCACAGATTTCTTGCCTCCATAAATACTAACAATTGGGCCGCCACCATCATTCTGTTAATTCTTTGCACCGGGCTTGTCAACAACTTTTTGGTAAGTTTCATACTTTATCCACTCTCTAATATCATTCATTCTTCCTCTGTTGGTGATACGATTTGTCAAGACCCCAAAGATGGCAAAAACTTGTGATGTTACATGGTTTTTACTAAGCTCTAGGAATTATGTTCAGCAGATTTCGTTGGCCATCATGGATATATTGGATCATATATCATATTTATGGCTTTAAAAGGTGCATATTTGAGTTCCTTGTCCCAAGAAACATAGAAAATGACCTTTTATTTGATAGTCTATGACAATTAGGAGCTAAAATACAGCTTGTCGACATTTGGGCAGCCATTTTGACGGCCATCATGGATTTAGCCCACCAAATATTACATGTATGGCTTTGAAACCCTTTAGAATGACTCCCTTGACATAAGAAACATTGAAAATGATATTTTTCTTGTTACTTTATCTTAATTAGGGACTGAAATATGAGAAAAAGCAGATTTGTCTGTGATTTTGGCGGCCATTTTGAAAATACCCCCACAGGAGGGGTAAAAATGGCGGGAAAATTCGTCCCCCGTAATATGTTGTTATTGGATGCCCATTGAACCCAAATCTGCAAAAAAATCAATTTTAGCAAAAAAATCCTACGGAATCCATATATTGGACATATCAAACCACACTAAAAGGTCGAATACTGAGTTGGAAGGCAATGTGATGGGACCCTATGTTCCCAATTTGAGAGAAAGGGGTTCCATTGTGGGAGTTCAGTGCCGCTGGAAAATCTAAATGTTGTTTTTGTTTGCTGTTGGATCCTTTTTAAAAGTAGAATAATTAACCTTCTAGGGTTCCTTATCTATACCAGCTTATAGAACCCTTAAAGGTTCCACATGAAACCCTTTTGTTAAGAATGTGCTGGCACCCTTTACACTACCACAAACATACTTCCGACACCAAAAATATGTACAGTTGAGGTCAAAAATTGGCGTACAGTTGGTCATGAAATAGTAAAAGATGAATAAGCTATGTACAAACTGGTGTGCATATCTGGCATTTCAGTGCCTTATTTCTTATATAATTATTGGACCTCTGAATTGGGCTATAATTTGTCAGTTTCACAAGATCCGTTTAAGGTGGCTCGCTACTCGTGGCCAAGCAATGGCGACGTCACCATAGCAACAGCAGCCTGCTGAGCTCTGAGGGCAGCATTTTTGTCTTTTTATAATTCCATGCGACGGCCACTTCATTTGCCATTTGCGCCACTTCTATTAGGGTTAGAGACTTCTGGTTTAAAGCATTAGATGCGCTGTGAAGAGGACTGCAATCTCACAGAGTTTCAGCTTTATAGTCCCAATAGAATATTTTTACAGGCAATTTTCGGCAAGCAGGTCTAATTTCTCAAAAATGACTTTGAAATACAAATAAATTTTTATATCAAAATCCGTCGCGGTAGCAAACCTTCTCTTTTGCATTTTATTGTTCCTCACAATATTTGGAAATAAATGACAAAGAAATGAGAAATCCTACCTAGCCAATTTTTTTTAGCGCCATGATTTATGAAAAAAGTTAAAATTGTCAAAATCAATATTTGTATTCCGAACCCCTTGGAGCGCCCTTTAAACTAAATATATCTCTTTGAAATTGTTATCAGCTTTTCCCTGAAAGTGTCTTCTTTAATTTCATGTTTCATTGCATAATATGGGATGCATGACCACTGAATGGCAGGGCAAACTTCACAGTGAAAAAGTTAAGAAAAAAATTGAGTTTTTCAGGATTGCGTGGACTGACTTTCTTGTACATAACCTCAAATATTTTGAAAAAAAGGCTGGTTGCGACCATTTTTTTTTACATATCCTTGCTATAAACTATATTTTGGATCATTCTAAACTATTTTTAAGAAATCCTATCTTGGAAAGTTCACGAGTATCGAGCCACCTTAAGAATAAACAGTGTTAATACAGCGTTGAATGTTGATATATATAAAATAAATAATATAGTCTATAATCTAATCTGATATCTTCATTACCATTGCCTTATTGGATTACAGGCATATCATTTTGAACTTTTTAAAATGGGCGCCGTTCAATCTACCAATCATAACTTTTATCCTAATCTGTTGTATGTATGGCAGTATGTCAATGACTCATGTGTATGAGAATTACCAGCCATCTAATTTAATTCACTAGCGATCTCTGACAATAACAACTCCATTTTACATTCAGATTCAAGATTGACATCTATGTTTATTTCCCACGAAATTGAAACAGCATGGAAAGTGCTCCCTCAGGAATCAAAAGTCCAAATTTTGACAATGAATATCATTGACAATTAATAACCCTGTTGCCAACCTGTTACCAGATGTTGTCACCGTAACAGGGTTGAGTTTAATGCAATAAACCGATCAGTCCATTGGTCTGACTAATTTCTTTGAGTAACCAGCTTCAAAATGTTAATCCAAAGTGCTGAAAGTGGAAAATAAGGTGATATAGCCATGTTCAATTTTGCAATAACGTAGATAAACAATGTTTCCACTCTTGGCAAAATATGAGTAAGTATTAATTTTCGAATTAAAAAAAAAATGACATGAGAGTGTTACTTTGGCATAATTTGCTTGCAAGAAACAGCTATGTTAGCTCTAACAATTGATCTGAAGAAATCTTTTTTTCTTCAGTGCCAGTGGACCTATGATGTCCTAGGTGGATACTCCATTGCTCAGCACTAGAGGATATGCAAAATTGGTGCTATCTATGATGCCATAGGTCTAATTGGCCAATAGCGTTCGTTGTGGACAGTTTCATCATAGCCTTGCAGTTACATCATTGCTAGAGTGGCAAATAATACCACAAAACAACTTATTAGGTGCAAAGTTGGACTACACCTGGAGAGGGGGAACTCTTCTCAGAAGCTGTCAATTGATCCTCATGTTAGCATGTTCATGCCAGGTGCTTTGGTAACCAACAAAGCAATACAGGATTAAAGTAGTTGTTTCTTTTACACTGAAAAAGACAGCCAACAAAACTGCAAACAGTACGCATGATTCTTGAACATACAGCTCCATATCAAATCCAATTGAGACCAGAAGCATGTTTGTGAACAACTGTGAAAAATTGCAAGTTATGCTATTAACCATGCTTGGTTGAATTTCAGGTACTTTAGGTGTCCAAAATAAACAACCCCCCTCCTCCAACTTAGCACCTGAGTTTTTGCAGTGGTGTTATTGGCTAATCTGGCCATGACATAATTGCAAGGCTGTGATGAAGTTGTTCACATGAAATGCTATTGGCCAGTTTCACCCAAGACATCGTAGCTGGCACCAAAGTTGCATGGGTTCCAATGGAGTCTGAAGCTATACGATACGATACGATATGATATACTTTATTCAGTCACAGAGTGAAACTTTACATGGTTATACGTTCAGTGTTGCAAGACAGTGCATAAATAATAAGTATTTAAATTAAATAGGCAATAAAACATAAACATATGACATCATAGGTCCACACCATAAAGAAAATACAATTTCTTCAGAGCAATTGCTAGAGCTGTAAAGTATTCATTCTTAAATCGAAAAATTGAGTGTGAGGCTGAGAGTATTACAGTTTAAAACATGGTTTGCTGACATGAAATCTAAAATGTAGTCATACAATTTGTCTTTGGGCCATTCCCCACATCATTTCTTCCAATTTTGATGAAATTTTTACCTGATGTACATGTATATGTTTAGTGAGCACACACAAAATAATTTTTCCACATAATTATTTTGCTTGTGACAGCATTTTGAAAATGGTGGGCTTTCAAGTTCTGAAAATTAATTCCAGAAAAATTAAAGATAATACATCTACCATTTTTGCAGAAACACAAGACGATCCCATAAACTGCATCAAAAATAAATTTCAAGTTTCCACCACCTGTCCAACATGGCCATTTTTGCACTTGAAATTAGTCACTTTCAGGAATCGTCCTGGGATTTTCTTCATGTGCACAGAAAATATAATGAATTTGTACCATTAGTACTTGGTACTGCCTCAATCGTACAAAGTTTTGGTGTTATGTGTGTAGAAGGCTTGGTTTAACCTTGAAAAATTCCAAAACCCACAATTTACAAAAATTTGGCAAAAACGAGCAAAATTTTACAGACTGGTGCCAACATCACTTCCTATATGTGAACTTGATCTGTGCACAATGCGGCACAATATCTTGAAGAACGGAGCTTGACAGGTGGAAAATAGAAATTTTAGTTTGCAGGCATTAAATTTTGAAAATTCTGTCATATTCAAAATACTTGGAATGTGGGTACAATCTTTTGTATGGCTTCATAAAATATGTACATGTAGCTCATGTAATAATCTCATTAAAATCTGAAGCCATGATGCGGAAGACATTGGTCCATTTGGCATCTAATGGCCCCTTTGGAAAAATTATACATTGTGTCATTTTTCATTTAGATTTTTCATAACCTTATCATCTGTCAAGTGCCCATATGAGATCAGGAGTTTCAATGAATACTGTTGGAGTAATGACCTATAGTAATTGACAAACTATTTTTGTACAACTGTTGTGTACAAGCTGGTATTCACATTTTCAACCACAGTACTAGTTGTCTTCATATTTGGCTGATGGATAAAGTTCATTAGTTTTATTTAATCACCTCTTCAGCTAAAGCATGTGACTGACATTTAGTTCAAAGTGTTCTCTTTAATCTCAATTGTTGGCTGATAAACTTGATGCTTCTTTTTCTCTGGTTGGTTAATGAACCTTTGAGCTTTTTTTTATAGACTGATTTGCAATTATCTTAAATGATGCTCAATTGCAGGCATTTGTGGAGTTCTGCTCCAAATTTTCAGTATCAGGTATGTTAGAAAATAATTTATGTCAAGGAAAAAAAAAACATTTAGGGGGGTCACTGTATTTTTAACAGTAGAACATGCAATTATTTGCTTAATATGTGATAAAAACACTAAAAACATGGCATCTGCTCTCATTTGACACCGTATTTGCACTATTCCATTAAAATTCAATCCTGAGCCTTTAAAAATGTTTTCTCACATTTTACAAAATATAGTGACCCCCCCCCCTCCCCGAAATATTTTTTTCCTTGACCTAAGATATTAGATGGCTGATACCAAAAGTTTGAATGAAATATGTGAAACTGCCTCTAATACAGCAGCATTTTAAGAAATGGCACTGTAGCCCTCAAAAAGCTCAAAAGTGCATTAACCAACCTGAGCTTTCTGAATTTATTCAAAATTGAAACATATGTTCATATCCATCAATATGTTACATTTTACTTAAATGAATCTTTTCCCATAACTGGCATAAATCATGCCTTCTTGAAAAGTTATCAACTCAATAACCTCCATAAACACCATTTAGCCTCTGGAGACATAAGTGACATTTGATTTATCATGAATGTTCTACTTGATCTGAATTTTGATAATATTGTTGGCTGATGAACGTCATGCTTCTTGTTATTTGCAGCCACAGAAAATTGAGTATGACCTTGACCATGGGAATGTCATAGGAGAGAGATATGGCATCCTCCGTCAACAACTGCGCTTCACCACAAATGACTCTAAATGGATGACAGAGGAGGATGTGGAGAGATTTGCAGAGGAAGGGAGATTTTGGGCAGAGAAGATATTTGATGCTATTCAGTTTGTGGCAAGGGAATGCAGAATGATACTTGGCAGCTTTTTGGCAAGGAAATCCAATTATCTGGATGAAGCACATGAAATGATTGATGTGCTGGATACCTGTGGGAGATGCCTGGAGAAGCTGAGACCTGAAGTCTTCTTTGCTAAAGAGGTGTCCACTTCACCAGGTATGGAAATCACTCAAACATGTTTTTCCTTTGTGAATTCAAAAGTAAACTGACACCTAGCCAATCTTATTTCAATGTAGGCAGGTATATAGTCAGTTGTGAATTCCATGGCACATGCACTATTTTGAAGGAAAGTGTGCAAAAATCTGTTAGAGATACTGAATTAAATTAATGTCATGAAAATTGCAGGTGAAAGATAATTCTCGTAATTATTATTTTTTAAATAGTGAATGATTCCTGTAATTTTAAGCCAATGGTTGTTTTTTTATGATTAAGTTTAAGTTTAAGTTTAGGTTTATTTGACCATAATATATATACACATTAACACATTTCATACAATCAACATAAGAGTCTCAAACATCTTGTATGGTTGGCTGATGCTGATAGCACATTTGCCATTACCAAAATTCAAGAAATGATTACTAATACAATGTATTTGAATATTTATATGTTATCGATGTATTTATAATTTAAAAGTTGAAATAATTGGGGAAGAGTGAACATGACGTGGAATTGACTACAGGATATGTGCATTGTCCTCCACTATCATAAAATAATAACAAGACCATGTCTGAGCAACTTACGTCACTAATATTAATGTTACTAACAGTAATAATGAAATGAATATAATAAATAAAAAAGAAGAAGAAAAAAAAAAAGATTAAATAATTAATTGTTAATAGAGAATAAATCAAACGACCTATATACATACATTGTGAATATTTATGATAGGTATGATGATGATTTGTGGGGCGTAAGGCATCGAAAGCTCATCTTGGCACGTGCAATCCCATAAAATTACAGGAGTTTGCACTGAAGTAGATTGTTGGACTTGTGAAGCATGCAATTTAGCTCTACGTGACGTATGGTAGAAAACCACTCATTTGTAACTGATATCCATGCAGTGTTGTGTCCGTAAAGCAACTGTGAATGACCAACATTTCTGTAACAGTTTGTCCACTTTATGCAGACCGCAACTAATTGCAAAGCCACCTAAATGAATAACTTTTGTGACACATTGGACATGCAGATATTGGCCAAGACCACGTTTGATTATCTCAGAACGCATTCTGTAAAAGCCTGATCTATTAGTTCTGCCTTGATGAACTATAAAAATACGTTTTGAGGACTATTAAATAATTTAAAAACAAACAACAAGAGAATATCATTTACACATTATTTAGATACATTAAAAATACATTTTCTATCAGATAGATATCAGATGGATGGATAGATGGATAGTCAGATATATAGGCCTAATCAGTGTCGGATAGATAGATTAATGGATTGATAGACACATCATGCAGATGGATAGATAGATAGAGAGATCTAAAATCATGTATATATGGTACATATCTATCTATTTATTTATCTATATATCTATCTGCCTATCAGTGGCGTCCCTATGGAACTTATGGAGGGGCACGGGGGCACGTGCCCCCCATAATGGACCTGGGTCCCCACAGGTGCCCCCATATGAACTTTCAACCTTGGCTAAAATATGAAATTAGTATTGTGAGTGCCCCCCCCCCCTGAGAATCATGTGCTCCCCCCAGGTGCACCCCCACTCGAGACCTCCTAGTTACGCCACTGCTGTCTATATATCTATCTATATTATCTATTTGTAAGCCTTTATTTATCTATACATATTGAATACTATCCGACTAACTGTTGTGACAGTTTGGTTTGGTAAATACTGAATGAACATGCTTTCAAAAATATGCGGGCTGGATTTGTCAAATATGCGCCAGTTGAATCACTTCACAAAATTTAGACATCAACCATAGAGATATGATATACAGTTGGTTTCCAGTATTTCACACATCATTTGTGTACCACACATCACGAAAAATAAATACATTCTTGTAATAATTCATAATTAAACCATTCCTAAGCACTGGGGCTTTGCTGGATCATTCCCATACAAAATGCCCACCAATTGCTTTAAAGTACATATTCAAATTTAACCAGTTAGTTTGTGGACAATAACCAAAATACAATTTCCCCAGTATTCAAAGGTTTTCAACCTCAACAAGTCAACTTAAATGCGAATTCAATACAGCAATACATAATCACTCAGACACCTATCATAATGCACAATGAATTATCTTATTTGGAACCATTTTTCACTGCTTTTAAGTACATGAATACACGCATGCACACATACAACGTATGTTGTCCAATAAATACTTAAATCAAAATTCACATATGTAATTTCATGAATTGGTTCGGATTTGTTATACTTCAGAAACACCAGAACATGCCTTTAGACAATAGCTACCTAGATCGATTATTTATAATTATGTTATGATTGGGTAGAGTGAGGTAAGACAAATAAAGCTTTGAAGATAAATTTTCAGCCAGGAGTTACTAGGGGCATCTAACCATGGGTGGCCGTACTAATCATTGAAAGACAAAAGGTATCAGGGCATGCAAATGGCTTCAGTCCACCTACATACTAACATATGACAAACAGTGGCGGCTCCAGGGGGGGAAGAGGGGGGCCTGAGGCCCCCCAAAAATGACTGAAGCCCCCCCATAGTCCACCCAACTTTTGACAAAAACATATACTGTTACATACAGAAAAAGGTCTCAATATGTATATATATCATATCATGAAATAAGCCATGATGACGTTCCGATATTTGTTCGGTACAAACAAAATGTCCCAGCAATGGTCGCGAATCAAGCGACTACTTCAAAGTTAGAAATTGGAACCTTTTTCCAAAATATTTTCTAGTGAGATTTAGAGATTCAGAGGCAATCAAATGCCCAAATTTTCCTACTTCTTTCAGCCATGCCCATGAACCAGACTTTGTGGTTCAGTGCAATACTTAAAATATGTTATTCCAAGTGTCACCTCTAGATTCAAGCAATCACTGATTTCTTAACAAGTAAATCTCTGCCAACTTTGCATATAGCTGTGTCGTCGAGTCTGAAGTTCTCACAAATTTGGTTTGCTGGTTGTCACGCTTGAATACCAAACAGATACAGTCATTACTTTCTTCAAACTTCTATGCAGCTCTGTGAATTTGCATCTCAATCCTACTTTAATCGTTTTGAGGGATTTTTAAAAACTTAACAATGTAATTCAGTGGTATTTAAATCGCAAACGATCTTGCGCTTATTTCAATCAGTAGAAAGAGAGCTAAGAATGGCATATCTCTCATCATGGATGACTCCAGGATGAGGTTGCAGGGGCGGACTGGCCTATGTGGCAGAGTGGCAGCTGCCACGGGCCCATCCACTCAGGGGGCCCATGCAAGATGTCCAAAAAATAAAATTTCAAGAAAAAAGCCAAGAAACAAAGCCAAGGCAGCCGGTTTTCCCTAGTGGATGCAGTCAAATTGACTAATAGGGACAAGATCCTCTCACTTTGGGCCGCCCAGCCTAATAATAATTTACCAAGTCATTTAACATTTGAAAAAAAAGTTGCCGGGAGGGACATAGGAGCTCCTTGACTTATTTTGCCAATGGGCCCGAAATGCCGCCAGTCCACCCCTGGATGAGGTCATTGATGTTGTTACAGCGATTGCAAAGTTCTGACTTTGTTGAAACACTCACACAGAAACCAACTTTTAAAATATGAACAGTGAAATTCATGAATGGTGCAACATTTTGAGGCTACCTTACAATCTCAACCATAAGATTTTGATCAGCTTGGGTCATCTTCGACTTCAGAAATATCAGGGGAAATAAACACTGAACCATGTGGTAACAACTGACACCTGTCATTCAATTTTTTTTCCAAATTAATGGCTACCCAGCAAACACTAACATTCAGAAAACGTTTAATTAATGTCACAAAAACGCTCAAAAACCAAAGTAAAAAATTAAAAACAAGAATAGATCATATTTTGTGTTTTCCATTCTTGTTTTTAATTTTTTCGGTGACACTAGTCCTTCACCTAATGTTTTATTATGTTGTAAAAACCGAAAGGAAATAAAATTTGTCTGTGTCTATAACTATGTCTATTGTAGCATTTTTAAAAGTTTTTTTAAATGTTCGAGTGCTTTCTTGGTAGTGCCTGAGGTTGACATTTGAAATATATATTCAACTGACAGTCTTTCAGCATATCGATGGTGAAAGTGCAAAACCTCGTAAGTAAAAAAAAGCTGTTTTTCAGAAATTGGAAAAAACTATCACAGATAATTTTTTATGGTAATGTTCATTTATATGCGAGTTAGGCTCTATGTGATTTATAGAAAGTGAGACCTTGTTTTAGCATAAATTTCTGTCATAGGTCATTGACCCCTGCATTGATGCTACCATCAGGTATGAATGAAAATGTCGAGTTACAAGGTTTTGCACTTTCACTTTTTGCAAGTTAGTGAAAGTGCAAAACCTCGTAACTCGATCATTTATCACATTTCTAAGCAACTTGCAGCATTGAATGTACTTCCAATCTATAGCTATACAGTAAAAATTATGATTTGACCATAATAAATAACAACTGCTAATTTTAATTAGTGGCTACAATAGCAAGAATGAGGAAAATAGCAATTTTTCAAATTTTCATGCACAATTTTT
The DNA here is from genome assembly GCA_026936325.1 of Platynereis dumerilii. Taxonomy (NCBI): domain Eukaryota; kingdom Metazoa; phylum Annelida; class Polychaeta; order Phyllodocida; family Nereididae; genus Platynereis; species Platynereis dumerilii. The sequence goes on from JAPTHN010000004.1 coordinate 1,053,261, forward strand.
TTCAATAGCCTACATCACTAAAACAAATATAGGGAGGTATAGATTTTTTAATAGGGAAATTTCCTGAGAGCCATAAAAAAGTGCCGCAATCATTGTTTTTCAAAAAAAGTTGAAATATCCGAAAATATGCGCTTCGAAATCTGATTTGAGTTACGAGGTTTTGCACTTTCACTTTTTGGAACAAATCGACCTACAAGGTTTGGTGAAATCATTCTGTTACCAGTGTGTTACAGCTTCAAAAAACAGCAAACTGGCAAGGTGACCAATTGACAACATGTATTGGATATTGAAATAGTCATTCCACCCAAAATCTAAAAATGGCAAAATTTTGACATACAAGGTTTTGCACTTTCACCATCAATATGTACCATGTGAAATATTTGATATGATTATCTGTTCTGAGGATATGTATAAATCTAAATTTTTGCTTCTTTTACTGATCCAAAAAAATTTTGAGTGCCGCTTGAAAACCTTTGCCAATGACATTTTGGCGCCGCTACCTATCCACCACAGGACGAATGGTTGAACCTCATTTTTCAACCCAGGACCAGTTCAGAAATGGGTTAAAATGATGGAGATGATGGTGGAATTACCCACCAAAAGGCATTAGTTGCCTTATCCCGGGCGTATAGGGTCATACAGTCCAGAGAACTCTCCATTCCACGACAGGACCAATGGTGGAACCTTTATCCACCACAGGACGAATTGAATAATTATTTGGAGTCAGGTTTTGATAAAATGCCTGTTGTATGTCTCTTAAAAGTCATTATGAGTAATCTCGGGGTCTGCTAAAACCATAATCGAACCAGCTTTCATAAAATTTGTAATGGACCATTCAAAATATCCAAGTTCTTTTTTTGTTGGGGGGGGGGTTTAGTCTTGGTCAAACTGTTTATAGCGTCTTACTTGATTCTGTAAAAAAAAAACACGTTCGCCAATATGCCCGTCGACGATAGGGTTTTTCTCAGTTTTTGGCAGCCCCAGCAAATGATGGAGAAGCCTCCCAATAGCCCCCCCCCAACCAAAATATCCTGGAGCCGCCACTGATGACAAATCAAAGAAATGCCCAAGACATGTGTGTTTTGATATACATGTATTTGTCACAGATTCCATCCAATTTTACAGTTAGTTATGAAAAACATTTTCTAAAAATTCACAGTTATTGTTGGGTGTTGTAGGTTCTATGAGTTGTAGATTTTTATCTACTTCTCTCTTATGTCTAACTGCTTAAAGCACAAATAGTAACAAACGATGTATAACAGTTTGTGATCACTCCTGTTGATGTATGTCATTTTGAATTGATAATGTGATTTTGGAATAGGCTCCCACTAGTTATGCATTTCTTCAAAATATGCAAATACTATTAAGGAAACAATAATTTGCACGCCACAACATTGTCAAAAATAAGTTAGATGCACAAGGTCAACTATTGCATTTGCACTGTATCTGTATGTTATTTGCAAAATGACCCTGCTTCTCCAATCTCCTAATTGGAATTGCATACGCTTGATTATATTGTCTTATAGGGTATCATTGGTATGCATGCACGTGCATCTAACTCTGAATCAGATCATAATTCTGCTCAGAAAATCTTTTTTGACTAGAGAACTGGTCACACTAGATTGATTCACTGGGTGATTTTACTAAGTTAATTAGTCCAAATTGCCGTCTAAGTTACTTAGTGAAATTTTGCATGAGGATTGTTCCCTAAGTGACTCCTACATAGAGATCTGCCCAGTGCATTATTTCAGGATCCCAACTGCACTGCACTGTAAACACTTAGCACTGCACTGCAGTAGCCCTGGACCCCTGGGACAGCGGTCATGAATCGTCACATTGGAAAATCATTAGAGTTGAAGGACATGGTCTGGGAGAACTGAATTTTCTCTCCTTTTCCATGTGTGTTGTACCAATTTGGTTCTATATTCCAAAAGTATACCATTTGTGCTGCTGACTGCACCTTATTTCATCCAAAATAGTCACTTGAATAAATGTTTAATTGTCTTCTGAAACTGCAAAAGGGATTTAGATACTTGTACATTGAACAAATGGCCTCTTTTCATTGGTCCAAAGAGAGTGATGTCACAATGTACAACTATGATGTCATAGTGACATCACAATTCAAACTGAGGCTGATGGCTTTTTCTTACAATTTTTTGAAATTTCTCTATGTTAAAAGTATTTTATACCATGCTAGTCTTTGTGGAAATGCTTTCAAAACTGGTGCCGTCAATAGTGAAATATGTGGCCTACCTGAATCCAAAATCTCATCAAATTTGGTCAGAAATTTATTGATTTAGACCAATTCTCCCAACACACCGTCAATTCTCATGATTTTGCATGGGATGGCACATGACCCATGCTACGCATGCGTCCCTTGGCTAGCACTGCAGTCACCCAAAACTTATATCAGTTTGACAGAAAGGAACATCAACATTTATATTATTACCGCTAAGACTAGTCACAGTATTAATGTCACCGGCTATACCAATACGTAGAGTTGACTAAATAATCATAGCATTTCCATGAATTATAGTAGAGTCCGGAACTGCCGACTATTGGCGCCGCCGCGACCTGATTTTGCAGTCAGTTGAAGTCAGCTGATCTATGTTGGTCCAGCAGCTGACTCTTCCTCAAGGTAGCTGAGCTGAAAATCCAGCTTGAAGTCAATTAACTCACTTGCATCTATGGCCATTGTTGCCTAATTCTAACATATTCAGTTGACTTTGATAATTGCAATTGAGAAGACAGCAAAAGAGCCCTGGCTTCTTGGTCTCATGATTACAATTAGTGGTTGTAATTGATTGCAATTCACACTTTTGACAGCCACCTGTTCAGGGATAGTGAATTCACCCCTTACTTGAATTTGATACATACATCTATGAATGTATAAATGAAAATAACATATCAAGTCAGCCGAAAATAGTCAGCTCAAGTTGGAGCCGATAAACTTCAGTTGGTTGAAAAAGTCAGCCACAATTTCTTCCTCTCAGTTGACTAAAAGTTGCTGACATGGTTCCGGGCTTTAGTGAATAGAATTGTAACATTTCAATAGAAATAAAATATTGTTACGTTCTGAATCTGATTAAAAGATGCTTTTTAAATAGTTTCACATTGAACCGACTGGACAGAGGACAAAGACACAGTTACTATAAAGATGGCCGCTGTACCGTTTTATTGCCAAATTAGAAAACACACAATTTGACACAAATCATTCATACATCACATTCATACAACACAAAAGACAAAACACACACAGATAGAGAGCACCTACCGCTCTGGACCAGCCAATGGCCCTTAGACATTAATACTGTGTGATACTAGATACGTAAACATAAGAATATAATCAATACAAGAAATACTAGAAATATGGGATCATATAAGTAACCAGAGGTCACGCTAAGGTCAACATTGGATTATGAAATGTACATACAAAGGCGAGGGTACGAAATACGTACGCAAATAAATATATACAGGAACTTAAATTTAGGAAATACATAAGACACGAAGTAACAATAATACGAAATAAAATAAAAAATTACTCAAGACCTGGGCGGCAATTTTGTGGCTAATAAGCCCATTTTTTTGGAAATAAAAAATATTTGTCAAATTTTAAGAGCTGTCTACAGGGCAATAGGAGAGTGGAAAAAAAGAGGAAAAAATGGAGAGAAATGAAGAGGAAGAGAAAAAAGGGAGAGGAGGGTGGGTGCTGAGAAGAACGCGACCCGAGGAAGCGGGAAAGAGGGTTTATAAAGGAGACCAGAGGAATTCACAGCTACGAAAAGCTGTGAGACTTAGTGAGAGCCCAATGGAGAAGGATACAGAAAGGGAGACAGCTTGGAATCGGATAAAGGAGCTTGAGAAACTGAGGAAACACAAAATGAGAAGAACACCTAGGTCAAGTTGCCATACGGCGAAAAAAATGCGCGGCAGCAAACCATAGCCCTCCGCCCAGCTTCAACCGACCTTAGTACGCACTAAGCTACAGTTGAACCGACTGGACAGAGGACAAAGACACAGTTACTATAAAGATGGCCGCTGTACCGTTTTATTGCCAAATTAGAAAACACACAATTTGACACAAATCATTCATACATCACATTCATACAACACAAAAGACAAAACACACACAGATAGAGAGCACTTACCGCTCTGGACCAGCCAAACAAAACCAGTCCAAAAGCAGTAGGTGTGACGAGAAAAGGGGATGGAGAGAAGTGAAAGGGATGAGAGTAGATAGGAGTGAGGTGAAGGTAGTGGGGTGCAGGTGCGGAGGCCAGGTGAAGGAGGAGATGAGAAGAGAAAGGAGTCAGGGGACCAGACGCTTCGATAGAAGAGAATGAGCGTCTGGGTGGGGCCTCATGTACCCAGTGTAGGCCTGGGATTTCCAGCGTCCGAGGCGCTGTATTTCGGGACCTGAAAAAGGATAACTTTAATGGCAGTGTTATAGATAGGATAGGATAATGGATACCCAGAAGATAGAAGAAAGAGGGGATGATGGGGAAGCGAGGGAAAGGAAGAGAAAAGAAGGTGCAGGATGCAGGGGGCGCAGACAGGGTTGCCAGAGCAGCCGATGGAAACGGTAAAGCCCTGTGGGCTAGCTTTAGACGAGGGGGCTGTATATCTGATGAGAAAAACTGGCGAGACGTCGAAGACGATAGAAGAGCGAAGAGGGAGTAAACCCTGCTGGAGATCAACACAGAGCTCGGAAGATGGGCGAGGGAGCCAGAGTACAGAAGAGAAAACCACTCAGAGCCACTGAGGGCCCTGAGCTCCACGAGTCTCTCCTCGGAGATCCTGAGCTGACCAAGAGAAGAATCTATGACAATCCCGAGAAATTCAACCACCGGACAGGGGACTGCTACTTTTGAGGGCTGAACAGTAAAGCCAGCAGAAGAGCAAACTGCTAACATTTTGTCCAGATACTGCTGACATTTCTCGGGACTGTCAGCCACAACCAAGAAGTCGTCTACGTATCGCACGACTGAATGAGGGACCCCAGAGTGAAACATAAATTCGAGAAGGGACTCAGCAAAAATGTCAAATAAGAATGGGGCCGACCGCAAGCCAAAATTAAGAACTTTGGAGAAGAAGAATTTTGGAGAACCATCGGGGCCGGGCCAGGAGAAACCCATAAGGGCCAGTTTGAAGGAGAAATAAAGACATGCTTATAAGCATCTTTAAGGTCCAGCTTAGCCATGAACACTGGACCTGGGGCAAGTTGTCTGCAGAGACGTGCAGCATCCTCTTCGGAAGAGTAGGAGAGGGTAAAATCAGAGGGGCTAATCAAGGAGTTAACCGAGCCCTCAAGGGGGTAAGACAAGTCATGGATAAGCCAGACCTTAGAAGAATTTCTCTTAAGAAAGGCGCCTAGAGGGGACACGATGAAACAAGGGAAAGGGGGACAATCAAAGGGGCCTAGGAGTCTACCTGCCTCAAGATCAGAACGTACAATAGCAGAGACCTGCTCAAAATGCTCCAAGCTGGAGGGCCAGTTCTTAGAAATAACTTGGCCAGGAGGAGGGGGGCGACCAATGGAAACGCCCTCGACCAGAAGAGAAAAGATACGAGCAGCCTTGTCCGGGGGGTAGACGAGAGGGAGCTGGTTGAAACTGAGGCGACGAAGGGGGCTGAAGTGGATTTGCATCCTGGCTTTTTACAGGACATTCGGGACCCGGGGCCTCCACAGCTGATGCAGACGTGCTGTCTGTTGCACTGGTCTGCCAAGGGACATTTGTCATACTGGTGTGTTTGAAGCAGATTTCCCCCTGGACATCTTGGGCTCGGCCGCCCCCCTGGGCTCGGCCGCCCCTAGAACCGGCCCCCTTAGTGGGCCGGGTGCCTCGAAAGGGCGCTTGGGGGCACTCAGAAGCATAGTGATCTAATGAATAGCATTTGCTGCATTTCTGGGATGGTTTGGCAGCATTGGCGTCGAACGTAATAATGAATAGCTCGTGGTGAAGGAGTGAGAAACAAAGAGACCTACCCTGACCAAGACGCTGGCTATGCCTAAGATCATACGCCAGGACGTGAGAAGCTTTAAACTTTTGACAAATGTTTATAAGGAAAGCTCTAAACCGAGCCATTTCGGAATACACACTATAACCATGGTACCTGACTAGCACCATCTCATAGGCCACCCAGGCCTCGAGCCATTTGAACATAAGAGTTAATTGATTTTTTGACTTTACAAGCTTTGATTTGTACATGACCGTTAGCATCTAAGGTGGGTCTAATCTCATCCACCACGTCAAACATAGTACAGTTCAGAAAGTCCTCTAATTGGACGAACTCACCCCTTAAGGCTTGAGCGACGACTCGTTGGTCCAGGAATGCTAGGCCCACGTCGAGGGGTATGGCTCTGTCGTAGGTGTCTTGTTGGTGGACGTCGTGACGATAGAAGGCATCAGCTGCTGGAGGTCGATCGAACGTGGTGGAGCGGGGATCGAATTGGGGGGCACTAGGCCGATTGTCATACGCTGAGTGATGGGGAACGTACGAGGGTGGGGGGACACTCTGAACGGGGGGTGGGGGCTCATGGACGAAACGAAGGGGGTCATGAGCAAGACGAGCTTGGTCATATGCCGGTCGGAGGGGGTCATAAGCAGAGCAGGGGGGGGGGGTCAGTGCGATAGCCAGGATTGAAAAAGTTAGTTGGCTGTTGGCTATGATACAGAGGCTGGCGCTCGATGGGATTGGGGAGATGGCTAAACATTGAGCGGCCAGGGCCGCTGGATGGCTGAGGAGCACTTTGTGGAGCCCAGCACGAGGTAGCCATAGGGGCACTGCTTAAGGTTGGGAATGGTGGGGCACTGACCCCTGGCATATGGCTCGAATTATAGATGTTGGCGGAGCATGTGGGAACTTGACTTGCCGAGCAAAATAGGCTAAACGCGGCTTCATGATTGGGACGAAAGCCTGATGGAAGGTTAGAGTAGCCGAGCTGCCAAAGGTGGGGCGATGTTCTGCGCCGAATACAAAGGGAAAACCACTGGATGTGGTTAGAGTCGTGGCATTGAAGCCCGAAGCGCCGGGATTACCAAAGGCAGCGCCGGTGACATGTGGGGGCTCTGAGCTTGTACTAGCCAAGTTATTAAGGGTCGATACAATGGCGTTCGTAAGAGCTAAGGCTGGGTCATAAGACGCACTTGTACTAGGCGTGCCGCCTGGGGACGCTGGATTGCTCATTACGACTGGTGGAGCCCTGACGGGGGATGTGTCGCCCAGTTGGAGACGAGGGGGGTGGCGTGACGGCGAGCCGTCTTAGGACGAAAAAGGAAGAGAGTCACCTGATCCCTCGTAGTCAGCGTACGATGCGGCTGTGCGGTTGCGAGTGGGACGAGTATAATTCCAGATGGTCTGAAGGTATAGCGTTGGACAGCGTCGCCCAGTTGGTCCTTCATGTCTCTTCACGGGTAGTCGACACGCTGTGCACTTGGGCTTCGTCATGAACAGTCTGTAAAGAAATCCAAGTGAGTAACTGTTCATATGATGGCTCTAAGGCCAACGAAATAGCAATGAAATTGAAGGCGGGCAGTACTTAGAAGGGTCTGCTCTCGCTGTCGACGAAACGTTCCATTAGCAATAAGCGATTGAATGAAATGTTCTGTGGTATATAATTAAGCAGGAAACGAGCTGACCCGGCGTTTTTATCGATGAAGTGAGCGAGCTCGTCGAAGAAGACAGAAGACTGTAGACGAAGATTCTGGCGACGACTTGGCATGAAGAGGAATACACTTGAGTGAAGCCCGGGATCTGCGTTGGGTGGAGAATTAGTTGAACCACTTGAGCATGATACATACCGCTTGAACTTGGTATACACGGAACTTGAATGCAGTGCAAGGACCCTGGAGACTCAGAATACACTTGCGACCTCCGTTATTTAGTCAGACAAAATCTGACTCAAAACGAAGCATTGGATGAATCACTCATTTTTTTACTGAGTCCCAACAGGCGATTACAACGACAGCCGTAGCTTAACTGCCGTCTATAAGTTACATGGTGTCCATTGGTACTTGCCTGCCCACTACATATTCCTTGTCATGTCCTTTGAACATCATTTCCAGAGCATTTTCCTGTTTTATTGCAAGATTCATTCATTTGTGCCATCATGGTGGACTGGTGTGTCACCTGACCGAGCGCACTTAAAACGCGGAGCAAGATCGCGGGACGGGCCGCGGTAAGGGATGATCCCTCATCATCAGGAATAGCACAGAAGAGATTGAATTATCACTCTTTCTCGACTATTGCATCTACAGAAATGGCAGACCCCATTTTAGAAAGCTGATACTATTTTCTGCTTTATTATGATACAATTGGATAGTTGTATAGACACAGTGGCATATTTGAAAGGCACATCAAGCTACACCCTGGCCCAAAATTAATATACTAAGCTTCCAACTGCTGAAGGGGGTTTTAATTCACCAAATAAAAAAAAAGTGAGATTAATATCTCAACTTTTCAGTCTTTATTTAGCATCATTGAAAAATAACAGCAAAGGCTACCAAAGGGTCAGAACTGGCTATACACTTCCTCTCAAGCACATTGGAGGATATTTTTAGAAAGACAATAAATGTAGATACAGTGAGGAAAATAAGTATTTGACCCCCTGCCATATTTTCTGGTTTGGGCACTTGCGCTTGCTCTAAAAATCTGAAATTTCTCAGGTAGATCTGGTCTAACATTAGAAGACAGGTGATGCATAAACATTAAGTGATAGAAGCATTATCCCTGCCGGCTAATATTGCAGTTAAATCTGTGCTCCAAAAGTCCCTCCTTGGAAAGCAGAAAACGCCTTCCCTGGCCATCCCACTCACCCAAACTTTCCTCCTATCCTTATTTTTCTATCATATCTTCTTCTCAGCAGAAAATAACCTTCTGTTTTCTCTCTTATCTACGATTTCCATCCCATCTCAAAACACTCACCAGGATTGCATGAATCTCTCAAGGACACTCTCCATTTTCCTACCAAAACTCTTCTCCTGCTTTCAATCATGAACCTACAGCACTAATACTTGTCAACCTCTAAACCGCTATAAGACGCTAATTATTTCACTATGATTCTTATTCTTCATTCATGTTCATTTTTTTCCATTTACTACGAAACTAATAATGCTGCATGTACACATACATGCACTGCAGCACACCTAGCGGTCACCAGGAAATTCCCAGTGGCCAGCAGCCTTTTTTCCAAGGCCCTTAATTAAATATAGCAATTTATACACAAAAGAAGGTGTATAGATCATTTCATAGATGAACTATAGGTCCTAACCTACATAGGCAGCTATGTAGCTTACTACCTATCTATATAGTCACATAAATACTTACATACATAGATTCTACTTTCCTTATATGATACTAATCTATTCCATACTTCACATGATTCTCTTCAGTCTTCATTGTTTCATGTACAGTGTCCATTTAATAACAACAAGTTAATTGCCCAATACTAATGTCCATGTATGCCATTTATAATCATCTACTTCATACAATTATGCCAAATACACTCATCACATCCTTATTGCAAACTATTTCCACTGCCTGTGTATACTTCACTCATTACATAATAGAATGATTAACACTTTTCAGACCCAATTAATCTTCCCAATTACTGGCTTCTAATCCCAAACAATTTCTTCCCTTATTTGTCTCCCCTAATGGGTAATTTCTAGTGTAATATATTTGCATAAGAATCCTAATAGTCTTCGGAAATAAGTATTTGACCCCTTTGTTTGCTGAGGGTTTATCACCGGACTTTTACAAAACGAACACTTGGAAAAATATTATAACTGAAATTTATTGCAATCAAAACCTATTTCAATTGTTTTCCCAAATTTCATTTAGCTTTTTATGCCCTGAATTGCACCTCGTAATTTTTTTTTTGCAATTTCTTCATTTTGAAGATGCAGAGTTGAAAAAAAAAATCCCAATACACAAGAGACTTGATTTTTGACTGTCACTAGTCTGGTCTTGGTACAGAGACCCTATGTAATGATCTAGGGGTCAATATTTCAATAATTGATGCCATTGTGTGCAAGTAAACAAAGGAAGACATCACCACTGGAACATGCTGGTCTGCAGTGCCACGATAATCTCACCTACAACGGTGTCTGTGAGATTGAAAATCATTTAAGAAAGTCCTAGACTGCCCAACGATGATTTAGCAAAGGCTGTGAAAGCAGTTTGCAACTCTGCCAGCAAGAGGTAATGACCAGTACAATATGTCGCAGTAGGCCGAGGTGATGCAGTGCTGTCATAGTGCTGTCATAGTGCCTCTTTTGCAGAAGAATCATGCCAAAGCTGGTTTTGAATTACCCCAATCATCAGCAAAATACTTCCACATGATCAATTGTCAATTCTAAGCAAGTTTTGGCATGATTCTTCTGTAACAGAGGCACTACGGCTTCACTGCATCATCTCGGCCCACTGCGACATATTGTACTGGTCATTACCTCATTTAGGTAGAGGTGCAAACTGCTTTCACAGCCTTTGCTAAATCAGCGTTGGTTAGTCTAGGACTTTCTAAAATGGTTCTTGCATTCATGGACACCTGTGTAGGTGAGATTGGTGTGGCACTGCAGACCAGCATGTTCCAGTGCTTATTTCTTCCTTTGTTTACTTGCACACAATGGCATCAATTATTGAAATGTTGACCCCTAGATCATTACATAGGGTCTGTGTACCAAGACCAGACTAGTGACAGTCAAAAATCAAGTCTCTTGTGTCTTGGGATTTTTTTTTTCAACTCTGCATCTTCAAAATGAAGAAATTGCAAAAAAAATTTACGAGGTGCAATTCACGGCATAAGAACCTAAATGAAATTGGGGAAAACAATTGAAATAGGTTTTGATTGCAATAAATTTCAGTTATAATATTTTTCCAAGTGTTCGTTTTGTAAAAGTCCGGTGATAAACCCTCAGCAAACAAAGGGGTCAAATACTTATTTCCGAAGACTATTAGGATTCTTATGCAAATATATTACATAATGCTTCTTTCACTTAATTTTTATGCATTACCTGTCTTCTAATGTTAGACCAGATCTACCTGAGAAATTTCAGATTTTTAGAGCAAGCGCAAGTGCCCAAACCAGAAAATATGGCAGGGGGTCAAATACTTATTTTCCTCACTGTATATGTGGTTTGAAATTTTTTCTTGAGCCATATATGATGTATATATGGAATTTCAAGTTGCACAATTTGATAACTCTCTAACTTGTGGACAGATGACACAACACTGTAGCTACAATTTTCAAATCAAACTGAATTTGTGTGTGCCGATGAACTCTAAACACTTAATGAAATGTGAAAATAAATACTGTAAGGATTCCTTAACTAGTAAAAAGGTTATTACTCAAAACACACATGCAGCACGTAACTTTTTTTTTTTGCAACAAATAATAGTCACAATTTTTTAGTTTACATCCACCTTCGGGGCAGAAATGCATCTAGTATCAGAATTCTGCATAGTTTCTCTCTTTGCTCTTCACTAAAATAGCTATTCGCTCGTGTATGCACTTTGGTGGATCATCATTATTTTTGCAACTACAACTGTTGGAAATTGAACAATATTTTTAATTGCAAAATGTAACGTGCAGCATGTGGACTGATGACTGTAGCCAGGCAGAGGACTCAATGAGATATGAAGGAAATTTTGATATTATTTGATTCACTTGCTTATTCCTACTTTCATTGTTATTTCATTTATTAATAGAATTATTTGAATTTTCATAAATAGTTGTCCGCATTACGTGCAACAATTCAAAATGCTACAAAAGAAAACCTAGCTGATATCCTAATAATCCTATTTTTGTAAATATAATTATGGCTAAGAATTTCAAGCTGCGCAAGCTCTCCCCAGAAAATGGAACATAGAGTTTTGACGCTTTTTTGGTTGATTCATGTCGAATGAATGGTCAGGCTTGTTGTGCGCAGTCATTTGCATAATATTGGGGTCTTCCTCAGAAATTTTTGGAAAAATCCAAGATGGCTGCCAAAATGGCCGCCATATTTTAAAATACCCACTGTGACTTTGCTATTTCACTTAGATTTATGAAACTTGGTACAGGGATTCACTTAGGGGTTCCCCTCAAAAATCTTTGGAAAAATCCAAGATGACTGCCAAAATGGCCACCATGTTTTTAATTGCCCACTGTAACTTTGCTATTTTACTTGCAGTTCTGAAATTTGGTATAGGCATTTGCTAAAGGGTTCCCCTCAAAGTTTAATGGCTTGCAGCAAACACTATCTGGCTATCACTGCTCAATACAAAACAATCCATGCAGTAATATATAAATCACCCTCTTCATGATTTCAATCCCAAATATACAATCGCCAAAGGCCGGTTTTGAATCCATGGATTCTTGTATTACTGCATATGGTATATTTACCACGTTTAGGCTAAAAATACAACAATGCGGACAATGAAAAATATTAGAAAAAAATTTTCCACAAAAAAAAATCATAATTTAGTCCTAAAATGCAGGCAGAATGATATGGCGCCCTCCTCAATGAAAATTTTAATTCTGTTTGATTGAACCTTTCATTTAACAATCAATACTAAATCACCTATATCTGCATAGGCAGGTAAATGTACTGTTTACTAGTGTTGACATTGTGTGCTCTGCCTGGCTACAGTCATCAGTCCACATGCTGCACGTTACATTTTGCAATTAAAAATATTATTCAATTTCAAACACTTGTAGTGGCAAAAATAATTTCAAACAGTTGTAGTGGCAAAAAAAATGATGATCCACCAAAGTGCATACATCAGCGAATAGCTATTTTTGTGTAGAACAAAGGGAGAAACTCTACAGAATTCTGATACAAAATGCATCTTTGCCCTGAAGGTGGATTTAAACTCAAACATTTTGACTATTATTTGTCGCCTAAAAATGTTACATACAGCATGTGTGTTTTGAGTAATAACTTATTTACTAGTTGAGGAATCCTGACAGCATTTATTTTGCACATTTCATTAAGTGTTTGGAGTTCATTGGCAAACAATTTCTGTGTGAATTGAAAATTGTTGCTACCATGTTGTGTCATCTGTCCTCAAGTTAGAGAGTTGTCCAATTGCACAACTTGAAATTCTTAGCCATATAGCTCTGGAACAAAAAATCAAATAATCATAAAAGATTGGATTTGGTGCTATTCTTTGTCAATGACAAGCGTTTTGCCTGAAAAATAGTTCACTATTTGAGACGTAGTTGTCCACAATATGGAAAATTTCTTTGTTTCAGCCAGTCAAGAGACTTTGAAATAATAGCTTTGCAGTGAAGTGAATGAGGGGACCTCAGAAAAGACCACTGATGTATCACAGAGCATATTTATTGTCAAGTTACAAGACAACTGAATTCTTCTCTTTTTTAGTTGTCAACACAATTTACCTGCCTGTGCAGATGCAAGTGATTTAGTATTGATTGTTAAATGAAAGGTTCAATCAAACAGAATTAGAATTTTATTGAGGAGGGCACAATGTCATTCTGCGTGCATTTTAGGACTAAATCACTAAATCATGATTTTTTGTGGACAATGTTTTTCTAATATTTTTTATTGTCCGCATTGTTGTATTTTGAGCCTAAATGTGGTAAATATACCACATACAGTAATCAAATGAACAACAAATGCTGATGTAGCATAAGTTTCAATTGAGGAGTTCTTTACTAAATATTTACTCGCACAATTCTCTGTATATGTGGACAACTTGCGGTCAACTGTGGCACACAGACATGTGTAACAGGGGATTTAATGCTTATAGACCAGGAAAATTCACTGCAAAATCTTTGCCTTTTCTCTGCATTTTGGTTTTCTTTCGGAAGCTGTCTGCCTATAATAAGGAGTAAAACATAGATTGTGGACAACTGTGTTGACAACTGTAACTTGCAGACATGGATGAGTGGGGATATCACCTGATAGACCCCCAGGATCCACTCCAAAAATGTCTACATTGAAATCCATTAAACTATCAAAAGTTGCTGGATAGCTATCTCATACCTTTTTCTAATGATAGCAAAAATACCAAAAATAGTTGTCAGTGAATCAACCAAAAAAAGTGTCATATGCATGTAAACTGCTCACACTTAAAAACGCCCTTTTATAAAAGTATCAGACCAGGTTGTAAATTACCAAGTTTGAATATCAACTTCTATAGGCTAAAGATTGTGAAAGTATGAAGGAAGTCCATAGTTTATTCAAAGAGCCAGACACAATTTCGTAAGATTATGACAAAATTTATTTTTTAAAATTAAAAAAGCTGTAAGAGGCTGTAATGATCAGAATATGAACCATATATATATATATATATATCAACAAGTTAATGATTTCAAAATTGTCAACAAAGATATGACCATTTTTGCATTGGTGGATATTTGGGGTAATCATCTAGGCTTATAACATATATACTGAAATAGAAAGTGAAAAACACCAACTTGGTCTAAAATTATACCAAAAAAATTACAAAAAGCATGATGCTTTTTAAATTAGGGGGGGGGCAAATTTATTGATTCCTAAACTCCAGATATTGGACTCTGATTGACTAAGGCCTAATGCAAAAATTGTGTGCATTGAAATTCTCAAAAATGTAAAAATTGCTAAATCCAATATTTGAATCCCCAGATTCTTGTTTTCTTTGAAAATGTTTAACCTAATTACTCTTGACTGAGCCCCTTACTTTCTTCTATATCCACTGACTGAGCTAGTGGGTCTATTAAGTCATTTTTAATAGTCATTTAACTTTTTCCCCCCGAATTTCTTTCATCAAGATTGTTGTTTGTTGCCTGAAACCATAAAAAAACAGCCCCTACAGCTTCTAATATGCCATGTGAAAACTGAGAATTTTCTCAGGTTTTAGATGGGGTCTGCCATTTCTTTATCATGAATAGTTCTGAAAATCTGGTCATCTAAAGACCACACAGTGCTATTCCGAGTGTGCTGTGTTGTTCCGCACGCTCCATCCGCATTTTAAGTACACCAGTTTTGACGCAATGGCTGCGAGCGGTGGATTTAACACTCGCTTCATAAATTGACAGGCCTTGTACACAGTTCCTAGGATGTTTTGACAGGTCAGTGGGTGTCAAAGGGTTTATTTATAAGTGGATCTTGTCAACTATGTGTAAATATGTGTGTGACAGGTGCTTTATTGCCGTAGTTGAGGGTGCGACACATTCCATGTCGCATCAATGTTGAGAAGAACCATAGCATTGTCTTCTGTCGTCAAGCAGCCTAGCGGCTGCTTGAGATACGACAGCATATTTCGGTCTATCTGTTATTGGGACAACTTAAATGTCCAATAACTGGCCAATCTCACCACGGGGGAACCAGGAGACCGACGTGGGCTCGAAGAATCGCTGCCGTGGCAAGCCTGTCGTGCCCGATGAAAAATGATGAAGGTGCTTATGAAGTGCAGAAGTGCAGAAGTGCCTGGCCTCAGTGACTTGTTGCCTGGCTGAAGTGCTGAGAAGAACGCGACCCGAGGAAGCGGGAAAGAGGGTTAAGGAGACCAGAGGAATTGACAGCTACGAAAAGCTGTGAGACTTAGTGAGAGCCCAATGGAGAAGGATACAGAAAGGGAGACAGCTTGGAATCGGATAAAGGAGCTTGAGAAACTGAGGAAACACAAAATGAGAACCATCAGTTGACTAAAAGTTGCTGACAGTTGGTTGAAAAAGTCAGCCACAATTTCTTCCTCTCAGTTGACTAAAAGTTGCTGACATTGTTCCGGGCTTTAGTGAATAGAATTGTAACATTTCAATAGAAATAAAATATTGTTACGTTCTGAACCTGATTAAAAGATGCTTTTTAAATAGTTTCACAGCCAAAATAAATAAATTAATATGTAATGTAAAAACCTGTAGGTAAATTCAGAACTAAAGTCTCAAATAAGTATTCCTGCAGTAAGACATATTTGATCATATTTGAAGCACTTCAAATACAGACATCATTGTGATTTGATCACACAGCCGCCATTTGCATTTTCATAGTTTTTGGTGCAAATCAAAACATTGTAACTTACAAGCGAATACTGGCCTTATTATGAAAGATACGACATTATTACCTGAACCATTGTATTCAGCTACCTCTAAATGATATATCTACATTTTCAAATTATGTTTCTAGTCCTATTTTAACTATAATTAGAGCCATTTTCGTGTTAACCTTTTTTGTTTAAATCGACACTTTTATGAAAATCGGAATACACTATTTAGTATACAGATTCACTCACAATACTTAGTCTATAGGCCCTACCGGGCTCAAATGTATTTTAAGTGTGACTTGAAGAAAATAGTTACTGTGTGTGTGTAGGTTGATCATGTTTATATTTCGTTTTGTTAAATTATACATGACATGCACTGCAACAGAGCATGCTAAAATTTATTTATTTTCGTTCATTAAATAAATTGTTAAGTGTGCTTAATGCAAACAGAGTTTATTAAAATCATCAAAGTTATATTTCCAGTGTGTAGATTTTATTTTTAGCTGACGAAAAATGTTGTTAAATAAACAAAATACTAATCTCTCTATTTTATATAAATTTTTATTGGACTTAATTTTCCCCAAATTTTCCTAGTCTCCTAGTCCCTGGCTCCTAGTCTCACATTGAACGAATTCTCAGCGACTGAAAATAGATATTGTAATCAAATTATTGTGGCAAATATGACAAAACGCGGGATTTTAAGGAACCTAAAACGGTTGCTCTATTCCCAAAAGAACCTTAACAAAATAATTTTTACAGCTGCTTGCAGCCTGTATTGCAGGAGGAATTTTCGGGAAGCTTCTGACCATATAGGAGGTTGCATTATTTCACCTATCACTTTAAAACTTAGCATACAATCTCAAGATAATTTTATCTTGCTTCCATCAACTTTTGGTAAACTTCTGTGACAATAAATTTTTATTTTCCAAACTAATGTGCACCTTTTTCCCGCGAATTTTAAATGCTCTGTTGTAGTGGCAGCAGCAGCAACAGCCAGCCAGGGGAATAGGTTGCAAATTCATTAAAAAGCCTAAAACTATAAAAGAAGAGAAGGAGATATATATAGACAAATATGGATTGTTAGATAGATAGATAAATAGATGGGCAGATAGGTAGATAGTCTATCCACAAGCAGCTGTTAAAGTGCTTGCACGTTATTTTTAAACATTCACATTGCAGATAACGATAGCCTTTGCAACTGGCGTCCTCCATAACCTAAATAATGGCCAGGAAACCCACCAAAAACACTAATCATGGTTCCTGCTGGTGGGTCAAACAGAAGAAAATTGTTGGGAAAAGTAAATAATTATATATAAACTTCCAAATGATTTGCATCCAAGTAGTTTCAATGGATGGATGGATGATATTGGAATTATGTCCGGTGTTTATGCACTTGATAGGCTAATAAGGAAAGGAGAAGGACACAGAGATCAGGCAAAGGATGATAGAAACAGCTGTCCAACATATGGAGCTGGATTTGAACACCGGACCCAGCGATTAGCAGCTCAGCAAGAAACTTTAAAGGCCATTTTAAATGAACATATTTCACTTTTCATTGATAAAAAGGTGTAAATGGTAGCCATCACTAATATACTTTATTGTTGCTAAATCATTTTATATTAATAATGCTTTTATTTCTTCAAGTATTGCACAAATAAGGTTTGAAACTGCATAAATGTACTCGTACTCGTACTCGAGTACATTTGAAAGTACTCGTACTCGTACTCGAGTACATACAGAAAAGGCTGTACTCGTACTCGTACTCATACTCATGGATGTGGCAAGTACTCGTACTCTTATTACTCGAGTACATTTTGGTGTACTAGTGCCCAACCCTGGTTCTGATATGGTTTTTACCTGTAAGTCAAAAGTAGGTTGAACATAAAATTTAATATCATTCATGAGGCACAGTTGAAAATTGATGATTAGTTGGTAACTCAAATGAAGGACCAACAAAAAGGTGAAAATGTCATTTTCCCGGATATGCATGAGAATGATATGTTAATGTATAGGGCGTGGGCGGTGAAAGGTTTTATGCTCCGACCAGAAACATCAGTCTAACATTGGTTAACCAGGCTGGGAATTGAACCCGGGACCCAGGTTAGCCTGCTACCACTAAGCTATTGGCGCTTTCTCAGAATTATCAAAAATATACATTTTCTCTACAGCAGACAATCTGTAGACTGTAGAAGAAATATATCCTCCTTGAATCTCCTCCCAACATCTCCTCCATACTACATTTCCACTTCCTCACATCTCCTGTTCCATGCATCTCCTCCTTACTTCTCATCCTCCTCACATCTCCTCACATCTCCTCCACCATGGGGGGGGGGTATTTATCCATTTTGGGGCCCTGGCCCCCCCAGGCCCCCCATGGCTCCACCACAGATCTACTCCTCCTTACTTTTCTTCCTCCTTGTATCCCCTCCTCAGAGATAAGAATTTGATTAATACTGTCCCAAAAACCGGACATAATTCATGAAACGAAATAGAAGACATAATGAAGAATACATTTTGCCGAACTCCTTCAATTGATGCCGATAAGCTCAGTCAGGCGTCCGAGTTGGAGTGGGAGTCGCTTTTCAAAAAGAGTGGGAGTCGGACTTGGTTCATTTACTACCAGACTTCATAGCCCTGGATATCTCATTGCATTACTGATGCAATGCTTGTATCATAACAATGAGATTTCCCTCTATATATCTACAAGCATGGGCAATGATTATGTATCCTTGAAATTTACACCGAGTGCCAAGTTTTTAGGCAGCGATGGTCTTTGGCCCTATCTGCAAAAGTATTAGGGATTTTTTTATTCAGTGGGAAGTCACCGGCCATGCTTTGGACACTCCACAGTCTGGATTTATGCATGATTTCTGGCATTTTGTGCTGCTCACTGTGACTGTCAGAGCGGGACCACGTCCACGTGCATGGGAGTTTTGCTGACTCATCATCACCACACAACTTGCATTGGTTAGGCTGCAACAGACAGGGAAGCACGGTGGCCTAGTTAGCTGGTTCCTTGGGTTGACAGTGGAAAGTTGCAATACTTGTGAATATGCATACAGAGGCCTGACAACATGTCTAGACTACGTGGAATCCTACCTTGGGCTTGGAAATATCCTCGAGAGGAGAGCGTATCCAGAAAACACGTGGAAAGCACTGCGTCGTATCCTAGCAACCAATATTGATTTGCACTCACCAACCCGCAGGCCAAATATTCCTGCCACCACACCTTCGTGGCTAATATCTCTGCCACCACACCTTTGTGGCCCTATATTTTCTTTATAATTTTCTCCTACCTAACCTTTTCTATTAATTTTCCTACCTCACCTCTTTTCTACTAATTTCTATTAATATATTTCATTATGCCACCACCTTCGTGCCCTAATTTTTCTGCCACCACACCTTCGTGGCTTATATTTCTGCCACCACAACTTCGTGGCTAATATTTCTGCCACCACACGTTTGTGGCCCTTTATTCCTAATTACTATTTCGTGCCACCTCTCCATTTCTATTAATTTTCCTGCCGCCACACATTCGTGGCATGTACTTCTCTGCCACCACACCTTCGTGGCTAATTTTACTGCCACCACACCTTCGTGGCATATCCTTCTGCCACCTCACCTTTGTGGCCCTCCATTTCCCAAATTACAGTTTCTGCCACCTCGCATTTTTACTATTATTTTTCAGGCCACCACACCGTCTTGGCATATTTTTCATACTGCCACCACACCTCCATAGCCTAATTTTTCTGCCACCACAGTTTCGTCTTATTATTTCTGCCACCACACTTAAGTGGCTAATATTTCTGCCACCACACCTTCGTGGCTTAATATTTCACTTTAATCTGTCAGTGGTGGTTTCACTGCTCTTCCCCCATAATCTTTAATACATGGCCATCTCACCCCCACCTTCCGGTGAGAATGTAATAAAATATCACGATATGTACTTTCAAAATTGTCTTTCCAGAATCCTCGACGGAAAACCGGGGTGAAGCGACTGGGAAGGCCTCCAACAAGGTTCACCCCCAGTGGACCAACTCTCTTAGTGGGTCGGTGCATTCCTCCGAGTCATGTCCCAGAAATCGATCGATGACCCATCCCAGCCCAAGACCGCTGGGTCGCCATGGACACAGTCATCTTCTTGGCCGGGTCCAAGGAAAGTTAGAGCTAGGCCCCTGTTCCAAATATCATATCACATGCCAAACCCTTTCGGCACAGATGTCCAACCTGCAATGGCGGTCATCCGAAGTTCCTGTGTTCAGGAAAAAACCAAGGAGAGAACCAGAGCAAAAGCGGGGATCTACCTGCTCAAACAATAGTCTTAAGGTGGGCCAGGCTGATGGCGGAAAGTCACAGCTGGGACCTGTAGATATCGGTTCAACACAGGCCAGTTAAGCCCAAATCATCACTCCAGTCTTTGAATCATACCATTCTTCAACCCCCATCTCCACAACCGGCCTCAAACTCTGCCTCCAACACTCGACGAGACGGCGGAAAGGCGCAGGTCGCAGTGACGGGGAGGGAAACAGCCAAACTAAAGAACCCTTGGACATCCATGGAGTTTTCTCAAATTAAGGTTCGCTTGATGCCTAAGTTGCTACGTCTTCCGCGAATGGCGGAAAAGACCAGTCCTACAAAATACTTAGGTATGCGACAATACAGTTGCCAATACGGGAGATCACTGAGTTGGGAAAGGGCTGTTACTTGGCCAAGTCGGACATCAAGTTTCCCTATCCTCTGGTTCAAATCCATTGGTCACAGTTTTCATCAATTGGCCTGCAAATGGTGAGACACCTACCGTTATGACAAATTCCTTCCGATGGGTATGGCAGAATCCTGCTGAATATTCGGAAAAATATCTGGTGCAATAGTCATCATCATGCATAAGTTTGGCGAAAACACATTGTGAAGGTGTTGGATGATTTTCTGATTCTGGAATCGACGGAAATGGACTGTAGTCTTTCCCTCAGGAAGTTCAAGTTCCCTCAGGAAGCTCAATGTCTTCATGGGCATCCTTGGCTTGACTTTGGCCGAGGACAAAACGTCAGTGATGGCTTCGCAGGAAATAACTCTCTTGGGGATAAGCTTGACCTCCAAAACAATGGTGGCACTATTGCTGGCGGACAAGTTAATCAGGTACTCTTCTGACGTGGACGCGATGCTGAATAAGGAAACAACATCCCTGAACTGCAGAGAATAGCTGGGAAGCTCCAGTTCAACAAGTGTGGTGCCAATAGACAAACCTTTCTTGCGCAGATTGATAGATTTTGACCAGGGAACGCCAACAAAACTCTACCATAAAACTTAACAACGCCCGCAAGAATAGATCTCAGGATGTGGTCATCGTTCATGGCAAATTATAATGGGAGGTCTATCATTTCTACAAGACCACATTTGAACAACCATTCAATCCATCTGTGTACAGATGCATCGGATATGGCCTTCAGGACTGCTTATGGGAGGCACTGGATACAAGGCCATTGGGGGGGAGGTTCGAAAGACCTCAATATTGCAATAAGAGAGCTCTACCCAATTGTCATTAGTTTCTTGGTGACAAACAAGCTATAGTGGCGGTCATATATATATATACAAGCAGTCTTCCAGAAATCAAAACATATCCCTCGTCCGCCCATTAACATAACGTCTCATCCTCAAAAACACAGAATTCGAGGCATTATGCATCGAATCATCGAAAAACATACTTGCGGATTCTATAGTTATCGGTTCCAGGAAACTCCGGAACTGCTAGCAGCTTATGGAATTGGACCATCACCGCAGCTGGTGCCAAAACCACTCCATCACTTAAAATGTATCAAGCCATCCTGAGCGGCCCTCGTTACGGCTGGGTATCCTATACCAGGCTACCAGGAAGATTGGCAGTTCAATGACTACTTAACAGACACTATCTCAATGGGGTTCCGACTTCAGAGACCAGACCATGCCGTTACTGCCGAATGACATTTCTCCTTTGCTGAGGTAACGTCGGAAAGTCGCATCTCGACCAAGGGATTCACATCTAGTGAACTCCTACTCAAATAACCTCGGAACTACCCAATCTGGGTCGACGGCGGAAAGCCGCAACCCCAGTCTTGCCGCGGATCCGTTTCACTCCTCCGTCCTCTCCTCCCTTACCCGTCTCCTTGGCGCAACCAAGTCGGTTCCCACCTCACTTGGTTGTTGGGTGGTCTCTTCGTTTCCCGCCAAGAAGACCCGGATCTCATACTCTGGAATTATTATGGAAAATCTTCTATCCCAGTCAATTCTCAGCTAACAGGATTTTGTGTGCCTATTACATTTCCAATCATGGACATTTCCATATCCATTTGCTTTTCAATGGACTTTTAAGAATCATATTCTGGAATGTTATACAATGCTTCAGATTTCATATCAATATTAAATAATAAATAATTAAAACTAATCTTAATTTCCAATATGGTAGTCGGTGTAGTCCTTTCTTAAATACAAAGCCATTCAAAACCTGGTCAAATGTCTCATTTCGATTCCCATTTGAATAATATTGCAATTAGGATGTGATAATCATAACTTTTTTGATTTGCTGTTGACTTTTGGTGAATAGCGACAATCTAGCTGAAGCTCCCGCAGCACGAAGATAATAGCATAAAGTAACCAACAAAACTGTTTTTTAAATGGTATGACCTATTTCCAGTCCAAGGGAGGCTTTGTATGTCAAAATGCAGGAAAATCCATTGGTATTCCAATGGGGCAGAATAAAGCGCATTGCTTCTAACCGAAGACATGAAAACTTCATGTGGTGTAACTTAGCGGAAATTAATATTAGGAATATATCCAGGCCGTTATTACTCGAGATCAGGGTTTCTGTTGACGCCGTCCCTATCACCAAAAAACGCATTATTTTAGCAAAGGATGCACTTTTGAAGCAGTGTGTGGGTCCCAGGGACGCACTGAAAAGTGTAGCTTCAATTCTAAGTGTCAGGCAATCATGGCAAAAAAGAATTGCAATCACTAATTGCTCTGGGTGACTCTTGGGGGCTTCACACTTTGAAGGGACAGTCAACTAGTCAATGGGCGTCTGTATTTCGCGGAACGGAACGGAATATGTAAAATGCGGAACGGAATTGTAAAAAGCGGAATCTGTAAAATGCGGAACGGAATCTGTAAAATGCGGAATTTCCGAAATTTGTATATATTTACCATTGAGCTGCCTCCCATGGATGCCCATGGCTCTGTTATTGGCACTGGATTGCAAGGTACCAACTTGGAAGCCTTAATTGCCATTAATTCTGCAGGGCAATGGTCCTTGTATCAATAGGGATGTGCCATAGTTGATTACAATTAGCAATTGCTTTGTGGACTGTCTATTCATCCTTTTGTCATGCATGACATTTCACTACTGAATATAATATAAAGCCAAATTTCGATCATTTCTTTGAAGTGGCACTTCGATGTTAAAGCTCTCAATTTTATCATTTCTAAGCAAATGAGCGACCAGGAACGGTTATATATAATATAGTCCTGTTTTTACAGTTTAATTTATGTGTGTGAGTAGTCCATTTGATATTGTAGATGCTGTTATCTTATAAAACTTATTGAAAGTGACTGGTAATCATACAATTCTGGTTGTTGCTCATATTTCACTTCCGAAATTAGTGAAGTGATTGTATTTCCCACATTTGACAATCCCAGACAGACTGCACATTTTTGAAAGCAAATGGTTTGGTTTACAAAACACCAGATTTTTTGACGACCACAGTGTCACATCACTTAGTCAATAGGGCTAATTTACTTTTTATTAGGCCTACCCATATCTGTCTAGATCTGCCAATCTATCTATCTATCGATCTATCTATCTACCTATATATATATCTATATATCTATCTATTAGGAACATTTTGAGAAAAGGTTTGCGAATACATAATTTTATTTTTTTTATTTTTTTTATACCTTCAATGCATAGCACTTTGGTTGACATTCTCAGAATGCGATCTGATATGGTCAAATGTTGTCTTTGTCAATTCCTGTGCTTGGAAGGTATTTGTGAATCATAGAATGATTGAATGATGAGCGAGGGGATTGCGAGAGGGACTTGTAAGTTTGTTTGGGTTAGCGCAAAGTGGACCAACTGATAAAATGTGTTTAATTCACAGCTTCTAATACACACACATTCAATTGGATATCAGTCACAAATGAGTGGCTTTCTACCACATGTCGAGGTACAAGCAAAATAGCTTGATTCACTGGACTATACAAGTCAACTTCAACACAATCTCCTGTAACATTGCACATGTTTGTAGTCATTGTCAATAGAAGGCCTTTTCAAGTTTTGATAGGTCATAACTTTTGAGTTCCGATTGCTTTCCAATTGATGTTGATTACTTCACTCATATTTAAGCAATTAATAGCTGTCAAATAACGCCATGAATTGAAGATATAAATTGGCATTAGCTTGGGATTTCCTGCTATCTTGGGGGAACAGTCTGTCACTTTTATATATAGAAACAATGAGGACCAATTCACTGTGAAAAATGTACTTTGTGCCTCATGATAGCCAATGAAATGTCATCTTCTCTACTTTCAACATGGGAAAAACTACAGGCTTTTTGATTAGTCATGATCAAGAGAAGGCCATTTGACCTGTCATAAGCTGATTTTATAGTGAAAATCAGATGCATATCCTTTCGTTTGGCTGTCACACACAAGCAGGATCAGTCTCCTTAATTAACATTGAAAGTATCGGGTATGATCATGACAAATCATCAGCATGATGACACACAAAATGCCATTTTCACAACGCAGCAGTTCACTCTTTTTCTGTATCAAAGTGACTGACTGTAAATTTTGTTCTTTGGCTGTGCCGCTGTGGAAGTCAAAATGCTGTTGTTGACTTGTTAATCTTAGAAAAACATGAAGTTTTTTTTTATAAATGCAAATTAGTTAGCAGTTATGATTTGACAGGATACCTGTCATTATTGTTCAGCATTACCATGAACGTGAAAACAAAATCCAATCCACCTGGGCCAGTAGGGCTTTTTTTTCTATACCTTAGACTAAAGGAATACAGACCAAGCAATTCTGCAATTGAGTTAACAATTGTTTGGTCTGTATGTACTTCAGCAGGTTAAAATAATGATGAAAGATGACAAACACCCTTTACACTGTAAATATATATCTCTGAGATCAGGCAGAAGACTGGCTCTGCCTAAAATAAGAACAACTCGTTTCAAAAATTCATTTGTGCCATCTAGTATCAAATTATATAACCATCTCACAAATTTAAGAAATGTATGACATATATGTAGGAATTTAATCCCTGTATGACTGTGATATTTTGATTTTGATTATGATGCATGAATGATTGTATGGGCTCGCTCCGCAAGAGTTTCTCATTACGAGATTAATAAAGTATATCTTATCTTATCTTATCTTATCTTAATCCTTTTAAAAGCATATGGTCCTTCATTCCTTAACAGAAAAGCCCTAATAGAAGCTGAGTGTTCATAACTCTTGATTTTGTATGAAACAAGTAAATATCTAAATAAGGATCATCGTCCCAAGAAGGTCTGAAGAAATCATTCATGGGAGTAAGAGTCAGTCAGAAATGCGAAGAACTATTCTTGTAATTCATGGGAAATTTTGAAATAAATAAAAAATTGATTGGATGGCCTGTAGGCCTAATCAGTCACTTTTTCATCCTCCCACTGCAGGGCTCATTTCCATACACAAAACAGTGTATGATGTGGTCAGGGTAAGCTAATCTCTACCATACATAACTACGTGACCAACAGACCAGCCCTCCACCAATGCACTACTTGCTGGTAATTTTCTGTATTCCATTGACAATGACTACAAACATGTGCATTGTGGCAAGGTATGCTTGTTTAAATAACCCTATTAGAGCTTTTTTTCCTCGGTGATTATGAGTTGTAATCTCTCCAAATGGCGACTATGGCTACTAAGGGGATTACTGGCCATTTAGGAAAACAGTGTTAAACAAGCAAACATTGGCAACAGTTAGATTTCTAACAACTGAAGATTTGCAATAGAATTGACCATTTTCTCCATGATTTCCTTCTCCAGAAACAGCCTCGTGAAAAACAGTCAATCAAATCAAATTTCACACTTCAACAAATTTAAGAATGCAGTTATTTTAAAGTGGTTGTAATTTCGAACTTATTAATGTCATTGCAAAGAAAACTAAATTTAGCCCAGGTATGATTTTCCAAGGAGATTTCACACATTGTAGAAATTTTATGGCGCAGCTCTCCGAATGTAACGCATAGGCCTATACATGTGTACCCAATATGTGGGACATTTTTACTTGTTCAGCACAGACATTGATACAAAAGACCCACTATAAGCATTTGAAATGGGAATAAAAAGAAAAATTATTTGTACAAATTATGAAGATACCACCTATTTATCTGTTTCTCTATCCGTCTGTCTATGTGTAAATCTATCAGTCTGTCGATCTATCAATTTATCTACATCATTATTGTATCTATCCATCGCCTCATAGTTGCCTCTAAGACATATTTCATTGGTAGCAAGTCTGTAAGATTGAAAGCAACACCATAGTCGGTTTATTTCAGTCTCAGTCCAATGGTCGCCAACACCCTGTCAGCATGCCTCAGCGGTCCAACGTCGGCCCAGCATCAGTCCGATGTCAGCAGCATCGGGCCAGCTTCGGGCCGACGTTGGACCGCCGAGCTATACTGATAGGGCAGGTATTATGAGCCAAAAGAATCAATCATTCTCATTCACCTCATACGTTGGATTAAAAAAGACAAATTGAATTGTATTTAGTTCGGGGAAAATATGACATATACATGTATATAAAAATTGCTTAGCATAGACACTGACACAAAGGACCTACTAACTTGACAGGGTCTTAGAAATGGGTCTCAAGGTGACAGCATGGCTATAAGTCCATCGTCGTGACACTTCGGAAATATAGGTTATTTTCTTTTAGTTAAATTTATACTGCATCATGCTTTGTATCCTGTTTATTCCTTAATTCAATCAGTTAAAATCAATGAAATCACAACTGTGAATTGCAGGCCATGGCAACATCTCAGTCACCAGGAATCGCCTTCGTATTGTTATTATAGCTTTCTCACATTCATAATCACTCAATAGTCGCCTCTAAGGCACCTTCAAGTGACTGACATTTCGTCTATCTCAAGGAAGACTCAGTCAAATCAATTTGACTGAATTTTGAAATATTTCGGAAAAATAAACTAGAGGATCTCTAGCACCAAATGGCACAAGAAATAAGCCCAAAGGGTCTATTTATTACCACACACCACTCCTTCAAACTATCGGTATTTTGGGACATTTTTACCCTGTTTTACTGCACTTTTCCATGAAAAACTGACATCAATCATGGCCCAGCTCACTCAACTGAATTGATTTGACCTGGTCTTCTGCAAAATAACTCAAGAACCCAATTGATTTGGCCTAGTCTTCCATGATGCAATGTAAGAGGACAATCAGTCATGTCTACATACAAACTGGTTTAACCTTTTATGCTTATGCATCATTTAAAAAAATAGAAAGGTTAGTCTTATGTAAAACTAGGTTTCAGTGGTTTGACTGAGTCTTCCACAACAGTATCTGAGTTGCACAATGGGAACTCATGAGGTAAAAAACAGTTAAACCTGCTTTGACTGAGTCTTCCGTTGAATTATTCCATCCAAAAGGTTGTTTGTTGTTCAACCTAAAAAGGTTAAATTGGTTTGACTGAAGCCGACTCTATGAATTTACACAAGTCTAGTGGAAGACTCAGTCAAAGCTACAGTGCCGCCTGTAAGTATGTGAAACGCATGACATTGTGCCATTGCATTAATGCTAAACATCCTCAGCCTAACTGCTTGTGGAGACATGAATTTTCATCGGATGAAAGGGAAACAAAGTGGGTCATAAAGGCCGATGTGTGAGGCAAGTGGGATAAAAACAGCAGCCCATTTTCTTCGCTGCAGTCGGAGTTAGGTATGGGTCAAAGTCTTTGATAAGTAAGTGAACCACCCTTCCCTATCTTTTAACATTGGGCCTGCGTTTCACTTACTTATCAAAGACTTTGACCCATACCTAACTCCAACTACAGCAAAGAAAATTGGCTGCTATTTCTATCCTGCATGCCTCACATATCGGCCTTTATGACCCAAAATGTTTTCCTCTCATCGGATGAGAATTCGTCCATCCAGAAGCATTTTGATTAAGGATGTTTAACATTGATGCAATGGCACAATATCATGCGTTTCACTTACTTACAGGCGGCACTGTATGTTTTGGCTGAGTCATCCTCCATTTTCTAGTGGAAGACTCAGTCATAACATAGCTCTTGACTGAGTCTTCCGCTAGATTTTGGCAGATTCACAGAGTCGGCTTCAGTCAAACCACTTTGACCTAGTATGGAAATTAAAATAATGAAGAAGCTGTCTTCAGCTTCCTGGAATAATCAGTCAAAATTACTTTATTAAATAAATTATACATTTTTTAAACATAATTTATGTTTCTGCACGATCACAGCACCAAGCCAAACACAATGATATAACTCTCAATGAAATCTGTGGGGGGAAACAGAAGTTATCTGCTGATTTGTTTAGTTTTCACAATTTCAGGTGTGCTGAAAATTGCAAAATTTGCCATGACTGAGTCTTCCATGAGATAGACGATTTCTATAATCACTTGCATGACCAAACCATGGTCGACTAACAGTCAATTTCTTAATCTCAGTCTAAATATAATAGTCGCCAATGGGTGTTGAGATGATGAACCCTCCCCCTCTTCTTTTTGTTTCTCACTGTTACACATCGTTTTACATTGAGGTTTATTCACGATTGACCATATGGCCAGACACCTTTTTGAGTTGTGTCACAGTTATTGCAATTTTATTGTATTTGACCACTGTTTGAAAACTCTCTTTTATTTTTGACCACTAGCAGTTTGGTGAACATTCATGCCTGGTTACTTTAAAGATATAACCAAGAGACAGCATGAATAACAGCCCAGATTTGTGTGATTGCCAAACCTCAAGGATTAGAACTTGCTTTTATTCAACATTAAGGGAGCACATTTCATATCAAGAGTGGCTTGGGAGTTGTTTTTTTTTTTAATAAATAATTTCTGTTCAGTTTTCGTGTCCTGTCTGGACAACCAATGATGGATCTATAAATATTCCATCGTGTGCACTAACTTGCGATGCTATTTTAAAAAATTGACTTGCCGTCGCAGGTTTTAATGGACTTTTTATTATTTTTCTGGGGTTTTCTGAGTGTGCATTGGCTTGCGATACTGTGGCATACCAAAAAGGGGTTGGAACAACCAGGAGGGCTTGATTTTACCCCATTGTTAATTAGGGGTTGCCACAAGTTGGTAGGTAGGTAATACAGTGTGCACCAACTTACGATCCTGGGGTTGCAACAGCATCGCATCCTAGGGGACCGCATGCGATTCTAGTGTGCATTGGGCATAACAGGGTGACCACTGTGATGATTGGGTAACCAACGGTCGTTGAGGGATACAGAGGGTAAAGCTTGGGGTAGTTGAGTTGAGCTGAGTTTAGTTGAGTGAGGGACTAGTTGATGGTATTTGAGGCCAGGTGAGGGAATTTAAGGTAAGATGAGGGAATTTGAGGCTATGTGAGGATAAGAGGGGTTTAGGTTAGGGAATTTGTGGATTGGTGAGTGTGTGCCAGTGTAGGCCTATCCTACCATGAGGTCTCTTAATTGTTTCTAACATACAGAGCATAATATGAGAAAATTTAATTTTAAAAATTGCTCATTTTGCCTCACATTAACTATAAGTAATTTTTGGCAAGTCCCAGTATTCATGCAAGTTGCTACTGAATGAAAATATATTATGATCTGTGATTATGATAAGAGAGAGTCAGTTGATATGAATTTTTTAATAAAATTTGTGACAAGCTCTGGTTTGGATTTTTTTTTAATGAATAATGAATAAACTCTTTCTGGTCATTCTTAAAATAAATATTTCTGGTGGGGTTTTTATAAACAGGGTGTTTCTTGATTTAGAAATGAAAATTTTGGGATATGGGATGCTTGAAAAGTAAATAATTAATGTCGCTGCTACCACAAAATGAAATATAATTTCCCATTGAGGAAAAATTCCAAGGCCCTCCCCCCTGAAAATCTGGATGTTCAGCTCAATTTTGATCAAAGCACACCATCCCATTGTAAGAAATTTGTTGTTTGTCATTGTTCTGTAACTGAAACAAAACTGAGCCAGAAGTGGTCAAATACAAAAGAAGAATTGAAGCTGTGAAGTGAACTGGCAGTTGATAACACCTGAAGCTGTGAATTTGTGTCTTGACCATATGGTCAATCGTGAATAAACCTCAGTGCAAAGTTAATCCATGTATAACTGCATGAAACAGAAATAACAGCTTAAAAACTGCTATCAACTGTTTCTGGAGACTAAAGACATTTTGTAGATTACAGAGATTACAGTTTATAATCACCGAGGAAAAAAAGCTCTATTAGAGCTTTTTTTCCTAGCGATTATGAGCTGTAATCACTTGAAATTTCGATTATGGACACTTAGAGGATTACTGGCCACTAAGAAAAACAGTGTTAAACAAGCAAACATTCGAACAGTTACATGTAACAACTGTCAAAACTCATATCAGAATGGAATTGTGCTGACTGTGATACCACTTTTCAACAACACACAATTTTCCAGGTGTAACTGTCTGAAACAAACCAACAGCTTAAAACTATGACCATCCAGATCAGACGACCTAAGTCATTTTACAACTGTTAATGCCTTAGGAAAAAAAGCTCTACTACAATATTATGTATTTCATAAAAGAAAGAACTAATTGTATGAGTTCTTCAAAGCAAGTCCCAGTTCTAAAACTAAATTTAATTGCACTTGAGAATGTTCATCACATCGACACTTCAACCAGATTATCATATCCTGACACTTCAATACCAATTAGGCAATTGCTGGCACTACAATATTCAATTGATTCAATAAGAAGTCATGAGCTGTCATGAAAAGTGCACAATCTAAAGAATTGCAGTTAATGTCTAACAGTCATTAGATGACACTCCCTTTGAAAAGCATCAAGTGATATCCTACATAATGACACCAAGCTGTCTGTAGTAGAATTCCGTGTTTTACAGTTCCGCTGAATACAGTTCCGCATTTTACAGTTCCGTTTTTTACAGTTCCGCATTTTACAATTCCGCATTTTACAGTTCCGCGGAATACAGATATTCCATTCCGTTAATTCCGTTCCGTTCCGCTAAATACAGACGCCCCTAGTCAATTGCAATTCACACCTTTTCAAGGAGCCTCACGTCACGATGTAAACAAAACATTTATGCTTGGAGAAATGGAGATAGAACGAACAGAAAACTACAAATACCTTGGAGTGATCCTAAACAATAAAAACAACCTAAAGGAGCACATCAAATCGACCAAATCGAAAGTGGAAGCAGCATACCAAACAATGATGACAATATGCGAAGACTCTGATCTGAAAGGGATCCAACTGGAAGCAGCATGGAAAATCATAGAAACTTGCATAGAACCAATAGTGACATATGGAATTGAAGCTCTAAACCCCAACAAGACAGAGTTACGTGAACTGAGTAGCATATGTACTAACGTCATTAAAAGACAACTGATGACACCGCAGTCAACACCCAACGAGGCTATCTACATTGAGACGGGAACCCTTGATTTTGAGGCCATGATGGACAGAAACCGGCTGAGAATGATGAGCAGACTGAGAACAACAGCCAACCACCTACTGACTACAATGATGAACGATGAAACTAAGGGAGGTTGGAGAGAAACGATATCAGAAACAATGGCTAAATACAGCATAACGGAAGAGGACATGGCAAAACCGGAAAAAACAAGAAGAAGAACGATAGCCAAAAAAAATCAAGGAACAGTTCAAACTGAGAACAGAAACACAATCCCAAGAAAAATCAAAAGTAAAAGCCCTCCTGGAAAACACGTACTGGAAAACTAAAAAAAGGAGAGGATACCTAAATAAACTAAAAAGTAAACAGGCCAGCACTATCTTCAAAGCAAGGACAAGAATGCTGGATGTGAAAAACAACTATAAGGGCAAATACCGAGATACCAAATGCAGAATGTGCAAGAACCAAGACGAAACAACTGAACATGTACTACAAAACTGCATGACAATCCACCCGGATGACACCAACAAGACACAACTCAAAGACATCTACGAAGACAACTACCTGAAATTAAAAACAATCACCGAAAAAATAAAAAATATCATGACTGAAATACATAATACAAATGTGTAGCTCCCTGTTCCAGGTTACGAGCGGCCTAGCAACCTAGGTACACACACGAGAGAGAGAGAGAGAGAGAGAGTCATTGAACCTGCTCAATGCCAATCAGCGCCCTCTTTTGGGAGAATTAATTCACTCAATTACAAATAAATTAGATGTCAAGATGAACTATTTTAGATTATCTGGCACTGCACAGTCTTACACCGGTCCCGTCCTGCGACCTCTGGCTGAAAACAGCAAATTGACTTCATAAACAAAGTGGAGAGAAGTGATTTAGGCTAAATGTTTTTTCCTTACCTTCAATGTTTTTCTTTTGCAGTGTTCACTGTTCAGCAATTAAATTTAATGAAATACAAGTTGTTACTTCAGACAATCTGAGAAAACCTGTGATGTCACTGCATGTATTATGAATTTTTCGAAAAATGAAATTTAAAATTTGTCACATAAATGATTTGATTCATTTACTTGTGGGCCACCCATTCGCTCGCAAATACATTGTACATTTGGCATAGGTCATTCAGAATTCTCACAATTTGAAAATGATGGACTGGTTACATCTGGTTGCTTTGTTTGACCACCTCTAAATAAGACTTGTGCTGACGGAAAACACTACCTCACTCAGACCCCATTTCTTACTATCCACAACATTAATGTCCCAGTACAGTACAATCCATATGTATATACTGCATTTTCTGTATTAAAAGCACACCCGTCAATTAAAGCACCAATTTTAATCAAAATTCCATCAAATAGGACTTAACCAAAAATTTTAGGTATTTTCCTAAATCCCTTGCACTCAAGAAGATGCTTGCCCTTCCACCCCTTCATATCTTACCCTCACCCCTCCATGCACTTACTTCTCAGCTCACGCTAAGAGTATAACTTTAATAGCAAGATTATGGAAAATTAATTTTAAAAAACAGCCTTATCATTGAAAGGTCATTGCTATGTGCATGTAAAAAGAATTTAGAGTTTTTAAAATATTCTATTTATTTATAGAAATGAATTGTTCTCACCCTAGTGACAAGTGAATGTAAGTGTTGGGGTATGCAACTGCTAGCATCTGATGGGGAAAAATATTGAGTTGTGCTGTATCTGTATCGTGAATTATGCTTCCTTTAATCGGTTGGCAGAAGGGTAAATAAGTAAGAGTAGCATATTTTTGCACTCTTAACCAAAATTAAAGCACCGGATTCCAAATAACCATCTACAATATATAAGGAGAGCTCCTAATTCGACATCACAACAAATTCTAGAAGTAAAATCGATAATTGCCATGATGTTTAAGATTTACCTTTATTTACTCTGACGCAAACCTGAAGTGTGACCAGGACCCAGAAAGTTTGATTGGACCCACTTTTTCAGACCTCACTGGGTCCCCAGGACCCAGTTTTTGAGAACCCGAACAGAAACCCTGCTCGAGATAGTAACGTTTTTGTCCATATTAGCCTGCGATGTGCCAAAGTACAAAATAACTTGGCACACCTATAACCTCTAATATATGGCATTATTTCTGGCTGTGTGAACGGAAAGGGACAAAATTCATACCAACTAATGTTCTACCCCAGTCCACTCTTATGGGTGAAGGAAATAAAACAATTTCAAATGCTTTTGTAGATATAGCAAAAAACCATCATTGGCACTATGTGTAAGCCAGATTGAGTCATGCAAAAAATAATTGCACTATTGAACTATGTCAAAAGGAGAAGCAATGGAGAAATATTGTAAAATTAATTAGTAGTCACTAAATTATTTTGATTGCATTGATGGAACATCTACAAAAAATGATAATGATATTCTCACTTTTGCAGCAATGCTCTCTCTTTTTTTTTGTGCTAGTGGAAAAAAAAACTAATTTCAGGAACTACCCTGAAAAGGAAGAGCATTATGCTCTTATATGCGATTCTTTGGAGGGGCACCCACATTACTAATTGTTAAATTTGGCCAAGGTTAAGTTCATATGGGGAGCACCTGGGGGCACAGGTGAAATATATGCTGAACGCCCCTTACCACAAATCTTTGAAATCTGGAAAATTGAGGAAAATGTTTATTTGCTGTAGTTGGCAACTTCACCTGACTTGAACCTTGAGAGCACCATAGGGACATTTTTGACCATTGTGTGCACATCAGAGAGAGAGATTAAGCGAACTGGTCAGAACCAGGCGCCAGTGACTTTTTTGAAAAAAGTGGCTATATCTGTCAAAAATAAGCAAAAACAAGTTGGCGGAATCCATCTCAAGACATTTTAAGGCTAGGGTCAAAGGTAGTGTCCTTTTCATCGTTATGAAAAAGAGAGTTGTGCCACGTGACCCACTTCTTTAAAATGCCTACCATGATCTACCCGAAGTTTTGGTTGCCCTGCCCAGAAACTTGCCTCGATTTTTTGCTCAAGGCATAATGTTTTGCTATCTGGCCAATCTGGGCAAAATATTATATTTTGAAATCTGATTTTCAAAGTACATGATAAAGTTTGATTTTTTTGGCAAATCATTTGGAAGAAAAACATGGCAAAACTCGGCCCAGGCTCCTCTAATGGTTTTTTAAGGTATCACAATTTTAATAACTGCAAATGGAGTTTTCGAAAGTACAGTGGATGACTTGGCAAATTACCTTCTTGGGATGCAGTGGCGGAGCTACGGGGGGGCCAGGGCCCCCCAAATGGACAAGTGGCCCCCCCACCGGCCCCCCCATTTGAGATTTGAAAATTTTGAAAAAATTATTGGAGCAGCAACAGTCGCTGGAACACGTCCATCTTAAGTTGTGGCTTTCGCTTGCGCTCACTTATACCAAATTTACTTTAGAATGACAGTTGCCCTATGAAAAGTTCTGGGGCTCACTGATTTTAGTGTAAGTATTGAGATGCATGGTCATTTTGCTTATCAGTCACAAAAAATAAGACGGTCAACTTTGCTAGTTCATTCGTAAAGAAGCCTTGTAACGCTGTATCAATTTTTATCCATGTAATGCCGCAAAAATGTCGCAAAAATGCCGCGAAAGGTTGGCCCCCCTAGTTCAGACCCTGGCCCCCCCTTGGCCCCCCCACTCCTGGATTTCTAGCTACGTCACTGTTGGGATGTTTTGCAAGGAATTCTGGCAAAGCATAGCACTTTGGCAAGGAGCAGCTCTTCGTTAAAGGCTAATGAGAATTTCTGGGGCCTGGGCCTGTGAAGCATGTCTGATTACCTAATTAAGAAATTATTACTTGCAATCAATTCCTGATTAATTTGAATACAATTGATCAATGTCAAAGAAAATGATAAAATTGAATTCAGACCAGAATAAAAACAATAGGTACATGATTGTGTAACACAATTTCTCTGGTCCCCTTTGCCATGCAGGTTGGACTAGCAGAAGCAGACGCCATGCACAAACAGACAAAAATGATAATCATAACATTTATTAATTAATGATGACCAGTATAATTGTCAAACTAAGCAATGTGGCGTGAATCTCAGCAAATATTGAATGTTTTTGAAATTGTTAAGAACAATGTAATTGGCGCCATTAGAAATGTTGTCATTAATTGAAGAGACAATTCCAATGGGACGATCGAATTGATAAAAGAATTTGGGACTTTGTCATATCAATTTGCCAACAAGCTATGAAACATTGAATTAATTTTACAAAAATATTTAAAACCGAAGAAAGATTATAAAATAGTTGTTTTAATTTTAGAGTATATTCTTGGTCGGCTCCAAGCATCTTTCCTGAGATATTGAGATAGTTTGCACATGTCTTGGCCGGGTGTGCAGATCAAAATACTTTGCTGGTTCAAGTTTTCAAAACCATTGTGGGGAATCCCTATATTGAAGTCAGGGAAAAAACCTCCTCCCCCCAACCCTGCGCTGCCATTACAACTAATGCAATATCAAAAAGGTTTCTAAACGGTACTTCACATCAATGTCAAAGTATTATTTAAGGTTTTTGTTCTTTCACATGACAGACACTTGATTACACTATCCATTGCTGTGTTGAGTGTTAATTGGTTTACTCATTTGGCAATTTCTCCAGTAGTTGCTTCTTGTATATTTTCAGCAGGTTGGGAAGGAAGTGACGCTGGATTAAGGACAAGGTTGCAGGAAGTCATCAACCGGATGAATGAAGAAGCAGAGAAAGGTTTTGGTGAACTTGTGTGGAGAAGGAAAGAAGTGAAAAATATGAAGATCGAGGTTGATGAGCTCCAAGCTATAGTCAGTAAATATGGAGACAGGTACGGTGACAAAACAGAATTAGAGTGGAAAGAAAGTGAATGTGAGAAGATGGAAGAAGAGATTGACCAACTCCTCCTGGAACATGGTGGTGAGACACAGTTGGCAGAGTTGAAGAAGAAATACAGAGAATATGAAGAGCTTGATAAGAAGCTAAAAATAGAGACTGACCAATTCCTTGAGGAACTGGGGCGTGCTAATCACAAAGAGTCAGTGCTGTTTCGGCTGAGGGAGAAATGGAAGAGCTGGAAAAGAACAATGGTCTGGTGGGACAACAACCTGCTGGGGGAAGAGATGCAAAACTTGCAAGGAAGAGAAGAGAATGCACTCTGCTGGAAAAGGAGGTTGAAGCACTTCACCATGCCAACATGAGTCACATGGAAAGGATTGAGCAGGAGAGAGGAGGCAGAGAGAGGTAGACAAATTTTATTATGAAAAAAAAAACAGTCTCCAAGTGAGAGGATGCAGAAGAATTTGATTGTCAAAATGTTCCACATTACATATTTTAAAATGTTATTCTGTTTGAGGTTCTCATGAACAGTTCCAAAAAGGCATCATTCCGGCACCATGACATTGTCAATCATACTCTGGTTGGTTAATGGTTGAGTCTTTTTTTGGACTGCACTACAATAACTTCTTTGAACTTGACAAAAGAAAATTCAAACTCTAATAAAACAAAATTCTAACAACTACAGCATACCTCATTCCCGTTCATCACGCTAATCGCAGGTTTTATGATTCCAAAAAGGCATCATTCCAGCACCATAACATTGTCAGATATACTTGCAAATCAAAATTCTAACGCACGTCCTTGAATGGTTGTTTTATTTATTCTTTAAAACTTGTTACATAAAACTTGGTTAACATGGTTAACTAAACTCAAAGTACAAAATACAAAGAAAATAATAATATGTATATAAAAATGGTATTCTGCTCATCGACCAATTAAAGACTCATTTTCCACTTAAACCATATGGAACAAAAGTAATTTCAAGTCTCGACCCTTTTTTGTGTTTTTTTCCCCTTTTTAAGCTAAAAATACAATTTTGTATTATTAAAATATATGGTGACCCCCAAAAATTTGTTTTGCTTTGACACATTTTCTGAGAGGCATAAAACCAAAAATTTGGATGGAATATGCAAAACTGCCGTCAGTGGAGCACAATTTGATGAAATAGCAGTGTAGCCCTCAAAAAGCTCAAAAACCAAACAGAGTAGTTCATAAATTTTTTTCTGTTCCTGTTTTTGTCCCTCATACAAAATAATGAAATTAATAGTGATCATGCTTTCATAACATTTACTTTTTATCTTCACAACAGAAGCTAAGTAAAATAGTTAATGACGACATATCCACTGACCAGCAGATATCAGCAGAAATAAAAGGTGATCTTACGACAAATACCACCACAAGGAAAGACACAAGAGTCCCAAACAAGAGAGACAAAGACAGCAAAGAGCTGGAGGTGAAGGACAGTCAACTGAAGATATCAGCAGATGGTGATTAACCTTTTTTTTAGAATACATGATTTTGGTGGCTCGATACTCGTGAATTTTCTGAAATAGAATTGCTTCAAAATGGATCAAAATGATCTAGAATATTGTTTCTAGCAAGAATATGTAATCATTTTGTGGGGCAACCAGCCTTTGTTTTCTTAATATTTTGGGTTATGTCCTAGAAAGTTGGTACATGCAAATCTTAAATATATCCATTTTTTTCTTAACTTCTTAACTGTGATATTTACCATGCCATTCAGTGTCTATTCGTCCCATGTTATTCAATGAATTATTGAATTAAAGAAGACAGTTTTACGGAAAAGCTGATCAAAATTCCAGAGAAATATATTTAGTTTAAAGAACTTTTCTGGTGGTTCGGAACAAAATGTCAATTTTGAAGATTTTAGTTTTCTTCATGAACCATAGCACTAAAGAGAAATGACGAGATAGAATTTTTTATTTCTTTGTCATTTATTTCTAAATAAAGTGAGGAACAACATAATGATATAGACAAGGCTTGTAAATTTATATAAAAATGTATTTATATAACTGAGTCATTTTTGCGAAATTAGACCTTCTTGCCGAAAATCACCAGTAAAGATTTTCTTTTGGAGTGAAGACCTGAATCTCCATCCAATTATAGTCCTCTTCATTGCGCATCTAATGCTTGCAAATAGCGGGGCAGATTTGTCATGAAAAGGGAAGGAATTGTGCATTAATACATAGAGCATGAAATTTGGCACGCAATTAAAAGATATATTGAAGAATATATTTGGATAGGGAGCCACTACAGATTTGACCTACAGTGTGTCTCATCTGGCATGCGAACTGAAATTTAGCATAAGTTCAGCAGTCTGTATAAAAGCAATGCAAGGGCATGGAAGTGTGGCACTGGTACCAAGTTGCCTGGAACTAATTTAGGAGTGGCACTGTAGTTCAATATTGTGACGTCACGTCAATAGTGACAGCTAGCTGGTCGAGTAACGAATGTAAACAAGTCCAAATGGTGCACGGCATCGTCAAATTTGGCCAAAAATCGGCGAAAAAACGGCGCCAAAACATCTTGAAAATGTGATATTTACATTGCAAAACTGCTGATCTATCTGTGAGTATGTGCATTTCTACTGTGTCACCTGTAGATGCTGAGCAATGAGGCCAAACACCAGTTCGCATGTTAGATGAGACAAACTGTAGTTAACCCTCAGCAGCCATTTTCCAAAATGGATGCTGATTCAGTCAGTGTCTATAGCTAGACCACATAAAAACATTGCTCATTATTCCTTAAACAGGTCTACAAAACGGTATTAATTGATTTCTAGACGAATCTGAGGACTTCCAAGCTGGTTAGGGTCCATTTTGTCAGAACTGTTGAGGAAAATAAGGCATTTTCGCGGTTTCGCAGTTTCCTCGAAACTAAATTGATGTTTAAGCTAACTACATATCAATGAATTCTTTGTCAAAATGAACCAAAAGCTGAAATTTTCAAAATTTGAGAGAAAACTATTTATTCTCATTTTCATGTCAAATTTACGAAACCCAGTGATGCGGGTATTAATTTGAAAGCTTTTTTTGCAAGGAATTCAAATATTTAACTAATTTTGACATTCATGATATCGATGGTGAAAGTGCAAAACCTCGTAAGTCAAAAAAAGCTGTCTTTCAGAAATTGGAAAAAACTATGACAGATAGTTTTTTATGGTAATGTTCATTTATATGCGAGTTAGACTCTACGAGTCTACGTGATTATAGAAAGTGAGACCCTGTTTTAGCATAATTTTTTATCATAGGTCATTGACCCCTGCATTGATGCTACCATCAGGTATGAATGAAAATGTCGAGTTAATGTATGTGCCTGGTTGAGTCAGTGTTTTAATGTTTTTATTTAATTTTACCTGGAGTTTTTAACTCAAACATTGTAAGTATCTCTGTACATATACTATTTTCTTTTGTACATAATATGTTCTCTCGATGATTAGCAATTATGCTACATTTTAATCGAGGATAAATAAAATTATTTGAATTTGAATTTGAATTTACAAGGTTTTGCACTTTCTATTTTTGCAAGTAAGTGAAAGTGCAAAACCTCGTAACTCGATCATTTATCACATTTCTAAGCAACTTGCAGCATTGAATGTACTTCCAATCTATAGCTATACAGTAAAAACTATAATTTGACCATAATAAATAACAACTGCTAATCTTAATTAGTGGCTACTATAGCAAGAATGACGAAAATAGCAATTTTTCAAATTTTCATGCACAATTTTTTCAATAGCCTAGATACATCACTTAAACAAATATAGGGAGGTATAGATTTTTTAATAGGGAAATTTCCTGAGAGCCATAAAAAAGTGCCGCAATCATGTTTTTCAAAAAAAGTTGAAATATATGAAAATATGAGCTTCTAAGTTCTGATTTGAGTTACGAGGTTTTGCACTTTCACTTTTTGGAACAAATCGACCTACAAGGTTTGGTGAAATCATTCTGTTACCAGTGTGTTACAGCTACAAAAAACAGCAAACTGGCAAGGTGATCAATTGACAACATGTATTGGATACTGAAATAGTCATTCCACCTAAAATCTAAAAATGGCAAAATTGTGACATACGAGGTTTTGCACTTTCACCATCGAATATATTGACGAAAGCATGCGAAACGGCGAAAATGCTTTAGTTGATTGAATGATTTTGCCAAAATGGATCCTGACCAGGCTGAAAATAATCAGACTCTCAAAAAATGTTACAGCAATCCTCTGAATGCCCAGAGAAGGGAAAACAAACACTATATGCATATTTTCTATTTGCAAGAACTGCACAAAAGCAGCAAACTTGCATAATTGACCGCCATTTTGGAACATGGCTGCCAATATTAACCCAAGATAAATCTCAGGTGGCTCCCTATCCAAAAATGTGTGTAAAGATGTTATTTAAGTGTGTGCCAAATTTCACGCTTCTATGTATGAATGTACTATTTTTTAACATATCTGCCCCGCTACAAGTAGCCCTAACAGAAGCGGCGCAAATCGAATAGGGGAGAGCGGGGCACAGTGAGACGGTAGGCACAGTGAGACAAAGGCCATAGCATCTAGCTGGTACTGTTTATAGATCAGTCCTCTTTTGTATAGTACAAAAAGTAAGTAAGTGAGTGACTGTCCTACATCCTGAATACCTACACAGCATAATAATTATCGTGAGTGGAATTTCAATATTTTGGTTTTTAACCAGTAAAGGTAAATAATTTTGCAAAACGACTTTTTGTTATAATTCCCAAGAAAAGTGGTATAATGCAAATCCATTGCCATGGATTCAAACCTTGATTATTTGTCTTAGTTTAGTGAGATGATGAACCACAATACAGGCATCCGGTCGGTAGGATTCAAACATTTTATAAAGAGAGCTGCGTGGGGCACAGTGAGACAGTTTGAGGCGGGACACCGTGAGACATCATAAAATACACTCGAAACGACCTGAATGTAATGCATAGCTCACAATTCACTACTACTACTGATTTTAGTGAGTCATATCCAAAGAGAAGCATCAGAGAAGAATTTTGATTAGTATGTAACAGGCGCGGCAGGTTAAATAAGTCGTGCAGACATGTGTCCTGTGCAATGAAGTTTCGAAACATGCTCAAAAAAGGACCTCAAAAATCACCTAGCCAGCTGCTTTATATGAGTACAGTAGTGTCTGTAGCAACAATTGATAGAACAATTCCGCAAGTCCTGAGGATCGCCGGTTATGGCAGCAGATGCCCTGTCTCACTGTGCCCCACCTGCTGTCTCACTGTGCCCCGCCCATGGGGCACAGTGAGACACTTAACGAGCATGGACATAACTCAAAATTTCTCCTAACCTGTAAAACGTAGGAACTTGAAACTACTGGACAATATACCCAACGTCAATATCTATCATTTTGACCTGACCTCATTTAACTTGTTACTGCCACCATTTTGGAACACTTGAAAATAAAAAAAGTGTCTCACTGAGCCCTGCTCTCCCCTACAAATTGACCGTCGCCCGAAATATCGAAATTGCGAATAAAGACATTGAAACGGCCAAGCAGCTCTCAGCAGAGATGGTGACGTTACGTTAGATAGCCTGGCTGCGCGGGAATGTGCTCAGATGACATCATTACATGAGTAGCGAGCCACCTTAATTAAGTTTTTGGATCAACGCACAACTGAGAATATCGTTCATGCTTTTGTAACTAGTAACATAGACTACTGTAATGCCCTGCTCTTTGGTGCTCCTAAATACGTCATTCAAACATTACAGCGCCTACAGAATGCTGCTGCTAGAGTGGTATGTGGATTACATAAGTATGACCATGTTAGCATGGCACTTAAGGAGTTACACTGGTTACCTGTAACCTATAGAATTAACTATAAAATAGCCATCCTTGCCTTTAAGTGCATACACAATCTTGCACCAGACTACTTATCAGATCTTGTGGAAATTTACCGTCCAGCTCGTTCACTGAGATCTAGTGGAAAGCTTTACTTGAAGCAGCCGGGCAGCAAGACTAAGACGTTGGGTCCGAGGGCTTTCTCGCAGGCGGCTCCGTCAACGTGGAATGATCTCCCAGAGGATATTAGACACTGCAGCAATTATGCTGCATTTAAAACAAAATTGAAGACTCACTATTTTAAACTTGCTTTTAAGTGACTTGAATTAAATGTTATCGATTTCTCGATTTTATAGACTCTTAAGTTGAATTGATTTCAACACTTTTTATATGTTTTATTTAATAATTTGAGACAAAGACTCTTTAAAGTTACATTTAAATCCAATCGATTTCTCGATTGTATAAAAATCTGAGACACAGACTCTTTTAAGTACATTTAAATCTACTGTTCAATTATTCAGTTGATATACTTTCAATTGCATTGTTAAGTTTCGCTGAGTTGGTTCAATTGGGGGACTATAAACTTAAATAAATGTTAATGTTAAATGTTTTTATGGTCAGGGATTAATGTTACAGAGAAGAATCCTATATATATATTTGTGGAAGAAACTATATCATCTCAACCATAAGGCTTTTTCCTGTCAACTAATAACACTATGAATCTTACCTCCAAACTCTTCAATTCACATGAGGATTTCAACCATGCAATGATTAACCTCAACTCTCATTAGTTTTGCTAATTACAACTAATTAGTTAAAATCGCCATGTGGTCACACTGCTATCCTGGTTAAGGTTTCTGTATGTGTCCATTTGTGACATTAGTATTTCACTTACAGTTATGAAATTTGGTACAGATATTGCCCTGTGGGTATTGGTTGGGAGTATGTGGAGAAATCCAAGATGGCTGCCATTTTGTGGTGGCCATTTTGGCAGCCATTCTTCAACTGGCCACTGTGACCTTAATATTCCGCTTACAGTTATGAAATTTGGTACAGCTATTGCCCTCTGGGTATTGGTTGGGCACATGTCTAGAAATCAAAGATCCCTGCCATTTTGTGGCTGCCATCTTTCTTCATTCTTGAACTGCTCATTGTGACCATAATATTTCGCTTACAGTTATGACATTTGCTGCAGGTATTGCCCTGTGGGTATGGATCGGCAATGTTCATGTTGTGAAATCCAACACAGCAGCCCTTGTGTGCCGGCCATTTTGCCAGCCATCTTTCTTCATTCATGAACTGCCTGCTGTGACCTTAGTATTTCGCTTACAGTTATGAAATTTTATGCAGGCATTAACCTGTGCATGTTAGTTGGGAATATGCCATTTTGTGTTGGCCATTTAGCCAGTCATTCTTCAACTGCCTGCTGCTATCTTAATATTCCGCTTAGAGTTATGAAATTTCGTACAGGTATTGCCCTGCGCGTATCACTTGGGAACATGAACAATACTTCACCTACATCTCGCTTCAGCTGTATATCATTCAGTTCCCCTTCTTGGGGGGACGGGGGAGTTTTCTTCCACGGGAAAGCATGTCTTTCACAGTGACTCCGACAGTAGGGTGAGGCTGGTGCCCCTCAAAAAAGAAAAAATTGGAGGTGACCCTTGTACCTCTTTTTGGTATTGCGGTTTGACCCAAGGGACATGCCTGAGAAATTTCAAGAGAATTGATAAACGTTTACCTTGAGCACAACGCAGTGGAAGTTTCTTCGTGGTTTGCTACGATCGGAAGTCGCGGTATTGTGTAACTTTGTCAATTTACATTTCACAACAACAACACTTTTATGACAGGGCAGGCCTCACTCAGAGCTTCATTTTGAATACCAACTTCAATGGTTTTGGATAATTTTATGCAGTAACAATTTTTTTTTTATTGCTTCTGGCGACATTTTTCTTCTTCCCTATCAGATATGTGCAAACCTGGGTCAATTTCCGGATATTTACATAAAAACTTATGAGAGTAAGGACCTGATCTTAATAGACATCAATAAAACCTGGCATGAATTTACAGGACTATGTGGTGCTTGTTGTGTATTTTAAAAATGTGGATGAACGAGATCGCATTTTGAATGTTGAAATTTTTGACATCTGTCCATATTCATGGCTGACTTTGGCACACTAAGTACAATTATTAAACAAATGTTATGTAGGCTAATGAGGTAACTAATGTTTATTATTGTTCAATTGCTTTGTCACATATACACACAAGAATACAGACTTTCAAAAACATGCCGCATGGCGTAATGCTGTAAAAATATTATTTCCATTGTCTCGTAAGATGCATTGTCACTTGTTGTGGTTTTCTACACATCTTACCTCTGGAGACAGCTTTACAAATCTTATTTTTAAGTTCATAAAAGGCAATGTCAAAAAGGAATTTATTCAGTGGGCTATAATCAACCATATTCTATAAGTGTAGCCTTGATTGTCTATTAGGGTGCATCAGCCGCCCCATGAAAAATAAAAAATGGAGTTAGGTAGCTGTACCTTGGCATGAAGTTGTGTTTTGGTAGCCAGATGAACATACTAAAAAATCAGCCTGATCAAATAA
Organism: Platynereis dumerilii; assembly: GCA_026936325.1. Lineage (NCBI taxonomy): Eukaryota > Metazoa > Annelida > Polychaeta > Phyllodocida > Nereididae > Platynereis > Platynereis dumerilii. The sequence continues at coordinate 1,098,162 of JAPTHN010000004.1, forward strand.
TATTTAGGGGTGCCTCCGGAAGCATATTTCCTAAGACATTTTCAGGAAAAGTTATGTTTCTGCAGAATCGCGGTTTGCGATATCTTGACTAATATAAAAGATAGAATAAAAATAATAACATATTTGGATTCTGCAGAAAATTTCCTTCAAAATGAATACCTGGAACCTATACTTTCGGTGAAATAATGTTGGTGCCATACTGCAGGATGTGTTTTTACTCTGAATATTTTATACGACTTCACTGATATACGAAAAATTTTCTTTAAATGACTGCAAGATACTTTGTCTTTAATTGTTCCTTTCATTATCTATTATGTTTGATACATATGAGTAATAATTTACTCAGTGGTATATTTAGGGGGGGGCATTGGGCCATGCCCCCCCCCCCCCAGGCCACAAATTAACGTGGTAAACATAGGAAAAGCTGCGGATTGCCCCGTATTCACCCCAGATAATAAAACATGTGTTTTATCACCAAGAAAAACTTGCCTGATATTATAGTGCACAAGAAGATGGTTCCATGTACAATTTTACATAATACGGTAATTAACACTCCATATTCTGCAAATTAATGAAACGCAAATATTGTCGGCACATAGTATATTTTCTGGAAGTACTTTTCTGAGGCACATGAAGCTTTAGACCAAAATTTTTAGAGTAGGCCTATATCAGGGACTATGTTCACCGGGACTGTCAGAATACATAATTTGTATATCCTGCACTAAATGGATGGCAAGGTCCAAGGAGGATTTATTTCATAGATTTAATCTATAGTCACAATTCCATGACAAGAATAGAAGCAATTGAATAAATGTAATATTTATTTTACATTTTCACTCAAACTTACATGGCGTTTTTGAGAAAGTATTGATTACTTACTGTCTCATGCAGAAGGGTACAGACCTTGCACATTAGTCTACTTAAATTCCATTATATTAGGAATGTGTGATATCTGCATGAATGATAAATGTTTTAAATGGTATACGGTGTGACCTTCAAGAAAAGTCTTTGAGAGGCAAAGGTGGATAGGTCTTTTAAAAGGATATTTTTGTAAATATAAATTAAATCAGATTAAAACCAATCATCCTGCAGGTTTTAAGAATGGTTTCAGATATTGTAGGAAATTAATAATGAAGAAATAGAATATAATTTCAAGTGCAAAAAAAAAGAAAGAAAGAAAGAAAAGTAGTACATAAAACACAAACTCAAGCCATGGTGCAGTTTCATGGCTCTATTTTTTATTATCCATAGGACAGGTGATGAACCTTAATGTACATTGTAAATGGACCCATCTCCTTATGCACAAAAAGTATTAGGGCTAGTTTTTCATAAGGTTAAAATAAATTGGGACTTATCAACACACAGCATAGCAAGCTGTTTTTTTATCTTCATAGTCATAAAATGTTTATTGAGACCATCATGAATAATTGAAATAGCTTTGAGAGATAAAATGGAATACTAGTAAATTATTGATGATATTATGAAACATGATCTATATGAAGAGAGAAGCAAATACTAAGTACTATGCTATTATGAAACATGATTTATATGAAGAGAGAAGCAAATACTAAGTACTATGCAGTCATATAAACAGAAACTTGTGTATATCAGTGATGTCGTACATAATAATTGAGGAAAAGCATATCTTGAAGTACATGATCACCATAATGTTGATAGAAACATAGGTTCAAGGTATTCATTTTGAAGGAAATTTTCTGCAGAATCCAAATATGTTATTAGTTTTTATCTAGTTTGTATATTAATGAAGTTATCGCAAACCGCGATCCTACGGAAACGTAACTTTTCCTGAAAATATCACAAGAAATATGCTCTTGGAGGCACCCCTAAATATCCATCGATCAAGCTGAAATTTTAGTATCTTATTTTGTGTGGTAAAACCCAATTATGGACCAAGGTACAGCTTGATCGGTTAATGTTGGGGCAACTGATGCACCCTATTGTCGATGCAACGTCAAGGACGGTAAATTAAAGGAGACTCCTCTTTCAAGCGTCAAAATGAGGATAGATCATTACTCAATTTCAAAGAGAATTGCTGATCCTGTTCACACAGTTAAGGAATCAATACTATGGTGTATCTGAAAGTGTGCCAGCTTATCATTAGGGAATATTGATAAATGACTGTCTTATATATACAATGAACATCTTAACATTGTCTGGCTATCTAGGACTCAAATAGAACACAGGCTGTTACACAGCAATGAGGTGAAGAATGTTTGAAACTGCTGTCCAAGTTGACAGTCCAACAATTATAAATCCAGTGATCCTATTCCCATTAGAGCTGGGATCAAACCCAGTGCCCAGCAAAAAGAAGACCCAGAGGATCCACTCCCCCTCAGCTTACCATATACATTGTGATGCCCTGGAGAATTATCAGAAACCTTAATGCATTGACTCTGGTGTCATCTTCCTGGTATACCAACTTCATGATCTGTTATTTTGTAAAGTAATTCATGTTTTTAAACTGTATGTTATTTTAAATATTTGTTTATGTGCAATGGTGTGTAAAAACAAAATATTTAATACACAAAATACCTGAAACTCTAAAATGTGTGATGAATCCGATGACATGAGCATAATGCAAAAATTCATCATCTCAAAAACACAACCTTTAACACAGAATGTAGATTTTGCACTTAAGGAGTCCAGATATCATCAAAATACATTTGATCTATCAAGACATTGTCCTTGGCGTCTTGTGGTTAAGATATACTCAGATTAGCAACAAAAGTTTTGGTTTTTTTAACTATGCAAGTTATTTCCCAAACGAGCACAGGATTATTAATTCAACGTACTTTGTAAAATTGTCTGAGACCATCAAAGTTGGTACTCAAAATGAAGCTCTAATTAAGACAAGTTCAACCATGCAACTTTAATCATTGTAAGATCAATATTGACAAAGTTATACATTACCGCGGTTTGCGTTTATAAACGAAAACAAGAAAATTATAACTGCATTGTGCTCAAGGTAAGCATTTTCCGATTTCGCTTAAACTTTCCACACATATCATTTTGACCAAAACACAGTACCAAAATAAGGTACAGCTTGATCTGACAACCTTGGGGCACCAGCCACACCCTAACCGACAGTCATTATTCACTTTGGGTGTCTGACATTTTGTGAGACTCATTCTCCAGACTGCCACACACCTGCTTGACTGCCATTTGTGTTATCCCTTATCACGGGTCAATGCTAGTATATATATAATGTTATATGTATTTGGTTCACGCATCAATATAATGATTTCAAGGATCTGTTGTCATGTCTCATTCTGATTAGCTTGAATGGTTAATATGAAGATGTCATCAACCAAACAATTCTCTTATTGTCACATTGTGTTGTTATTCAGTACTGATACTGGATTTGATCCATAAGGTCATAGCTAAGATGGCGATCTAAAATATTTCCTAATTTCCTTCTTTTAAATCTGTGCAATGTGTAAAATGCTTTTTATTATAGGAATGGCTAATGAGCAGACAAACACAAGTTCCAAGATTGCTGAAGATGAAACAACTGTGACAGATACACTGCAACTTCCTGGTTATGACCCCAGTGATGTGCTCCAAGGAGGAGAGTTGGACATCACAACCATGGACAAGTATGCCCTCCTCTGTGGCTTACCAGCACCATCAGCACTATATCTTCAAGTCATGTCACCCTCCCAGTCGACCATGTCACCCTCTCAATCGACCATGCCACCGTCCCAGTCGATCATGTCGCCCTCCCAATCAACCATGGCAGTTGCCTCAAGTGAATCCTTCCCTGCTATTCACTATGTCACCAACCACTATGTAGTTTCTTGCCGTAGGGATGGGAGAATTTTCCTGTATGACTCTCTGTATGATGATCAGCGAATTCAGCAGGTTCTACCTCAGCTACAATGCCTTTATCAAATTGGAGGAGATACATCCAACATAGAATACTTGGTTCCGCAATCTCAAGGTGCCACATTAGACTGTGGTCCCTTTGCTGCTGCAAATGCCACGATGTTGCTTCATGGAATTGACCCTTGTTCTGTGACATTAGATCCCCGGCTTCTCCGTAGCCACATGGATCAGTGCCTACAAAATGACAAAGTGCAATTATTTCCATTCTTGGCAACCCCAACTCTTGACATAGAGGACCAAAGCCAGCACACCAAGGTAACTGCTGAGTCAGCGCTTTGTTCTGAGCAGCACAAAAAAGAAATGGATGCAGTGAGGGATGACTTGGTGCACTCAGGGAAGAACGACATTGTGTGCGATCAACAGGAGGCTGAGGATGACAAAGTGGAGAAGGTGATCTTTTTTTTTTCAATAGTGAGTACCAGGGGTGGTCCAAACTAGCTCTAAAGGCAAAAATATATATAAAAAATTCTAAATTTTTAATTCAAAATTGTTTGCCACATTAGGCCTAGGCCTACTAAAACAGTCACATGCACAATGTTATGCTAATTATTGTCTATAAATTCATAAATGGAAACCTCCCAAGACAGGCATGTACATCCGTCAATGTCATAACACAAGACTCAAGACTCAAGACATTTATTTCTTCCTGAAACATACAGGTTGTTACAGTAAAGAGGGAGGAAATCTCTAAGACAAGATTTTTGTCGCAAGCAACAACAATATTAATAAATCTCTATTTATGCATTCAATAATTAGTCTATGATAATAATTAACCTTTTTCACGTTGGTTGTGATACATCCAACACAAATATTAATAAATATATTTATACATTCAATAATTAGTCTATGATAATAATTAGCCTTATTCACATTGGTTGTGATGCATCAAACCCTTGGTTGCAATCTCAAGTTGTATCTTTAATATTTAATAATTTTTTTTTATCTTGTTTGACAGCCCAGTTGTTTCAAATTGTGCCAAAGTTTTTGGGGTTATTTTTGTTTTTATCAATTTCATTGAGAAAGAAATTTTGACGAACAACTTTTACTTGAACCTGCATTTTGTTCCGTATTTGGCAAAACATTTTATAGATTACTGAAACTTTTGATTTTGAAAAGACCTTAGATACTTGTCACGTTGTTGAATATTTTCAATGATTTAAATTTTGTCATCCAAGGTTGGCTACGAACCTTTACTCTACATTGTCGTTGAATACAATCCCAGTTTGTTTGATTTATTACTTGACTTAGCTTTTCTTTAGTTTAGTTTTTCATTGACCTTACATTCACAAAGTTTTGAAAACCCATGTAGTCACGCATTGACTTTCTAGTACAATAGATCAAATTATGGTCACTGAAACCGAAGGGAATGGAACCACTATTCTGTATTTTCTCAACATTTGAAACAATTATATGATCTAAGGATGCAGAATAGGGTGCATCGTCTGCCCCCTAAAAATGAAAAAATTGTCGTATTGATTTGCACTCCTGCCATATTGTTCCATTGCCTGAAGAAAGACACTCTGCAAAATTTCATTAAGATTGGTTGTGGCCTAAGGGTGGCACTTTTGCATTAAAGTTTGGAGCAAAATAGACAGAAAGTGATGTTTTACATAACCACGGTTATAAATATCTAGCCTATTGTTCGCAGAATGACAAAGGCTAATGTTCCCTGTTTTTTATGTGTGATGAAAAATAAAATTTTGTTACTGTTATTGTTATTATTGATCGGTCAGCGATTGTGTTGTTGATGATACATTTTACATATAATAGCCGACATTGGTTGTGTAAAGGCCTGTTTTAAGGAACAACTGTCTGATTACCAGTGTGACTTCAGCATCACTAACAGAGTTGTCTAGTGACTATTTGATATTCCATGGACCACACTTATATGTAAATTTATCATAATGGAATTTTTTCTTTGTGATGCATTTATTTCTAGGAATATTTACATAACTTTGATGCAGATCACACAAGAAACTTTTCTCATCAGTTACATTTCATGAGTGTTTCATGCAAATTTTACGTACTGTTTTTATTATTACATTGTCATAAATTTGGCATTATGTCAATTGCATACAAGATAAACTAAAAATTCTCATTGTTTCCTGTATTTGTTGCACACTGAAAAAAAGGTTTGTGTGAAATAGAAAAAATGAACGTTAGCTGGTGTCCGTCTCAAATTTTGTGTAAATTCATCTGAAATGTGAGTGTGTATTCGACATTTCCGTTATCAAGTCATGCAAGAAATTGGTTAGGATTGACAACTTCCTCGTCTTGACTGTTTCACATAAAAATCTTGTCTGATATACACAAATTTTGGACAGAAAACAGCTAACGTTCAATGTCTGTTTTACTCAATCCTTTTTTTTCAGGGTATGATTTAATTATTTTGTTTACACTACACAGTTGGACACTTTGTTGTCTGAAGATAAACAGCCTCAAGTCCCTGCTGCAGAAGCGGCTGACAACACATATCAGACCAAGTTGATTCATGGGGTTGTCACTGACCTTGAAGCTTGCAGAAGACAAGATGAAGCTTTGATGAAAGAAATTGAAGCTTTGAAAAGAGAAAACAAATCTTTGCAAAAGGAAAATGAATCTATGAAAACACAACTGCAACATGCAAGTGAGAGACACTCCACTCTTTTAAGAGACAAAGTAAAAGAATGCAAAAAGCTGAAGGAGGAAATTGAACGGCTTCGTGATGTGAACAAAAGTCAAGAGAAAAAATTAAACACATTACGAGAAGTGTTAAGATAGAAATGCTTATTATACGAATTACAGTTGATGAATAATGAGTACATCTGTTTGTGGCCATTAGTGACCTCACAGATCCAATCTCTTGCATTGATATGGACTCTTTGTTTGTCATATAGTATCCACAGTGGGGAGTGTTATGACACAGTATGTGACTCGCATGGCATCCATGCCATGTACAGCGATATGACCTCACACAGGTGCATGCCAGGACAATTCTGTAAGTAATAAGTCTTGTCATTTGACAGCTGTAAAATACTTTTTGATAAACAGGCCATGTAATGAATCTCCATTGAATATTGTAAAATCAAGGTTTTGCTTCTTCTGTGTTTTTTATTTGATCACTAATAGTAAAGTGCTGTATCTGCCATATTTGTACTTAAGAGTTCTTAGGAATCTGGAACAGATTCTACCTCAGTAAATTATCGTTATCTGTGATCAATTTTAACTCAGGACTCACTATGTCTTCCTAATATGAATTTGTCACTTGGTTGTGCAATGTTGGAATTCTCATGAGATTAGATGTCAAGTATTGATGATTGAGAAACCTGTATATTATAAAGTGTGATTTGCTCTTCGAAGTATTGATCAAGTTTGATGCATACATTGAATTGTCGATTTAGTGAATATCAGAGTATTGATGAAGTGTGATGTAAATATTGAACATTGACGAAGAGTGCTGTAAAAGTAGGATTATTAATAAAAATGGCTGTAAATATTGGATTATTGATGAAGATTGGATTATTGATGAAATGTGCTGTAAATATTGGATTATTGATGAAGATTGGATTATTGATAAAATGTGCTGTAAATATTGGATTATTGATGGAAAGTGCCGTAAATATTGGATTATTGATAAAGTGTGCAGTACATAAGTTGTTAACAATCCATCCGGATTACCTGGTGCATAGCGTTTGTGGAGTTGAAGAGACTGTCAAATTATTGTGAGGCAGAGCATCGGGTGGACTCGCCATTCTTTGGAAGAAATATTTGGCTCAGCAGGTTGATGTGGTGAAGCCTGCGGCAGACCACCGAAGATTATGTGCTGTGAAACTTGCAGTTGGATCATCTGAAGCGTTGATATGCAATGTGTATATGCCTAATGACAATTACAGTGCTAATAATGTTGACGCCCGTTTTATGGATGTATGTGATCAAATAGAAATGATGATTGGTCGTGAAGCTCCTGGATTTATCATTCTTGGTGGTGACTTTAATGTTGACTTTAAGCGTAACAATGCCCACGTCCGACACCTTGTTTCTCTAATGTATAGAAATCTAATGGCCAATGCTTGGATGGATAAACGTGTGGATACTGCAGCTAATATGACTGCAAGGTCACAAATTGACCATTTTCTATGTTCTGATAATGTGATGGCTTCAGTTAAGTCAATGGATGTCTTGAAACTGCATGACAATGTGTCTAATCATCAGCACATCAAGCTTGACCTTGATCTCACACATATTCAGGCAATGCATCATGTGCAGACTGACAATGCTCGCCTGGAAGCTCGCATCGCATGGCACAAAGTGAAGGATTTGCATGTCAATAATTATCAGAAGCACTTGGATAGACTTCCTGCAGCTGCTTATTGATTGGATTTACACTGTATTGATACAGATCATAGACATCAGATTGATGATTGTTCTGTGTTCTTGAGTGAATGTTGCTTGAAGGCAGGATAAATGTGCTTGCCTAAACGTAAAAGGATATCTCAACAAAAAGCAAAGTGGACAGAATTAGTTAAACCATACAAAGATGACTCTCTTTATTGGTATACTGAGTGGCTGCTTGAATGGAGCCAAATGATGGTTCAACTTATGAGATGATATGGGAGGCCAAGAGACTGTATCACTATGCTGCACAAGACTGGAAAGCATGGTTGCTAATGTTGTTAATGACAAGAGCAGAGATTTCTGGAGTGAGGTAAAGAAAATGAGACAAACAAGAACAGTGGCCCCCATGATAAATGGCAGAACAGAAAATGCAGATATCGCCAATCTGTTCAGGGAGAAATACCAAGCTTTATACACATCTGTGCCTTCCAGTGAGGAATACATAATTGAGTATCTGAGTCAAAATATAGAAAACGACCAGATCACTGACTGCGTCATTACTCAAAGTGAAATTTCAAAAGCTATCAAATTGTTGAAATGTGGGAAGAGTGATGGAACAAAAGGACTCATCTCTGATCATATCAAATGTGCACCAAAAAGACTGCATCTGATGTTAGCCCTGTTGCTTACAACAGCGACCAGACATGGTCACATTTAGTCAGATTTATGCAACAGTGACAATTACAGAGGCATCGCTATCAGTTCCTGTTTATCAAAAATACATGATATTATAATTTTGCGAAAGTATGCTGATTTATTGAGTACCTCAGAAATGCTAAATGCCTTCAAAAGTGAACACGGAACGACTATGTGCACATTAGCCCTAAAGGAAGTGTCCAAATATTATTTACGAAACAGAAGCAAGGTGTTTGTCGGGATGATTGATGCAAGCAAGGCTTTTGACAGACTCAGTAATGAAAAATTATATAATATTTTAATAGACAGGAATATTCCTGCAGTGGTCATTCTCATACTATTTGACTCTTGTAGAAGACAGAGATTGCAGACTGGGTGGAATGGTTGTTTCTCAGAACAATTTGGAATTCTTAATGGTGTAAAGCAGGGCGGAATAGCCTCACCAGTGCTATTCACCATTTACATGGATGTTCTTTTGCAACGCCTTGAAGTATGTGGCTCGGGATGCAGACTCGGTAACAATTATTTTGGAGGTCTGAGCTACGCTGACGATCTTGCAATACTGAGTCCGACTGTGAAAGGACTCCAGAAGATGCTCAATGAATGCAAACTGTTCAGTGAAGAATTGGGAGTGCGCTATAACCCCACAAAATCGGTTGCAATGCACATCACAAGATCTCGAAGTACTCCACCAGACGTATATATTGCTGGACAAGTCACTAAGTGGGTTGATGTCACTAAACATCTCGGAAATTACATCAGTTGCGACCTAAAAGAGGCAGATTAAATTGCTCATAAAAGGGTTGATCTGATTGGTCGAACTAACTACTCTCAACATTTAAGAAAGCGGATCCTGCAATTAAGAGAGAAATTTTCAACAGTCAGTGCTCTCATTTATATGGGTCAGAAGCCTGACAGCTCAGTGACTCTGAAGTTCGTAGATATGTGACCACATGGAACCAACCAGTGTACGGCGGGTATTTGGTTGGCCGCTTTGTACACACACAAAATACCTGCAAGGCTTCATTAACAGACAGCATGTGTTGGATCAGGTTTAAAAAAGTTTTTACAGGCTTCATTTGAACATGATGATCAGCAACGATGCACGAGTTGCATCATTGGCAGTGACAATGTTGATGGACAGTCCTAGCATAGTTTGTCAAAATATGCAACAAATATGTGAGAGATGTGATTTTAATTACATGTATCATTTTAATGGTTTAAACTTGCATGATTTTAAAATTGATTTATCTGAAAATGACAAACAAACTTTTGCTCAGATAATTGAGGTACGAGAAGGCCTCATGGCAGGATACACCCTCAACCCCTTGCAGTTACCACTGTTTTATCATGGGGTAACTGAGGGTAGTTGAGGGATGGTGAATTTGGTTGAGGGGAGACCGAGTTCGTTTGAGGGGAGGCGAGGGGATGTGAGTTTAGTTGAGGTTACTTGAGTTTAGTTGAGTTAAGTTGAGGGTAGTTGAGGGAAGCTGAGGGTAGTTGAGGGTCGCAGAAGTGAAAAGGGGTAAGTTGAGGGTAAAAGAGGTTAAGTGGAGGGTGCTGAGGTTATGAGAGGGTTTGGGGGGTGTATCCTGTCATGAGGCCTACGAGATGCTCTGCTGCAAAAGACTGTGATAAATAACTTTCTTGGTGATGACTTTCAAGACATTTTAGAATATTTATGTACGGGTCTCCTAGTCATTTTCATTTTCACTTTCACTTTCAACTTTTAAAATGCATTTTATATTTGTACACTATGCCTATTTTGAGCATGAATAAATGATATATATATAAATATAGGATTATTGATGAAGGGTGCTGTAAATTTTGGATTATTGATGAAGGGTGCTGTAAATATATGATTATTGATGAAAAGTGCTGTAAAAATAGGATTATTGATGAAAAATACTGTAAATATACGATTATTGATGAAGTGTAAAGTATGTTAATGATAAAATTATACTAAAGATCCAAACCCTAAATTACCAGATAGATCTATTAGTCTGGGGTCCAACCAGGAAAAAGGTGCATATTTAAAAAGTTTTTGCCCCCGATTTTTATATAAAGAAATTTGGTGTCGTTGGATAGGTAACAAGTAGAGCTTACAGAATCTGCTAGGTGTCGCTCTGAGACCATTCGCATAAGGTTGCTATGGCAACCAAAACATAATAAAAGTGATTATTTAGTATTTCATCAATATTTTGCAAAATATTAAATAACAGGAGAACTTTTAATGCTACATCCATCAAATTTTGGAAATATTTTCAGATTTGGGAGTTTTTTATGACTACTTGGTTGTTTTGACAATACATTATAAAAACCTTCCATTTTTGGGCAAAGTTAACCTTCAAATACCCTTTTTTCCACTATGTGCTATATTAAACTTTGCAGTTCAACCATATATCATTATATATTCAATTTTTGTTGTGCATTAGAATGCCCTGGAAGTGGGCTACACATTTGCTATATAATAGCCAAGCCAAGCCTTTGCATTTCTGTTGCCACGGCAACATAACATTATAATTCAAAATTCAAAATGTCCAACTCGAAAGCATGAAATGTGACATAACTCAAAGACTAGGCCGTCTATCCTCATGAAATTTGGCAAATTTATGTAATAATCAATTGTCCATCATGTTATATAACAATCCGGTAACTTTCTTTTTAAATAGTTCCATTTTTAGGTGAATTAAACCCGTAAATACCCCTTTTTCCACAATTTACTATATTTCAAACACTGCTGATCAAACTAATTTTGATTTTATATTAAATTTTTATTGTGCATTAGGATGCCCTGAGAAAAGGCTGAAAATCTGATATATAATGGCCAAGCCAAGCTGTTGCATTTCTGTTGCCAAGGCAACATAACATTATAATTCAGAATTCAAAAGGTCCAACTCTAAAGTACAAAATGTGACAAAACATGAAGACTGGTGTATATATCCTCATGAAATTTGGCAAAAGTGTGTAATAATGAATAGTCCTTCCATGGATACAACATTCAGGTGACTGTCATTTAAAAAACATTCTATTTTGGGGTAAAAATTACCCATAGATAGCCTTTTTGAAGGAACATTTTGTTTCAAACCCTGTTGTTCAGCTATTTTGTCACATATATATCAAATCTATTTTTAGATACACATTGCCCTGAAAGTGGGCTATATATTTGACATATATTGGTTGAGCCAAGAAATTGCATTTCTGTTGCCACGGCAACAAAACAATATATTTGGAAGTTCAAAATTCCAAACTATTAAGCATCAAAATGGCATAACTCAATCTTTCATGGATCTTCATGAGATTTGGCAAGTATAATGTAAATATTAATAAATCAACAGTTTATACACAATTTCTATAACTGTCATTTGAAAACATTCTATTATTGTGTGAATTAGACCCAAAAATAAAATGTTTTATAATGACATCTGACATTGCAAACTCTTCCAATCAACCATATTTCATATTATATCAAATTTGTTTTTAGAATCTGAATGCCTGAAAGTTGGCTTTAAATTTGACATTTAAGAGTCAAGCAAATCCAGTATGTTGCCATGGCAACCAAATATATTTCAAAACAAATAATTGTTGTGTGTTAAACAGAAGCTTGCCATAACTCAAAGACTTCTGCAAATATCCACTTGAAATTTGGCATGTATATAATAAACCATTACATGTAGAGCTAACAAATCAGTTAACTAAACATTTGGATAACTGTCATTAGCAAAAACATTATATTTTGGGGCGAATGAGACACATAAATACCATAAAGTATAGACATTGTGGTTGAGGCCTGGATCCTCATAATTAATGCTCAGTTCACATTGCAGAACCTTTCCAATGAAGCGGGTGACTGCTTCCATGCTCTGGTAGCTGATTCCATGTTCTGGTAACTCCTTCCATGTTTTACGGAGATTTCAGATGTCTGGCACAATTTAATAAAAACTATGTGTTAATTGTGCTTGGGCTTTACCAATGCATCTTGCTGTATGTGCCGTTTTAATTATGCTTGAACTTTTGACTTTGTATAGGCTGTGTCTGAAGGACATGTAAGTGATTTTCAAACTGATCTCTAAAATTCATAAGATAGCATTCTGTTAGTCCTGGCCAAGTTGCATTAATCTGACTTTTGCTTTTGAAAATATTTTCACATTTAAGTTTGGTGCAGATTTTGAGGTCACATCCGTATTTGTCTGGCCAGATCTGTATACATGGAGGAGGTGGGTCACACTACTCCCCTCCAATGTATGCCCAGAGGGTCTCAAGCTAAAAGCGGTTGCAACAAGTTGAGACAAATATAAGAGCTCTCAATAACCAAGGAAACACAATCTGATAAGGAAACTTCTTATTTGGACCTTCTCATTACAATCCAGAATAGGCCTAACTAATTCCACACTTAATTATATGACAAAGGTATGACTTCAATTTCAAGATTGTCAACTATCCATATCCTGTTGCATCTAATATTACAGAAAAGCCAGCTTATGGTGTCTATGCTTCTAGCATCATCAGTTTTGCCAGGGCCTGTGATCATTACAGTGATTTCTCAGTGAGGCACATTTCATTATGTGATTCTCTCTTCAGGCAGGGATATAAATATAGGTTTTTATGCAAACAACCTTCAGTGTTTACAAAGAATACAAAACATTGTTTATACAATGCGCAAAGTCCATCGAAGAGTTTAAAGAACAAATTCCTCTTCCGGTGATGGCATGTCTTACTGGTCTTGTGACATTCAGGTCTCTATCCAGAAGCTCTAGTTCTTAGATTTCCATTTCAGGGATGGAAGGTTGGCCGTCCTTCAAGGCCTTAACATCACATGTGAGTCCTAAGTCTCACACTTCCTTACACCTGACTCTGGTTTGTTGTGGTTTACTTCCTCTACCCTTTGTCAGGTCAGGTTCTGGGATCTCAACACTTTGTAATGCACCAGACGATTTGTTATCGTTTCTCTTGTAATTTTATGTATAATATAACTTACACCTCAGAGACCACTATATTTCTTATTGAAAATCCAAATGACAAGGTCATGCATATCTAGGAATCTTGAGTGTGGGGGAGGTGGAGAAATGCATTTGGAGCACAAGAGTGGTACTGGGATTCATGCAATTAAGGGAGGGGATAGGCGGAGGGGCATGCAGATACATTTAGTACTGTGTGTGCTAATATATTACAATTTTTTCTTAGGTGCACCTGACAGATTGGGTGGCACATGCCCCCTCTTTGTTATGCCGCTGTTGAGTTACATGTTAACGGGGTCTGAATGGTTCAAGGAAGAAGTATGTCCACCAAACCAGCTTTGAACCAAGATGCAGTGCTGACTACTCTCTTCAATCATCTTTCCGTACCAAACTAACTATTACTCAACAAGTGATATCATCTGTGACTTGAGCTGGATAATGACTTCAAAGAAAGCCATTGGAAATGGCTGAAAGCTTCGGTGAGCAAATAATTAGCCTCCAATGGACTATAATTACTTCAAATAAAAAAAACAGGCAAGTTGAACTATGTATGCAGTTTGTAATACAATGCACACGGATTGCCCGTAAAAGTGTAGCGAGGTGTCAATTAGGATTATTATGAAAGAAAGGGATAGGAACAAACCTCCCTCCACCCATACGGAGAAGTTGCTCTTGGCCATAAGCAATGAACAGACTGACAACATGTATGAAAACAAGGGAAATTTGAAAAGAGAAGGTTGGCTTAACACTGTTGTTGAGATGTGGCTTGATTCTTGAAGCACCAGCTTAATTGGAAAAGTTCTGCTAAGTGGCCTGAAAAATGATATGAAGATCCAGGCTTCTGGTTGTTTATACATTATGTCATTTATGTGTCTCATTCACCCCAAAACAGAATGTTTTTTGTCAATGACAGTCATCCAAATGTTTAATTATCTGATTGTTACAGGAAATCATTATGTAGACCCTACTTGCCAAATTTCAAAAGGATATTTCCTAAGCTTCAAATTATGCCCGGCTTCTGTTTAACACTTGTTTATTTTGAAATATATTGGGTTGCCAAGGCAACAGACTGGCTTTGCTTGACTCTTGAATGTCAAATTTATAGCCAACTGTCAAGCATTCTAATTCTAAAAACAAATTTGATATGATAAGAAGTATGGTTGATTGGAAGAGTTTGCAATGTCTCATAAGACTTATTAGGTCATTTTAAAACTTTTTTTTGGTCTAATTCACCCCATAATGGAATGTTTTCAAATGACAGTTATAAAAATTGTGCATAGACTATTGAATTATTCATTTTTACATATTCTTGCCAAATCTCATGAAGATCCATGAACCAGCTTTTGAGTTATGCCATATTTGATGCTTAATAGTTTGAATTTTCAAATTTTCAAATATATTGTTTGGCTGCCATGGCAACAGAAATGCAATTTCTTCGCTAAACTAATATATGTCAAATATAAAGCCCACTTTCAGGGCAATGTGTATCTCAAAATAGATTTGATATATATGTGATACAACAGCTGAACAACAGGGTTTGAAATAAAAATGTTATTTCAAAAACCGTATCTATGGGCAATATTTACCCCAAAATAGAATGTTTTTTTAATGACAGTCACCTGAATGTTGTATCCACGGAAGGACTATTCAATATTACACACTTTTACCAAATTTCATCAGGATATATACACTGGTCTTTGTGTTATGTCACATTTTGTACTTTAGAGTTGGATATCTTGAATTCTGAATTATCATGTTCTGTTGCCTTGGCAACAGAAATGGAAAAGCTTGGCTTGACCATAATAAATCAAATTTTCAGCCTTGTCTCAGGGCATCCTAATAAACAATAAAAATTTAATATAAAATCAAAATTTGTTTAATCGGCATAGTTGGAAATACAGTGAATTGTGGAAAAAAGGGGGGGTATTTATGGGTTAATTCACCTAAAAATGGAACTCTTTAAAAAGAAAGTTATCAGATTGTTGTATTACCTGATGGACAATTAATAATTACATACATTCGCCAAATTTCAAGAGGAAAGACTCCCTAGTCTTTGAGTTATGTCACATTTCATGCTTTCGAGTTGAACATTTTGAATTTTGAATTATAATGTTATGTTGCCGTGGCAACAGAAATGCATAGGCTTGGCTGAACTATTATATGGCAAATGTGTAGCCCACATCCAGGGCATTATAATGCAAAACAAAAATTGAACAAATAATGATATATGGTTGAGCTCCAAAGTTTGAAATATAGCACATAGTGGAAAAATGGGTATTTTAAGGTTATTTTCACCCAAAAATGGAAGGTTTTTAAAATTTATTGTCAAAACAACCAAGTAGTCATAACAAACTCCCAAATTTGAAAATATTCCCAAAATTTGGTGTATGTAGCATTAAAAGTTGTCCTGTTATTCGATATTTTGTAAAATATTTATGAAATATTAAAATAACCACTTTTATTATGTTTTGGTTGCCATAGCAACCTTATGCGAATGGTCTCAGAGCGACACCTAGTAGATTCTGAAAGCTCAACTTGTTACCTATCAAACGACACCAAATTTCTTTATATAAAAATCGGGGGCAAACTTTTTCCAAATTTGGGATGTGGACCCCAGACTAATACATAACTTAGTGGTACAAAGATTGCTCAAATCAAGTTAGAAATGAGGGAGATATTGCAAATTTTGTGTTGGAAAAAAAGCATAAAATTTTCCATTTGGTTCCCATGCTTAAAGCACAAAAGTTGTGACCTGAGATGCTCTATTTATTGAAACGACGGTGAATTACATTGTACTTCATCTTTTTCTAAAATAACTTTCTCGCTTTTTATTACTACTGATAATAATACACTGAGCATAATAAAAACAACAATGTTGAAGAACAGAATTGTCCAAGTTTTCAAAATTCAGTAATTATCAAATTAGGCACGGACTAATGATGATATTGGAAGACATATTTGAAATTGTCGTGAAAATGTATTCACTTTTTGCTGAACAATGCATATTTTGGTGAGATACAAAGTATGTTTAGGACTGCCGTTTACAGACTGCACTTTCCTGGAAAAGGCACCAATGCAAAAATTCATTTTGTGACATACTGGATGAGATTAATCTTGATGTAAATATTGGATTATTGATGACAAGTGCTGTAAATATTGAATTATTAATATAGGATAGAGTAAATATTGGATTACTGAATAGTGCTGAAATTAACATTGGATTGATAACAATATAATAGAAATTGACATTTAAATAGGATTATTGATGAAGAGAACTGTAAATATTGGATTATTGACGAGGAGTTCACTAATATTGCATTATTGATGGAAAGTGATGTAAATATTGAATTATAAATAAAGGGTATACTGTAAATATTGGATTATTGGTGAAGGGTGCTGTAAATATTGGATTATTGATGAAAGTTGCTGTAAATATTGGATTATTCGTGGAAAGTGCTGTAAATATTGAATTATAAATGATGAGCTCTGTAAATATTGGATTATTGATGAAGGGTGCTGTAAAAATAGGATTATTGATAAAAAGTGGTATATATATTGGAGTATTGATGTGGGGTGCAGACCTCTGTGAATATTATAATATTCGGTAAATAAATTAATTTGATTTGACGCACATATTTAATTATAAAATTAATGGAATTTGAAGAAAGTTGGATGATTGATGAAGGGTGTTGTAATATTTTGTATAATTGGTTTTATGCAAGTTTGAGTACATGTATTATTGAAGCGTATTGTGTACATATAGTCTAAGTATTGATGAAAATCATTTCAAAGGTTACTATGATGGTATTAAAATAAACAAATTACAAATTATGTTTCAAATATAAACTTTTGTGAGGCATGCAGACATATTTCATTATACTGTTGTGTCTTGAAGCTATTTGAACTTAACTGGCAACTGCTCCAATTGAATCATCAGAATGGAAATTAGTATGGAATATTGAACCTCATAATATCTAATTTGTGGTCTGCGGAAAAAAAAACTGCCAAGGAAATCACGGGACATGAGCTTATCAGATTATTGTTTATTAAATCAGGCCATTGTGTAACCAATTTCAGCTGTTAGATGTAAAATTTTTCATCAATGTCATTGGTTATGTCATAAATGTTTGCTTTTTGTTAGCAATATCTTCTCTTTCATTAGTTATATCATCAATGTTTTATTTTTTGTATTTTAAGCAATGTCATCTATTTTGCTAAATGTATCATATTAACTTTGATGTTTATTATGTAACCTTTTTTCGTCAGGCATCCGGTAATAAAAATTCAATTTTGAAATACTAACCTTTTGTGTTTCATTGATTTGTTTTCTTCCGTGTCAGTAATGGAAACTGGTGGGAGGGGTGAGCTCGGGGGAGCTGAGCTCCCTTGATAAAAAAACTGAGGGAGCTCTGCCCTGCCACAGTTCCCCAAATGATCAGTGGCGACATTTTAATTGTCAATTTCACTTTTTCAGTCCTCCAGGTATTTGGTTTCTGAATTTTTTCCCTCTTAAAACTTTAGAAAGGCGTGCCATTGCTGCACCAGCCAAGAGCTACACCAACCAAAACTTTCCATTTCCATCACTGCGCAGTGCGTCTAATATCACAATCTAATATGCACTCCTTACTACAGGAGAAACACTGCCCAGGTGCCCCTGCATTGCCACAAATTTGTAATCTAGAAAAATAGGGGAACCCAATAGGGATGCACGGATATCTGGCAAGGTATCTGGTTTCCGGCCAGATATTGGAATTTGCAGGAAATACGGGATTCTCAAAAATACGTGAAAAGCTTAAAAAAAAAAGCTTGGTAATAAGTAATAGAATGTTACAAGAACAGAGTCATAAACATGATGTCACCATCTTCAATTACAGGACATAATTCCATCAGAGGAACAGTCCTCCTGCGATAGATGTCTCCTGGCTCTCAGAAAAAATATTTATAATCAACCGTTGAAAAACTTCCTCGTTTACATGTGTATTATCCGGTTCCAACCTGGTTCCTATCCGGATAATATCCGGCTAATATCTGGTATCCAGCAGTTGGCGTTGCCGGATTATTCAGTATCCAGCTATTTTCACTATCCGTGCATCACTAGAACCCAAAAGGAGTCCGTCAATCAAGTAATTGCACCAATAGAACTTTATAGTAAAATAAAAGCGTTTCCGAGAAGAATCTTGAACAAGTTCATCACAAAATCATATGTGGCCCCCCAGTGACTAAAGTAAGGGATAACCAGGACTTATGTAAAGCTTTAAGTCACAGGAATAACTGGGATGGATAATGCTGTCCCTTCAGGTCTCTTATTCATACCAGTGAATCCGTGCTTTGTCGTAAGTCCTGATGAAGTTAAAAACCCTCATCCTGCCACCTGAATCTCTCTTGCCAAATCTTGCAAGCAGGAGTGCTTTCACACATGAGTTCAGTGTAAGAATACAGACATTTGGTGTGTTTGAAAGTACACTCGTTTGTTTTGAATGTGTAGCCAGTGTAAGTGCAACTTCGTGTTAAAGTGAAGAGGAGAGGGAATGTATTCACTTTGAACTAGAAGAAGAAGCATATTCACTTTCAACTTTAAAAAAGGAACTTTCAACTTGACGAAAGAGGGAGCACATTAACTTTAAACTTTAAACAAATAAGGAGCATATTTACTTTTAGCTTTAAACAAAGAAGGAGCATATTGACTTTCAACTTGAAACAAATAAGGAGTAAATTAAATTTCAACTATACACAAAACGGAGCATATTCACTTTGAACTTGAAACAAATTAGGAGCACATTCACTTTCAACTTGAAGCAAAAGAAGGAGCAAATTTACTATCAACTTGAGAAAAGAAGGGGCAAATTTACAATCAACTTGATCAAAGAAGGGGCAAATTTACAATCAACTTGAGCAAAGAAGGAGCAAATTTACAATCAACTTGAGCAAAGAAGGGGCAAATTTACAATCAACTTGAGCAAAGAAGGGGCAAATTTACAATCAACTTGAGCAAAGAAGGAGCAAATTTACAATCAACTTGATCAAAGAAGGGGCAAATTTACAATAAACTTGAGCAAAGAATGGGCAAATTTACAATCAACTTGAGCAAAGAAGGGGCAAATTTACAATCAACTTGAGCAAAGAAGGGGCAAATTTACAATCAACTTGATCAAAGAAGGGGCAAATTTACTATCAACTTGAGCAAAGAAGGGGCAAATTTACAATCAACTTGAGCAAAGAAGGGGCAAATTTACTATCAACTTGAGCTCCACTATCAACTTGAGCAAAGAAGGGGCAAATTTACTATCAACTTGATCAAAGAAGGGGCAAATTTACAATCAACTTGAGCAAAGAAGGGGCAAATTTACAATCAACTTGATCAAAGAAGAGGCAAATTTACAATCAACTTGATCAAAGAAGGGGCAAATTTACAATCAACTTGATCAAAGAAGGGGCAAATTTACAATCAACTTGAGCAAAGAAGGGGCAAATTTACAATCAACTTGAGCAAAGAAGGGGCAAATTTACAATTAACTTGATCAAAGAAGGGGCAAATTTACAATCAACTTGATCAAAGAAGGGGCAAATTTACAATCAACTTGAGCAAAGAAGGGGCAAATTTACAATCAACTTGAGCAAAGAAGGGGCAAATTTACAATCAACTTGAGCAAAGAAGGGGCAAATTTACAATCAACTTGAGCAAAGAAGGGGCAAATTTAAAATCAAATTGTGCAAAGAAGGGGCAAATTTACTTTCAACTTGAGCAAAGAAGGGGCAAATTTACTATCAACTTGAGCAAAGAAGGGGCATATCCACTATCAACTTGAGCAAAGAATGGGCAAATTTACAATCAACTTGAGCAAAGAAGGGGCAAATTTACAATCAACTTGATCAAAGAAGGGGCAAATTTACTATCAACTTGAGCAGAGAAGGGGCATATTCACTATCAACTTGAGCAAAGAAGGGGCAAATTTATAATCAACTTGATCAAAGAAGGGGCAAATTTACTATCAACTTGAGCAAAGAAGGGGCATATTCACTATCAACTTGAGCAAAGAAGGGGCAAATTTACAATAAACTTGAGCAAAGAAGAGGCACATTTACAATCAACTTGAGCAAAGAAGGGGCAAATTTACAATCAACTTGATCAAAGAAGGGGCAAATTTACTATCAACTTGAGCAAAGAAGGGGCAAATTTACTATCAACTTGAGCAAAGAAGGGGCAAATTTACTATCAACTTGAGCAAAGAAGGGGCATATTCATTATCAACTTAAGCAAAGAAGGGGCAAATTTACAATAAACTTGAGCAAAGAAGGGGCAAATTTACTTTCAACTAGAGCAAAGAAGGAGCAAATTTACTATCAACTTGAGCCAAGAAGGGGCAAATTTACAATCAACTTGAGCAAAGAAGGGGCAAATTTACTATCAACTTGAGCAAAGAAGGAGCAAATTTACATTCAACTTGAGCAAAGAAGGGGCAAACTTACAATCAACTTGAGCAAAGAAAGGGCAAATTTACTATCAACTTGAACAAAGAAGGGGCAAATTTACTATCAACTTGAGCCAAGAAGGGGCAAATTTACTTTCAACTTGAGCAAAGAAGGGGCAAATTTACTATCAACTTGAGCAAAGAAGGGGCAAATTTACAATCAACTTGAGCAAAGAAGGGGCAAATTTACAATCAACTTGAGCAAAGAAGGGGCAAATTTACAATCAACTTGAGCAAAGAAGGAGCATAATTATTCACTTTAAATTTGATGCAAAGAAGGAGTGTTTTCAATTTGACCTTGATTGAATAAGGACTAATGCAGTATTCTCTACAAAAAGTTAATTTCACCAATCCAATTCACAGATCATTGATGCACTATCAGTTAACAACTTAACTTGAATCTGGATGCACTAATTATACAGTACATCCCACACTATTTGTTCTCTAATTATCAACTTTCCCATTGTCGATTTTGCCTATAAATTTACTAATAATTAGTTTACCATTTATCAGTCAAGCAATCACCATGATGGAATTCTTCAGGATTATCCTTTTATGGTCAATCCTTAATCTTCAACCAGCGTCAGGAGATATGCTAATCTCTCAAATGACAAAGAACCATAACTTGTCAATGATCCATTTTTCCACCAAAAATGCACTCAAGTTGTCATCCACCCTTCAATGTGCTGGCAAATGTGCATTTTCACCTTACATTGCCTGCAAGTATCGGGGCGGAGACTGTACTGTTTACACTTGGTGTCCGTTCAATGGGGTAATAAGTTTCGTTGCTGCCTCCAACAGCCGTACATGAGAGTAAACGTAAAGGCAGCAAACTACACAAAGAGAATGTTCAAATGTAATCTAATAAATGTATAACAAATAATTGATGTAAAACATTTTTATTAGATAAATTTCATGCCAAGTGATAGGATGGTATTTTATGAACAACACTGCAAATTAAGGTGGCTCGCTACCCACGAAATTACGTCACCTGCACACATTTCCGCGCAGCCAGGCAGGCCCTATCTTTCGTAACGTCACCACTGTGCTGACACTGTTCAAGATCTTTTTTTTGATTTGAAGAATTTCATGCGTCGGCCGCTTCGTTTGCGAATTGCGCCACTTCTATTGGGGTTAGAGACTTCCCGTTTGGAGCACTAGATGCGCTATGATGAGTACTACAAGTAGCCGGAGTTTCAGCTTGATACTCAGAATAGAACATTTTTACAGGCGATTTTCCTCAAGCAGGTCCAATTTCTCAAAAATGACTTGGTAATAAAAAAAAAATTGTATATCAATTTCAAGTGTGGTAGGAAGGGTTGTCTGTATTATTATATTGTTCCCCACTATTTTTGGAAGTAAATGACAAAGAATTAAAAAATCCTATCCAGTCAATTTATTTTAGCACTATGGTTTATAAAAAAAGTTAAAATTGTCAAAATCAAAACTTTTATTCCGAGACCCTTGGAAAGTCCTTTAAACTAAATATATCTCTTTGAAATTGCAATCAGTTTTTCCCTTCAAGTGTCTTCTTTAATTTCACGCTTCATTGCATAATATGGGATGCATGACCACGGAATAGCAGGGAAATTTTCACAGTAAAAAATTTTTTAAAAAAATTCAGTTTTTCATGTTTGGGTTAACAGACTTTCTCGTGCATAATCTCAAATATTTTATTTAAAAGGCTGGTAGCGACCACTTTTTTTTGTATATCTTTGCTATAAACTATATTTTGGATCATTCTAAACTATGTTTGAGAAATTCTATCATGGAAAGTTCACGAGTATCGAGCCACCTTAATTATATATATCATTTTGAACTATTCACTATCTACAAACTAAAATAATAATGTTAAGCATTTCCGTGAAATTAATAATTAATTTTGCCGTCAAGGAAAGTTCCAGTGGGCAGATGTAATGATGAGTGTGATTATTATTAATAGTTGATTTAATTACACTATCTAGACAGAAGCTTGTTTAATGTTGTCTGCAACCACCAGAAAGTTCCATTGGGCAGATGTAATGATGAGTGTGATTATTATTAATAGTTGATTTAATTACACTATCTAGACAGAAGCTTGTTTAATGTTGTCTGCAACCACCAGAAAGTTCCAGTGGGCAGATGTAATGATGAGTGTGATTATTATTAATAGTTGATTTAATTACACTATCTAGACAGAAGCTTGTTTAATGTTGTCTGCAACCACCAGAAAGTTCCAGTGGGCAGATGTAATGATGAGTGTGATTATTATTAATAGTTCATTTAATTACACTATCTAGACAGAAGCTTGTTTAATGTTGTCTGCAACCACCAGAAAGTTCCAGTGGGCAGATATAATGATGAGTGTGATTATTATTAATAGTTGATTTAATTACACTATCTAGACAGAAGCTTGTTTAATGTTGACTGCAACCACCAGAAAGTTCCAGTGGGCAGATGTAATGATGAGTGTGATTATTATTAATAGTTGATTTAATTACACTATCTAGACAGAAGCTTGTTTAATGTTGTCTGCAACCACCAGAAAGTTCCAGTGGGCAGATATAATGATGAGTGTGATTATTATTAATAGTTGATTTAATTACACTATCTAGACAGAAGCTTGTTTAATGTTGTCTGCAACCACCAGAAAGTTCCAGTGGGCAGATATAATGATGAGTGTGATTATTATTAATAGTTCATTTAATTACACTATCTAGACAGAAGCTTGTTTAATGTTGTCTGCAACCACCAGAAAGTTCCAGTGGGCAGATGTAATGATGAGTGTGATTATTATTAATAGTTGATTTAATTACACTATCTAGACAGATTTATTTTCTATTAACAATTAATCATTTATTTATTATTATTATTATTATTATTATCATAATTTTTTTTTTTTTTTGTTTTTTGTTTTGATTATATTTATTTCATTATTACTGTTAGTAACGTTAATATTATCGACGTAAGTTGCTCAGACATGGTCTTGTTATTATTTTATGATAGTGAAGGACAATGCACATATCCTGTAGTCAATTTCACGTCATGTTCACTCTTCCCCAATTATCTCAAGTTTTAAATTATAAATACATCAATAACATATATATATTCAAATACATTGTATTATTAATAATTTCTTAAATTTTGGTAATGGCAAATATGCTATCAGCATCAGCCAACCATACAAAATGTGTGAGACACTAATGTTGATTGTATGAAATGTATAAATGTGTATATATATTATGGTCAAAATAAACTTAAACTTAAACTTAAACTTAAAGCTTGTTTAATGTTGTCTGCAACCACCAGAGGGCTGACAGTGGGCAGATGTAATGATGAGTGTGATTATTATTAATAGTTAAAATAATTTCATGATCTGGACAAAAGCTTATTTAATGTTGTCTGCAACCATAAGAGGGCTGACAGTGTTGTGTGTTCTCTGGTGGTTTGTGCAAGAACTGTTACAAATGGATGAAAATGGAGGAATTGACTGCTTGAATGCACGTTTTTGCATTTTAAAAGGTTGAATAAGGCCATTACAGTCTGTCACAGCTATTCATTGCAAAGACATTATGACGATATTAGGACCCCAGGGACCTATTATCATCAGGTAGGGTGTCCTAATTTCGTCACATTTCAAAATGACACTGTAAATTAACAGTAAGTCCAACATACATTTTATATTTCTAAAAGCAAACTTGAATACTTGATTTGTCCTTTTTTGCTGAGACTTGTGTCGTTTTCACTTTTTTACTAAGTGCAACAGAGGCATAAAGATGGGTCTAAAAATCAGCGGCAGCTAACCCTGCTCAGGGCAATTTTGTCTCGTAATAACAAAAGATATAATTGTGTTTTTGACCACTCCAAGTTCAAGAAGCTATTGTAGAGTTGTTAATAGGGTCATTAACATTGTTAATAGATTAATGTATGCAACAGTGATTTTACTTTAAGAATCATGACTTTTTTCCCCACCTATTCATAATTTGGTTAAATTAGGGTACATTGCTTAAAAGTGACGATGATAGGACCCTGATGAAAATAGGGCACCATACGGTAGAAACAATGAGGACCAGTTCACTGTGAAAATGCACTTTGTGACTCATAATATCGTCTTCTCTACTTTTAACATGGAAAACATAGAGGCTGTTTGATTAGACATGATCGAGAGAAGGCCATATTGACTTGTCATTACTGATTTTAGAGTGAAAATCAGATGCATAATCCTTTCGTTTGGCTGTCACCAACAAGCGGGATAAGTCTCGTTAAATCGAATTAACATTTAAAGTATTGGGGATGACTATGACAAATCATCAGCATGATGACATGCGAAGTGCCATTTTCACAGTGCAACAGTCCACTCCTTTTCTATATCAAAGTGGCAGACTGCAATTTGATGGAATTTTGATGAAAGTCAATGCTTGATGGAGAGGGATGGGCTTTTATTATGAGATGCGCTCTTGATACGCTAATAGGGTTCTTTCCTTTGAAGGAGTAAGCATCCAGACATCTTTCAAGAAACCAACTCAGTGCCTCTTCAGATCAAATCAACAGGGGCGTACATGACATTTTTCGGGAGCACCGAATCAAGCATCGGTTATCTAGGAGGCCACGGGATACGGTTTGACTACTATCCAAACGGGGAAGCTTGTGACCGGCTTGACCAATTGCAATCGGGATGCATTAACAACTACACGTTCATCGATTGTGAAGTCGGCTTCTCCTTTTCACTGTGGATTGCATTTGATCACTATTACCGAGGTACGTCTGGTGTTGTGTACGTCTTCAACAGCCAGCGCCTAGAATATTCACTCGCTCTGCACTCTGCAGATGCCGCATTAGTAATTGCAATCGACGATCCTCACTCGAGGAGATGGATCCTTGAGGCAGCTTTGCCCAATCTAGTACAGTGGACCCACGTTGTTGTAGCCTTCGACCCACTTGCAATCAATGCTGTGTCGTTGTTCATTGATGGAATCACGTCGACCAAGCTGTCTGATTATTCGTCAAGTCAGCCACACCTCCCTGCTTTTGTGTCAGAACAGAATAAGGTGAGAATTGTGCATGTTTTCCACACTCCAAAAAATCCATGTTGGTTTTTTGCATTGAAATTTGGTTTTTCAAAAAACCATTTTGAATCTAAAAAACCAATTTTGTCTGAAATTTTTTGGAGTGCATTACTGATGAGAATGAGACCAGGAGCTAAGTCTCTTTAGAGTCATGTCCTATTCCCCCTGAAGATTGCATGGCTGGTCAAAGAGCTATCATTCCAGCAAGTCAACTCCCAATTTTGCAATTGACCTTTCTTGTCTGAAAAACTTTTAAATATTATTTCACTTGATATATTATGATAAAAAATGTGTATGTGAAATTGTAAAACCAAACTTCTGTGCAAAAACCATCATTTACTGTTGTTTCAAAAAACCATTTGGTAATTCGGAAAGTCAATTTTGTTAAATTTTAGGGTAGCTCAATTTTTAGACTAAAACCTCACAGTTGTTAATTTTTGTACATTTTAACAAGTGAGGCTTTAGCATTTTTCAAAATACCATATATTTTTTGATTGGTATTTTGTCTAGGCATTCCTGGGCTGCAAGGTCCTGGATGGAACAATGGTGGTGGACCATTTTGAAGGAGTCCTGGATGAACTGTGGATATAGAATGAGGCCAAGAGTCCTGAATTTGTCTGGATGAAATTTTTGAACGATGTTTTCCAACATCATGACGAACATACATAGACTATTGCACACACTCTTACCACAAAAGATTCTTGATGGTATATACATAGTGAACCCACAGTCGAAAAGAGGTTCTAAATTTTGTTAAGGGTTCAACTGAATTGAAAACGTTCAATACTGGTGTGGATGCCCTATGATGGAATGCTATGGTCCCAAGTTCCCAGAGTGAGAGAAAGGGGTTCAAATCCATTGTGGGAATTCAGTGCAGCTGGATTATCTAAGCAGTGTTTTTGATTGCTGTTGGAACCTTTTTAAAAGTTGAGTAATGAACCAGTTTTCACAATTCAACATGCATTATGAAATTTGTCTATATGTAAACGTTTTGACTGGTGGCCCCTCGGCAGCGGCAATTGATAGCCTTAGAGGGGTCTCCAATGATCTTGTAATTTTATTAAACAAGGCAAATAAATATTTCTGAATCTGAATCTGAATCTGTTAGGGTTCATTATCTGTAGCAGCTCATAGAACTCTTAAAGGTTCCCTATAAAACCTTTTTGTTAAGAGTACAGGGCAATCAACATGAAATGGCTCAATAATCAATATGTAGAGATTTGTACATTTTGTCTCATTCAACATGCGAACTGGTGTTTGGCCCGATTGCTCAGTAGGTCCTATCTAAAAAATGCACAGTAGATCCACACATACTCACAGGTAGATGAGCTGATTTGTAATCTGTTTGTCACATTTTCGCAATGTTTTGGTGCCGTTTTTTGCCTGATTTTCGGCAATTTTTGCCGACAGCAGTCCATTTCTGCCATTTCTCCAAGCTTGTTGAAAATTGTGATGCAAACAGTGACACAATGGGCAGTGACGTCACAAAAACGCACTGCAGCGTCACTCCTGTATTAGTTTCTGACTACTTGGTGCTAGTTCCACCCCTCCAAGCCCATGGATTGGTTTGATACGGGCTGTCAGACCAGTGCTATATTTCAGTTCACATGCCAGTTGAGACGCACTGTAGTTACCTATTGCCATCCAGATACTAAATAGATCCAAATTGGCAAGAAGAGATAAATTGGAAATTATCCAAGATGGCGGTAAAATAAAAAAAATAACAAATTGTTCTCACTTAGATGATTGCTATGAGTTTCTTTCTCTACCTGCTGGTACATTATATATCTGGAGTGCGCACCAGAGGGCCTCGAATGTCGACTCCAAGTTATACAATATTTATTATATTATCATTTTTAAACATTGTGTTCTGATTTTGATTGAATACAGAATGACCATTTAACTCATATTTAACTTGACAATTTATTTTCTAAAATTTTCGATGGTATAAAACGAGGTGACTTAGAACATTTTTTGCTTCAATTTTCTTATCTCCCAAAATGTATAAGATCTATGAAGTATTTCATGGGATAAATAATAATAATAGTAATAATAATAGTTATTTGTATAGCGCCTCTTCCAGTAAACTGCTCAGAAGCGCTTGTGGCAGATGGGATTAATTGTAGAACATTTTAAACAAGTGAGTTTTTAGGTTTTTCTTGAAACCCTCCAGAGTCTTTGTTGCTCGAACACGTTCTGGTAACTTATTCCAGAGTTTTGATGCTGCGAAAGAGAAAGCTCTATCTTCAAATTTGTTCTGGCTGTTTGTAGCTGGTTCTATTAACAAGAATTTGTTGTTGCTCCTCAGGTTATGCTCCTGATTGGGCTAAGATGAGCTTGACAAGTTTCTGAATGTACAGTGGTGCTTCGTTGTTCAATGCCTTCCAGGTTGTAGTCATCAGCTTAAATTGTATTCTTGCAGGAATAGGCAACCAGTGAAGCTGCTTTCTCTGTGATCCTATGCTGTCTTGTAGTTTCAACCTCTCTATGAGACGAACTGCTGAGTTTTGGGCCACCTGAAGCTTGTTCACTAAATGCTGAGATATGCCAAATAAAAGGCAATTTCCATAGTCAAAGTGAGGTGTGACTAGAGCATTTACGGCAGTTTTGACTACATCTTTGTTCAGGGACTTTCGGAGATTAAAGTATGCATTTCGGCACATTTTGTTGACTTGCTTCTCATTGTCATATTTTTTTCCATTGTAACACCAAAATTCCTAACATGTTCTGCTGTTTTTATTGAGACATTTTCAATACTAATTGATGAAACTTGGAGTTTATTTAGCTGCTGTTGTGTGCCAATCAAGAGGAGTTCGGTTTTTTCGCCATTGTTACACAGTTTATTTTCATGGATAAATTTTCGTATTTCCATAATACATTTCTCCATTTTCTTAATTGCATTTTCCTGACCAGTGAAAGTTGGCTTAAATGATAAAATTAGTTGCTCATCATCAGCATATTTCTGATCCTCAGTTTGATTTTGAGAAGCGACTTCACTTACTGGAGCTATGTACGAATTGAATAATATTGGACCAAGTTTTGAACCTTGAGGGCCATCAAATTTGAGTGGAAGCCTGTCTGATGTTAGGTCAGTTATCACGACAGATAGTGATCTCTCCGAAATGTATGACTTAAACCACTTGAGAGCTGAGTTGCACACCCCATTTCTATTTTCCAGTCTAGTCAGTAGAATATCGTGATCAATTGTGTCAAAAGCAGCTGACAGATCAGTACAAGCATTGTTATTTCACCGTTGCTCATGTTCAGCATGATGTCATTGTGGAATTTTGTTAGGAGAGTCTCTGTGCTATGAAATTTCTTGTATGCCGACTGTTTTTCATCATCAAGCTTGTTCTGAACAAGCTGGTTCATGTATTGTTTGATAACTGCACTTTCAATTATTTTGCCTAGGAAAGAAAGATTTGATACAGGTCGGTAGTTCTTCTTAATAAGGTCAAGTCCTCCTTTCTTTAATAGTGGCTTCACAACTGCATGTTTCAATTCTAGGGGCATTTCCCCAAGAGTTAGAAACGTGTTTACAATATCAGTTACCAATGGCAGAAATTCATCTATGCACTCAAGCAGTAACCATGTTGGAATTGGGTCCAGTTGACAGTGTTTAACAGGTATGCTTTTGATCAACTTCTTAATTGTTGTTTTTGATAGGGTTATGAACTGAAATAATTTGAAGCCTGTAAAGTTTTCAATAGTTGCAGTGTTATTGTTACCAGAGTCCATTTGCGACCTTAATTTCTTTATTTTGTCATCAAAGAATGTATTGAAGTCATTTGCCATGTCTTTGCTACTTGTATGATTGGGCAGAGGCAATTCTTGTTTCCTGTTGAGACTGGAATTAAGCACATTGAACATGGCCTTAGAATTTCCCTTAGTGCTCTCAATCTTAGCTCTTAAATCATCAGATTTTATCTGATTGATCAAGTCATTTAAAGCATTTCGTTTCAACTGGAAATCTTCCCAATCCTTTCCAAGCCTGTCGCCTCCAGGTTCGTTCTGCTTTTCTTTTAGCTGTTTTCAGATTTTTTGTATTGGCATTTGTAAATGGAGTAGGTTTGCGTAGTGTCACCTGCTTTGTAACCACTGGTGCATGTTTGTCAAGAACCTCTTTTGATGAATTGTATATTGAGACCAGTTTTGACAAGCGTTCAGATGAGTTTTCCTGTTCAACTTTTTGTGACAAGCATTTGTTAATGTCTTTCTTAAAATCAGTCATATCAATGTTGCGCATTTTTCTGAAAGCTATTTTCTTTTGGGCACTTTTTCCTTTTGCTGATTGCCATATCGAAAAGGACACAGTTATGGTCAGAGAGCAAGTCACTGACCTCACAGTTTCTCATAGTTGAATTCTTACGAGTTATGACAAGGTCTAGTACATTCCCTTCTTTGTGTGTAGATGAAGCCACATGTTGTTCAAGATCATACATATCTAAGATGCTATTGAACTGCACAACTCTAGAATCGTCAGGTTTGTTCATGTGGAAATTAAAATCTCCAGTTATCACAACTTCATTGTGGTATGTTTGATATTGTGCTAAGAATTGTGTAAATTCTTTGAAAAACTCTGATAACTTGTATTTGTTCTTGTTTGAGGGTTCAGGTCGGTATACGAGAAGAATTGTGATTGTTTTGCCATTCAATTTTATTTGAATTTCCGTATGCTCAAATGTTTTGGTTTACACACTATTGATTTTTGTTGCTTTCAAGCCTGACCTAAAAGTGCAACCAACACCACCCCCAGGTCTGCCTTCACGGGGTGTGCCAATATATAAGTATTCGCCATTCCTTTCTAAGTTGCCTTTTTCCACAATATAATCTGCTTTTAGCCATGTTTCTGTGAAAAGAAACAAGTCAAGATCAAATTCATCACGGAAGTTCTTCACTAATTCTGCCTTTTGTCTCAGACTTTGTGCATTCCATACACAAGCTGTTAGAATGTTGTTTGCAGTATGCCTGGTTGCTTGTTTTCTATGGTTACATCATTCTTCAGGTTTATCTAAGTGATCGATTGGATCAAATATGCTCTGGTGGTTTTTTGAGTCGGAGTTGTTTGTCCTATGTTGGAGGTTGGGACTGGAGGCTGGCTTGTGTAAAGCTCTACGATTGAGGCCATCTAAACCAATGCGCAAGACATCAGAATATAGCTTTTCAGGTTTTGACATTATTCAGTAAATGAGATTGTAGTACACAATGCAGTTTTGCTTGCACAATGTGGTTATCTGTGAAATCACACTACGTGTATGTGGTGATTGAGGATAATTGGTTTTTGGACACTCTGAGTGGTGACCAATAAGGGAAATTGAGGCTGACAGAGATATGAAGCTATGTTGTGATCAGAAGAATCTGTTATTGAGTGCTCTATGGGTGACCAATGAGCTTAGTTTCTTTCAAGTGAGCAAGATGATCACTATATGTGGTGATCAAAGAGATTCAGTTATAGGACACTCTATGTGGTGTCCAATGAAGTTGAACGGAGATCACTCTATGTGGTGATGAAGAGAATTATTTATTGGACACTCTATGTGGTGACCAACAAGGTTAGTTGAGGTGAATTAACCAATGAGGTTAATCAAAGTGAGAAAGAAGATCACTCTATGTGGTGATCCAGAGAATTAGTTATTGGACACTCTATATGGTGACCAATGAGGTTATTTGGAGTGAGAAGGAGATCACTCTATGTGGTGATCAAGAGAATTAGTTATTGGACACTAAATCTTTGCCACTGACACATAGTCGAATTTTGCATTGGTATTTTGAGATATTATGCCAGTGTTAGTGGATAAGTGGGTGTTCAAAGTCACCCCGAGATCGCAGAGGAACAATCTTTTTTGAAAAAGTGTTCAAAGTCACCCCACTGTTCAAAGTCACCTCGTTTTTTCTCTGTATTGTTATTAACTGGGTCATTGGACTCGTCTTGAAAACTCTAGCAGATGCCTCATTTGCGTCCAGGGTTTGAGATATTTCTTCATTTTAATTTTTGATGAAACGGTTTGTTTTTGGGATGACCTGAAAAAGGAATGCTGCCGGTGCCTGGGGAAACACAAGTAAGCAAAAGCATTTTTTTTGTCAGTAAGTTTTTAGCTGACTATAAAAAAATAAGGTTACTTTCACAAATTTCTGAAAATTTTCCATCTCATAGATCTGCCGGAAAAAACTCCGTGGCTAACCCGAACGTTTCAAAAAAGGAGGTGTTCAAAATCAACATATTAAGCCAGACATAATTGATCTCTAGCTTCTCGGATCTTCTCAAGGCGCTTTTTCTAGGGTCGGTCGGTAGGACAAAAAAAGGTGAAATCTCAATTTTTTATAATGTCAATTTTCAGCTGAATATCAGTTTCTAAATTTAGTTTATTACTGGATGCAGGAAAATCCTATTTATCAAAGTCCTGGGCGGTTAAGTATAATGGCCCGGCGAATACAGGAAAACTATGAAATGAAAATTCCAAGAAAAATTTCAGGATAAGGGAACTTAGCTGGCTACTAAGAACTAAGGCCCCTTAGGCTTGGTGGAGGTTCATTAGAGGGGATTACAGAACTGTTTTACTCAGTTATATATGATTTTATTGCTTATTCAGACAAAGTACGCTTGATACAATCTTCCTCCTTGTTTATTGACTATCTTTTTCAGTTTTGTTGGTCAGTTTTGTTTCAGTGTTTCCTTCAATTTAGTCAATTTGTAGTCAGCCAAGCATGCAATATCATGGTCAGGTGTATGAGCTGTGATATGCATTGTATCCACCATCCTCCCCACACAAGCCCTGCTAAAATGGACACGGCTTTCTGCTATTTCCAACCTCTTCTGTGATTGGCTGCTTATTTAGGTCATAAGCATTTTGCAGGCAGATTTAGTCCGATTATGCACACTTAAAGGATTACTGGCAGCTGAGAAAAACAGTGTAAAACAAGCAAACTTTCAAACATTTTCATTTCAGAACTGTGAAAATACATAATTCAATGGAATTTTCGGAACTGTGATAGCACCTTTCAACAATATTCAGAACAAAAATTGCCAGAATTTACTGAGGCTAAGTGTATTATTTTGACTCTTTCTTAACCATGGTCAATGAAGCATGGCATTCTAGCTTCATTCCCCTGGTATTATATGAGTAAAGACCTCAGCTGACCTGATTATCAGAATGCTGGGAAGCCCTTGATTGTATCAGAGTGAAATCCTGCCTTCTGATTGGCTAGAAAAAGCAAACACTGGTATAAATCAGTTTCAAGCTGACTTTGAATGGCTTCACATCTATTTACACTAAATTATCATGCCTTGACCAAAAGCATTGTCTATGACATCAGTAAGGGACTATTCAGAATTTATGACTGGGTTGAGGGGGAGATGGGAGTTTTACCTGAGCGGGTGCTACATGCTTCAAGGGGGACAGTACTAATTTTTCCCTTTTGTCCAGAATCTGTGTGCCTTGCAGGCTAAATAGAAGTTATGACTTGTCACAGTTTTGCCCAACGGAGCACCAATTTTTCACACATGTTTCAAGGGGGGTACTTATTACTCACAACATGCTTAACCTTGGGGGGGGGGGTATGAAAATTTTAATAAAAGAAAAGGGGACATTCTAAAAATCCACATGGAATGTATGAGAGGTACAAATAAGCATGAAACCAAAGGGGGTATACATGTACATTTTTGACAGAAAGATCCAACAGAACTCTGGTGGCCCAGTGATGTGGCCAACATTCATAAGAAAGTCAGAGTGGGAATCAGATCAGGACCCTGCAATTGGTTTTGCTGCCTGAGTTGAGCCCCTGTTCTGAGAAAATGTTACATTCACAATTATGCATGTTAATTTTCTGTATAAACAGTAATTGCACGGATCACCTGATCCTAATCGCCTGAATGCACAGTATTGGACTTGCAGAATGTGTGTGTGAAACATAATCTGTCACTTCTCAGGATAGAGTGGTGTCATACCTGTTCTGGACCAATCAAAAATGCAAGAAAAATGATGTATATTCTACCTCAAATGTCCACAAATATGAAATCATCTGTAAAATAGATATCACATTTGAATTCACTCATTTGCAAAAAATTATAGCAAGTTGTTCGCTGAAGGTTTGCTGCCATGCAGCCAATGTTTTGGAACAAGAATTAGAATTTATTGGCAAACAAAATACAAATACACTTCAACATACAAATAGTAGAATTAAGATACCAGTAGAAAATAGGAACTGACACAATGAATGTGTATATGTTCCAATCTTCACTGTCTTTGTCATGGATGGATATATTGATGATTGGGGCTTTACATCATGTATTTATGCACTTGGCAGGCTAATTGGGAGGAGGGGGACACAGCAATGAGGTGAAGGATGATAGAAACAGCCGTCCAACATAGGCCCAAATGACCCGGCAAGAGCTGAACCCAGGACCCAGCAATTGGTGATCCAGCACGCTACCACTAGACCAACCCACCCCCCTGTCATCAGGATGGAGAAGGACAGATTTAATAGAAATAAATAATTTCTGGTGAGGATAATTTTTCAATGTGTAACTTGATTTAAAAAGTAACATTTGAGATATCAAACACTGAAAATAAAATTTGCTTGATTTAGAACATGTGCCTGAAATAAATAATTACTGTCATTGGTATTAGTAAGTAATTACTGTCATTGTTATTAGTAAGTTATTACTGTCAGGGTCATTCTTCGCTAAGTGGTCAAAATGGTGTTACCGAAGTTAATAGTAACCTAGTTCTTTTAATATTAATGATATTTATGTTGCTTCTTTGACATATCACTTCTACAATGCTTTTTGTTAAAACACATCATTTTAACATGGGTTCATACTCATACTTTACCAGAAAAAAAATCAGTAGCCTTATGGCCCTCCCAGTTTTCGACCGTTACTGGTTGGAGTCTCCGGCAATTATTCATTCTAATACTGTTATTTTATGGAAATCCTATATAAATTTGCTCAAAATAATGAATTACTATGTTGTAATTTATCATAAAGTGAAATTATGTACTGTAACTCTCATTCCCTTATGCTTCATGATGACTTTTGTATGCGTTACCAATATTGATGTCAGTGGTGTTACTTCTTTGAAAATCGCTCGTGACATACTAACAGCTCCCTGTTTTCTTGGAATAAACATCACCAGAGGGCCAGAAAGCATGTCTGCTAAGCATTAGAGGCAAAGGTAAGCATATTTTTTCATATTTCTATGCTTTTTCATGGTTTATAGTCAATGAATAGTGGAGGTATCATTTAGGGGAGTCAGTGGTGTTTGCGTTACTATTACAAATTACTCTTTTACATCTTGAAATCCTATGATGGAATGGAATCTTTGAAAGGATTTTTTCAAGAATGTTGAAAAAAAAATGCAAATGGAAAGCAAATTAAGGGAGCATTTCATATTTGAAGGCTTTTTTGTCAGCAGTGTTAGTGTCAGTGGTGTTACTAAATAGAAGGTACACCACTGACAATGTGGTAACACCACTGACAAATCTTGATATTTTTCTTCTTTTGCTGAATGTATTTATGCTTAAGAAATTTTCCTTTGATTTTCAGAAAGCTTCCAAGAAAATTCTGAAAATCACTAATTGTACAGAGAATGCTGATACTGGTTGTTGTAGTGGAGAAGAGGCAAATACATCGAAGACAAAGAAGTGAGGAAGATCGAGAAAGTTAATTGCACTGCTCTCAAAAAGGGATCAGATTCAGAGAAAAAGAAGAGAACTATGGGAGGACATTTTTTATTTCACAAAACTTTTGATACCATTGATTGCAACATATTGCTGCATACATAGGATAAATATAGATAAGAGGGCTGGGTAATGCATTGATTTGTTATTTGGATAACAGAAAAAAAAGTGTATCTTTTGATGGATTTATCGTGAATGGATGTAAATAAATTGCGATGTTCAACAGGGATCTATTTTGAATTACTGTTATTAATTCTATATATAAATGCCATTTATTAAGTTTCCAATGATGTTATATCGATATTGTTTACAGATATATGTCAAAATTAAAGAAAGGAGAAATCCCTGATATAAATGAAGACATGTTTCTCCACTTGGCCACATACAGTGCACGTGTCAGGCCGCCCTGACAGTAACTTATAAATGCATCATAGATTATTTGTTTGTTTTTTATTTTTGTGTTCTGTTAGTGATTTAAGTTTTAGATTTCTGGGCCAGCCAATGCCGAAAGGTAACTACATTTTTGTATCTGATTAAACATATGTCAATATCAAAACATTATTTTTTTTGCATGGAAAATGTGATGTCAATTATATGCAAAAATATGAGGTATATATTTTTCAATATTTTGCATGTGTACGAATTTGCAAACCTGCAAAAACGAACATGTACACGAATTTGGCATTCGTGGAAGTGTCAAATATTGTTATTCACGAATTTGTAAAAGTGTAATTACGAACATACTAACCCTAAACTTGGCTAAAACTAACCCTAAACCTAATTTTGACCCTAAAACTGAAACCTGTAACACCTCCACGAATGTTAGTATTGGCAGGTCCACGAATGAATAATAAAGCACATCCACGAGTGTTAGTTATTACATATACGCGAGCACTTGTGCTCGTTTTTACACATCCACGAACTCTTACATGCTCGTTTTTACACCTCCACGAATTCGTGAACATGCCAAATAATGAAAAATATATACATGAAAATATATATATTTATATTATGTATGTATTTATATTATGTATATATATATATATATATTGTGTGTGTCATTTAAGTATTCAACAATTATTTTCCAATAAAGAACATCAACATGAAAATAAACGTGTCAGTTATGGTTAAGTTTCATTTCTTTTGGCCATGAATTTGCCACTCCATGATCGCCACACTGTAGTGACAGGTACCAGGTCAGTATTAAACATTTTGGATTAGGGTTACATGCTGGTTGTGCCTACCTATTGGATGGATAGTTAGCTATGGATTTGATGGTTGCATCTTGACCTAATTTTTTTGCAATTTATAGAACTAATCAAAACCTGAGCAAATGGTCAGTGGTGTTACTGCTTTGTCAGTGTGTTAATGTGATGTCAGTGGTGTTACTGGAAACAAAAACGTCCATTCCACATGAATTAGCAGGTACCAGTGGTAATCTTCTGCATAGTATTTAAGAATAATAAATGCCCAAGCTTTTCTAATAGTATTTTTGACCCTAAAACAAAAATCACAAACGGTATGCTAATTGTTTCATTGATTCTGACAAGCTTTTTTGCATGCAGCTGCATAATGATTCCAAATATACAACTAAATATTTGGAATTCTTCACAATTCTTGTTTGGATTTGATGAGGTAACACGGAATGCACATGAAACACTGTTTTACATTGCAATACCTATCACCAAATCACTTGTACTCATTCAAGTCTGTGAGTAACACCACTGACGGCATTATGTTGACATCATTCAAGTTTCTAGGGCAGTGGAAGACTAAAATCATCATTTAAGCTTGGATTTTTGTGGATTTCTATTCTTTATAATATTCTTCATCAGTCAACTTAAGTGGTTTGGTTGCCATGAGTACTTGCAAATTGAAAATTTCCCCAAGCCATTTTGACCACTTAGCGAAGAATGACCCGTCATTGTTATTAGTAAGAAATTATTGTCATTGTTATTGCCTTGAAACAAATATTTCCTGCCAACGCAAACTCCAAGCCCCCCCCCTCAAATTAAATGGTCTCCCAAGTGTTTTTGGTGTCCAAAAAACTACCATAGTTAGTTTGAAACTGATGCTTCTAACAACAGATCAGTTATGTCTGGTGTTAACTTGAATAAAATTTGCTGGTTATAAACATGTGTCTCCTGTGTTGGGCACTTCAGACAATTTTTTTAATAGTCAGACTGTGTGTACCATATAGTCTATGGGGTAGCACGTATTTGTGGTGTCTATTTATGTCTAAGGCTTTATCGTGACTTCAAATATAATACATCAGTAATGCTTTCTTTTAGTCGCAAAAACGTATGATGTTTTACCTACTTCTGGGTCAGATAAGCAAATTTAAGACTACACTGACCAGCAATGATCATTGGATCAAAATATTCAGTTGAATTTCAATTTTATTTGTGTCCCTGAGTTAACTGGATTATTGCAAAATGTCTTCAAGAGAGGTATGTACATTGGCATGATACATCTAAATTATTGATCAGTTTTATCTATGAAATGAAATGAATGAAATGGATAACTATATCAAAGATGTGTTCTTCTCCAGTTTTAATGGAGTAGTTTCATTTTCATGTACATAAAAGGAAAGTACTCCATGCTTCTGCAGTGGCGGATTCAGACAGGGTAGTTTAGGGGGGTGCTGGCATTGTTTCAGCATTTGCGGACCTGCATCGTTTTGGGATTCAAGCGCCTGTATTTCTCCATATTTCCTTTGAACTGTTATTTCAGTGGTCTGGGGTCAGCCCTGATCCAGCAGTATAGAAATAAAACAAGGGAGCAAGCTCTTAATTATCAGGGAGGGCTTTGGGCTTTCCTCAGTGGGAAATTATTTATCTCACTGTAACGGCGGCAGTAATAATTTACTTCAAGGCAAAAAGTCCCTGAATATTCAATCCCAAAGGGGGTGCCGGAACACTTGGGACAGGGGTGCAAGGGTGTATTTTGGATCTTAAAGAAAAAACATTATTAGGCCTTATGTTGCTAATTATAGGCTCAAATCAGTAAGTATATATTCAAAGTTAATATGAAAATGCCGAATCATGAAAGACGGGACTGCCTAAACGCAAAAAATAAATTGTAAAAACTTGAAATAGTAATTATCTATATTATTTCTCGAAATTCATTTTTTCTATTCAGGTTTTTTCAATAAGAAGTTTCGAGAAAAAATTGGGACAAAGAGAAAGAGGGTGGAAAGATAATATTTTAAAGAAAATGTTGAAAAAATAGTTTTGAGGGAAAATTTAACTTTTTTTTGTGGAAAATAATTGTTTTTCGAACATCTTTTTTGAGCATTTTTATTTCATGGAAAATGTTTGTTTTTTCCGGAACATTTATTTTTTTAGGGGGAAATCTTTTTTTTTGCAATTTTTTTCATTTTCCGAACTTTTTTTTTGACAATTTTTTTTTCCGAACCTTTTTTTCTTTGGAATTATTATTTTTTTCCTATTTTGTTTTCTTTTTTTGGAATTTTTTTTTATTTCGAAACATTTTTTTTTTTGGAAAAATTTTTCGGCGGAAAATAATTTTAGAAGAAGAAGAAGGTAGTCACGAGTGATGAGAAAAAAGTGCCAGGATCATATTATGCGATGTCTGAATCACTTTTTTTAACTGAACCATCTGAAACACTCCACTGGCCTGACAGCCATAAGGGACGAGACAACTCATCCGCTCGGTGAGCCGGTGGCTATGTCCCG
Organism: Platynereis dumerilii; assembly: GCA_026936325.1. NCBI lineage: Eukaryota > Metazoa > Annelida > Polychaeta > Phyllodocida > Nereididae > Platynereis > Platynereis dumerilii. Next base: position 1,137,926 of record JAPTHN010000004.1, read on the forward strand.
TCTATTAGTGACTTTCTATTTAAATTTTGTCATGCGAAATTGTCGTGAATATGATTTTCCCTTTTTCATCTGACCGCCATTGCCGCCTGCGATTCCTTCCGGCACCCCTGGGCAATGCCTTTTTAGGAAATACCCCTACTAGAAACAATTTGCCTCAAGGCTTCCCAGAAAGAATGTATTTAATTATTTATTAAAAAAAACAAATTCCAAGCCCCCTTGATATTAAATGGTTACCCCTAAAATTTTAATTCACTTCATCTGTATTTATTTTACAGACACAGGACCAGGAGCTGACTGTTATAGTGAATGATGCCAAGGGACCTCAGTCTTCCGGAAAAGCAGAGACTCAAATGATGAATAACGAAAATGAGGCAAACACCGAATCAGATTTTCCTTCACCTGCTGCACAACCTTTAATGCCTGTCGTTAAAAAAAGTCAAAGAGAAGTCAAAAACAACAAAAACACTTATTCATCAGCCAATGATGATATCAGTGTGGCCAAGACAAAACTTAACATCGAATGTGAAGAAAACAATCATGAAAACTCATCATCATCAGAAGTTAATTTTAATAATCAAGAAGAAACAGAAAATGTCAGCTGCTGGGAAGCCACCTTTACACCTACACCTATTAAAAAATGTAAGGTCACGGAACTGGATTTGATTTTGCTCATATTTTCTGCATTGACTTATTTGGCTGACATTGGAACGGACATCTGGGTTGCTGTTAAGCACTATCAGAATGGTGACATTGCTTGGATGGCACTCACAATAACGTTTGTAGCAGTTCCAAGTTTAATTGGAATTGCTGTAACTGCAGCTCAAACAAGTTGGGACGGAATCAAGAAGAATGTGCTAGTAGTATTATCATTGATCATACCAGGAGGCTTGATCATTAAGTAAGTGCAGTCATGTGTCCTTTAATTATCACAAAAGCATGCTTGCAGTGATCTAAATTGCGTCCAATTTTTGCTTTCAAATGTGCTTTTTAAAGGTTTCCGAGTCTGGTACTCCTTATTCCTCAGATAAGATTCACCTTTCTAAGTCTCCAACATGTTTCTTTTCTGTAAATTGGAGAGATCTTGTATATGTTACAGTCGAAGAATGACAAGTTTCTTACCTTACAGAAATGCACTGAAATGGTCCTTGTGAGGTCTCACCACATCCATGCCATGTTAAACTCTATGACACATCAACAATTTCCTACGTCTTATTTGTTTATTGATTCAAAGTCTCCCAATCTCATATCTATATACTTTCAATTCTGTCAAAAAAGTCACCAACTGAGCATGAATGAGGTTGTGAGGTCATTGGTGGCCAAAAAGCGCTGAATGTAAGTAGAGTAAGGTGGGGGAAATCCAGCTCCCTTTTGATATAACTATTTTCATCTCCCCAGCTCTCATATTTGTGAAAAACACACAGTTTAATGTTTGGGATGATGGATTGCATGCTTCTAGATATCAGGAAACTTACAAGTTTTAATTTGACACCTATGAAACAATTAATACAGGGTGCGGCAAAAAAACTTGCACTACCAGCAGTTATGAATTGTAATTGTTGTATTTTCACAACCAAGGCTTCTATAATTATTAAAGTTGGTAGTAATAAGTCTGTATATGTCTAAATTGACATTAATGATGTTTTGTCTTTCTTGGTCAATAACTTTTTTTATTTGAGCTTTGAATGTGACCCATATGCTTTGGTGCACTTGGGTGACGTTTACATCCTATATTTTCAAAATCTTGCTTCCCAACATGTCAATGACTATTTACAGACATCTGTCGGCACCTTTGCTCGCAACAAATAGTCCATATTTTATTGAATTCTGTTAAGGAGGCAAGCCGCTGATCATCAGACGAGACGTGAGAGACATTCCTTGAAGATCAGTCTTTGGCTATTTTTCCAGTGTTCGAGTGTTCCATTCTGTGAGATATGTCATTTAATAACTTCTGCTGTAGTAAAGTCCCCCTCCAGGTTTCAAATGTTCAGATATCAGCCTTGTATACGCCTTAGCATTAATTTTCTTTCATAATTTTTTTCCGAGGATGAGTGCCATCATGCCATTTGCACAAACCAATCCAAAACCATAACCGATCACAGAAATTGGACTAAAACGTTCAGATTATCTCTTCACTAGCTCCCCTTCCTTAAACTTTTTTTTTCCGGAAAATAGCTTAAGTCTATACATGTAGATGCCAAATAGACCAGCGAACATGAGAGCACAGTGCATGCGAATCAAAGTGCAAGCAGGGTTTTGAGGATGCCTTCAAATATTTAAAAAAGGAAGTAATAAAGCTTTATATTTAAACTAATTGACTTTATTAGCATTTGTTCATGTCTTTGACTTCACATTCCAATTATTAGATGGTTCATTTCTATATTTTTCATTAGTTTGCTAAGGCCTTTTTTTGACTCTATGCATAGCGCACGTTTTTTTGCCGCACCCTGTAACTAAATCGATTTTCCAACTCAGGGGCCAGATTTGCCCCACAAGCGTGGGGCGAATCCGGCCCCTTTGAAGGTCATTGAGATTAACCAAGAAAATATTGGTTCAGAAGGATATTTCATTTGTCAGTCTAGCACACATTATGAAGGACATATTCAACCATTTTGAAAGAATCATTTGACCACTTTATTTGAGAAACTGAAAAATTATATATCGTCAGCCTAAAGCAAATTTGGCCTTAGCCAGATTTAGGCCATTTTTCTATTCTGGTACCATATAGGAAGGCCCTTATGATAATGCATGTGTAAAAAAAAATTGGACTCCTAAATTAATTATAAACGCCTTAAAACCCCAACTCAAATTTTTACAAATGGCCTAAATCCTCAGGCGAATTTCGTAATCACTGATTTTAGTGAATATCACCAATATTTTTCGGTCATAATTGTGAGTATTAATTTCATTGAAGTTGTTTCCTCTGATTTCATTCATAAATTTTATGGAGAATTGCTTAATAACGCAGCTGCACCACAAAATAATTTTGGCCTGATGCTACAGTCTCATGGCACGTTACGGAGAACTTTTTTACCGCTGAGGGATAGCTTGAGATGAATTCTAAAAAAAATAAGACCATCCCGGCGACATACAATGTTTATAAAACGATTATATAATTAATTAAAAGCATATCACGGCGGGATAAGATCGTAAATCGGCGGGATAAGATCGTAAATCGGCGGAGACAAGATCATATCCCTGATGGAAAAATCTAAATGCCTGGGGGGCAAGATCTAAATGCCTGTGGGATGTCAAAAATCGTCGGTGGGATGTCAAAAGACCGTCGGCGGGATGTCAAAAACTGCCGGCGAGGCTGCAAATGTCCCGCAGGGGAAGTAAAAATATCCCGCAGGGGCAGGAGAGGTCCCCGCAGGGGCAGGAGAGGTCCCCTCAGGGGCAGGGGATGTCCTAATATCCCGCCGGAGATGTTTTTGAGACGTTCTCACTGAAAAAATCCCCACCGGACATCCAAAAATAAGAAAATTTACGGCTCTGTTCCACCGTCAAGGAAAAAAAGGTTCAACGTGTTGAATCTTTTTTTACATCCACGGCGCAGTTTTTCCATTTCTAGGAACCCCTGAGGGAAACAAAAACTACCACTGAGGGATGTGAAAAGTCGACGGCTGGATCACCCAAATTCATCCAAATTACCAGGAAATACCATCCCGTCGTCGCCTAAAGTGCTCCGTAACGTGCCGTGAGACTGGGGCATAAGTCATTTTGGTTTCACAAAATAAATTGGCCTAAGTCACTTTTTGGCTGTTTGCCAAAAATTGCCAAAAATGACTTAGGCCAACTTTGCTTTAGGTTGATGTTATGTGAAATACACAATATTCAATGAAACCTGACAAAATTCCCTAATTCAACTAATTTGAATCACAATCACCATGAACTGATGTTTCAATGTCATAAAGGAGCACCTTACATAAAATATTTTATGTTCACACACTTATAACATCAGAATCAGAGGGGCCGGATTTGCCCCACCAACAAGGGCCGGAAATGCCCCTACGATCAGCAAAACATGAATATGTAAATTTCTACATAGGTATTATATTAATAGCTGAAATCTTCAGCATAAGCTAAGCTATCAACTAAATGTTGCTTTTCATGACAGTAAGAATGTGTTCCTGTGAAACTCAGTTGTGAAACACGTACCTCAGTTTTGAAAGTTCAATTTCACATTGAACTTGCTCAGTGATGAGATGCCTGTCTTCTTTCCCAGTTGTAGTCGGAACAAGATTATTTTGCAGCGTAATCTCTGTTATTCTGCGAGCTCCAAGTAGAGAAGCAATGAATTATCACAAAACTATTCATTAGGTTGGGACTGGCGCCCCAATGTTTGCGGATCAAACCTGACTTTTTTTTGCAAGTGAGGTTGGCATATGAGAGGATGTGTGTAAAATTTCAGCTCATTCTATTCATATTTAGAGGTAGCACATTTCACTTGAAGTTTATAATGTAAATCCCCATTGGCGAGACCTCAAAAAACCTGCAAAAAAGCATGATTTTCCAAAAATGCGACTTAGAATCAATATTTTTCGACCATTGAAAAACTATGGGGGAGGGTTTTTGGGAGGGCAGTTCATAACCGCCATAATTTTGCATTTTCCACTCTTCATCTCTGCACAATGTAATGTCCAATATCGGCTGAATATGATGAAAATGACTCAATAACGCCTAAATTTCAAAATTTTAGCTCCTCATAGTGGCCAAACAGTATATGTTATAGCAAAATGGACGCCTGTCTTTGAATGGTCGAAAAATATTGATTATAAGTCTCATTTTTGGAAAATCATGCTTTTTTTAGGTATTTTAGGGTGGTATTTTTTACAATATCATAGGCCCTGATATTTTCACTGTTAACTGTGATATTCACAGCCAACCAGGTGATAAAATAGTAAACGGCCATGGACCTTAAAAATACATTGACTGAAATCTGCGATTTTACGCTTGAACTGAAAATTCTTGTTTCAGTAATATTTTTTTCGTGGCAAGAGTTTTTGAGATAGCATCTTGAAATTTTGTATTTGTAATCTGGACTATATGTATGGCATTGCATCGCAATTTCATACTTCTAAGTGTATTAGAGCCAGAGAAATAAAATAAAACGGCAGTGGAATGCAGAAAAACGTTTCTGAAATCAATGAACCACAGTGCTGAAACTATACCAATAAACAGAATTTAACATTATTACTTTGTCATGTGTTGTGAAATATTGTCTGAAACAAATAACAAAATCAAAAGGGGTCCTCATCCCAATGGAAATTAAAATAAATCAGTATTTGTACAACTAAGTCATTTTGGAAAAACTAAATATTTGTACAGAAAATTGCATTGGAAAATTGCCTATGCAAACAAGAAGGTCAAAACTGTTTTATTCCAATGCACTGTTTCTTCTGGATCTGATGCTCCAAACCGCTAGTCTCTAGTCCAATTAGATCAGTGGCAAATTGCAAAAGAGTGGAGGTGTTTTGTGCTTGAAAACTTACAAGAATAGATGATGAAGCAGCAGCAGAGATTGTGACTCTATACTGGATTTGTGGGGGTGTGTCTAAATGCTGCTCTCTCATTGGTTGTTTTCAGTATATTCCCGAGACCCGGGGAAAAAACGTCGTATACAGTCAGCTGACTGTATACTGCTTTTTCTCCCCGATGCTGAATTTTTCCCTGCTGTATAGCCCAGGGAAAAACACAGTATCGGGGAGAAAATGTGCCTAGACATGGGATAAAAAGCATTTTACATTGCAAAAATGGCGTCATCTGATTGGTTTAATATTTACTATGCCCAGCGGCGTCAGTGTAGGTGGGACTGGAGGGGCATTTGCCCCACCACTTTTTTGGCAAAGTACAATGTATACATGTTTCTGAATCAGAAAAATTAAAAATTTTCCCCTGACGTCGTCCACGAGGGTGTGACCACTATTTGCCCCACCACTTTTAAATGAAACTGATGTCCCTGACTATGCTGGCGATGTCACAGCAAACTGCTTGTGGCGTCATAAGATTGACTGATGACGTCACTATTGTGTGGTTAATTTCTCAAGCTCAGGTATTTTGGTTATTTTTTCGTGGACTTCTTATTCCTTTTTCGGCCCTTCAACTTGGAGGATTTTCTTTAGAATGTAGTGCCATCAGTAGCAAAGTATGTAGGCTACCTAAATCCAAAATTTTATCAAATATGGATCAGAATTAATCAATGCAGACCCGGGTCTCCTTTGCTGATAGATTTCTAGCTACGCCACTGCCTCAGGGTTGTGTGCTGTCTCCAAGGAGGATATTTTGCATTTAAACTGCACATATGCGCTGTAAAGCATGTTCACTCATGCGCTGGAAAGCATGTACACAAATCCATAATCTTCGCGCATGCTGTTGTGACACATCCACGCATGTGTATGTGTCAAATCTTGCACATCAACGAGTCCCAAAAGCGTGCATGTGTACTATACAGCATACGTTGATATGTCATATTTGGATAAAAATATGCCTCGCACAGTGGTGGCTGCAGGGGGAGGTGGGGCTTTGAATCATATTTTAATAGTGCATGCATCAGAATGTAGATTTCTTCAGAGAATTTACAGAAATTCCATATAAATTTTTATTAATGAGAATGCGTTTTTGATGAATTGTTTTTCGGCTCCATGTGCTGCTCATAAAAGGAATTTTTGGAAGGGGAGTAGCCTTACTATTTCTGTTGAATTGCGCTGGCTTAAAAATGCATATCGACAACAGGTTTTGCTTAGGGAGACGGGGCAATTTGTAATTTTTATTAACCATTGTTGATTTGAAATGAAGTCAGGCAGATTATTCCCTAATCTGAAGCATGAAGCTAGTGTTGGAGGTCTCGATGCCTGCCTCCTTTGATGGCCATATTTTGTTGGCCTCGGCTATGGCTCGGTCTCAGATGCACCGAAAATTCTATTCTCAAAATTTTTAGATAAAACTTGACATACAATTGACAAGGTCTGAATTAGTAACATAAATGTTTCACTCCTCTCTGTAACTCATAATTTAACACATTCAACTGATATGTTGTCAGAATTAATCTACAAATGTTAGTAACGCTTCAGCAGTAATTTAGGTGACATTGTCCCACAGCAATTAAATTTTGGGGTGAGTTGTGGCATGATATATGATGCATATAGATAACTAATAAATTACGTCAATAATAGATACAATGACAAACCAGACACATGCTGCAAATATTATGGTGTTAACAGAAGGCCTTGGTTTCACAATGCATATTATGGCTTTATATGGATTGATTAATTATGATTTTATATAGAATTTTAAAGTTTTTCCCAAAATGTTAATGCTCATATTTGCTGTAATGCACGTCAACCTTGTCAAATTACATTGCGGGTTTGCTCAAGTACAGTCTATCTGGTCTTTTTTTCTTTCACACATTAGGATATTAATAAGTGTTGGCTTAGGGGCCATATTTTGATGGCCTCAGATTTGGCTCGGTCTCGGATGCTGAATCCCTGGCCTTGCTTCGATTTCGGGTGTCTTTGGGCCAGTGTTGGAGGCCTTGGGGCTATATTTTGATGGCTTGACCTTGGCTCTGTCTCGGATGCCAAATCCTTGACCTTGCCTCAGTCTCAGATGTCCCGGCCTTGACAAAATCACTGTTGATAATTAGTCTAAATATTATGACAAAGAGAAACGTTGCATTAAGATTATACAAAACTGAGTAAAACAGTTCTGTAATCCCCTCTTAGGAACATCCACCAAGCCAAAGGGGCCTCAGTTATTACAGTCCTGGACATAAGTGCTATCGCTAACTCAAGTCACAAACACAATTGTCAATAATTTGTCTTCTCCTGAACAGATTTTAATGAGACATAACTTAAATAAAAGTCAAGACCTTCTACAACTTGCTTATATTGTAACAGCTGAATATTCTACAAATTGATATTAAATATATGTCCAAAATGTGCTTGGACAAAATTCCATTGGCATGCTAGAAGTAATGCTGAAAAACTGCCTAAATTAATAGTGAAACTACTAAATTTTAGAGTATTTAGTCATGGTGTAGCAGAATGAAAAAACTAATTTGGTTCTACTTAATTATCTTATCCATGGGGTTCCACAAGGACTCATGTGAAATAAGATCGTCAAAAGTGATAGAGAATGTAGACCAGTATTTTCTTAAATTCAGCGGTACTCTTCGTAATTGTCTTCCCCTTCTTATTTTAGTTGACATCGAATCAAGGAAATTCAGATTATTACATTCCTAGTGACAGGTGTATCAGGGCTTGCCACATTGACAAGAAAAATTTAAGTGGAGACTACGCTATGACATACTATGCTGTTTGGCCTTAAAATCTCACAATGACAGTGGTCTACAATGTAGGACTAAAATGTATTCTTGTTTCAGGCTACAGTTAATTATAATGTCCCCCGCCATCTCAATCAACTTCTTGCTCAGAGACAGCATTTTTTGTATCACATTATCTTGGTCAATTTCAGTCAAGTCTGGATAAACCATGTCCATGTAAGCTTTAACAAAACATTTGCACTATTGGTGCAACTTTTGTGCAGTTATAATGTTGTTTTAGATTTTAAAAAAATGAAAAATGAATAACTGAGTGCCTTGGCCTGTGCCAACAAAAGATACAACCCATGTGCAAAAAGGACAAAAACCTTATTCATCCCTAACAAAATACATAGAAATATTCCCAATTACAAGCAGCATCAAATGCAGGCCCAAAATAATGATCGTTGGAGTACTTCAGTGCCAACCTGGTCAATATATTGACTTTTTGACCAATTGTGAAGCTCCTTTGGCATTCTGTTGCGTCTGCTAAAATGGTGTGCCCTCATCAAGATGCCCTCCAAAATTAAGCAGGATGCGGGGATGATCATTCAGAAGGATATTGATTTACCTCTGATGGTATTTTTCTGCCATTTTGATGATTTTAATTAATAAAATAGTGATATTTTACGAGTCCTTGTGGAATAGGGATAGTTTCTTTGAGATCAGAGATCATGCAAGGTGGCATTTTTTTCATCCAGTTACACAATGACAAAATTCTCAATCATTTTTGCAGTTTCACACTTAATTAAAACAAATGTTCAGCATTACATCTTGCATGCGACAGGACCTTTGTCCAGCCACGTTTGTGACAGATTCTTGTAATTAATTTATAGAATACTGAGACTGAGATGAAACTTTACTTTCGCAATATAAGCACGGTGAAAAAGGCTTCATAGTTTTCATTTAAGCCATTTCTTGTCAAAATCAGTCAATGACAAATCAAGTTACAGTTGTGTCAATAACATCTGTCAGCGATAAGACTTATGTCCAGGACTGTGGTAGCCGGCTAAGTTCCCATATCTTGAAAAATTTTAGTGGCCAAACCTCGAGGCCCCATGAAAGGGGCCATGTCAACCAGTGTTAGTACCTAAATAACTCATAAGTGGGTGTTTCGTGTCTTAGTAGAGCTTTTTTTCCTCGGTGATTATAAACTGTAATCTCTGTAATCTCCAACATGACTCTAGTCGCCTGAAACAGTTGATAGCAGTTTCTAAGCTGTTATTTCTGTTTCATGCAGTTATACATGGATTAACTTTGCATTGAGAAAGCCTACTTCCAATGCAAAACGATGTGTAACAGTGAGAAACAAGAAGGAGAGGGGGAGGGTTTCACATCTCAACATTTATTTGCGACTAAGATATTGAGACTGAGATTAAGAATTTGACTGTAAGTCGACCATGGTTTGGTTATACAAGTGATTATAGAAGTGTCAGTCACCCAGGTGCTTTAGAGGCGACTATGGCGTGTTTATGAATGTGAGAACGTTATTTATCACAATACGAAGGTGATTCCAGGTGACTGAGATGTTGCCATAGCCTACTATTCACAGTTGATTTTAACTAATTGAATTAAGAAAAAAAAAATGGATACAAACATGGCGCAGTTTACATTCAACTGGAGAAAATAACCTAAATTTCCAATTTATCATGACCATGGACTTATAGCCATGCTCTCAACGTGTGACCCATCTCTAAGGCCCTGTCAGTTAGGTCCTTTGTGGTCAGTGTCTGTGCCAAGTAATTTAAAAAAATCCAAACTATGAGGTGAAAGTGAATGATTGATTCTCTTGGCTTATAATACCTGTTGGCGACTATGGGACTGAGACTGAAATAAAGCAATTGACTGTTAGGCGACTATGGTATTGCTACTGATCCCACAGACTTATGTGTATTTCACTGCTGAAGTCACAATTTAGTAGCTGTACACAGTTACCAATGAAACATGTCTCAGAGGCGACTATGAGGTGATGTTGATGTACAAGTGACATTGTGGCATTATGCTCATAGTCCAAAAAAGTTTGGAAATGTTAAGTTCCCTATTGAAATCCAGGCACATGAAAAAATCCAAATATAATCCCATTTGATAGATAGATAGATAGAGATAGATAGATTTTACATAGATAGACGGATAGAGAAACAGATAAATAGAAAGATGGTACCTTCATTATCTATATACATAATTATACTTTTTGATTCAATAAATCATAAAAGTCAATCCAAATAAGTTGATGATTTTTTTCCCATAAAAAATCATGAATTTGTTCGGATTGACTTTTATGATTTATTTATATATGACACATGTATCTTTATGATATTTCGTTGTCTAATAAAAGTTTATATATATATATATATATATTTAATTAATCAGAGAAATCAGAATTTATGGCCTTTTGATTCATATTACAAATGCTTAGAGGGTTCTTTGTATCAAAGTCTATGCTGAACAACTAAAATATATGTGAAGGGCTGCACCATAGGCCTATACAAAGTATAAATTGTGTAAAATGTCCTTGGACTGAGAAAATCATACCTGGACTTAGTTTTGTTAACTTTGCAATGACATGAATAAGTTCGAAATCACAACCACTTTAAAATAACTACATTGTTAAATATGTTGAAGTGTGAAATTTGTCTTGATTGACTGTTTTTCACGAGGTGTTTCAGGAGAAGGAACTCATGTCCAGAGAAAAGAGTGCATTCTATTGCAAATCTTCACAGTTGTTAGAAATCTAATTGTTGCCAGGGTTTGCTTGTTTAACACTGTTTTCCTAAATGGTCAGTAATCCCTTTAGTAGCCATAGTCGCCAGTGTGAGAGATTACAACTCATAATCACCGAGGAAAAAAAGCTCTAGTAGCCACCTTAGTTCCCTTGTCCTGAAAAACTTCAACAGTAATTTCTTGGCTTCTAACCTTAGGTTCTGAATCTGTTCAGTGAAACTGAAATCAGCTGAGCTGAACTGGGCTAGCTGCTGAGCATTTCATGTACATTGTAGCATTGACGATTTAGTGCCATTCCCAATAGCTTTTTTGCAGAAAATGTGGCGTTAACAATCACAAAACAAAATTATTTTCAGCAAAATCATGGCCTTCTGCCATGCAACCATGCAAAGTAGACTTGCCAGATGTGAAAATAAAGCTGTGTTTATTGCTCTGGTTGGAGCTGCACAAAATGATTTGTATCAGTTTTCTTGTATTTTATGTGCAATGAATGTACACATCTTTGAATTACAGTATAGAGCCCGGAGCCAGTCAAATGAGCCTTTCTTGACTAACTTTAGCCACACCTGACTTGACTGAACTGAATGACCACCCAATGGGCACAGCTACATTGCAGCAACGTTGAGACACCATTGGATTTTGGTAATAAGAATTCCATTGCATTTTGGAAGTGAAATTATGTGGTATGTCAACAATATTGTAATGTTGTCACAACATGCTGACATTACGTAGAATGTCAATGATATTGCGACATTGTCACAACGTAGTAAAGTCACTTACACTCGCAACTGGATATGCACATAATTAAATACTTAGGTAGCTTGGTTATTGCATAAGTGTTAGAGCGATGCCTGACTGACAAGCTGGTTTGCTGTGGGCAGGTGAAAGGCAGTGACCTCATAAAGGGCATATCTAGAAATGGCGTGATGAGGTGAATATGAGCACTCTGCAGCTTTTTGAGCCCTCCTAAATACACCACTCACATTACTGACCTGCCTCACATGCCAGTGGGTGGAAAAATTCCAGCTAGAGCAGCATGCTCCATTGGCGTCCGTGAGGGAGCTGGCTGCAACATTTCCACGAGAGCTGCTCTCATTCATGTCTTTGCGTACATTGCTGGGCATTTCAAATGAATACAAATGAATATGGACTTGACAGGCAGTTGTCCTGATTCACAACTTGACATCCCATATTGAACTTCACCATCCACAGCCTTGATTCTTTCACCTGCCTGTACAGCAGACTGACTTGTCCATCGGGGCAATGCTACATTGTTTGAAGAACCACTAGAAATCAGATACCAAACTGATTTACCAGCAGTTCAAAATATCAAGACCCAGAATGGTAAACGTACCATTCACCAGCCTCAGTCCAATCGGCAGCATGATAGAATTTTTATGAATATAATTTCATGCATACTGTTTGCATTATCAAACATAGACTGTGTAGCAGCAAATCTTCAGCGTACAACAACTTTAAAAGACACAATTAGGGGATACCCCCCGGGGCTGGTTGTCACAGGGGTAGGTTGTCACACTGTGTAGAACTTAAATATGCTAAATTTTCTATTTACAGCATGCAGGAGCACTGCCAATCTATATGAATGTTAGAAGGGGAGTCACTTAATCCTATCTGACCAATATATACCTATATCATTCGAAATCTTGACATGCTATGGGACATTTTTTAAAATTCAGCACTCAGGGCAGGTTGTCACACTTTCGGGGCAGGTTGTCACACTCTCGGGGCAGGTTGTCACACTTTTGGTTAAGAGCTCGGATGCAGGAAGTGGGACTCCATAAGGCAGATCTTGACTAAAACAAGTTATTTTGGACGTATGAGGAATCCTCTGCTTGCCGAGTGAAGACCTCAACGAACACAGTACTGTGTACAAGGGTGCTACAAATGAAGGCTTACCAAGTAGCAGAAAAGCATTCTGATCAGGAGGAGGAAAATTACCAATTTTTTTAGAAATTTTCTTTATAAGTTTGAAATAGATTTACTTTGTCACTATGCCATATCTGCATACATCTTTGGTCATCAATAGCATGTATAAATCACCAATTTATATTTGTGATAGTTTTTCGCTTTAAAAGACTGGTCCTAATGGTTAACAACCAGCTCCAAAAAGTGTGACAACCTGCCCCGACTGATGAAAATGCAAAAAACGGGCGACCACGGCTGTTCTTGTCATATTTTTCACAATTTCTTCCTATCATTATTTAAAGAAATGTTGGGATGGTAAGTGTATAAACTGTACCTTTTTCAACAACAATTTGTTGAAGAGTAGGATAACATGCAAGTTGCAGATAAAAATTTACTTTTTGTGACTGGAAATTTTTAATAGACCGTGTGACTACCAAACTCCCTTCCAGGGGTCAAGATTTTTCAAAGAGACTCCAGTGGGTTATAAAAGCAAACTATGATTGGTTCAGCTGTGAAACTCTGTAGTTCAGTGCAATAAAAAGTGTGACAACCTGCCACTGTGACAACCAGCCCGGGCAGCCCTGGTCTCCCCTACACCATATTGATATGTGTATCAAATTGCATGTAAGTATGCAGTAGCTGCGGAGTCTTAGCCTGAAATTATCTATATGATAGTTGTCCTGTCATCAGCCCACCTGCCTCAAGGGTATTTAACAAATCATAGTCTTATACGGCCGAGAACAATATTACCTGCTAGGGCCAATAAAACTCAATATTGGCCTACTCAACATCAGCTATTTGTTACATTCTGCACCAAAATTTTCAAACTTGTTGATTTTTGCTAATATTAGTTTTTCTAAAGATACCTACTTGATTTATATGAAATGTACTTACAGGATGCATCATTCAGAAGGATATTGATGTACTTCTGATGGTATTTTCTGCATTATCTGCCATTTATGATTATTATAATTGATGAAATGGTGAAATTTTACACGAGTTCTTGTGGAACCCAATGGATATTTTCCTTAAGATCAAGAAATTATGCAAGGTGGCATTTTTTCATCCAGCTACACTATGACTAAATTTTCAATCATTTTTGCATAATTTTTGCAGTTTCACACTTAATTAAAACACATTTTACATCTTGCATGCGAAAGGACTTTTGCCCAAACACATTTGTGACAGATTCTTATTATTAATTTGTAGAATAGTGAGAATGGGATGAAAATGTATTTTCGCAATATAAGCAAAGTGAAAAAGGCTTTAGCTTTGATTTGAGCCATTTCTTGTCAAAATTAGTCAATCACAAGTTATTGACAGTTGTGTCAATAACATCTATTTTTCGACAAGACTTATAGGGGAGACCGGGGCTGGTTGTCACAGGGGCAGGTTGTCACACTTTTTATTGCACTAAACTATGGAGTCACACAGCTCAACCAATCATTGTTTTTTGCTTTTATAACCCACTGGAGTCTTTTTGAAAAATCTTGACCCCTGGAAGGGAGTCTGGTAGGCACAAGGACTGTTAAAAATTCCCTGGCACAAAAAGTAATTTTTTACCTTTAACTTGCATGCAATGCTAGTCTTTATCAAATAGTTGTTGAAAAAGATACAGTTAATACACTTACCATATAAACATTTCTTTAAATCATCATTAGAACAAATAGTGAAAATTTTGATAACAACAGCCTTGGTCACCCGTTTTTGGAATTTTCATCATTCGGGGCAGGTTGTCACAAAAAGGCGGGGCAGGTTGTCACACTTTTTGGAGCTGGTTGTTACCTATTAGGACCAGGCTTTTAAACCAAAAAAACTAACACAAATATAAATTTGTGCTTTATACATGCTATTGATGACTGAAGATGTATGCAGATATTGCATTGTGTTTAAATAAATCGATTTCAAATTTATATGTAAAATTTTCCAAAAAAATCGTAAAAATCATACTCCGTATCAGAATGCTTTCCTACTGATTGGTAAGCCTTCATTTGCAGCACTGTTGTACACAGTAGCATGTTTGTTAAGGTCTTCACTTGGCAAGTAAAGGATTCCTCATATGTCCAAAATAACTTTTCTTGGTCAAGATTTGCCCTACAGAGTTCCACTTCCTGCATTTGAGCTCATAACCAAAAGTGTGACAACCTGCCCCGAGAGTGTGACAACCTGCCCCGAAAGTGTGACAACCTGCCCCGAATTCTGAATTTTAAAAAATGTCCGATATCACATCAAGATTTCGATTGATATAGGTATATATTCACCAGATAGGTTTAAGTCACTCCCCTTTTGCCATTCATACAGAATGGCAGTGCTCCTGCATGCTTTATATAGAAATAGTAACATGTTTAAGTTTTACACACTGTGACAACCTGCCCCTGTGACAACCAGCCCCGGTCTCCCCTACATGTCCAGGACTTTAGTAAAGCCAGCTAAGTTCCCTTATCCAGAAAAACTTCAGCAGCCAAATCTTTTGTAAGGGGCCATGCTTAAAGTGTATTTCGTCAACAATCAATGACTATTTTAACCACAAAAAAAGTTTCACACTTTTGGAATCCACATTTGATATTGGTATTTGATGAAGGATTTCGCCATGACTCTTTTTCTCAAACTTTGTAGCAGACTTTAGACCTCTAAGCACAATAAAGTCACCAAAAAAAGGGGAACGTGCTCTTATTCTACCACAAATTCTATATTCTGATAACGTAAATAACACAATTTTTAGAAAAAATTCAGGGGCATATCTAGAAATGGCCTGAGAGGGGCCAATATATGGGGTGAATACCGGGCGCTCCACGGCTTTTCGTATCTCTCCCATGTTAATTTTTGGCCGGGGGGGGGGGGCATTGGGCCCTAAATGCGCCACTGAAAAAATAGATTCCACTTAGTCTTTTAACAGACACATTTTTCGCCACCACAATCAATTTCCTATCAGCATCCATTGCTTTGCATGACTTTTTTTAACTAAAACTAAGAAACAAAACGTTTTAGGTATCTTGTGATGTGCAGCAATGACTATTTGTGTTTCTTTTGACCAGCAGGTTTGAAATGTATCTTGTGATAAATCAATAACTATTTCAACCACGAAAAAAATGATTCACACTTTTGTGTTCAAGAAATTATATACTTGATAATGGATTTTGATTTATATTTTCTCCCCAAAATTTCTAGCAGGCTTTTGAGCTCTGAATACAACGAAGTCCCTGAAAAATGGTGCAAAATGCTGTTTTTCGGCTGTGGCGTCCCAGGGGGGGGGCACGGGGGGGGGGGGGGGCGGTACGTGCACCCCGAATTGGACCTGAGCCCCCCATGTGCACCCATATGAACTTTCCAACTGTGGCTTAAATATACAGTTAGAATGGGGGTGCCCCCTCAGAGAATCGCGTGCCCCCCCAGGTGCCCCCCCGCTCGAGACCCCCCAGGTACGCCACTGTTTTTCGGCCTCTGTAAATGCTTTTTTCTGATTAACCAAACAACATAATCAGTAAAAAAGTTTGATATCTACCTAGCTCAGAAATAAGCAAATATTTTGATGCAATGACCATCTTCCTATCTGCCTCTGTTGCTGAACAGTTAATCTTTTTTCTGGAAAAAATTGGAAAACACAACTTTTTTGTCTGCATGTGCGGCAGCAGTCTCAAAAGAATGTGCTTCCAATCTTTCACTAGTTAAAATGACCATGCAATATCATAGATTCATGTGTGCAATATTGTAGAGTATCGCACTGCTGTCGGCAAATCAGCAGCGAGTATTTCGACTTGACATGTATGATATTATAGAAATATTAGATGGTGAGGAGTCCGTTATAGAGTATAATTTGGACGAAGAAAAGTTATATAGCCAATGTAGCTTTTCTGAGTCTGATGACTAACTATCTAATATTTATATTCTCCATAAATGAAGCCGCTTTTTAAAACCATAGGTTTAGCCATTTTGACTTTGCAGGAAAGCCAGTTTTTTATTTCGATTTCATACCAGGGTTTTTACCTTTAAACATAGGCAAATACGCCAAAAGATGGGTGAAAAAGTGCATTTGTTTGTCACTCAATGTCTTACCAAGGTCCCATAACGTATATAAGTAATGTTACATTTACTTAATCAATACGCAACTTTTGACATCATTAGTGTTTTTCTGGGTCTTCCCATTGCAATGCAATAAATTTTTTACTGAAAATGAAAAACACAACATTTTTTCTCCTCAGGTTCCCTCACTGCCCTATAATATGGCAATAAAACTTCTCACTGTTCAATAAAAACTTCTCACTGCCCAATATAACTTTTCATTGCCCAATATAACTTTTTCTTTGCCTAATATAGCGGCAATAGTGGACAAAAATAAGCGATTGTGATTGGCTGATGCCATCCAAGTGGAGAATATAGGCCTACCTGAATATTTATTTATATATGTTTACTAATTATAGCAAGGGCGCGAGTGCACCCCGCCCTTAACTGAATTGGCTTCGCTAAAAATGAAGCTAGAGACCGACTGCCCATGCACGATGCATATGGATACATACATAATTCACCAAATTCCTTTGTCTAGGGTGTTCTCAGCTATGGCTTGCCTGACTGTCACAATATTTTATCATAGTGTCCTGCAATGTCTGAACTGTGTTTGTATTACTTAAAATATATCAAAACTTCGGAATATTTACCAAAATGTCAAGTTTTCTGTGAATTATGACTGTATTGCTGCAGTCATAGCACGAATAACAGCACCAGCCTGTCACAGCGAGTGTTCACATTTATTAAAGCATTAAAACACTATAGAAGGAAGGAAAGAATGATTGAAGCAGTGTATAGGAATTGAGGAAGCATTTACTCAAGAAAATACTAGGGAAAGAATTAAGGAAGAGAGGAATGCACGAAGGATGGAATGAAGGAATGAAGGAATAAAGAAAGTAAGGAATGAATACTTGAAAGAAGGCATGAAGAAAGGAGGGAAGGGACGAAAGAAAGGAAATTTGTCATATATTACACAGACACATTGATACTTATGTAGATCTCTATAGGTATATCAGCAGTTCCATATTTATAAACAGGTAGATTGCTATATAGGGTGGGTAAGGGAAATCTGGAATGATCTTTAAGTTACTGTACATGTATAAAGCAAACAGATTAACGGAATGTTATGAAACCAACAACAAAACAAACAGTGGTTAATCAGCCACAATACAGATCGATCTTGCAACACTGGGACAAGAAATGGCGACTCAAGAGCAGAAAAGGAAAGGGTGGCAGATCACCTGTCTGCCCAAGTGAAGCCTCGGACCATTTCCGACACTGTTGGTGTGTCATTAAGCACTGTGTATGCCATCAAACAAGCCGTAGCCAGTGGCAGCCGTGAGTAGACAAAGAGGACCAGGAAATTTGTAAATGCCCTCCATACTGCAGGTTTCTTGCCATCCTCAAGCCCAGACATTAATCCTCTGGACTACACAATCTGGGGCGTTTTGGAGAAGGCCACCAGTAGAAACGTTTTCCTCACCCTAATGTTGACTCTCTGGGGCAAGATGTCAGCTTATTTTGTGATAAACAGTTGTGGAAGTTTTCGAAACCGTGTTGAGGCTGTGATTGCAGAAAATATTTGTCACATAGAATAAAAATGTTGTCTATTGTCTAAAATTGCTCATTTGCAAAAATCATTATTCCTTGTTCAGTGGAAATGGTTGAACATAATTAGTTCTGCAGCTGTCGCGATTTTCCAGATTTCCCGTACCCACCCTGTATATAAACAGATAGATATAGTCTAAAAATATGGAAGAAGTGTTGAACATGAGGAAGACTTCACGGAAACAATTGCAGGATGGGTCAAGAGGGACAACACTACGGCAAAGGAGAAGATAATTACTTTCAAGACCCCAAAGAAACCCATGGTTACAAAGAAACGCAAAAATAACACTATGGGATGGGTGGAGATCATTTGGATGGATGATTGAACTTATGCGTCATGCATTTAAAACACCGCATAGCTTAATTACTCTTTCATCACACCTCTCCACTGAGTCTCAGATGACAGTATAACGATTTACAAAAGTGGTTGCTCTGAGCTTGGGAACTGGAGGTGTCCCAGGTGACCCCAGGGGGTGACCTTAGGCAGTGACCCTTCAGATCGGACGTCACATGGACGATTACTGAAAAACTGATCCTTGATCCAGGTTTTAAACTAAACTGAATACCCTGTACGACAACTATACATACTACTTCTAGGAGTGGCCCAGACCCCAGAAGCTCCCAGAGTCAGTCGAATAAGTTGAAAAAGTCAGTTGAATTTCATTTTCAACTCGGCCAGTCACATCTTGTGTGTTTTGCAAAAGTCAGCTAGAATTTTTCAATTAAATCTGGCTGAGAAAGCATATCCATGGATGAAAACCATTTTGATTTAATCATTTCAGAAGTGGATGATAATTAAGGCTTTGATCTGTTGTCTTTATTGATTTTTTTTAAATAATTTTTTTTGGATAATTGTCATTTTGGAAATGAGAATCCAAGTGTTGGTCAATCTTGCCGTTCGCTGTTTTTTTTTTGTAAATATTTTTTGAAAGGTTGGAATTAGTCGCTTGTAATTATTCAACCACATACAGTTGAATTCTGTATACTAATTGAATTAATCAGTTGAATTATAGATTAGGTAAGTCATTATTTAATTTTCAACTGACTTCTAGATCTACCCCTAGGTTCCCATTGTATTCGCCACTGCAAACCAATGAAAGGGACTGTGTGGTATAGTGAAGATCTTAAAATAAATTATTTTCAAGAAGTGTCTGCTCTACACTTGAGATATCATTTCTTTCTTAAAAGGTAAAGCCACACCAACTGGCATCTGATTGCAGTTTTGAGCCCGATCGTTGTTCTTGCTCTTGAACTATTCCCTTAGCGCCTGACCTCTGGTATAGGTCCCGGAGCTACTTTTAAGTACTGTACTTATCCCTACTAACTTAAAAAAAACCAATTGCATAAAGGAAATAAAAAGACCAAGAAATCACTAACTGTCTTTAGCTGACTGTCATTCTTGAGCCATAAAAAGAAGCATTCATTGCTATCTGTAAACTAGTTTGTGGCCAAATATGATATGTCTCATCATGGTTATTGTTGTCCTTGCAGCAAATTGGTACAGAAAATGATCAATTATAATAGTCCATAATAAGTGGCAAACCAAATACTGTAGTTCCTTACGCAAATTTTTAGGATTGTCCAATTAAAATGTAAAGAAAAAACCACAAGAAAATTAACTAATGTCTTGAGTGCCAATTGAAGACATATTTCTAATTTGTTTCGGGACAAGTAAAAATAAGGTGTATTCAAGCTCAGGGTCTGTTATAACTGTGATAGCCAGTCCAACTTTCATAAAAGTACTTTTGGGGGGGGGGGGGTTCATGAGTTTCTTAATTGCAATGCACTGGCTAGATAATGCGCTTGTTTAAAAATGCGCATCAACAACAGGATTTGCTTTGATTTTGTCAGCCCCACCAAATAATGGAGAAGCCCCCCCCCCCTTTAGCCCCCCAACAAATAAATCCTGAAGCCGCCACTGAGGCAAGGCTCCACATACAAGGGGAGGGTGTTCAGAAGTCGCTCAATTTATTTAAATTCACTGTAAAAAAGTATTATTAGAGAGATAATGTTGACTATTTACACAATCCCTGATTGGGTAAATAAACAATACAATGTCAATGCACTCTCTACCCATCTTTAGACAGGTACACTGCTAGTATCTCATATCCCTCTTCAGTCAAATCGCTCATAGAATTACAGTCCGACTTCACCTTTAGGTAAGGCTCGTCCAACTTTAAGATTTCATGGCTTGCTTGACAGGGAAATTAACTGCCATAATATTATGTACTTTTTAAAGCTTCCATACTAAGTGTATCAAAGTGTATAAAAAGGCATAAAAAGAAGTAGCAACAAACTACCTGTTCTTTTACTATCTAATTATACCTCTAAAAATATATGTTTGTATAACATGAACATAATACATCTGTGTACTCATCTTCTTCCTTTTTTCAGGATATTGCAAGACATTCGCAAAGCGCATAAGGCTATGAAAAGGAAAGATGATCCATCTCACCTAGTTGACAATCTGACTGGAACTCTTACTTTTCGTTTATTTGAAGCATATGGTGAAGCAGCACCTCAACTCATACTTCAGTTGTACATTATATTAAAGGACACCCGCACCATCGGTTAGTGCAATGCTACGTATTTTTCTTAATTTTTTGATGATTTATTACCACTATATTGTAATGAAGACACTAGTATCTTCTTCGCAATAATATGCATCTTGAGGTATATATTTTCACTATTTGGCATGTACACGAATTTGTATACCTGCAAAAACGAACATATACACGAATTTGGCATTCGTGCAAGTGTGAAATATTGCAATTCACAAATTTGTGCAGGTGCAAAAACGAACATTGCAACCTTAAACTTGGCTAATCTAACTCTTAACCTAATTTTGACCCTAAAACTGTAAGATAACACAGCCATGAATGCTAGTAATGTCAGGTACACAAATGAATAATAAAGCACATACATGAGTGTTAGTTATTAGACACATACGAGCATCTAGATGCTCGTTTTTTCATGTCCAAAAATTCGTACTCGTTTTCACACCTCCACAAATTTGTGTACATGTCAAATAATGAAAAATATATACATGGCATCTTAGTCCAGCAACAGAGATATATATTTTTCAATATTTTGATGTGGACGAATTTGTGAACCTGCAAAAACGAACATATACAAAAATTTGGCTTTCGTGTGAGTGCCAAATATTGCCTTTTCACGAATTTGTTGAGGTGTAATAACGAACATTCTAACCCTGAACTTGGAGGTATATATTTTTCACTATTTGGCATGTACACAAATTTGTATACCTGCAAAAACGAACATATACACGAATTTGGCATTCGTGAAATCATGAAATATTGCAATTCACGAATTTGTGTAGGTGCAAAAACGAACATTGCAACCTTAAACTTGGCTAAAACTACCTCTAACCCTAATTTTAGCCCTAAACCCTAATTATTATAATTAAAATGCTAGAAATTGCAGTTACACAAATTAAAAATTCAGCACATACACGAATGTTGGTTTTTACATATACACGAGTTATATGCTCGTTTTTACACCTCCACAAATTCGTTCATGCTCGTTTTTACACCTCCACAATTTCGTGTACATGCCAATTAATGAAAAATAAATACATGGAATATGCCTAATCCCTAATTATCTAGCACTTCCACGAATGTTAGAAATGGCAGTTACACAAATGATGAATGCAGCACATGCACAAATGTTAGTTGTTACATATACACAAGTAATATGCTCGTTTTTGCATGTCTACAAATTTGTTTATGCTGGTTTTTACACCCACACACATTCGTGTATATGCAAAATGTTGAAAAATATATGGCTAAGAATTTGAAACTGCTACCATGGACATATAAATTTCGACTTCAGCTGACATATTTTAAGTTAATGCCATTTCATACATCCCATTTTTGCCTTATATTTCCCAAAATATGGATCTCAAAAACTTAATCTGTGACTTTATTTTTCCTAATTTTAAGTGTTCAAAAAAGCGTAACAGAGTTGTCCACTTTCGCCGTTTGACCGCTTGTATCTGGAAAACTATGGCAACCAGCAGCACAATTTTTTTTTTGCATGAAGAGTATCCACAGCTTAGTGACCTGGAAAAAATATTACCCACAATGCATCAGTGGATAATTTTTTACAGTTCGTCGATATAACAGGGTGTTACCGGACAATTTTGGCTGTTCAAGCAGCTTTAGTTGGGGTCCGAGTTATGCCAGCACCAAAACGATGGTTTTATACATTTTTCCACAATGGGAGGCAATTTTCTGAAGCATTACATGGCTTCCATGACCTTTTTTTTTATCTCTCAGGATACATGGAGATTTTAGTTGTCCACACAGTTGTCCGCAAAATGTTACATGAGGACTGTGAGGACAATGCGGACAACTAGATGCGGACAACTAGAGGACAATGCGAAAAATTTCGAGGACAATGCGGACAATTAAGAGGACAATGCAGACAATTTAGGGGACGATGCAGACTGTTTAGAGGACAATGTAGACAACTCAATGGACATTGCAGAAAATTTAACAGATATTTCAAGGGGTAGGCTGACAGCCTAATCTAAGCTATCTCTTTGAACAAAAACCAAGGCTGATCAGTGATCATTTTCATTATATTTATTAGATTCTAATTATTGAGATCTAGTACCATCCATATTGCATGGTGTGGCTACCCATGGCACCGTAGCCTGTAGGGCAGTGTAGGCAGCAGGGGGGTTCGAGTCGGGAAACAGATACTCCCCAGTGTTCAAAATAAGGGGGGGTCAAAGGGGTTTTGACCCCCCCCCCCTCCCAATGCTCATGGGACCCCTCAAATACATTTTTCAAATGAATCAAGCAGTGTTGGAGTCGAGGCCAGGCACCTTATAAAAAAAGACCTTATCACATTTGTTGAAAAGGCCATGTCCCAGACCAATCAGGTGCAAGCAAGTTGCTGAGTATGGTAATTAGAAAACAGAAGAGGCTGGTCTTTGAGACTCTATGACTGCCTTGTTGTTTCCCCCAAACCAGTAGGTTCTATTATTCAGAGATAACTCCTCCCGTGGTAATGTCTCAAAAGTGACTGATTACTGGCCAGCAAATCAAAAGGAGTTGATTTCAAATTTTCCCATGGATTAAGAAATTTATATGTTATTGTCTACATTCTTGCCTGAGTCTCTTTCCCT
This sequence comes from Platynereis dumerilii, assembly GCA_026936325.1. Classification (NCBI taxonomy): domain Eukaryota; kingdom Metazoa; phylum Annelida; class Polychaeta; order Phyllodocida; family Nereididae; genus Platynereis; species Platynereis dumerilii. The sequence continues at coordinate 1,161,652 of JAPTHN010000004.1, forward strand.
GAGTGAGGCCAGGACATCCGAGACTGAGACCGAGGCATGAGCATCCGAGACCGAGGCATTGACCGTCCGGGACCGAGACCGAGGCATGAGCATCCGAGACCGAGGCATTGACCGTCCGGGACCGAGACCGAGGCATCAGCTAGCGAGACCGAGACCGAGGCCGGCTGAACATAAATTATGGTTGACTGCCAAACTATTTTAGCTTGATATATTATCGACATATCACTGACAATAAGGCTATAATATGTGAGGACAACTCAAGGGACAATGCGGACAACTAGAGGACAATGCGAAAAATTTCGAGGACAATTTAGAGGACAATGCGGACAATTTAGAGGACAATGCGGACAATTTAGAGGACAATGCGGACAATTTAGAGGACAATGCGGACAATTTAGGGGACGATGCAGACTGTTTAGAGGACAATGTAGACAACCCAATGGACATTTGTAAACAGTATTGTAGGCCGGCTGAAATTATACTATCAATTCCAATTCATGTGCAGGACTCAATATAAAAAAAATTATCTAATGATTTATTCAAATTAAATAATACTGTGCTAAATATTTGGGTTTGGTCAATTTATTTGCATAATGGTTATATTATATGAAATTTAGCCAATGAACAGGCTTGTATTCTCAAACTTATTTAGCTTGATATATTATCGACATATCACTTACAATAAGGCTATAACATTGCAATTGAAGATTCACTCAATCACTCAAGTAAAAACACTGACCTGAAGACAATAAGGGGGGCAATCATTGCATTTTTAAAGGACAGGGCGTGTAAATCGTCTCGCTGGGAATAAATTTATTTCTTACGGAAAAAGCGACAGATTAAATTTGTTTAGAGTCTCTGAAAACCTTTATTACTTCTCAATCAAACATTGCAGACTGAGACTGAGATAGGCCATCCACCGGAAATTTATTTCAACACAGCTGGGAAAGAATATTTATACTAAGCTTTCTCGGCTTGAATGGAACAACAAATGGCATCGTTTTTTCTAAATACTGAATTGCTTGTCTGTTTCCTTACACTTTCTAGATAGATACATACTCTGAGCTTCTCTGTTCCCATCTATTAGGCACTAGCATATTTGTGTTATATCAAAGATATTCTGAATATTTTTGAGGCATGGATGCATGTTAGGAGATTCTGTCAAAAATGTTGTCCCATTTCGTTTTGTCAAGTTATATGTCAAACACTCTGGTATGTAAAGTTAAGGATAAGGTGTCTTGCATTAAACATGTTAAATGTAAACAAAAATGTTAAACCTGCATCATTATGTCTGATATTTACATGAAACAATGTTCAATGTCAAGGTACCTCAATAAGTGAAGGAAAATTAAAAATATTTAATACTCGAGGACTCCAACACTGGAACCAAGAGGGGGTCCTCAAAAAACCCCCCCAAATACTGAATCTGTTCCGAGGAATAAGCATGAAGCCCCAGTAATGCCTTATCAGCTTACAACTTCTTGTGATTTATATTCACCAGCAATAGGGTTATAAAACTAATTATCTGAAATGAAACTAATTTTTAGAGCATCAAGAAAAGCTATTTGGCTTCTGGTGGCCCGCTGACGGCCCTCCGTCTCAAGGGCTTCTATCCTTCTGGCCTTGCAACTGAGAGACACCCCCAAATGACATGGCCTGTTTCGACCACTGATACTGGAATGTAGATACATCTTCAGCTATTTCTTTAGTAGAACAATTAACCATTTAGCAAGTACACGTTTCCATTAAAAATAACAGATGATGACGACAGATGTATATATACTTGCTAAAATATATGGGCCTATTACATTGATCAGCTTCCTTCTCCTCAATCTCCATTTTGGTAACAACCAGGGATGGACGCATTGGGGGGGATGGGGGGGGGTGCACCAGATGAAATTTATGATATTTTTACATGCCAATTATATCGGTACGGCGTCACATTATGTTCGGCTATGAGTTCCGAAACGCAATAACCCAATAGACCCCCCACCAGAATTTTCTGAATCCCCGCCCCCTGGTAATAATCTCTGGACATGGCCGGAGCAGGGTTTGAATGCCTAACCAAACAGGACAGACATGCCAACAACTGTAGGCCTATACTATGGACCATGTGTTGTAAGAGTTGTACCAATAAAACTTCAAGCATTTCAAGGTAGTTTTGCTGAGGGTTACATTAGAATCTATCAAATGTTAATTATAATGATGGTGCCAAGCGTTTGAAATTCTTTATGATCATAATATATCCAAAGTTGTGCGATTGTGGGCTGACCAGATGATCCTTGGATGGGGACAGCGGATTAAAAAAAAATTGTTTGATATATGTATGACACCAAAAGTAGCTTGATCAGCACAAGAGAAAAACTTTGTTTCCACATTTAAGGTGTTCATCTGTCATACCATTAGGTTTAATGTCAAAATTGCAATAAAAAGGTTTGTCGCTCCTTTGCATGTAAAAAATAGTTCGCGTTGCTTCTCCTGTCGAAAAGTTGTTCCCAAAGGTAAAATCCATAGCCCCCTCCTCCAAACTATCATCTTGCAGCAACTTCTCTTGAACTGATTCCAATTTTCACTTTTTTGCCTCAATGACAAGCCAGCAGGACAATTCGTACAGGCCATAATATTATGCCCAAAAAACAGTGGTGTCCAAATGAGTTCATTACTGCAATATTGTCATATGTAGGTTAACTAGTTTTGATGAAATATATACTTTAGAACATGCCAAAATATTACACAGCTTTTATTTTTCAAAAAAATATCTCACAGTTGTCCTATGAAAAAGAATAAGTGTGGACAACTGATCATCTGAGTTGTCCAACTTAAAAATTATTACTTGACATGAATGAAACATCATGAAGATGCGCACGTCAGGCAACAACATATTAAAATATTCATGAGATTTTAAAATTATACCTACAAATATTGAATTCTTGGAAATATAAAATAGTCTTGCCCAGAGGTGACCAGAGTCAGCATTTGTCTGAAGACTTCTAAAAGCTACATTGTCCAATATCCAAGGACAACATGATTTCGATTGTCCACAAAACATGTCTTAGGGTGCTCTATGTGGACAATTTTCGGACAACAAATACAAAAATCCACTGCGATTTCCTTTCCTTCGACATTTCACTCACTTTCAGATGGTTTATTCAGTCTCAGAGGCTGCACCAATCACCCAAATTGACGGTTTGTGGATCCGTCCAATGGTTTTAGATTTATAGCTGTTTTAAAAATGTAACCATTGTGGACAACTCTCAAAATTAAAACACATTATCTGATCTGTAAAACAAAATACTGTATAATGGTCAAAAAAAGTATAGGAAAATGAAATAGATTGGCAAGCTGAAGTTAAAAAAAGAAAGAGCATCTGAAAATTCACATTCTTTCTTTCATTTTGAGGTCATTGAAAAACTGGTAATTTTGTCAAAATGTGTAACGCTTATGTAGGCCTCTTTGCGACCTAAATTTTTCAATAACTATGAGGGCTACAAAAAACAGCAAACAGATATAGAATATTCAGATGGTGCTCTTTCAAATGACACCAAGTTTTGGAGGTCCAAACCTATTACTTTTTCGCCAAGGAGCTCTGAAATCTTGCTGTACGGTGAAAGGTAGTTTGTCGCGCTAAAATAGGGGTGTTACACAACGTTTAGCTCATCATTGCCAAATACTTTATATTGATAATGTCATTGTTCTTATTTGGCACAAAGGGGATTTTCTGCTTATTCCTCTGGTGTTTTAAAAATCATAAAGATTGGCCAAATAGAAGTGTAGTTACACCTTGTCGTGTACCTAAAAGTCAGTAGAGTTGTCCGCGATAGCAGTTTCAAATTCTTAGCCATATACATGAGCCACAGGACTGTCTGTTTGCTTGTCCAGTCTTAATTTGGTATACCAAGCCAGAAAAACAAAAACACCGCAAAGCATTCAAGCGGTGAGATTCTGCTGGTTTATGTTTTGCATCAATACATTTAGTGGGACTCAGTGATCAGAGCTATTGGGGCACATCATCGTGTTCAGCATGGAGGTGGGGGAGGTGGGTTCAATTCCGTTCAATTCAATTTATTGACCACTAAAAACTAATGAATACATTGTCATAAAAACATTATGGTAGGTTGACATCTCTTAGAGATGAATGTGCCATTACTAATGGATGAATACAGCAGAAATATAATGAAAACTTAATAGTTACTAGAAGGCCCGTGGATATAATATGGGAGAATATGAAGGAATGACATAGATAGGGCAATACAGGTGTGGGGTTTGAGTACGTGGGAGATGGGTGTGATGAGTTGATATCTGATGTTGGCGAGTAGTGCAAGAGTTGTGCTTCCTTAGAACATGTCTGGCAGTGGCAGGGCGTTGTTTGAATAATAAGAGAATATGATTGGAAATGTGGATGCTTGTCTTGATCACAGCACTGTATCTACCAATGTATGAATGCACGAATCAATCTATCTATCTATCTATCTATCTATCTATCTATCTATCTATCTATCTATCTATGTATCTATCTATCTATCTATCTATCTATCTATCTGTCTATCGATGTATCTATGTTATGAATGTAAGAGATCTTGTGTAGCCTTCAGCTATAGACGTATCTATCATAAGATTGTGTCTATCTATTGGTTAGTGTGATGTATTTCTATGCAATAAACATTTAAATGAGTCAGAACTACGCTCCAGGATAAGAAATGAGCTATTCAGTTCATAGGCTTAAGAGGCAATAGGTTGGCATCTACAAATTCTACATGTAGACCAAAGCCCGCGAAAATGGGTGATTACAGCACAGGGTAGTTGAGGCTATTGCTTTAGTGGCTGTGCCTCCCTCCGAAATACATTGGGTCACTAAGAAGAGCAGGGGGAGCAGGTGTAAGTAACGTGAGGGCCAAATTAATGGCGTCGTAGAGGTGCATGAAGGAGTTTCGTGAAAAGGGCTGTAGAAAAAGATGATTATTAAGAAATGAGGGAGGACTTCAAGGGATTTTATTAGCCACACTCAAAGGCAATGTCAATATGTAGGCTCACGCAAAATGTGGTATGGGTGGGTGTTGTAGTGATGGAGGAGAAGAGGTGACATCACAGTTGAATAGATACACTTTTAAGAGTAGGATTTGGTAATACATATGTAAAAACAAATAAATAAATAACAATATCTACACAATACTAATTTTACCTATTTACAACACTACTAAAGTTACATCATCCCATTCCAAGAGCATTTAAAGGGTGTACATCCGACACGAAAATGGCAATGTACATCTGACACGATAGTATGAAAATGCATCTGCATGGAATAAAGGAAATGATACAAATGTTGATACACAGGCTTGGTCTCATCACCTTGGGCCAGTGTGTTTGGGTGAACCTTAAAATGGTAAATTCCACAAAACAGGAAATAGATGGTACATATCCATGAAATTTGGTCATTTCTAACTGTTTTCTGCCATAAAATTTTGTGAAAGGTAGTTCATACTATCATAGCATGTGTAATTGGCATGAAATTGTGTCACAATCTAAGACAGGCATTATACTCCTAGAAAATAAAAGATGAAATGATATCTACCAGTTTTTTAAAAATAATATCTACCAGTATTTGATGCTGTGATAATGCGAAAAGCATACACAGAAATTGTCCAAAAATGGCATAAATTCTTAATTTGTAAACTTGCACATTTGTGCCAAAAACCTTCACAATTATATGTATATATATAAGTATTCTCTCAACATGTAATAAAGAAATATGTGCTATTACGGTGAAAATTGTAGGTATAACTAGAGATTTTTGTGGCACGGTGATATTTCTGTGCTAAAAATACTGTAAATTTAGGGGGAAAAAGTGAAAATAACTTTGAGGTTTGAGACATCATATTTGGTCCAAAAATACAATTTCATGGTTCCTAATTATTGGAAAGAACTCTACTTTGAATAAAAGATAACAATTGTGGATCATCATTGCACTGCTGGCATCCCCTGCACTAGCAATTCAAACGTTTACGTCCAACATGAAAATAAGTACGTCCGACATGAAATATAAATGGCTACAGCTTTATAACAAACTAGAAAAGCTCAGTGGGGCTAGTATAGTTAATGATTCAAAGCCACTTCACACAAATAATGACAACATAGTGGCATGGTATATCTGTACAACACTTTAGAAGAGGCTCAATAGCAACACAACAAAATGTAATGTTTTCAACATCACCATGGATGATTCAATTTCTCAACCAATAGCTGAAGGGCAGCAAGATCATCCTGGAAGGACTCTGCAAGGGGGCTGCCATTTAATTTCTAGGGTGTGGGAGTTTTCCTCAGCAGGAAATTATTTATTTATTTCACAGCAAAGTCCCCGAATATGCATTCCTATATCAAGCAATGTCTTATCAAAAAATAGCCCTGGCAGAAACTATTTATTTCAAGGCTGCCGAAAAAGAATTGATTTATTTCACCAAAACTGAGCAAGAACCCCTCCCCCCTGACATTAAATGGTCTCCCTCCTAGGATATGCACTGAAAGGTGCTTGTTGGCTGCTTAAAAAGAATTCAAGCTGACTACTCGTTATAGCCTTTCACAATTGAGACACATCACATTGCAACCACAAATGAAATCAAACACGCACAATCCACACACTCCCATTTTGACATTCAGTCCAACTTTCATGATGCCACATCAAATAAAAGTTGGTAAGAAAATTGTAAAAAAACTGATTTATTAATTTTTCATGATTAAAAATGTCATCAAAAGCAGCTGATAAAATAACTGATTTGTAACAAACACAGATTCACAATGTCACACCAGTACAATACAAAGATAAGTCATTGTTAATTCTATAAACATACATTGGCCATCAGTGATTTATTGTTAGGCCTCAAAATAACCGTAAAGGAGTGGTAAAATTAGAATAAAACATTTTTTCCGAATATATCTAACATTCATACCTCGCAGACCATTCTTGTTATATAAATGAATTTTTACACTTATCTTTGCTGCAACTACAGAATGCAAAATTTAATTTTCTTTTATCTTCATGGTAGGGGCAGATCATTTGGCCTGCATCATGCCAGCAGTATCACTGACATGTGCGTAGCCAAGCGGGTGATATAGGAGACAAACCCACCCCCCCCCCCCTTTGGCCCAAAACTAAAGTCACATTTACCAGACTTTTAGAAGTAAGTCCTCACAAGTGCAAAGAGTATGTGAACTTGATGCAAAAATGCAATTCTAAAATTATATTTTTCATCACAAAAGTTTGTTCCAGGGCTTTTCCTCGACGTCAGACCCATATTTATCGGACAATGAGCGCGGATTTTACAAAAATTTGAAATATTTCTTTGACTCGTTCTTTTTAGATCTAACCTGTTTTTAACATAAATTCCGTCTGTTGCAATTTTAGTGTAATAAAGTATTTTGCCAGATGAGCCCTGTATAACAACTCTAATGGGTCAAGAATACAAATCGGAGGAATGTCTGCTGGTCGGCCGTCATGTAAATATACAGAAAATCAAGACTTTTGGGCCTGACAATTGTTCTTCTGAAAGGTCACTTTTATTTTTAAAAATTGTCTTTTAAATTTATGGTGTTTTCTTCTGAGAGACACTTTTTGCATTCCTTCACTTTACCAAAAGACCAACTATAACAGGTAGCATGTTTGCCAATTGGAGAATGTTGGTCACTTTAAACCCAGAAGTCTATGATAAAGTTTTAAAACAATGGATATAGATGGATTTAGATTCGGGAAAATCACTCCCTTGCATATTGAATATATATCCAGTGCTGTCTCTGATTATGCTAACAACCCAAGGATGAGAGTTTATAGTATTCACACACTCCCTTGCAACTTGACAAATATTCCAATCCAGTCTAAAGCACAAAACAAAACTTTAAAAAAAACATTATTGGACACTTTTGCCGTATCCTGATCATTGCGCTGAGTAAGGAGGGATTCTCAAATAGTTTGTATAATGATAACTTACAGAAAAGTTTAAAAAAACCAGCAGTTTTAGCTTTTTATACCAGACCTTACATGAAAGAATAATAGCCTTATAATTGCTCAGAATCAATATCAGCTAAACAAAATCGGTTGGCTTTTGGGCGCCTAAAGCGGCCCCCAAACCCCCTGCCGAATAGACTTCGGCCCTACCGGCCTCGCCAAGGTCATCTGGAACAAAATCCCCCCTTACCTGGTTTCTGGCTAAGCCCCTGATCACTGGTGTTACACCAAACAGTGTTTCTTTATTATTATCGTTTTCATAGATACGTGTTTTTCCAGTTTGTACTTTGCTTCATCTCAAAACTGTGATGTCACAGAAACAATTGCATAACTTTGTGTATAACAAGCACACATTTCAAGAAACTGCCGAAATGCATTTACACATGGATAAGGTATGTTTAGCTGGTTTAGCCTAAATACCCGCAGTGGTTGATAGATGCTTCAATAGAATGTAACTGAAGCAAACAAACCACTTAGGCCTATATTATTCTCAAAGGAGAGTTACACTGCTGGCCAAAACTTTGGAAATAATAAGCTGCTCACCACCACCTTGAACTTGAAAACCATTACTGTTAGGAACTTTTCCATTCACTTTCCAAATAAATAACTGCAAAAATAGTGCCACAGCATTGATTTGATTTGATTTGATTTGATTTGATTTTATTTGCCACAAGGTGGCCAGGATAACACATAAAAGACAAGTCTTATTTCCAATGTGGTCCTGTGGTGTGGGGACGTTCAGAAAATCCCATTTATATGAAACCAGGCAGTCATTGGACATGCCATATTCCCGGTTTTTGGCCATTCAACATGCAATTTACCCTAGTTGCCGTCACAAATTATATGAAGATTTTATATGACTATATTTCTATACAAGTTTTCTAAATAAATGCCAAATTTCAAATTGTAAAATGATTCTGCAGAAATGACAGCCAACAATCTTCAAATATTTTTTCTTTTAGGAATTTGCCCATTTAACTGGGATTGCGCCAGCAATGTTCTGTTTCCAAACTTTTGGCCTGCAGTGTACAATGACTAACAATAAATGAAAGAAAGTGATTTGAAATTATGGTGACGAGTGTCTTGTGACAAACAATAAAACAGGCTTTGTTTGGGAAACATTGAACAGTGACTCTTCTGGTAAGGTGTGACAATCAGCTTAGACATAAGTTGTTTGTTGTTGTTGTACACAAACGATAACATTGCCTGGCAGTTTTAATTTCCTTTGTCATAAACCGTGATGTCAAACTCTGAACTGATATGTCACAGATTGAAGATTAGACCAATCACATTCACAGATACCCTGATGATGTCACGGTTTAACTGCAAAACGAAGTTTTCAAAAAACATGTAGCTATGAAAACGATGATAACTATATTGCAGAGGATCTGTGTTAGTAGCTAGAAGGACTGGCAGGTTGGTGCCATATCTTGCACTGCGGATGCTCTTCTATTGATGTTGAATGTCATACAAACAGTTATTAAAATCAAGCTCAACCTTCGATTTTTTTATACTGCTCCCACTGGTACTCATCCAGTGCAATGCTGATAGCCAATTATTATGGTGTTGTGAAACATGGGCTTCAATCAGTTTTCATGGTTTGACATCATACTGATGTCTTGATCAACCTCATTTGCCACTACCTATAAGCTACAGAAGTTTTCTTTGAAGCTTGGAGGTTATATCAAAAACAAAGAAAACTGTTCAGTTTACATGCTGGTTGATCAATTGGACAGCAACTTGGGTGTTTTACCTCTCAGCAATTTATGCGCTGAACTGTTGTAACATGACCAGCAAAGTGGGTCCACAGCTATCAGATTTAATGCAATCTTGGATCTTTCCTTACCCCAGGGCTTTGGGGATGACGAGCTATCAATTGCAATGGTCACCAAAGAAGAAATGTTTCTTCTGTTGGCCATAAAGAAAACAGTCCGTATCACACTTGATGAGTACAGGTGGGAGCAGTATCACAACCGAGCTCCATTTCAACCATTTTGTATATAGTATCACTATGTACTTAAGGCATTTTGAGGCGAGACTCCCCTAGTTTCTCTGTCTATCGATCTGTTCATCAATGTGACAATGTCACTATCTATCTAACTATCTATCTATCCGGGGTTGTTCTAGTGGTAGCATGCCAGACTACTGATCAGTGCATTTTTAACATCATAACTGGGAGACCAAAGTGTCTCCCAGTGTACAGAATTGGTCTCCCAGTCATTTTTACAGAGACTCTCGTCAATTTCTCATTGAAAGTCTTAATTTGTAGTTCTTTGGCACATTAGAAACCAAGGTTTCTGCTTCTCATATCAAAAGCATTATTTACTTTCTCTGCAACATATACTTCTGCTAATGTCATCTTTCTGGTATCCAAAAAAAAAGTGTCAAGACTTTTTTGTGGCCATTAGCGAAACAACTAAATTAGCAGCCAGCTCAAGAGTTCCGAATCCTCTGACAAGCAAATCATCATGTGAATATATATTGTAATGGAACATCTACAGTGAGAAAAATAAGTGTTTGCCCCCCTACAATATTTTCTGGTTTGGGCACTTGCCCTTGCTCAAAAACTCTGAAATTTCTCAGGTAGATCTGGTCCAACATTAGAAGACAGGTAATACACACAAATTAAGTGAAAGAAGCATTATGTAATATATTTGCATAACAATCCTAATAGTCTTTGGAAATAAAACCCTTCGCAAACGAAGGGGTCAAATACTTATTTCCGAAGAGTGAAGACTATTTGGATTCTTATACAAATATATTACTTAAAGCTTCTTTCACTTAATTTTTGTGCATTACCTGTCTTCTAATGTTGGACCAGATCTACCCGAGAAATTTCAGAGTTTTGGAGCAAGCACAAGTGCCCAGACCAGAAAATATTGTAGGGGGTCAAATACTTATTTTCCTCACTGTATACAGCTGCAGATCTATAAATGTCGCACATCATGACGCTACAAAATTGCATTGGTCTGCCAGTCGAAACTCCTTAAAAAATGCTCTGCTACTAATCACTGTTTCGAATTAAGCTCTTGCTGGGTCACCAGGGCCTATATTGGATGACTGTTTCAGTCATCCTTCACTTCTGAGTCATTTGATCCTCCTGACCTAAATAACCAACCAAGTGCTAGTGCAATCCAATCCAAACCCATCTAATCCCAGCCAATCTCATTGCATCAAATCCCACCCAATCTAATCCCATCCCATCCAATTAAATGTAATCCAGTCACATCCAGTCTCATTCATTCCATTATCTTGTCCAATCCAATCCAAGTGAATCCAGTATGATATAGTCCAATCGAATCCAAAGTATGTATGTAATCCAATAAATCCAATTTGATATAATCAAAGCAAATCTAAGCCAATTCAATTTGATCCAATCTAAGCTACACATAAATTTTCATCAATTTTAGTTTGTATATATATATATATTGCATGCTTTTACATTTTTTTCCCCATCTTATGGGAGTTGAAACAAATAAGTAATAATCCACTCCAATCGGATCTGATTCCGTTTAGTCCAAGCTAAGCTAATCTAAGCCAATCTAATCCAATCCCATCCAGTCAAGCCAAGTCAAATTCAATTTGCACAATCCAATCTGATCCATTTCCCTCCAACCCAATTGAATCCAAACTTAGCCAATTCAATCTATGCAATCCAGTCCAGTTTAATCTAAGCAATGCGATCCAATCTCATCAAGGCCAACATAATTTATCAACTTGTGTGACATATTTAGTAACTTACATTGGGAGTTCCCTGGTTGGGATATCCCTTGGTTGAGGGATCGCAGCAGATATTCTGCACACAAAGATATCCCAGGATTTCAATGACAACTGCTCTTTAGCGTCCCACCAATAAAGGGCGCATTATATGCAGTGCAAGATATTACAGTAAACTGCCAGCCCTCCAGCCACTAACCCTGATCAAAGGCAGATTAACAAAGGTGCAGAACTGGCTACACCCCCTACCCCTTGATATTTCATTGTAGGATATTTTTAGAAAGACCATGTGTAACCATTTATGGTTAGAAAAGTCTTCTTGTTCATGGTTAGCCATGTATCTAAGGTACCTGCACAGGGCCCACATGTCAAAATTCAAACAAATTCCTTTGAAATGCAGAACTCCATCTGCAAATTTTGTATCTGTAGTGTGAAAAAAAACAGACCTTAGAATGCTGTTTTTCACACTACACTGGTACCTTTAGAACCACATGTGTTCTGGAAGGGTAACATGATACCCTTCATTGCAATATGCTTGGGAAGTGGGGTAAAGGGAAGGTTGTACAGTAGGGTGCATCGTCTGCCCCCTAAAAATGAAAAAATTGACATATTCATTTGCACTTTTGCCATATTGTTCCTATGCCCATAGAAACATATCCTGCAAAATTTCAATAAGATCGGATGTGGCCTTAGGGTGGCACTTTTGTGTCAAAGTTGAGTCCAAAATTGTCAAAAAATGATGCTTTTAAAAGTCGCGGTTAGAAATATCTAACTTACAGTTGGTTTTATGATTTCAATTCATATACCATTGTTCTTAGAAGAAAATTGTCTTTAATTTGAATGGTAGAAAGCTATATTTCTGAAAATTTCTCATGCTTTAGTTTTTTGGAAAGCTGAACATTTTTGACTATTATGACAAAATGTTTGGAATTATCAACTTAAAAGGTCAACTTCTGCCTAACTTTCTCATAATAATTAGAAAAAAACATAAGGAACACCTCGCTGAAGAAAGTTGAAAATGTAATATTTTTTCAAGATAGTTATTTATCAAATTCAAAAGTGCAAATTTGCATAAATTACATGTCATTATGAGAAATACGACAGTTCATTGAGACACCGTTCTGCCTCTCTCTTTCTTCTGACTACTCCATAATGCAACCAAGGTTTTATCAGATGATGTAGTAGACAATATCCTAGACTTCTTTGTGTTCCCAAAGTCATATTAACATCCTTTTTTTTATTTATCACACCTTACCCAATAAAAAAGAAAATATCTCGGCACAATGGCGACTTCTACTCAGTGGAAACCATTGATGTTGGTATTCAAATTAAAGCTCTCTTTCTAAGGAATCTAACTGTGCCATCCAGAAATCATTTCAATAAAAATTGACAATATTATTTATAACCGCGAATTGCTAATACATGACCTAATACTGAAATTTCAAGGCTGTTGTGCCACCCTTTGGCATTGGAATAATTTCCTAAAATTTTGCAGGGCTTCTTTTATGATCCAAGGGTATAATCATGCAAAAGTGCACAATGTTTTGAAGATATAGGGGCTGACGATGCACCCTATTGTACAGTAATCTGCCTTTGTCCAGATCCACTGCAATATGGCTTATGAAGCAACTCTTTGGTCTAGATCACTGAAGCTAGCCGTATCATGCAGACCTAATGACCTGCCCCATCATGCAGATGCCCCACACCTTGGCGCAATGCCAAATCCTGCACATGCAGACAAAAGAACAGTAAATTTGTTGCATTTTATACTGCAACAAAGATAGTGTAAAAATTCCATATAACTAGATTTGTCTGCAAGCTTCGAATGTCAGATATATTCATAGAAAAGATGTCTTATTCTAATTTGACCATACCTTTAAGGTTATTTTGAGGCCTAATAATTCATCAGAGATGGCCAATGTTTGTTTATAGAATTCATAATGACTTTTCTTTGTATTGTGCTGGTGGGATTATGTGTTTGTTACGAAAACATTTAATTTATCAGCTTTTAATGACATTTTTATTCATGAAAAATTTATAAATCAGTTTTTTGAAATTTCTTACTAACTATTGACATTTTGATATAAAGATGTATTAATCACTCCCTATAATATTGCCATGCTGCAAATTTCGAGTGGTCATATGACCTCCTGTCTCTAATGGTTCTCGAGATAATGGGAAATCTTTAGAAATCTTTTAAAAATAAAAATCTTGATAAATCTCTTAAAAATAACATATAATTGGTGGCGGCCATTTTGGAAAGTTTGGCCCCGTGAGAAATGTGACACCAACCTAATTTCATACCTGGACCTATAATTAATGGAATTCTGAAGAGTTTACCTCTGGACATATGATTGCGTATATCACTACTATGAGCTACTAGAGTATAACTTGCGTCGATAAGAAAAATTTGTTAATTTAGTTAATAGTTACTAAATTTGTTAGCTTCATTATTAACGGATTAACGATTAACGAGTTAATGCCCACCACTGGCCAAACCACTGTCTAAGTGGCACAAGGTTTCCCAGATGTTAATTGTCAAGCTGTGGCGATACTAACTTAGATATTTCTATGCACAGGCTTCGAGAAACGAAATTAACAATCGCTTCTTATTAAACTTGACAGAGCGCCACACTGTAAAAATGTCACCAGCACCAAAATTGACTGCCTTCAGACACTTCTCGACCAAAAACCAGACATATCCAGAGTTCTTTAACAAACAATTTTATATCTGCCAGACATTGTCTAAACTGATAATTCTCAAATTTAGCAAAAATCTCAGCCGAATGTGAATCAAACATTTCAACAGAAGCCATCATTTAAGTTGCTTTGGTTACAGTTAATAAAGAATTTATCTCAAGACTGACTCATCAGAAACATCGGAAACACCAGAAACCATTCATTTTCATTAACTGGGGTATTAGGGTTCTGCAAAACGGCACTAAGAAAATCTGCTGAATTGCAAAAAAGTTATTTTCAGGCTCAAAATGATTTTCTGGGTTCATGAACTATGTAACTAATTTTATTCATTGCCCCATAGACTAAAATCCAAAAGAAGTTCTTATTGTGGAAGCAAACTTGTCAGTAAGCAATATGCCAAAATTCACTCCAGTGGTTTTTCATTTACAAGCACTTAAAAAATTGGTAAATTCACAATTTTTTGAAAAATGGTCGAGAAAGCAAATAAACTGTTAAGAAATTTAACTCTAGGGACAAGGCTAACTGCATAAGAAAAATACTTTTGGCAAGATGTTAGTTGCATTTGTAGCCTGGATATCTTATTTATTGAAGCCAGCAAAATCAGAATTTCCATTTCTTAGAAATCGTTCCCCTTTTTTCAACAAGCATGTGTCTCCTTGTTCGCAACGTTCTGTTCTCAATATTTCTTTAGATCACTAAAAACATTTCCCCTCACATTTGAAGATTTTTCTATATTTTTCAGTATTTTACCGGATTTTCAGACAATGTTCATGTAAGGGTCACTCTCAAATTTCGGGACAATTTGTGTTACTCTAGCTCCCTGACATTAATTTGAAAGCGATTAATATCTGAAGCATCACTCTGCATCTGTTATTCATATTTCTATTTAGAACCATTGCATTTGGAACAAAAAGTCATTCATTAGACCTTTTGTTTGTGCATTATGTCCAGGAATCTGTGCTATATCAATGGATTTTCCTTGTCACTTGACCTGACATGACAAAATCCAGTGTTCATTTTCCTCCTAATGTACCATTAGCTCGGTTCGTTGTTGTTTTTTATGAGCTATTTTCATTGATTATCATCAGACGCATGTGTGCCATAGCACCACTGCCTTGCAGACTTCATAAAATGTGTATTCAATGAATTAAGACATAATATTCATAGAAAATATATTTGGTCTCACCAAAATGTCCACTACGTTTCCTTCATTTCCAAGCTTACCAATGATAGTTTTAAAGAGTGATTTCATGTATATATTTCTAAGGGTGACAGCTTTTAATAGTCTTTAATTATTTTATCTAATCTCCAAAATAAAAAGCAGTATTGAGCGAAAAGCAAAAAACCATTCCACCCCGACACCGTCCACTCCGTTACCATATCATAAGCAAGAAATCGACATTTGGACCAAAATATCTACTGATATGAGATGAAGTACTTCTGAAAATAATAGCAACATCAATATTTTGTTGTTTTTCCTTTTGTTGTTGTTCCTACAGTTGGTTTTGTACATCAATATTCCGCTCCGTTACCACATTGTTCCCTCCGTTACAGGACATTTTTGCTATACCCTTTGTCCCGAAATTTGAGAATGGCCCGTAACTGTTACGAATTTTGCCCGTTGGAGAATTAAATAATTTTGAAGATATTTCCAATTGATATCAGGGCCGGATTGAAGGGTCTGGGAGGCCCTGGGCACAATGAGGCTCTGAGGCCCCAGTGTAACTTGCTGGTTGTACAATTTTCCTGAGATCTCCAACATTGAGACTCTTTGCTGGTCATGGAGATATTCCACACAGTACAGATACTGTACCTGCATGTATTACCTTAAAGACAATTATTGTAGATGATGTGATTGATTAAAAAGAAGGATAAAAATCCCTTTTAACACTTATATTCTCAGAGACGGCATTACAATTCACTTTTTGATAAACGGATTCAGATTTCTCAGACAGGTTTGAAAGATGACTTTGAAACCTTTTTTTTCCATCCCGGGGCCTCTACATGTGGTCTGCATTCATAATGATCAAGGCTTTGGAGTGATATGTTGCGTGTCATCAGCAAAGTGTGAATGAGCTTTTTTCTTTGCCTTCGATTTTTTTCTTTTCAATTTTTTTTTGGTGAGGCCCCCTTGCCATGTGAGGCCCTGGGCACAGTGCCCACTGTGCCCTATGGATAATCCGGCCCTGGATATACCTAGCTAGAGCTACAGTTCTTACTGCCTTTTTCAAACTTTTCCCAAAATTGACACTCCGTTGTGTACCATGGCGCTAAAACCAATGGTTCAAGGTATTTCTGTTGTTGTCGCAGTCGAAAAATCCTTTTAAAAAATGTTCTGCTACAGGGAAACAAGAAGTGTAAATATGATTTGTGACTAAAGTTGCACTGCATGTTTCCCTGTAGTGACGTTTATTTGTCAGAGGTTTGCTGCATATTACTATTTGACATGTAGGCCTACTTGTTCAAGTGCTATCTGATTACATTGTTGTCATGGCAACCTATAGATTTTTTTTTGACAGATTCAAACATTTTATTCACATAAAGCATAAATTAAAATGGTACTAATCATTATCATAATATTGTAATATGTTGCTTTAGGTTTGTTGACCACTTTATTAACTTAAATTGCAATTCTGGATCAAAGGCAAAATGTGACAGAAGTATGGATGCTAATTACAATTTACAATATTCACAAAGAAGTTGCTAAATTTATTGACAAGAAACAATCAAGTAACCATGCATAGACCACAGTTTACTTCTTGTTCCAGAGTTTTCATAAGCAATTTCGTTTTTATTTTGAGAAGATAGAGAAAAAACAAGAATATATTGATTTAAAGTAGGAGAGACCTCGCAGGAATACAAAACCTGCCACAATTGACAGAAATAATTCATGATGGATCATGAGACAATGGACACGTTTTATGACTTGTTAAATATGAGCTATTGCCGCCGAAAATAAGGCATTTGATATGGTTGGCATCAGCTGCTTTTAGTGCTTTAGAGATAAATATAATTTCCAGATTTTGAGATGACTGAGGAATTTAATTGATTTTCATATGAAGCTGAATTGAATTCTGCCTTTTGAATTTACTTGGGTATATACATACAGGAGGCCCTCAAGCTGATGTCATCCCCCCCCCCCATGCTAAAAAGGGGTGGACTTGACTTCAGGTATATGATGTTCGATATTGAGAGCCTATTTTATACCAGATTTACGTGTAGGGCCTATAAATTTTAACTAAATGATAAGAAGTTGGACGGCTACGTAATTTTTGGAAAAGAGACTACAGGTTTGTCTACCAAAGTGAAAATTGTCTGACCAGAGCTATCTTTTGGTCAGACAAAATGTTTGACCACAGTCAATTTGCTTTCGCATGCACTGGCGCTTTACTAATAGTTGCAAGTCCCTCCCCCTTCTCCTGCTGGCTATAAAATCATATAAGTTGTTTGGGATTTTTTTCTCAAGTTCACAAGTTTATTCGGAAATAGCATTTCAGTATAACTTGTCATTTTCAGCCATGCTATAACCTGGAAATTTTTTTTTAAAATAGGAACTTGAGAAATGATAAAATGCATGAGTCCATAAAATCGAATTGAGTTAAAAACAGTCTTTGGAACCACAACTCATTGTATTGTCTAAATTTCGGCTCTGTTGTTTTAATAGTAAATTTAGGTTTCCTACTTTATCTACAAGCACGGTCATTGAATTTGTATCAGGGGTCTTTATGCCAGATAGGGGTTATATAATCTTGCAAAAGTAAGTACACCCTCTCTGCCTATCTTTTACTTTTGCAAGATTATAACCCCTGTCTGGCACAATGGCCCCTTGCGCAAATTCAATGACCATGCCTGTAGATAAATTAGGAAACCTCAATGGTATGATACAAGCATCGATTCAATTATTTGTGTAATATTAGTGATGTTATAGCCAATATCCAATTAACATAGCCTTCAATGGCAAATTATTGAAGGGTGTACTTACTTACATTAAAGAGCAGACTTTCTCTAAATAACTTTATATCTTTCAAAATCTTTATGGGTGAGCATCAGAAATCCAAATCAACAATGAAAAAGAAAAAAATAATTTCTGATAAATTATATCAAGTCATGTCACAAAATTTGGTGAACTAGGGGATAAAATCCAACCCCCCAACCCCCCAACTCTTGTCTGATCGGCCTCCAACTCACCTGTGCTCATTTAAGTTTATCTGTCTTAAATAAATATATCAAATTGACGATCATGTATTTGTGTGAAATATATTAATAATCCTTGGAGTGCTAACAGTAATTGTCTTGCTTTCTTCCAGATCCAATCCAGTGGATAACTGTCACCATTTCCTTGGTGTCTCTTTCGTGGTCAATGGTTTCCTTTTACAAGACAACCTACATGCATCACAGAGAGCTGAAAATACCTCATCTTGGGGTTGTCCTGTGTCTTGTCTGGCATCTGTGCACCGTATGGGCAAGGGTTGTTGCTTTTGCAATCTGTGCAATTTATTCAATTTATCTCATTATCGGCATATTAGGGTTCCACTTTCTTGTTGCCTTTATATATCTTAGATGCATTTATCATGTTGAAGGATTGAAAGACTTCCTTTTGGGAGGCAGCATAACTTCACTCATGTCACTCATCAGCAGCTTTACTGTGTATAAATATGAAATCAGTAGGCGCAAATACTTATTTCTTCACACTCTCATATACCTTGAGAATGTTTGTATGTTGCTGTTATGGTTATATTCACCAAAATCATATGATGCTCCTCAGTGGCTCAGATATTTAGCTTCTGTGTCAATATTTGCTGTGTATCTGCTTGGTGTGTTCTTCCAAATTGTGTACTATGTTGACCTACATCCAAAGAATTTTGAAGAAGACAAAAGAAAACATATTCAAATATGTATTCCATGGAAAAAATGGGCAGAAAAAACCAATTGGACTGCATACTTTTAAATGAAATGAAATATCCCAAAGAGAAAAAAGGACAAAAGAAGGAAAAAAAAGATGCACCAAAAATCCAAGAATTAGTGAAAATTCAAGGACCGATGCAAAATGAGAAAAATCAACGACAAAAAGCCATAACAAGAAAAAGAATAAGAAAATATGACAAACATTAAAAAAAATTACAAACACAATCCAGATAATTATCATACAACTAAATATAACTGTTTTGACAATATTTATCGGATAATAACTTGAAATTAAATTTTTTCTCGATACAAGACAATTGATTTCCATGTGGATTCATTTCTAGGATGGTCCATTGTACTGTATAAATCTCTAGAACTCGGTGAAATGAAGTAGCTAAAATATTTGGAATTTTTAAACATGCTTGTTTGCATCGAACCGCAATACATAATTATGCATTGACATATTTAATCCTATGGAACTGAAGTGTTTTTAATCATATTCAATTATTAATTGTTTGGTTAGTTTTCCTTTCTTCTCTTTTTTCTTCAATATTGACTTGTTTTTCATTATGCCAGAATTGGACAAGTTGAACAGTACTGCATTTAAAATTATAATACTTCTTCTTTTATTTAGACTGATATATCTTATCCAACCATATATATAGGCGTATGGGAGGGGGGGCAGGGGGGCCATCGCCCCCCAAAAGTTCGGGAAACAGTAAGATTCGGGCAAAAATACTAAAAAAATTGGGTAGATTATTAAATGAAAACTGCGGCAAATTAATGATTTCCAGGCCGTTTAATTTGAGATGTTATTAGATCTAGCTCTAGAAATTTTGACAAATGTCGCTCCCCCCCCCCAAAAAAAATCGGATGCGCCGTACGCCTATGCCCTATGTATCCAACAATTGATTTATATATATTAAAATATTCCGAATATCCATCATTGGCTTGAATTTACAGTCTGGTTGGTTCATAGTTTATCCTCAGTTCTGTGTTAATCCCAGATTTTCATTTGTTGAGAGCTGAGGTGTATGAGACCGTATACCCCTTTTGTTCGCATCAGACGGCTTCGTGGTGTATGGAGTCCTTTGTATTGTATATTCCCGTGTCCTCCAAACGAGCAGGGTGTAACTGATAGGATAAAAAGACTATCCTATGGCTTGGGCAGTATTTCCCTGATATTGTCACCCTCGACCAGTATTTTCCCTCGACCCTTCGGGTCTCGGGGAAAATACTGAGTCTCTGGTGACAATATCAGGGAAATTCTGTCCAATCCATGGGATAACCTATAAATATCTTATTCTATCATATCGTATGCTGTTTTACTGTTGGGCAAGTTACTATGTAATTCGACTATTTAGTAACTGACTAAACTGCATCTCAGAACCCGAAAAAAGAGTTATGTAAAATCGCTCAGCAAAATGTTCATTTATTCCCACCAATATTAGAGACATCACAACTTTGAGCCTTGAAAACTTGGGCACTGGCCAACAGTTTTGCATGTTAGCACCCAGTTTCAAACTGTGTATCGAATACACGGACAAAGAAAAATTTATAGGCCAGCCAGCAGCAGGCCTTATGTGACATGTGACATGCGACGAGCCAGATTCTATTCTGTGTGACTCTGTGCATCAGATCCTGCGAAAACTATTCATTGTATGAATCTGTTTCTTTGTAGTATGCTTACTTGTGGCTCATTGAAGGCTCTTTTCGATTTTGGCTGCTCTCCGTGACTTATTTGACGATTATATTGAAAATATACCTCTACCATGCCGTACAATGACCATTTTTGTGCCATTATCCTGCTGCTGTGATAGCAGTGCAAGCCATATCCACTTGAGGGAGAAATCTTTTACAGAAGGAAAAAAAGAAGGAAAGAATGAAGGAGAAGAAAGGAAGGAGAAGAAAGGAAAAGTGAGGAAGGAGAAGAGAGGATAGATAGATGGATAGATAGATAGATAGATAGATAGATAGATAGATAGATAGATAGATAGATAGATAGATAGATAGATAGATAGATAGATAGATAGATAGATAGATGGATAGACAAGATAGATAGATAGATCTATGGACAGGTGTAGGTACACAGATATGAACATAGAAAGGTGACTAGATAGACCTAGGCCTATATTATGGCAGGCTGGCAGTCTTACGTATCATATGCACTCTCTGAGTGTACATTCTTCTTTGGTATAGATTTTGTGATTATTACTGCAGTATCTGAGAATATAGTTTAAGAAGTGTATCAGGTCAAAATCAATTTTTGTCAGACACAATATATTCGGAACCTTATATGCATTTTTGTCAGGTGGAACCCAAAAATGAGGGAGCCCTCTTACTGCTACTTAAATAATGATAGATGTTATGTTAATTATTTGCTGTTCTTGATGTTGTTGCAATTTTGCTGTTGTTACAGCAGACGAAAAACGAGTGCTTACAGAAAAACTGTTTGTGGCCATATATGTGACCTCACAACAAGCCCCATCTAACACAATGAAATAAGCTGTCAACTTGTCATTGAGCAACTTGTGACCTCATTGATACTCGGTCTGTCACTCATTTTGATAAAATTGCAAGTATTGGCTATGACCTCATAAATTGCTTTTGACTCATAGAGAGAATAACATGGCACGGATATGATCTAACAACGAACATTTCAGTCCAATTCTGTAATCGTTCCTTTTTTCGTCTACTGCAATGTTGCTTATGTTGTTCTTGATGTTGCTGTAAAACTTAACATGAATAGGGGAGCTAAGAATTTTGACATTTTGTGCAACCATGATTACAGTCGACGAACGACGAGTACTTACAGTAGACGAACATCAAATGCTTACAGAATTGCACTGAAACGTTCCATGTGAGGTAATAGCCCTATCTATTCCATGTTATTCTTCATTACTCATATGCAGTTAATGACATCACAACCTATACTTTCAATGCTATTGAAACAAATCTCTTACCAATCCACAGCCCTCATCGGCGAGGTCACAAGTTACCCAATGATGCAATTGACACTTCATTTCAATGCATTTGATAAGGTTTGTTGTGGGGTCACTGATGGCCACTAGTGCCTGAATATAAGTACTTTTCACTCGTTTACTGTAAGTTCAGCTGCTAATTGATATCAATGACCTCATAACAAGCCCTGTCAGTTGCAGTGAAATGAAGTGTCAATTAGTCATTGGGTAACTTGTGACCTCACTAATGAGTGGTGTGACACTTTAAATGACTTCTCCCGGTGGCATTGCAAGTATAGGGTATTACCTCATTAACTGCTTAAGTGTCATACAGAATAGCATTGCAGGGATGGGGATGCAAGCTCACAAGGAATATTCCAGTGCCTTTCTATAAGCACTTGACTTTTGTTTACTGTACAGCTTGTACAATGTATGCATTTCATAGCATCGTATGACGAATTGTAAGTTTAAGAATTTTATAATTTTGTATTGCTGAGATAATGTGTGCAAAAGTCTGTACAGTATGCATGGTATAGCATCGTATATGATAAATTACAACTTTAAGAATTATATCATTCGTATTACTACGATAATAACCTCTGTAAAGTCTGTACAGCATGCATTGTATAGCATCGTATATGACAAATTGAAGCTTTGAGAATTCATCATTTGTATTACTTTGCTAACCTAACAGGTGCAAAAAGTATGTGCAATAATTACGCATTGCATAGCATTGTATGATAAATTGCAGCTTTAACAATTTTATTATTTTACATAACACGATAGTTAAAAGGAAATTTGAATACAAAAATATCCCATGGAAATATTCTGTGTAAATGTTTGAAAATTTGTATTTCTTGCCGTATTTATTTTTATATTTGATAAAGTTGGATTTCAGTTTTTATTTCATAAACTTCGCTTTTGTTTTGATTTTTTTTCCTATTTGTATTTGACTGAAATGGTATTTTTGTATGGAGGAATCCTGCAAGAAATTAGTTATTTGTTTGTATTTCATTACGGTTTGCTTTGTAAGATTAAATGTTTATTCCATCTGCATTTGATGAATTGCTGTTTTACCTTTGACAAATTACTGGTTCTATTAAATTGATTTTGTGAAGGAAGTATATTTGGAAGTGGTCTATGACGATTTATTGATATACATTTTTTTGTACACAAATTTTGATATAATAGTTATTAATTATGTAAGTATATTTGATATTATAATCCTTTGCTGAATTGAAGAAAGAATATAAAAAAAATATGATCATTTATTGAAATTGATGTTATATTGTTTCCCTGACATTGACGATGTTAATTAAATGTGTAGCTGATATTAATGAACATTTTTATGTCACATTTCGTTTATTTGATGATTGGATAGTTATAAGGGGTGTTGCTGTGTGTGTGTTTTTTTTCTGAGATTAAGCTATTTGGTTGGAATAAAAAAAGAGTTTTTACAAAATTGTTTTGGCTTTTTTTTATAGAATACATTATCATGTGGCAATATATAATTTCCATAATCAATACTTCTCATAGTTGATAACTATAAAGTTAATAAGTCAACATATTTAACAAACACTCTATTGATAGATTTCAATCATATTTAACCGATTCAAGTTGAAAATTTGACCTAATTTGCTTTTCTCAGGGCAGTACTTGAACTTTCTTTCCCTGCAAAAATGTAAACAAAACGTTTTCCAAGCCATAGGTCAACCCTGCAGTGCGCGCGATAATGGTCAGCCACGTCAGACATTACTGGCACTTTTTGCAAATGTCTGACCATTCTCAAATTCAGGTCAGACAAATTTACTGGCACAAAATCTCTACAGGAAATAGGCATATTAAGTGCTAGTCCTCTCTGATGTTGAATTGTATTGTAAGACCTAAAGAAACTTAATTGCAATGTCTCAAAACAGCCTTTAAAATCAAAGAACTACATTCCATTAAAATGCATTTCAACCATTTGAAAAATTATAGATTAAATTTTTTATGTTGTCTGACAAAACATTAATTTGTCTTACCATAACTCTCTCTATGTCAGACAAAATGTCTGACCAAAGTCAGTATGCTTTTGCGTGCACTGTCAACCCTTGTTTTGTTTACAAATCAGGCAATGCAGGGCTCCCCTGGGTGTACATGTAAAATGAACTTAATTGCACATTAATTCCTTTGTGAATAGACATGATTAAACATGTCTCAATAGAATGTTGAACACAATTAAAATACATCAATAGGAACATTTATAATTAATTCCTTTGTGAATAGACATGATTAAACATGTCTCAATAGAATATGTTGAACACAATTAAAATACATCAATAGGAACATTTATTTATCCTATTGAAAAAATGTCAGGGTGTTATATCTGATCACTGGTGGCGTTTACTTCATATGTGGTATTCAGATCTCTATGCTGTAATAAAATGGAAAGATAAAGTAACCGCACCAGTTCCCATTAAAAAAGGTACTCGTCAGGGTGGTTTAACATCACCACTTTTATTCAATCTGTTATACCAAGATATTGTCTGTGAGCTGTCAAATGCTGAGGGAGGTCTTCGGATTAATCATTCATCCTATAATGTGTTTTGTTATGCAGATGACCTGCTTTTAGTTAGCACAACTGTCACTGGCCTGCAGAACCTCATTGATAAAGCCAACCAATATATAACTAATCACGGTCTATCTTTCAACCCCAAGAAGTCTTCATGTATAATATTCGGAAAACAATATTTTGTAAAAGAACCATCTTGGTATATTAATAATCAAACTATTAAATTATGTGATGAAGTAGATTATCTAGGGGCTGTTCTAGCTGGTAGCAATAAATGTCAAATTGCCAAGAGAATGCAAGCTTGCAGGAAATCATTTTATAATCTACAAAGTGCAGGGCTCTGTGAAAACGGTATTAAACCACACCTGGTGTCTTACATGTGGAAAGTGGCACTCCAGCCTGTACTTCTGTATGCAAATGAATGTTTCAGTATGACAAATATAAATTATCTTGAGTTAAATAGGTTACAATCTAAATTAGTAAAAACATCGCTTGGCTTGAGCAAATACTTAAGATCTACTCCACTGTTAGATGCCATGCAAATTTGTAAAATAAATAAGCTAGTAGATGTAAATACTCTCCGATTGTTCAAATCTGTGTTATTCAGCCCAACAAGAGCTGGTCAACTATATAAATATTTATTGCTCAATGACAATAATTCAATGAATGTTTTAAGCTTTAGATTCAACAGAATTTGTCAATTGTACAATATTCGACCGTTAAATTTTCTGTTCGATGATAAAAGTAATAGTTATTGCTGTCGTAAAATCAAAAGTTTTCCAGCTGACAATGGTGTTGTAGACTCCTGTACTAGTCTTCTTAAAAATTATACAAGTGAAGACAAAAACTTACTGAAGCTATTGCTTAGATACTAGATCTCAACAATTGTATGCCAGTTGATTTTATTGTTACGTTTTTAAAATATTTTATTGTCACTTTCTGTATTATTTTACCCTTGTTCATGTGATATTTTATAAATTGTAATGCTATGGTTTTCTCTTCATTTTTGAAGGCAAGAATAAATAAATAAATAAATAAATAATTAATTCCTTTGTGAATAGACATGATTAAACATGTCTCAATAGAATGTTGAACACAATTAAAATACATCAATAGGAACATTTATAATTAATTCCTTTGTGAATAGACATGATTAAACATGTCTCAATAGAATAAGTTGAACACAATTAAAATACATCAATAGGAACATTTATAATTAATTCCTTTGTGAATAGACATGATTAAACATGTCTCAATAGAATATGTTGAACACAATTAAAATACATCAATAGGAACATTTATAATTAATTCCTTTGTGAATAGACATGATTAAACATGTCTCAATAGAATATGTTGAACACAATTAAAATACATCAATAGGAACATTTATAATTCTGGCTAAATCTAATGATATAATACATTTAAGTAAAACCACTTTGGAGCATGTAAAGCTATTTCATGGTGTTTATGATCAATTATTTTCATGTATATTAAGAAATTAGCCATGAAAGTTCTGAAAACTCCCCTTTTATATAATCAATTAATCAATTGTAGGTGAAGAATGAATTTCCAATTATTGACATCTGCTTAGCTGATAACTTGTAACTTGTAAGTGAAAAAGAAATATAAGCCATGGGCTGGAATAGGTCCTTGTGCACCCCCCCCCCCTCAATTTAACAAAGCAATACTTTTTGGAATCCTGAGAACATATATATATATAGAAAATTAATTTGGAAGGCAACAGCAAAAATATTGGGCTGAACTTTCGAGTTTACAACCCCTATACATAGCCAGGGCCGGATTTACATATGGGCAATTTGGGCAATTGCCCGGGGTCTGGGGGATTAGGGGGGCCCGGAAAACGCAACATCGTGGCACTCGCGACGAGGTTGCCAAAGGGGGGGCCGGGGGCCCCCTAGAAGACTAAGGTGGTGGAAAATAGCATTTCGAAGAAACTATATGGAGTCAGGGGCTCACAAAAGCCAAAACTACGTCCGGGCCCCCACCCCCAGACTGTCCTGTCTGGATCAGGCACTGGGGCCCATAACAGAGAGCGTGGACCAGTATGAATATTACCTTGTGAGATACTGCCATTAAGCCAGCCGTACAGGGAGAATGATGGGCCCCATAACATTTTAAAATAATTGTGGGTCGTACAGTGTATAACTGTAAATATATAATATAATATATAATGTTCAGAAGAATTTTCCAACAGGATACCAAATTTCCATGTTGTCTTGTGGTACTAGCAATATGAAAAAAATCTGAGATGGTCAGGTGGGAAATTTTCCAAAAATTGGTTGATTTGACATGGAATGACCCACGTATAAGTGGGACGCCCTAGTTTTAGGTTTCAAAGGAAAAGTTGAATGCACCTTTCAAGATATGACTTTGAAATTCTTTATTTCTATGTATTAGCCAGCGACATGTAATGCTATCTGGTAAAAGTATAATTTGATTTTCAGTTTTGCTGTGTATTTCTCATTAGGCCTAAGTCACTGAAATCAGTTTTGATTTGATTTATTTATTCAAAAGAACAACATGTGAACAATACAAAAACAGTTCAATCAGGTAATCACTTAAGTCATGATAAATGTCCAAGTCACGAAAGTGACAGTCTTTCAAATCAAATCACCAAGCCAGGGTGGGAGGTCTCAAGGCTGGCCGCAAGGACAAATCTTGGCCGTGCCTCAGTCTCGGATGTCTTGACTTCGACTATATCACTGCACCAAGCACTCAAGTCAATTCATGATGCCAGAACTCATTGACACCGGGCTTTATGTTGGGAGTCTTCAACGCACTATGAGAAAGGTTCCGGGAGTCCGGAAGGGGGGGGGGGGCGGAGGGCCCTGAGTGTCGTGAATGCCCAGGGCCTCATCATCTCTAAATCTGGCCCTGCGTTTGATTTCATCTAAATGAGTAAATAAGACTACCAATGAATTGAAGCTTTTGATGTTTGACATTTACCAGAATCACTATCATAGTGGATTGCATTCCAAGAAAGCACCCTTCTGTATTTTTTAAAAACTTTGAATAAATTGGATGCAACAATAAATGACTACAGGGTTTAACAGAACATGTGCCCGAGTGGGCTTTTCTATATAATTATTCACGTTTTACTGAACAGTAAAATAAGTCACTGTTCAGTCATGAAATAAAAACTTCAAAATGGAAAATATATTTTCAGCATTTTATTTGAGATTTTTGACACATATTTCAAATAACATTTTTCATCGAGACAAAAATAATACAAAAACAAACCTATAGAAAAACAAAGCCCAATAAATAAGTTTAATCCATGATGGTTTGCCACGGCATGAAGAAGGATTTGTGTACATTTTCAAAGGAATTTGTCATCGTATGTAGAGCTTAGAATGACAATTAGGCCACACATAATTGATTCTTAGCTTCGCGGACCCGCCGACACAATATAGTGCTGCAGAGGGAAGCGCCAATACGGCTGTCCACCTAAACCCGAATATACACAAAAGGCTGCCTACCTGAATGCACTCCCAAAGACCCAGTGGTCATGGAACCACCGGTAGCAAAACTGGATTTTGGGTGCGAAAGTGGCCATAGGCCATCAAAGTTAGGTATGTCAATCGACGTTTTTTGCTCGAAAATCACTAACGTCAATATCAATTCCAGTTCAGAAGTGGTCATTGCTCCCTTATAATTTACTCTGTAGCATAATATGACATACCAAATTGATGCCAAAGAGTACCTCATTCTTGTGATAGTAATACCATGCTTCAATTTGCCTTCTATCAGCTTTTATGATGGCCAAAATAAACCTGAATTTAATTGTCAAAAGTCATTTCTCAGAATGACACTTTTCAAATGTTAATAATGTTTTATAAGATACCATCTGGTGCCATACTTACAAAATATCCCTTCAATTGACAGTCCACATTTTTCTTTCTGATTTTGCTTCTTGATGTGCATATTAATTTAAGATTCTATTTATAAAAATGATTTACAAACAGTTGTCTGAGATCGCAAATTGTTTCGAATGTAAAATGAGTATCAAGCCAGCAATGATAGTCACTCTTCCTTATGCATTACTATGAAGCTATACAAGTAACTAAATTGATATTAATAAATTCCTATTTTTTCAGCTTTAATAGGTACTCTTATTTGGAATTCTAATTTTTCAATTACCCATTTATAATCACAAAATATTGTGATACCAGCACCATTAATATTACATTGAGAAAATGGGACAATCAATTTTTTCTCATCTTGCAAATCTGGAGATCACTTGACAATCACCATATAACTCATTCCTAACCCATCAAAATGGATGTGGATGGATAGCTCTTGATATAGGTGTCAAAACTCTCCTCGGAAACACAAAATTCTCCCATATATTTTTAATTCCACCTGTCCTAATCACCATATAACTCATTCCTAACCAACCAAAACAAATGTGGATGGATAGCCCTTGATATAGTCTTTCCTTTGGCACATTGGTTTCCTTGTTACTGCAACTGTCAACACTCCAAAAGCTGAATAGATGTTGCTGTCAGTGTCAAAAATCTTGTCGGAAACACAAAATTCTCCCATGAATTTTCAATTCCACCTGTCCTAATCACCATATAACACATTCCTAACCAACCAAAACAAATGTGGATGGATAGCCCTTGATGTATTCTTTCATTTAGCCCTTGATATAAGCTTTCATTTGGCACCTTAGTTTCCTTGTTACTGCAACTGTCAACCCTCCAAAAGCTTAATAAATGTTGCTGCTAGTGTGTAAAATCTCCTCGGAAACACAAAATGCTTCCATGTTTTTTCAATTCTACTTTTACTGATCACTGGGTAGCTCATTCATGCCAAGCTATTATTAGGACACCCAAAACACTTGGTCCAATCAACTATTCACATGGGTGCCGAGGGACCTTCTGATCTGCCCAACTAATTTTTGGCCAAATAGTCCGCCTACAAATCAATGTTTATGTAAAATTGTATGTTCACCGGACTATAAAACAAGGAACCAACTTAAAATGCTGATGATATTGGCTAGCTGGCTGTATGAAGGTTGTAGTTGAAGAATGGTTCATGATCTATTTCTGAACTAGTGCAACTGTTCCTTTCCCAGTTTTGTTTGGAGGGTTGGTCTAGTGGTAGCATACTGGACTGCCAATAGCTGCGTCCAGGGTTCGAATCCAGCTCTTGCCAGGTCACCGGGCCTAAGTTGGACAGCTGTTTCAATCATCCTTCACCTCATTGCTGTGTCCTCCTCCTGTCCTAATTAGCCTACCAAGTGCATAAATACTGGATGTAAAGCCACTATCACCCATCCATCCCTTCCCAGTTTCTTGTAATTCATAAAGCAAGTTCTCATCCTTCTCATTCACATAACATAAAATCACCTTTTAGTGAGTACTTACCAGGTCTACAACTTATATAGGTGCCAATAAAACAAATATTGTATGTGCTGCTCATATAGCCCTGTCATGTCTTATGGCTAACTTAAGGTCATTTAAAAAGCTTTTCATTTGTCTTGGTTGCTTGAAATTTCATTCCAACAGCACTTTCAGGTAAATGAATTCTGGTGTATTTCAGACTCTGCCTCAATATTGCCGGAGTATTGAAGGGGTAATTGACAAACTAAACATCCAAATAAAATGAAAATAAAAGCTGGTAAATTAAAAATTTGCTTACATCCATTTAGTTGCTGTATATTTGATCTTTATTCATTAAGAAAAGTGAAATTTATGGTTTAGTTAATGTTGCATTTACTCGCAAGGCAATTTGCGAGCCCGGACAACGATGCGTAAATTATTTTTGTAGGACAGGAATTTGAAATGAACATCCTTATCAAGGTGCAGAATGACTCAGAACAGCATGAAATACCAATTGGTGGGAAATTTTGTAACTTTGTAACTATATGGTGTGTTATAAAATATATTTAACATTTAAAAAATGACATTTTGTGAAATTATTTTTGGTAAATGAATATGGGTTCAGATTGGTCATCAAAAAAGTGGTTAGGAGACAGATAGAAACATAATCTGACCACCGATAGAAGGAGAAACTCTTTGGCTTCAATTTGGTATACAACCTGATGCTATAGAGTAAAAATCTAAGGGAGTATTGAGTAATCAAGAACTGTTAGTAACGTCGGCGTCAGTAAAAGCGTCACTTTTAAGTTCCTAAACCTTCTCTCATTTGAAGCGAAATAACTCAGTTCGCACCCACATTTGAGTCTTGCTACCGGCAGATTCTTAAACTAGAGAACTTTAGGAACATTTCCATACCCATTATGTTTTGTGTATGTTCTGGTTGCACCTACTCCCAAAATAAAGCCCTTTTGGCTGGTCCTCTGCAGCACTAAATAGATTTCCTGCCGATGAAAAAAAAAAAAAAAATTTTTTTGACATTATAAAATTTTTTTTTTCACCTTTTTTTTTGTCCTACCGACTGACCCTAGAAAAAGTGCCTTGAGAGGATCGAGAAGCTAAAGATCAATTATGTGTGGCCTTAAGTAAATTTGGCAGTTAGCATAGTTTTAATATGACTCTAATCTTTCTTTTGGACATCATTTTAATCTGACAACATACTAGCTTTAGCCATTAACTGAATATAGTCAACCACATATAAATAACAATGCTAAATTAAATGAAAAATTTCATATTGCTGTTGATTATTATATTATTTAGATCAGGGCTTAATTGTAACATTTTGCAGTACTGTATTGTAATGAGTAATATTTTCTGTTACTCAGAATGTAAAAAGACAATTGTACAATGCACAATATTTGCAATAATAGTTATTTGGTCATTGAATATCATTGAACTCATTTAAATATATAATTTAGCACCATAATTATAGATTCAAGATATATATTTTTTTCATATACATATATATACAAGAGATATACATTAACAATTTATCATTAATTCGCAAGATATACCAACAATTTAATTCACTAACAATTTCAGCTGACATTTCTGTAAAAATGACCAGAAAAAACATTGTATCGACATTAAATAAATTAAGAAAAAAAAAGTTTACAAATCTGACAACCAAAAATATATAGAAAACAGATTTTAAATTTGGGTTGCAAAAGTCATTAGTTCCACCTAAGTCTGGTAGGTGGGGGTGTTGTTCCACGACCTGAGAATGCGTAGCTCCAGTCGTTTGCGCTTGGGGGGCGCTACTAGTCACAATCAACGTTTGAGGATTGAGAACAGTGCCTTGGCTAACGATGGCTTGGCCGTTTGACGGAAAATGAATGAGGACCAGCCCGAGCTGGCTTAATTCGATCGTGCTGGGTTGAGACTGTAGGATGTTTCCAGAGACCTGAAAATAATCAAAAGTATAATTAAACTGAACAAACGATATTATTAACTGAAGTTAACATATTCCAGCATCCATAACAAATCTCCAGGGGTAGTCTTACAACTTTACAAATAGCAGAACTGACAAGGCTATAAAGATTGAG
This sequence comes from Platynereis dumerilii, assembly GCA_026936325.1. Taxonomy (NCBI): domain Eukaryota; kingdom Metazoa; phylum Annelida; class Polychaeta; order Phyllodocida; family Nereididae; genus Platynereis; species Platynereis dumerilii. The sequence continues at coordinate 1,193,928 of JAPTHN010000004.1, forward strand.
ATATCAAATTATCTTAGGCCACACATAATTGATCTTTAGCTTCTCGGATCCTCTCAAGGCACTTTTTCTAGGGTCGGTCGGTAGGACAAAAAAAAAAGTGAAATATATTTTTTTTATAATGTAAAAAAAAAATGCTATTATTTTTTTCAATTTTTGTTTTCCATCGCCAGGAAATCTATTGTGTCGGCGGGTTTGCGAAGCTTAGAATCAATTATGTGTGGCCTAAGTATGTAAACAATGCATACAATTTCGTAAATATCTGTCACATTTACAAAATAGCTGACGTAACAGTTCAGTTCCTACCTCAGGAATAACTGCAAAGTTATTATTTATGTTAGGTTGGAGATTTCGTAAATTATCACAAAAGAGGAGTGCAACCTTAGAAATTATTTAGGCCTTCTTGTTATATTAATTTTCATCAATGAAAATAGTTTTTCATAGGAATAGGCCAATAAATCAAGCAGTTTGTAGCGTACCTGAGCTTGAACAACTCTCTGGCCGAGGTAGTCAATCTGAGTGCTGCCAGAGGGCGTTGTCACTCGGTATTCCGTCAGTCCTTGCGTCAGTTCGCTCATGGCCTGAGTGAGGAGGTCTGCGCCAGGGAGGGGGTCTCCAGGGGCGGGCTCTGCGTCCGTGGGAAGCCTCTCTTCCGCGCCGGGCTGCATTATGGGCGTGATGACGACGGCCGTTGTCGACTGTTGTTTGGAGTTCATCTCTAACGTTGTACGTGCCGCCAGGGAAGGTTGTGGACGCCGCCTATCGGACACGGGCGGAACTTGGGAGGAGTGTTTCTTGCGCTGGTGTTGCAACAGTTTGGCTTTGCTGGCGTACTGTTTGTGGCAGAATGTACATGACTGGGGGACGGCCGTGACGCTGCCCACCATCTGACAATATGTCGTCATAAAAGAGTTCGGGTCTTCTTGGTCTTTCCCTCGGATGTTGGGAGGTACTTCTGAACCTAAAGAACGAAAAAACAGACATACAAGTTGGCATTATTCCTTTCCAAAGTATCAGAGACTTATACCATCAAAGTACTCATTTTAAATATTGACAACTGTTCACCAATAAAATTTGCTTACAATCAATTAAGGAGATTTTACGCCAACAGAATATTTTGTCACTAAGAAGTGTCGAACCATTGCAAAACAAAAGCAGGACCTGAATTTCAATGTAACAACTTCCAAGTTCGCAAAAGTTATGAAATTTCATGTTGGATAGATCAGATAGATGGATAGACATGAATTTTGGTGATGCAGACCGGACCGCCTTGGACCGGTCCGGTCCGCGGGCCAGCCCTGGACCGCCAAAATACTGGACCACCTGCAAAAAACTGGTCCAGTGTTGGACCAGACCGGTCAAGTGCCGGTCCGGACCAGTGATTTTTAATATCATGAAGAGTACCGTATGAATTTTGTCATCTCTAAAAATGAAATATATAGCATGTTTTAACCCTCATTTTATCATAATTTTTTAAATGCCGATGGACCGCTTCTGGACCGGTCCAGTAACAAAATCGGACCACCTCATCCTGGACCAGACCAGGACCGGACCACTTTTGTAAATACCGGACCACCCTCTAAAAGGTGGTCCGGTCTGCATCACTAATTTATAGATAGACAGATAGCGAGACAGATAGATAGACAGATAGACAGAGAGATAGACAGTGCAGCCCTCTAAGCATAGCTCTTGGCGCTCACATAATAACATCAATTAAAACCAAGAACTTTACAATTACATCTCCAATTTAACAACTCACCAGGATGCTGCTTCATAATGTGCGCCTTCCGCTTGCTGCTTGACTTGTAAACTTTATCGCAATATTGGCAGAAGTAGTCTCGCTGGGTCTTTAAAATGGGCAGATTCAACTCGGGCACTTGGTCCGGCTTGGTGTCCGGATGCTTCTTGGCAAGGTGGTTGACTAACATCCCTCTTCTCTTGAAGCCCACCATGCACGTGTTGCACTTGTAGATGAACCGCTGGTAGTCGTTGGGAGACACCTTGGGTACGAACTTCTTTCTGAATTGCGGCCTGACCATCTTCTCCCTCCCGGGGGCGTGCATCCTCTTCACGTGCTCCCGGAGCTTGTCTCTTCGTTTGAACTGGCGACCGCAGTTTTCGCACATGAACTCGCGCAGATTCGAGTGCTTCAGCGCGTGCAGCTTCAGCTTGTCGTACCTGGGGGAAGAAACATCAAGAAATGAGACAAGTGTCAAGCGAGAAATTACGTTTATTATGCGACTTTCAAGAAACTCCGAACCACAAATCTAGATTATAAGGAATCTCTAGACCTGCACATCTCACGTTTTACGTACAATGCACCTCTAGTCTTCATGTCTGATAAACACAAGCGTATTGTCTTGGTCCAGTGGAGGATACATCAAGAAATCCGACAAATGTCAATCGAGAAATTAGATTTATTATGCTACTTTCAAGAAACTCTGAACCACGAATCTACATAAGGAATCTCTAGACTTGTCGACTACATCGCACATCTTATGTACAATGTCCTTCTTGTCTGATAAACAATTTTGAGTCCATCATTTCGCCTGTGGCCTCCTGCTGTGTCCTCTCCTGTCCTAATTAGCCTAGGGGAGAGGGGGGCTGGTTGGCACAAACAGGACATTTAGGTGTCCTGAACAAAAGCAATTCGGGATATGGATTTTGTTCATATGTCAATTCGAAGTCCTATCCCCAACCTACATTATCAGTACCTCACCGAGCCCCTATTATTATTTGCCCACGAGATATCGCAGCTCAAAAATTCTGTGCCAACCTGCCCCACCTGGGGGGCTGGTTGGCACAAGTGACACCAGGAAATCAAACAATGTGAAATGAAACTTTTTGTATTTTTAACATGTTCTATGCACAAAATAGATCAAATTATTACAGTATGCACATTCTTACAATAAGGCCTGTCCTGTATGCTCAACAATCCTCAATTATCGTCTTTAGGCTAAGCCAACAAATCTCAAAACAGCAGTACAGCAGTACAGCACTACATATGTATATGTATATATATACAGCACTACATATGTATATGTATATGTCCTACATATGGCAACTTAATCCAATTAATATAAGCAAAAATTGGTTTAAGCAAATAATAAAAACTAAAATAAATGATATTAACAATCAAAACATTAATTCTGAATTAGAGCAAAATGGTCAGTGCATTTCGTATAAATTACTCACATTTGAGGAGAATGCTATACCACCCTATCTGAGACATTTAGATAAAAAGGCTCGACACCAAATTACTAGAATTAGATGCCTAAACAACAAGCTTCCAATCATTGTAGGTCGACATCAAAACATTCAGAGACATGAACGACTTTGCACATTATGTACTAAACAAACACTCGGAGATGAATTTCATTATGTGCTAGAATGTCCCTATTTTAAAGAATATAGAACTAAGCTGTTGAATGGGTACTTTCATATAAGACCAAGCATGGCAAAGTTAAAAGAATTGTTTACTTCAAATGATCAGACTGTGCTCAGAAATCTTTCCAAATTATGTTCAATAATTATCTCAAAATTTGTATGATTTCACTGACTTTCACATTGCAAAAATAATATTGTGTAAAATATACCTGTTATGTCCAAGCTACAAGGTATCAGTTTATGAAGGTATATATTTTCTTAGTTACAATTTTTTTTTCTTAATAATTAAATTAAAATTGTATATATATATATAATATTATATTGTATACTATTATATCATATTTAAGTCATTATTGTACTATTATTATTTATACTATTATTATTTATTCACTATCATTGTTGTTGTTAAATGTGTGTATATATTTTCTGGCTCCATGCCATTTTGTGGTGAGCTAATAAAGAAATTGAATTGAAATTGAGCACGCTATACTCATGAAAAGTTTAGTATTATAGAGTCCCTACAACTAACAGTATCATTCAATAAAATTATTCAATAACTTATAGGTTTGATTTAAGTTGCATTCACTTAACACAGTGTGCCAACCTGCCCCAATGCCTGTGCCAACCTTCCTCACCCTGTCATTTTTTAATGATTTGCAATTTCAAGAAAAACTAAGAAAACCATCCAGGTGAGACATAGCACCCTTGAAGTCAACATATTTACAAAGCTCATCAATAATTAATGAACCAGGTGAGACCATCAGTTATTGATGCACACCTTTTTCCGTTTTATCGAAAAATGGCTTTTGGTGTCTTTAAGCACGTGAAAGTACTCCACAGCCAACATGAGTAAGCCGACACCCAAGATGGTTGATTCTCCTGAAGGGTCTTATCATGTATATGAAATGTGTCAATAACACTTTTCTGTACTACACTTCAGCTTCGCACAAATAAGGATGTGCCAACCAGCCCCTGTGCCAACCAGCCCCCCTCTCCCCTACCAAGTGCATAAATACAGGATGTAACGCCCCAGTCATCCATCCTATGGCCTCCAGCCATCCTTTTTGTGAACAACTAGTTACTCTCTTGAACGAATGAAGGATCTTTACGTTCAGTATTTATGCACAGAGGTTGACTAATTTAAATTGGCAAATAGTGAGAACACAGCAATGAAAGAGTACTGGGGGAAGTATGGAGAACTGGAGTTTTACGTCCTGTATTTATCCACTGTGGCAATCTAATAGGACAGGAAGAAGAAAGAGCCCTGGGGGATGTATGGAGAACTGGGGTTTTACGTCCTGTATTTATCCACTGTGGCAATCTAATAGGACAGGAAGAAGAAAGAGCACTGGGGGATGTTTGGAGAACTGGGGTTTTACGTCCTGTATTTATCCACTGTGGCAATCTAATAGGACAGGAAGAAGAAAGAGCACTGGGGGATGTATGGAGAACTGGGGTTTTACTTCCTGTATTTATCCACTGCGGCAATCTAATAGGACAGGAAGAAGAAAGAGCACTGGGGGATGTTTGGAGAACTGGGGTTTTACGTCCTGTATTTATCCACCGTGGCAATCTAATAGGACAGGAAAAGAAAGAGCCCTGGGGGATGTATGGAGAACTGGGGTTTTACGTCCTGTATTTATCCACTGTGGCAATCTAATAGGACAGGAAGAAGAAAGAGCACTGGGGGATGTATGGAGAACTGGGGTTTTACATCCTGTATTTATCCACTGTGGCAATCTAATAGGACAGGAAGAAGAAAGAGCACTGGGGGATGTTTGGAGAACTGGGGTTTTACGTCCTGTATTTATCCACTGTGGCAATCTAATAGGACAGGAAAAGAAAGAGCCCTGGGGGAAGTATGGAGAACTGGAGTTTTACGTCCTGTATTTATCCATTGTGGTAATCTAATAGGACAGGAAGAAGAAAGAGCCCTGGGGGATGTATGGAGAACTGGGGTTTTACGTCCTGTATTTATCCACTGTGGCAATCTAATAGGACAGGAAGAAGAAAGAGCCCTGGGGGATGTATGGAGAACTGGGGTTTTACGTCCTGTATTTATCCACTGTGGCAATCTAATAGGACAGGAAGAAGAAAGAGCACTGGGGGATGTATGGAGAACTGGGGTTTTACGTCCTGTATTTATCCACTGTGGCAATCTAATAGGACAGGAAAAGAAAGAGCCCTGGGGGATGTATGGAGAACTGGGGTTTTACGTCCTGTATTTATCCACTGTGGCAATCTAATAGGACAGGAAGAAGAAAGAGCCCTGGGGGATGTATGGAGAACTGGGGTTTTACGTCCTGTATTTATCCACTGTGGCAATCTAATAGGACAGGAAGAAGAAAGAGCCCTGGGGGATGTATGGAGAACTGGGGTTTTACGTCCTGTATTTATCCTCTGTGGCAATCTAATAGGACAGGAAGAAGAAAGAGCACTGGGGGATGTATGGAGAACTGGGGTTTTACGTCCTGTATTTATCCACTGTGGCAATCTAATAGGACAGGAAAAGAAAGAGCCCTGGGGATGTATGGAGAACTGGGGTTTTACGTCCTGTATTTATCCACTGTGGCAATCTAATAGGACAGGAAGAAAAAAAGAGCCCTGGGGGATGTATGGAGAACTGGGGTTTTACGTCCTGTATTTATCCACTGCGGCAATCTAATAGGACAGGAAGAAGAAAGAGCACTGGGGGATGTATGGAGAACTGGGGTTTTACGTCCTGTATTTATCCACTGTGGCAATGTAATAGGACAGGAAGAAGAAAGTGCACTGAGGGATGTTTGGAGAACTGGGGTTTTACGTCCTGTATTTATCCACCGTGGCAATCTAATAGGACAGGAAGAAGAAAGAGCACTGGGGGATGTATGGAGAACTGGGGTTTTACGTCCTGTATTTATCCACTGTGGCAACCTAATAGGACAGGAAGAAGAAAGAGCCCTGGGGGATGTATGGAGAACTGGGGTTTAATGTCCTGTATTTATCCACTGTGGCAATCTAATAGGACAGGAAGAAGAAAGAGCACTGGGGGATGTATGGAGAACTGGGGTTTTACGTCCTGTGTTTATCCACTGTGGCAATCTAATAGGACAGGAAGAAGAAAGAGCACTGAGGGATGTATGGAGAACTGGGGTTTTACGTCCTGTATTTATCCACTGTGGCAATCTAATAGGACAGGAAGAAGAAAGAGCACTGGGGGATGTATGGAGAACTGGGGTTTTACGTCCTGTATTTATCCACTGTGGCAATCTAATAGGACAGGAAGAAGAAAGAGCACTGAGGGATGTATGGAGAACTGGGGTTTTACGTCCTGTATTTATCCACTGTGGCAATCTAATAGGACAGGAAGATGAAAGAGCCCTGGGGGATGTATGGAGAACTGGGGTTTTACGTCCTGTATTTATCCACTGTGGCAATCTAATAGGACAGGAAGAGGAAAGAGCCCTGGGGGATGTATGGAGAACTGGGGTTTTACGTCCTGTATTCATCCACTGTGGCAATCTAATAGGACAGGAAGAGGAAAGAGCCCTGGGGGATGTATGGTGAACTGGGGTTTTACGTCCTGTATTTATCCACTGTGGCAATCTAATAGGACAGGAAGAAGAAAGAGCACTGGGGGATGTATGGAGAACTGGGGTTTTACGTCCTGTATTTATCCACTGTGGCAATCTGATAGGACAGGAAGAAGAAAGAGCCCTGGGGGATGTATGGAGAACTGGGGTTTTACGTCCTGTATTTATCCACTGTGGCAATCTAATAGGACAGGAAGAAGAAAGAGCACTGGGGGATGTATGGAGAACTGGGGTTTTACGTCCTGTATTTATCCACTGTGGCAATCTAATAGGACAGGAAGAAGAAAGAGCCCTGGGGGATGTATGGAGAACTGGGGTTTTACGTCCTGTATTTATCCACTGTGGCAATCTAATAGGAGAGGAAGAAGAAAGAGCACTGGGGGATGTATGGAGAACTGGGGTTTTACGTCCTGTATTTATCCACTGTGGCAATCTAATAGGACAGGAAGAAGAAAGAGCACTGAGGGATGTATGGAGAACTGGGGTTTTACGTCCTGTATTTATCCACTGTGGCAATCTAATAGGACAGGAAAAGAAAGAGCCCTGGGGGATGTTTGGAGAACTGGGGTTTTATGTCCTGTATTTATCCACTGTGGCAATCTAATAGGACAGGAAGAAGAAAGAGCACTGGGGGATGTATGGAGAACTGGGGTTTTATGTCCTGTATTTATCCACTGTGGCAATCTAATAGGACAGGAAGAAGAAAGAGCCCTGGGGGATGTATGGAGAACTGGGGTTTTACATCCTGTATTTATCCACTGTGGCAATCTAATAGGACAGGAAGAAGTAAGAGCACTGGGGGATGTATGGAGAACTGGGGTTTTACGTCCTGTATTTATCCACTGTGGCAATCTAATAGGACAGGAAGAAGAAAGAGCACTGGGGGATGTATGGAGAACTGGGGTTTTATGTCCTGTATTTATCCACTGTGGCAATCTAATAGGACAGGAAGAAGAAAGAGCACTGGGGGATGTATGGAGAACTGGGGTTTTATGTCCTGTATTTATCCACTGTGGCAGTCTAATAGGACAGGAAGAAGAAAGAGCACTGGGGGATGTATGGAGAACTGGGGTTTTACGTCCTGTATTTATCCACTGTGGCAGTCTAATAGGACAGGAAGAAGAAAGAGCACTGGGGGATGTATGGAGAACTGGGGTTTTACGTCCTGTATTTATCCACTGTGGCAATCTAATAGGACAGGAAGAAGAAAGAGCCCTGGGGGATGTTTGGAGAACTGGGGTTTTACGTCCTGTATTTATCCACTGTGGCAATCTAATAGGACAGGAAGAAGAAAGAGCACTGGGGGATGTATGGAGAACTGGGGTTTTACGTCCTGTATTTATCCACTGTGGCAATCTAATAGGACAGGAAGAAGAAAGAGCACTGGGGGATGTATGGAGAACTGGGGTTTTACGTCCTGTATTTATCCACTGTGGCAACCTAATAGGACAGGAAGAAGAAAGAGCCCTGGGGGATGTATGGAGAACTGGGGTTTTACGTCCTGTATTTATCCACTGCGGCAATCTAATAGGACAGGAAGAAGAAAGAGCACTGGGGGATGTATGGAGAACTGGGGTTTTACGTCCTGTATTTATCCACTGTGGCAATCTAATAGGACAGGAAGAAGAAACAGCAATACGGGCAAAGATGACTGACACTGCCGTCCAACATTATTAGCAAACCACATGACAAATCCTGTGGCTCACACTAATCCAACTATCCAGTGATTGGTAGATAAAATTAATAGATAGGCAGGGTACCCACTTGAATTTGGCAAGCAAATTCCATGTATTTTCCCTGATTTTTCCCTGCTTCATTGGATGTTATCTCTGAAGTCATTTGGGCTAATCGTTGTGTTATCGAGGCATTACCGTCGCAAATCGGAAACCAAAAACTATCACTTTTACAGATTTGTGCTTAAAATAGAGGGCTTCTTTCCAGCATTAACAGATATAAAATCAAATTCCCTGTGTTTTCCCTGAATTTGAGGTCAAATTTCAAATTCCCTGATTTTTCCCTGCAGAGAATTTTTTTTCACCATTTTCCCTGTTTTCCCTGACCGGCGGGGACCCTGCTATGGCAAGTGCAGCCCTCTAAGGCCAGTTCTGGGTGCTCACTAAGGTTGACCGATGAGATGGAAGAGAGAGAGCAGGAGTCCTCAACAAGTTACACACTTACCCCATGTGAGGGATCTTTTACTGGGCTGGTTACATACACTGATACAAGGGGCTGCCAATTTAAGATCTCATCCTCACAACATCCATTAGAAGACAGAGCTAACTAGTGATGCACGGTTAGTGAAAATAGCCGGATACCGGATACCGGCTAATCCAGCAACACCAACTGCCGGGTACCGGACAGGAAGCGGATGTTAAACGGATAGTAATCATACGAAAAAGGAAATTTTCAGCATTCGCATTTAATTATATAAATATATTTTTTCTGAAAGCCAAGAGATATCATGTATGGCTGGAGGACTGATATTTGATTAACAATATCAAAGTTTTTTTTGCTCTTCACTCATTTTTGAGCAAATAACAAAAACAACCATAATACCTGGTGAATGCAGCATCGCACTGGTCGCACTGAAACTTCTTCTCCGAGTGGAACGCTCGAATGTGTTTCCGGATGGCACTGTATTCCTTGAACGTCCGGTGGCAATATCCACAGGGAAACATCGCCTGGAAATCCCTGTGGATAAGGACATGCTTCTTCAGTGCTCCGACCTGTCAAGTACAATACCACACCAATGAAGAACTCATATTTTAATATTCAAAGATAGACTTGCATCATTCAGGGCCAAGTGCAACAGGAGTCGAGCTATGGCAAAATATCAAGGTGTCGGACGTACACCGTGTGATGAACATCCGACACCATGATATTTGCTTTGTAGCTCAGCTCCTGTTACACTTGGAGCTTTGGTTGATGGCTTGTCTGATACCCCTATTACCTCTGCCCTCATGCCTCGATAACAATGAGATAGCTACGGTGTAATGGTAGGGCTACACAAGCTGCTAAACTGTCAAATCTGTGAATCAGACTTAATGGAATTGCCCAGAATTCAATTCAGATTCATCCAGGTATTCTTCACCAGGACAATATATTCTGATTCTGATACACATCCAAACATAATGTGCTTATAAATGAAGTTTTTTTTTACCTGGTCGAATCCCTCTCCACACATAATGCAGTCGTAATACTGGGAGTCACTGTGGATCTTCAAGTGGCACGCTAAAGCAGAGTTGTTCATGAAACGTTTCGGACATCTGCAAAGTAAGACACGGAAATAAGACACAGGCACTGGTGTCATTTGTGAACATATGGAAGAAAGACACTGAAATAAGACACAGGTATAAGCCACTACACGTTCCCACACTTAGCTATTGCTGAGTCTTGAGAGGATGGGTGATTGCAGCTTTACGTCCTGCATTTATAAATGGACTTCGTAGGCCAATTAGGATAGGACGAGGACACGGCAATGACACCACTGGACAGGTTACTCTTGCTGGGATCAAATGGCCACCGTTTCTAGCAACGCTCTCTAAAAAGCAATATGAGATTAACAGGGTCCCCACTGAACATCGCACAAAATATTATAGGAATATAGGATTTTTTTCCCTTAAAATATAGGAAAATATAGCAATGTTGGAATTATTCGACAGCAAAACCATCGGCAAATCACAGGATCACTTCTGCCATAAGCCGAAAACTTCATGTCGCGGACAAAAACGCTTCTAAAAATTCATATATATTTGGGGGAAAAAAAGCTTAAACTTTGTATCGCAGACAAAAACGTGGATATATGCGCGAAATATCTTGAAAACTTTAAAAATACAGGAATTTATTGGAATTTTTCCAAAATATAGGAAATTATAGGAGGCCTTATAAAATTTAGGAATTATAGGAAATATAGGAGGAGTGGGCACTCTGGATTAACCTTCTGGATATGACTTTGAACTCGCAACCAACGCCACTCACTTAGAACACTGTAGTGGCTTATCCTCCTCGGCCCCGTGACACATCATGTGCTTCTGGAGCCTCTCAATCTGACCGAAGGACTTCCAACATTTCTTGCACTTGTAGGGTTTCGCTCCAGACTTGTTTTTCAACTTGGCGTGGATCGCTGCGTGCTGGATCAGGTCCTTCTTGGCACTGAACGACTCATTGCACACGGGACAGGAGAGGTCTTCTGGAAGATAGTCAAAATAGATACATTTAATCTCTAGAATTTGTAACATCATAGCAGGAGATTCTCTCTTGACACTAGGACACTAGATGCATGTCTCCGAGACCTTTACAATGATAGGCCATACTACATCTCTGAGAAGTTAGTAGTTGCTTCACAAATTTCCGATAGGCTTTTGAGGTGGAGAGGAACCCTGGGCGCTGATTAAATATATCATAATATGTATCGATGGAAAGATTCGGCTAGGTTAGTTTCTCTGGGTGACAGAAGTTACAGGTCACTTTATTCTCTTCCAATCAGATAAGTTCTCACAGATGTCACCTTTGTAAGAATGTATCTGATTGGCCCAGTCCACAAGTGACCTAAATTCTGTCCAGATGAACTCAGAAGGCACAGTCAGAAGTTGAATGTGGCAACTTTGAAAATATATACCAGAGACAAGTAGGATGGGGCAGCTCGTTTAGCCTCAGGCCTGCGCCATATATCCGAAGGATGGATTATTGAGGCTTTGCGTCCTGTATTTAGACACTTGGTAGTCTTATAATTAGGACAGGAGGAGAACATGGCATTGAGGGTGCCATATCTGAAGAAATTGTATCAAGAATTGCAACTAACCAGCATGAGACAGAGAAATGTAATTATTGAGGGCGTCGGATGGATTATTGAGGCTTTGGGTCCTGCATTTAGGCACTTGGTAGTCTTATAATTAGGACAGGAGGAGAACATGGCATTGAGGGTGCCCTATTTGAAGAAATTGCATCAAGAATTGCAACTTACCAGCGTGGGAGAGAGAAATATAATTATTGAGGGCATCGGAGCTTGTTGATTGGTTGACCTCGCTTCCAAGTGACGAGATAATCTGCAGACTGCTCGGGTCGTTCATGTTTATTAATCCCGAGTCCGTCGTTAGTCGCTGGATTTCGTCCATGCCTGAAAATAACAAGTTGAGCATAATTAGCCAAGTGAAGCACCAAGTTGTCAGAAACTAATCCAGGAGTGGTGCTGCAGTGCATTTTTGTGACGTCACTGCCTATTGTGTCACTATTTGTATCACAAATGTCAACTTGTGGAAATGGAATGTCAACGTCAAAAATTGCAGAAAATCGGGCAAAAATGGCACCAAAATATCGCGAAAAAGTGACAAACAGATTACAAATCAGCTCATCTACTTGTGGGCACGTGTAGATCTACTGTGTGATTTTTAGATACTGAGCAATCAGTCCAAACACCAGTTTGCATGTTGGATGAGACAAACTGTAAGCATTCAAGGCATTCAATTAAGCCAGGGTATAGTAGATAACCCAGCGTATATTTGAATCAGGCGTTCATTACTTTGGCATCATCTGGGCCCCTACTACTGCCTCTTTAATAATGAGAAAGGATTCTATTTGAGAACAGGCTTCTATTAAATAGAGACCAGGCTTCTAACATATACGCTGATCCTAAGCCAGAACTCACCAATGTCCTCGGCAGCGTGAGTCAGAGTATGAAGATTGAGGAGACTGGGGTTGTCGAAGGTCAGATCGCAGTGGGTGCACACCCACTCCTGCCCCCCTGTCTCCTTGCCCTTCCTCTTGTAGAGAGACTTAATCGACTTCTTTATCGTGTCTCTGTGGTATTTCTTGTATCTGCAAATTAGAAGATGGAGAATTAAATACAAAATTGCAAGATAGATGGATGACTGGGGCTTTACCTCCTGTATTCATGCTCTCAGGAGGTTAAACAGGACAGGAGGACACACCAATGTGGTGATGCATGTTTGAAATTAAACCTGATAAAATAATCACGAACATAATTACAAGATTAATGGCTAGATGTTTGACTGGGGCTGTACATCATGTATTTATGCACCTGATAGGTTAATTAGGACAGAAGGACACAGGCAAAGGATGATTGAAAGTGATGTCCAGCATAGGTCCAGGTAACCTGGCCATTATGGGAATCAAACCTGGAACTCCCTAATCGCCCAAACCTCCCAATTAAGGACAGGTGAAGGATGGATGGATGGATGATTGGGCTTCAAGTCCTGTATTTATGCACTTGGTAGACTAATTAGGACAGGGGGAGGACACGGCAATGAGGCGAAGAAAGGACAGGATGACTGAAACTCAGGCCTAACTAAACAGATTTCAACCTGCACTTAATGCTCAAATGGGAATTTCTAGTATCCTATTATGAAAATTGAACTAAAGCATGAAGAGGGCAGAGCCAAACTCACTTGCTGAGGTATATGCTGGTCTTCTTCTTCTTCCACACCTGGGGGTCTCCTCCTTCTTCCTCTCCTTCCAAGATCTCCCTTTCCGATTCTTCCTCTCCTTCTTCTTCTTCTTCTTCTCCATTCCTCAACTTCCGAGATGGAATCCTCCGTCTGCCCGAGACTCATCGGCCTTCCAGACCTAAAATGCAAAGATAGACAGCATTAGCAAAGATATTATCACTAAAGTCCAGACATTTCTTTGAGTCAGTAACTTTCTGGCTTCTAAATCAATCATTTATTAAACATTTTTTCAGTATGCGTAGACCAAGACTTGGTACAATTGACACTAATTTCAAATCAGGTAAACTCCTAACTATGACAAGCAGGCATTTGCAATGATAAATCAGTGCTGTGTTGCATCAATTTTGAGGCTATTTTTAGTTCACAGTTGTGACTTTAGACCTTGTGACATCATCGTTCCTAATGACATCACAGAAGCATGTTGATAACGTCACAATCACACAACTAAAGTGGAATAATAAAATGGCCTCTTGAGCTGCGTATACGGCAGTGTATATCAATATCTAATAATCTATCTATCTATCATAGGCCTACATCATTAAACTTGGATGGGAAATAGTTCACAAACTCACCACCAGAGGCATCAGTGATGTCACTAACGGCATCCCCCTCGTTGTCGTTGCCCAACACTTCTTCCGGCTGCGGAGGTTGGGGTTGCATCTTTGGCTGGTGCTGCGCCAGGTGGATTGCGTAATGCCGCTGGAGTGCGGAAGGAGTTCGGAATTTCTTGTTACATTCGTAGCATTCCCATTTTTCTAAAAAAAGATAAATCAAGCAAAATTTTAGAGATAGGATTAACCAACTCAACTCCACGTTCCTTTATTTCAGTATCTTCTGAGTAATAGGCTACATCTATAATACAAATTTGGAAAAAGGAATCTGTTTGTTCTTGAAAGTAACTTACCCAGTTCAGGATTAACATAGACAGCCAGTCCTAATCTCTCGGCATATTAGGCGCTGTACCAGACCTACAAATCAAAAGACGATAATTATACAGAATGATATGAGGGCAATATGAATTTACGCGAGCAAATCAATTTTAAAATTGCACGATAATAAGTACTGTATTTTCATTATTGCATGACAACTATACTTCAAATATAATGTTTCATTCTGCAACAGCAGAAACTAAAAGGGTGTTTTTTGCAGAATAAATCTGCCAAAAATAATCATTTTTTACATTGTCAGATATATGAAGTAAGGCCTACATGTAACACTACCCAGAGGAAAAAAAGAGTACATTTGAAGAGTTCGAATTATTATTTAAATTACGCTCATTTTTACTCCTTATATGCAAATTTATAAGCTCCAAATTCGCTCCCTTGTAGAAAAGAATCGGAGTATATTTGGTAATTTAAATAATTTGAGTGCATCAAATGTACTTTTTTTTTCCCTCTGGGTAGTTTTATGTGCAAGTAGCAAACAATTACAGATGATTTCATATTTGTAGACATTTGAGGTAGAAAATACATCATTTTTCTTGCAATTTTCATTGGTCGAGAGAAGGTATGACACCACACTCTCCTGAAAAGTGACATAGCGTTTTACATGGATGACCATGGCATTTTAAACCATTGATCTCCTGACAGGGACTGACTTTAGCAGTTTCAAGTGCGAGTTTCATTTTGTGTTTCACACATTTTCAGTACATACATTCTGCAAGTACAAGGTTGTGCATTCAGATGATAAACATGTATAATTGTGAATGTAACAGTTTCTCAGAAGAGGGGCTCAGCTCAGGCGGCAGGACAATGGGCTACCCCGTTTGGTCTCATGCTTATTTGTACCTCTCATACATTCCATGTGGATCTTTAGTATGTCCCCTTTTCTTTTATAAAAATTTCATACCCCCCTTAAGCATGTTGTGAGAAATAAGTACCCCCTTGAAACATGTGTGGAAAATTGGTGCTCCGTCGGGCAAAACTCCAATTCCCCTCAAGTCATAAATTCTATTTAGCCTGTAAGGCACATAGATTCTGGACAAAAGATAAAAATTAGTACAGCCCCACTTGAAGCATGTAGCAACCGCTCAGGTAAAACTCCCATCTCCCCCTCCACCCAGTCATAAATTCTGAATAGTCCCTTACTGATGTCATAGACAATGCTTTTGGTCAAGGCATGATAATTTGGAACTGATTTAATATCAATTGAAACAATCAACAGTTGTACACAGGAGTGTGAAATACAACTGTTCATGAAGAAGTGAAAAAGTTCATGTGGATTGCGGTTTGACATGTGTGAACAACTGCCACAATACCAAGTTGGCCTTTGCCGTATACTATTGGTCGAAATTATGACATCATTTTTCCAGCAAACATCACTTGCTTGAAGCAAGCTGAAAAAAGTGACACGCAATGGGCAACTTGACCAATCACCTGGCAGGATTTTCTGATGTCAGACCAGACATTTTGCTAAATATTTTGTTATTTGAGAAAAGTCTACAAATATGAAATCATCTGTAACACATCCAAATCTGTTTTATAACCACCACTCACCTTCAATTCAACCCTCGGCTGAATATGCTTTGTCGTACAGAAGTAGATCTCCGAGCCGTACTGATAAGCGACTAGGTTCTGCTCGTCGTAGCTTTGTGCCGGTCGAACGAACATCATCCAGTTACACTTGTTCTCATCTGTAGCTTCAAAGTAGAATTTGTGGCCTTCTCTTTCGACCTGTAAATAATGTAGAAAATATTTCAGAGTTGGAGTCCGGAGTCGGAGGTTTTTGGGAGGAGAAGGAGTCAAACTTTGGTTTTCAGGTGGAGTCAGAGTCGAAAAATTAATCTGGCGACTAAGGAGACAGGAGTCAAAATTTAGGAGACCTAAGGAGACGGGAGTCAAAATTTAGGAGACCTAAGGAGACGGGGGAAAAATTCAGGAGACCTAAGGAAATGGGAGTCAAAATTTAGGAGACCTAAGGAGACGGGAGTCAAAATTCAGGAGAACTAAGGAGACGGGAGTCAAAATTCAGGAGACCTAAGGAGACGGGAGTCAAAATTCAGGAGACCTAAGGAAAAAATTCAGGAGACCTAAGGAGACGGGAGTCAAAATTTAGGAGACCTAAGGAGACGGGAGTCAAAATTTACGAGACCTAAGGAGACGGGAGTCAAAATTCAGGAGACCTAAGGAGACGGGAGTCAAAATTCAGGAGACCTAAGGAGACGGGAGTCAAAATTTACGAGACCTAAGGAGACGGGAGTCAAAATTCAGGAGACCTAAGGAGACGGGAGTCAAAATTCAGGAGACCTAAGGAGACGGGAGTCAAAATTCAGGAGACCTAAGGAAATGGGAGTCAAAATTTAGGAGACCTAAGGAGACGGGAGTCAAAATTTACGAGACCTAAGGAGACGGGAGTCAAAATTCAGGAGACCTAAGGAGACGGGAGTCAAAATTTAGGAAGCCGTCGGAGTCGGTTCAATTGATACCTGACTCTAAAGCCCTGGAAGGTCTTAGGCGTCGGGTAGCAAGAGACCGACTCTTGACTTCCAACTCCTTTGGCTTTCTTAATTCTGACTACCGACTCTCTATTAATTCAACTAGAGGGTCCCCCATACAAACTACCAGCAGTGTGCGATCCACTGCAGCTGAGTGCAGCTCTCCTCTCCTCCTTTAATCACGGTGTATATATATATTTTTCTTTGTTTACATTTTTGTTATTAAATTTTAATAGATCAATAATATTTCTGAAGTATCACATAAATTTACCTGGAGGGAAAAAGCCTTGTTAGTGACCATGTCCCTTGACTCTACCAGCTCAGCGATGAACGGTCCAAACTGAGTTCGTCTGGGGATGGACCGTTTTGCAAAAACACCAAGATCTGAAAATCAACGGAGCATATTTTGTAATTAACGGTTCACAATCGGATGGTGAAAATTGCAAAAAGTATGTCTCAAATTAAAGAATTATAATTGTATGGTCTATAACCTAGTTTATTTAGATATCATCATTATTTATTGTCCAAACTCCTTCATCTGAGTCATCAATATTAGAAGTATTATAAGGTGCAGTTATATTAGAAACACAAAGCACTTGTTATTCTTTCCTATAAGTTTAATATTCATGAGCAGAAATCGGTTTAGAGTAATGATAATGTGTGCGTCTTTGACATAAGCGATCAACTAAATACTGCATTGAGCATTTTACTGGCGGAATGCTAATTGACTAATTCATATAAACTTTTAAAATTCAAAAACAAACTGGACCTTCCTGTGGAATCTCCCAACCTGAAGATCTGCAGATGCTGAGGCAGACTGGCCCATGCTCGAGAAAATACGACCTACAACAAGACAAGAAAAAATCAATAGGCTATTTCCATTTTTTTTTTAATCAAACTAGCCCCGAGCTGTATCACTGTATTTACTTGAAGGCTCACCACAAATGTCCCCACACCAGGGGACTAATAAGATATACAAATAAGCTTGATATGATGACATTGTCCTTTTAAAATTATTGAAGAAATGGGTGAAAAATAATGAAGTGGTTTGATAATTAATCACAAATTAAAAATCTCTGCATCGCAAATCGTACAGAGGGAATATTTTGAGTATTCACAACTTAATTTGGTCCATTTTTGCCGCATCAAAAATCTCTAGCCAGGGAATGTTTTGTGCGTTTCAAAACTTCAATATTCTTACATTTTTATCACACGACTGAAGAAATGTAGGATAAATTACTGTATTTTTTCCGACGGGAGATCAAGCAATTACCTTATCATATATTTCTGACAAAGAGTGCTTTGTGCATCCGTTCATGTAAGACGTCTGGCAATCTTCACACCCTGAAAGATCAACATCAAGTTTGTACACCAAATTCAATGAAGAAAAAATCATGGAAAAAAAATTGTTACCAGGTAGGTATATATCAATAATAATGAAGGGCAGAAGGGACATATCAATGGCTGCTCAGAGACTTTTATGCTGGAATATAGAATATAAGATCAAATAAGAAGATACGGAGTACCCAAATTTAAAGCATATCAGGTTTTGCAAATTTAGTTAATTTATCCATACAATGTATTTATATCATAAAGTAAGGTATTTTATTTATTTATTTGTTTCAACTCCCATAAATGGGAAAATATAGAAAGATACAATGTACAGATCGAAATATATAAAAATGTAAAATATCAATATAAAATTTCAGCGTAAAATATAAACAAGTTGAAAGCAATTAAAAACAAGAACGTGTGGGGAAAGTCTGACTAGAAGGCTTTAAGCAATAAAGTGGCCAATAAATGTTCATTTGATTTAGGCCGTATATAGTTATCGTGAAATAGCATGTATTTTAAAGAGTCAATAATACCATCACTGTCATATGTTACATGCTTTTGGGGTCTTGAGAAGGCAATTTTCATTGGAGAAACACCCATCGCTATTATTCTGTCAACAAGAGTACCTTTAATAGTTTCTCCAGTTTCCACAAATTTGCCAAGAGTCTGGTTTGGAGGTCCCGTGCTGGAGAATCATATTTAAATATGCGATGGAACAGGTTTTTAGAATTATCGTTAATAATATCATCAATGTTCCGCACATGAAGGGCTTTCAATAGATTACTATGATGGGATCTTGATGGTATACCCATCACACGTTTAAGTATGGAACCTTGAGCTGATTTGAGCTGACGTATATGCCCTTTAGAAATAGTAACACAGTCCATCCCGTAAGTCATTATGGGTGCCCCGATGGAGTTCCATATGTGGGTTTTTGCACCTGAGGCTAATCCAGGGTAGGACATTCCAACACTTGCAAGGCCATAGATGCGCCGCCGACTTGAATTAATCCCAGCTCCCACGTGACTACCAAAGGACATTGATTCATCGAAGGTCACTCCGAGGATGTCAGTTTGATCCACCGTATCAAGTAGACAATCGCCGATACTCCATGTTGGTGTTTCTAACAGATGGTTTGGGCCCATAACCATGCACTTAGACTTCTGTATTCCAAATCGGAAGCGATATCTGTTTGCATAAGATACACAGGTGTCTATGAGTCTTTGCAGGCCTGGTGCCGTGGAGCAGAACAACGTAATATCATCTGCATATGTACAGCATTTCAAGAGAAGGTCAGACACTCTATTTCCATCTGCTTGGTTTTGGATTCTCTGTAATAATTCATCCAAGAATATATTAAACAGTGTCGGTGAAAGCACACTGCCTTGACGCATGCCTCTCGTTATTGCAAACTCACTACTGTTGGTACCATTCCAGCAGACGACTGCCTGGGACTTCTTGTACCATCTGTATACAAAGAGCCAGGTGTGAAGTGGGAGGATAGGCATCAGCTTATACAACAACCCATCGTGCCAGATGCTGTCGAAGCATTTCCTCGACGTCGAGGCTACAGAGAAACATGGGCGGGCGTCTGGCTTTGTAGTATGCTGCACAATCATTATAGTAGAGTTGACGAACGGAGCCCCATGGCCCTCTCGGAATCAAAACTGACAGTTGCTTATCTCCGGAGAAGGCAATACAATAAGTTCCACAATTTTGGAATGGACAGAGCTAAGAGTTATAGGCCTGTAGTTGCCGGGCTCATTGGGGTCACTTGATGGTCTCTTAAGTATGGGAATGATGAGTCCAGAGGTAAACACACTAGGGACAATTGAGTGTGACAGGGCCACTGAGTATAACTGCGCCAGAACTGATGCCAGGATATGTGACATTCCATAAACCAAATGTTCAACCGTAATCCCATCACATCCAGGCGATGTGCTTTGCTTGAGAGATTTTACTAATCTCGTGACTAGGATAGGCTCTACCACTACATCACAGGTTTTGCTCTCATTGTTGGTGAAATATTTATGAACGGAGTTCTTGATGTCAGTTTGGTCAGCAGTAAGTTCACCATCATCTGTCATAACTTTGCCATAAAACTCAGCTAAGTCCTCAGTTGATAAGGTGGAATAAACCTTCCCTTGCTGGTGGCGTTTGAACTTATTCCAGAAAGCTTTCATTTGTCTCTTGTCATAGAGATAGTTGATGATATGCAAGTCTCTCGATATTAAACTTAGGCCTTTCGGGCCTACCCAGTGGGTAGGCCCGAAAGGGCTGCTCCTGGTAGGTGTTCCTTGGCTGTCTGGTATGTTGCCCTTGCCTTCGTCTGTTTCCAGACCTGATGCCGTGGGGAGGTCCTCTGCTTCTACCCCCTTGGTTTTTTCTTCTGATGAGCACCATTTGTCCTTGGATAAAATTGCCTGACCTTGATGTCTGCTGGCCATGTTGCATTCCTAACTTTGTTAAAGTCATTTTCAGGGACCTTCACACAGAAAGATTTTGCATCGTGACCTTTGTATAGTTCCCTTACACTTGAAGTCATAATGCGGGTAGCATTCTGTTTAATGTGGTCGACAATGTCAGACATGGAGTTTTCAGGATCCACATTTCCCTCATAAAAAGCCATATATACATCACAGAGATATCATCAGTTTTACTAACAAATTTCAAATTTACAATTTCGCTTCACAAAGAAACACTCACAAAGCTCATCTGGGTTGTAGTAAGGTTTCGGCTGACAAGGAACCACTTCTCCATCTGCTTCTGGCACCTGGATTTGAACCTGGATCGTCTTCACATCCTAAAAATAGAACAAATGCTAAAAATAGCACGGCATGAACCTGGATGGTCAAATTCATCTTCACATCCAAAAAAACAATGCAAACGTGGATGGTCTTCATATCCTAAATGGAACACATGCTATAAATAGACCCATGTCAAGCTGAATGGAACAGTGTATTCTGATTCACATCCGAAAAATTGTACAGATTCTAAAAATAGCACAATCCCTCAGCCTGGATCGTCTTCACATTCCAAAAATAGAACACAATCGTCATGCTATAAACACCATCATCTGGAAGTGGATTGTACATCCATCAAAATAGCAACCTGGATGATTTTCATATCCTAAAAATAGCACAAATTCTAAAAATATATCTGACCTGATTTTGCACTCTTGCGGCGTCCCGGCTCTCCTCTGACTCTTGGTGTTGATAAATGTACTCGGCATTTTGGGCGACACTCGCGATGTGTCCCAGCTGACCTTGCCCAGTTGGGTCGAGATGAAATCCACTTGGCCCTGCTGTGACCAGCATACTGTCGAAGCTCTGGTCACCTGCAAAATTAGTTACACAGATATTTAATTATTATTTACAATCACAAAATTTGATGTCGTCTCTTAACTCAGGCCTAGAAATTGTTGCCATATTCATCATCGACTAATCTCTTTTTCCCTCAAAACAATCGATAAAATGATAAATCTATTATCAAAAAAATTATCTTGGATCACATGAGATCATCACCAAACTGATGTTCTGTTGCATTCTACATTCTACAGTGCAGAAATATCCAAATCACTTAGTCACATTCAAAATATGCGGACAATACTCCCCTTGATGAGTTACCGTAAAACAGGGTAAAGTTGGTAATCCGGGGTAAAGCTGGCGAGCTATTTTGACCCACTTAATGGCAGAAATTCCAACTTTTCATCACTGACACGTATGGCGACTGTGCCAAAGATCATAGGCGTATCGGAGGGGGGGGGGGTAATGGCCCCCCCAAAAGTTTGGGAAACAGTAAGATTCGGGCAAAAAGGCTAAAAAATTCGGGCAGATTATTAAATAAAAAGTATTGAAAATAATGATTTCCAGGCAATTTGATTTGAAATGTTTATAAATTTAGATTGTGAAATCCGGGCAAATGTCGCTCGCCCCCCCAAAAATCGAACGCGCCGTACGCCTATGCCAAAGATACCGGTTTCAGTGAGGAAAGTTGGCATTTCTTCCATTAAGATAGCATGCCAACTTCACCCCGGATTGTCAACTTTACCCCCGTTCTACGGTAATCAAAGCAATAAATTATTTCTCACCAGGATGTCTCGCTACTGCAGAAGTATCGATGACATTGCTGTTGATGACGCTGCTGTTAATTGAACTGTTTATGCTGTTAATCGAACTGTTGATGCTGTTAATTGAGGAGTTGATGGAGCTGTTTATTTGATCCAACTGCATTTGCTGCGAGACTAAAACAGTGTCTTCAACCGTGCTGTCTATGGTAGCTGTTGTGTCCGCACCATTGGTCGTGTCCAGCCCCTGGACCTGTTGGTATGGGTCGGCTGCAAAGGAAAATATATTTAATTTCTTGCCAAAATTTCTATAAATTCCACAATTTCAAAGATGTAAATCTACAGGGCATCTGTAGCTTTTTAGAAAACAAATTCCAGGACTTTCCAGACTTTTCCAGACCCAAAATAAAGGCCAATGTTTCGGCAAACTGATACAAAAACAATGCTCAGTACTTTTTGTTTCTGAACATTTTTTTTTAAAAATGCTTCTATCAACAGACGGCAGACCTTCTGGGCAAAATGCAATTTTTCAAGGCTTTTCAAGGCCTAGAATTTGAGAAACCTAATTCCAGGCTTTTCAAGGATTGGAAGACACATGCTCCACGAAGAGTCGCAACAATTCCATGCCGATTTCAAATATTACATTTAATCGGCTGTTTCAATTTTTCCCTGATTTTTTTCTGTCCAAATCACAAATGCTCATTAAATGTCGAACTTAAGACGCATTCTGATAATATCCGCAGTAATGTCAACCATGTAATTTCCTAACAGAAGGACTAACTTACGTCTTGATACGGTGACATAAGTCGTTTGGCTTTCCTCCTGCGTTGTGTCTGGTTCGGCGTCATAGCTGCCACCTGGTAGCAAAATGTATTACTTTAAAAATTCAAATTCAAAATTCAAGTTATTGACATTTGTAGATTATTACATTTTTATTAAGGTATATCTTTTAATAATGCATTAACAACTGTATTTCCCGTATTAAGTGATTAAAAAAAATCAATCTTCCTTAAAAACTAAAAACTTTCATGAAGCTGGCACAATTCTAATATTTCTATAAAGAAGAATTGCTTTGTAGATCTCAAAAGAAACCTGTGAAGTCAAATAAATTTCAAATACCTTAGCAGTTCCTTGGACGGAATGAAGAGTTAACGTCAAGGGGTGTCTGCCGTCCGCAGATACAAGAGGGGTCGCTTCGTTACTTGTAGATTCGGCATGGCTCAGTTGTTGAATTGGTAACTGAAAATGTTGCAAAATTAGACTAAGAACCCTGGACCTCAAAATTACAAGCATAGCGTCGAACCACTCAGCCACCAAGACACATGGCATTGCATTGGGAAAAAAAAGCTTCACACCAATGGTAGCGTCCAAAGGGAAAACCTAGTAAGTCACATTTTGGACGTTTCTTCTCCAATACTATTCAGTGTGTTTATTTTACCATTTCGCAGAAAATGAAGGGGTATGCGATATGAATTTTAGAAATTTTTTTTTTTTCGGCCACCCTAACATTGAGTGAAATCAACTTTGTGACGTCATCATCACTGTTGGAATTACTTAGCTTATAACAATATAGGGGAAAGTCAGGTATATTGGACCGGGGCAGGTATATTGGACCATTTCCTTAATCATGCATTTTTTTAGGTTCTGGGAATAAATAGACAAGTGATAGAATGGTCAGTTGTGACATCTTTGATACCATATTCAGTTGCTATATCATCATAGTGCCCCAGTTAATAGAAAAATTTCAGGGTTGATATTTATATTTTTGGACTATTCAAAGCTGTTCTGATGTTATTTCTGACCGCACAATTTAGTGAAGGTGCTTGGGTTGCAATTGGTGCAATTCATTGAACCAAACAATCATATAAAAGAGCATTAATGAGTCTATCATACAGTAAAGTTTGATGAGATTTTGTCACATGATATGTTTCCTATGGCTCGGATTGTGACGCCAGTCCATTTTTACCTGCAGGGAGATATATTGAACCCCTGTTTTTGTTGCACCTGCCAATTAGTTTTTGGTAGAACAATTTTCATCAAAATTACCAAATTTGTTGTATTTCATACTGTTTCTGGATTTAAGAAGCCCAATACAAAAATGATAATGCGCATGGCTTCTTATGTGGCTGTTGGACCATATTTACCCTTTTTAAACCAAAGTAATTTTACTTGAAGCAACAGTAAATTCGAACAGAGACCAGCCAATCATACATGTGGTTATGACAAAAAGGTTCAGTCACAGTTTCAGGAGACATTTTCAATGTTCATTTGAAACACAAATTTTAGTTATCCACTGGGTACATCTTGTCTTTGGCTGGTGGTCCAATTTACCATCAAATAGTGGTCCAATATATAACAATGGCAGGCATATTGGACCACTTGGCATCAATTTTTCAAATGGCTATATCTTTAAAACAGTGAAAGATACAGGACTCCCCTTTCCTGTGGTTGAAGCCAGATGACCAACCTAACAAATTAGAATGGTCATGTATTTCTATCTTCTATGCTTACTAAGTTATAAGAGCATTACCTTAATTGGTCCAATATATCTGACTTTCCCCTAATAATAATTATACAATAATGTTTTTTGGAGGGCATTACCAGGGATTAATGACTGGCAGCCGAGGGCAGTAAAATCATTAATGCCCAAATCATTAATGCGGGCATTAATGATTTTACTGCCCGAGGCTGCCAGTCATTAATCCCGGTAATGCCCAACAAAAAATATTATTTGCATTATTGTTACTATTTACTTCAAATCTGCATACCTGAGGTCGTTTTTTTAATGTAGTGACCTTAGTCAAGACTTAGACAAGAAAAACAATAGATCGGTCGACAGTATTTTTGTCAAGGTTAATCTAATAATTCAGCCTATCTCTAGGTGCTAATGCTAGCAATGACCTCAAACCAGTGATAGAAATGGAAAATTTTTGTCGGGGGAGCTCTCGGCTCCAGCGGCAGCGGCTCGTCATTCCAAATTTTTAATATGGAAAGAATTCTTCCACTATACCATAATTTTGCTTAAAAAACACCATGAGGACTGAAAAAGTAACATGATAATTGTAATTTTACCACTGACCATTAGGGGAGCTGTAGCAGGGTACAGCTCCCCCTGTTTTTTGGTCAAAGGAGCTCAGCTCCCCGAGCTCCTCCCCCATTTCCATCACATCACTGCCTCAAACGGCTGCTGAGTAAGTTTCCATCACATTATTTCAACGTCACCCTAATGATTAGGAAAATTAACTTATTTAAAAAAGAACGAAAATTGGTACCGCAGTTGTAGTGTCACCAAAAATAAAGGCATCGGCAACTGATGATGCCACTACCAGTGTTGAATGATTCTGAAATTCTGAATAAAAAATACCCAAGGTTGCAATATAGGCCTATTCAGATAAATTTAGGCCTATTAGATTCTACCAATCAGAGCAGGCCTTAGCGATGACATTATCATGACGTCACGATGTCACATTACGCATGGAACTGTCAACAAAAAAAAAAAAAAGCTGAAAAATGAAAAGACATAATTACCAGACGTTTTGGGTCAGGACTCGGTTAATAATGCTCCGATTTGAACCCAGTAAAGTGCTACAGGTAGGTCAATAGGGGGGACCGGGGCTGGTTGTCACAGGGGCAGGTTGTCACACTTTCGGGGCAGGTTGTCACACATTTGGGGCAGGTTGTCACACTTTTGGGGGCAGGTTGTCACACTTTTGGGGCAGGTTGTCACGCTTTTGGGGCAGGTTGTCACACTTTCGGGGCAGGTTGTCACACTTTTGGGCAGGTTGTCACACTTTCGGGGCAGGTTGTCACACTTTCAGGGCAGGTTGTCATGCTCTCATGGATATTAAATTGTCATATCCTTAGTACATTCTACTGATGATTGATGATATAAGCAAAAAAGGCATAGCGTCTAAATAGATCTATTTCAAACTTTCAAAAGGAATTTGCAGAAAAATTCTGCAGTCTGCATTCACCCTCTTCCTTATCAAAGTGCATTTCTGTTGCCTTGATAAGTCAAAATTTGTAGCACCCTTGTACGGAGTCACATGATTGTTAAGGTCTGCACTGGGCAAGTAGGGGATTCCTGACATGTCCAAAATAGCTTGTCTCATTCAGGATTTGACTTACAGAGTCTCACTTCCTGCATTCAGACTCTTAACCAAAAGTGTGACAACCTGCCCCGAAAGTGTGACAACCTGCCCCGAGTGCTGAATTTTTAAAAAACGCCCAATATGACATCAAGATTTCGAATGACATAGGTATATATTCACCAGATAGATTTAAATTACTCCTGTACTGACTTCCATATACAATGGCTGTGCCCCTAGTTGCTTTAAATAGAAATAGAGCATGTTTAAATTCTACACAGTGTGACAACCTGCCCCTGTGACAACCAGCCCCGGTCTCCCCTACTAGCTTAAACTGACAGGATCAGATTTTGTCGGACGATATTTTTTGACCTCGCTACGGCACTTAATAATAATAATAATAATAGGCATTTATATAGCGCTAATTCCAGTAAACTGCTCACTAGCGCTTGTGCATGCTGGATTTATCCGTAGAAACTTTTAAATAGGTAAGTCTTAAGATTTCTCTTGAAACCTTCAATCGTTTTGGAGGCCTTGACTGTCTCTGGGAGTTGGTTCCACAGTTTCAGAGCGGCATTCGAAAAGGCTCTGTCTTCATATTTGTTTTTATTGTAGGAGGGTGGTTCATTTAAGAGCATTTTGTTATTACTTCTCAGATTACAGTTTCGTTCAAATTTTGGCTGAATCATATTTTGAATATACAAGGGTGCTTGCCCGTTTATTGCTTTCCAAGTTGTTAACATGAGTCTGAATTGTATTCTTGCTGGAATGGGCAGCAAATGTAGCTGCTTCCTATGTTGGCTTACACTGTCGTGCTTTCTCAATTTTTGAAGGAGTCGAACGGCTGAGTTTTGGGCCACTTGAAGTTTATACAGCAAACGACTCGATGTTCCATAAAAAAGACCATTACCATAGTCTAGGTGAGGTGTGACAAGAGCATTGACCACTGTTTTACAGGTGTCCTTGTCCAATGACTTCCTGATTTTTGAAATATTTCTAATATTGAAATAGGCATTCCGACACATTTTGTTGACTTGTTTTTCCATGGTCATGTTTTTGTCAAAGATTACACCCAGATTTCTAACATGATCGACTCATTAATTTTGACATTGTCGACATGGATTGATGATACTTGGAATTTACTAAGTTGATGTGGACTGCCAATGAGTAGTAATTCTGTTTTTTCTCCATTGTTACAAAGCTTATTTTCATTCAGAAATTTTCTGATATCAGCAATGCACTTTTCCATTTTGACTACGGCATTTCCTTGTTCTGAGAAAGTTGGTTTGAAAGAGAGTATAAGTTGCTCGTCATCGGCATACTTTTGGTCTTTGACTTGGTGTTTTTCAGCCACTTCACTTAATGGAGTGATGTATGAATTAAATAGGATTGGTCCTAATTTTGAACCTTGAGGAACTCCAAATTTGAGTGGCAGTCTGGTTGATGTCTTGTCGTTAATTATCACCAACTGTGACTTTTCAGAAATGTATGACTTGAACCAGCATAGCGCAGAATCATGGATACCGTATCTGCTTTCTAAACGTTTCAGTAGAATCTTGTGATCAATTGTGTCAAAAGCTGCTGAAAGGTCCAACAGTACAAGCATCGTTACTTCACCTTTTGTCATATTATTCAACATTATATCGTCATGGATCTCTGTCAGAAGGGTTTCAGTGCTGTGGAATTTTCTGTAAGCTGACTGTTTCACATCGTCCAGGTTGTTTGTTGTCAGATGGTCTGAGTATTGTTTAATAACAGCACTTTCAATAAGTTTGCCAAGGAATGACAGGTTTGATACTGGTCTATAATTCTTTTTGATTAGATCCAATCCACATTTTTTCAACAAAGGTTTTACTAAAGCATGTTTCAACTCAAGAGGCATTTCTCCCTGTGTGAGTGACTTATTGACAACATTGGTTATAACTGGGAGGTATTCATCAATGCATTGGAGCAAAAGCCACGTGCGAAAAGGATCAAGTTGGCAGTGTTTAACTGGCATTTCTCTGATCAGTTTCTTTATGTCACTTTTCCCGACGATCGCTGTGCTCGTAATTTTTTTTTATTTGTCAGAAAAGATATTTAAGGCAATTAGACATGGAATAAATAGGTTATGACATGGGTAGGACATGTATTTCCCTGATATTTTCACCCTCGACTGTGTCTTTCCCTTGACCCTGCGGGTCTCGGGAAATACAGGGTTTCGGGTGAAAATATCAGGGAAATACAAGTCCAACCCCTGAAATAACCTATAAGTATTGCATTGATCAACAAAATAAGATCGTCGTCATCAGATTCTAGCCCAAGTGAACTTTTGAAGCTGTCACAATGCAATGACGTCACAGATAATAACGTTGCCATGACGTCACTATGATGTCACTGCCAGGTGACGTCACGACATGCACAATACATCAGGGGGCCTCTTTGCCTGGTCCATAATATCATTATGGCCCTGCAAGAAGGGCATTAATGAGATTAATGTTTTTCTTTATGGTGGATTAACATGGGGGGTCTTGAGCATTATCTGCCTGGTAAAGTGCATGTATAGTAACTAGTAAAGCCCATTAAAAGCACAGCAACCGATAAGGGAATAAACAGGCGACTGGAAATGTTCATGGCATGTTCATGAAAAGTTGTTAGTAAAGTGTTGGTATGAGAGTGTGAAGGGCCAGAAAAATTAGTGTTTGCCAGTGCTGCCATCTGGCATAACATTTTTGGGGGGAAACATTTCTGACCCAGTAGCTGATTTGCATTAGTGGAGCTCTGGTGGAGACAAGACTCAAGACTCAAGACTCAAGAAGTTTTATTTGACATGAAATGCAAGGAATATATACAAATGATGTTTGATGGCTGTACAGTAAACATAGATATATAAAAACAAAAGCATTACATGAGTAGGAGGACACCCCTAAGGCAACTACTTGCCGCTGACGAGGTGCCCACCTAGAATTGTTAAGGAGAGGCTCAGGCAAGGAGAGGCAGTTCAACCAAAGAAATAGATAACGGCATAACTCAATGAAGGTTTTTCCAGTTTCTTGTTTTTATGAAGGAAACATTAAGGTGACGTTTGTAGATCCGAAAAAGATGAAATTCACATGCTCTTGAACTAACATTTTCATATGAACTCATGAATCAGAAAAGCAAAGGCATCCCCACTTGTAAAAAAAAAAAAAAAAAAAAAAAAAAAAAGAGCCATAAGACCCAAGATCAAGTTATCACACATGTATATTTTTAAATATATATAATATATGTATATATAACTTTATCGGATGAGAATCACATGCTGGATGCAGCAGTTTAGTTTTATGTAAACCCGACATATTAAAAATATCATACTTAACATATTGAGATAGCTGAATCACAACCAGGGAGAGGGAGAGATTATTCTATGACCAGAATCATTCCATTTACGAATATCCACCAGGACCAGATGATTATTATGAGTATGACCCAGAAACCAACGACTATCATCATTTGTTTGAGATTCACAAACTATCGCAATGAAACATTTTCCTAAATGATAGTGTTGGCTAAGGGTAATTTCTTAACAGACGACATCGATTTAATACATAGAATTCGATGAGCATAAAGTAAGCAGTTATGCACACACTGTGAACCAAATTTCATTCTTGAGCGGATAATGTCAAACTTAGATGATATTCACATGCTCGTTGGAGCATTTTAAGGATACTTATTGATGATCTAAGGTGAAACCAAAGGCTGAATGCAGAAATAATCCACTATACATTATACACATTCTGTTGACTAACTTAGAGCATGTCAGGGTATGACAAACAAACAGATACTGTATCAACCACTTTTATAAATTTCCAACAAAAGCATAGCACCATCCATCATATGAGATTCACATGCTGTTTAGACGGAACAGTTTCCTAGATGTCAGTGATGTGCTCAATCAGTAAATTCATCATCATAGATCAATCAGTCATTTCATTACCATAGATGAGATTCACATGCTATGCAACAGCATAGGCATTTTTATATTCGGAAAAAAATGTGATTAGTGTTGTACCTTTCACGTATTTGCTTGATTTATGGTGCCTCTGCCCTTTGGCAGATATAACAATTCGCAATCAAACATGTTTCATTATAACCATCAATAATATACTTTTTGACATAATTACTAAAACCTTGAAAGCTGTGCGTAAAAATTTTTTCCTTTATCAATCCAGGTAAATTATTGTAAATATTGGGGATTCTATATCTGATACCATTACTCGTAAAAGAATGCTTACTGAAAGGGGCTCTTAGATCATTTCTATGTCGTGTTTCATATTCGTGGAATTGGGAATTGGTTGTAAGCATGTCTGCATTGAAATAATTGGGCAACAATCCATTGTGTAGTTTGTAAATAAATCTGATATCTTCCCTCTTCTGTATGTCATTTACTTTCAAGAGGTTCAGAAATTTCATATTGGGTTCAGTGTGTGCATTATATTTAGCTCCAACAACTAGACGAACTGATCTTTTTTGGAGCTTGTGTAGTTTTTGACTGTTGATTCCCCATACCAGAATACCATACGTTAAGTATGGCAAAACTAGAGAGCAATACAGGATTTGTAGGACATCTTTTGATAGAAGATGTTTTAGTCTACTCATAATTCCATTAGTCTTGGCGACCTTTTGTGATATCATATTTGTGTGAGGTTTCCATGTAAGATTACTATCTAGAATAATCCCTAGGTACTTAAATTCTTTGACAATTTCAATTACTTGGTCGTTTATCTTAAGTTCAATATCAGGTATTCTGCGGTTGGAAGAATGAAAGACCATACCTTTAGTTTTTTCTTTACTGAGAGAGAGCTTATTAAGATTGAACCAGTTGCATATGTGTATTAATTCATTGTTTAGATTACTTATATCTGGTTGATGACTTTCTAAAACAGTGAAAAGGGCAGTATCATCGGCGTAGATGACTGGTTTGAAGGAACGGCAAACTGTTGATAAATCATTAAGATATATGATGAAAAGAAGTGGCCCCAGTATGGAACCTTGGGGAACTCCGGTTGTTATATTTAGGAAGTCTGATTGATTACCATCTATTTCAACCAGTTGCTTTCTATTACTTAGATAATTGACAAGAAGTTGGAGCGAACAATCAGATATGCCATAATGCCTCAGTTTGGAGATCAGAATATTGTGGTCCAGCGTATCAAAAGCCTTTGAGAGATCAAGAAAAATGGTTATAGGAACTTTGTTTTTATCCATTGAGCACACAATCCTATCTACTAGTTCCAGAGCAGCCATTTCAGTTGAGTGCTTTGTCCGAAATCCGTATTGATTTTCATACAATATCTGGTTATCACTGAAGTAATGATATAGCTGGTTATGAATGATTCTCTCAAAGACTTTTGATACGCTTGGCAATATTGAGATAGGGCGATAATTTGAGAAGAGAGTGTCATCCCCTTTCTTATATACAGGGAGAACTTTAGCTATTTTTAAAAGTTCAGGAAATACTCCGGTGTCAAAGCATTGATTTATAATGAAAGTCAGTGGTGAAATAATAGCTGATTTTATCTCTTTGAGAAATTTATTAGATATGCCATCAATTCCGGAACTTGTTTTTGGCTTAAGGTCATCTATAATTTTTGAAACATACTGTTCATCAACATTGTGAAAATGAAATGTAGTGTTAAGAACATTCGAGAGGTGATCATGGAAATTAAGTCCTACTGGTTGTGATATCTGATTGGCTAAAACAGGTCCAATATTTATAAAATACTCATTGAACTTATTAGCAATTGTTTTTAGATTATTACAAGGTTGATCATCAATGTTAAATTGACCAGGGAGTGAGTCGTCTTTTCTGGAATTTATAACTTCTTTGATAGTTTTCCATGTAGCCTTAACATCACTTTTACAATTTTGAAATTTCGATTGGTAGTGCAGGCGTTTAGCTGTCCTAATGCTTTGTTTTAATATTCTGTTATAAGTTTTTAAGTTAGTGTTCAGGGTTTCATGGAGGCAGTTATCAACAGGAGACAAAGGGAACTACCTTTGGTGTTACACACAAAAGGCATTAAACAGCAAAGAAACAGCAATGTATTATGGCATCAGAAGAAGAAAAGGGTGAAAGAAGGGTAGGTGTAGGGTGTAGGCGAAGGACAGGCCTGTGGAAGGAGTTTTTAGCTGGCAAGCGTCCTGTGACCTGTATGACCTCATTTGCATCTCATTAGCATTTAGTTTGAATGTATATATAGATAATAATGGATATTGTGACGTCATCTATATGGATGTGCTGGAGGAAGAATACCCTATCAAGAAAAAATAATCAAATTACTAAATTAATTTATGTAATAATAGAAATAATTTTAAAAAATGGTTTGAAACAATATTGATCAAAAGGTTACATTATAATACACATAAAATAACCAATATTTAGCAAAAGATTTTATTGTTCGGGGTAACTTTAATCGTGAAAAAGGGTTGACTTCTCGCTACACACTATTCATTTTAGTGAACTCTGTTTGTGACATCAGATCACAGACTGTGCTTCACTGAAAAATGCACCAATGGATGAATTGATGTTGAGGTCTGTTGAATGGGAATAATTTATGAAATTTTCACATGACATGCACAGGGCTTCAGAAAGCTGTCCAACGAAAGTTTTTAAAAAAATTGTGCGAATAAAGCCAACTTTGTATGAAAAACTCAAAATGTAGGCATCAGTATCTGGGAATGAAGCGTATGAACCCAAACTACTGAACAGTGGGGTTGTTACGCATACCCTTGATACGAACAAAACCACAGACGATCATTCCTTAAGGTGGCTCAATACTCGTGAACTTTCTAGGATAGGATTTCTTAAAAATAGTTTAGAATGATCCAAAATATAGTTTATAGCAAGGATATGTAAAAAAAAGTGGTCGCAACCAGCCTTTTTTTCAAAATATTTGAGGTTATGTACAAGAAAGTCAGTCCACGCAAACCTGAAAAATTCAATTTCATGGAAAAGCTGATTATAATTTCAAAGAGATATATTTAGTTTAAAGGGCTTTCAAGGGGCTCGGAGTAAAAATATTGTTTTGACAATTTTAGCTTTTTCATAAACCATGGCGCAAAAAAAATTGGCTAGATAAGATTTCTCATTTCTTTGTCATTTATTTCCAAATATTATGAGGAACAATAAAAAGCATAAGAGAAGGTTTCCTACCCCTATGGATTTTGATATAAAAATTTATTTGTATCTCAAAGTCATTTTTGAGAAATTAGACCTGCTTGCCGAAAATCGCCTGTAAAAATTTTCTGTTTTGAGTATCAAGTTGAATCTTCGGCTGTATGTAGTACTCTTCATGGCGCATCTAATGCTGAAAACGAGAAGTTTCTAGCCTAAACAGAAATGGCGCAAATGTAAAACGAAGCGGCCGTCAGAATTGAAAAAAGATGTTGAAGCAGTGTCAGCACAGTGGTGACGTTACGATAGATAGGGCCTGCCTGGCTGCACGTCAATGTGCGCTAACGACCACTTTGCATGAGTAGAGAGCCACCTTAACAAAACTTTAAAAAATCAGAATAAAACATATTTTTTTAAAG
Source organism: Platynereis dumerilii (assembly GCA_026936325.1). Classification (NCBI taxonomy): domain Eukaryota; kingdom Metazoa; phylum Annelida; class Polychaeta; order Phyllodocida; family Nereididae; genus Platynereis; species Platynereis dumerilii. The sequence goes on from JAPTHN010000004.1 coordinate 1,227,824, forward strand.
ATTTTAACAAAAAGCTCCTGTACGGGGCAGGCCAGCATTGACACATAAATTTCATTAATTTCATCATCTTATTATAGAGAATCAAAAGGGCCCAACCATTAGATTTCCAGGGGTGGGGTGGGAGTTTTTTTTATAACTGATTTCTCGCCTGGCTCAATTCTAGTGAAATATATTAATTCTTTCTAATTATGGTTGGGTCAAATGTCACTTTTTTCCTTCCCATCATGCAAGTGAAATGGTAAACTTTCCAGACTAATGAAAAAATATTGTGAAAAGAATAGCAAGGTTATTGAAATTAATGATCACAGGATCTTGAAATTGTGAGACTTGCATTTTCAACAATAGCCAGGATGATTTAATTTGACACAAATTTGTTGCTATCAGAAATCTGTAAATTTTCAGGAATATACCTGATTGCAAATACTAAGCATGTACAAAATTTCATTTCGATATTTTGAGTGTAAGCACCAATTTCTGGCCACTTTGCAATGTTGCGTTTTTAATGGCGCCTGGTGTATCTCTCTATCAATCTTTCTATGATATTCCAATCACCTGGCCAATGTTTAGTTTTAGAAGACATTCCAAATTAATTTATATGTCCTACGGTGTCGCTATGCTCTTTGGCATCATCGTATTAATTATTGTTATGATAATTGGCATATTTGACTTACAGGATATATTATTTTGGTGTTATTATTCATGTTATTAAACATGGTTGATAGATTCTGCTTAAATATGTCGATTAAACTTTCAAGCCATCAGACCAGCAACATTGGGCATATCGACGTTGTAGCAACGTTGCAACAACATCTCCCTGTTCGGCAAATGACATACATAGAATTGTATGGTGGAAATTACGTTTTCACAACATTGTGAAGCAACATCAAAGATTTTACTCAAACATGTGCCGTGTGACGTTTTCACAACATTGTATGTGAGGCAATGTCAATGGTTCAACGTCAGCTTGCGACGTTGTGGCAATGTTGTAAAAAAAATCCCGACGTCGTGTTCACGTTGTAGCAACATAATCTCTGCCGTACATATCTACGTGACCAACAGACCAGCCCTCCACCAACTAGCAACGTCGGGGTTTACGTCGTATGTCCATTGGGAATGAACAAATTTAGTTTTTATGAATCAGGACACTGTATCTTTTGTTCTATATATCACGGTTTAACGTGGTTGATTGGTAACGGATGTCTGTGAAATAAATATTGAATGTTTGTGAAATGAAATGAATAAATAAGAGATCCCGAAATGTCTTCCTGTCATTTGACTGCATTGATAATTTGTTCTTCAGAAACCATAGGGCCGTAGTTGCAATTCTGCATTGTATTTGCACTAACGAACGATTAACACACAAAAATATTGCCTATTACACAGAAATTTTTTTAAAAGGGAATGATCATAATTTGGCAATAATTGAGTTGAGAGCAAAATAAGAATAACTCAAATATAAATTACATTTGCTGTAGTGAAAATCTTATTGATCAACAGAAGTAACAACAATCAATCAACAGAACTAAACCTGATGGAAAATCAGCCCCTAAATGAAATATAAAATTTGTAGTACTTGGTATTTCTTGTCATTTTACATAGCATATTTTAATGCACATTTAATGGCACAACTTACCCCAGTCTCTCACTTCCTACTCCTAGCCTCCTGGGGCATGCCAATGAACAGGCTTCCATCATGGTATGCAAATAATGGCGTTCTTTTTTGCACTTACATAAATCGTACTGCGATGATGCTCACAGGCAGGTCTTTTCAAGAGCTTTAAAATGATAATTGTGTAACGTCCCTCAAGAATGAAGATCTAATAGTTTTTACGGAAATTTTCATTAAACATTTGATGTGGAGAGAAATCCTGCATGCTGATTGGCTATGGTGTTCTGACACATATCCTCTGATAATGCGCAATGATTGACAGATGCTTCTGAGGTCAGAACCATGCATCTGTAGAATGGATACCTGCTGTCTTATTTACATGTCCAATTGCTCTTGCACTTCCCTAGCCTAATAGTTATTCCTTTCTTCACATTTTTTTGTACTTTCTACCAGGCTAGATGTCTAAAGAAGGCCAAGCATATACATTCTTGTTGGACAAAAGATGTCAAGACTTACATCAAACCAAAAGTAGGAGAAGAGGCTGCCGAATTTCATCAAGACCACCCACTTATGGAAAATACGTTATTAAATACAGTCATACAAGCAAATGACAGGAAGATTCTCTCTTCACCTGCCAAAGTAGTCCCCATCCCCATGACCATGCCAATGCAATCAAATTCTACAGTATCCTCCACGACAAAAACATGCTTATCGACATCTCCACCACCTGTACCAACCGTCACACCATTCACACCAGCTACTGTAACCAGCAACCAATCCCTCACAACATTACTTCCAGTCACACTCGCACCAATCTCCCCACCAACAACTCCAACAACTTGCTCATCACGCACAACTAGCATGGAATCTGCAGAATATGATTTTGATGATGAAGATGAGCTCCGAAACATAATTTTATCTGCTGTATCAGGAGTACTAACACGATCAAGAAAGAAGGATCAGGACAAAATAAAAGGACAATTGTTTTCATAATGATGCCATTCACCCTCAATCAGTTATTTTTTATTTCTAATTGTTACATGTCCAGAGCTGCGTTGCCTGGCAACCATGAAAGCAAGTGGCAACACCCGTGACGAAAATTCTGAACACAACCACCAGGTGGCCTGTAGTTGATTTTACGTTATCAATGGCAATGATCAGCATACATAGAAATCTCTGTTTATTTTTGATTATTTATTTCAAAATTTCTTTAAAATTTGTATTTGCTGTATGTTTTCGCACATATTTTCAACATCTCTTTATTTTTTATTTATTTTTGTATTTCACATCTTTAAAAAAAAAAAAATTGTATGTATTATTAATCTAATCTAATCTTGATTTGTTGGAATACCACTCTCAACTTCTACTTCCGTTTTCAGTCTTATCGGTAAAAAATACGGGTTTGCAATTATCAAAATACTTATTGAGTCAAAGGAAGCCAAATACTTGAGAAATTCCTTCCTTTAGGTGTAGGAGAAAAATCAACAACTGGGGATTTCATCCAATAATCGAATCATCCAATGACTTTTGAGATACTGAATCAGTTTGTAGCAGTGAGTTTGTTTATTTTAAAATAGATTACAAAACTTGTTTGCTGCATTCAGGGGCGGACTGGCGGCATTTTGGACCCTTGGTGAAATTAGTCAGTGGGCCCCTGCACTAACATTGGTGTTACATGCATTTCAAATGTGAAAAGGAAAATGTTAAATCATAGGCCTATAGATCATCACATATGAATTTTGAGAAAATGTTGTAAGGATGGAGCCGCCTTTTGTGAGGATTCTGTCCTTTTCAGTTAATTTGGTTGCATAACACAATCACCTGATGGCAAAGATATGCTCTTTGCCTTTTTCTTGAATTTGCATGGGCCCCCCTGACTACATGGGCCCGTGGCAGCTGCCACTCTGCCACATAGGCCAGTCCGCCCCTGGCTGCATTTGATTTTGTGATGAACTTGTTCAGATTCTTCTCGTGACCGTTTTTATTTTACTATAAACTATTGGTGCAATTATGTGATTCACGGACTCCTTTTGGGTTCTAGTGATGCACAGATAGTGAATATAGCCTGATACCAGATAATCTAGCAAAGTCACCAAGAGAGCACCCCACCAAGCACAGACTCAGGAGTTTCCACTGCAGGTGTGAAAATATTTTTTGGGCAAAAAATATTGGTAAGGTGTTTGTGGATGATTCAAGAAATTTATTGTTTGGTGCAGAACATTCATGGTATGCCATGCCATAGTTAGACATTTCAGACACTCAGTGAACGGAGGTACAATATGTAACATGTATGACTTGGCTGAGGGATATGAATTATGCTAAGAAATATTAGCAAATTATCCTGCACAGTGCCCAGGATATCCAGTTACCACTGTCATGTCTTTGTTTTCTACTCTTTCTAGCCAGTCAGAGCCATTTTGATGACCAATGTTACTAGGCATAAAGCTTGTAGGGATGGTACAAAGCCTTTTAGAGATGTCACAAACTTTTAACTTGCCTTTATTCCCACTTCAACTGTATCAGGATGTTTTACTTCTAGTGGTTTGGTACTTGTATAGAAGAGCTGGTTGATTCAATGCCTATTCCATGTGTAAGAGAAGTACACATAGCTGTAGAGAATAAGGGGTTGTGATGAATATTGTTGTATTGTAACCAACTATGATAAAGTTTGCTTGAGATGGTACCATAACTCCAAATTTTTCTGAGGGGCTGATCATTAAATCAGCTACATCTATGCCTATTGTCTTCAATCTGTCATATACAGTGGCGTAGCCAGAATTCCATGAGTGGGATGGCCAAGGGGGGCCAGGGTCTGAACTAGGGGGGCCAACCTTTCGTAGCATTTTTGCGACATTTTTGCGGCATTACATAGATAAAAATTGACACAGCGTTACGAGTCTTCTTTACGAACGACTTAGCAGTTAGCAATATTGACCATCTGATCTTTTGTGACTGATAAACAGAGTGACCATGCATCTCGTACTTACACTAAAATAAGTTTTGACCTATCAAAAAATAATGAAACAGATCCTATGGTTCCGATATAAAAAGTATGACAATGACACCTCATCAATTACCATGAGTCACAAAGAGTATCTCTTTTGCATGCAGTGAAATGGTCCTCTTGTTTCTTCGTGGTTTTTTTTTCATAACTGTCTTTGCAAGTTTTGAGTATATTTGTGCTCAGAATGTCCTCTTTCTGATTTCATAGGTCTAAATCGAAAGTCCTTTTGATGGAAATCTACTCAACTCCTCGAATGGGCCTTAAAGGTAGTAACAATTTTGAAAATGACACAAATGCCAAAAATGTAGGGAAATTCCATGCACATATGAAAAATTGAGCTGTTCGTACAAATCACTCTGGTAAATCAGATCTATTTAATTAGAAACAGTTCAAAGGAGCATTATTTCTTAAACTCAGCAATGGCGACGGAAAGATTTCCTCAAACAGGGGGGGAAGGGGGGGGCAGGGGGGGCAAGGGAGCCCTTCAGATCTTTAAGAAAAAAAAACATTATAAGGCCTTATTATACTAGTTTTAGGCACAAATTTGTCAGAATAAGTTAGTAGGCATATTTTCAAAATTATTAGTGACTCTCTATTTAAATTTTTTCACGCGAAATTGGCGCGAATATGATTTGCCCTTTTTTATCTAACCGCCCCTGCCGCCCGCGATTCCTTCCGGCACCCCTGTCCTCAAACCCCCTGATTTTAGTTGTAGCATGGAATCTCTAGATACATACAGTTTGTCTCATCAACATGCGAACTGATGTTTGGCCTGTTTTCTCAGCATCTACAAGTCTCACAGCAGAAATACACATACTCACTGATAGAATAGCCATTTTGTAATTTGTTGATCACATTTTCGCGATGTTTTGGTGCCGTTTTTTTGCCGATTTCCGGCCAATTTCGCTTGACAGCAACACATTTTGACATGTTTACATAGGTGATGCAACCTGACAGAGTTCAGCAATTGTCGCGACGTCATAAAAGTCACTGCAGCGCCACTCACAACTTAGTTCAAGATGGGTTTCTACCAAAACCACTGGTCCAGGCTCATGCATTGCTTTTATACAGGCAGTTGAAGTGCTGCTAAAATACAGTTCGCATGCTACATGAGACACACTGTAGGCATATACTGGAAGGGAGAGTAGTCACTTGTCACCCTCCCCCAAAAAACTTTTGGAAACACTAAGATTCAGGCAAAACGACAAAACAATTTGGGTAGATAATTAAATAAACATAATAACAATCAATAGCTTGTTTGAGAGAGATTCCTTTTGGAATATTATCAAAAGGTTTGCGCGCGGTACACATATTGCTAAATATATTCAAATAAGGAAATAAAAAATTATCAAATGCCTCAGAGCTTTTCAAAGGGCAACTGTCATTCTAGAGAAAATTGGGTATAAGTTAGCGCCAGCTAAGGCAATAGCTTTAGACGATATATGTTGCTGCTCCAATATTTTTTTCAAATTTTTCAAATCTGAAATGGGGGGGCCAGTGGGGGGGCCACCTATCCATTTGGGGGGGCCCTGGCCCCCCAGGCCTCCCCATAGCTCCGCCACTGGTCATATATAGGCCTACATAACACACACAGCCCTTGTCTATGGATGGTTTTTACGACTAATGCACTTCTAGATTGAAGATACAGCTTCATTGCCACATAAAACAGGTTTTTTGTCTCCTTTTTGGTATGGAATACTGCTATGATGGTTGAATCTGCATTAAGGTTTTGTTGAAATTTGAATAATCTGTTGACCAGAGGAGACTGATCAATACCTAATCCTTTTACAGTTAGAGAGATATAGTCACGTGAGGACTATTGCAATTCTAGTTAAGTCCTGGTCCTGACAGGATGATTGAGTTTTTGGGGTTCATCAGGCTGGTGTCAGAAAAAAAGTCTGACCTATGTGCAGTTATCCTCGTCCCCCACCAGCATATCAGTAGTGGGACTGACTCTACCCTATTTCATTGAGTCATTGCCTCTCATGACAGTACACTTGTTTTCTCTGGAACTAATGGGTTCTTTTCCTGGTTATGAAATGGAGTGGGCTGGCAAAATTAGTTGAGACCCTGATAAGACTACATGCCAACTTAGGCAGTGTCAAAAGTTACATGAATCTTTAACTAGCTTGTCAATGTTGATACTGTACACTGAAAGAGTCCTGGTCATGGTAGTGAAGACAGTGCTGGCCACTGCTGGGTTGGGAGTCATGTTAGGCTGAGGACGTAGGAGTCCTCAGTATATGGTATTCTTCAAGACTATTCAAGCAGCATCTGGAGGAATGAATCAGCCTCACATTAAGATGAAAGGGAACTTATGTATAACAGCTTCATCAGAAGATAATTATGGTGTAAGATTTTGGCTCCCTTTGAATAATTGCATCATCTAAACATTTGTCCTCCAATCCGCATTTTAATTAACTAGCACAGTACCCGTGCGAATGCGCATGGGGAGAGTAAGAATGGCAGTGAGAGAGTGAGCTTTAGGTATACATGACATTGTGATGACTTGAAAAACATAGCACGCAGGAGCGAGACCTTGAGATAAAACAGTGCGATGGAATAGGAAACGTTTAACAGAACTTTCAAAGCAAGTAATTGACTATTAAGTACAGACAGGGGGCAGTTTTCGAAGACAGTGGCCCCTCCCTGGCTCCCTCCCTCCATTGGAGTCCAGGGAAAACAGAACAACTACCACTACATTAGAGAAGATTGGTAGTGGTGCATAAATGACTAATAAGTGCAGTGGTATAATATGACCAGTTTGAGAAACCACAACCACTTATGGTTGTTGTAGGACGTGAAATAGTGTTGCTTGCAAATTTTTAGTTGTGGGCATTGAGTAGTTTGGGAGGAGTAGTGTAAAGCATCCATGAATTAAGGGTATGATTCCTTACACCAAAAAGGAAATTTTTCTAACTTTTTGCTTACTGGCTTTAGTATTGGTCTTCAAAGATGGTTATGACTGGCAGGAAAGGGTAGAAAATCTTCAGAATAAACACATGATAGTGATCACTAGATGTCCTGGGCAGGGGCAGCATACTATTCAAGTTAATATCCCTCAACTCATCTAAGTCATGCATGCCACCTCTGTTTAAAAGTCATATAGCATAGCACACTATAAATGTTCTCCACCAGTCTACAAATTTTCATGAATACTGATTAAACCCATGTCAAACTTTTTTTTATCTCAAAACTACTGACACTCATTTTGTCACTCTGATTGACAAAAACTGCAGTGGCTGGGTTATTTCTTTGTGACTATTGTAGCTATGCACATAAGAAAATTCAGCCAAATACCATGGCACAGTGTATACATATTAAAAAATCAATTTGTCACATTTTTCATTTACTGAACATACCATGATTGAATTGCTGGACAATTAAAATGAAAGCTAAGTGATTAAGAAAAAATTAGTAAATTGACAGAATGTTTACAAGGTCAGGATACGACGAGATAACCAAAATTAAATGGAGCCACAGCTTGATGCTGTTTATGTATAGGCTGTTGATGCTGAATGCTGATATCAGGAATGCAAATGTCCTAAATTTAGATTGTGATTTGGCAAAATTATCATGAAAAGCATATTCCAAAATGTGATGGATCGAAGTGAAGAAACTTAAGAGGCTTTGAAGAGCACATAAATATTGTTCAATGAAGCTGATATTGAGTATTTCTTATTTTTAATTGTGTTAGAGGATGTTGATTTTGAGTAGAGATTGATTTTCCAACATTTTTGGCAGATGATGCAACCTAATGGTATCAAAGTAACACAAAATGTTCACTAACAGTTTCCCTGGTGCTGTCAACCTTCCTTGGCGGCCATTTTTAAAGCAGGGGCTACAATACAATGTGTAATTATTGGTTTTTCATACTTAGGAACTATTTCAAAGGATTCCCTGACCCCAAAAACATATATTTTGACCCTAATTTTGTCTCTCTAGCTGAAACAGAAGCGGAGATATTGGACTTTTTGCCCTTTTGGGGGCCATATTGGAAAATGGCTGTATTTCCAATCCAGTGGGTGATCTCCCTTGTGTCTTTGGATAAATCTTTTCCTATGACCTCCAGGTACATCTGTGCCAAAGGGGACCTTTGCATCAGAAATTAAGTCGCTTTGACCTAACCCACCTACTAGTAACGGAATTTATATTTGTGGATGGTTACATCATGTTTGTGACTCTGTTCTTGTAACATTCTTTAACTTATTATCAATGTTTTTTAAAGCTTACCCCATATTTTTGAACATCCTGCGTATTAGGGTGCATTATCTTCGAAAATTAATGCACTTTTGCTGTATTGTATTATTTTGCCGTTTCACGGTTGTTAATAATATTCTCAGTTTTTATTTGATTGACTTATAAATGGTGTAGCTAGATTTCTTGGAAAAAGAGCTTTTATTTGAATACCAACATCAATGATTTCGAGGAAGGAGAAGTTGTGTTAGCATCGTGACATTTTCTTTTTGAATTTTTGAAATGTGATAAATCGAAAAAAAAATGCTAATATGACTTTAGAAACCCATAGAAGTCTCTAAACTGAGGAAGTCATCCACCACATCACCTGGTAAAACCTTGATAGAATTACAATGTAGTCAAAAGAAAGACATTGCAGAAAGACATTGCATTGAAGTGATTTATTTCACATATTTACATGTACTCAATGCAAATGTGTACATTTGAATTTTGTTAAATAGATATTTAAAAAATAAGTTGAAATTCCCACTTTCTTCACCGAAGTGCATCTTGTAATTATTCCCAATGAAGGTGTGGCATTCGTAAAAAAGTTGACATTTTAAGTATTTAATTTCAAACATTTTCTCACCATAGTCTGAAAGTTCATATTTTCCGAAGTTCCTCAAAGTAAAAAACTGTCTGAAATATAGCTTTCTACCATTCAAATTATCTTCCAAAAACAATGGTATATGAATAAAATTCCTACATTTAACAATAGGCTAGATATTTCTAACCGCGATTATGTAAAACATCACTTTCTGTCATTTTTGGGCTAAACTTTAAAGCAAAAGTGCCACCCTAAGGCCACAACCGATCTTACTGAATTTTGTAGTGAGTCTTTTTCCAGGTATTGGAACAATCTGGCAGAAGTGCAAATGAATACGACAATATTTTCATTTTTAGGGGACAGACGATGCACTCTAAGTACTGCATATCCTGCAAATTCCAATATCTGGCCGGATAAAGGATACCTTGCAGGATATCCGTGCATCCCTATTGGGTTCACCTATTTTTCTAGGTTACAAATTTGTGCCATTGTTTCTCCTGGAGTAAGGAGTGCATATTACATTGTGATATTAGACGCAGCAGTGATGGGAATGGAAAGAGTTTTGGTTGGGGTAGCTCTTGGCTGATGCAGCAAAGGTACGCCTTTCCAAATTTTTAAGAGGGAAAAAATTCAGACACCAAATACCTGGAGGACAGAAAAAGTGAATGTGACAATTTAAATGTCACCACTGATCATTTGGGGAACTGTAGCAGGGTACAGCTCCTCCGAGCCATCCCCCCCTCCCATTCCATCACTGACACGGAGGGAAACAAATCAATCAAACACAAGAGGTTAGGATTTCAAAATTGATATTTATCACCAAATGATTGATAGGCAACTAAATTATGATAATTGCAAAAGTTTCTTACAGACAAACGAAAAACATTTATGATATCACTAATGAAAAAGATGACATCGGTTATACACAAAAACAAAAATGTATGATATAACTAATGAAAGAGATGATGTTGGGTACAAACAACAAAGATTGATGATAAAAGCTAATCAAAATTTTAAAAAATACATTTGTTGAATGACAAGAATCTAATAAGGTCATGGATTTTTTGACAGTTTTCAATATTCTATACACATTTTTGGTTTGATGATTCATTTGGAGCAGCTGCCAGTTAAGTTTTACAAAATGGCTTCAAGACATTTAAGAGAACATTAAATATATCTCTACGTACCACAAAAGTTTATTTTTAAACACATTTAACATAATATACACCAAACTTTATCAATAATCCAATATTTGCAGAATTTTGCATTGATAATCTGATATTTACAGCACAGAAACAATTATACAAAAATATATACATGTAACAACCTTCATCATTCATGCCATATATAGGGCACCCTTCCTCGATAATCCATAATTAACAGCACTGTTCATCAGTAATACAATAATTACAGCACCCTTCAATCTTTCATCACTAATCCAATCTTCATCTATAATTCAATATTTACAGCAATCTTCATCAATAAACAAATCTACATACAGCACCCTTTATTAATATTCCAATATCTACAGCACATTGCATCAATAATCCAATATCTACAGCACCTTGCATGAATAATCCAATATCTACAGCACCTTGCATGAATAATCCAATATATCATATGGCTAGCGGAAATACTCGCTTCTCATTGGCTGACAGCCGTGCAATATTCTACGATATTGCACGCATTATATTGCACGATCATTTTAACATGTGAAAGATTGGACGGACCTGAGAGGAAGCACCACGTTTCAGTGCTGCTGCAGCCACAGACTGACAAACAATTTGTGTTTTCCCATTTTAGTAAAAAGTGCACTGTACAACAACGGAGGCAGTTAGAAAGCTGGTTTTAGCGGCAAAAGATGCGTCTATTAAAGGGCTATTGGGATATATACTTTTCGTATTGATTATTTTATTTGCTTGATCAGAATAAAGCAATAAGTTACCGAAAAACAGAGTTTTTGCCAATTTTTCCGTGATTTTTTAGTGTTTAGAGGTCTAAAGTCTGCTATAAAGTTTCAGAAAAAAATCTAAAATAAAATCCCTCATCAAGTTAATCATTTTTCCATTCCGAAAGTGTGAAAATTTTTTTTGTGAGTGAAATATTTATTGCCTTTTGATGAGATACATTTTAAAAAGGCGGATCGAAAGAAACACAAAAGAGTTTGGACAAGGAATAACAGCCCTTTTCTTTGCATTTGACACAAAAAAACCATATGATATAACAGTTATTGCACATCACCTCGTGCAATATCAGTTTTTATGGCACCTCGGTGACTAATATTGCACTCGGGCTGCGCCCTCGTGCAATATTAGTCACCTCGGTGCCATAAAAACTGATATTGCACTCGGTGCTGTGCGATAACTGTATAATATACAGCATCTTGCATCAATTATCCAAAATCTACAGCACTTTACATGAATAATCCAATATCTACAGCACCTTGCATCAATTATACTCCAATATCTACAGCATGCTTAATTATAATCCAATATTTACAGCACCTTCATCAGTAATCCAAATATTTACTGCACCATTCATCAATAATCCAATATTTACAGCACCATTCATCAATAATCCAATAGTTCATCAATAACACAATATTTACAGAACTCTTCATCAATGCTCCAATATATTTACATAACATTTCATCAATACTTTGACATTCATATGAAACTTACTAGACAATTCAATGTAAGCATCAAATGGGATTAATATGTATCTCCATCATCAATACTAAAATGTAAGCCTTGACAATATTTAAATTAAACTTCCTGAGAATTTCAACATTGCACTTATCAAGTGACAAATTCATAGTAGCAAGACGTAGTCAGTCTTTAGTCAAAATGGATCGGCTAATATTAGTACTGAGGTAGAATCTGGTCCAAATGCCAAAGAACTCTACTTTTAACCAATGGTGCAATTGTACAGGTCAGGCAGATACAGCACTTTACTGTCAGTAATCAACTGAAAACACAAAAGAAGCAAAACCTTGATTTTATATAATATTCAATGGAGATTCATTACATGGCCTGTTTATCAAAAATTATTTTACAGCTGTCAAATGACAAGTGCTTACAGAATTGTCCTGGCATACACCTTTGTGAGGTCATATCCCTGTCCATGGCATGGATGTCACGCGAGTCACATGCTGAGTCATAACACTCCCCATTGTGGTCAAAAGATACTAAATGACAAACTAAGAGTCCATTTCAATGCAATAGATAGGACCTGTGAGGTCATTTATGGCACAAACAGATGTCCTGTCATCTGTCAACTGTATTCTTATAACAAACATTACTATCTTAACACTTTTCATATTGTGTTGAGTTTTTTCTCCTGACTATTGTTAACATCACAAAGCCGTTCAATCTCCTCCTTTAGCTATTCGCATCCTTTCACTTTGTCTCATAAACGAGTGGAGTGTCTCTCACTTGCATGTTGTAGTTCTTTCTTCAAAGCTTCAATTTCTCTTTTCAAAGCTTCATTTTCTTTCATCAAAGCTTCATCTTGTCTTCTACAAGCTTCATTTTCTGCCTGTGATTCTGCATTGGGGAGTTGAAGCAGTGCTTCTCTTTTCATAGATTCATTTTCCTTTTTCAAAGCTTCAATTTCTCTTTTCAAAGCTTCATTTTCTTTCATCAAAGCTTCATCTTGTCTTCTACCTGCTTTGTCTTCCGCTACAACATTACCAAGAGCAACCTGGGAAATATCAAAGGGATCATCTGCTGTTATTTCACGACTAAATTGAGCCATTTCATTTTCAATTTCACTTGACGGTTGTGAATCAGCAGTAGCTGCATCACCAAGCAGCTCAGTCCATTCTGTGTTGTCAGCTGGTTCCGCGGAAGGGAATTGAGGCTGGTCATCTTCCGACAACAAAGTGTCCAACTGTGTAGTGTGAAACAAAATAATTAAATCAATTACAATGTGAGCCTCAAAATGTATCAATATCATTTTTTTACAAAAAGGTAGAAATTTTCTGAAATTATGAGCTCCAACGTTCTGAATTGAGTTACAAGGTTTAGAACTTTCATTTTCTGGAACCAATTGACATACAGTGTTTGGTGAAATAATTTTGCTACAGCTTCCAAAATTAGCAATCTGGCAAGGAAAAAAATTGACAACATGTATTTGATATTGAAAATTTCATTACACCAATATCTAAAAAATGTCAAATTTTGACATACGAGGTTTTGCACTTTAACCATTGCAGAATCATGTTACTCTAATCATATCCTTGTTGTGTGACCTACAGAGAGGAAATGTAGTTAATATTCATTAAAAAAAATCCCCAAAAAACCAGAAGTTTGCATCATGATACAAATAATATGATACACAAAATACAAAAGAGAGAGTTTATAGTTTATAGTATCTTTAAGGTAGTTGGGGTTGCCTGATATTCGTATGGACTTTCCAAATGCTGCGTACAAGCCAATTTTCAAGCCTCCTTTTGTAAATCAAAGCTATTATGTTGCACAAAAAATAAGACTAATCAATCATTGTTTTTGTAATGCAGTCAATGATTTGGAATTTCAAATTGTTGAAGATTTTGTACATTTTTTGCCAAGCCAGTTTGAAAATTGAGATAAAAAAGATCACCTTCTCCACTTTGTCATTCTCAGCTTTCTGTTGATCGCACACAATGTTGTTCTTCCCTGAGTGCACCATGTCATCCTTCACTGAATCCATTTCTTTGTTGGTCTTCTCATTGTAAAGTGCTAACACTGTAGATAACTCTCTATTCTGGCTTTTGCCATTTGTGTCAAGAGTTGGGGTTGCCAAGAACGGAAATAATTGCACTTTGTCATTCTGTAGGCACTGATCCATGTGGCTACGGAGAAGCAGGGGATCTAATGTCACAGAACAAGGGTCAATTCCATGAAGCAACATTGTGGCATTTGCAGCAGCAAAGGGACCACAGTCTAATGTGGCACCTTGAGATTGCGGAACCAAGTATTCTATGTTGGATGTATCACTGCCAATTTGATAAAGGAATTGTAGCTGAGGTAGAACCTGCTCAATTCGCTGATCATCATACAGAGAGTCATACAGAACAATTCTCCCATCTATATGGCTAGAAACTACATAGTGGTTGTTGACATAGTGAATAGCAGTGAAGGATTTACTTGAGGTGACTGCCATGGTTGGTGGCGAGGGTGACATGGTTGATGGGGAGGGTGCCATGGTCGATTGGGAGGGTGACATGGTCAATGGGGCGGGTGACATGGTCGATGGAGAGGATGACATGGTCAATCGGGGGGGTGACATGGTCGATGGGGAGGGTGACATGGTCGATTGGGAGGGCGACATGGTCGATGGGGAGGGTGACATGGTTGATGGGGAGGGTGACATGGTCGATGGGGAGGGTGACATGGTTGATTGGGAGGGTGACTTGGTCGATTGGGAGGGTGACATGGTCGATTGGGAGGGTGACATGGTCGATTGGGAGGGTGACATGGCTTGAAGATGCAGTGCTGATGGTGCTGGTAAGCCACAGAGGAGGGCGAACTTGTCCATGGTTGCGATGTCCAACTCTCCTCCTTGGAGCACATCACTGGGGTCATAACCAGGAAGTTGCAGTTTATCCGTCACAGTTGTATCACCTTCAGCAATCTTGGAACTTGTGGTTTTCTGCTCATCAGCCATGCCTGAGGAAGAAAGACCTGTTATATACATTGTGTAGGAGTAAAAAAGGAAATTTTGAGGTATTTTGGATAATCATCTCGGCTATGAAATTATAGTTAGAGGCCTATATGAAGCACCGAATAATCAGGAGTGCGACAATGAGACTGTTATTTGGTTGATGACATTGATATGACAACTATTCCGAAGAATCAGTATATGACACAAGAATAGCTCCTTGAAATCATGGGCACCGTGCTATCTGTGCTGCATCATTGAGATTGGCTCACTACAAATTTTGAGGTGATACTGTTAGTGCATATAAGTGACAGCATTTACATGTGCAATGGAACTACAATTTATCCCTGACTCTGACCATATAAACCAAATTAATCATGTATCTTAAAAAGGTTAATCACCATCTGCTGATATCTTCAGTTGACTCTTCTCCACCCCCTGCTCTTTGCTGTCTGTGCCTCTATTCCTTTCGACTGTTGTGTCTGTCTTCGTGGAATCTGTCGTAAGTTCATCTTTTATTTCTTCTGATATCCTCGGCTGGTCCATGGACACGTTGTCACTAATCATGTTATTTAGCATCTGTGTTGAAGAAAATAATGAACGTTATTAAAGCATGCTCTGGTTGGTTAATGCACTTTTGAGCTTTTTTAGGACTACACTGCTTTCCTTCAAATGCTGCTGTATTAAAGGCAGTTCTGTGTATTTCATCCAAATTTTCGGCATACGGCTTCCAAGAAAATATGTCAAGGAAAAATAATTTTTTTTTTCAGGGGGGGCACTGTATTTTTTTAATAGTAAAAATGCTATTTTTAGCTTAAAATATGAAGAAAAACTTCAAAAACAGGCCGAGGGATGAGTTTTAATGGTAGAAAGGCAAATGAGGTGTCAATTGAAAGCAGAGAAGCAGTGCTACAAGATGATGCAGGCGCTTTTTTGAAATTTTAATTTTAATCCCTGTTCCATGGGGTTTTAGTTGAAACTGAGCCATTTTGGCATCTTTATTGGGAATAAAAAAATACTCAGACCAAAATTCAAAAAAGCGCCTCCAGGATCATATAGTGCTATTTCTCTTCTTTCATTTGACACCTTATTTGCATTTCTACTATTAAAATTCATCCCTCGGCCTCTAATTTAGTGTTTTTATCAGATTTTAAGCTAAAAATAGCATTATTTCCTATTAAAAGATGCAGTGACCCCCCCCGAAAAAAATTTTTTTTTTCCCCTGACATGTTTTAGTAGACTCCTGATGCCGAAAATTTGGAGTAAAACTGCACAATTGCCTTTAATTGAGCATCATTTAAGAGCATTTCAGTTCTGTCCAAAAAAGCTGAAAAGTGCATTAACCAACCAGAGTGGCCGATAAAAATGCGAGGGATATAAACAGGAACAGAACAATATTAATGAACTACTCTGGTTGGTTAATGCACTTTTGAACTCTTGAGGGCTGGACTGCTATTCCAGACAATTCTGCTCCACTGAAGGCAGTTTTGTGTATTTCATCCAAATTTTTTGTTTTACAGATGATTTCATATTTTATTCATCTGTTGATTGTTTCAATTGATATAAAATAAGTTTCATGCTGACTCTGAATGGCTTCACACCTATTTACACTAAATTATCAAGGCTTGACCAAAAGCCGCGAGCATTGTTATATGACATCAGTAGAGGTAGAGATGGGAGTTTCACCTGAGCGTGCGTTACATGCTTCAAGTGGGACAGTACTAGTTTTTAGGCCAAATATAACTCATGATTTGAGGGGAATTGGGAGCTTTGCCCGATGGAGCACCAATTTTTCACACATGTTTCAAGGGAGGTACTTACTTACCAAAGGGGTTCTACATTTTTGACAGAAAGTTCCAACAAAACTCTCAACCCCCCCCCCCATTGGTAGCCCATTAATTATTTATTTTCTGTATATATATAAACAGTCATTGTATGGATCACCTGATCCTAATCATCCAAATGCACACCATTGGATGCGCAGAATGTATGTACTGAAAATGTGTGAAACACAAACTTAAACTCTCACTTGAAACTGCTAAAGTCAGTCTCTGTTAGGAGATCAATGGCTTAAAATGACATGGTCACCCATGTAAAACGCTGTGTCACTTTTCAGGACAGAGTGGTGTCATACCTTCTCTCGACCAATGAAAATTGCAAGAAAAATGATGTATTTTCTACCTCAAATGTCTACAAATATGAAATCATCTGTAAAGCTAGCTTATCATAGAAGACGGAGTTTGTTGTTTAAATAATGTAAATATCTAATTTTAAATGTTGATTGTAGTTTATAGAAAATGTTTTGTAAAGGTGGTTTCGAATTGTTTTGATGACTTGTGAGCTTTAGCCACTCCCATGTAGGGCTGGACATATTTTATTTTACAAAGGTCAACTTTAGCTGATTACAATGACATATGTCAAATAGGAGTTCAAAACTTATTACTACCACAACTACTAGGAGATCGGCCATGACCAGTCGGCCGTGTCCCATCAGCTGGAAAAGAGTGCACATAAGTGAGACAAATGCAACAAAAAATATGAACATTGAAGTAAATTCCAATGAATCTGTGTATAATGACAAAGATGATGGTGTTTAATGATATACGAGCCATTCGAAACGAATTTGCTAAGCATATTATCATCTGTCACTTAAATGTCAATAGCTTGGGTTCCAAAATTATGGACATCAAAGAGTTGTAAAGAGTATGCAGGTTTGATGTGTTGATGCTGAGCTAGACAAAGCTTTCAAACAGGATACTATTGATCTGGAGGGTTACTCATGTGTGAGACAGGACAAAATGTCAAACAGTGGGGGCTTGTTGATATATATAGCAAATGATATCCCTTTCTCAGTTGGAAATAATAGCATATGTGATGATGGGATAGAGTGTCTATCAGTGGAACTAAATGTCGCAGGAGAGAAAATAATGTTACTAGGCATATACAAAAACCCAAAGACAGACCCAGTTAGGTTCAAAAGATACTTTAAGGAGACATGCGAGCAAGTGTGCGATGCATATGAAAACACAATAATAATTGGTGATCTTAACTTTAACATGTTTCATGAAAATATGTTATCAATTTTGACACCAACCTTGGGTCTTTTTAATGAATTTTGAATTTGAATTTATTAATTTATATAGCGCTCCTATTTGAAAAAACATTCTAGGGCGCTGTACAATAAATAAGGATTATGATAGATTAAAATATATAAAGAAATGTAAAAACATGATAATGACTAAAATAAATTAATTACTAAAAATAATTTTACCACGTTAAAAACATAAATTGGTAAGACGATAAAAACTAAGTTTATAAATAAATATTAACAGAATAATTGATTGAAGTGAAGGGTAGACTTAACGCACATAATATGAAAATATGAAAACAGGGATGAAAATACGATTAACCCAATGGCCACGTTTGTTGCCTATGGGTCAGTTATTTATTAAAATATTCAGTGAATAGTTGAGTTTTTAGTTTCTTTCTGAAGGAGTCAATATTATTACATTCGCGTAGTTCTGATGGTAGGTTGTTCCAATGATGTGGGCCTGCCACTGAGAAACTTCTCCTTGCGAAGGTTGCTCGAGTTGTTTTTGGTACTATCAGTTTAATGCCGGTATCAGAGGAAGATCTTGTTGTACGTGCGGTGTTTTTTGTATGACGAACTCAGGTATGATGGTGCTGTATCATGAAGACATTTTAATTTACAACGCTGTCTAATCGGTAGCCAATGAAGGTCACGCAAAGCAGATGTCACACAGTCATGTTTCTTGCGACCGAGAATTACCCTTGCAGCATGATTTTGTACGAGTTGAGCTGGTTTTAGTGTGGATTCAGGAAGATCGCATAGGATCGTGTTGCTGTAATCAAGGTGTGAGATGACTAGTGCATGAATTAGCATTTTGCAAGAATCGACACTCAGATGTTTTTGAATAGATTTGATGTTCCTGAGGTTTAGTGATGCCAGTTTGCACTTTTGTTGAATATGGGATTTAAAGTTGAGTTCTGCATCTATCACTACACCAAGATATTTAATGCTTGTGGCTCTATCAATTTTTGCATCACCAACTGATAAAAATGAACTGTGACACTTCTTAAGCTGGGTTCTATGGCCACAGAAGATAAATTCTGTTTTATCATCATTCATTTTTAGACGATTCTCATTCATCCATATACGTATGTCCTTGACACACTTTTGCTGATTATTTAAACATTTTGACTCGGCTTGTGTAGTACCAGACGAGAAACTGCTATAGATGATATGGTCATCAGCATATCCACTGATCTTTGTGTCGTAATTAGCAATTACAAGTTGCATCGTACTTGCATATGCTGTGTATAGAATGGGACCAGCAGCACTTCCTTGAGGGACAGAAAATGGTAGATTGAGGAATTCAGATTTGGAATTGTTGATTTTTACATGCATACACCTTGGTCGCAGATAGGAACTCATCCATTGAAGTGCATCACCTGTTATTCCAAAACAGTTCTGCAGCACTTTCAGTAGGGTTGAATGGTCGACAGTGTCAAAAGCGGCACTAAGGTCCATAGCAACCAGACTGGTTATTTTCTGATTCTCCATGTTCCAGAGGATGTCGTTGATGACTTTTATAATGGCTGTCTCAGTGCTGAAGTATTTTCTATAGGCACTTTGGTATGATGGTAGAAGGTCGTTTGCCTCAAGATATGAACAGATCTGGGACAGGACAGATTTTTCGGTAATTTTGGAGACGAAACTTAGGTTACTGATTGGACGGTAACTAGAAAGGGTATTCTTGTCTAGGCTTGGTTTCTTTATAAGTGGACAGATGATGGCATTCTTCCAGCAGTCTGCGAAAGTATGAGTAGAGAGCGATGAGTTGACAATCCGAGTGATTGGTTTGGAGAAGATGTCAATGTATTCTTTAACTAGTGTAGTAGGCACTGGATCCGAATCACAGCTAGCAGGTTTAGAGGAACGTAGGAGATTTCTCACCGTGGCATCAGAAACTTTATTGAACTTTTCAAACGTATTGTTGCATGACACTTTTGGATTAAAGTGATCAAAATGATCGAGCTTTTCACGAATATTAGAGATCTTACTAAGGAAGAATTTGCAGAAATCATTTGCAAGGTGTTCATCGGAGACTGCAGTTGGTAAAGTGACCTCTTTTGAAACACCCGTGAGTTGTTTCACAACATTGAAAAGTTTTTTAGAGTCAATTCCACATTGAGAAATGAGGCTGTTTAGATGAAGATCTTTTGATTTGTTCAGGTGTGTTTTGTAGTTGTTACAGGCGTCGATGTAAAGATTTTTGTTCTCAGCCGTTTTTGAAACTCTCCATATCCTTTCTAATTTACGACGGTGACGTTTTAGTTCCAGGGCGACAGAATCAAACCATGGAACCTTTTTTCTTGTTGAAATCCTCTTACTGGTTACTGGCGCATGTTTATCGAGGGCAGCCTTGAAGGATTGATTGTAAGCATCAACCAGACTGTCAGTGTCATTGATGTCAGATGTTACAATCTTTTCAGCAGCAGATTTGAAGTCGATGGCGAGTTCTTGTTTATTGATGTCTTTAATCTTTCTGTATGTTATTGACTTGTTTACAATTGGAGGTCTTTCGATGTTGATAAATGTGGACACAAAGCAGAGGTCGGATATGAAGTATTGAGAAGTGGGAGGACTAATGTTAATTTTGCTGTTTTCATAAGTGATGATGTAATCAAGTATGTGTCCATTTATATGTGTCGAATGCTTGACATGTTGTGTAAGTCCAAGACTTTCCAAGTTTTCCTCGAAGGAGCGGGTTATGTTGTTTTCATGGTCATCAAAGTGAATATTAAAGTCTCCAGTTATAATTAACTCATGATTGTATTCAGCTAGTGAAGTTGTAACAAATTGTGGAAATTCTTCAAGGAAGACGGAAGTAGTTACTGGGTGCTGTTTACTGTATGGCGGACGATAGATAATAGCTAAGTAGCAAGGGAGTTGCTTATCATTTATTTTCCAGATTGAGAATTCAAAGGATTTAAGTACTCCGCTCTTGCAGAACTGAATGTCTAGGGACTTTTTGAAAAGGACTGCTGTACCTCCACCACGACTGTCAGGTCTAGGAATTACTTGGAAGTCGACTTGGTCGTTGCGTAGCTCATTGATGGAAATAAGATCATCTAATGGAATCCAAGATTCAGTGATGGTACAAATATCAATGTTATCTGTGATGAAGTGATGTAACAGTGGGGAGGTTTTGTTTTTTACTGATCTGACGTTGACTGTTGCGAGCTTGATCTTTAGGTAGTTGTCCTCAGGTTGATGATTGAAGGATGGGTAGATCAGGTTGTTGGTTGACCTTGTTGGATGTTTTTCCCTAGTTTTTTCTTTAGTTTTTTCCATTGGCCACGATTGTTGCCTATGGAAGGAGAATTGAAAATGATTTTGTTTCTCATGGTGTTTTGGAGATTCCATTGGCCACGGTTGTTGCCTATGGATGTTTGTGTTGTAATAATTTGTCAATGTATTGATGGCATTGGTGTAGTGATGTTCTGAATTTGAGTCCATTGGCCACGATTGTTGCCTATGGGCATTAGGGTTGGAATTGCATTTTTTTGTAATACAGTTTGAATGTTTTGGATTCCAGAGGCGATATTTGAAAAGTTGTTTACGTGTACTCCGAGTTAGTTTGGAGGCATCTGGTCGGAGAGACAATAGATCTTCTCGGTTATACTTTAGGACGGTGGTTGATTGCTTGTTTGATGAAGTGGTCTCGGAGGATGGTTTTAAAGCACTGTAGTGATCATTTTGTCTGTGAATTTTAATGGAGATGTTGTCAGTGTTGTTGACCAACTGATGATCGGTGTTCCTTAAGTCTGGGTAGACACAAACTGTGTGTCTGCTGTTGGAGTTGATGTCGTTGATGTCCAAGTTTACTGAAAGCGCATTGGAGATGATATTTGGAACAATATCTCCGTAGGTGTTGTTGTAGCACTTGTGCAGTAGATATTTCTTGACGAGTTTTGAATATTCTACTTTGGTGATGTTTGGTAGAAAAAGTAGATATTTGTCAACGTTGTTGATCGATTCAATGAAGATACTGCAGATGAGTGCATGGAGCGAGGGTGGTGGAGACGATGTAATTTGAAATTTCCATGAATTTATTATGGCATGCAGAAGGCAATGGCCATCACCTGGCGTGGCGATGACGTCAAAATTTTCCATTGGTATCATGGATGGAAAAGTAGACGGATGATGCGTTGATAATATTTATTTATACATTAAATAATATAGGAGAGATGTTGAATAATCCAGATAGACAGTACAGAGAGTATATAATCATTAGTCTATTGGTCAGGGATGTTATCGAAGGTGACAGTTAATTTTCTTCGTCAATGTCATAAAGGACGCAACTTGCTTCAAATCTAGTACTCCAACGCTGATTGATGTTATGTTAGTTACAAAAAGAAGGAAATTGTTGAGAAGCTTTTCAAAAAACACGGGGATTAGTGATTTTCACAATCTGATAGGAGGTGTCCTTAGAGTTCATAAACCTCCCCCAAGTACAGTACTAACATTAAGAAAGTTCTCTAAAATCAATTATAGCAAGGCGATTGGAGAAATATCTGAAGAAAATTTGGTACAACAAGTATTGGCTTCCCAAAACGCAAACGAAGCATATGAAGCTATCTCAGAGCAATTAAACAAACTTTTGAGCAAACATGCTCCAAAGAAAAGGGTAGTGGTGAGGAAGAAAGACTTCCCTTGTATGTCAAAGAAGTTAAGAAAAGAAATGTTGACTAGGAACCAGTAAAGAAATAAGTATTTCAAGTCTCGCTCAAATGAACACTTAACACTGTACAAGCAGCAAAGAAATTATGTAAACGAAATTACAAAGCAAGAAACAACAAAGTACTTCAGAGATAAATGTAAGCAAGGTACAAGAAACAAGGATTTCTGGAAAGCAATAAAGCCAATGTTCTCTAAATCTCGGACAAATTCAAATAGCACTACACTCAGGGAGAATGGAGAACTTGTATCTGATGATGCACAAGTATGTAGTATATTTAACACCTTCTTTAAAGACATAGGGTCAAACATAGGTTATGCGGAAAACAATAGGAGGCCAATGGCTGATGTCATAGCTCATTATAAAGATCTCTTCAGTATAAAGAAAATAGCTCAGGAAATTATGAAAAAGGACAACAAAGAATTTAATTTCAGATTTGTTAGCTCTGGAGAAATTAGAAAAATAATAAACTCTCTTTCTGCAAAAAAAGGCTGCAGGGTACACTCTAAAAAATTTCAGACAAAATTGGTTTTTTAGATTCAAAATGGTATTTGAAAAACCAAATTTCAATGCAAAAAACCAACATGGATTTTTTTTATAAATCCATATTGCTTTTGCATTGAAATTTAGTTTTACAAAAAAACATTTTGAATCTAAAAAACCAATTTTGTCCCGACATTTTTTAGAGTGTATGACAATACCAGCTACTTTTGTCACAAAGATAAGTGCGAAACTTGTCAAACCACTCACACTTCTTGCTAATAGGTGCATACTGGAAAACACCTTCCCGAAGCTAATGAAAACAGCAAATATAGTGCCTTTATACAAAAAGAAAGATAAACTAAACAAAGACAATTACAGGTCAGTGAATCTATTACCTGTACTATCTAAGATAATGGAAAGAGCACTATTTAATCAAATAATTGAATACAAGGATCCTTTTCTACATCAATATTTATCAGGATTTAGGAAAGGGCACTCCTGTCAAGTTCTTTTATGAAGAATGACAGAGGACTGGAGGGAAGCACTAGACTAAGGTTTAAGTATAGGGGTAATTGCAATTGACCTCTCTAAGGCCTTTGATTGCATGCCGCATGGGCTTCTTTTGGCTAAACTCTCTGCTTATGGCTTCAGTGAAGATTCATGTGGGCTTATGAAATCTTACATAATGGATAGAGAACAACGAGTTAAGATAGGGGAAGCAACCTCAGATTGGATATGTAACATAAAAGGGGTCCCACAGGGTTCCATTCTCGGTCCCCTTCTATTCAATATATTTATAAATGACTTTCTAAAAGTGAATTTTAACAGTAAAGTATACAATTATGCAGATGACAACACCCTTTGTAGTGTTGATGCAGATATTGAAGCCCTCAAACTCAAATTGCAATTAGACTATGAATTGGTTTGAAAAGAGTAGTATGAAGGCTAATGCAAGTAAATTTCAATTATTTTATTTTTATTTCTTTATTGAGCCCCCAAAGATGGGGAAAATATATTACAGTCAGTACATAGCAATAGTGGGGTAAAACATGATAATAAAAGATAACATAAAAGGCAGAATATAGTAAAGATTAAAATGCCTGGGTTAGTAGGTTTAAAAGCACATATTCTGGAGCCCAGGGTTTAACATAGTTATCATGCAGTGCCAAGTACATGATTGTATCTGATACCCCATCACTTTGAAATTTGAATTTAACTTTTTCATTTATAAACACTCTATTGGATTATGACCATGAGACATAAGTTTATCTAACAATGTGTAACTAATAATTTCACCATTTAACAAATAATGCGATAAAAATCTAGTCTGTAATTGTTGTACAGGTGAATTTACACTAAGAGCTCTATTATAAAAGCTATATGTGTTCTTACTGATGACATCTACTACTGAAGGTATTTCAAGACCATTTAACAATTGTGAATGGTGGTGTCTCTTACTCAAGCCCATAAATTTTTTTTATTATGCTACCTTGGGCAGATTTTAATAAAGCAAGATCTGACTTTGACAATGAAATACAGTCCATGGCATACAACATGGTTGGGCTACAAACGCTCTTTCATAAATACGTTTTAACATTAGTGTGTAAACCAGGGTATTGGAACCCAACTGAAGCTAGCTTGTACATACTTCTCCTGCTGGCACTTATTCTGTTATTTACATGACATGTGTATTTGCCTGCTGAGTCAAACTTGACAATCTCCAAACTAGATTTTAGATGAATATCAACAGAATTTAGGGTAAATTTAGGATGATTTTTTTGTAAATTTTTTCCAACAATACATATTTGTGTTTTTTTAATTCCAAAATTAAATTAAAGTATGCAGTCCGGCAGGAAAGCAGATAAATGCCTTAAAACGTATAAAATGCTATCTAGACAAAACAGGCAAGATGACTATCTATAGCAGCTATATCAACAGTGTCTTTAGGTATTGCTCCTTGATACGGATGCTTGCAAGTAAGACAAACTTAGAAAAGTTAGAAAGAACAAGCAAAAGGGCTATACGATTTGTTACTGGCAAAAGTCACTTAGATTATGAGACCATATGTAAACAAGAAAATCAATTGAACATCTGCAGGAGAAGTGTATAATCTTCAACCGTAACAATGTTCAAAGTTAGTAAAAAGACAGCACCTCAATATGTTTTAAAATGAGTTATTTGTGAGAAATGAGAACCCCTATGAAAGGCGGGACAATGGAAGATTTTCACAACCAAAATACAATACTGTGCAATACGGGAAACAGAGCATTCGATACTTTGGGGCTTAGTTATGGAACAACATACCTGTCTCAATTAAAAATAGTCCCTCGCCCAGCACCTTCAAATCTGTCTTGAATAAATGGCTTGCATGAATGTGAAATTACTGCTATCAGTTAATTGCAAACTCATTGTAATTGTAATGGAAGCTGCATCTTCTCTCTCTCTCTCTTTTGCTTTCAGGTACAAAGAGAGATCCAGCTGATGCCATAACGACATGGAATTACTACCTTAAACTGTTATCACAAAATGGACAATTTAATCAAAGGAACTTTTAACGAACACTATGATCAAAACTATGATCAAACGAATGCTGACTCTCCACTGAGACATGACCATTAATAGCTTAGTTTTCTCGATTTCTCTTCAATTTTGTCATACAGAAGTACTTGTACTTATTGACCAAAAAGGACATTAAATAAATATTTACATACAATACATAGTCGCGCAGCCTCTCTTGATACAGTAGATCTCTAATGATTGGGATGATCTTTGTTGCCCTCCTTTGTGCCTTTTCCAGGTGGTCACTGTCTTTCTTGTTGACTGGATGATTGGGATGATCTTTGTTGCCCTCCTTTGTGCCTTTTCCAGGTGGTCACTGTCTTTCTTGTTGACTGGATGATTGGGATGATCTTTGTTGCCCTCCTTTGTGCCTTTTCCAGGTGGTCACTGTCTTTCTTGTTGACTGGATGCCAAACTCTATTTCAGTACTCAAGGTGACATCATTCCTATCAGGCTTTTGTATGGTTGGCTGAACATATCTTAATTCATATATTTGAACTACCTGACAACTCCGGTTGCTTGATTGGCCTTGGAGACTGCTTTGGCAATGTTTTCATAAAATTCCATATGGGGGGGAGGGGGTTAAATAATACTCCCAAATCTTCTTCTTCGGTGGTTACCGTCATGCTGTTATCTACGCCTTGAATTGTTATGTTGTACACTGGGTGTTACCGTGGCTGTGGTGTATCACTTGCATTTTTCGTAGTTACACATTTGATTAGTTGCCATTTTGTTGCCCAGTGGAAGGCCTCATTCAGGTCACCCTGCAGTGAATTTTGCTGTTCGGTGTTACTTGTGATGCCTTGATCTTTATAATCATCTGTATACATTTGGTCCTTGTTTTTCATATTTTCTGGCAGGTCGTTGATATACAGGTTGAAGGAAATCGGTTCTAATATGCTTCCTCGTGGAATGCCACTTAGCACATGCCCCCAGTCTGACTATTCACCATTAATGCTTATTCTCTGCTGTCTGAAGGTGAGGAAATTTTCGATCCATTTCTGTAACTTCCCTCCAATCCCATACGCTCTTATTTTCGCAAGGAGTCTCATATGTAGCACAGAGTTAAAAGCCTTAGCGAAGGTAAAGGTAAAGGTAAAGGTAGACGTTTTTTAACATGGGTAACCAGACAAAGTCAGAGTTTAATTTACAGCTGGGCCCACGGCACCTCCAATTTATGTCTGATGCGAACGACAATGCTGTGGAATGACATAATGGCCAGCCTAGGGATTGAACACGGTCCTTCGTTTGTGAGGCGAGTGCTCTGCTGACTGTGCTAACTGGGCGGACATATATATAACGTCGAAGCAGTTTCCTCCATCCAGCCACTCCGTCCAGACATCTAACATGCGGAGAATATGGAGCAGTACTGCTGGTCTGCAAGAAGTGAATTTTCTTTTTCAAGATGTTCTATCAACTCTTATAGATCAGCTTTTCTAGTAATACCACTGATGTGAAACTAACCGGTAGTTTCTTGCATCACTTTTATTCCCTTTGGATCGGTGTGATGTTAGCTCTCTTCCAGTCTTCTGGTAGCTCGTCTTAATCCAGCGACGTCTGCATGATGTCGCGCAGTGATTCGGCTACTTCCTCTGCAACAGCATGTAGGATGTGTGGATGTATGGTATCTGGGCAGGTGACTTGTTTTGCTTCATTTTCTTGACTTCCTTTAACACTTCCTGTCTTGTCAGCTCTATCTCATCTTCTGGTTTGCACACTGCTTATTCAGGATAGGTGGTATTTCGGCCACGTCTTCAATGGTGAAAATTGATGAGAAGATATCATTCCATATTTCCGCCTTTTCCTTGTCATTGTTTGTCAACTCCCCATCGGATTTCACTAGGGGCGTTTGGCCTCCACCAGCTCTAGGTTTTCTCCTTACAAATGTCCAGAAAGACTTGGGATTTCACTAGGGGAGTCTGGCCTCCACCAGCTCTAGTCTGTCTCCTCACAAATGTTCAGAAAGACTTGGGGTTTCACTAGGGGCGTCTGGCCTCCACCAGCTCTAGTCTGTCTCCTCACAAATGTCCAGAAAGACTTGGGATTTCACTAGGGGCGTCTGGCCTCCACCAGCTCTAGTCTGTCTCCTCACAAATTTCCAGAAAGACTTGGGATTTCACTAGGGGCGTCTGGCCTCCACCAGCTCTAGTCTGTCTCCTCACGTATGTTCAGAAAGACTTGGGGTTTCACTAGGGGCGTCTGGCCTCCACCAGCTATAGTCTGTCTCCTCACAAATGTCCAGAAAGACTTGGGGGAATTCACTAGGGGCGTCTGGCCTCCACCAGCTCTAGTCTGTCTCCTCACGTATGTTCAGAAAGACTTGGGGTTTCACTAGGGGCATCTGGCCTCAACCAGCCCTAGTCTGTTTCCTCACATATGTCCAGAAAGACTTGGGATTTCACTAGGGGCGTCTGGCCTCCACCAGCTCTAGTCTGTCTCCTCACAAATGTCCAGAAAGATTTTTCTTCGACTCATTTTCAATGTTCCTTCTGAGTTTGTCCGCCATTGTTTTTACTTGATTTCTAATTTCTGAAAACTTTGTATAACACTGCCGGCTGCCACTCAAACAAAACCTCTTCCAGGCCCAATTTTTCCTTGTTCATCCATAGCGATTTTTTTCCATTTTTCTGTACTGCTTGTGACACATTCTTCCATAGCTCTGTTGTACGCTTGCCGAAATTCCTCCCATTACCCAGTGACGTTTTTTATTCCTGGTTCCCAAGTTGCTCTGCAAAGGTTCTGTCTCAGTTTCCTAGTATCCATTTGTTCATATTATAATTTAGACTAGTTCTCTTGTCTTGATCAGGTTTATTGTAGCGTCAAAGTGGATGCAGATATGTGGCTGAGCTCAGCAGAAGGTCACCGGAAGTTGCACGCTGGCCTTGCCTGTATCTTGTTGGTCGGTCTATTACTTGATTCATAAAGTTGTCTTGCAGTGACTCTATTAGCCTCTTGTCCCTCTCAGATTAGGCATTCCAATTTGTCCAATATATACATGTTTAGTCTGTAGAAATCGCAATGTCCTCATATCTTCTGCAATTTGCTTTCCCCAGGCATTCCATCGGGTGACAGTAGCTTTCTTCTGTTGAGCTAGGGCTGAAGCACACACACCCAATTAGTAATGACTTTGACCTACTGGTCTGTAGTATGCACCACACTTGTTCTTCGAACACATCGTCCGATGGCTCTTCTTCTTTATTTGACTGCAGGCTTGCCTTTATGTAGATCGCCACTCCTCTTTTCAGGTGTTTACCTAGGTACAGCTGGTAACCATCGATGAAGAATTATTGCTCTATATGGGAGAGTGGGGCCAGTTGAACCGGCAGGCCATTTGAACCATCCTCGATTTTTCACCAGGTGGGGGAGGCATGGGAACATACATACAACCTTGTGATAGGCCTTATTAGGCTAGTCTTTTCCCTGTGGGTCTTTTGACTGCGAGACAGGTGGGAAGGAAACTATCACACTTTTTTCATTTTTTCCATGAAAATTGAAGTTTGTCACATTGAGATTGGAGCTTTCATAGCATTTAAACTACCTGGTCAACAGGGATGTTATGCCATCATAAGATAATGTGTTATTTGTAGATGGAAACCCACCTCCTTAAAATGGTGTCCCACACCAAGGGTACAGCCAGGCTATATGGGCCATTCTCAAATTTCGGACAAAGTGCCCTGGAAAATGTGGTAACGGAGGGGTAATTTTGATGCAAAAAACCTGCATTTTGAGCAATTTAAAAAATGAAAAAGATTATGTAAGTTTTATTTTCAGAAGTACTTCATCTCAGATCAATCGTTTTTTAAATTAAATATCGATTTTTTGTGGTAACGGAGTGGACAGGAATGGTAACGGAGTGGACAGGAATGTTGTGGTTTTCTCTTAATAGTGGTTTCTATTTGGGAGATAAAAAGTTTTGATTGCATTCTATTGAATCCTGTCACCCTCAGCAATATATACATAAAATTTCTTTGAAAAGGTATCACTGGTAAGCTCGGAATTGGAGGTAACGGAGTGGACATTTCATTGGGACCAAAAAATGTTTCAATGAAAATTATGCCTTAACTTGTTGAATACCTGTTTTAATGAAAATCTGCAAAGATTTGGTAGTTTGGCGCATGTGCATCCTACGACACTGAGTCAAAATTGCTCATTGCGAACCGAGCTATGCCTGGTAACGGAGTGGACAACAAAGTTAACATAAACTAGTGACACGTCTTTTACATCAATTAATTCAATGAAATGAAACAATAAAAAAGTCAAATATGATGTATATATTAATTCAAGTCTATATTCTCATGAATCTTGCAAAGAAACTTTGGAAATGATGGTACTTTAGGAGGAAAATTAACACTTGATTTTGTCATGTCAGGTCCAGTGACAGGGAAAAACCGCTGATTTGGCACGGATTACTGGACAAAATGCACCAAAAAAAAGGTCTAATAAATGACTTTTTGTTCCAATTGCAGTGGTTCTAAATAGAAATACGAATAACAGATGTGGAGTGACACTTCAGGTATCAATTGCATTCAAATTAATGTCAGGGAACTGGAGTGACGCAAATTGTCCCGAAATTTGAGAATGACCCAGATACATTTTTATTAAAGAAGTGAATTTGTAGCCCCAGTAAATTGATTTGATCGTTTGTTGGGCCTGAATACAACAAATCATTCAAAGGGATTAACAGAGGCAATATTTAGAAGCTGCAAACTTACTTGCAGGTGTGTTAATTCCTATAACATGCAGTCACATGTGTTTATCACACCCTGCACAATATTTTTGATCTAAACATATCTAACACAGATACAATGGTAATGTAAATTAAAGAATAATGTCTTACCATCAACATTTGCCTCCCTAAACATCCTAAATGTCTTTAACAGCTTTCTTTGCCCAAATTTCAGCATGAAAATATGAGTGTGATAAACAAAAAAATTAAAATGAATATAACTCAAAATTTTCCTAACGGAATTTTTCGGTTTTGTCTTAAAACGTGATCCTGACCCTCTTCTATAAGTGTGCGCTTTCGGTTTTCTTATTGAATTTTCTTAAACTTGAAATTTTTTCAGGAGCGCTGTGTATACCACTAGGTCTGTTCTTGTCTGGTTTTTTGGAAGCACTTCAGGGATTACACCGAGTGCCAAATTATTAGGCAGCGATGGTTTTTTGCCATATCTCCAAAACTATTTGGAATATTTTTATCTCCTTCACCCACAAGATTGGGTTAGGGTAGAAGATTATTTTGATAAAATTTTGTCCCGTTCCGTTCACGCCGTCAGATGATATAGCATGTATTACAGTTTTCTGGTCTGCCAAGTTATTAGGTACATTTGCATGTTGCATTAAAACTAGGGCAAAACCTATGAAATCTCAAATGAAAATGACCTGGATATATTCCCAATATTAATTTCCATAAAGTTATGCCATATTCGGAGGCTTTTATGCCTGCACTCTGAAGCAATCCACTGTATTCTGCTCCATTGGAACGCCATTGAATTTACCTGAATTTTGACAAACAAAGCCTCTCTCGGAAAGAAAGTCATATCAATAAAAAAAGATTGTTTTGTTGACTTTTTGCTGCAGGAGTTTCAGCTAGATTGTAGCTCGTCAACCGAGTCAACAGCAAATCGAAAAAATTATCATTTGCCACATCCTATTTGCAATGTTATTCCAATGGGAGTTCGAAATGAGACATTTGACAAGTTTTTTAATTGCTCTGTAATCACATACAAAGGCCAGAATAGGCTGAAATTAGCACAGGACAAAGTCAATGGCATAAAATAAGACTCGGAGGAGTGTTTTTATTAAAATTACTTATTTCCAACTCAGGAGAGGCTTTGCAGGTGGAATTTTAGTTAAATCCTATGGTATTCCAATTTAGCAGAATAAAGTGGTATGCTTCCAAGTGCATGCCTGAAAGGTTCCAAATATGTTGCAACTTTATGAAAATTAATATTAGGAATATATTCAGGCCATTATCATCCGAGATTTTAAATTTTTTGTCTATATTTCAATGCAACGTACTGATGTACCTAATAACTTGGCACACACAAAACATCTAATTAATGGAATTACTTCTGACTTTTTTAATGGAATGGGACAAAAGTTTCTCAAAATAATGTTCTACCCTAATCTGCTCTTGTGGATGAATAAAATAAAAATATTCCAAATACTTTTGGAGTTATGGCAAAAAACCATCGCTGCCTAATAATTTGGCACTCGGTGTAGTATGACATCAGGATCGTGTATTTCAATTTTCAGAAGATCCCTTTTGCTTAGAGGAGTTTTAGAGTAGCGTAAGTGACTAAGTGTGTTAGGATTACATACATTTCATTTTTTACCAAAATTCCTTTTTGAGAATTTGATAAATCTAAATTTTGACAAAAAACAATTTGCACACTTCAGCAACTACCAGAAAAATGATTTTTAAAGATAAAACTTTCTATGGAAATACTGTTGTTTATGGTATCTTAAACACATTTACAATAATCAGACATTATTTCGGTTCCCAGGTAGGATTATGGATGTTACCTAAGCAGTACACACATTTTCATGTTCTCTCCCACATATGGGTACAAAAAAAAATTAGAAGAGCAATTGACAGTCAAATTGTAAGAAGAAAGTTGATTATGCGAATTGGTGAAGAACTTTGTTCAATATCTCATCAGGAAATGCAAATAAATGGGCTCAAGTTGATTTCCTGCTGACATCTCTATACTATTAAAATGATGGCATCCAGAATTTATCTCAAGTTGGATTTAATACCCGATCTTCTAATTAGTTCTACATCTTCCTGAGCATTGTTAGGCGGAACCCTCCCCCTTTCAGAACTATTTGATTCTTCTAAATATCCTAATTACATCGTAATTACATTTTTCCACACCAGACTATACAACAGTTTTTCCGTTCTAATTGCAACGCATAGTTGCACCACAATGCAGTAGGGAGGCGCCACCTATATTATTCATGACCTTCAACAAAACTCAAGTGCATGATTGTACATAGTTCATGCTAGATAGCTGACATAGTGATTACATGCTCTGTTGTAATTGTTTCCACTGCCCTTATTTGGCTTAGGTGCACCCATGGCCCAATCCCTCTGGGCCTACAAAAAAACTCTTCTTGACAGACTACGCAATTTTTTCAATCAATCTTTAATGAATTTTTCTACCTATTTATCTATCTTATCTATATCTATATCAAATTTGTTTACACTCACTTCCAGGCCCTACAACAACAACAAATTACTGAATGCTCTTTTCAGCATTTTTTTGTGAATTGACCCATCAATCAAGCCATATAATAATCAATAAAACATTCAATCACTCTTGAGCTTCTATTTTGTTCCCTTCAATCTACGAGTAAATTACTAGTTACAACTGATAATTAGCCTCTGACAAGTTATTTAATCACTGGCTTATAAAAAAAAATACAAAGAAAGAATAGTTAGGGTCATTTTCATTAATACTGGCTCACAAATTAGATTATCATTTGACTTTACCACATTGGTAAGCACGTCATATTCCATGCATGATCATGCATTGATCATCAAGACCCACTTAAGCTTGTCTATACAATAATTAGAGCAGGGGTGGGGCATGCAGCCCGCCGTAACTTTGAGGTGCTATTTTAAGGTTGACTCAGTTTTCTCTAGCCATACATGAGATTGAGTCCTTTTCTTGGGTTAACACCTGTGCAGACAAGGATGGTAAATCCGTCCAGGAGGGTAAATCCGTCCACCCCTCCTGTGTGTATATAATTATATCTGTGACAGTTGTTTGAGCTTTAAAAAGAAGAGAACTTGTCTTTTAACTAATTTTGTCTAAATTATTGATTTTACAGGTATTTTCTTAGGACATCTTAACAAAGTGGTATATAAAACAATCAAATTCTGTGACGTCATCACATAGGGGAGACCGGGGCTGGTTGTCACAGGGGCAGGTTGTCACAGTGTGTAAAACTTAAACATGCTACTATTTCTATATAAAGCATGCAGGAGCACTGCCATTCTGTATGAATGGCAAAAGGGGAGTGTCTTAAACCTATCTGGTGAATAATAACCTATATCAATCGAAATCTTGATGTGATATTGGACATTTTTTAAAATTCAGAATTCGGGGCAGGTTGTCACACTTTCGGGGCAGGTTGTCACACTCTCGGGGCAGGTTGTCACACTTTTGGTTATGAGCTCGAATGCAGGAAGTGGAACTCTGTAGGGCAAATCTTGACCAAGAAAAGTTATTTTGGACATATGAGGAATCCTTTACTTGCCAAGTGAAGACCTTAACAAACATGCTACTGTGTACAAGAGTGCTGCAAATGAAGGCTTACCAATCAGTTGGAAAGCATTCTGATACCGAGTAGGATTTTTACAATTTTTTTGGAAAATTTTACATACAAATTTGAAATCGATTTATTTAAACACAATGCAATATCTGCATACATCTTCAGTCATCAATAGCATGTATAAAGCACAAATTTATATTTGTGTTAGTTTTTTTGGTTTAAAAGCCTGGTCCTAATAGGTAACAAAAAAAAAAAAAAAGTGTGACAACCTGCCCCGCCTTTTTGTGACAACCTGCCCCGACTGATGAAAATTCCAAAAACGGGTGACCAAGGCCGTTGTTATCAAAATTTTCAATATTTGTTCTAATGATGATTTAAAGAAATGTTTATATGGTAAGTGTATTAACTGTATCTTTTTCAACAACTATTTTATGAAGACTAGCATTGCATGCAAGTTAAAGGTAAAAAATTACTTTTTGTGACAGGAAATTTTTAACAGTCCTTGCGCCTACCAAACTCCCTTCCAGGGGTCAAGATTTTTCAAAAAGACTCCAGTGGGTTATAAAAGCAAAAAACAATGATTGGTTGAGCTGTGTGACTCCATAGTTTAGTGCAATAAAAAGTGTGACAACCTGCCCCTGTGACAACCAGCCCCGGTCTCCCCTACATTTTATGAGTTGGTGGTATTAATCTTGTAGGCCTATTCCGGTCAGCAAAAAAATTATTTTAAGTGAAAAGTCACTGAATGTGAAGGAAAATTAAATTACGTTTTTGTAGGATTTGTTAAGTTACCCAATTGTGACATTTGAAAGGAAAAACTGTCGAAATAAAAGTGGACGGAATTACCATCAATATTTCGAAAGTGGCCTGATTGGAGGTTTGTAAATCTGTCCACCCATATAAAATGAAAGTAAAGTACTTTTATGAATTTAAATGTTTATAAATGACATACCACTCGTTAGAGAAATTAGATAGGAACAGTCGAACCACTTTCATTGGTTTAAAAAGTTATTTAAATGTAATTGAGGGGGTCAAGTGAAATTATTCGAAGTTAACTTGACCTCTATTATTAAATTTTTCTATTATAAGTGTAATCAGTGAATCGCAATTCTAAAATCAACTCAAACACCATTTTTTCCTCCAGTATTGAAATTTGTCTACCTCTCTCTGCCTCCTCTTACCTGCTCAATCTGTTGCATGTGACTCATGCTGGCATGGCGAAGTGCTTCAACCTCCTTTTCCAGGTCATCGCATTCTCTTCTCTTCCTTGTGAGTTCACCATCTCTTTCCCCTGCAAGTTCTTGTCCCACCAGACCATTGTTCTTTTCCAGCTCTTCAATTTCTCCCTGAGCCTAAAGAGCACTGACTCCTTGTTATTAGCATGTCCCAGTTCCCAAAGGAATTTGTCAGCCTCCTTTTTCATCTCCTTCTCCAGCTCTTCATATACTCCATATTTCTTCAACAGTGCTGATTGACCACGTGCCAGGATGAGTTGGTCAATCTCTTCTTCGAGCTTCTTGCATTCACTTTCTTTCCTCACTACTTCTATTGTGTCTCTACGCACGTAAAACACGTAAATACTGACTCTAGCTTGGAGCTCATCAATCTCAATCTTCAGCAATTTCACTTCTTCCCTCTTCCTCCACACTCGTTCACCAAAAACTTTCTCTGCATCTTCATTCATCCGGTTGATGACTTCCTGCAACCTTGTCCTTAATTCAGAG
This sequence comes from Platynereis dumerilii, assembly GCA_026936325.1. Lineage (NCBI taxonomy): Eukaryota > Metazoa > Annelida > Polychaeta > Phyllodocida > Nereididae > Platynereis > Platynereis dumerilii. The sequence continues at coordinate 1,263,678 of JAPTHN010000004.1, forward strand.
TCACTTCCTTGCCAACCTGCTGAAAATATACAAGAAGCAACTATTGGAGAAATTGCTTAATGAGTAAGCCAATGAACACTCAACACAGCAATGGATAGTGTAATCAAGTGTCTGTCATGTGAAAGAACAAAGAACCTTAAATAATACTTTGACATTGATGCAAATTATCTTTTAAAAACCTTTTTGATGTTGCATTAGTTATAATGGCAGCCCAAGGTTGGGGGAGGAGGTTTTTTCCCTGACTTCAACATAGGGATGCCCCACAATGGTTTTGAAAACTTGAACCAGCAAAATATATTGATCTACACACCCGGCCAAAACATGTGCAAACTATCTCAATCTCTCAGTAAAGATGCTTGGAGCCAACCAAGAATATACTCTAAAATTAAAACAACTATTTTAAAATCTTTCTTCGGTTTTAAATATTTTTGTAAAATTAATTCAATGTTTCATAGCTTGTTGGCAAATTAATATGACAAAGTCCCAAATTCTTTTATCAATTCGATCATCCCATTGGAATTGTCTCTTCAATTAATGACAACATTTCTAATGGCGCCAATTACATTGTTCTTAACAATTTCAAAAACATTCAATATTTGCTGACATTCACGCCACATTGCTTAGTTTTACAATTATACTGCCCATCATTAATTAAGAAATGTTATGATTATCGTTTTTGTCTGTTTGTGCATGGCGTCTGCTTCTGCTAGTCCAACCCAACTGACTGAATTTCAAGAGACATTAAAAGGATAACGGACTGATGTAAATGGGATTCAATCCAAATTAATCGAAATTAATCACTCTGTGTCAGCTGTGTCTACAACTAATGAAGAACTTCTAAGCAAAATTGATGCCTCAAATGACTCCCTCACAGTTGTTACTGCACGTCTGAATACACATGAAAGTGACTTTAAGACTTTACAGACAAAGTATGACAGGCTACATTAGCGAGTGATAAAGCTTGAATCACATTCTAAACGAGACAATCTTATTCTTGATGGCCTTGAAGAACCTCGGGACAAGGAAAGTGACGATGACTGTAAAGCCAAAGTTCTAAATGTGTTCCAAACAGAGCTCAAGATCGACAATGCTGCGAATTTCAAGCTGGTCAAGTGTTATCGGCTTGGGTCAAAGACTGGCAGAAATGAAAACCGGCCAAGACCAATGTTCTGTACATTTCAGCAATCTGATGAGCGTCAAAAGGTCTGGATGGCAAAGAGGCAGTTCAAAGGGACAAAATATAAACTGAGTGAGGATTTCCCCCAGGAAATCCGTGACAGACGTGCCAAATTGCTTCCTGTTATGTTTGCTGCTAAAGATGCAGGACATAAAGCATACATAACGTTCGACAAGCTCCACATTGAATACAAAGACAATGGAGGTCACAGAACCTATGACTCGAACACTATCTGCACTCTAACTGGTGATCTTCATCCTTATGCAATATCTAGTCGCCGCACTGCTGATTGCATGGTGTTTTTCACAGACCTTAACCCCCTCTCAAACTTCCACAAATGTAATCTGGAAATAAATGGCCAGAAGTTCTTCAGTGGGGAGCAGTATTATCAACTCCAGAAGGCTGAGTTTGCTCAAGATGACTCCTCTGCTGCTCGCATTCTACATGCTTCCACCTCCCTTCAATGTAAACTTGTTGGGGATCGAGTCAAGATGAACCGTAATGTCGAATGGGACCACCAAAAAGAGACAGTCATGCAAAGAGCCCTTCAGCAAAAGATTGCTCAAAATCCCCATATCAAAGACTATCTGATTGACACTGGCGACCGACGTCTTGGTGAAGCTAAATCGAAAGGACACATTCTGGGGTATTGGGCATTCTCTGAAAGACAAGGAATGCACAAATCACGGTGGTTGGCCCGGTGATAACAAGCTTGGTCTGCTACTTGAAGATATTAGGTTAACTCTATAATTCTTAGCATATGAACTTTTTGGTCATGCTTCCAACTTTTTTCAAAATTACATGTGTTTGTTCAGGGACAGTTAGAGGGGACTGCTGACTCCGCTCTCAGCCTGCTTTGATGTTGACGTAACAGTGGCGCCCCCGCCCAGTATGACGACATGTTTTGGTACTACCGTGTCAGTGCGTCAACTTGGCCAAGAAGCCCTACGAGGCAGGCTCATTGCAGAGCTATGCAGCTGAATAGCCACTAAATGGCAATCAATCATCATCTGGGCTATTGAGACAATGCCAAACTACCACTTAGACTAATCCCTTAAATGGTTACAAGTGACTGACAGCCACTGGGAGGCCAGGCCAATTCTCAAACTTGCGAAGCAGTCATGCATCAGTGCTGTGTCAGTATGGCCGTGAATCAGCTCAGCAGGGCTTCAGCCTAAATCTGCCTCATAATATTATAACCCCCTAATCTCACTGAAGCCTGTAGAAATAGTGTAGGCTATATGGTTCTTTTGGATACTTGCACCATTGCTAGGCCTATATATATATATTTAAGTCATTGAGCATCATATGTGTACATGTATGTGTATTAAATTTTAAATGATCTTTACTGACCTATACATGTAAGCACTGTGAAAAAGAATTCATACAATATGTAACTCTGGTTTCACCTTTTAGTAATATCAAAGCTTCCATAAATCATGCTACATAACATAAATCATGCTACACCTATTTATCCAGAGAATGACTGCAGTGTGCAACTGTGCATGACTGGATGTTAGTCAATAGATATCCCAAAAGTATTTATCCCAGCTAAACATTTCACAGATAGACAGCTTCATTTTTTTTTTTTAACATTAATGTCTTTCTAGCTGCTGCAGCTGGGTGCATGTCGTCTCTGGGTAAAAAAAAAAAAAGAGAGAATAAAAATATATGAAATTATTATTTGGTGATTATAAATTTAGTTCTAAGTGTTTTTTAAAGAATGCCATACATGTATCCTTGAAAAATAATTCACATCATTTGACAAAGTATTTTATGTCAAATACAGTACACATTGGGAAAATGTAATTTTAAGGCTGTATAAATGTCTATTTAGCAAATTGAAGCAGACATATAAATATACATACAATTATATGGAACAACCCCCCCCCCCCCTCTGGAGAAACACGGAGAAATTAGGTCATTCTTTCTGGGCCTGCTTATGCGGCAGTGGACCATAGCTCAAGGTCACTCCCTGTCCCTGCCCCCCCACACACACACAGCTGTCAGACATCCCACAAAAGCATGCATATTAACATGATAGGCCTACATCTATATAATGCATGTTCATCCATGTCAATCTCGATTTTAAAAGTAGGCCTAGATCACCATTCATATAATACAGTAAAATCAACATATGATGAACAACGAAATAATTAAATTTACTAGTGAATACACATGTGAAGCATTTGACAAAATGCTATATTTACCAATAAATTTCACTATCTTTAATCTGATATTAATGTATGTAATTCACTCTGAGAATCTTTCCCTGAGTGATTTATTTGTAATGTATAACTAACAGTAACTATAACTTCAATGAGCTAGATGCAAAAGTCATTCATTGCAGTTCCCTCACTTCCCTGGCTTCAAAGCACTTTAATTTTGACTAATGTAGGTCTATTCACGGAGTGACCTTAGATCTAATTAGGTTGGAAGAATCCTTTCATAATAAATTTTGAAGTTTTGATGATTATGAGAAAAAAGTGTTGGTGTAGGCCCACATTTAAATCAAGCAGTCATGTATGATGGTAATCTGGCTTCACATAAATTTTGCATGTGTTTTAATAAAATAACAGGATTGCATAGACCTTTATAATTGGGAAGTATATGTGTTTTCATAGAAAGAGAATTCAAAAGGATGTATTTTGATCACAAAATTCTGGCTTCAGATGCTTGGCAATCATGCCTGAACCCCTTCCTTAATTGTGATAAATTTGTCATTGTTACCCGGCATATTGCCTGTACAGTGCTAGGCATGGCTTAGTTGCTTCTTGATTGTCATACCATTACACAACTTGTTGAACATAATAATTATTAATTGACACTGGCTAATAAGAACCCCCCCCCCCCACCTAAAAGATGGATAACATTAAAATCAAATTATAAGCTGTCAATGCAATTAGAATATCCAGATCGCTGAAGGGTATAGTGAAGCCCTCTGTGTCTTGGTGTCTGTCACCATTACCAATTACTATTATATCTATCTATCACTATCTAGCATAACTATCTATCTGCCTGTACTATCTGTCTTTCATGATTACAATCTGTCTCTATCATTGCTATTCTATATCTATCATAGCTATCTGTCTGGCTATCACTACTATCTATCTGTCATCACTATCTATCTGTCATCACTATCTATCTATCATCACTATCTATCCATAATTACTATATAGGCCTATATCTATCTATCTATCTATCTATATATCTATCTTTCTATCAATCTGTAGATTATATCTATCTATATGTCTATCTGTCTGTCTATCTATCTATCTATCTATTTATCTATCTGTCCATCAGTCTAGCTGGCTATCCATCTATCTATCTATCTATCTATCTATCTGTCTAGCTGTCTGTCTGTTAGTCTCAATCTCAATCTCTTCATTCACAACATGTGCATGTACATGTAGGCTTCTTTCCACAGAGCTAATAATAACTTATCACAAAGTAAAATAGATTGAAGTTTTGGCAACCCTGATCCAAATTTCCAGGATGCCCTAATCTTGAATCAATGAAGGATTATTATCAGGGCACTCTTATGACTGTAACTCTTATTTACTTGGCTAAAATACACATGGATAGGACTCCATAACTTCCCACCAATAAGGATGGTCTCAAATATAGTGTCCCGAAATATTGAATACACTGCTAAGGGGAGACCATTTAATTCTCAGAGGGGTCTTGGCGTTTTCCTCGGCAGGAAAATATTTATTTCACGGTGATGGCAGCAGTAGTTATTTATTTCGAGTGCATAAAGTCGGTGAATATCATTCCTTTAAATCAAGCAACCTCTTGTTAAGAAATACCTTATTTTAAGGCTGGCTAAAAAGAATTTATTTTGCCAAAACTGAGCAAGAAATTATTTATTTTTAAAAACTCCAAGCCCCTCCCTTGATATTAAATGGTTGCCTTATATTGTTTTGCAAGTAATCATTCATAGTCACGAAGGAAGGAAACGAGGAAGATGGGGAGGAGATATACGGTTAGATCATAAACTTGGATGGATGGCTAGAAATACAGATACTAATGATAGATAGGCCTAGTAATGATAGATTCTAGTAAGTGATAGATACTATTAGACAGTAATCTATCTATACAAAGGCGCTATTCTGGATGCTTCGGTCCCTCTTACGAGGCGTCTGGGCAACCCACAACTGCCAAATTCGCACAGTGTACTAATATTGATGTCCTGCAAAAAGTGGGCAAATTTTTTTATCCAATTTAAAAAAAAAAGATTTTCCAAAATTTTTTCTTTTCAAGATTTAGAAAAAAAAATTATTTTTTTTCAAACTTTTTTTCATTTTCACTAAATCTTTTTTTTTTTTCAAAAAAAGAGGAAATAAAAAAAAAGAGGAAATTGTTCTACTTTTTCAGTCTCTGCATAGGGTCAACATTTTTACCTAACGGGAATGGGCAATTAAAGTCCAATAGAAGGACCAAATAGTTCCACGGTGTAACAATAAGGGTGTTATTTGGTTGTGACGTCATCATAACAAATGTTTCGGCCAATGAGCGGGGGTGTGGGCGGCAGCCCCCATGTGACGCCATGACAACGGTTGTGACACAATGATTTTAAAGAGTAAAGAGTCTCACTGGAACTACTTAACTACTTAACTGGATATTGGACTTGAGCCGAATGGGCTACCTTTTTTCCCACAGTGCACTTACATTGTTGTCCTGAGGGGACTGGGCTACTGCTTTTTCCAATTTCATTTTTTCAACATTTTTTCTGCACACTTTTTTCCAAAATCTTTTCCCCGCTTGCATTGCATCACCATGGCAACTACACTGCCTCACTTAAAGTGAATTTGGTAGCTATAACTACAGGCCAGTTTTTAAATACTCTATTTTGCAACAATGGGCATTTCTAGTGATATATGGGCATGAGCACAGAGCTCGCACCAGTTTTGATCCAGGAGGACTAAAATTTCAAGTCGATTAAAAATTGTTCTTTTCAATGAATTTTGAAAAGTGAGTCCCTGGGGCCCTTACACAGTGAAAGAATTTTTTTTTCTTAAGGATTTGTGTATAACAATGGTCATTAAACATTTTACCCCCGAAGTGTAACAGATTCTTAAAAGTGAAGTTTCCTTGTTTCTTTTTCAGTTAATGAAACTTTTTTTTGGCAATATTTAGATATTTTGACATTAAAATCCAGGTTTTTGAATAATTAGCACTCATGTCTAAAAAATTTCCTTTCCAGGAGAATGTGGAAATTGACGTGTAACTGTGACCGAAAGGCATTTACGTTAAAAATTCTGCTATAAATTTTTTTAAATTAAATTTTTCAACATGCTGGTGGTTTCCTTTGAGTATAAAGAAGTTTTTTTTGAGGTTTTCAAACATTTCCAATAATATTTGCTTGTTCTATGGCACTTTCTCAACGTGTAACAGTGACATGTTGTGATCTATTAGACTTTAAAGGTGCCTTTTGAACTCCATGAAAATTTTTTTTTCTGGAATATGGTTCAGTCTGATTCTTATTTTAATTTATATAAGATACTGTTAATACAATTCAAAAGAAATGAAAATATATCAGTCACAAAATAGAATTTCAGATATTTTGTGAGTAACTGTGACTAGAGTGCAGCACTCTGAACAACTGGAAAGTACCCTTAACTTTCTCATGGTTCAAAAACAGGTTACAAGGAAGCATAAGCCATGTTGTATCACTTTTTGTAAAAATTTGTGAGTTGATTTAAGTTTTGAAAATTTTTCTTGGTAACTGTGACCGAAGTATGTCACGTTACATGTTGAGCTTGTTTGTGACATCTGTTCAAAAGATTTTCTGCAAGTTAAAAAGCCTTCCTTCGATATAAAAGTTAAAAACAATTATTCACATGTTACATAAACTGCAATTTATGATGATTGCAGATATTAATTTTTTTCTCTGTGTATTCAGTGTGACTATTTAAATTTTTTTCGTGTAACAGTGACCGAATGAGGAACAAAGAAGCCTATTTAACACATATGCAATATCTTCAAGGACAGTAAATCTAAAGTTTGTAGTGTTAAAAACCAATAGCTGGCCAAATTTGCAGTTACTTTCCAAAATGAATGGAAAGTCAAACTTTTTCTATTTCAAAGTAGCAAAAAATGTCACTGTTACATGTCACGGTTACACACAATCTTTTCCTGCCATAATAGATTAATTACTGCATCAATGGTCATGAATCTTGGAAATATTACTCCTTTAGTTTATTTTGGAGCAAATAGAAATCACCTGTGCAGGAATTCATAAACATATCACTCATTCAATTTGTTACTTTCTTTGTAACAGTGACAATGTCACTGTTACACGCCGGCCAGGATAGCCACAGCAGCATTATTCTTATGCCCCGAATAAAAAGTAACATTGGATTGTGCTTAACTTTCATCTTGAAACAAATGTAAGGCAATTAAGCAGACTATCAATGTTATTAAACTTAAATACAGAAGTTGGTTGTGTAACATGTTACACCTCAGGCTTTCAAATAGGCCAAATATTCAGATTAACAATTTAATTTTGGTCTGATGCTTTATTATTTCTTAGTTTATTGTGGATACAAATGCATACATGTAGAAATAGTAACATTTGGTATGGTTTATAATAATTGCTAAGTGTAACGGTGTGACTCACTGTGACTTTTTACATTTAAGGGCCTCCAGTTCCTCTTGTATTCATGCAAAGCTGATGAATTTTTGAATATTTGGAGCTGGTAACCTAGATTAATGCTTGGTGAAATATCATTAAATTTAATGAAATATAACCTATGTGTGACATGGGGTTGAAAATTTACCGTGTAACAGGCAAAAGTGTGACCGAGTCATGTAACTCAGTTTTTTAAAAACTAAAATGTACACCTTGCTATCATGAGGCCAGGGGCGTATCTAGAAGTGGCCTGAGGGGGGGGGCCATTACATGGAGTGAATACGCGGCGCTCAGCGGCGTTTCCTATCTCTTCCATGTTAATTTTTGGCCTGAGGGGGGGGCCATGGCACCATGGCCCCCCCCCTAAATACGCCACTGCATGAGGCATACCACACAATTTCATTCATAAAGATTCAACAAAAAAACTTTTTTTGTGAAGAATATTCAAAATTTCAAGGTGCTGAAATGTTGTTGATGTACGTGTAACATTTTGAAGGTGAAATGTTACACGGTCTTAGCGGTGTTCTGGGCACTTTACTAAATCTAACAGAACTTTGAAATACTGATATTTTAAATGTCTCAAAGGTTCTTAAAACATAATATAAAAGTTACATTAGTCATTATTTGCTTATAAAATTAAACGAAGGGTAGACGTTTAAATGTTGGAAAAATGAGTCAAATTTCCTAGAAATTTGCCCGTTTTCTGAGCGTAAAATGCCAGTATTTCAGTAATATTCGACGGAATTTTCAAAAGCTCACAGTTACTGATACCCATGAATATATTTGATAACTTGTGAATAAAAGAAAAAAATTTCATTCATACAAGGGTAGGTTATAGGCCCTGGAAAAAGTGTGACATGGATTTCCACAAAAGGGTGGCAGCTCTGTGCTCTTGCCCATATATATAGTGCTAATGATATATACCAATAATATATATAGTACTAATGATATAGAAATTATGTTATTTGCTAGTAATGACATGTAGTAATGATGGATTATGAGTGCTAAATATTGAGTGGAGTGTTGCCACTTACATTAAAATTAATTGTTTGTGTCTTGGTAATTAATATGGGCCATCAAATAGTCCCAAGTCCACGTTTTTTAAAATAAGAAGGACATTTTACTATTCCCCATTCCATGCTTGTTAACTAAATATTAAACTTCCCAGAAACGCCTCTGCTGACTAAAACTTTTGGCCCTTCTTGGCCAATCAGGGAGGAGCATTTGACCAAGCCTCCCTCCATGTGCTGCTGGTGTTGCACAGGCCACTGCACTACTCACCTTCAGAAGCGACTCCCAAAACTGGTGGCCCTCACAGGCTAAACAGTGCACTGAGTGACCCCTGCAGCTCTTAAAACTTAATTAAGACATATACAATATATATACTAATGAAGAGGAGAAGCATTTTCTGGAACTTAGCTTTGGCATAAGGTAGAAATATCTAGTTTTTTGCATAGACATTAAGTTTACCAAACCAGCATGCCTGGTACAGATGCCTGAGAATATAAATATGGGAAGTATTAAGTCTATCAACTGTAGACTTTATCTGAATCTGACAATTACTGATAGATAGATAGATAGATAGACAGATAGATAGATAGATAGACAGCAAGATAGGCAGATAGCAAGATAGACAGATAGCAAGATAGCAAGATAGATGGATCATAGCTAGCAAGATAGATGGATAGCAAGACAGATGGATAACAAGAAAGATAGATAGGAAGATAGGATAGGAACTTTTTAGGAAGATAGATAGGAAGATAGATAGGAAGATTAGGATACATATAATACAGGCCCTTAAGGCCTATGCATGCCATAGGAAGATAGAAAAAAAATAGGAAGATAGAACTGAAGAGATAGATAGGAAGACAATGGACATAATCTTGGATAGTATATCCATGGGAAGACATTAATAGGGAGATAGGTAAATTGACATACATTTTCCAGACTTATAATAGGATTGTAATGGACTTGCTGATACAAATTACACTTAAATTGGAAAAGGAACTTGTCATTTCATTGTAGGAATATATTTAGGTGAGGAAATTTAACTCCACTCATTTTAGGCCTCACCCCAATATTGTCCGGGGATAGCATGGATAGGAGTGGCACTGGTAGCTGGAGCTTGAGAGGAGTAGAGGGGTTGGGTCTTGGGGCTATAGTCGTGGTTTCTGTAGACTGTACATTGCAATAATACGCTGGGTCTGAAGTCTGAACAGAAAAGTGATGTTTCCTTGTTGCATAGGTTGTTAAAAAATCGTTTTTATTGTGAGCAGAGACAGGGGCTTATTTTGATAATAGCCCTACCTGATCAGGACATGAGGGGGAGGACAGGGCAGGGGGGGGTGTAGGGCAGGGCTGTGAGATAAAGGGGGGGGGGGGAGGTTCACTTTGGCAGTACGACTGCTTGGCTGGTGACAGCAGTTAATTCTACGGAGTGCTTGAGACTGAAGTTGAGTCAGAGTTTGGCCAAAGTGTCATGATATTATTAGGAAGTATCAATTGTCAAGGGTGGCTAAGTGATACAGGTGGTCAAATAGCTTCATGTGGATTGACTTACTTGACTTGCTAGCTCAGCCTGCTGCAATAACAAGGCCCAACATCACTCGTGCAGGTAAGCAAGGCATGCTGACAGCCATGCAAACAATAACAGCGCTAGTACCTTAATTGGCCGTTCATACTGGGTGGTGGTGTGACGTAATGAGACAGACTACTAGCGATCCTAGCGTAATGTAGGTCAAGTCAGCAGTCCCCTCTAACTGTCCCTGGTTTGTTCTTGAAATTTGCAGAGCTGGTTGTGGTAGCTCCATGGCACTGTGTGCAGCCCCTAGCAGCTAATGGTGCTGTGTTGCTGCCGCTCCTTTGTCTCTCCACTTTAAATGTTCATTTTTATTGTTCAATATTTTCTACGTAGTTATCTATCAACACTTTTCTGTTAACGCTAATTTGTTTCTGCTATACAAAAGTCTTAATTGTGTCTCAATACATTACCATGCCTAACCCATATTCTAGTTAATTTATGTTAACAATCATTTACATCATTCTCACTTTTCATCATTTTTCAATGTTACAATTAGGAAAATTACTCATATTTAAATTCAATAATGCAAGGTCAATATCCTTATTGTCAACATCATATTGGCTCACGAAGTGTTGCATAAGTTTGCTGCCTCATCATCATGCCTAACCACCCACCTATTGACCTGACTGATACTTGGAATGACCAGACTGCTACCAATAATGAACCCTCTTTTACAAAATCTGAGTATTATGATCTGACTGAATTTTGCAATGTGTCCTCTCAACTTTCTTACAATATTTAATACTAATGCTAGAAGTCTACCTCGACACATAAAAGACTATCAACTATTATTTGAGTATATTCATGAAACTTCTGCTTTGGATTTTGATGTGCTTTCTTTCTGTGAGACTTGGTTGGATTCAGATTTAGAACAATTAACTGCTATCAATGGCTATTCAGCCATATACAAGCATAAAGCAAGCAAGAAAGAGGGTGGTGGACTTGCTGTTTTTGTCAAATCAAGTCTGTCCTACAAAGCCCGGAATGATTTAACCTTCCCCTTAGAATTCTGTGACCAATTTGATGCCCTGTTTGTGGAAATTGAGCTTGGTGCCAAATGTGAAAATTTTGTACTGGGCATCATTTACAGGAGCCCAAGTAACCGTAGTGAGAAAGAATTCAATCACTGTATGAATATTGCAATTAACAATCTTGAACAGGAATATAAACATATAGTAATTGTGGGTGATATGAATATTGATCTCTTGAAAACTGAAGTTCACAAGGACAGCAATGAATTCTTAACATTATTGTTCTCAAGAGGCTTCATCCCTGCTGTAACTCTACCAACAAGAGTTACTCATAAATCAGCAACTCTCATTGATCACATATTCATCAAATCTACCAGACCCCATCATTTAGCAGGAACATTAACATCTGATATAACTGACCATTTCCCAAACTTCATTTATATTCCGATAAGTGCTCCTCATATAAACAGCAATTATGTGTCGTATCGGAATTTCAGTGATGTTTGCATTGAGAAACTGCAAGATGCTTTAATCCAGCATGACTGGTCTTCAATCCTGCAATGTGATGATGCCAATCTTGCTTATGACAAATTCATTGAATCATTTCTCTCTATGTTTCAGCTTTTTATTCCTAAGGTTACAAGGAAATTCAATAAGTTCAGGCACAAAAAAGAACCATGGATTACTAAAGGGCTGCTTATTTCGATGAGAAAAAGGGATAGGTTACACGCAAAGATAGCAAAGTCACCAAACCCAATTTCTAGAGCAGCAGCTGAAGCAGTTTATAAGTCGTACAGAAACTGTCTGAATAGGCTTGTTAAGACTCGAAAAGAATAATATTGGCATTCCACTTTTGAAAGCTGCAAAAAGGATATTAAAGCCACATGGAATTGTATAAGCAGCCTTCTTAAAAAATCAACAAATAAGGCCGATTTTCCTGATACTTTTCAGCATAACAATACAGTTATGCATAGCACAGTTGAAATAGCCAATGGCTTTAATAGTTTCTACACTAATCTAGGCACTAATTTGGCTAGTAGTTTGCCAAGCTCTCAAGTTGATTTCAGACAGTTCCTGTGTCCACCTTGTCCCAATAATTTCTTATGTTTCCTACAAACGAAAATGAAATAGAAAGTATCATCAAACTCATGAAACCCAAAACCAGCGCAGGGTACGACTGTATCAGCCCTAAATTGTTGCAAGGAACATACCGAGGTATTCTTTGTCCTTTGACACATATCATAAATCTTTCACTTAATGGTCAAGTTCCAGATCAGATGAAATTAGCCAAGGTTATTCCTATTTTTAAATCTGGAGATCAACAACAAATCTCCAACTACCGACCTATTTCACTTTTACCAACCTTCTCTAAAGTCTTAGAATGTATTGTCTATAAGAGACTGTACTCCTCTCTGAGCATCAATAAAATTTTCACTTCATCTCAGTATGGTTTTAGAGAGTCAATGTCCACAGAGTTAGCAATATTGGAGCTCCAAAGCAGAATAGCGCATTCAATGAGCACTGGCGAGTGGTGCCTTGGAGTATTCCTGGACCTTTCCAAAGCTTTTGATACTATAAACCATAGTATACTTTTGCAGAAATTAGGCGCATATGGTGTCAGAGGTTTAGCCCTGTCTTAGTTCAGAAGTTATCTATTTAATAGAAGCCAATTTACCAGCATTAAGGAGAGTCGTTCTGAGAAGATGTTGATATCATGTGGAGTACCCCAAGGCTCAATCCTAGGGCCTTTGCTTTTTCTCGTATATGTGAATGACATCAATAACATTGTCCAGGCTGGACACCCAATTCTTTTTGCTGATGACACTAACATTTTATTTACGGACACTAACCTAACGCGACTGAAAGAAACTGTCAACAAAGAAATGGTTTGTATCAGTCAATGGTTTAATGTTAAAAAACTCTCCATAAATGTCGCAAAGACCAAGTACATTGTCTTCCATCAAAAGCGAAATGAAGTAAATGCCGAAAACCTACACATAAATATAAATGGCAATGGAATTGAGAATGTTTCTAATATGAAATTTCTTGGAGTCATAATAGATGAAAATTTATCGTGGAAAAGTCACATAGATCATATTTGTAAAAAAATTGGAAAGGCTCTAGGGGTGCTCCATCGCATCCGTCGCCAGGTTCCAGGCTACATCTTACTGCAGCTGTATAGTACACTGATTTTGTCGCACATAAATTATGCCTTATCTGCTTATGGTAGTAGTGACAATTGTAACATGAAACGTGTATTGACCCTGCAGAAAAAGGCCATACGTTGTATTACAAACTCACCATACAATAGCCACTGCAATCCGTTATTTGTCAAACACAAATTGCTGAATGTGCACGATCTGTATGCCATCAGTTGCTTGAAAGTGGCCTACAACTTTAAACACAACAGACTACCAGTTTACCATACGACTGCATTAGCATCCCCAAACCAGATGGCTCTGATTACGAGACAGTCTCATGACTTCTATATACCAATGACGAGATCCAGAATTGCAAAGCAATGTCTCAAATATAAAATAGGTAGTATATGGAACTCACTTCCCTTAACATAGAAAGACTATGGAAAATCTGTTTATGCATATGCAAGTAAACTAAAAGCACACTTCCTCTCTAAGTATGATGTTGCATGTCAAATCCGAAATTGCTATATATGTCATTGATGTTTTAATTTGACGTTATTCTCCATCAGCTGAATCTATATCAAACAGAAGTTTTCATATTCGTAACATTAGCCTCACTTCATCTCATTCCTAGCAAGAAAGGTGGCCTGAATTTCAGCTCCAGGGCTATCCAGGTCTCCTCACATTGGCACACCATAATAACAAATTTGCAAAGTTATAAAGAACCAAATAATTCATGTGATTGCTCGACCATTTAATAAGTAATGTGATGGCAAATTTATGATGATATTTGTACTGGTCATCTTGTTCTCGCTAATGTCAAATAAATATATATCGTATCGTATCGTATCGTAACCTGCATGGCTAAGGGGTCCAGAGAAATTGTGTTACACAATCATGTAACTATTGTTTTTATTCTGGTCTGATTCAATTTTATCATTTTCTTTGACATTGTCAATTGTATTCAAATTAATCAGGAATTGATTGCAAGTAACAATTTCTTAATTAGGTAATCAGACATGCTTAACAGGCCCAGGCCCCAGAAAGTCTCATTAGCCTTTAACAAAGAGCTGCTCCTTGCCAAAGTACTATGCTTTGCCAGAATTCCTTGCAAAACATCCCAAGAAGGTAATTTGCCAAGTCATCCACTGTACTTTCGAAAACTCCATTTGCAGTTATTAAAATTGTGATACCTTAAAAAACCATTAGAGGAGCCTGGGCCGAGTTTTGCCATGTTTTTCTTCCAAATGATTTGCCAAAAAAATCAAACTTTATCATGTACTTTGAAAATCAGATTTCAAAATATAATATTTTGCCCAGATTGGCCAGATAGCAAAACATTATGCCTTGAGCAAAAAATCGAGGCAAGTTTCTGGGCAGGGCAACCAAAACTTCGGGTAGATCATGGTAGGCATTTTAAAGAAGTGGGTCACGTGGCACAACTCTCTTTTTCATAAAATGTCTTGAGGTGGATTCCGCCAACTTGTTTTTGCTTATTTTTGACAGATATAACCGCTTTTTAAGTCACTGGCACCTGGTTCTGACCAGTTGGCTTAATCTCTCTCTGATGTGCACACAATGGTCAAAAATGTCCCTATGGTGCTCTCAAGGTTGAAGGCAGGTGAAGTTGCCAACTACAGCAAATAAACATGTTCCTCAATTTTCCAGATTTAAAAGACTTGTGGTAAGGGGCGTTCAGCATATATTTCACCTGTGCCCCCAGGTGCTCCCCATATAAACTTTTCAACCCAAATTTAACAATTAGTAATGTGGGTGCCCCTACAGAGAATCGTGTATAAGTGCATAAATGTTCTTCCCTTTTCAGGGTAGTTCCTGAAACGACTTTTTTTTTCCATAAGCATAAAATAAGAGAGAGCATTGCTGCAAAAGTGTTATTATCATTATCATTTTTGTAGATGTTCCATCAGTGCAATCAAAATAGTTAAAGGGAAATGATACAGTTCAAATTTCTAAATGTGGCTTAACTTAGCTGTCTATAGCTATTCATTACTAGTCTTATCCATATCTATCCATAGCTATCCATTTGTATTCTTTTGTATGCACTGAAAGCTCGTTAGCCGGGTCATTCTACAGCAATGTTCCTATTCCTGTTCCTAGGTTTCAAATGTCATTAAAGCAATAATAAATGCTTCTTTGTCAGTATTTTTTAAGTTAGTGGTCGCAAGCAGGACCAAAGTAAAAATGTTAAGTGTTAATTTCGTCATTCATATATATTTTTGACAATATTTTACTGCACTAAAGTAGCACTTTACCTGTTTTTTGCATGTCCCTGCACCCATTTTTGCAAATTCAACCCTCACTATATCTGTAGAATTGTCTGAATATGCTATAATTTTAATATGAATGTAACCAGAACAATGGCCTTTAAATAATGGGCTTACTTTTAAAAATTTTTACTCCGCATTGAATTTTGAGAAAATTAGCTGCAAAGTCTGTCCCTGAGTTTTTTTGTCATTACCGGAACATAGTACCATTTTTGGCACAATTCATTTTCTTATACAAGTAATGTCATCAGTCACATGACATAATACAACTGCTGGAAAATATATATAATGTGGGCATAATACAACTGGAAAAGCATGTTAATTTTAGCCAGAATTAAAATTGAAGAATGAATCTTGGCAACCATTGCTAGATGTTTTTTCAGAACCTATCTTGACCTCCACACTAATTAAATCATGCATTTAACAATTTTGAAAAACAGCAAAATTGCCACCAAAACCAGAACATTTCTGTAGAATGACTCAGCCCTTGTTTAAACAAGAGTAATTGTGGATAGCTATGGATAGCTATGGATAAGTTTAGCTAGGTTTAGCTTGAAATGGCTAAGGATAGATAGCTAAGGCTAGATTTTAAAGGACGAGCCACTTTTAGAAATTTGTACTGTACAATTCACAACAGTGCCCCCTTGTGTTAATGAAATTTGAGAAAATTTGCCCTGTTTTGTCACCAAACATTCTAAAACAATTCAGTTAAAACCACAGAAACCTAAAGAAAAATCGAACTTTTTTTCGGAAATTTTTGACATGACGCCCCCCTCCCTCATTGGTGGACACATCCACTACTAACTACGGGCCGTAGCTTGTAAAGGACCCTGGTGACCCCCCTTTTTTTAAAATAAAATTGCTATTTCATATCTCAGCTGGAATATTATCAAGTTTTACTACATTTTCCATTTTATAAGCCCACATATTTGAAAAAAAAAACACGATTTTCCCTATGTTTTCAATGTTATTTCTGAAGACAAATTGGGGTGCATTCAAGTGGCAGTAGTTCTTCAAAAGTGCTGGTAACCCTTATTTTAATTTTTTCCCTGTATTCCTTATAGTCTCAGCATGCTCATCACAAAATTTCATTCACTTTTCATGGTTGGTTCTGAACTGTATCACTTCCCTTTAAGTGACTACTAAGTAATTTCACAATGTTTCTCCATTGCTTCTCCTTTTGAGATACCATTGGGGTTGGGATGCAATTAGTTTTTGCATGACTCAATCTGGCTTACACATAGTGCCAGTGATGGTTGTTTGCCATAGCTACAAAATTATTTGAAATTGTTTTATTTCCTTCACTCACAAGAGTGGACTAGGGTAGAACATTAGTTTGTATGAATTTTGTCTGTATCCATTCACACAGCAAGAAATAATGCCATATATTACGGGTTATAGTTGTGCCAAGTTATTTTGTACTTCGGCACATTGCAGGTAAATGTGGACAAAATTGTAACAATCTCGAGTGATAATGGCCTACATATATTCCTAATATTAATTTTCCGCTAAGTTACACCACATTCGGAAGCTTTTATGTATTCAGTCGGAAGCAATCCACTTTATTCTGCCCCAATGGATTTTCCTGCATTTTGACATACAAAGCCTTGGACTGGAAATAGGTCATGATACAAGCATTGCATTAATAATGCATGAAATATCCAGGGCTTTGGAGTTGGGTAATAATTGAACCAACTCCAACTCTTTCTGAAAAGCGACTCCCACTCCCACTCCTGACTCAGCTTATCGGCATTATTGCCGCTAATGTTGCTCCCAAATATTACATGGATAACAGGGGAAAAACTTTTCACACCTCACTTAACTTTCACTCAACTTTTTACACTTAGTTAATACTTGATGTCATGGGAACTTCACCCATTCAATGATGTGATGATGAAGGAGTTTTGGTTTATGTTGTGTGCTCCTTGGTTACAACCTTGCATCACATGAACGTGATCTCTCATCTGTTTATTATCATTTTTAATTGCATAAATCCCCTACATCTTTTTGTTACCTTCACTGAACAAAGTTCGAAGAAGGTATTGTAATCACTTGGGTAAAATGCTGTCGGATAGATCGTTTCTGGGCCAGCACTCTGCCTCTATTAAATGTACAATATTGTACATAGATGAAATATTGTACACATATAACCCCTATGCACCATGGTATAATTGGGCCTTTTAATGGTCTGATGGATAGATATTCCTTTTTTTTTAAATAATTAATATAAAAATTATTTTTATTCATTTCTGGGCCAAGACTCTATTGCATGTGCATGGGTGAAATTTTGGTACAGATGTTGCCTATATGGTCTAGTGATGCCTTTTGATGGTCTCATTGATACATATTCCATACTTGTTAAGTTGAGAAAAATATAAATATTTTTGTTATTGGGCTAAGACTAGGTCACCTTTGCATGTAAATGGAAACAGTTTGGTACACATAATGGCCTATTATGGTCTAGTTAGGACTTTTGAAAGGTCTGAGGGAAAAGGAAGGGAGATAATAAACTACAGACATGATTTTGTGCATCCAATTGCTTTACTGGGAGTATTTAGCTAAGTAAAAACCCTTACTTGCATTTTTTAACTGTGCTGGTGACATGCACCTCAGATCTTGCTTCAATGCATCTGTCAAGTTGTTCCATATCTTTGCCCCAGTTATTTTCATCGTTTTACTTCCATTCATTGTTTTATTATTATTATTATTATTATTATTATTATTACCAGTCAACCGACACTAATATTTCCACACATTGGAGACCATGCACAGAGCTCAAAACCTAGCCCTCAGTTTGGAAAATTAATTGGCCACAAAATGATGATGGAAATATTCTAGAACACTTTCTGACAACTTTCTTGGGCAGAATCCAACAATAACAGGTGTATCAACAAGAAGTGCTGCATTTTGTTGGTGTTTGCATGAAATTTTATATTTTAAACAAATAATTGCCAAATAGTACACAAAAACACAAAATTGTGATACCTTGGAACAATTTTGACCTCTCATATGATCTATAACCAAGCATGTTTCAAGAGATACAGTGCCGCCTGTAAGTAAGTGAAATGCATGAAATGGAGCCATTGCATCAATGCTAAACATCCTCAGCTGAACGGCTTGTGGAAATATATATTCTCATCCGATGAGAGAAAGACATATTGGGTCATAAAGGCCGATATGTGAGGCATGTGAAATGACAATGCTGTTTTACAATGGAGGCCAATTTTAGATATCGGTCAAAGTCTTCGATAAGTAAGTGAAACACAGGCCCAATGTAAGGGCGGTTCACATACTAATCAAAGACTTTGATCCATACCTAACTCTTGACTACAGCAGAGAAAATTGGCTGCCATTGTCATCCCACACATCAGCCTTTATGACCGAATTATGTTGTTCTCTCGTCGAAGGACAATTCATGCTTCCACAAGCAGTTTGGTTGAGGACGTCTATCATTGAAGCAATGGCACAAAATCATGTGTTTCAATTACTTACAGGCGGCACTGTAATTCCCAGCTGACAATGCATATAAAGTTCACATGATAAACCTGGGAAAACTGACGCACATGACATAACTGACAGTTATCATGTGCTTTTATTCACATTAGAAAAACTGCCACATTTTAACAGGATAAACATGTGATGACTGTCACCAGAATATCACTTGCCTATTGTCATCACATACTGAGAGTTGTTACATGATTTTTTTCACATGTCAGAATTTCCCCCCATTTTCACTGCATAAACAGATGACTGTCATCAGATTATCACATGATAATTTCCTCTGATAAACATGTGAATACCCCTACCCCAAGTTATGCAAGTGAGAATTTTCATGACATAACAACGAGTTATCAGGTGGTTTGTTCATGTGGAGGAATTTCTAAAAAAAAACATTTATGGGATAAACACATGAAGACCATCAACCAGATTATCATGTGATGATTTTCCCCAGTTAAACACATGCATTTGTACCTGAAGTTTACACCAGGACACCACGTGGTAAAGATACCCCCCAAAGATGAATGTGTTAAGTGGTGAAGATACACATCTGATTTATAGATGAGCCAATCGAGAAACACAGAGCTAGAGCTCTGTTTACCGAGTTATGCACACAGATGACTTCAAGTTTAAACTAACTTCGCAAATGATTATAATTTCTAATTCTGCATGGGATTTTGTGGTGACAAAACACCCAGAAAATCACGTGGCAAATAGGTGAAGATATGCACGTGAAAATCATGTGGTTTACAGTGGTTAACAGTGAAGATTCCCCCCAGAAAATCACATGGTTAAGTAACACTTAAACACAGCCTTCTCGCATGGCAGAGATGCGTGTTTTGAACAGCATAAGACCATCTTTCTCTAGAAAATTCATGGGTGTTCAGAACCATTAAAATCACAAAACCACATGAATCACATTCACAAGCAGACATCGAAATATATGAGGTTTGTTAGATAAAATTCACATGCCAAAGATGTGGCATTTTAATAATTATACATTTGCAAGAATTAGGCCTAATAAATTTGTGATTAATAGGCTGAATAAAAAACAAAATCCAATATCAAAATCCATGCGGACTTCTCAGAATGACACAGCTTCTACCAAGCAACCGTTTGATGAAGCTCCTGGTACTTGTAAAAGACTCATTATTTCAATAAGCACAATTCGCAGCTTTAACCTTTTGATGACAGTCACATGCTACATAATAGAGATACAGAGCATTTTGATAAGTTCAATTTGAAATAATTAATCCACAAGTATTTTGAAAGACAAACTTTTATTAAAAGATCAACCCGATTACAGACAACCTAATTTTTTGCAATAAATACAGTAAACACACCTACTATTCAAACCTTCACATGACATTTTAAAGAAAAACCTGATAACATCACATAATTATCGTGCCATTCAGTAAGAAAGTTTCTCCAATGAACAATTTAGATAAATTTATTTGAGATATGTCACCGCGAGAAAAATTATATCTGTTCATTTTTCTTTTCCTAATTCTCTATTGGCCCGTCATGTCACATCTGCAAAATCTCTGAAAAAAACACATTTAAACAGGATTTATTTAGAAATTATGTTGTGTTAATAATTGTGCCATACAGATAGTGGTTATTGAGAAGACCAACATATTGAGCAGAACGTTCGCATAATTGCCCTACTAGAACAAAACAAACTAGAACAAAACTTTCCAAAAATTTTTGACAACAGTTATATTCCAATGGGATTAGCTCGGAACAGAACTACTAAGATGGGCAGATCCAAAAAATATTCTTCAAATGAGGGGCACGGCAAACATTGGAGTGTCCGAATCTAAAAATTTTTCCAGATAGCAATGTGTAGGATTTATCAGACGAATCTGCCTTTGTTCGGCCTGTCATCCACTGACTCAAAGTGCGGACTTTTTTCATAGTTACTATTGCATTATTTCAACTACTCTGAATCAGGTTACCATGAATAATAAGTCATCAGTGTAGTCCTTGTGATTTCAATCAGTAATCAGCAGGGTCCCCACCGAACATCGCACAAAATATTATAGGAATATAGGAATTTTTTACCGTGAAATATAGGAATATATAGGAGGTTTTCGCCTACTTTAATGACACAATATAGGAAATATTCGACAGCGAAACCATCGACAAATCACGGGATCGCTTCCACAATAGGTCGAAAACTTCATGTCGCGGACAAAAACGCGTCTAAAAATTCATATATTTGGGGAGAAAAGACGCTTAAACTTTGTATCGAAGACAAAAACGCGCATATACGCGCGAAATATCTTGAAAACTTGAAAAATATAGGAATTTATAGGAATTTTTCCAAAATATAGGAAATTATAGGAGGCCTTAAAAAATATAGGAATTATAGGAAATATAGGAGGAGTGGGCACCCTGAATCAGGCATGGAGCACCAAACATCATATTAGCAAGGGAAAATAGGTAAAAAGAATGTCTAACGTGTACTTCAGATAAATATTTCTTACTGAATAGATATTGAAAATGATAAAAAACAAATCTTATCTACGGCGAGTGTTATAAAAACATGTTTTTTGCCATTTAGGTTATACATAAGATTAATATTATTTGTTCCTTAATATCCCATACATAATGTGAAATGCTCCCACAAACCATTGTAAACATCTCCATAAATTGAAACCTGACTATCAAAAGAGAAAATGCCATTTAGATGGCAATATCTTGGAGTTCCTCCAATCCAAAACCCATTTTTCTACGGAGAACATCTATAATCAGGCCTGCAGCAATAACCATCCGGTGTTTCAAAGCAAAAATTGATACATAGATTGCCTTACATGTATTCCCCCTTATTTTCTTTCGTTTTTAAATATGGGGCTTTAAGGCCACACCAAAATAATTTTATGGATGACGGAATCGCCGCTCCTAAAATTGTGAATTTAAAATTAATATTAATTTCTAAATTAATTTTGCGCCCGCATAGATTCAGAGAGCCTGGGGAAAAAATAATTTTTTTCCAGGTCAAATGAACACAAAAACACAACCATTGGGTGTACAAAAATGGTAGACCCCATTTTAGAAATCGCAGATTATGCTTAGCTTGCTCAAAGCAGATTAGTAGTTGTATGGATGGCTTTTAAATGTTTTAGAGACAGTTAAAAAAGTGATTGTTGGATTAATCAGAACCATTGTTCATTTGTTTCGGGTGGCTATAAAAGCACTAAGTTTCTCTCTCTCTCTCGCCTTGTAGCCACTCTAACTTTACCTAAATCTACTTTTGCCTTTGTTTTTTCAATTTGAATGTCTGCTGCTGTTAACATTATCTGTTTTACCTGTTTCAGATAGCTAGATATTGATTGTTGAGATAAAGAGCCCTCAACATGTTACACAATCTCCTCAAGTTTAAGATCTTTACTTGCCCAATATAGACACTATCATACTGATACAATGAGGCTTGATGAAGCCACAAATATATCCAGGTATTTTGTTCATGACGGTTCACCTAAAATTGTTGATTCCCCACCCATCAATAACACACGAATGACAAACTGAAGAATTAAATGAAAATATTAATGGATGTAGCCCTATGTAAAGAAATTATTCTAACTAATAGTAGTCATAGTTCATCAGCAAATATGAAAAAACTTTTTTTTTTTCGGAAAAACACTGAAAAAAATAATAATAGTGCTAATGTAAATACCAATGGTAAGAACAAGTATGAAGATAAGACACATAGTAATCTAAATAATATTGTTTTGAGATGACCTGTATATTTCCTTGAGTAAATATATACCAATTCATTAAAACTATTTTCAAATCATTTTGGAAGCATGTAAATCTCAAGTATTTCAACACGCAAGACAAGTCAACCAGAAGTTTATAATGACATTAGAACAACTGGTCTGGTTGGACAACTGGCAAACCACAGACACTCACTGCTAAAAACTGTCACTCACTTTTAAGTCTTCAAGTTTGAAGGATTGAGCTTCATGAAGACCTTTTAAATTTTTCGCTCGCTCGAAATTTGCACCTTTTCGCAATGTCAAATTAAAATTTTAAAAAAATTATTCGCTCGCTTGCATTTGAAAATCTGTCTAAAATTAATCTAAAAAATAATTTTAAAAAAAATTTCGCTCGCTCGCTCAATTTTTTTCTCCAAAAAATCCGTCATCCATAAAATTAATTTGGTGTGACCCGGTTATAAGAAGCTAATTTTTTTTTTTGCCATCAGGAATGTGTAAATTTTGCCTATTGTCGTAAAAAATGTGATTTCCTTCTCTAAGTAACCCATGTATGTATGCATAACCCAAAATGCACAACAATATAGGGGTTCTCCAGTAACGGAAAATCCGATTTTCAATAACAAAAATTTATCTACCAATATTTGGGTGCATCATCCAATCCACAAAACCCATTATAATGTCATTATTGACCAGTAATGTCACAATTGACCAGTATAATGCAGTTGTGTAGGGGCAACTGCATTAAAAATTTGGGCCGATGGGTAAATAAACATAAATTTAAAATCAATGGTTTCCACACATTTTAAAATTTTCATTGATTGTGAAATCCGGGCAAATGTCGCTCAGCCCTTCCCCCCAAAAAATAATACAGAGGATTTATTAGAATTTCAAAATAAATGATTGTCTACTCCGTTTTGTTCTCCAAAAATCCATCCATAATTCAAATAATCAATTTCGTCTTGCCCGATAGCAATTTTTTTAGGTCATTTTCATTGGTACTTACAGTTTCCTTCGTGTTTCACATCTTTGCTCCGAGCGGCTTCAGCTTCATTATATCTCTATTGATGTCGCTCTGAAATCAATTGCAAAAGAAAATTGTACATTAAGTGAAATGAAACATATTTATATGATTTCTCTTGAAAAGAAATTATGTTCAACAAACAGCATAGTAACAAAAATGTCGGAATACTTTGAAATATCAATTATATTCGATGATGGCGGAGTGCATTTATGACAGTATAAGTGTAAATTTTTTATGAGATAAAATTGTCAGGAAAAAAACACTGAATTCCAATAATGGGACTTCATGATCCTAAATTTTTTACACAAGTAATTAGAGCAACTAACTTGTCCAAAAATTGCATCATGAACTGATAATTTCTGCAGAATTAGCATAAAAAGTAGTAATTTACCTGTACAAAACACTGTTCTTTTGAAAATCGGACATCTTCAGAATAATGGTAGTTCTAATGGGCAAGATTTTCTCAGTAGCTGCTCAGGAAGGTACTCTCTCCTCTTACAATGATGCTGGAAAAAAGAAATGTGATCAATACTATATTACGTAATAACTGATTATTTGACACTTAATGATGATTACTTTAGTTATGTAATGATTTCGTATTGACCAGTTTAAAAATCCTAGTTTTAAAATAAGGGCTACTCCATTTGAAAACCTGAGGAGGGGGGGGTTGTCGGGCTACGATTTTGACCCCCTCCCCATGCATATAAAACAATTTTTTTACCCCCCCCATACATTAACTTCGATTTTTTCACCCCCCGTACATACATCAAATTAAATTTTTGTTATTACATTGCGCAGGCCTGAATAGAACGGCAGTCCCCCCCCCCCATACATCTACAGTGAATTCCGCGAGTGCCCCCCTTGCATCTACAACGTATTATCGCTCATCCGTACATACATCATACGAAAAATAAATCAACCTGACCACCCCCCCCCCCAGGTTTTTAAACGGAATAGCCCTAATTTAATTTAGCTTTTCATGGCTAAAATAAATTATTCACACAAAATGAGAAGTACAGAGGTTGTTATTTGAAAATAAGTATTGGAATTTTGAGACATTTTTGAAGACTTTTCTGGCATGTTTATTTTAGTACAAAACTAAATTTTTGATAAGAAGCTGGGACAATTCAACCTAATTTCCGGCCCTTGACCCTTGATGCTGAGGCCATCACTACACAGATTTTGGATGTTTCTTGTGCTCAGTTCGCCTTCGGCCATTTCGATGCATTAATATTAATTCTTTAAATTGAGTAACATCACAGCCGTTGTAGTGTCAGGTGCGACATAAAATTGAGGCAACGTGTGTGACCAGTATTTTATGCTGGGCAAGTGAATTTTCCAATGCTGTTAAGTGACCAGTGCCTTTAACATACATATATGACACCAATCTCTAACATGAAATCAATAAATCTGTGTTCTTCTGATTAAATCAATACCCAAGCAAAGCAATTAAACAAACTTTAATCTGTGTGATTGCTAATCCAAGTCACAAACAGGTTGGGGACACAAGACTTATTTTTAATCTGGTTGAAAATGATAGACTTAGCCAATTGACGAAAAATTTGTATAAACAGGGCTGAGAAACAAGACAATGACTTCACAGTTTCAAAACTTGACAAACTCCAATCATAGGCGGATCCAGGGGGGGCACAAGGGGCGCGCGCCCCCCCTTTTGTCAGATAAATCCTTCATATTGCTATTTGGAAAAAAACCTTTTTTAGAGACTCAAATGTTATAAGTATTGCCGCGCCCCCCCTTTCGAAAAATCCTGGATCCGCCCCTGCCAATTAGTGGGGCAGATAGCTGAAACAATCTTTCACTTGGTGATGCAAGCATGAAATTTGGCACAATTGTCCTTCAGGACTTACTCTTTCCAAAAAGTACGCTCTCCAGGTTGAAAAACAATGTGGCGGCCATTTTACAAGATGGCCGCCACGGCAAACGTAAAATAACCATTTTTGCCATAGAACACCAAGATACTTGGTGATACAAGAATCAGATTTGGCATAATAATGCTTCAGGACCTAGCCTCCCAAAACAGGATGCTGTCCAGGTTGAAAAACTATATGGTGGCCATTTTTCAAGATGGCCGCCGCGACAAACGTGATATAACCCTTTTGGCCATGGAATTCCAAGAGACTTTGTGATACAAGCACCAAATTTGGCAAAAATATGCTTCAGGACCTACTCTTTCAAAAAATTACACTATCCAGGTTGAAAAATATGGTAGCCATTTTCCAAGATGGCCACCATGGCAAGCATAAAATAACCTAATCCACCATAGAACGTCAAGACTCGGTGATATAAGGGCTAAATTTGGCCCAGAGTGACCTCAGAACTTAGTCTTTCAGAAAAGTATGCTATCCAGGCAAAAACAAAATGGTGGACATTTCCAAAAGTGCCACACGTCAAACTTATTTTAAACTAATTTTTTACTAGATTCTAGGTGGATTGCCATATTTTCTGCAGTATATTCCTTGAAATTAATGACTGATGACTTCTAGTATACAACATTTTTTAAATTTGAGATTTGATTTGTAGACTGTATTCCTAATAAAAATACCCAAAACTACAGAGAAAATCTTTTTTGGCAGGATTTGGATGACAATGCCCTATTGATTTGACGTTTCTAATCCTTGAAGTTTCACCAAAAAAAAGTTTGGTACGACAATTACAAATTGGATATCAGGAAGCTGAATTGAGTGGAATAGATTTTTTTTTTAGTATTCACATTTGTAGGCTGAAGTGATAACAATTGCATCTGCCTCTGCCACCTGTTTAGCATCCATATATTCTGACAAACAAGTCCCTTCTTGCCTCATCAAATTGTTGGAGGACTCGGGTGCTATTCTTGTCATACATGTCGGTGACAAACTTCTCAAGGATGCTGACATTGGAATCTTCTGCGGCTCCTACATGGGTACAACCTAGAGTTCCTCCGTGGCCTAATGGTTAAGAGTGCTTGTTTGCACAACCACTGGCTCTGAGGGCGTGGGTTCGAATCCCACCCCGGAACTCAATTTAGTCCGAGCCCATGGGACATTAAATGGAGGCGGGTTGTATCCAGTGTTCTGTGCTGGGGCAACTGAAAGACCCTGGGCATCCCTGAATAGGGTATGTACCAGACTCACAGTCTTCTCATCTCATCATCATACGGCGATCGCCTGCCTCGATATAGCCCACTAAGGTGCTGCTGAGGCGTGAAACACAAACAAACAAACAAACAAACATGGGTACAAACTAATCTTCTTGAAGAGAGGGGTTACTTCTGGTTAGAACTCCCATGCCAGCAACATTCTTTTCCCTCCATACAATGCTGACATGACTTCACAGCCAGTAAAAGCATGAAAGAACAGCATGCCCATCAATTTTTCTGGACAAACTTTAGCGACCACCTCGCATTGAGGTGAACTCATGTTGACCAAAACCAACTCAATGCCTATCCAAGCTTGCACCCTAAAGAGTCATGAAAGCACTAGTGGATATTACAAATTTACAACAACGTCAGATGCTTAATCAACACATATTTGCCTGCTGCTTGGTTGCATAATAAGCA
Source organism: Platynereis dumerilii (assembly GCA_026936325.1). Taxonomy (NCBI): domain Eukaryota; kingdom Metazoa; phylum Annelida; class Polychaeta; order Phyllodocida; family Nereididae; genus Platynereis; species Platynereis dumerilii. Next base: position 1,291,264 of record JAPTHN010000004.1, read on the forward strand.
TCTGTGATGATTCTTGACTCTTAAGTCAGCCTCTTCATGGTTGCTGGGGATTAACTTTTTAAGGCAAGTTGGCTTTTTGGAGAGAGCCTGTTCTCCTTTTGTTACAGGTCATAATACTGTCTGCCAGACATCCAAGAAGTTCAGTCATGTTGTGACTGTCTCACGGAAACCTTTTCCAGTCATGAAAGCGTGGTTTAGCAGTCACTCATCGTCAATATCCTTTCCTTCTTCCTGAACTTGTTTCAGCTCTTGTGCTTGAAGTGCAGTTGAGAAAATCATGTCTTTCCTCTCATATCTTGATGAGAAGATTACGGGTAATTTTTTATTTTGAGAACAATATCTTAGACAGTTACTGTACATTCTTCAACTGATGTCTTTATAGAAACAATGAATGCAAAACAGAGGACCCATCCATGATAATGGCATCACATTGTGGATGTGTTTTGCCTCAAGTGATCCTCAATGCCATCTCTGTCATCCAGTCTAGATATGTTTAACCTGGTAGGCAGCAGACTGATTTCTTGAAAGAGTGGTACAATTGTGGCTGTCACAGAATAGCCTTCAGAACATCACAAGACGTCACATACATCAGGTTTGGGGAGACTTTGTAACTAACTGTCTGGCACAAGTAGACACAAACTTTCTCTAGTAAGTCTTGATGTCTGAAGTCAATGAATTATTTGTAGATATATCATTTTATCACCTATCCAATACTAAATATCGAAATTACATTAAAATATTAGAAACAACAAGGTTCAGCCATGGCTGCCATGTAGTGCTGTACACCTTGCCAATTCATTCATCCAGTGCAATTCAAGTCCAGTGTAATCTGTAGTTTCTGTACAGCATACATTTTACTGAAGCACTCTTTCCATTTAAACTGGGCTTATTAGATAGCATTCGAGACACTTAGGTACTAAAAACTGCATTGAATAGGCTAATATAATGGTGTACCACTACCACTGTACCACAATGAGTAGACCACAACTACACTGAACCCCATTCTGAGTCTCACAGTGGTGATGTCTTCAGTGAGTCCTGGTTGTGCTTTGCCACCACACTCTAAAACTCATTTTAGTCCCTTGTGCCAAATCAAGTGCATGTATCCCAGATTCGTTTGGCAATTAATTGCAAAAACAGTTTTCTCATGGTTGACGTGGCAGCCATCTTGAATGATGGCCACCATACTGCCAGTCACCATATTGTTTTTCAACCTGGATAGCATATTTTTCTGAAAAAAGTAGGTGAAAAGGTACACTTTTGCTGAATTTGGTGCTTACATCAAGAATTCTCTTGGCATTCTTTGGCTAAAAGCCATTTTTGTCATTGATGTGGCGGACATCTTGAAAAATGGCTGCCATATAATTTTTCAAACTGGGTGGCATATTTTTCTGAAAAGTAGGTTCTGGAGCACGTTTGGGCCAAATTTGGCGCTTGCATCACAAATTCTCTTTATTCAATTGCAAAGAGAGTTTTTTGCAAAGTTACAGTGGCGGCCATCTTGAAAAAAGGCATACATAATTGTCATTAAACCTGGAAAGTGTATTTTCCTGAAAAAGTAGGTTCTGAAGCACATTTGTGTCAAATTTGTTGCTTGTATCACTGACTCTCTTGACTCAATTGCAAAAACCGTTTTTTCATGGTTGAAGTGGCGGCCATTTTGGAAAATGGCTGCCATATTGTTTTTCAGCATTGATAGCGTATTTCTCCGAAAAAGCAGATTCTGAAGCACATTTGTGCCAAATTTGGTACTTGTATCACCAATTTTCTTGGCATGCAATGGCAAAAACAGTTTTTTAATGGTTGCAGTGGCGGCCATCTTGAAAAATGGCCGCCATATTGTTTTTCAAGCTGGAGAGCGTACTTTTGTGAAAGGATAGGTTCTCAAGCACACTTGTGCCAAATTTGGTGCTTGCATCACCAAGTGAAAGATTCTTATGGTATATTGACTTAATCTGCCCCACTAAATGGCTTATTTTCTTTTTCAAAGTTGCAGGTCATGCGTTGCAAAGTGCTGGTTTAATGTGAGAGTTAAGCTAAAACTAAAATAAAATTGAATGTGTTCATACAAATAAAGCTAACTGAACAAAAACATGAAATGTCCAGTAATTCAAATTCTATCAATTTTAGTAACTGAATCATTTTAAAGTTATCATTTTTGTTTTCAATGGGCAGATAAAAAGATTTTGTGTCTGAAAAGGCAGTGAACTTTACACAGGTCTCTGAATATCTACGTATTCTGGAATTTCACAATCTTAAATTCCTAAATCACAAATTACCTGCAGGCTGCGGCTATAAAGTAGAAATGTTTGTGTTATTCCCTCTTCTCCTTTGCTGAAAAAAAAAGGAAAAACAATAGGTTAATTCTATATTATTGAATATTGGCAATCGATACTCAGGTTACCGAGATTATCAAAAGTGGGATGAGGGTGTTAACGACAATTGATCTGTCTCCTGTTTAGTATCTCTAGTGAAATGTGTGTAATATGGTATCAGGGGGCATCTGCAGTCACCTGGTCACCCAATTTGAGTGTTGCCTACTTAGCAGTGGGATATCACCCAGTTGGTTGTCGCCTTGCTTAGGGCTGCACGATACTGACAGAATGGTCGATATCGATACTGGGGGTTTACTTGTAAATTTCGATATCATTTTCGATATTCGGTAAAATTAAAGTGTGTGTGTGTTTGTGTTTTACGCTTCTGCAGCACCTTAATGGGCTATATCGAGGCAGGTGTAAAATTAAAGGACTGCTCCCTCAACTGACTGCTCCCTGCGCCCACCAGTGCAGGCCAGTGGAGCCACGCAGCTCAATGGGTCTGACGATGTCAGGGAGAGTGCTCAGCATGGCATGATGATGCATCGGATTTTCACAATTTCAGGCTAATTTTGTCAATTCTGGTCAGATTTTCATCAAATAAATGTTGAAATGTTTCTAATTTAGTGATTTGGCACCTTTTACCACCTTCTACGAGTGTTTTATGGTCGTTTTTGACGCCGGAATGGCGTTCGGCAGCCAAAAAAGTTGGTTGTATTTCGAAATAGTGATATCATCATTATCGAATATTGCACGATATCAATATTGGGCCATGTGATATCGCGATAACGATATCATTTCGATATATCGTGCAGCCCTAGCCTTGCTAGTAGTGCTGTCACCAGGGCTTTGGAGTCAGGGTCAGGAGTCGTGGAGTCAGGAGGTTTTCAAGTGGAGTTAGAGTTGACCTTTGGTTTCCATGTGAAGTCAAAAAATATCTGGTGACTCCTGACTCCCAAAAATTATCAGAAATAGTTTACAATACATATCATAAAACAAAGTGCCCTTGTATTAAATTTAGAAGACCAATCACACAACCTCTTGGATTACTATAAATGTATAAAATGCAAAGAAATCATTGGATAATTCATTAATTTTTTTCGCTTTGCTGATCACTTGAGGGCAAACAATTCCGATAGGAGGAGCCAGAAGTCGTAGTCAAAATTCAGGGGACCTAAGGAGTTGGGACTTGGGAGTTGTTTTTCAGGAAGGGACTTAGGAGTCAGTCAGACTCCAAAGACCTGGTTACTGCCTTGTTGACTGGTAATCTCCGGCCCTGGTATGACGAATTTCATTGTTGATTAGTGTCCCATTTCAGGATAAACTTAACATTACGGCGCAAAACGCAGTATGACAACCCAAAATTCACCAGAAAAAAATGTGACAATTTGTTGAATTTGCAGTAAATTCGGGTAAATCTGTATAACTATAACATCGTCTTTCGTGACGAATGTATTACTATACCATAATACGTATTGTATCAATATTCAAGTCAATATTTTGTTGTTTATTTACATCCCTCACATGGGGTAAATGTGTAACATGTCAAGGACTCCAGCTCTCTCTCCCATCTCATCAATCAACCCTAATGAGCGCCCAGAACTGCGCTTAGAGGGCTGCTCCGTGGCACAGTGGGTAGCATCCCCGCCTTATACACATGAGGAGGTGGGTTCGATCCCCGCTCCGGCCATGTCCAGAGGTTATCACTATAATGATTGGTATGATTACCTTTCAGTATGGTAAGCGCCGGTGAGCAGATTTATCTGGAATGGGCCCTATTTAAAATCATACTATGATATATATTATTATTATATCTATCTGTCTATCTAACTATCTAAATCAGAATTTCCATTTTCTCAAATTTTTCACCATTTCGGGACCAGTGTGCCCTTAAGCAATTTTTTTTCAATACATGTAAATACCAATTGCAGTTATAAGCCTTGAAAACTAACTGGTATGATGTCATACGATATACCAGTGTATATATCGACATATAAACCCAGTTCGCGTATGGTAAGGGACTGTTCAGAATTTATGACTGGGGGTGGGAGTTTAAATTTCATACACTGTTTACAGGGTTCCTACTTCTTTGCGAAGTTCAAATTATTAGATTTCCCCCCCATTTTTTTTAGCCGGCCAAAATCAATTGTCGAGGTCAAAAATGTAAAAATCCGCAATTACTTAAACTCGATTTTGCAGGTCAGATAATCATCCAAATCCCCAATTTTTTGGCCCGCAATGTAGCTCGGAAAAATAATGACAATGTGTAAATTCAACATGTATTGCCGCCTTATTGTAAACATGACAGTAAAGAGAAGAAATCGCGAAAAACACAGCCCAAAATTCTCTATTTTTCAGGAGGAGTGGGAACCCTGCAACCCCCCCAGGTTGTAAATTCTGAAAGGTCCCTTAGTACGGTGTTTATCGCGGTACACAGCACTTTAAATCTAGTTGTAAATTACCTGCAGTTTCTCCTGATTGGTGATGTACCTGAAGCATGTTGGAATTAGAGACATGAAGCATACACAATTTTCTGTCCCATCATCCTGACTTCACGTGCTGCAAAAGAAAAGTAGCCATTTTCACGTTCCCAGAAACCAAAGTTTTCGCATAAATACAAGCTGGCTTACTACGGCCAAATTAGCTATGATTACCTAATGCAAGGCTTATCTGATTTTTCTTTGCAATAAGCAGATGAGTGGATATTTTGAGACAATTTTAACCATTTAATAGCATGATTTGTGAACAGTAAGAGACATGATCGATAACAAAGGCTCGCATCTATTACAATTTCTGTGTGTGATAGAGTGAGTTTGTGTTTTACGCCCCATCACTAATAAAATTTCAAAATACAAGAGTCTTATGATTATAAAGCTAATTGTAAACTTACTATAACAGAAACATAATGAAACAAATGATAATATATAGCAAACATAAATTAATGTTCGCAAAATGTTGCTCTCATTTTGTTTGGCCCAGATGAATGAAGTTTTACAGACATATTGTGATAAACAAAAATAACCCAAAATCAATATTTTCACACAATTCTTATCGATTTAATCGCAAAAATAACAATTTTGGTTCGAGAATCCAGTATTTGACATGATTTAACGTTTAAAGAAAGCACATTTGTCGTGATTGACGCTGCCCAATTATCAGGATTATCGCAATGAATATAATTTACCATTACAATATATTGCGATATTATTGTGGTGTAACACATTAAATAATGCCCAGCCCTAATATTCATTATCAAATCTGATACATCAGGTTGAAATTAATGCAGTCGAATTTTGATATTTTCAAACATGACGTGCAATAGGAATGTCACCATCGAGGAGTGACACAGATCTTAGAGTTTGGGATTTTGGTATTGCACTAATGATAAAAATCAGTGATGTTATTGTGCAATTCTGTATCGCGATTATCGTAAATATCATGACAAGCCCATGTGCAATAAGCACATAAACTTTTTTTTACCCCAACAACATATACAGCTGTATCCAAGTTTCTTGGTCGCCATAAAGTATCCAGGCCGATTTCATGATCTGAAATAAATGAAACGTCTGGGCTGTGATCAAAACCTCCGAGTCCTTACCCTTACAATCTTGACATGTTCGTCTTTCATGAATTTGGTTTTCAACATGAAGTGATCTTGTTCCAGACATTCCACCAGTCTTCTCCGTTCCAGCACAAATGAAAGATGCTCAGAATGCAGCTGAACCAGTTGCAAAATCTGAAGAGAAATAAAATATGTAGAAAGTTATTATTGAAGACTATACCATTTGCTAATTCTTAGAAATCCATGGAGTTGTCACTATACCCACAGCAAAATTTGTGTCAAGTAACCGCAGCTTAATGTATCACGATTATCGTAACACCGCGGAGAAAACTTTGCATGTCTGAAAACAATTTTGAGCTCCTTCAACACAACTCCGGGGTTCAACAAAGTGATATAACTTTATGCAAACTGCTGGAGGCGAAATTCAGGCCTAGAAATAGATTGCAACATGGCACAAGAACATCGCTGCAAGAAGATAAACAATTTCTCCAAAAATATCTTAAAATCAAGGGACTAAAGACCAGAATGTATGTATATTTCACTGAAACCGCCAGTTTATGATATATACCGGTATCAGAAATGACCACAGTAACTTTTACCGCCATGTTTTAATACCATGATAATCGTGAATACAGGTAATCATGAAAACTCCACATGGGATGCCATGGATAGATGACTAGGGCTTTACATCCTGTATTTATGCTGGTAGGCTAATTAGGACAGGAGGAGGACACAGCAATGAGGCAAAGGATGATTTAAAAATACCGTGCAAGCACGTAAACCCTCGGCTATATGCAGACAAATGACTTTGTTACGAAAATGGTTGCTTTACAAAAGAAAGTCCACAAGATGGAATGGTTCAAGTGACCAATTATGTGTGAAGAAAAATAAGATATGTCATGTCATTAAGTAGAATGGACTTGAATTGCCATGAATTGTATTTATGTACCTTTGTAATCAGCTGAGAAAGTCTTGGAGGCATAGTTCAGTTTGTTCATATATAAAGAAAGTAGAATAAGCGCTCGGAGATTGCATACCTGTGCCTGAGGTACTGATGATATCCATTATCAATAATGAAGTAATATAGGTATAAATAAAGGTATATGTGCAGTGTGCAGGGTAGACATGCCACACAGACTAAGTTGTGCTAGGACAAAGGAATCTGATCCAGCCGTGGTAAACATGCCAATTACCCTCCAGCAGCCTACATACCACTTCCCTCATATTGCCCCCCCCCTCCCTGTCCACTCTCCAGATAAGAAAGTACAGAAAAGTAAAAAAGAACAGGATTTGATGATAAATTCCAGAGGTAGGTCTACATCAAGAAGGACCAATTCTCACAATTTATGCCTGGTGACACATGATGACAGCTTGGGTCACACTTAAAACACCCCTTTTAGTAGAAAACATATGGCCTACTTATAGCTCAGATCAAAACATGTCGGAGAGCAGGAGGTTAGCATTATTTTTCCAGGTGACGAAAAGCATTGTTTCGTGTGGATTTAAGAAATGCACATGACTGAACTTCTGTCATTCCCGAATTTAGGCAGAAATAAAGCAACATGTATAGTTTGACAGCAGCAGGTGTTACATGCGATGAGTTGTGCTAAGACAAAGATTGTATCCAGCCGAGTGGGCAAATGCAAGTTTTGGCCATGTAGGTCATGCACTTCGACAATAGCCTGAGGCAGTACTGCCTCGGCTAAAAAGCCTTCCAACATAGGCCCAGGTGACCCGCAAGAGCTGGGTTCGAACCCTGGACCCAGCGATTGGCAGCCCAGCATGCTACCATAAGACCAATCCTCCCCTCCACACTGCTCCATGGGATGCCATGAAATAGCATTTTGGTACTGTACTCTAACTCTATACTCAGACACTATTTCAAATTAACCTAAATTTGGTTTTAATGAACCCAACAAGTGGTAAAATTACAAAAATGACAGTCAATTTGAAATACAAAGGCAACAATTATTCATTACGTTAATAACTTAAAGCATCATGTTGTGATTTTGACAACCTTCATGAATATTTTTAAAATGCGGACCATGCAGATTTTACGGACCAGACATTAGACAAATACACTGAGCTGAAAGTCGATACGATATAAATCATGAATTCACGATACAGATACATGAAGTCGTTGCGATATGTATAGATTTTCTGGCGTTGACTGGGAATTCAACAAATTTTTTGTAACTGGTTTCGGTGAATTTCAAGCCATTATATCGCAATTTATGGCATAGCATCGCAAAACAGCTGCTTACGACATTCTACCACTTTGCGGCAAACCAAATGTGATGTTTCGGCGTAGACTTCTACTCCACATGGATTTTAAGCGATTTTTGCAATAAACAAACATTGATTGCTTGGCTAGAAAATAACCGGTATGATGTCATAGGATATACCGGTGCGCATATCAACATAAAAAAACTTAAGATTTAACCACAGACTGGCCGCCAGAATGTCTGGTCCGCAAGGTCAGCATTTACCACTGAATAAACTGACAAGCTGAAAATTAATGCTCTTGATATTTTCAATAAAATGTGCAAAAATCAAACACATCAGTTTTTACTTTGGAATAACTCACATATGCGTGGCTGTTCCCAAGTATCCTGGTTGCAGTCCCATGGTTACTCAATTCCATTTCATGATCTGAAATAAATTAGTATTGAGCTGTCATTACAAGTCAATTAACAGGCTGCGAAAAATCATGCACAATTTTATAACATTCAGCATGACCTTTCTACTTGCCCCCCAAATCTAATTGGAAAGCAATTTTCAGCTTCTAATTTACAATTTGTAGGTCAAACACAAGAAAAACCACTTGCAGTTGGAGAAATTTGGCAAGTACAATTTTTAGCCACAAATATTCAAGTTTGACGTCCTATGACAGGGAAGTGCTCGAGAAAGGTCAAAATTGGAGGTTCAAATTTGGACTAGACCCGTGGCATTTACAGTTGTCATATAACATAGGCCTAATAGCAGAATGGGGCAAGCCCAAACATTGTGAAATATCATAATCACTGGTCCATTAGGGGACGACCAGATGACCCTTATAAACATGAGTTTTCACTCATTTCAGCTTTGCCTTTAGCATGTTTAGATGTGATTGTGTTGATGATCCAGGCTCAATACACAATCTGAAATTCTGACACAAATTTCTGACAGGAAGTTTCTCAACTTCCAAGGAAGTTTCTCAACTTCTAAGCATGATTTGGACCCTTAAAATCATTCTTAGGGACAATTAGTCAGTGGCGTCCCTATGGGGGGGAACGGGGGGGGGGTGCCCCCCATATGAACTTTCCAACTCTGGCTAAAATATACAATAAGTATTGAGGGTGCCCCCCAGAGTATCGCGTGCCCCCCCAGGTGCCCCCCCCCCCGCTCGAGACCCCCCAGTTATGCCACTGCAATTAGTAGATTTCAAACTTCGGTCTAATCTGCCAGAATTTGAAGTATGAGCACAAATGGCCAAATATAAATGTGATTCTATTGCATTTTAAAATGATTAACCACAAATTTGATAAATTTGACGGAAATGATCAGAGAAAGTTTCAATGTTCAGGGCTTCATTAAGACCCCTCAAAGCAAAGCTAGAGGACAAATTGAGACTCTCGAATATCTAATAGGTGGTTATCTTTAAGATTTTATTAAAATTTCAGACAGATTGGACAACAATAGCTATGGTTTGCCAGTATCTTCAAAAATGTGTTGTTTACCGCAAATTCAGTAAATCTGACGGAAATGATCACAGAAAGTTTCAAAGTTCAGGGCTTCATATAGACCCTTCAAAGCACAGCTAGAAGACAAATTGAGACTGTCGAATATCTAACAGGTGGTCTTCTTTAAGATTTTCAATTATCAGACAGATTGGACAACAGTAGCTGTGATTTGACAGCATTTTAAAATGTGTTGTTTTACCGCAAAATTAGTAAATCTCTAGAGCTGAAATGATCGAAGAAAGTTTCCAAATTCAGGGCTTCACTTGGACCCTTTAAAGCACAATTGGAGGAAAATTTCAAACTGCCGAATAACTAATAGGTCCTCATCTTTAATAATTCCGAGTATAAGACAGATTGGATGAAAAAAGCACTGGTTTTCAAGCATTTTAAAATGTGTTGTTTCATCGCGAATTTCATAACCTGACGGAATTTCATCAGAAAAAATGTGACAAAATCGGATGTGAAAACTGGTTTTTGAGTACCACAAATGCATTCCGCATGTGCACTGGGTTCTTGTCTGTTAGACTAGGCAGTATTATTATAATCACACTCGTATAAATTAGTTTCTGGAGCATTTTAAAAATATTCCATTTTACCGCAAATCGGAAAAATCGGGAAAACGGGTAAAATGTCCTGAATTCAAGGCCCAAAATCGGCACTTAAAATCGCAGTTATAGAACGATTTAAAGATCCCCCATATTCTACAACTTGTTTTCTTTAAAATGAGACTATGCTGAGCAGAATATCTTAAAAAGAAGATGGTTAAATGAGCATATTACAAAATGATGTTTACCGCAAATTTTCAGGTCATGTTGACTTGATGGCTTCCTCCAGTGTCAAAATCCACAAATGAATAATGCTGCCTTTCGAGTGACCAACTGCAACTCACTTGATGCCCATCACTCACCCGAATATATATTTAGAACCACAACAAAATGTAGCACAAAATAAATCCAGGTTTCATGGTAATCCGTCATTAGTTTGGTCTTAATCCAGCTTTGAATCATGAGTAACTTCCAAACTTCTTGGCAATCTTCCATTTTTGAAACTGGAGCGTAAAATGGGTCACATGACAGCTACTCGGCCTGTGATTGGTTGATAGGCCTGGATCATTCTGGATCATTTGGCTCTTCCAATTAATGAATTGACGGAAAACCCCGTCGACAATAAGGCTTGTTTCCATTGAAATGGAAAGATATTTTGCAAAGAAAAAATAATAATCACCCATTTGATGTAGATAAATAATTTAGGTTGCATATGAGCAAACTTATAGGTCAGTAAATGTTGGTCTACATAGGGGCCCACCTCAAAATGTAAACATGTTCGGTTTAATCTGATTAGGGTAGAAATATTAGGTAATTAAGTCGACCGAATCAATAATATAGATAGAGAGAATCAGACTTGGTGATGGAAAACGGAGCATATCTCAGCTTCTGTTCAACCAATCTTTATGATCTAAACGCCGTTGGAATCTGCATAAAAGACCCAATTATAAAAAATAAGCACAAATCGATTATCTGAAGTAAAAATTTGACAAATTGTAGCTAGATTATAGCACTAAGGTCAAAATTTAGCACCCTGAAAAGCTTTACGGATTGAACTGACGGCTCAGCAATGGGAGCTTTTTGGTTTAAAAAAAGTGCTATCTCGTTCCAAGTCTCGACAAAAAAAAAAATTCGGTTGAGCCCGGTCCAGGCACTGTGACACATCTTTCACTCAGGGCATGAAATTCACACAAAAGTTATTCAAAGGTCTAAAATGGCATGAAAATTTGACCATCAAACCTCAATAATTCACAATTGAGAAATGGATGGATTATTGGCGCTTTACGTCCGGTAATTGTGCACTTGGTAGCCTAATTAGAACAGGAGTAGGACACAGCAATGAGGCGACGGACGATTGACATACCTGCCCAGCAATAGTCCGGTTGACCCTGCAAGAGCTGGTTTCGAACCCGGGACCCAGCGATTGGCATCCCCAGCATGCAACCACTGAGCTAGCCCCCCCCCCCCCACCCCCATCAAAACTAACATACCTTGAAGGTGACATTGTTGCGGCTGCCAAAAGAGATTAATTCTAAGTACAATGCAAGCTAAATGTCACGGATGCAAAGAAAGGAGGCAAAAAAAAGTTTACATGGAATTACTTTGATTGAAAAAAGATGGTGAGATGATTGCTGGTTACAAAGAGTGAACAGTGAGAGTAATTTGGGGGGGGGGGTAACATAACACAGCAATATATGGAATTATCTTTGTGTCTCAAAAAAAAAAAAAAAAAAAAAAAAATAGAGTCCAACACTTTTTGCAAAAAATTTGCGCGAAAACGCAAATATCTCATAAAGTAGAAGAGATATCAGCATCCGGTTTTAACCACTCCTATGACACTTTGTTTCTTCATCTTTTTGTGCCATAAATTTTGCAAATTTCTCAAAGAGCAATACATGCCAATGACTTAAAAAAGTTTTTTCAAAAAAAATTTATTGGAAAAAGTTTTGAAGAAAACCCTTTGATATTGCATAAACCTGGTCCCAGAACAAAACGACTTGGTGAAAAAAAATATGGTGTGTGAAACTTGAACGATTCCCCTACTTATGCATTTTGCCACCCAAAAAATGTCAAAAATGAGGGGTAAAAAAATTTTAAACTTTCTTTGGCATTTAAAATGTACCTGAACATGAAAGATCATTACAAACGAAGCATAGCTGCACTTTTTCCACGCCGGTACTATAATCGACTGCGACGCTATGAGGAAAAGAGTGAAAAACGTGCTTTTCGCAATTTCTTCAATAACTTAAAAACCGCAACGGGGATTTTGACGAAAATTTGTCAGAAAAGACTTCAAATGTGTCATGTTGCCTCTGTCAGATTTGGAAATTTTAGCTTTAATAGTTACCGAGTTACTGATTTTTAAATATGGTATGTTGAAGAGCCCCCTAGTGGCCAAAATCTACATGGAGATTCCGAGGTAAAATGTTTCACTACATTAGTAAAGAGGACCAACAGAACAATCACTCACAAGAAGAACAGCTAAGTCAATGCATTTTGTAATTCAAAAAATAGATAAAACCTCCTTTTTTGAATTTTCTATGAAATATTCTAAAATCTTTAGGAAACTGGTTAGAAGCCTGGAAATGGCAGCAAAAGATGCATTGTAGTTGGGTTCATATGTCTATCAAAAAACATTCATACCCTAAGAGGGAAAGATTTTGAATTGTGACCATTTTTCCAAAAGTAGTTTTTTACAAAGCCCCATCTAAGCGTGCAACTCCTGGTACTTGTTACATGTTATAGGTGGCGCTGTGGCATGGTTGGTAAATTTTATGCCTCCCCCCCCCCAATTTCTGCATAGATGGACTGAGCAATTTCCCTTCTTTATGTTACTGTCATTTTTAAACAATTCAAACATTTTCAATTGCCTAATTATGAGATTCATCTCAGAATTGGGCACAATAGCTTGCTGGGCTGGGGGGGGGGGGGTTTCCCAGACTTGGAGCCACAGAATTCCTTGGTTACCTTTATGAATAAGGTCTAAATAATTATTCAAAGCAGTCAACATCATAAAACTTGTTCTACAGGTCCAGTTGCTAGGGAATCACAAGGGAATTCCCGTTTATTGACATTTGAATTTTGAAAGCAGCAATCTGATTGGCTGATAAATAAAATCCCTGAATTCAACAATTCATAATTGTCCAATGTAATAATTTTTTGTAGAATTTTTGTCTTTTAGCACCACTCAATTTTCCCTGAAAATTTTGTGAAGATAAACACAGTGCATCACCCTTTATTATTGCAATTATTATTAATATAACTATATTATTGGTAATTATTGGTAATAAAGTCGACCGAATCAATAATATAGATAGAGAGAATCAGACTTGGTGATGGAAAACGGAGCATATCTCAGCTTCTGTTCAACCAATCTTTATGATCTAAACGCCATTGGAATCTGCATAAAAGACCCAATTATCAAAAATAAGCACAAATCGATTATCTGAAGTAAAAATTTGACAAATTGTAGCTAGAGTATAGCACTAAGGTCAAAATTCAGCACCCTGAAAAGCTTTACGGATTGAACTGATGGCTCATCAATGGGAGGCCTCATGACAGGATACACCCCCCGCTCCCTTTTCTTATTCCTGTAATATCAGCTTCCCCCCACTTAACCCCCTTTCTGCCCCCTGCTTCCCCCCACTTGTCACCCGCTAGCCCCCACTTGCCCCCACTTGCACCCCACTTGCCCCCACTTATCCCAGTCTTGTCCCACTTGCCTCCGACTAGCCCCCACCAACCCCCACTTGCCTCCTGCTAGCCCCCGCTTACCCCCCACTTACCCCACTTACCCCCACTTGCCTCTCGCTAGCCCTGCTTACCCCCACTTACCCCCACTTACCCCCTCTTGCCCCCTGCTTCCCCCCACTTGCCCCACATAACCTCCTACGTTCCCCCAATTACCCCATCTTTCCCCTCAGTCACCCCCAAATAACATTTTCTTATGTTAGTTTTACCCCGTGGGGTTGGGGGTGTATCCTGTCATGAGGCCTTTTTGGTAAAAAAAAAAGTGCTATCTAGTTCCAAGTGTCGACAAAAAAAAAAAATTTGGTTGAGCCCGGTCCAGGCACTGTGAACACATCTTTCACTCAGGGCATGAAATTCACACAAAAGGTATTCAAAGGCCTAAAATGGCATGAAAATTTGACCATCAAACCTCAATAATTCACAATTAAGGAATGGATGGATTATTGGCGCTTTACGTCCGGTATTTGTGCACTTGGTAGCCTAATTAGAACAGGAGTAGGACACAGCAATGAGGCGACAGACGATTGACAGACGCGCCCAGCAATAGTCCGCTTGACCCTGCAAGAGCTGGTTTCGAACCCGGGACCCAGCGATTGGCATCCCCAGCATGCAACCACTGAGCTAGACCCCCCCCCCCCCCCATCAAAACTAACATACCTTGAAGGTGACATTGTTGCGGCTGCCAAAAGAGATTAATTCTAAGTACAATGCAAGCTAAATGTCACGGATGCAAAGAAAGGAGGCAAAAAAAAAAGTTTACATGGAATTACTTTGATTGAAAAAAGATGGTGAGATGATTGCTGGTTACAAAGAGTGAACAGTGAGAGTAATTGGGGGGGGGCAACATAACACAGCAATATATGGAATTATCTTTTTGTTTCAAAAAAAACAAAACAAAAAAAACAAATAGAGTCCAACACTTTTTGCAAAAATTGTGCGCGAAAACGCAAATATCTCATAAAGTAGAAGAGTTATCAGCATCTGGTTTTAACCACTCCTATGACACTTTGTTTCTTCATCTTTTTGTGCCATAAATTTTGCAAATTTCTCAAAGAGCAATAAATGCCAATGACTTAAAAAAGTTTTTTCAAAAAAAAATTTATTGGAAAAAGTTTTGAAGAAAACCCTTTGATATTGCATAAACCTGGTCCCAGAACAAAACGACTGGGTGAAAAAAAAAATGGTTTGTGAAACTTGAACGATTCCCCTACTTATGCATTTTGCCACCCAAAAAATGTCAAAAATGAGGGGTAAAAAAATTTTTAACTTTCTTTGGAATTTAAAATGTACCTGAACATGAAAGTTCATTACAAACGAAGCATAGCTGCACTTTTTCCACGCCGGTACTATAATCGACTGCGACGCTATGAGGAAAAGAGTGAAAAACGTGCTTTTCGCAATTTCTTCAATAACTTAAAAACCGCAATGGGGATTTTGACGAAAATTTGTCAGAAAAAACTTCAAATGTGTCATGTTGCCTCTGTCAGATTTGGAAATTTTAGCTTTAATAGTTACCGAGTTACTGATTTTAAAATATGGTAAGTTGAAGAGCCCCTAGTGGCCAAAATCTACATGGAGATTCCGAGGTAAAATGTTTCACTACATTAGTAAGAGGACCAACAGGACAATCACTCACAAGAAGAACAGCTAAGTCAATGCATTTTGTAATTCAAAAAATAGATAAAACCTCCTTTTTTTAATTTTCTATGAAATATTCTAAAATCTTTAGGAAACTGGTTAGAAGCCTGGAAATGGCAGCAAAAGATGCATTGTAGTTGGGTTCATATGTCTATCAAAAAACATTCATACCCTAAGAGGGAAAGATTTTGAATTGTGACCATTTTTCCAAAAGTAGCGTTTTACAAAGCCCCATCTAAGCGTGCAACTCCTGGTACTTGTTACATGTTATAGGTGGCGCTGTGGCATGGTTGGTAAATTTAATGCCTCCCCCCCCCCCAATTTCTGCATAGATGGACTGAGCAATTTCCCTTCTTTATGTTACTGTCATTTTTAAACAATTCAAACATTTTCAATTGCCTAATTATGAGATTCATCTCAGAATTGGGCACAATAGCTTGCTGGGCTGGGGGGGGGGGGGGGTTTCCCAGACTTGGAGCCACAGAATTCCTTGGTTACCTTTATGAATAAGGTCTAAATAATTATTCAAAGCAGTCAACATCATAAAACTTGTTCTACAGGTCCAGTTGCTAGGGAATCACAAGGGAATTCCCGTTTATTGACATTTGAATTTTGAAAGCAGCAATCTGATTGGCTGATAAATAAAACTCCTGAATTCAACAATTCATAATTGTCCAATGTAATTATTTTTTGTAGAATTTTTGTCTTTGAGCACCACTCAATTTTCCCTGAAAATTTTGTGAAGATAAACACAGTGCATCACCCTTTATTATTGCAATTATTATTAATATAACTATATTATTGGTAATTATAAAGTCGACCGAATAAATAATATAGATAGAGAGAATCAGACTTGGTGATGGAAAACGGAGCATATCTCAGCTTCTGTTCAACCAATCTTTATGATCTAAACGCCGTTGGAATCTGCATAAAAGACCCAATTATAAAAAATAAGCACAAATCGATTATCTGAAGTAAAAAATTTGACAAATTGTAGCTAGATTATAGCACTAAGGTCAAAATTTAGCACCCTGAAAAGCTTTCAGATTGAACTGACGGCTCATCAATGGGAGCTTTTTGGTAAAAAAAAAAGTGCTATCTAGTTCCAAGTGTCGACAAAAAAAAAAAAAAATTTGGTTGAGCCCGGTCCAGGCACTGTGACACATCTTTCACTCAGGGCATGAAATTCACACAGAAGTTATTCAAAGGCCTAAAATGGCATGAAAATTTGACCATCAAACCTCAATAATTCACAATTAAGAAATGGATGGATTATTGGCGCTTTACGTCCGGTATTTGTGCACTTGGTAGCCTAATTAGAACAGGAGTAGGACACAGCAATGAGGCGACGGACGATTGACAGACGCGCCCAGCAATAGTCCGGTTGACCCTGCAAGAGCTGGTTTCGAACCCTGGACCCAGCGATTGGCATCCCCAGCATGCAACCACTGAGCTAGACCCCCCCCCCATCAAAACTAACATACCTTGAAGGTGACATTGTTGCGGCTGCCAAAAGAGATTAATTCTAAGTACAATGCAAGCTAAATGTCACGGATGCAAAGTAAGGAGGCAAAAAAAAAAAGTTTACATGGAAATACTTTGATTGAAAAAAGATGGTGAGGTAATTGCTGGTTACAAAGAGTGAACAGTGAGAGTAATTGGGGGGGGTAACATAACACAGCAATATATGGAATTATCTTTTTGTTTCAAAAAAAAAAAAATTGAGTCCAACACTTTTTGCAAAAATTGTGCGCGAAAACGCAAATATCTCATAAAGTAGAAGAGATATCAGCATCCGGTTTTAACCACTCCTATGACACTTTGTTTCTTCATCTTTTTGTGCCATAAATTTTGCAAATTTCTCAAAGAGCAATACATGCCAATGACTTAAAAAAGTTGTTTCAAAAAAAATTTATTGGAAAAAGTTTTGAAGAAAACCCTTTGATATTGCACAAACCTGGTCCCAGAAAAAAACGACATTGTGAAAAAAAATATGGTTTGTGAAACTTGAACGATTCCCCTACTTATGCGTTTTGCCACCCAAAAATGTAAAAAAAATGAGGGGTAAAAAAATTTTAAACTTTCTTTGGAATTTAAAATGTACCTGAACATGAAAGTTCATTACAAACGAAGCATAGCTGCACTTTTTCCACGCCGGTACTATAATCGGCTGCGACGCTATGAGGAAAAGAGTGAAAAACGTGCTTTTTGCAATTTCTTCAATAACTTAAAAACCGCAACGGGGATTTTGACGAAAATTTGTCAGAAAAGACTTCAAATGTGTCATGTTGCCTCTATCAGATTTGGAAATTTTAGCTTTAATAGTTACCGAGTTACTGATTTTTAAATATGGTATGTTGAAGAGCCCCCCTAGTGGCCAAAATCTACATGGAGATTCCGAGGTAAAATGTTTCACTACATTAGTAAAGAGGACCAACAGAACAATCACTCACAAGAAGAACAGCTAAGTCAATGCATTTTGTAATTCAAAAAATAGATAAAACCTCCTTTTTTTAATTTTCTATGAAATATTCTAAAATCTTTAGGAAACTGGTTAGAATAATTTTTTGTAGAATTTTTGTCTTTGAGCACCACTCAATTTTCCCTGAAAATTTTGTGAAGATAAACACAGTGCATCACCCTTTATTATTGCAATTATTATTAATATAACTATATTATTGGTAATTAATACATTTGTAGAGCGCTACAAGTATTTAAAATAAAACATTCTAGTGCGCTTGACAAGGAACAAGAAATATAGTACAATAAAATATGACATATCTAAAATTGTATATAAATGTAAAGTCAGAATAAAAACACAGTATAATATTGATAGATGATTAAAATAGAGTCAATTAAAAACAGTCTTGAAAATATGAGTCTTTAGATTTCTTTTAAAAGCCTTAAAATCCGTGATTTCTCTGAGACTAACTGGCAGTTTGTTCCATTGAACGGGACCATAAACACTGAAGGCCCTGCTGGCAAAGGTGGCCTTGGCTGTTCGTGGAATGGTCAGTGTTAGGCTTGATGTACTTGCCTGGGTGTTTCTAGCAAAGGTCTTAACTGTAAGCAAATCTGCAAGATATAGAGGTGCAGCATTATGCAGGCACTTGTGAACTAAGCACAATATTTTAAAATCCACTCGTTCTTTGACAGGGAGCCAGTGTAACAATTTTAACGCACTTTCGGAGTCTGTATAATTGGAGCCCAACACAACTTTTGCTGCCCAATTCTGTATACGTTGCAGCCTTTCCAACTGATACAAGGGCAATCCGCACAATATGCTGTTTATGTTTATGTTATAGAATCACCTTGCCAACCAGAGTTACACAAGAGAGTAAAACACTTATTGACAATTTTTTTGTTAAATTACAAAACCTGAACAGCTTGTCAGACTTCACTGCAGGAATCCTGTTACAACATATATCTGACCATCAGCCCTACTTTATGTGTGTGGATTGCTTAAAATTTAATAAGCCAAAGCAAAAATATGTAAAGATACGAAAGTCTACTTCTCACATGAAAGATCAGTTCAAACAGGAGGTCGCGGTTACTTGTACTTCAGACAAATTTAATTCTGAAAATCCAAACATGAATTATACCTTATTACAAAATTTATTGAAATCCTCTTTAGAAAAAAATCTACCAATGAAATTAGTCAGGTACTGCAAACACAAGCATAAGAAATCGAAATGGATTTCTCAAGGTATTATTAAGTCAATCAAATTTAGAGATAATTTATATAGAAGACTGAGACAAACTCCGCAATCTTATGAACTTTATAACACATTAAAGGTGAATCTTCAAACATATAATAGAATTTTGAAGAGAAGTATTAGAGAAGCTAAAAAGAGTTATTACTCTTCGTGCTTTGCTAAATACCAAAGTGATATAAAAAGCACATGGAGAACTATAAAAGATATTATTAGTAATACTGAAGAAAATAATGCTCCAAAGCATTTTATCGTGAATGACTTGCCTTGTTTTGATTCGCAAACGATAGCAAATGAGTTTAATAAATATTTTACTGGTATAGGACCCTCATTGGCTAATGATATTACGCAACCAATTAACAAATCCTACAGAGACACCCTCACTAAGGAAATCACTTCCACTTTTGAACTCAAAACTGTATCTGAAAAGTATGTACTCAAAGTCATTGACAATTTAAAAAGCAAGTCAAGTAGTGGAGTTGATAATTTGTCAAACAATCTGCTGAAACATATTAAATATGAAATTGTTAAACCTTTGACCCATATTATAAACCAATGTATAAACGCTGGTATATTCCCTGATGGAATGAAAGTTGCTAAGGTTCTCCCTATTTATAAGAAAGGGGAAAATTTTCTTTTTGGGAACTACCGTCCGGTATCCTTGCTACCCAGTGTATCGAAAGTCTTTGAGAGGATAATTCATAATCAGCTCTACCAATACTTTATTGATAATGAACTCTTTTACCAAAATCAATACGGATTTAGAAAAAATCACTCCACCGAACTAGCAGCAATGGATCTGATTGACAGAATTGTTTGCGCAATGGATAATAAAAAAGTTCCAATCAGCATATTTCTTGACCTCTCAAAGGCTTTTGATACACTGGACCACAGTATCTTGCTGAAAAAATTACTATATTATGGTATTAAAACAAATGCACTTGATTTATTTACATCCTATCTTAGTAATAGAAAACAGCTGGTTCTATATGACGAGACATCATCTGATCTATTATCAATAGATACTGGGGTTCCGCAAGGGTCTATTCTTGGACCTTTGCTATTTATCATATATCTGAACGATCTTGTATATACTTGTGACCAATTTAAACCGGTAGTTTATGCAGATGATACGGCATTATACACTTCGCTGGAAGCTTTTGACGTTAGTGGGCATTCTTTGGATAGTGCAATTAATGAAGAATTAGAAAAAATTAACACCTGGTTTAAGTTAAATAAGTTATCCTTGAATACGAGCAAAACCAAAGCAATGATATTTCACACGAAACAGAAAAAAATTAGAACACCTATTCTGAACATAGAGAATAAACCAATAGAATTTGTGGAAGAGTTTAATTATTTAGGCATTATTTTTTACTCAAGTCTCAGTTGGAAACCTCATACAAATCATATAGCCAAGAAAATTGCAAAGACTAATGGAATAATGAATAAACTTAAGAATTTTCTTCCTCAGAATATCTTGTTATTACTGTATAACTCGTTGGTCCTACCATATTTGAATTATGGAATACTTGTCTGGGGAAGCCATGCTGAGAGACTTGGGAAAGTACAAAAACGTTCTGTCAGAATTGTAATGAATGCAAAATTTAATGCCCACACGGAACCTATTTTTAAGTCTCTTAGATTATTGAAAGTTAGTGATATTCTGCAATTGAATGAGTATAAATTCGTATATATAGGCTTGAAAATCGAATGTTGCCGAAAATATTCCTAACTTCTGTCTTCACTAGAAACGTTGACATGCATAATTACAACACCAGGCATGCATATGCTTTCCGAATACCCCAGCAGAAGCATGATTTTGTCAAAAATAGTATTCGTTTTAGATTACCTGCTATCATAAATAATGCTCCAATGAATTTCAAAAATAAGATACATACTCACAGTTTACAGGGTTTTGCAAAATACATCAAATTACAGATTATTCAGAACTATGAAAACTTGTGTAATATCCCATTATGCTATATATGTTTGAATACCCAGTTAATACCATGTTACAAAGGAATTTTGGTCTCTAAGCTACTTCTTAAAGTGCAAATTGCGCATTACAAATTCTACAAGGATATAAAAAATAAGTTCAGAATCTGTTGACATGTAATTCTCATCAAATTTTATGAAATATTCTCAGATTCTTTGGTCTTACATACTC
Source organism: Platynereis dumerilii (assembly GCA_026936325.1). Lineage (NCBI taxonomy): Eukaryota > Metazoa > Annelida > Polychaeta > Phyllodocida > Nereididae > Platynereis > Platynereis dumerilii. Next base: position 1,312,679 of record JAPTHN010000004.1, read on the forward strand.
CTCCAAATGTGCAATTACCTTTTCTGAAATATTGCTCTTATCCTAATGTCCTCATAATTTTTTCTCATCATATTATATAATACATAATATATATTTGGTTCTTCACCCAATATGCACTCATTGTACCATTGTTGCTTTGATTTTTTGTACGCTACTGTTTATTTTATTTCTTTAATGGATCTCTCTGAGATGATGATATGATCTTTTAATTTTTTTTTTAGGGGGGGCATCTCGCCAGCGATAATTACTTGTCTTAGAGATGTCCTCCCTCTTTACTGTAACATAACGTTTCAGAAAGAAATAAAATATCTTGAGTCTTGAGTCTTGTAGTCAATGTGTGTTAGCACAAGGGAACAGGTGAGAAGTTTAGCTGTATCTATATCCACATACTGTCTGATCGCTTTGATACTCTGTATGGCAGCAGCAGCACTTCTAATCTTAGTAGTGACAAAACCATTCAATGACAAGGAGCTGTCCAGCAAGACACCAAGATACTTAAGTTGGTCAGAAGAAGTTACTACGTCGCCAGCAACATCGATATTTTCTCCAACACATCTCAATAACATTGTGCGACTCCCAAAGTAGGCGAACTCAGTTTTTGTTGGGTTCATTTTGAGGGAGTTGGAGTCCATCCAATCTTTAATCCTGAGCAGAGTGTCTTCCATTTTCTTCAAACAAATCCCCTCTGCCCCATCATCCGATGGATTAAAACTGTCCCAGATCACATGGTCATCAGCATAGCCACCCAGACCCTGCTCTGGATTTATACACTCTGAGATGGTACTTGAGTACAAATTGAACAGAACAGGACCAAGGCAGCTACCTTGGGGCACAGAAAAGTTGAAAGTTCTCTTCGATGATGTTTCGTTATTGACCCTTACGCTTAGCTGATACAAATAATTTAAATCTGTTTCTTGTATCAGGATAGTTATCATGACATCTCACAACAGCAGAGTAATACTTTAAAAATACATTATTGTTTGTCTCACGGAGTTGGTTGTACACAAATTTGACAGTTTTAAAAAGATAAAGATCACTCACAGGTAACATTTTATACTTAGAATAGAGATGTGCAGAAGGAGTCAAGTGATCTAGATTGAATAATGCCTTAATCGCCCGGTTCTGTAGTACTTCTATTTTTCTAATGTGTTTATGAATAGATGAGCCATACAACTCTAATCCATACTGCATTTTCGAATGGAAATATGCATAGTAGAGTTTGATTTTAGCACTGTCCAGTCTCTAATAATTTTGAAAGCATAGATTATCCTAGTGAGGTATTTACTCAGTTGGTTAATGTGTTTGTCAAAACGTAGTTTGTCATCTAATATCACACCAAGGTATTTGCAATTGTCAGTTCTATGAATTATCTTAGCATCAAATTTTATTGTGTCCAACATATCTGGTATTTTTTTCCTACCTGGTACAAAGACACTAAATTTTGTTTTTTCGCCGCTTAGGAGCAAATCGTTTGCTTTTAGCCATTTAGTAATATCGTTGAGGCATGCCTCTGCTTGCTCTTTTATAATATGTGGATCTTTGTCAGAGATAAAAATATTTGTATCATCTGCGAAGAGTCGTAACTTAGCCTTGGTACAGTACTGCATGTCATTTACAAATATCAAGAAGAACAGTGGCCCTAGTACTGACCTTGTGGCACACCACAATGTACTCTTTTAATGTTAGATTTGGTTGATTCAACTTTAGTATATTGTGAACGCTCACTAAGGTACGACTTAATTAGTTCTATTGCTGGTCCCCTAATACCATACGACTGAAGTTTTATGATTAGTTTTCTGTGATTTACAAGATCAAATGCCTTAGTTAGGTCTAGGTATATTCCTATTGTAATGTTTCCATTATCCAGTTGCTCCCTGATTTGATCTGTTATCTCAATTAGTGCCATTGTCGTAGAGTATGCATGTCGAAAACCAAACTGGTACTGATAGATAATCTTAAATTTTTCAAAATATTCATACAGGCGTTTATAGAGGATTTTCTCAATTATTTTATTAATAGTACTAAGACGGTTGATCGGTCGATAATTGTATTGTATTAATCTCCTCCATAGAACATGTCATTATGTGCTTTTCCAAGCTTATCCAATATTGTGGAACACTTTGCAACACCTTCTTGCTAAAGAACTGTTATGAGCCATTCAATGGAGCTAAAGTATACAAGTGGCTCCCACAACTCACGAAGGATCACTGAAACTGCAGTATTAGGGTATTCCATGTTGTTTTATCAAATGGTTTGTTCAGTTGCAAGATGCACTGCATTACTGACCAATATCAGGCTGGTACAAAAATGTGTTGATGACCCTGAGATGTTATGAAATTATTTGCAAAAGCTAATTTGCTGTGCTATAATATATAGAGCTACTGGAGGGTTCATATATTCATATTAGATTAAGACTGCTAAGAAAATCAGGAACCATTTGTACTACATAGTACATACACCTCAAAAATTCTCTTGTGGTTCTTTAGAAGTTTTTGTGTTATTGGACGAGATACCATGCTCCTATGAGCAAGTGGATTCAGGACCAAAGCCATGTTATTTCGACAAGATGAGGGATGCAGCTTTTTTTTTTTCATCAAAGTTGTGAAAACAGATGATGTCTTGAAGCATTGTGCATTATATTATAAATAATCAAGGAGGGGCATACAACCTAGCAGGACTGATAACAGGGACAATATCTTTCCTCTAATCTCTCAAGTATATATATACACTTGTATGGTCTGCAGATGGTCCAAAATTACACATAAGAAAATTAAAATATAGGCTTACCACACCATTTGGATCATCGTCCGATCATGCCATTCTAATTGTTCAATGTAATTTTAGACAATTCTTGGTCAATGAAACTGTAGTTTTGAGTTTTGGGCAGTGAAGCTTGTGAGTTTATAATGTTATCCTGATGCCAATATGAAGTCACTCAACTGTTATCGAATGTCAAGGATTCATCCTAAATCTCTCAGTAATTTCTTGCTTTGAAAATGATACTTTGAGAACTAACTAAATACAAAGAACTGAAGAGGGTCGTTGGATGAGTGAAAACCACATAACACTTATTTTGATATACATTGGATCATCTCAGAAATCTGCAGTTTTTCATAGAAATTTTACAGTACATATGGGTCAGTGCAAAAAGTTGCTGCACAATGTGCAAACGTCATGTCCAATCTCAAAAATGGCGCCTGATCACATAGTGCACACCAGGACCACACAAAACCAGGCAAATAATTAAATTAAACAATATTTTTAGTTTATTGTACCCCTATAATGAAAAAAATTATAACACTGAATATTGAGGTATATATTTTTCACTATTTGGCATGTACACGAATTTGTAAACCTGAAAAAACGAACATATACACGAATTTAGCATTCGTGTAAGTGTGAAATATTGCTATTCACGAATTTGTGCATGTGTAATTACGAACATTGCAACTTTAAACTTGGCTAAAACTAACTCTAAACCTAATTTTAACACTAAACCCTAATTATATAGCACTTCCACGAATGTTAGTATTGGCAGATACACGAATGAATAATAAAGCACATTCACAAGTGTTAGTTTTTACATGTACACGAGCACCTATGCTCGTTTTTTCATATCCACGAATTCGTAAATGCTCGTTTTTACACCTTCACGAATTCGTGAACATGCCAAATAATGAAAAATGCATACATGGAATATTGAAAGTTGGCCTCCGAAGTCCAGAATTGGGGTCGAAAATGGAGGTCAAAGTGCCAATAAAATGACATGAGTTAGTTTGATCACGTGTTATAAATTATATTTAACTGCAGAGAGGCCTAATATAATCTTAAGATGTTCTTTAATACTCAACCTATCTTATAGAAGTTAGTTTGCTCCCATGTTATACTAACAGTAAGTACAGTGTCTTAAAAAATAATTGTGTATGAGTAACGAATTAAAAAAAAGCTGTTACTCATCCATTTTCAAACAGTGATACCTTCCTTTGAAGTATAGTATTGCTGAAACATACATTTATATTGAAAATTATATCTACTGTCTCTCCAAATCCACAGCAGTTTTGTGATAATATATGTATATAATATCAGGAATGCCCTTTGAAAAAATGTCCATTTTTAGGCTTGTTACCCATACCAAAATTAAGGCCTTGCCTTTTCTCAGAATAATAACATATGAGCAGTGTTTTTTCTCAACTGGCAGATCCAGAAGAATAGGCAGAAAGCATTATGAGAAGCACCAAAGTGCTGCACATGTTTCAAGCTGTTTGTGAAGGTCACAAGTATATTTGTCTCAAATGTCCAGTTCTGTTTTCTGTTACTTATTCACTAAATGTTACTCATGCTAAAGGATATGTTGAATGGCAAGTGCTAGAAATCCGCAATGTGGTGAAATAACTTTTGCTCACTTAATGTTGAAATCTTGATATCAGTCATTCAATGATGCATTTAATTCAGATGTAGAGGTTTTTTGAAATGGTATGGTAACAAGACATTTATTCCATCCTAAATTTTGCATTGCCATATATATTAGTGTTGAGTGAAATTAAAAATCAAAATAAGGACCTTGAATCTTGTGTAAAGATAGTGTTTAGGCTTTGCGTCAAAGACTAAATTTTGACATATTTGTGTCCAAAAATTTACGAATGTGTAACTGGACATTCTTGCTTGTGTCCTCTTACAAAACTGTTCAGAGCAGGGTAACTAAGACATGTCTTATTTCTTATTTTTAGCTTTCATTTATATGTATGTCTTGAAACAATATAGGGGAACGAGGGGCAAAACGGGCCATCTAACTTCGAAGGCTCGCTGCACGAAGGTGGTATTTCATGCGAATGCCAAATCAGGTCTGATCCATGAAGAAGTACCAATACCACTTGCTCAAAAACAGAAAAGTGCTTTTTTAATAGTTCCAATTCAAATTTTTCCCTATTTTCAAAAATGCAACTTTATCTCGTTTTGCCCCATGCTTGGGGCAAAATGGAATTTCATACGGGGCAAAATGGGAAGAAATAAAGTTGCAAAAGTTCTGCAATAAATCAGCTGTTTTGATAACATCCTAACTAAAAAGCATGTTGACTAACAAAAATGCATTAATTCATGTCATTGCAATGTAAGAATATTGCAGAATACTAAGAGTAAACATAGCAATAAATTATGAAATCAACATCTCAATACAGGATGCAATTATAGCTGGGGAGTGATGCTAGTAATTCTATTTCTATGTAATTATTTGACAAATTATTTAACAATAATCATTAGGTTACAAAAGAAACAAAATTAGTTAAATTTTGCGGAAATGTGACATTTTTATGAATATTCACATAACTCTGATTTCCGAGTTTTCTTAATAGTTTAACGATTTAAACTGGTATTGGATTTGACTATGCTTTTTGATTTTTCCATTTCAACAGTTATTGAACAATACAGGGTTTTACAACTATGCCTAAGTCCTCAAGGTATTATTGATGACATGGATTAGATCCACAAATCTCTTGTGATTTTTCCAAAGTTTGCCTGTTATATGGCCAGAAAATGTATCAAAAGTCTCAGATGTCATGGTTGAATTGACTCAATATCAAGCTTCCACCTTTTCTAGGCTAGGATTGCTTTTTTGTGCTTCCCATTTTGCCCCCGCAGGAGGACTCCATCTTGCCCCAACCATCCAGGGTAGATTAATAATGACCTACTTACACATGACTAAGCAGCAGACTACATTTTTTTGCTTAGTAAGCAAGCTTAGTAGTCTTCTTATAACACTGACTATAAATTATTCTGCTGGGAACTTCATTGGAGGTACTACAGCATTTTCAAAAATTATGATTTTTTTAAGAAAATCGATCAAAAACTTCAGATTAACACAGTTGTATACCTGTAACGTTCTCATTCACGCAACTTTCAGGAAAAGTTGGTCATGTATCCTATTTTATTTTCCAACCAAAAAATCAGAGGGCCCGTCAAAACTTTCCGAGAAAACGCGAAAAACCGTTTTGCCCCACCGGTCCGTTTTGCCCCTCGTTCCCCTAAAGGGTATCAGGAAATAGTATAGATTTCAAAATCAGAATTTCAAATATTCTCAGATGACCATCACTGATTATATTGAATAAAACATTATGTGGAGTGAAATGCGGTAACAAGACAGCTATACTGTTGAGAGGCACACTGTAATCATATTCGTGTCTGAACACTGTGACAATACTGTCAACTGTACAATAGTACATTGTAACATGTGCATTCACTCTACCATTGCGAGGTAAATGTAACAATTTTGCCTGAAACTGTGACAATGCAAATTGTCTGAACTTGTAACACTGTAAAAGGACAGTATGAATAGCCAGTCTGTTCATTGTAATGATATTCTTAGTACATAATCTATGGAGATTCATAATGTCTGATCTTTTCACAATATTTTGTCTCAGTTAATGACAATAGCCAATCTGTTCATTGTAACGATATTCTTAGTACATAATCTATGAAGATGTGTAATGTCTGATCTTGTCACAATATTTTGTCTGAGTTAATGAGAATAGCCAGTCTTTTCTTTGTAACAATATTCTTAGTACATAATCTATGGAGATGCGTAATGTCTGATCTTGTGCGTATTCTGTCTGAGTTAATGACAATAGCCAGTCTTTTCATTGTAACGATATTCTTAGTAAATAATCTATGGAGATGCGTAATGTCTGATCTTGCTACAATATTTTGTCTGAGTGAATGACAATAGCCAGTCTGTTCCTTGTAACAATATTTTTAGAACATAATCTATGGAGATGCATAATGTCTGATCTTGTCACAATATTTTGTCTGAGTTAATGACAATAGCCAGTCTGTTCATTGTAACGATATTCTTAATACATAAACTGAAGATGTGAAACATCTGGTCTTGTCACAATATTTTGTCTGAGTTAATGACTATAGCCAGTCTGTTCATTGTAACGATATTCTTAGTACATAATCTATGGAGATGCAGAATGTCTGATCCTGTCACAATATTTTGTCTGAGTTAATGACAATAGCCAGTCTGTTCATTGTAACGATATTCTTAATACATAAACTGAAGATGTGAAACGTCTGATCTTGTCACAATATTTTGTCTGAGTTAATGACAACAGCTAGTCTGTTCATTGTAATGATATTCTTAGTACACAATCTTTGGAGATGCAGAATGTCTGATCTTGTCACAATATTCTGTCTGAGTTAATGACAATAGCCAGTCTGTTCATTGTAATGATATTCTTAGTACACAATCTTTGGAGATGCAGAATGTCTGATCTTGTCACAATATTTTGTCTGAGTTAATGACAATAGCCAGTCTGTTCATTGTAACAATATTCCTAGTAAATGATCAGTGGAGATGCGTAATATCTGATAATGTCACAATATTTTGTCTGAGTTAATGACAATAGCCAGTCTGTTCATTGTAACAATATTCTTAGTACATAATCTATGAAGATGTGTAATGTCTGATCTTGCCACAATATTCTGTCTGAGTTAATGACAATAGCTAGTCTGTTCATTGTAACAATATTCTTAGTACATAATCTTTGGAGATGCAGAACGTCTGATCTTGTCACAATATTTTGTCTGAGTTAATGACAATAGCCAGTCTGTTCATTGTAATGATATTCTTAGAACATAATCTATGGAGATGCGTAATGTCTGATTTTGTCACAATATTTTGTCTTAGTTAATGACAACAGCCAGTCTGTTCATTGTAACGATATTCTTAGTAAATAATCTATGGAGATGCGTAATGTCTGATCTTTTCACAGTATTTTGTCTTAGTTAATGACAATGGCTAGTCTGTTCATTGTAACGATATTCCTAGTAAATGATCAGTGGAGATGCGTAATGTCTGATCATGTCACAATATTTTGTCGAGTTAATGAAAATAGCTAGTCTGTTCATTGTAAGGATACTCTTAGCAAATAATCTGTGGAGATGCGTAATGTCTGATCTTGTCACAATATTTTGTCTGAGGTAATGACAATAGCCAGTCTGTTCATTGTAACGATATTCTTATAACATAATCTATGGAGATGCATAATGTCTGATCTTGTCACAATATTTTGTCTGAGTTAATTACAATAGTCAGTCTGTTCATTGTAACAATATTCTTAGTACAAAATCTATGAGGATGTGAAATGTCTGATTTTGTCACAATATTTTGTCTGAGTTAATGACAATAGCCAGTCTGTTCATTGTAACAATATTTTCAGTACATAATCTATAAAGATGTGTAATGTCTGATCTTGTCACAATATTCTGTCTGAGTTAATGACAATAGCCAGTCTGTTCATTGTAACGATATTCTTAGAACATAATCTGTGGAGATGCGTAATGTCTGATTTTGTCACAATATTTTGTCTGAGTTAATGACAATAGCCAGTCTGTTCATTGTAACGATATTCTTAGTAAATAATCTATAGAGATGCGTAATGTCGGATCTTTTCACAGTATTTTGTCAGTGTTAATGACAATAGCTCGTCTGTTCATTGTAACGATATTCCTAGTAAATGATCAGGGGAGATGCGTAATGTCTTATCATGTCACAATATTTTGTCTGAGTTAATGACAATAGCTAGTCTGTTCATTGTAACGATACTCTTAGCAAATAATCTATGGAGATGCGTAATGTCTGATCTTGTCACAATATTTTGTCTGAGTTAATGACAATAGTCAGTCTGTTCATTGTAACAATATTCTTAGTAAACAATCTATGGAGATGTGTAATGTCTGATCTTGTCACAATATTTTGTCTGAGTTAATGACAATAGCCAGTCTGTTCATTGCAACGATATTCTTAGCAAATAATCTATGGAGATGCGTAATGTCTGATCTTGTCACAATATTTTGTCTGAGTTAATGACAATAGCTAGTCTTTTCATTTTAACGATGTTCCTAGTAAATAATCAGTGGAGATGCGTAATGTCTGATCATGTCACAATATTTTGTCTGAGTTAATGAAAATAGCCAGCCTGTTCATTGTAACAATATTCTTAGTACAAAATCTATGAAGATGTGAAACGTCTGATCTTTTCAAAATATTCTGTCTGAGTTAATGACAATAGCCAGTCTGTTCATTGTAACGATATTCTTAGTACATAATCTACGGAGATGCGTAATGTCTGATCTTGTCACAGTATCTTGTCTGAGTTGATGACAATAGCTAGTCTGTTCATTGTAACAATATTCCTAGTAAATGATCAGTGGAGATGCGTAATGTCTGATCATGTCACAATACTTTGTCTGAGTTAATGACAATGCCTAGTCTGTTCATTATAACGATATTCCTAGTAAATAATCAGTGGAGATGCGTAATATCTGATAATGTCACAATATTTTGTCTGAGTTAATGACAATAGCCAGTCTGTTCATTGTAACAATATTCTTAGTACATAATCTATGAAGATTTGTAATGTCTGATCTTGCCACAATATTCTGTCTGAGTTAATGACAATAGCTAGTCTGTTCATTGTAACAATATTCTTAGTACATAATCTTTGGAGATGCGTAATGTCTGATTTTGTCACAATATTTTGTCTTAGTTAATGACAACAGCCAGTCTGTTCATTGTAACGATATTCTTAGTAAATAATCTATGGAGATGCATAATGTCTGATCTTTTCACAGTATTTTGTCTTAGTTAATGACAATAGCTAGTCTGTTCATTGTAACGATATTCCTAGTAAATGATCAGTGGAGATGCGTAATGTCTTATCATGTCACAATATTTTGTCGAGTTAATGAAAATAGCTAGTGTGTTCATTGTAATGATATTCTTAGCAAATAATCTGTGGAGATGCGTAATGTCTGATCTTGTCGCAATATTTTGTCTGAGTTAATGACAATAGCCAGTCTGTTCATTGTAACGATATTCTTAGAACATAATCTATGGAGATGCATAATGTCTGATCTTGTCACAATATTTTGTCTGAGTTAATTACAATAGTCAGTCTGTTCATTGTAACAATATTCTTAGTACAAAATCTATGAGTATGTGAAATGTCTGATCTTGTCACAATATTTTGTTTGAGTTAATGACAATAGCCAGTCTGTTCATTGTAACAATATTCTCAGTACATAATCTATGAAGATGTGTAATGTCTGATCTTGTCACAATATTCTGTCTGAGTTAAAGACAATAGCCAGTCTGTTCATTGTAACGATATTCTTAGTTCATAATCTATGGAGATGCAGAATGTCTGATCTTGTCACAATATTTTGTTTGAGTTAATGACAATAGCCAGTCTGTTCATTGTAACTATATTCTTAGAACATAATCTGTAGAGATGCGTAATGTCTGATTTTGTCACAATATTTTGTCTGAGTTAATGACAATAGCCAGTCTGTTCATTGTAACGATATTCTAAGTAAATAATCTATAGAGATGCGTAATGTCTGATCTTTTCACAGTATTTTGTCTGTGTTAATGACAATAGCTAGTCTGTTCATTGTAACGATATTCCTAGTAAATGATCAGTGGAGATGCGTAATGTCTGATTTTGTCACAATATTTTGTCTGAGTTAATGACAATAGCCAGTCTGTTCATTGTAACGATATTCTTAGTAAATAATCTATAGAGATGTGTAATGTCTGATCTTGTCACAATATTTTGTCTGAGTTAATGACAATAGTAATTCTATTCATTTTAACGATGTTCCTAGTAAATAATCAGTGGAGATGTGTAATGTCTGATCATGTCACAATATTTTGTCTGAGTTAATGAAAATAGCCAGCCTGTTCATTGTAACAATATTCTTAGTACAAAATCTATAAAGATGTGAAATGTCTGATTTTGTCACAATATTTTGTCTGAGTTAATGACAATAGCCAGTCTGTTCATTGTAACAATATTCTTAGTACAAAATCTATGAAGATGTGAAATGTCTGATTTTGTCACAATATTTTGTCTGAGTTAATGACAATAGCCAGTCTGTTCATTGTAACAATATTCTTAGTACATAATCTATGAAGATGTGTAATGTCTGATCTTGCCACAATATTTTGTCTGAGTTAATGACAATAGCCAGTCTGTTCATTGTAATGATATTCTTAGTACATAATCTATGAAGTTGTATAAAGTCCCTTTGCATAATATATCAATTCTAATTGTCATTCCAAATATGATCTTCAGTTATTAAGTTTAGTGATCTGTAAAGAGTCCTTTGTATGAAGTATCTATTTGATTTGCTAAAAGCAAGGTCGCATGATGAATTTCACAGGAGTGAGAATAACTGAAAGCTAAGCTGCTTCGTCATATTAATTCAACGTATAAATCTCCTGTATTAAAATGATAGCGTATGGGATTTATCTCAACTTATACTGAATGAATCATCTTCAAATTTCCCCCGTGTCTTTCTATGGACCCCAGGGCAAAACTCTCCCCTTTTGAAGGACATTGGTTCCCCTAAATGTCCTAATTAACATTAATTAGTTTTTAGCCGATTCATGAACAATACACAAGAGGGCGGCACCTGCAAGACCTCTGCAAATAGCTATCCATTGACATGAGGTTATATTTCTGTTCATTTCTTACACATAGTATTATTGTAACCAATTCATGGGCAAGTTGATTTCTATTATATTCTGTTCTATTTTCCTCTCTCCAATCTGCGGGAAACTGACTAGTTTACATAATGATGATTCAAATTACATTAGCCAATGACACCGTCCCGATCTTCTTCAGATATTGTAATTGATGATATCATATATACAGCCACCATCAAAAGCTAAATTCAAGGAACTGAAGAAATGGTTCATCGACAACAAATTAGTTATCGACACAGCCAAGCCCGTCCAAGCCCTCAGCCCTCGCAGTCTTTAAACATATCAGTTGCTGAATTAAATGGCACTGACTTACAAATTAAATGAACAACTTTCCACTTCTTTAAAATGATGCCTATGTATTTCCAAAGACTGACCCAGATTATTGTCTCGGAATATGAAATTCTTTTAAATCCCAGTCTCAAGAAATGAGTTTATTTTATAATTAAATTTCAATGAATATTCACCCAAAAGGCCAAATCTCAATAACCATTGAACCTACAAAGACAGAATTGATGCTAGAATGTTCAGAGTACCCATTTTCGTATTCAATATCAATACATTTACATGACCTAAAGTCACTAGTTTTCGTATTTTGATGGAAAATGCAATTTTTGATATTTTAATAGACGCAGTTTGACATTTAAGCCAGTAGAAGCTGGAATAAGCCTTGAAATTCGGTTTGGTAATATTTTCCTTGTTTCTGGAGACAATGAGCATGATTTATGAGGGTACTCACAAATTTCCACAATGATAATCCCTCTACTTATTCACGAAATATACAGATTTTCGGCGTTTTCTTAGCTTTTTAGAGTTTGCAATCTTCAATTGAAAACAGCCACCCCTAGGCAACCTTCAAAATCGATGAAATTTGGCAGAATTACTCCTTTCCATGAACCTCACCACCAAAAAAAAGTCAGAAGGGATGTGACAAAATTGTGCATTTTGAGGGGGATCAGATACACCCTAGCGCGCAATTTTTTTTGGGGGGGGGGGGCGAGCACATTTGCCAAATTTCAAGATCTTGATTTATTATCATTTCAAATGAAATTTCCTGGAAACCATTAATTTTCAGTTGTGCTTATTTAATCTCTGCCCAAATTCGTTAGCCTTTTGCCCGAATCTTACTGTGTCCCAAACATTTTGGACCCCCCCCCTCCGATACCCTATGTGCCTGTATTATCTTTTGTTTTCTGAGCTGTCTTGTCATGTAAAAAATTGAGCTTTCTACCTTGGACAAATCTTCACAGATTTATATTTTCGCGTTTTTCAGTACCTTCACTCTTTCATTGTAAATTAGTTTGGCTTCCTTACTTGAGTTAATTGTCACCTGGTCCATATATTTTTCTACATTATTTTCATGCTGTTTACTTCGTGTAGACCTTATTGCTTTAATACCATCAGTTGAAGGAGTTCGGCAAATCGTATTCTTCATTATGTCTTCTATTTCGTTTCATGAATTATGTCCGGTTCTAGGGACAGTAATAATCAAATTCTTATCTCTGAGGAGGGGATACAAGGAGGAAGAAAAGTAAGGAGGAGGAGATCAGTGATGGAGCTATTTGGGGGCCTGGGGGCCAGGGCCCCCCAAATGAATAAATCCCCCCCCCCATGGTGGAGGAGATATGAGGAGGATGAAAAGTAAGGAGGAGATGCATGGAAGAGGAGATGTGAGGAAGTGGAAATGTAGGATGGAGATGTTGGGAGGAGATTCAAGGAGGATATATTTCTTCTACAGTCTACATATTGTCTGCTGTATAGAAAATGTATATTTTTGATAATTCTCAGAAAGCGCCAGTGGGTTATTGTTAGCAGGCTAACCTAGGTCCCGGGTTCAATTCCCAGCCTGGTTAACCAATGTTAGACTGATGTTTCTGGTCGGAGCATAAAACCTTTCACCGCCCACACCCAATACATTAACATATCATTCTCATGCATATCCGTGAAAATGACATTTTCCCCTTTTCGTTGGTCCTTCATTTTAATTACCAACTAATCATCAATTTTCTACTGTGCCTCATAAAAACGTTGATATTAAATTTTATGTTCAACCTACATTTGACTTACAGGTAAAAACCGTATCAGAACAGGTGGCTGTCAAAAGTGTGAATTTAAATCAATTACAACCACTAATTGTAATTATGAGACCAAGAAGCAATTAAGGGCTCTTTTGTTATCTTCTCAATTGCAATGATCGAAGTCAATTGAATATATGTTAAAATTAGGCAACAATGGCCAGAGATACAAGTGAGTTAATTGGCTTCAAGCTGGATTTTCAGCTCAGCTACCTTGAGAGTCACCTGCTGGACTGACATAGATCAGCTGACTTCAACTGACAGCAAAATCAGCTCGCGGCACCAAATGTCGATAGTTCCGGAATCTACTATTCACGGAAATGCTATGATTATTTAATCAACTCTATTGTTATAGCCTGTGACACTAATTATACTGTCAATAGTTGTAGTGGTAATAATATGAATGTTGATGCTCCTTCTTGTCGAACTGATATCAGTTCTGGGTGACTGCAGTGCAGTACTAAGTGTTTACTATGCAGTGCATTTGGAGTCCTGAAATAATGCACCGGGCAGATCTTTATTTAGGATTCACTTAGGGAACAATCCTCATGCAAAATTTCACTAATTAACTTAGTCGACAATTTGGACTAATTAACTTAGTAAAATCACCCAGTGAATCAAACTACTGTACTGGAATAATCAAAATTTGCAGAGCATTGAGAATTTTTAATGTTATACATCGTTTGTTACTATTTGTGCTTTTAGCAGTTAGACATAAGAGAGAAGTAGATAAGAATGTACAACTCATAGAACCTACAACACCCAACAATAACTGTGAATTTTTAGAAAATGTTTTTCATAACTAACTGTGAAATTGGATTGAATCTGTGAAAAATATATATATACTAGAAAATACCCATTGAGGGTTGAATGAAGGAAATAAGAAATCTAAAAGAATCTGTCAAATTTCTATTCGGGAAAAATGACCGACGGCAATGTATTGCTGATGGAGCACTCGCCATTTGTATAAGATAAGAGGCCACTATACAGTTACAGCCCCCGCAAAATATTATATACACCAAGTGTTGCGTCCATGACAAACCTTTTAGAAGTGTGCAAAATTACAGCGTTCCCGACCCTTTATATACTGTCTTTTCAAAAACACATTTTGGCCTTGTCAATTAGTTGTCTTTCCTATATTTTTAATGGGCATTTCTAGTATATATATACATATAGATCTTTCAATCAGTCAGTGGCTGAGGATGTTTGTTTTGTGTTGTTGAAATGGTGAAAGGTTTATGGAGACTCTTCTGTCATGATTACTGTAAGTGTAATGGATATGGGAAATTAGAAAGACTTTGAAAGGGAATATTTGGTGAGTTCAATGCATTAAAAGAAGATTTTTTTTCATTTTGCACAGAATAGTGTATTTTGCACAGTGCTAATTATGGAGTAAAAAAGTCACACTAAATTTTAAGGACACCGCATGGTTTTTTGTTTGAGAAATAAACCCAACATCCAGTTGCTTCATTATGCCAATTGGTATTTTTCTGTCAGCAATCAACCCAATATGCTAAGGTGTAGTTAAGAGATGGTCACAACAAGTGATGATATGTATTATAAAAATTAAAATTAGATATATGTTGAATATTATGTATGTATAAATTTTACCATTGAAATATTTTTACCTTAATTGGGGGTGCACCCACCTTTTAGGTAATGGTATGCAAATACTCGGGTGTATCCCCGTCAAAACCGCTACTCGCTTGTTTTATGTTTAAAAAAAAGTTGTTTGTATGTTGCATCGGTTTTGAAGAAAATAAATCTGTCTATCTATGCAGTACCTGAGTTATGGCAAATGCCATTTTTCTATGAGAGTTAGTGAATGGGTAAAATCCAAAGCAATGGTTAATTGTCTGTGCCTTATGGGTTAAGTAGATTTATATTAACTATAAAATGAAAATGAACTTGTAAAATAGTTCTTAGGCCTGGGAAGGCCAAGACGGCAGGCAAGAGTAAATTAGAAAGAGCAAAACTGTGGCTGGAAAGCATAAAACGACCGTTCCGCACGATCTGCATTTTACAGGCTTGGTTCTGCAACTGTGCAGGCCCGCCCCGCATTTTAAGTTTACAGCAATGCCGTGAATAGAGGTGTGGATAGCAGCTGTGGATAGGGTGTTAGAGGTCACAGATAGGGCTGTAAAGTAAAAAATCTTTAGATCGATTGAAAACATGAAGATTTGCGTATTTATGGGGTAATCTGTTGAGAATTGAGGGAGCCTATAAAAAATAAAGTCTGGGCAAAACCTTCAAATTTAATATAGGATGTCTTGGGCATTTCATTGATTTGTCATCAGTGGCGGCTGCAGGATATTTTGGCTGGGGGACTATGGGGAGGCTTCTCCATCATTTGTTGGGGCTGCCAAAAACTGAGAAAATCCATATCATTGATGGGCATATTGGCGAACGTGTTTTTAACAGATTCAAATCAGATGCTATAAACAGTTTAACCAAGACTAAGCCCCCCATCCACAAAAAAAAAGAACTTGGATATTTTGAATGGTCCTTTACAAATTTTATGAAAGCTGGATTGATTATGGTTTTACCAGACCCTGAGATTACTCATAATGACTTTTAAGAGACATATATAACAGGCATTTTATCAAAAGCTGACTGAAAATATTCAATTCGTCCTGTGGTGGATAAAAGGTTCCACCATCGGTCCTGTCATGGAACGGAGGGTTTTCTGGGCTGTATGACCCTATAGGCCCGGGATAAGGCACCTAATGCCTTTTGGTAGGTATTTCCAGCATCATTTCCATCATTTCAACCCATTTCTGAACTGGTCCTGGGTTGAAAAATAAGGTTCAGCCACTCGTCCTGTGGTGGATAGGTCATGGCGTCAGAAAGCCATTGGCAAATGGTTTTCAAGCAGCACTCAAAATATTTTTTGGATCAGTAAAAGAAGCAAAAATTTAGATTAATACAATAGCCACAGCATAGATAATCATATCAAATATATCACATGGTACATTTTTTTTAAAGCATGCCGCCGAAAGACTATCAGTTGAAAATCATGAGCTTCTCAATATTATATATTAAAACAGAATTTCCAAAAATTCTCCCTTGAAAATCTATTCTGCATATTTCTAAGCTATTTTGGATGTAGATAATTTATGTCCCTGTTTAAAGGCAATTGCATATTATTTCCCAGCCTTTTTTTAGACATATTTCAAATGTCAACCTCAAGCACTACTACCCAGCAAGCACTGTAACATTTAAAAACCTTTTAAAAATGCTACTATAGACATAGTCATAGCCACAGACAAATTTTATTTCCTTTCGGCTTTTACAACATTTATAATACATAAGTTGAAGGACTAGTCTCACTGAAAGAAATAAAAACAAGAATGGATAACACAAAATATGATCTATTCTTGTTTTAAATGTTTTACTTTGGTTTTTGAATGTTTTTGTGACATTAATTCAACGTTTTCTGAACATTAGTGTTTGCTGGGTAGCCATTAATTTGAATATTTTGAAAAAAGAATGACAGGTGTCAGTTGATACCATATGCATGGTTCAGTGTTTCTTTCGCCTGATATTTCTGAAGCCAAGGATGACCCAAGCTGATCAGAATCTTATGGTTGAGATTGTAAGATAGCCTCAAAATGTTACACCATTCATGAATTTCACTGTTCATATTTTAAAAGTTGGTTAATTCTGTGTGACAGTTTCAACAATGTCAGAACTTTGCAATCATATCGCTGTAACAACATCAATGACCTTATGTCCTCATCCTGAAGTTATCCATGATGAGAGTGAGACCTGCCATTCTTAGCTCTCTTTCTACTGATTGAAATAAGCGCAAGATCGTTTGCGATTTAAATACCACTGAATTACATTGTTAAGTTTTTTTAGAATTTAAAAATCCCTCGTAACGATTAAAGTGGGATTCAGATGCAAATTCGGAGGGCTGCAAAGAAGTTTGAAGAAAGCAATGACTGTAACTTTTTGGTATTCAAGCATGACTACCAGCAAACGAAATTTGTGATCTCTTGGCCTTTCTTTTTCAACTGTTCAACCTTCTTATTAATTGGAAGGAAGCAATACCTATAAACAGCTAATGATCCAGCACAATGAATACAGTATAAGAGCTAGAACTTCAGACTCGACGACACAGTTATTTGCAAAGTTGGCAGAGATTAACTTGTTAAAAAATGAGTGATTGCTTGAATCTAGAGGTGACACTGGGAATAACATATTTTAAGTATTACACTGAACCACAAAGTCTGGTTCATGGGCATGGCTGAAAAAAGTAGGAAATTCAGGCATATGATTTCCTCTGAATTTCGAAATCTCACCGGAAATTATTTTGAAAAAATGTTATAATTTCTGAGTGAGA
This sequence comes from Platynereis dumerilii, assembly GCA_026936325.1. Lineage (NCBI taxonomy): Eukaryota > Metazoa > Annelida > Polychaeta > Phyllodocida > Nereididae > Platynereis > Platynereis dumerilii. The sequence continues at coordinate 1,330,641 of JAPTHN010000004.1, forward strand.
TTTAGAGATTTAGAGTCAATCATCTGCCCCTAGTGACTCCTGGCTGAAATTTATCGTCAAAGCTTTATTTGTCTTACCTCAATCTACCCAATCATTATATAAAATAATTATAAATAATCGATCTAGGTAGCTATTGTCCATAGGCATGTTCTGGTGTTTCTGAAGTATACCAAATCCGAACCAATTCATGAAATCACATATGTGAATTTTGATTCAAGTATTTATTGGACAACATATGTGTGCATGCGTGTATTCATGTACTTAAAAGCAGTGAAAAATGGTTCCAAATCAGAAAATTCATTGTGCACAATTGTCTGGGTGATTATGTATTGCTGTATTGAATTTGCATTGAAGTTGACTTGCTGAGGTTGAAAAACGTTGAATACTGTGGAAATTGTATTTTGCTTATTTTCCACAAACTAACTAGTTAAATTTGAATATGTACTTAACAATTGGTGGGCAATTTGTACGGGAATGATCCAGCAAAGTCCCAGTGTTAAGGAATGATTTAATGTTGAATTGTTAAAAGAATGTATTCATTTTCGTGATGTGTGGTACACAAATGACGTTGTGGTGCATACCAAATAAGATCTACTCAGGCATGAATGATCACTGCCAATAAAATTGATAGAGAAAGCCGACCATGAAGCATGTCAAAAACAAAGAGAAACAGTGAAATACTGGAAACCAACTGTATATCATATCTCTCTGGTTGATGTCTAAATTTTGTGAAGCGATTCAACTGGCCCATATTTGACAAATCCAGCCCGCATATTTTTGAAAGCATGCTCATTCAGTATTTACCAAACCAAACTGTCACAACAGTTAGTCAGATAGTATTCAATATGTATAGATAGATATAGGCCTACAAATAGATAATATAGATAGATAGACTGCAGTGGCGTAACTAGGGGGTCTCGAGAGGGGGTGCACCTGGGGAGCACGTGATTCTCTGGGGGGGCATTCACAATACTAATTGCATATTTTAGCCAAGGTTGAAAAGTTCATATTGGGGCACCTGTGGGGACCCAGGTCCATTATTGGGGGCACGTGCCCCCGTGCCCCCCATAGTAACGCCACTGATAGACAGATAGATATATAGATATGTCCCATATATACATGACTTTAGATCTATCTATATATCTATCTACATGATGTGTCTATCAATCCAATAAGCTATCTATCCGACCCTGATTAGGCCTATATATCAGACTATCCATCTATTCATCCATCTGATATCTATCTGACTGAGTGTTTTTAATGTATCTAAATAATGTGTAAATGAAATTATCTTTTTGTTTGTTTTTAAATTATTGAATAGTCCTCAAAACTTATTTTTGTAGTTCTTCAAGGCAGAGCTAATAGATCAGGCTTTTACAGAATGCGTTCTGAGATAATCAAACGTGGTCTTGGCCAATATCTGCATGTCCAATGTGTCACAAAAGTTATTCATTAAGGTGGCTTTGCAGTTTGTTTTGTTCTACATAAAGTGGACAAACTGATAGGAAATGTTTTCATTCAAGTTGCTTTACGGACACAACACTGTATGGATATCAGTTATGAATGAGTGGTTTTCTACCATACGTCACGTATAGCTAAATTGCCCGCTTCACAAGTCCAGTAATCTACTTCAGTGCGAACTCCTGTAATTTTATGGGATTGCACGTGCCAAGATGAGCTTTCTGTGCCTTACTCCCAACAAATCATCATCATTAGGGTGGTTCATTTTTAGATGAGAAAAAATTATTTTGTGAATTTCACATCGCATACCCTCTTATTTGATGAGGTTGGGTATAAAACTGATGCGAGGGCAGTTTTACAGTATTTGCACTCAGCCGATTTTGGTGTTTATGCAATTATTACGAGAAAAGTATGACAGGTATATCGAAATTTCGGGCAGTGGCAATCTTGTGCTACACTGACATATAAATGCAAGATATTTTACCCTTCTGCAATGCTTTGTTTTGAAGCTGTAAGGAATTTAGGACAAATTTTGACACATTTTTGTGTCTCACAGACTTTTTTGCGAATTTCATGGATGAACAGAAAAAAACATTCAATCAGTTGTGTTCCATGTTAATGATACCTTTCTGGACCTACGGCTTGGGTATAAAATACAACAGATTTCATGTGAATAAGTTATATACAACATGACTTGGGTCCTACAATGTAAAAAATGGCAGATGTCAAAAATTTTATTTTCGATGGACCATCAGTTGCTTTATGTGCTGTTATGAGTAAGTATCAAAGAATGTGTATACTGTTTGTGTTAATTTTGAAGCTTGAGACATATCTCAAGGTAAAACAGAAACATTTGCTTCACTAACCATAATTGGTTTTCAGAATGTGAGGCTTGAATGTGATGTCAAAAAAAGCATGTCCTCTCCAACCCATAGAAAAAACACTAAGTGTTTTGTAGGAAAAACAAGCTATTTGTTTATCTTTTGCTCAATCATGTGCCTTTACAAGTATGTGACAAATACAAGTTAAAAAGATATCCAGGCCATGTTCATACATTTTCTTAGAAATTAAAATTCATGATGTCAAAAAATGTCCTCTCCAACCCGTCAGAAATTTTGCTCTGATTCGTGCGTTTTAACACTGGATTCATTGAAGAAACGGCCATGGTTATACAAACTAAGTAAACCTGGATGCCTAAAAAGGGTTTTTATAAGTATTGAAAATGTCAAATATATTATCTTTCATTATCTATTACACTATTTTGAGAAAATCAAAATTGAGAAAAAAGTTGATTTATTTGTGTCATATATCAATATAATTGTAATTTTTCGCTATTAACTGAATGACTTTAAAGGATAATAACCAAATATCTTGTTAATGAAGCCATCAAAGATGATTTTTCCAAAGGCGCCTGATTTTTGGTCATTTTCGGCGGTTTTTTGCTCCAAAACACTATGTTTGACACAGCCGAACACCATGAGTTTCAATCGTACAGTAACAAAACTTGACATGGGGTTAATAGAATACCTAGGGATTATTAACCATGGAAATCATGTGTCTTTTGAGACTAGTACCCTACTCAACAGAAACTTTCAGGGTAATGGCAAGCCAGATTTCTGTAATTTCGTAATAAAAATGGTAAAAAAATAATTGTGGCATGTTTAATCAAAATTTAAGTTTTGTATGGGTTTTGATGTTCCTATGCAACAATGTGGCTTGATTTCCAAGAATAAGAATGGGTGAAAATTGTTTCTGGACGGATATTTTTCCTGATAAAGAGTTTTTTCAAGAATCAACCCTTGCCTACTTTAAGTAGCGGTATTTTGGTAGTAAACCACCAAATCACTTCAGTCCTCTTTGATTATAGAAACAGTAATAGGTTAATTTTATGATAGAATGATGGAAATTCTCAAATTTCAAACTTTATTTTGACCCCCCATGAGACACTTTGAGTGCAAATACTGTAAAACTGCCCGTATGAGAAATTTTATGAACATCCAACAAGAGGAAGGGGTCCCCCAAAGGCCTTAAAGTTGCAATGCTTTTTTAATTTTCGCCCTTTTTCGCCAATCCGCGGTTCTCCATAACTTCGTCAGTATTAATCATACAGCATTCTAATTGCTATGGTTGGAAGGCTCTCAAAAAGACCTATATTTTGAATACCAACATCAATGGTCTAGGACGATATCTTGACTCCCATTGACTCTTCGGCCTCCACTTTTCTGAATGAAAATGTCGCTGACTGTCTAATCCTATTGAAAAAAGGCTTTTGATGTTTATTTCACTGATAATTGCTGTAATTCACATTCTTCAAGTTCCAGAATAAGCAAATAAAATATTTTTTTAATTTTTGGTCATGGAAAATCCAGATTTATAAGCCTGGAAGTTTTAATGCAAAATTTCGTCGGAATTATTGAAACAATTCATGGAGGGGCTGTTATATTTCATATTTTAACTTCACAAGAATTAAATATAGGACTACATCATTGGTACCATGAGAATGCTAAGAGTATTTCCTTTCATTTGGTACCACTCATGTTGCCCTGCAATAAATTCTGCCGAAGATATTATATGAAATGTAACAGGCCCCATCTCACATTTTACGAGTTTTCAACTGACATTAACATTAAAACTTCATCACTCTTAAGCCAGGCACTCCCATGGTAAAAATCAAAAATGTTTCTTGTATTTGGTCATTCTGGTACTAAGAGAATGCAAATCACTTAAATAATTATCATTGAAAAAATTCGAAAGCCTTTTTTTTAACAGGATTAGAAAATCTGCGTCATTTTAATTCTAAAGAGCGCAGGCTGAAGGGCTAATGGAAATCAAGATATCGTCCTAGACCATTGATGTTGGTATGCAAATTGAAGGTCTTTTTGAGAGCTTTCCAACCATGGCAATAAGAATGTTGTATGACTAATACTAACAAAGTTATAGAGAACCGCGAATTTTCGAAAACGGTCGAAAATTTAAAAAACATTGCAACTTAAAGGCCTTTGGGGGACCCCTTCCTCTTGTTGGATTTTCATAAAATTTAAGCTGCATTGTTTTTGCACCATTTCTCACAAAATAGGAGGGTATGCGAATTGATATTGACAAAAAAAGTTTTTTGGACCACCCTAATCATCATACCTATCATAAATATTCACAATGTATGTATATAGGTCGTTTGATTTATTCTCTATTAACAATTAATTATTTAATCTTTTTTTTTTCTTTTTTTTCTTCTTCTTTTTTATTTATTATATCGATGGTGAAAGTGCAAAACCTCGTCAGTCAAAAAAAGCTGTTTTTCAGAAATTGGAAAAAACTATCGCAGATAATTTTTTATGGTAATGTTCATTTATATGCGAGTTAGGCTCTAAGTTATTTATAGAAAGTGATACCCTGTTTTAGCATAATTTTTTGTTATAGGTCATTGACCCCTGAATTGATGCTACCATCAGATATGAATGAAAATGTCAAGTTACAAGGTTTTGCACTTTCACTTTTTGCAAGTTAGTGAAAGCGCAAAACCTCATAACTCGATCATTTATCACATTTCTAAGTAACTTGCAGCATTGAATGTACTTCCAATCTATAGCTGTTCAGTAAAAATTATGATTTGACCATAATAAATAACAACTGCTAATTTTAATTAGTGCCTACAACAGCAAGAATGAGGAAAATAGCAATTTTTCAAATTTTCATGCACAATTTTTTTCAATAGCCTACATCACTAAAACAAATATAGGGAGGTATATATTTTTTAATAGGGAAATTTCCTGAGAGCCATAAAAAAGTGCCGCAATCATTGTTTTTCAAAAAAAGTTGAAATATCCGAAAATATGAGTTTCTAAGTTCTGATTTGAGTTACGAGGTTTTGCACTTTCACTTTTTGGAACAAATCGACATACAAGGTTTGGTGAAATCATTCTGTTACCAGTGTGTTACAGCTTCAAAAAACAGCAAACTGGCAAGGTGACCAATTGACAACATGTATTGGATATTGAAATAGTCATTCCACCCAAAATCTAAAAATGGCAATATTTTGACATACGAGGTTTTGCACTTTCACCATCGATATTCATTTCATTATTACTGTTAGTAACGTTAATATTATTGCCTTGAGTTGCTCAGACATGGTCTTGTTATTATTTTATGATATTGAAGGACAATGCACATATCCTGTAGTCAATTTCACGTCATGTTCACTCTTCCCCAATTATTTCAATTTTTAAATTATAAATACATCAATAACATATAAATATTCAAATACATTGTATTATTAATAATTTCTTGAATTTTGGTAATGGCAAATATGCTATCAGCATCAGCCAACCATACAAGATGTTTGAGACTCTTATGTTGATTGTATGAAATGTATAAATGTGTATATATATTATGGTCAAATAAACTTAAACTTAAACTTAAACTTAATTAATAAAAAAAAAAAACATTAGCTTAAAATTACAGGAATCATTCACTATTTAAAAAATAATAATTAAGAGAATTATCTTTCACCTGCAATTTTCATGACATTAATTTAATTCAGTATCTCTAACAGATTTTTGCACACTTTCCTTCAAAATAGTGCATGTGCCATGGAATTCACAACTGATTATATACCTGCCTACATTGAAATAAGATTGGCTAGGTGTCAGGTTACTTTCGAATTCACAAAGGAAAAACATGTTCGAGTGATTTCCATACCTGGTGAAGTGGACACCTCTTTAGCAAAGAAGACTTCAGGTCTCAGCTTCTCCAGGCATCTCTCACAGGTATCCAGCACATCAATCAATCCATGTACTTTTTGCAGATCATAGGAGTCATCTCGCAAAAAGCTGTCAAATTTCATTCTGTATTCCCTTGCCACAAACTGAATGGCATCAAATATCTTCTCTGCCCAAAACCTCCCTTCCTCTGCAAATCTCTCCACATCCTCCTCTGTCATCCATTTTGAGTCATTTGTGGTGAAGTGCAGTTGTTGATGGAGGGCACCATATCTCTCTCCTATGAAATTTCCATGTACTCTCTCAATGTCCCTTGGCTGCAAATAACAAGAAGCATGAAGTTCATCAGCTCACAAAATTGACACAATTCAAATCAAGTACAACATTCATGATAAATCAAATGTCACGTATGTCTTCAGAGGCTAAATTATGTTTATTGAGGTTATTGAGTTGATAACTTTTCAAGAAGGCATGATTTATGCCAGTTATGGGAAAAGATTCATTTGAGCAAAATGTAACATATTGATGGATATGAACATATGTTTCAATTTTGAATAAATTCAGAAAGCTCAGGTTGGTTAATGCACTTTTGAGCTTTTTGAGGGCTACAGTGCCATTTCTTAAAATGCAGCTATATTAGAGGCAGTTTCACGCATTTCATTCAAACTTTTGGTATCACCCATCTAATATCTTAGGTCAAGAAAAAACAATATTTCGGGGGGGGGGGGTCAGTCACTACATTTTTTGTAAAATGTGAGAAAAACATTTATAAAAGGCTCAGGATTGAATTTTAATGGCATTATGCAAATACGGTGTCGAATGAGAGCAGAGAAGCAGCACTAGTAGACACCCAAAGAATCTGCTAGAAGATGGTGCAGGAGCTTTTTGAATTGAATTTTTTATTTTAATGCCTGTTCCATGGGCATTTAGTTGAACTGAGCAATTTTTTGCATCTTTAATACAGAAAAAAAAAGTACACACACCACAATTCCAAAAAAGCGCCTCCAGCATCACATAGTGCTATTTCCCAGCTTTCATCCAACACCTCATTTGCATTTATAGTTTAAAAATTCATTCATACGCCATGTTTTCAGTGTTTTTATCACATTTTAAGCTAAAAATTACATGTTTTACTGTTAGAAAGTATAGTGACCACCCCAATTTTTTTTTTCCTTGACATAAACTGAAGGACAAAAATAAATTATCACTTTTCAATTTGAAATAATTTAAAGAAAAAAAATTGTCAAGCTTATTTGTTGTGCGTTAAATGTTCTACACATTAACAATGACCAATTAGTCATGTTTACATATTCTTGTCATGGGTCATTGCCTCTGCACTGGTACAGATGATGAAATGCAGTAATTGGGGTAATCCTTGGGATCAGTTGCCCTTAACTGCACAAGAAGCACTCAGAAAAGTTCCTTGATCTTTCCTGAGTTGGGATACGCTGAAAGACTGCCATTGGGTAGACTCTCTGTTGAGCAATGAGGCCCAGCAGTTGGGATGCGGGTGGCTGGCATGTCCCAGTATGAGGTTGCACGTCAGAGGGGCTGCTCCCAGCCAGCAATCAGCAAGATTGTGACCAAGTTTGGTCAAACAGGCTGAATGAAGGACCTTCCAAAGCCAGGCAGACCTGCAGTCACAACCCATGATCAAGACAGACACATCATCCATCAGAATCTGGGTGATCATTTAAAGACCATTTCAAGACCGCCACATGCACAGTTGCTGAAATTCCAGACTCTCACAACTCAAGAGTGAGTGTCAAAACAGTTATGAGATGAGTTGCTAAGCACTGTAACCAGACCAGGCAGCCATTCATCCATGCAAAAGGACTGTTTTGACAGATCTGTGAACTCTGTTTTCTGACCTCCTGATGTTTATTCATTATTGCCGTGAAATGGGTAAACCCAGACCTTGTTTGATCTGATTTGTTGAAAAAATACATAATTGCAAACTGCTTTCATGTGCCATCAAGGTGTTTTTCCTCTAGGAATTCCTACCACAGTCTCCTAAAGAGGTGATAACTTATTTTTGTCCTTCAGTTTATTTTCTAAGATGCCTGATGCTGAAAATTTGGAGCAGAACTGCAAAACGCCTGTGATTGAGCATCATCTAAGATAATTGCAAATCAGTCTATATAAAAAAACTAAAAAGTGCATTAACCAACCAGAGAGCAAGAAGCATCAAGTTTATCAGCCATCAATTGAGATCAAAGAGAACACTTTGAACTTAATGTCAGTCACATGCTTTAGCTGAAGAGGTGATTAAATAAAACTAATGAACTTTATCCATCAGCCAAATATGAAGACAATTAGTACTGGGTCATTCTTGTCAAATCATCAGGTTTTCCAGAAATTTTCCACCAACCCGTCTGCGAATTGGCTGAAAAAATTATAGACTGTTTGCGCCCTCAAAGGATGAACTTCCTGAAATTTTCAGCCGATTCAGTCAGTTTTCCAGAATTTGGCAGAGGTTTGAAAATTGCTGACTTTAACAGTTTTTCAGAATTCGGTTTGTCAACAATTACACTATACCCATTTCGCTGGATTTCTTATTGACTTAGCCTAACACATAGAATATTTTTCAAAATTTTATATTAAAAAAACAAGGATGAACGCATCAACAATTTTCAAGTATTATTTGACCATACATATGCAGACTATATCTGAGAAGTTTAAAGGCTGTCTCTAAAATACCCTTTGCAGAAGGGCTACTCGCCAGTTGCACTACTATTACAGATCTATATAATATTCAAAATTCTGCAGAACCCAAATTAAACTGAATATCCTCCTGAATTCTTTCCTGTATTATTAGGGTAGGTTGATTTTGCAAAAATTTCTGAATTTCGATCTTGGACAAACTGGGATGGTGACATTTTCATGTCAAGAGGCCATATCCAAAATTTTAGGTCTGTAACTCTAATATTTTTTGAGGACATTTTTCGCTAGGTTTGCCGATTCGCGGTATGAACAACTTGGTCAATTTAAGAGATAAGACAATGAAACTCGTATGGTTGGACTGGGCTCAATCAGACCTTCATTTTGAATACCAACATCAATGGTCTAGGTCAAATTTGAAGGCGCAAGTAACTTCACAATATGATAACTTTTAATTTTTTTGCTTGACTTGCCAATCAAAGTATGACTGTAGGTGTAAATGTAACTCCATTGGCTGTTGAGATATCTGGCAATATTAGTGATCTTAGGTAAAGCACCCAGACCTATAATATAGTTACCTTTGTCAATTCAATGATTGTCACAGGTATCCTGAATAGAACCACAGAAATTAAGATCTTGTAAATATTAATTGACCACGGGTATCAGGATATTTTATTTGTCAGTGAGTCATTCAGAATCAGGTTCAGTATTATAATGTCCTAAAATAAGAGAAAGAAATGGAACCCAGGGCATCATTCTAACCAAGAAAGAAGTTCAAATAGAACAACCACCTGATTGGATATTGTATGCTTCTGTACCTGGGATGCGGAAGTTGTAACATGAAACTTCCCTGCTTTGACCAATATTCCAATAAAGTACTATAAGGGTCAAAATTTGAAAACCTTGAAATTTCAGCTGAAAAAATTTTGAAAATTTTTTTAGTCCAGAAATGCCTTTTTAAGTTGGCATTGGGTAGGTCAAACAATCAGCTATCACTGCACTGTCATGTCCAAGGGTCCCAAATGCTCTGCTGATCTGTAATGAGGTGATATTTACAGCGGTGATGTTTTTTGACTGTCATTAAAATCACACTTATAACTGAAAAATCCTGACCACTTGGGGCTAAATAATCTATTACCAATGATTAGGCAGGTAGCTTGCACATTTTAGGCCAAGTTTCAGGTCTCTAGCACCAATTATTTTTGAGATAATGCATTTTGGTCAATTAAATGCCGAATATGTGTGTCATTAGCATCATGCCTATAACTTGAAATCCGCACCACTTAGAGCTGAAGAATGTATTACCAATGTATGGGAAAGTGGCTATTCTGCAAACATTGAGCTATATTTCAGGTCTCTACGACCAATACTTATTAAGATAGAACATTTTCTTGAACTAGAAATTTACAAACAGAAACAAAAATACTCTTTTCACCTGTAGTTTGGATTCTTAATAACAAAGATGATCTCCAATACCCCTCCAGTGCCAAATGTCTTTGCCTAACCATATTTCAGGTGCTAGACAATGGTAAAATGTCACTGACACCCCATATTTGATTAGTAACCTCAGAGAAGCGTCAAAATTCACAATAAGCATGTCAGATGCAAGGAAAATGCAAAAAATCTGTGTAATATTTTGTTAAAACATTAATTGATAATATATATTGAACACAGTTTCAACTCCTGTCACCTGCAACAGAATTTTAGTGAGGTAAAGGAAAGAAGCCATTTTTTGTTGTGATGCTAATGACAGCGTGATGCTAGTGATAATTAAGATAAAAATCTTTGTAGGGACCAGTGCAAAACTGGTAATCTGGCAATTTGTGCATGCAATGATCTTATGAACACCAGAAGCATGTTCACATTGATTCTGGTCCAGAAATATGCAGTCAAAATAGAGCAGCAAGGCGTTTGCTAATGACAAATTAAGATAGGACAACCGACATGCCAACAGAAATACTCAAATATTTTGGTTACATAAATGATACAGAGCTACAGGTAGCGCAGTTATTTTCTTGGCTTCTCAGACAATGTCAGACACAAGGTTTTCTCACAAAATGTGCGTCCCTTTCATTTTTATTAAGAAACCAAACTGGTGTGATGCTAATGACGCAATATTGGAGACATTGACACAACAACCTCCTGCTCTTATACAGGATATTATTTCAGAAATTGGAAACTATATTTTAGAAGTGTGATGGTCAAGTCTCCATGTATGGAAGAGTTTAATTGAATCAGGATCCTGTACAAGTTTTTGTGATGCAATCTTTCAAAGAAAATGTTGGTGGAGACACGCCATTTTCAGGGGGGTTGGCCACTTCAATGCTTTTTTTGGATGGGCTAAAAATAACCTTCCACATATTTTTTGTGTCAGAAGTTTTGCTAATATCCTTGTCTATGACAAATGACATCAAGAGGTCCTGCATGTACCTTTCTGTCATCATGAATTATTGTTAAACACCGGAGACAAGAATTTCAGACTTACCAAATTTTGACCCATAAATATTATTTAAGCACTTCCTTACAGTTTCTATAATGGAACTAAAATGATAGATTAGTAGACAGCTCTTTATTTCATTACTGGAGCCTTACAGAAAACATCATGTCCTTTGGATTGGGAATATTACATTTCAAAAATAATGTCAAATTCAGAAAGAGAGAGAAAAAATACAATTTGCTTTTTTTTTGTGCAGTGCCATATAAAGGCCTACATCTCAGATTTTAAACAAGCTTTATGCTTGATGTTGGCTGTTAACTTGTTTGCCTCAATACCAGATTGAAATTTTATTTCTGAGGTTTGATTTGTTAAAAATTAAGCTGTGCAGCTTGAGAACTCCGCCAAGTTTCATATAGGTTTGCCAAATGAAACTGTTACTCTTCCATACCTCCGATATGGCTCATTATAAGGCCTCCAATGCTTGTGGAAGTGTAATCCAGTAGACTGACATAGGGTTGAATATAACCCGGACTAGTAAAACACTTTTTTCAAGTAATTTACTGTTTATTACTGCTTTGAACCATCAGATCCGACTTTCTTTTTCCAAAATTGTGAAATTTTATAAGAAGTGCAGATGAAAAATTATCAAAAACCCTTCATGTGTGTATTAAAATTGTAGGTCTTTTTGAGAGCTTTTCAAATATGTAGGTTGTATTACTGTATGATGATAAATGACAAAGTTACACGAAACCGCGAGTTTGCAAAACAACCGATAAATGTTCAAAATGTCAATAATAAAATGTCATTTCCTCAAAAAAGTTTTCAAGTTAGAGACCTCAAATTTTGGATATAGCCTTCTGATATGAAAATCTCACTATCATAATTAGTCCAATGGTAAAGTTCCGAAATCAACCTACCCTACTGTATTATGCCATACAAATATGAAAGATAATAAGAAAGTTTCGGGGGTTTGCCACAGATACCCTTTTATTTATATTCAACAAATTTATATTCAACAAACGAGGCTGAAGTAATATTTGACTATACATATGACAAATATATCTGAAAAGTTCAAAGGCTGTCTCTATAATACCCTTTGCAGAAAGGCTACTCACCAGTAGCACTACTGTTACAGGTAAAAAAATATTCAAAATTCCAAATATCCCAAAGTAAGCTGAACATGGTCCTGAATTCTTCCCTGTATTATACCCCACAGACATGAAAGATAACTAGAAAATTTGAGGGGTATGCTACCTATATCCCTTGAGATTTAGCTAGTTTTGCTTTGGACGTAGCCAAAGACAAATAACATTTTTCAAAATATTATATTAAAAAAATGAGGCTGAACACATCTCCAATTTTCCAGTATTATTTGAACATACATATGCAGAATATATCCTAGCCTAGAGAAGTTCTCTATATAATATATGTTGCATTTATACAACTACAATGTCTGACTTAAAGTGATTTTCGTTAAATCAAGTCTCAGAATTAATTATTAATCATTCAGTTACATATATTTGATAACTAATATTCCAAGTATTTTGAGTATGACAGAATTTCCAAATTTAATGTCTGCAAACAAAATTTTCTATTTTCCACCTGTCATGCTGCGTTCTTCAAGATATTGTGCCGCATCGTGCGCAGATCAAGTTCACATATAGGAAGTGATGTTGGCACCAGCCTGTAAAATTTTGCTCATTTTTGCCAAATTTTCGTAAATTGCGGGTTTTGGAATTTTTTCACTGTTAAACCAAGCCTTCTATAACACCAAAACTATGCACGATTGAGGCAGTACCAAGCACTAATGGTACAAATTCATATAATATTTTAACTCCAATATTTTCTAACTTCAGCAAAGCAGATTCTCTGGGTGATATTTTCTGAGCACATGAAGAAAATCACAGGACGATTCCTGAAATTGACCAATTTCAAGTGCAAAAATGGCCATGTTGGGCAGGTGATCGAAACTTGAAATTTATTTTTGAAGCAGTTTATGAGATCATCTTGTGTTTCTGCAAAAATGGTAAATGTATTATCTCTTATTTTTCTGGAATTAATTATTAGAACTTGAAAGCCCAACATTTTCAAAATGGTGTCACAAGCAAAATAATTATGTGGAATCTGTCAAAAATATTTTGTGTGTGCTCATTGAACATTTACATGTACATCAGGTAAAATTTCAACAAAATCCGAAGACATAATGTGGAAAAATGTCTTGATTTTGGTCCATTTGGCATGGAATGGCCCAAAGACAATTGGTATGACTACATTTTAGATTTAAAATGAATCAAACCATGTTTCAGACTGTGATACTCTCAGCCTCCCACTCCATTTTTCGATTTAAGAATGAATACTTTAATATACCTGTTTCTGTTTCTTGCAAGCAAATTATGGCAATGTAATACTCTCACTCCATTTTTTTTCAATTCGAAAATTAATACTAAGTCTTACTCATATTTTGCCAAGAGTGAAAACATTGTTTATCTACGTAATTGCTAAATTGAACATGGCTATAGCATCTTATTTTCCACTTTCAGCACTTTGGATTAAAATTTGATCAGACCAATCGACTGATCAGTTTTATTGCATTAAACTCAACCCTGTTACGATGACAACGTCTGGTGACAGGTTGGTAATAAAGCATAAATTGTCAATAATATTCATTGTCAACATTTGGACTTTTGATTACTGAGGGAGCACTTTCCATGCTGTTTCAATTTCTTGGGTGATAAATATAGAATCTTGAATCTGAATGCAAAATGGAGTTGTTATTATCAGAGATTGCTATTGAATTAAGGTGGCTCGATACTCGTGAACTTTCTGAGATAGGATTTATCAAAAATAGTTTAGAATGATCCAAAATATAGTTTATAGCAAAGATATGCAAGAAAAAGTAGTCGCTACCAGCCTTTTAAAATAAATATTTGAGATTATGCACGAGAAAGTCAGTTCACCCAAACCTGAAAAACTTAATTTTTTTCTTTATTTTTTTATTGTGAAGTTTTCCCTGCTATTCCGTGGTCATGCATCCCATATTATGCAATGAAGCATGAATTTAAAGAAGACACTTGAAGGGAAAAGCTGATTGCAATTTCAAAGAGATATATTTAGTTTAAAGGACTTTCCAAGGGTCTCGGAATAAAAGTTTTGATTTTGACAATTTTAACTTTTTTTATGAACCATAGTGCTAAAAAAATTGACTAGGTAGGATTTCTTAATTCTTTGTCATTTACTTCCAAAAATAGTGGGGAACAATATGATAATACAGACAACCCTTCCTACCACACTTGAAATTGATTTAGAATTTTTTTTTATTATCAAGTCATTTTTGAGAAAATAGACCTGCTTGAGGAAAATCGCCTGTAAAAATGTTCTATTCTGATTATCAAGCTGAAACTCAGGCTGTTTGTAGTACTCATCTTAGCGCATCTATTGCTTTAAACGGGAAGTCTCTAACCCCAATAGAAGTGGCGCAATTTGCAAACGAAGCGGCCGACACTTGAAATTCTCAGAATTAAAAAAAGATGACAGCAGAGATCAGCTGCAATGGTGACGTTACGATAGATAGGGCCTGCCTGGCTGCGCATGAATGTGCGCTCACTACCACTTTGCATGAGTAGCGAGCCACCTTAAATGAGATGACTGGTAATTCTTATACACAAGATACACTGCCATACATACAATAGATTACGGTAAAAATTATAATTGGTAGATTGAACAGTGCCCGTTTTAAAAAGTGCAAAATGATATGCCTGTAATCTAATAAGGCAATGGTGATGAACATGTTGGTATTCATATATACCACAAAGAACCTTTTGTGTTAAGAGTGCAGTGCAATAATGATGCACTGCATCATCTTTCATACAAAGTAGAGTTCTTTGGCAATAATTAGGAACAATGAAATGGCTTCAGTATTGTATATTTGTGCCGAATATGATGTCTCAAGTGTGCAAGTTTTTTTCACCTTTTTTACACTTAAATTTACAGTAATTTTAGCACAGGAATATTACAAACATCTCTAGTTATGAATACAATTTTCACTGTAATTGCACATATTTCATTCATAAATATTGAGAGAATGCTTGACAAATACAGTTGTGAAGGTATGCTGCAAAAATATGTAAAAAAATAAAGAAAATCTGTCCTTTCGACAATTTGCTGCTTTTTGGTATTGTCACAGCTTCAAATACATTGTACAGGGCTAACACTGGTAGTTATCATCTATTTTTAATTTTCAATGAGTGTACAGTACATTTTTTAAAAGTGGCTCGTCATTTAAAATCTAGCCTTTGCTATCTATCCATAGCCATTCCAAGCTAAACTAAGCTACTCTTATCCATAGCTAGCCATAGCTATCCACAATTACTATCGTTTAAACAAGGGGTAAAGAGATTTCAGCGTATTCAAAGAGATGGATATGGATGGTTATGGATAGCTATGGATAAGACTAGTAATGAATAGCTACAGACAGTTAAGTTGAGCCACATTTAGAAATTTGTACTGTAATGCCGAAAACAGAGTTAAAAATGACCAAAATTCAAGGATACAATATATTTCCTGTTTTGGGGACTAAGGTTCTCTGATGAGACCAAGCCTGTGTATCAAGATTTGTATCATTTCCTTTGTTCCAGATGCGCTTCAATAATATGGTGTCGGACGTACATTGCCATTTTGGTGTCGGACGTACAGTACTCTCCAAGTGCTCTCACTGGTAATCGTAATATGTTTAAATGATTGAAATAGCCAGTATGCTATCAATGACATAAATGTGCTTTGCATAACAAGTTTCATGAAGTTACCATCACTAACCTGTGAGCAGGAAAATTATTTAGTAATTTTGGTGTCGGACGTACACTAAGAATCTTATTAGGTCAAATGTCACTGCCTGACAGAATTCACAAGGATTGATGCAAGAATGGTACTCCTATAGGCAGTAACTGACTGGAAAAAAAAACAATTAACCTATTTCTCTCATTGTAGTGACATCTTATTTTGGGACTGTCAAAAAATATAGCAATTGTAGTCACCAAACATAACATTACTCAAATGCAAAGATAATCAATTGATTTTTTCTGTACCTGAAAAAAAAACAACTTATTTTGGCACATTGTGACACCCATGACCTATATCAAATTTGAAATGTTGACTGTTTGGTTGATGACTTCAAGGAAATGTCCTTGTGTTGTTTCCACTAGTTTTAAATAATATTTTGGAAGATGTCCTGTGACTTCACAGTTTGGTTTCAAAACATCTTGGTTAATTTTTTTGGGAGAGGCAATCAATTATTGATCATTGTTTTCATCCTGTTTGTTGTCAGATTCAATGACATCGGTGTTCATAGAAGAAAATATATATATATATATATATATATATATATATATATATATATCAGAATAACAGAAACAGAACATCTTAGATTTTGACGACAATTCATATCAGTTTCTAAAGGATTTTGTTGGTTACAGCAGTTATGACAGTGATATTAAGCAGGAATTTTAAGCAATAAGCAAATTTAATTTCTTTGATATCCTATAAATCAGTCAGTTACCTGGCAACCAGAAAGTAGTCATCCTACGTTGGTCTGTTAGGCCTACTTAGCGGCTTTCCCTTGCCACCACAGAAGAATCCAAGACTCGGAGAAGTGAATGAGTTTTGAGATGATGTCAATAAATATTGCTGTATTTTAGCAACCTTCTGCCAGGAGTAACAACAATCAAGCCATGCTACTATGTTGTGGCATTTACGTATTAATTACTGGACAATAGTATGCCCCCAAATTACAAAACATTAACCCTAAGCTGCTTTGGATGCCCCAACCAGTAAAGTTCTTCATACACATGAAATGGTATACCATACCGTTAGTCCAGACAAGAGCCAAAACAGAGCATTTTTGAGGACATAGGAAGTGATACGTCTTTTCAGGAGATTGGGCTGATTTGTTTGGTCCAAAGCCTGCAAGAGAAAGTGATAGTAAAGCAGGCTTGCATGTGAATGAACAAAGCAAATGAGCTTTATAACATCTTTACTGTCTATTTTGCTTGTATGAGAATATCAAATTTATGCAAGGAAATTGATTACATTTGACAAAAGTATTAGAACCATTCACTTTCCAAGCATATGCCTGGAAAATTTTCAAAACCTAAAAATACATGCAAAAAGTGTCTTGCATGGAAAATGCAGTAACTAATTTAGTAAATTATTGCAGTAAAGTTGTTAGTCCAGAGAGACGCTTTGGTAATACTTAGAATGATCAAGAACGCTTAAAAAAATCAAGCAATTATTTTGTGTATTTATTGGAAATTACACCCACGAAGCGATCTTCCAAATGGTACCATGACTTCAACTAAAAGTAATTTACATTGCTCAATAGGGCCAGTTTACAGCCAGAAAGCATGAACCACTGAACGGATTCTTAAAATATATTGCAAAAAGTCATCTTTGCATGTGCATGACATATTGGCCTGCCTAGAAGAGAATTTGCATGCGCTCATTGACAGAAGTCTTGTCACCACCATGATGTTTGAGACGCAACTGTTCATATCGTGACTTGTGGTTGTGAAAGTAAAGTTTTGTCGGAGTCAGAACATTCCAAAAATGAAAATAGACAATATATCCAAAATGTGCTTGCACAAAATCTTGTCGCATTGAAAAAGTAAAGCTGAAAAATTGCCTTAAATAATTGTGAAATGCAGAAAATGATGCAATAACATCAAAGCAATTAGTCAAGGTGTAGCTGATAGAAAAATAATTCTTTCCATGACTTCTTGACCCTGTAGGACAATATTCATGGGGTTCCATAGCAGCTTATTGCGAAAATCAAAAATCATCAAATTTGGCAGATAATGCAGGCAAATGCCATTTAAAGCTCACAAGTAATCTTGGAATAATTTTCTCACATCCTGTATTATTTTGGTGGACATGGGTTGAGGGACATTGAGATTATTCCATTTCTGGTGACCATGCAAATTTAATTGGTTATTCTGCATTTGCTGTGGAGACGTCAGCATGACAAGATGTGCCTTTTGGCTTATAAATTGCATCATAACTGTGGTTTACTATAACTTAGGCATAAATTTGATTCCTGTATTGGGTCACTGATGATTTTATTGATAGTTATAGGCCTACATATCGTCAGTCCAAGGCAATACTTTGTTTTTTTATTATTTTAACCAATTTTTGCCAATTCTGCTTAAATCATGTCCAAGAGCACACTTCATTATTAATGCAACTTTTGAGCAGTTATATGATGGATTTTTAGAGAAAAAGTACAACATTAATTTTTGTTCTGTTCCGCCCTTTGCACTCAACAGTTCAAAATAGCTGAAAAATTACAAAAGCCATATTAATTCTGAATAACATGCATAGGAATGTTCCTCATCACAAGCTGCATCAAATACAGTGGTCCCTGCCTTGAACGACCTCCTAATATGCAACCAGACCCCTTAATATGACCATATACCCTCTGCATTAACGTTTTTCTTCTTAAATATCACCCTAATATTCGACCAACCTGTCTAACGCGACCAGTGACCGCTAATTTGGCAAAAAATGGTTCATTCCATCCTCATATGCGACCAATCACAGTCCAGAAACGGCCAAAAGACGGCAATGAAGCTACAACTTTTTCACTCCCTCTGGAGGCATAATAGATTGCTATCAAGTTAATTGTCTGAACAAACAATTGCTGACACTCTTAATTGATTTGGTGCTGCTTCGATTGAGCTTATTAAACTTTTAATTTTGATTCAATTGGGTCCAAGGCCGTGCAGAGCCTGAAGTAGGCCCAGGCCAAAATGAAAAAGTAGGCCCCCCTTCAGGCCACGATGTTTTGATTCAAGTCAAATCAAGTCAGGTTAACTTTATTAAAATCCTTGTGGATAAATTAGATACGATGTTGAGCAGTCGGTCGGTCATGAAATAAAATAAAAAGGCTGCATATGTCAACTTAAAATTTTATTTTATTTTTGAGCAGTCAGTCGGAAAAAAAAGATGCAACTTTCCATGAATGCATTTTTTGCCATTGGTAATCTAATTTCTGTTAACTTTACCGAAGACTTTATCACAACTCTAATGGATAGCCAAATTTAATTACAATCACGCATCCAGAGAATATGTGCAGTTCATGAACAATTACTGTGTCTGTGAACGTGTGAAGTTCACTTCCAAGAAAAGAGGCACAATTTTTGCACACAACTTTTTGGAAATTCAAATGCCCAATTGAAGGAAACTTCACACATTCACAGACACAGTAAAACATCTTTCACGAACTGGCTGTTGTTGAAAGGCTTTACTGAAGAGTCCAATTAAGAAACATCAAGGTACTAGTATTTCCATCATAATCAATTCAAGTACTGCAATACACAGCCTATCGTGTGTATCTCACAATCTGCATTGCCAAAGCATTCTTGGTTCGTTTGAGAAAACTTGATTCACAAATTCCAATGATTTTGCAAAATTACTGCTGATTTGGAGAGTATTATGTCCAATAAGAATCTCTGGAATTGACAAAAAGGCAGTACAATATGGATATTGGAGAACATGTCAAGAATTT
The DNA here is from genome assembly GCA_026936325.1 of Platynereis dumerilii. NCBI lineage: Eukaryota > Metazoa > Annelida > Polychaeta > Phyllodocida > Nereididae > Platynereis > Platynereis dumerilii. The sequence continues at coordinate 1,350,469 of JAPTHN010000004.1, forward strand.
TGCCATATATATTATTTTAGCTAACCGATTCAATTTAAAAGTGTACACGGAAGACTCTTTTAAGCAGCAGAATTTCACCCTCCAGATCTTGTGAAACATGGTTAGCAAGACTTTGAACAACAAGGTCAATTATGTTGACGAACAGCTGGACTCAAAATTGTTTTTCTGCATCCTCCTAAGTGAGCACCCTCTTCGTGTAGCAAAGTCAGATGTCACTCCTACTCTACTAGATATCAGACATGCTTCCTCAGCCAACCTTTCTCTGAACATGGTTATTTCATCTCGTAATTGATTGATATTGTCTCTTTTTTTATTTTGTGTTGAACCTCGATATTCTATGATCTGGTTGATTTCAATGACAAAACAACACTACTCCTTATTTCTCATATATCTTGTATCTTATATATGAGCGGGTACAGCAGAAACGCGCAAATCTTGGGTCACACAGTATTTTGTGAAAAGTGGCAACTGCCATGGGCTTATTCACTCGGGGGGCCTTTGCAAGATGCCAAAAAGACTTACAAATTGAAAAAAAAATCCTTCAAAATGCCAAAAGTTTTTGGAGTGCGTGATACAAACCAAACGTATTGAGTATTGAGTATTGAGTGCGTGATACACAACCAAGAGTGTACTTGCTTGATCCTGGACCAAAGATCAAATTTCAAGATGAGGTCCAATGTAAGATGACCTAGTATTGTACAGGGACCTCTGACATCAGAGGCCAAATGGGCAACACTGTAAACAACTTCACAGTCTCACAGAATACCCACTTAGGAATCGTAGAGAATGATGGACAATAAATGAGAAATCTATTTACTATGCACAAGACATGAAATGACTCCAGTTGCCTTTAATTGACACTGACATCAGTACACTAACATTGGCTGTAATTCTGATTAATGTAGGAAAAAAGAAATGCATGGATTTTTTGCCTAATACTGTACACTCATAATGACGTAAATGTATTGTTGGCAGTGAGGGCCCACCAAAATTGTTTTGCTGCTGACCCAAAATTGCACCAGACCGACCGGCGACCACTTACAAATCGAGTATAATTTCATATTCGCGACATGTACTTAACCTCACTTTGGAAGTAGGCCCCCTGAAATTTGGGGGCCCCTGCCATTTGGCCCCCCTGGCCCCCCCTCCATATAAAAAACGGTGTCATTTTTGAGATTTGCAGAAGCTGCCGACTCCTTTGCCTCTCACTTAGCTCGCGTTCACAATACTCATAAAGGTCCCATCTTCGACGATGTCCACAAAGACAAAGTCGATCAATTCATCTCAGATCATTTAAGCCTTTTTAAGCCCGACTTCTCTCCTGACCCTAATGAATCCGTAGAAGATCATCCTCTATCAATGCCCATTACCTGGGCCACTTTAAAAGCCACCCTCTCCAGAACCACCAATAGCGCCCCTGGAGAAGATAAAGTAGGCTACATAATCCTTAAACAGCTCCCTGATCCAATTCTCAAATTCCTCACAAATCTCTTTAACTACTTAATCAGCGTAGGTTACTTTCCCAAGCCTTGGAAATCAGCCATTGGCGTAATGATTCCAAAGCCTAACAAAGACACTAAACTTCCCTCAAACTATCGTCCCATTAGTCTTCTCAAATGCGTAGGTAAACTCTTTGAAAAAACCATTGCCAATCCTCTCATCGACCATCTCACTCTAGAAGGACACATAAATAAATGGCAAAGAGCCTATCTCCCCCAAAAAGAAGCTAATGAACATGTATACAGACTCTTCCATCACATGAAAACATCCATCCACTATGGCTGGAAAGGCTCAGCCATATTTCTAGATGTAGAAAAAGCCTTCGATTCTGTCTGGCATAACGGTCTCAAACTCAAACTGCTCACCTTTGAGCTCCCCCTAAAAACAGGGTTGCAAAAAAATCCGATTTAAATCAAAAAAATCAAAAAAATCGGATTTATTTGATTTAAATCAGATTTTTTTGATTTAAATCAGATTTAAATCAAGCTGTCGCATTTTTTCAAATATAACGGTTTTCAAGGAACTTGAAGTCATAATAAATGATAAACTGTCCTTAATTAGGTCTTCTGTAATGGGAAAATTTATATCACTGCCCAAAAGTCATGAAATCAAGTTGAAATTCCAAGTTGTAGATCGCTCATATTTTTTACTTTTTTCAGCTGCAACAAATGCCCTCAGAATGTGAATTTTACGCCAATTCAAGTGTGGAATTTTGTCAACTTTTTGGAGCTACTATTGCTAAGAATGACCAATGACATTGGAAAAGTTTGTCTTGGCTTCCAAAAGAGATTTAACAGCGTTTGATCCTATTCATAGTCACAATTTTCCATAGAATATCATACTTTGGAGCAAAGGAATGATTGAAATTACTAACGATGACCACAGAATCAGTATTTTATAATTATAGTTGTTTGTTATTGTTGTTTTCTTGATTAATGAGTGCTACTTTTGGCATGAGATTAGGAATTTGGTGCATGACAGAGGAGATATATTGAATTGCATCTTAAACTGGATTAAAGTAAGCCGAAAACCACCCTGGCATCTGAATCATAGCTGTGATTCATCACCAATTCAACTGTGAAGGTGTCAACTGATCCATAATAGCATTTATACGCAAACTATTTGCAGTTTTCTAACATATAGTGATTTTCAATAAAAATCATTGATTAAAATCACTGATTTAAATCATGATTTAAATCAAGTGATTTAAATCAAATGATTTAAATCATGCAACCCTGCCTAAAAATCATAAAAATTCTCTCCTCATTCTTAGATTCCAGAACCATCAAAGTTAGAGTTCAAAACACCATATCCCAAGAAGTACACTTGGCAGCAGGAACACCCCAAGGCTCTGTACTGAGCCCCATCCTATTCAACATGTTTGTAAATGACCTCCCTTTCTCAGAGGAGTCAGAACTCCACATTTCTCAATACGCAGATGATCTTGCTCTCTGGACATCAGCCAGAGGCAAAAATGCCAGAAAGAAAACAAGCAAAATCCTTCAAAACTCACTTAATGAGCTAGAAGCATGGTGCTCCAAATGGAGAATTAAAATTAATGCCTCAAAATCTCAACTTATCCACTTCCCAACAAACAGAATTAACAAATATGCTTCCAACTTCACCCTTTTTGGCACACACATCCAAACTGCTCCTACAGCAAAATTATTAGGCTTAACACTCAATCCATCTCTGTCCCTAATTCAGCACTGCAAAGAGAAAAAAGCCAATGCCATCCGCAGAATAAACCTTCTTAGAAGGCTGCGAGGTACAGATTGGGGAACCGACATTCAAACCCTCCTCCATCTATACAAAACTTTCATCCGTCCTGTTCTTGAAACAGGCCATGTAGCCACTGTCTCAGCCTCAAAGACAGCCAAAAAACAACTAGCTATAGCTGAATGTAAAGCCCTTAGAATAGCCCTCAAACAATTCTACATTCCTGGTCAAAGTAGAACAACTAACAAGGCTCTTTATGAAATGGCAAACATCAGAGATATCAATAGTCGTAATGAAGAACTCAAAGCAAAAGCCCTTGTCAGATACCAAGACTCCGAGCTTCTCCTGGAGCTCCAGGAATCTCTCAGGCCCATCCGCAGGCTACCCTTCCCATTCACCAAACCTCGCACTCAATATTCAATAACCTAAAAATCTCTCATCACAATCATCAAATCATCCCACAAAAGCTCAAAAAGCAGTCAGGCTGAGGCCCACATATCATGACTGGCCCTATGCCAGTATGTACGGTGGGGCGACGCCAACCGACTGTGGGTGGGAGCCCTGTTGCCAACCCGCGCAGACCTACTCCTTTGCTCTCCAAATACACAGCCAAAACTGCGCAGACGCAGCCTCTTACTGTGTACTGATCAATGTATCAATCACTCTCACTCAACTCTTCATCATCTTCACCACTCAAAGCTCAAAAAACAGTCAGGCTGAGGCCCACATATCATGACTGGCCCTAAGCCAGTATGTACGGTGGGGCGACGCCAACGACTGTGGGTGGGAGCCCTGTTGCCAACCCGCGCAGACCCACTCCTTTGCTTCCTCTATACACAGCCAAAACTGCGCAGACGCAGCCTATCACTGTGTATGAATCAATCACTCTCATCCAAATTTTCATCAAAATGTTCACCCAAAAAAGCTCAAAAAGCAGTCAGGCTGAGGCCCACATATCATGACTGGCCCTAAGCCAGTATGTACGGTGGGGCGACGCCAACCGACTGTGGGTGGGAGCCCTGTTGCCAACCCGCGCAGACCCACTCCTTTGCTTCCACATACACAGCTCACCTGCGTCACCGCAGCCACTGTGTACAGCACATCCAGTCCGAGCCCATGGGACTTTAAATGGAGGCGGGTTGTATCCGGTATTCTATGCCGGGGCAACTGAAAGACCCTGGACATCCCTGAATCAATAGGGCTTGTACCAGACTCTCATTCTTATACTCAATTCCTACAAAACAATGCGAAAACATCTCTGTCTTAAATACTCGTCCCACTCAAAAGCCCAGATACTGCTCTCTCTTTTCATTCTCTTTTCAGGAAAAACAAGAAGAACACCATCACAAGAACATCACAGCCTCCCTCCGGACCCCGCACACAGACGAAAGAAGAAAAAGACCCGAAAAAGCTGGCGACCCGTTGGATCCCCTCCCAAGTGCCCCCCCCCCCAAAAGACTATGAACTCACCCAGGTGGCCCATAAATCTGATCTTCGGAGAAGAAAAACAAGGCCACCTGGGTACAAAATAATGACAATTCAAGGCCACAGGGGCTTCGTGCCCATATTGGCCTTGGGCCTTCGGCCCAAAATGACACTATCATCATGAGATTTGCAGACCATGCAGACGTCTGCAGGCCATATATTTTGCCTGCTTCCAGACGTCTGTAAAATATGTTTTCTGCCTTTTTGGAGACGTCTGTAGGCTTCATTTTTAACCCTTTTACAGACGTCTCTACTGTGACCATTCCAACCACTTACAGACCAGAAGTGGATGAGACACAAGCTATTTTAAGACGTCTGTAGGCTATATATTTTGCCTGTTTCTAGATGTCTGTAGGCTTTATGTTTAGCCAGTTTCCAGACGTCTGTATGCTGTATTTTTAGCCCATTTGGAGACGTCTGTAGGCTTCATTTCTAACCCTTTTACAGACGTCTCTACTATGACCATTCCAACCACTTATAGACAAGGGGTGGATGAGACACAAGCTATTTTAAGACATCTGTAGGCTATATATTTTGCCTGTTTCTAGACGTCTGTAGGCTTTATATTTAGCTAGTTTCCAGACGTCTGTATGCTGTATTTTTAGCCTTTTTGGAGACGTCTGTAAGGCTTCAATTTCTGCCTTTTACAGACGTCACTACTCTGATAATTTCCACCTCTTCCAGACGAGAAATTTAAATTACAGGCAACCAACCTAATTTGCATTGCACTCTACAGATGTCTGCTCTGTAACATTTTAAGCTAGAGACTTTGGAATAATTTCCTGAAAGACATAGTCAATTTATAGAGCGATTTATTCATAATAAAAATACAACAATTTGGCAACATCGAAATATATTATCCACAATCCAATAGTAAAACAAACAATATCACACACAAATTATAGAGAAATGTGAAGACACATGAATCAATGAAAATTGACCTTAAGACAGCTCGATTTTTAAGCAATACACAATTATGGAAAATTAAGAGATTAAGATACAAAATTACAGAGTATCTTACAGCATATCATGAAAATTCTCAGCACAGTCATTATTTAGATTTCATTCTCCGATTTCGTTCTGCAAGGAATATTTTTATGTGTAACACTACATTCTCTGGGGTCATGTGCGCTACTTGCTTACTCAAGTTACGAAGCTCTGAGTTTGCTTGTTCATTAGCCTGTGTGTTAATTCCTCGCACATGAGGATCACTGTTATATGCACTGGTGCTGTATCCAGCAGTACAGGCAGTGTGGTCCTGATAATGGAGCCGATCAATAAAGAATAGAGTCTCCTTGAACCTGGCAGGCTCTCTGTTCAGGCAGAATTGGTGTAAATTACAACTATTGTCGTATATGATACGCAGCTGGGGGAGATACTGTTCAAATCTTGTTAGAAAGATACTAAATGGAGTTCTGGGACTCTCAGAGGATGTCATCAGGGAAAACCCAAAACAGACCCCATGCCGACAAAAAGTAGTGAATATTCCCGGGCTCAATGTGGGGTGCGATCCTGAGATCTTCCTACAGTAGCCGTCACCGAGTTTTGCTCTGTCTGCAGAATAATAGGCTTTGCCCAGGGTAGTAGGGAACTTAGGGAAAAAGTCATAAGGGCTATTGTAGGGCAGTCCATACTGCTGGTTAGAGGGCACATCAAAACTGTCATAAGTCTCAAGGACATAAAGTACAATGTACTCGATCAAATCTGCAACATAGTCATTGATTTTGTCCCCCACCATATTGCTAATAATTGCTTCAGCGAGAATTGGTGCGTGCCTCTCAATATAAAGGCAGTTGAATTATTATATTGAATACATTTAAAAGGAAGTGAATAATTATTTATACATTAAAGTCTAAAGGTCCATCTATCTATCTATCCAGGGCTGTAGCCTACGGCCCTGCTATCTCTATCTGTCTATCTATCTATCTGTCTATCTATCTATCTATCTATCTATCGAGCTATCTATCTATCTATCTATCTATATCTATCTATATCTATCTATCTATCTATCTATTTCTTCATACATTAAAATCTACAGACCCAAGAGGGTGGGGGGGGGTTGAACCCCCTAAACACCCCCTCTGGGTCCGCTACTGAAGTGGTATCTATCTAACTATCTATCTATCTTATCTATCTATCTTATCTATCTATCCATCTATCTATCCATCTATCTATCCATCTATCTATCTATCTCTATCTATATCTGTCTATCCATCTATCTATCTATCTCTATCTATCTCTATCTATATCTATCTATATCTATCTATATCTATCTATCTATCTATCTATCTATATCTATCTATCTATCTATCTATCTATCTATCTATCTATCTATCTATCTATCTATCTATCAATCTGTCTGTATTTACTCATGAAAATATTTATTCATACATTAAAATCTAGTGGTATCTATCTATCTATCTATCGATCTCTATATCTATCTCTATATCAGCCCATTCTCCACCCCAAAATGAAGTACGCACTTTATGGACTTTTTGCACTTAACTATAAACACCGGTCTTCATTCTGAAGGAACAAGAAGGACGTCCTTCATTCTCATATATAGATCACACAACTGTCAAGAATGAACACCAGTCTTTATTTCTACACAATTCTTCAGAATAAAGAGCTGGTCTTCATTCTGTCAAAATCAGGATGAAAATGAAGGATGGTCTTCATTGCAAAAGCAAATTTTATTCCATTATTTAACCTACTGAATCAAATGAAGGACAGTCTTCATATCCAGTGAAATTGTTGTTACTCCATACCAATACACTGAAGGAATATCACTCTTCATTGACGTTTGTTCATTCTTGCATAAAATTAATGAAAGATCTACCTTATCTTTGTAAATAAATATAAGACGTTATTGTTCAGTGTTAAAAAATATTGAACCCTACAGCCCGAAATTTCCAAAACTCAGCTATTTTTGCCAAATAGAAGTATGAAGGTTATATCACATTTTAGGAGGGGGGGGGGTGTGTCCCATGTCCCATACCCCCCCCCCCATGCCTGCAGCTCTTGCCGGCTCACCTGGGTCTTTGTTGGGGTTGTATCAATTATCATTGCCATGTCCTCCCCCTGTCCTAATTGGCTTACCAAAGTGAAGAAATACATGACGTTAAGCCCAATAATCCATCCATCCATACTGCATGCCTGCCTTTTCAGGTGGGGATATGGGGGGGGGGGTAACTTCATCCATAGTTGTTATATTTAAAATTGAAGTGTTAGAAATATATCTTTTATTGCAGTGGCTTCTTTTTTAAATATCTTTATCATTGCTTATAAAAACAACATATTAAATTTTTTAACATAGTGCATTAAAAAAAACAGCTTTTTAATATAAAGTCACTGAAACAATGTTTCAATTTCCACTATACTGATTACGTAACCTTATAAGTGATATACATTGAATGCATCATTGCTCAGGTTATTATCAGATTATTATAGGGGTGAAGTCTTTTCTCATTATCATTTCTGCACCCCTTCCATTGTAATACATGTATAATAGCATTTATTATATAAGAATAGCTGACCTAGTTACATATTTGTAAGTTATATTAAAAATCAATATAATGTGTTCTATTACAGAATTGTTATGAAAAAGAGTTAATTTTGCCATATTTTAATTATTATCAAACCTCAGACTTTTTCGAAATTAGCCATAATTGACCAAATTTGGTTTTAATTGTTTAGGTGTTCAGTCTAACCATACCACAATGATTATATCTTTACTATTTTGTAATGATAAAATGATTCATGATAGGCACTGTTATTTGTGCATACATAAGTTAATTATTTTCATATGATGACAATAATGGGATATTTAGATCTATTCCCATTTTGGACTTCATTGGCATGGGGGTAGGCCTATATATTTCCTCACTTAAATCAATTAGGCCTGCCTATTCAAAAGATTTGTTTACTGATAACTTTCAGTTATGTTTGACATGTTATAACTTTCAAATTAGCTAAATCCTATTATGTGATAGAGAGGCAGTATTTCTTATTTTCTTCAAAAAAATATTAAACAAGATTTAACCATTTTTAATGTCATCAAAACCCTTATTCTTTTTAGAAAGCAGCTAAATCAGCAGCAATATCAAAATTTCTGTAAGACCTTTTCTTTCTGTCATTATAAAAACAATTGAGCCCCTCCCCCCCCCCGCCCACCTCGAATATAGGCCCCTTATATCAAACAGAGGCCCTGCTGATCTCTCAGACCTCAGGGGCGGATCCAGAAAATTACGGACGGGGGGGGGGGTTTACGAATGAAAATGTACTAAAAATATCCGGATTTTTTTTTTACATTAAAATGTACAGGCCAAGGGGGGGGGATTTGAACCCCCAACCCCTCCCCCCCCCCAGATCCGCTACTGGACCTCTCAGACTGCTCTTGAAGGCTTCTAAATAATGTAAGGAGGACATCTTCTCTGGTAAATTCGGTAGATTTTTTATGGAGGAAGGCTGGATGAGGCAAAGAAGAGAGGGAGAAGTGTGGAAGGCAGTAGGGGGAGGGAGAAGGGAGGACCCTCAGGAGGTGAGAAGGGAGGAAAGGAGTAGAGAGGAGGGGAGAAGGGAGGACCCAGAGGAAGGGAGAAGGGAGAAGGGAGAAGGGAGAAGGGAGAAGGGAGGAGGAATGATTCAGTCACAAACATTTTATAACTGGTGGAAATTACATCCCAGAATAAAATGAAATGCCCAGGGGCGTATCTACAAATGTATCAGCCCTAGCATTTCATCATAAATACAATGTTACCTGATTGCAGGATTTGTATGGAGAAAAGTAGGGTCAAAGAAGCCAATTCAGCAGAAAGCAGGTCCACTTTTTGGCAATAACCTGTGCCATGGGCATATCTATATCAGAAAATGAATGACATTCTTTATCTTGTACATGTACCTTCAGAATTAAATACATTCTTCATATTCAGGTGACCAAAGTCCATAAAGTACGTATTTCATTATTTGTGGAGAATGTGTTGCTGTCTATCTATCTATCTATCTATCTATATCTATCTATCTATCTGTCTGAATTTACTCATGAAAATATTTATTCATACATTAAAATCTACAGGCCCAAGGGATGGGGGGGGGGTTGAACCCCCTAAACACCCCCTCTGGGTCCGCTACTGAAGTGGTATCAATCTATCTATCTTTCTATCTATCTTATCTATCTATCCATCTATCTATCCATCTATCTATCCATCTATCTATCCATCTATCTATCCATCTATCTATCCATCTATCTATCCATCTATCTATCTATCTCTATCTATATCTATCCATCTATCTATCTATCTCTATCTATCTCTATCTATATCCATCTATCTCTATCTATCACTATCTATATCTATCTATATCTATCTATATCTATCTATATCTATCTATATCTATCTATCTATATCTATCTATCTATCTATCTATCTATCTATCTATCTATCAATCTGTCTGTATTTACTCATGAAAATATTTATTCATACATTAAAATCTAGTGGTATCTATCTATCTCTATATCTATCTCTATCTCTATCTCTGTATCTATCTCTATATCTATCTCTATCTATATCTATATATCTATATCTATATATCTATCTATCTGTCTGAATTCACTCATGAAAATATTTATTCATACATTAAAATCTACAGGCCCAAGGGATGGGGGGGGGGGGTTGAACCCCCTAAACACCCCCTCTGGGTCCGCTACTGAAGTGGTATCAATCTATCTATCTTTCTATCTATCTATCTTATCTGGCTGGGGCCTTTGATGCCAAAAGATATTTATACATGTATAAACAATTTTAAATGAAGTATGACATATAATAAGAAACATAAAATACAGGACATAAAGCTCCAATCATCCATCCATCTAGGAATTGTTTAACTTATCGTTTTAACAATCTGGGAAGAAAACATTTCTAACTATTCTCTCTAGCTTAATGGTCATACATTTAAAGAATAGAAATGAACGAAATCACAGCAAGACAGCAACAAGGACTGATTGGTCATGAAAACTAATGACACTGCAAATAGTTTTGTGTTGTCTTCTAAGTTATATTGACCAATTACAGCCACAACTTTAAAGAATGTAAACAAATATATGCTTACTTATTGGCAAGTTATTACTGGTCACATGCCCCTTCAATCTATCTACCAATCAATCAATATATTAATCAATTATAGATCTATCTATTCAATGGAAACATGAAATGAATTTGTGAGCATTGTAGCTTTGATCAATCTATACGTCCTTGTTTGTTTCAAGATCTATCTATCTGTCTTATATCAATCAATCAATCAATCAATTAATTAATCAATCTATATATCTATGCAAAACACAAAATCAATCTGTGAACATCGTAGCTTTGATGATTTCCCAATAAATAATTGGCAAATATTCTTAAATTGAACAAACCACTAGAACATCTCGTTACAAGTATGAATTGGTAACAACTTACCTTGGTTTTTCAACAGAGGGAGTCTTCTCCTCCATGAATTGAAACGAATTTTTCCATGACTCAATGTTTTTCTTTGCTTTTTCCTTCGTCTTCCCTGATCTTAGAAACATTTTGGCTTTTCCAATTCCAAATGCAATGGTCTATATATGCCGAAAATAGCAAGGAGGGGGGGGGGGGTGGTATCTCTGAGGAGGAGTGGCCTACAGACAGCCAATCAGGGCAGAGGGGGGAATGAGATACAGAGGGGTGCAGAGATGGGGTAATTTGGCGGGAGAATGGACCACCAGCTGAGATTAAGCAGAGCACCATCAATCACGGCAACACGGGTATCATGAGGGTGTTAATTGACAGCAGCAAGTCAGAGCATCTCTTATCAAAAACAAAGGACAAAATCAAAGTGTTGTTGTTTTATTGATTCATTTTCATATTCCTTTGACAAATTGATACTTCGGATAATGAACAGGACATTTGACTTATGATTATGTTTCCTTATCAATGCACAGCAGATGTTTTTACTTGCTTAACTTTGAATTTTCACCAGATTTGCATAACTTGTGTTTATGGGCGATTATATTATCAGATCAAACAATCTTTAGACAACTGATTGTTGTTATTTTGAATTGACATGTCATGTACAGATAACCAGACTTTAATATTGAACTTTCAAAACAAACCCTTGCATGCACAGCAAAGATAGATAAATAGTATGAATAGGTTGGAGGTGAAATTATATTGATGTATGGATGCCGGACTTTATGTCCCATATTTATGATGTTGTAATATTTTCACTGTTAGGGCACCTAAATCTGTCCACCCTGCTGGTAAGTCCATCCAGCAAGGATGGTAAATCCGTCCACGGGCCATAGTGCAGCCCTCACCTATCATATCTTGTTATTTTTCCAAGTTTTGACTCTAAATATTCAGTCTATGGTTGCATTTCCCGGTTTTGGGTAATATATCAAGCTATAACTTATGTTCTAAGCTATGAAATCTTACATCCATTTTGAAATTTGTTAAAAGAAAATAACGAATCAGAATAGATCATTGATCTATGTGTAATTACTCAAAGTGATAGATAGATAGATAGATAGATAGAGTATTTATTTTCCAAATTCACACATGCGTAACAATAATGATTTAAACAGTTAATTTTCCAAATACACAATGCATAGGGAATTGGAGGGGCATACAAGAGCCAAAAATAGGCTGTAATCGCAGCACCTGACATCAATTCAAATTAAATAATTTTGTTCAAGTATTAAACAGTAGAAAGAAGGAAACTACAAAGGGCTAATTATTAATACATTTAAAAGGATGTAGAAATAGAAAAAGAATAAAATAATTAAAAAAAAGTAGGAATAGCAAAACCAATATATGAGTATCTACAAATGGTGATTTAATGATAGTGAATGAGGAATGAGATGAATTTTAGAATGAAATGAATGAAAGGGTCAACTTTAGTAAATTCTTTAAGTTCGACAAACATAACAACTTGGGAGGGAGCATGTGACGGTGTACCTAGATATCAAATAATCTTTGAGTTTATATATAGATGAGGTTGATAGACAGGCTTTAATACTATTGGGTAAGGAGTTCCATGCTTGTGATACTTTAACATTGAATAATTGTTCCTCTACTTTTTTTCTAATTGGAGGGGGGTGTAAATCATGCTGATGTCTGGTAAAATGATCATGAATATCACTGTTCGTTACTAATTGTTGGGAATGGTAATTAGGAAGAACATTCTGTTTATACTTCAAAAAGAGCTTGATACACTGGACAGAGTAAATGTCATCTAATTTCAACAATTTTAATCTTTTAAATAGGGGGTCTGTATGGCTATTATACTTAGATTTTGTTATTATTCGAATTGCCTTCTTCTGCAATAATTTGATACGGGACATCTCCTTGTTTCTGATATTTCCCCAGGCAACTATAGCATAGGAAATATGGGGTAGAACTAAGGCACTGTATATAGTTTTAAGAATATTTGTTGAAATTGTATGCTTAAGTCTCGTGAGGATAGATGTAATTTTTACTATTTGGTTTGCCTTTTTAGTGATATGTTTTTTCCAGTTTAATGTTTCATCTATTTCAATGCCAAGGAATTTTGCACTAAGTTCTCTGCTGATATATGTATCTCCTAACATTATGTTTTCATGATCTGGTATTTTTCTCTTGCTGCCATGGAATATAATGTAGCTTGTCTTTTTGATATTGAGAGAAAGTTTGTTTGCTGAAAACCAAGTTTTAACTGAGGAAAGTTCAATATTAATTATTTCTATCAATTTGTTAAGGTTCATATCACTAAATAGGAGGTTAGTATCATCTGCAAATAGTATGGCTTTACTTTCTTTTAAATTTTCAACTATATCATTAACATATACAAGGAAGAGGAGGGGTCCAAGAATGGACCCCTGTGGAACACCACATGTTAAAGGCCTAAATGTAGAGGATGTATTCTTAAAATATGTATATTGACTTCTATTTGATAAGTAGCTGGAGAACCATTGAAGTGTGATGCCACGTATTCCTATATGGTTTAATTTTGTTAGTAGAATGCTGTGATTGAGAGTGTCGAATGCTTTACTTAGGTCGAGAAGGATACCAATACACCATTTATTGCTTGCTAAATCTTTTATTATTCTGTCCTGAAGTTCTGTAATTGCATATTCAGTTGACATATTTTTTCGAAAGCCATATTGAGCTGATGAGAGTAAGTTGTTTTTGTTTAGGAAATCAAAAAATCTATTGTATATCAAGCGTTCTAGAATTTTAGAAAATGTCGGGAGTAAGGAAATGGGCCTATAGTTTTCAATTTGAGCTGGGTTGTCTTTTTTGTGAATAGCTATTACCTTGGCTACTTTCATGTTTTGAGGAAAAACACCAGTGGACATAGAGAGATTAGCTATGTATGTTAATGGAACAGTAATATTGGAACATTTTTTTATCAATTTTGGACAGAGACCATCATGACCAGCGCTAGTTTTGGGCTTTAATTTGTGAATAATATTATGAATTTCAACGGGTGTGGCAGGACTTAAGTATAAACTGTTTAGCATGGGGGTTGAAGAAATTAATTGGGAGGCTGTTTTTGCTGAGTGTGGTATTTTGTTTGCAAGAGATGGTCCTATGTTAGTGAAATACTCATTTAGTCCATTTGCTATATCAACACTTGAAGAATACTTGCTATTTTCATGGTAAAAGCTCTCAGGTGATGTTTGATTGTTTGTTTTCCTGTTTAGGAGCTTGTTTATATTATTCCAAGTTTTTTTGACATCATTTTTGGATTGCTGAAATATTAGGTTCCAGTGATGATTTTTTGCATTTTTGATACATCTATTGTAGACTGAGTTGTATTGCTTATATTTTGCATGGTTTCTGGTATAATGATCAGTCTCTCTGGTTTTTATCATTTTAATATAAAGTTTTTCTTTGGTTTTCAGAGAAGTGAGAATTCCTTTAGTTATCCATGGTTTGCTTTTATGCTTAAATTTATTGAATTTGACACATTTAATCGGAAGATGTTCATTTACTTTTTCTGAGAATGTTTCTACAAAATGTTCATAAGCCATATTTACATCACTATTAATATACAATTCGTTCCAGTTATATTCAGCTAATTGCCTATTTAAATTTAGAAGAAGTTGATCATTAATTAATCTGTATGTAACATATTGAGGAGGGAAGGATGTATGACTAATTTTGATAACAATGAAATTTGAGAAATGATCACTAATATCTGTGATAAGGGTTCCAGCTATACATTTGGAGTTGTCAATGTTTGTGTATATATGATCAATGAGCGTTGATGACTTTGCAGTGATACGAGTCGGCATAGTGATCTTAGGAATCATGTTGTTGATAAGCATTTGATCAAGAAATTCAGTAGTTGCGTGGTGGCTTGAGTACTTAAGCAGATCTACATTTAAATCACCAGTTATGATGACATCTTTGTTTTCCCTCTTTATTCTTTTTATTCTTTCATTTAAATATTCAGTCATTTCTGGGATGGAATTGAAACTGGGTGACCTATAAAGGATACAGATAACCAAGTTCATAGCAGTTAATTCAATGAAAAGTCCATCAAACTTATCAGCTAAATTGTTGTCAAAAGAAAGATCATGCCTAACAGTGTGTTCAAGACCTTGCTTTAGATATGCAGCCAAGCCACCACCTTCCTTAATTGATTTCTTATGTTTAAATACAGGCACATAATTCTCAAAAGCAGCTAACTGAGACAAATCATCATTCAACCACGTCTCGCAAAAAGTAATAATGTCAAAATCCATTCCAACATCATGAGTAGCCCGAAATAGTGTCTGAAACTGAGTTATATGCTTAGCAAGACTTCTTGAATTTGAATTAAAAATTGACAGCTTTTTGTCTGGACTGAAAGTGTTACTGATGTTTTTTAATTCTGATGTTTCATAATATTTAGATTTGTAAACAATTTGCGATGTTTCAGCTTCATCAGGTTCAGACAATATTTCAGAAAGGCATTTTTCATCTTCTATAACATTCATTTTGTTGCTTTACATAACAAGAATTCCATGATAATATACTATGACAGCATATTAAGTATATAGGACATAGGAATGCGATTTCTGAATGACTATTTTGGATATTAAAGGAGAGATAAATGGTGAAAAACTCAAAGTATTTGAAATAATATATACACAGGATGAACATAATGAACTTGTTAGCACGTGTATGAGTGATAAATGAATGGGTGGATTGATTACACAGGTTGAATTGTAGCATTGTTACAGCAATGAAAGGAGCTCAGGAATCAATTGTTTGTTTTTAGCAGTGGTTCAAATGTATATAGCATTCTTTAAGATATGAAACTGTGATAAGTACACACATTTACAAAAAAGCATGGCAAAACTGTTTGAAACAATCCAATCATCAGTGTTTACAGCAGCATTATATTATCAGCTGTTTGTGGCAGATACAAATACACATTGGCAAATGGCATTGACAATTTTGAATTTCAATGAAATATCATTGCTGCACGGAAAAGGACAATATTATTTCAGACACTTAATCATCATCATTATTCACTTGCAGTCATTTTTACAATTGATCATCGATCGATTACATGTTAATTTAGTGTTACCTTAGTTGCATTGCAGCTGTTTGAACATACAGTCACAGGAATAACACAAAAGAGACCAACCAGTTATGATTTAACAAGAATAACTCGTCTGCAGTACAAAGATGGACAATTGTAACAAACACTGCTGGACTAATAATGCACTTTGATAGGAATGTTTGTTCTGTCATAACCAATCAAGCCAAATACAACAGGAATGTTCTGAGTAACTTCAAAAAGTTCATTTCATTGTCATTAAGATATATGAAATCATCACTCAGATGAAAAATACATGCAGTCAATTAAGCAAATTCATTAAATGTACAAACAATATTCAATATTATGACAGGTAACACCAAAATAGTTACATGAGATAGCATTCACATCATAAATAGAGTGCCGCCAAAGGTATCTGCGGACACATGTTAATTTTATGGCAAAGATTTACTTCTACTCAGGGAGTCTGATGTAGTTAAGTTACAGCCAAATAGTTACAGATTATAATCAATATACTGACATTAAGAAGATTCAAGTCTTTGTAGGGCATCTCTAGTGCAGTCAGTAATGTGAGTAAAGCGACTTGGACCGATGTGCGTTCCACCGAACCATCGAGTACAGACTACAATGACATTTTCAGCTTCTTCTTCATCGAGCATTTTGAGAAGATGGCTTGAAGCACCGTGTTCATCGTCATCAGAGCACACATTTTGGATGGATTCCCCACGCTTGATTCTGCAGGCATACATGTTGTGCTCTGCCTTTGCAATTTCTGCATTTGAGTAGAGCTTGGCGAGAACGGCTGCAATTGGGACATCTTTGGTTATTCGGGCTGCATGACCTTGGAACGTGGATCCCTTGTCTGAAATTGACTGGGAGTGTTCCACATGTACTTTACAGTTGAGATGCTCACTTGGGACAATATGTTGTTTGTCATTTCTAGCGGAATGCAGTTTACCATTTATGTACAGCTTGTCAAGGGACCAGTTTACTTTGTGATTGGGATCGGCTTTGGATAATTGCTTGGCTTCTTTAAATTTAGGCCAAAGGCGTTTGCGTCTTTGTTGGATCTCTGGAGGGAATTGTTCCTGTACACTGAAATGATCTTTTCCAGCCAGGTTGCGCACGTTTTTGAATATCAGATCCTTTGTCGATGATGATGCCAGTTTTACGACAACATTACGAGGTTTCTTGTCAATTTTTTGGCCGACACGATGAGCTCTGTCAACCATCGATTTGTTGGCATTGGCTATCTTAAGATCTTTTTTCATGAAATCAACGACTTTCGTTTGTGTTTTAGACCAAGTTTCACCATCATCTTCTTTGATGCCTTGAATCACCAGGTTTTCACGCATAGAACGAACTTGTAGGTCAATTATTTTTTCATTTTGCATCATGAGCTTGTTTTGAGCTTGTTGCAATAAACCTTCAGTGAGTCTTAGACGTTTCTCAAGGGACGATATGGAGTTGTTCAATTCTTTGTTTTGGTCAACAGCTATATCAAGGCTGCTGCAGACGGACTGAATTTCGTCTTGGACAAGTTTTGCGACTAGTTCTTTCAGGCTGTCAGGAATTTCACTAGGAGCAGCCACGGATTCAGCATCACTTTCACCATCACTTTCTTGATCTGTATGATCAGTCTCTATCTTGGCATGTTTTGAATGGGAAGCCATGGTGTGTGAAGGTGTTGAAGAAGGGGATTTTTTCTTCTTTTTGTCCTTTTTCCCCATGAGTTTCTCGAGTTTTCGCAGCTTTCAGAAAAAGTATGACTTTCTCAGGTTTCACAGCTTTCAGAAGAGAAATATTGTCTCTCTATGACATGGGCCAGTAATTGTAGGTCAATTAGGATTCATTTATGGACCAGAAAACGAAGTAAAAATCCATTGCAAAGTTCTCTTATTCAGAAAGGAAATTCACATACCATTTTTGGCCAGTGCGTACACTGTATGCTCATCTCAATGATCCATAAATTTAACAATAATCCATGTCTTAAATTCCATGCAATATGAGATATTCAAGGGAGCTCATGTACAGGTGACTACATCATACTAGTGGTGACACCTTCTTTTCATATTTTCTAAACAAAATACGGGTTTATCTCAACATTAAGAAGTATTTGTTTACATCTTAGAGGAATTCATCTTCTAAAATGTCAGTTAGTAAAGTGATAAATTTAATTAATCAGTTGGAATGATTATACAGATGAGTTCACAGTCAATAATTATGGTTAAAAAAGCCTAACATCACATTTCCTTATAATATAGTTTTTGTTTTCACTCTGTCAAAATCTTACAATTTGTCTACCCCCTCCAATGTTCCCTGCCCCCCCCCCCTTCTAAATTTTCACCCTGGCATTGTATGGCTTTGATTGGACAAACAGACCAAGACACACCCTCTCTGGGTGGGTTGCTCCAATCACTATTTCACATGCATGAGTGCACATGCTCAGTCAAGCACGTGTCATATAGTAATTGACTAATCACTACCTATCTGGAAATCACTGTGCTCTGGTATTTAGACAGCTATGGATGACTCAAATTTCTCTTCCATTAACAAGTCCTTGACTAAAATTTCGGATCTCATGGGAAAGCTGGAATCTCTAGGAGTGTTGATAAATGTTACTTATTGCTTTCCTGGAAGAGGCACTGTGTACACCAAAGGATGAGAATATGTTGCTCAGCACACTAAGGAATTTATAAACAATGAGGAAAATTTAACATCCAAGATTGAAGAAGATTATTGTAAGTTGAAGGAAGGTCATTTGGAAAGTTTAGAGCCATCTGCCATTCTAGGATATCTGCCACCCTGCAATGGATCCAGCCGTGATAAAATCAGACCACTTCTTCTGGAAATGATCAGAGTGTCTCAAAGTAGAGGTATGTTTAGTTTTAAATATCCCTGCTGTTATTAAAATTCATTTGGAAAAAAATAGGAGTAGTAGGCCTATACTATTATACACTGTATGTGGAAAAACAGCCTACTGTTAAAATATCCGTGGAAAATACACGAGAACTTAATTTCTTTCTGATTTAAAATCTATTTGTTCCTTCTTCTTTCAGGATCAAGGTAACAGAGACAAAAAGAGACAGGCCTTGGCGCAGAAGTTGAAAGGGTCGTCCAAGGAAAACCTCCCAAGTCCCAGTATAGCCCAAAGAAGAACAAAAAGAAACAGGAGCAAAGATATCCAGTACACATGAATATTTTAAAATTACTGCAATAACAAATATTGAACCAATCATAAAATAGATGAATTTGTCAAATTTTGTAACAAGTTTTCAAGTTCAGCAACTGGAATTGTTTAAAATAATGGCTGTAGCTAATAAAATTAATCAGACAATGATTGATGTTTGTCTCTTCAAATTTTGTTCCAAATAGTGAAAAATTATATAATGCAGGCCAAAAAAGTTTGACTTTAGATTGCAAGACAAATAGAGTTTTGTAGGAAAAAAACCAGACAATGGTTAGTCTGGAAAATGGTTAGTCTGGATAACTTGAGTTTTCATCATCTGGAGACGTCTGTAAAAGTTCTTTTAAAGGAAATAACAGACGGTCTGCGCAGATAACATTTTGAGCAATTCCAGACGTCTGTAAGGGCTCTCAAATGGACTTCTCATGTCATTTGATCCTGTCTGGATAATCAGAAATACATGTGATACAGACGTCTGGATCACCATATATTCATTGGTCTGTAAATAGTTGGTTTAGGCACAATGCAGACATCTGTTGATGTTCTTAATGATGAGTCAAATTATCAGAATTGTGTCTGTAAGAATGAAGAATTGATAGTATACAGACAGTCTGTAAAGAGGTGGAAATGTCATCTACCAGACGTCTGTTTTAAGTCAGAAATATACTTCTGCAGACGTCTGCATGGTATGTAAATTGATATGATCCAGACTGTCTGTAAAAAGCTAGAAATTATGTCTAGCAGACGTCTGGCTAACTAAAAAAGAGACCTCATACAGACGTCTGCATGGTCTGTAAATCTCAAAATTCAGTCCGTTTTTTAGCTCCCCCCTCTGCTCAGGCCTGAAATTTGGGTCTATGCTGTCTGATAGTAAGGCCTCTTTTCAATTGTATTGTACCCCCCAATTGAGGTAATAGGTAAGAACTATACTTGACTAACTTCGACTGAATGAATGAATTGCCACTTGAATTGATTGCAGAAACCGCACTTGATGAGTTAATTGTTACATTAATTGACTGATTCAATAATATGAGTTAACTGAGACTAGTTCAATTGATTGCACATGAATGTAACTGCACATGTACATCTAAGTTAAATGAGGTGGATTAAAGATCAAGGGTCAGTGTATCATTCAAAGTTAATAGATTGGCCGTTTTTGGTCGCATTAAAAAGACCAAAGTGTTTCACATCACTTTCCTGTAATCAAAAAGATGCAAAATGCTAGAAAAACTGTATTTTAAAGGTATGCTATAATTTCAAAATTCACTTTCTCTTATCTCCGTATACCAAGGTTAGTGTTTTATAAATATTGCCACTCAAATGATCAGTAATAAAATTGTTTGGTAAATGTTGAAAAAAAAACTGGAAAGCTTTTCTGAAAGACAGAGACAAGTTCTTTTTCATGGTGCGAACCTGTTTAGCCCTTGTTGCTATATGAAGGTAGGTATCATTTATGCAAATAGCAGGATTTCATCAACAAAATTGTTTTTGAAAAATCATGATAATTTTCAACGTAAGCGCAGATTTGAAGTCACGCAAATAACTTTTATTTTTATTCAACTACACCATGACCACATGCGCTGATATTTTTGCATACTTTCTGCATTTCATAATTAATATAGACAATTTTTTCGGCATTACTTTTTCAATGCGACAATACTTTTGTCCGAGCACATTTTGGACATACTGTCTATATTAATTTTTGGAATATTCTGACTCCAACAAAACTTTAGTTTCACAATATCATCATATCAAATAAGCATTTAGCTTTCATTTAAGCCATATATTGATTAAATCAGTCAGCCACAAGTCAAGATATGAGCAGTAGCGTCTCAAACATCATGGAAGTGACAAAACTTCTGTCGATGAGTGTATACGTTTGGCGTGTGATCTAATTTCATGGTAAACAGACATTTTCCATTTATTTGAAATGTTCAGCAAAATGTTGTTTTTTTTTTTTTGCAAAATGTATGAAAAAAAAAATCTGAGCCTTTTCTGACATTTCATGACAAAAAAGAATTTTCTTCAGATAATGTCTCATCAGTCACAGTGATTTTTCCCGTCAGTCATCCTGGAAAAGTGCGGTTCTCCATTAAAATTTGGAAAAAGAATTATGACTGCATGAGAATACAATTTTATTGTCCAGAAATGTCCAAAACTAACTTACAGTCTACACATGCAATTGGGTTTGTGGTTTCTACATCTTTAGAAAGTATTCTTAATAATTCTCATACCTCCAAAAAGGCCTTACAGATGAGGATTCCCAAACGGCAGCCAGGTGGCAGGTTGGCCAGGATGTCCCATTCATGCCTGCAGTATGTTTCATTCCAGTCTGGTTCACTCTGCAAATCCCTCCACTTTAGATGTTCCAGGGATTGGTGACCAGGAGCTCCGTCTATTATCAATCCCTGTCTCTTTTGTTTTTCTACTGCATTGTTCTCAACATGGATAATCACAACATCAACAGATATCTGCAGTCCCTTACAGCTGCCTTCCCCATCCCATAGGAATATCCAAGGATTGGCAACTGCAGCACATTGCAGAGGAATTCCCTTCTTGTCAACCTCAGCCATCTTCTTGACAAGGTACTCATGTGTCCTCAGACATGCAAATGGCTCCTTTTCATATTTACTCTTTCCATAAGGTCTTATTTTGGTGCATATCTGCAGGTCAAACTCATCCCATCTGCCAATCTTCAACTTCTCCCTCACACTTCCCCCCATGACTACTTCAGCATCTAGGAATCCATCATTGGCCACCATCCTAGTGAAGAGCTCCTTCAATGCATTTTCTATTGCTATACATTCCTGGACTGGCAAGACAAGCATCTTCTTCATATTCTCCAAAACATTTGACTTCACTTTTAAAATGTCAGAACAGTCTTCTTTGAAACGAGTATCATGGTCTACATCAGAATATTCTTGAAATTTTTCAAAGTATTTTGTACATAGACTTGCATTGTTAGATTTCAAAAACTTGATGGCAGGCTGGTTGTCATGTAGGTGTGCAATGTCTAGGGGAGTGCAACCATTAATGTCCCTTACTTCAATATATTGGTTAATCATATCTTTTGGGATACAGTTTAGAATCTGGTCATCATGACAGAAGATGGCAGCAAAGTGCAGCACACTCCTCCTGAGCCAGTTGTCATTCCTCTTGATCAATGTGCATCTCAGCTCTGTCTCCTGCGTAAAAATCCGCTTTGCTGTCTCTTCAATCCATTTAGCAACAGGGGAGTCTCTCATGTCTCTCTGCAGAAGTGCATCTGCTTTCTCAAAGCATTTCTTGATGTCATCATCACCATCATCCTTCCTCATGAAGAGGAGAATGTTGATCACACTTCCTGATTTCATGCAATTACTAAGAGTACCATATGCTGCTCTGATAACTTCACTAGCAACTGTTCTCAGATCCTCCCTAACATGCCATTGGTCTTGTACTAGATTCAGGAATATTTCAATGGGTTCAATGCTTTGCTTTCTGAATGCACCAAGGAGTTGTCCCTCCATATTAATAGTGGCCAAGAGAGCTTTGTACGTTGTGCACTTCTCCACACTCAGCATTGAAATATCATAAATTTCATCAATTGTAGGATGAGCACCTCTGTCAAGACACCATTTGACCACCTCAAACAGAGCATAATAGTTCCAATTGTATGTTATTCTTTCCAGCAAAACACCATAAATCTGCTGTGCATTGCTTTCCACAATCACCTCTTGCAATATGCCTCTTGAGATTGCAAGAATCCTCTCATTCCGTATCTCCATGTGCTCCTTGGCTAATTCTTCAATGTCCTTTGTCTCTAATAATTGTGGATTGTATCCTCCACAACCTTTGCTCTTCAGATCCTTCATCCTCTCCACATCCATCTCCAAATCCTTCAATTCACCAAGTATCTCCTCACTTGTCCTTCCACTCCTCTCCAGCTGATCATTCATGTGCCCGAGGAATCTCATCAATCTCTTCAGGATTCCTTCCATTTCTCTTCCGCTGCAAATGGAACATTTATGAACAATTATTCTCAAAATGAACATTATAATTCCCTATTGAATTTCCAGTCAGCTTTTGCAGTGATGAGTTTTTTTCAGAAATGGATTTTTAACACAACCATAATATTTGTTTTTGATAATTTCTTTCCCACTGTCATGCATGCAACATATAACAACACAATTGTTTATGCATGAATTGCAGCCAATGTAGTATTTTGGCACTCAGTTATTATCTAACATTATTGAACGGCAACTTTTCTACAGGAAAACGCACTACATATTACTACCAGTTACAGATTGTAATCGCAGGAAATGTTAGTTTTATGATCAGTGTCGATGCTGTCAGTCCACCATTCAGGCCACTAAGATTTTTTTAATATTTTGCACCGACCCTCTATGTACAATGGAACATATGTAAATATTTATAAAATCATAGACTGGTTTTTTGTCATGGCAAGACAAATATGGCCTTCATATGGAGCCATAGCTTCAAATTTTGCTTATCAAAAGCCTACTGAAGAAAATATTACACCCAAGGGGCACACAACACAAACACGATATCTAAGGTTTTTTCGCAACATTGTAAAACATTGCCACAACGCAGTAGACCAATGCAATATCAATCTTGAATGACGCTTCACAACATTGTGACAGCATCATTCCCTCTATACATTATACAATTCTACTAATTCTCCTAATCTGCACAAACAACAATTTTTCACAACTCTGTTGTGCCCATGCATTGGGGCATGCATTAGCTATGTTCAAAAACAGAAGAACTGCCTTCTTACGCATGTATACACAAAAACATTTACCACAAACGTTTTTTTCACAGCGAAAATTAATATAACAGCTTAGATCAATTGAACCCGTCCATATTTACTTTAGTAGTAGGAAAACAAACTTTTGCTCGCCAGACTTCTGCATGTGGCTGTAATTTGTCTATAAAACCATGGAAACATCAGGATGTGAAATAACAAGATATGATGGCACTACCATATCATATACCTTGCCAGGATCCAAGAAAACCCCACCGCCCCACAGTGCCCCGCGTCCCAATGTGCCCCCGTTCCCCCTAATTAAAGTGACTCATGCACAGTCAGTAAGAATCATAGAGCTCATCAAATTTTGAGCAATTTTTTCGTTACAGCCTACTGAAGTACATATCACATCAAAGGGATACACATCATAAATAAAACGTTGCTAAATAGTCGAGTGCTCGTATTTTCTTAACATAAGTGCATGGTTGAAATTACGTTTCCATAACATCTAGATGACCCATAGCGGATACAGAAAATATAGTCTAGGGAGGGCCGGGACGTGTTTCGGCATTCTCAAGCCTGTGTTATCCAATTTGTCTTTAAAATGCTACTATTAATCTTGGTGTTCTTAGTGCGGGCCCGGGCCCGCTAAGCCGCCCCCCCCCCTGTATCCGCCACTGATGACCAGGGTTTTTTTCACAAAAACGTAATAGTAAAACATGCTTCACAACGTTTTGACAACATCATTTTCACCATTCAATCTACATAATTTGCACCAACTCTGCAATGTTGTCACAACATTGCTGAAAAATAGTTGTTAAAAATTGAAAAACAGCACAATTGCCTTCTTATGCAAGCACTAGTAAAAGCATCCAGGTCACATGCTCTCTTACAAGGCATGTATTGGGGAAAAAAAATAGGAAATTGTACCTTCAGAACAACAAAAAAGAGTTTTCCTTTCTATAGAAAAAAAGTAGCCAAATTGCTTCAGGACAACAGCACAAGTACACTGTTCGCATTTGACGGGTTGTAATTAGTATTCTATGCTGGGGCAACTGAAAGGCCCTGTGCATCCCTGAATTGATAGGGCATGTGCCGGACTCCCAGTCTTCTCATCACATCATAATACTTCAACCATCAAAAATTAAAGTTCATCGAACTGAGCAAGAAATAATTAATTTAAAGAAAAATACAAAAACATGGAAAACCACTCATTTTGAATGATACAAAATTATATCTTCACGTTTAACTGCACATATCTAGCATTATAACAATTTTTAGAACAAAAATTTAATTGTTTCATTGGGTTGCTTCCTGTGCATCTTATTTATATTTCTCACTCTAGACTATCTTACGTATGCAAAACCAAAAAGTAAATTTGTAAAAATTATCACCTCTGAAAGAAATTCTTATTCAAATTTTAAACAAGACCTGCAGAGTAAAATAATTATGGACGAATTGAATGAAATAGCTGATAAAAATACAAATTATGGTTATGAGAAATTAAATGAAATTCCCGAGAAACTTACTAATAAGCACTTTCCTGTCAAGTATGTCAGATTCAAAAAATACAGGCATAAAAGATGCAAATGGATAACTTATGGTATTTTAAAATCCATTTCGTATCGTGATAAGTTGTATAAAAAACTGAAACTTATTTCAGCCGGTGATCCCGCATATAATGTAAACAAGTGTAATCTTAAAACCTATAATGCTATATTAAAGAAATGTATACGACGAGCAAAAATAGATTTTTACCAGAAATGTTTCAAGAATTTTAGAAGTGATATCAAGAAAACTTGGCAACTCATCAATCAAATAATAAATAAAACCAACAAAAAACAGGACCTACCAAAATCATTCTTAGTTAATGGAAATAAAATAGCTTGCAAACTCGAAATTGCTAATGAATTCAACAAATATTTTATAAACATTGGTCCTGAACTGACAGGAAAGATAAATATTCCTACACAAAAGACATTCAACAGTTATTTAGATGAAGAATTTCAATGCATATTTAAATTTGAAAAAGTAGACAAAGAAACAGTCTCCAAGGTCATCAATGGTTTGAAACTTAAAGTGAGTACTGGAAATGATAGAATCTCAAACAAATTATTAAAGTATATCAGGGATGAATTGTCTGATCCTTTAAGCAAAATAATAAATCAAAGTTTAGAAACTGGTAATTTCCCAGATCAATTAAAAATTGCCAAAGTCACCCCAATTTATAAAAAAGATAAAGCTGATGAGTTCAGCAATTATAGACCCGTTTCTGTTCTTCCCAGCATATCGAAGGTCTTTGAGAGAATCATGCACAATCAAATATATGAATATTTTACCAAGCAGAGCCTACTTTTCAATAGCCAATATGGCTTTCGTAAAAATCACTCGACGGAATTGGCTGCTCTCGAATTGGTTGACAAAATTACTCGTGACATGGATGAAAACAAACTTCCTGTTAATATATATTTAGATCTCTCAAAGGCCTTCGATACGCTGGATCATGACATACTAATACATAAATTACACTATTATGGCTTTCGAGGAAAAGCACTTGAGCTTATAACTAGTTATTTAACAAATAGGAGGCAATATGTGGTCTTTGATGGTGTTGATTCTGATTTGTTAGAGATCAAATGTGGAGTTCCCCAGGGTTCAATTCTGGGACCCCTCCTTTTCATAATATATATTAATGACATTAACAAAGCTACTACTCTATTTGATACAATAATATATGCTGATGATACTGCCCTCTCGACAACTCTGAAAACGACGAATACCAACTTTGAAACTGAACTCAATAGAGAACTCAAATCTGTTACTGAATGGCTCAAATTAAATAAACTCTCTCTTAATATTTCCAAAACAAAAGCTATATTGTTC
Source organism: Platynereis dumerilii (assembly GCA_026936325.1). Classification (NCBI taxonomy): domain Eukaryota; kingdom Metazoa; phylum Annelida; class Polychaeta; order Phyllodocida; family Nereididae; genus Platynereis; species Platynereis dumerilii. The sequence continues at coordinate 1,377,543 of JAPTHN010000004.1, forward strand.
CATACACCTCAAAGGATAGTTACATATCCAAATTTAGTAATAGATAACCACCAAATAGAATTTGTTAAAGACTTTAATTATCTTGGCATAAGAATAGATGAACATATTAAATGGAATGTACACAGTGAAGCTCTCTCAAAAAAGATCTCTAAGACACTTGGAATTTTAAATAAATTAAAATGTTTTCTTCCAAGAGAAATTTTATTAAACATCTACAACTCACTTGTTCTCTCTTATATAAATTACGGAATAATGATATGGGGTGGGCAGCTAAGTAAAATTTATAAATTACAAAAGAGGGCAGTACGCTTGATTACTAATAGTCGCTATAATGCTCACACAGATCCATTATTTAAACAATTGAAATTACTGAAAGCAACTGATATTCTCGTGGTACAAGACTCCAAATTTTGCTATAAGCATGAAAATGGCTTACTACCAAATCATTTTTATAATATTTTTGAAAGAAATTACGATTTCCATCACCATCAGACAAGACAACATGCAGATTATCGTCTTCCTGCTGTGAGGCATGACTTCGCAAGGCATTCTATCAGGTACAGGTTTCCTGTTTGTTTCAATAAAATGAAAGTAAGTATCAAAAACAAAATTTATACGCATAGCCTAGATGGCTTTAAGCTATACATTAAAAATGATCTTATTAATTCATATCAAACAGAATGCACAATTCAAAATTGTTATATTTGCGGTCACTAGTGTCTTTGTGCGGTTCTTCTCCCTTATTCTTAACACCTTCAACTACACTTAATGTCATTTCTTCAAACATATGCTGGTGACTCTCTCAATTGGTCAACTGTATTGTAAAGCTGTTTAGTTTAACGTTATTATTTATTCATTGTTTTTTTTTCTCCCTTTGGCGCGATATTGGCGAATCCTATTTTATATATTCAATTTGGTTGTAATGTGTCTTAGGGTGGCCTCTCTGCAGCGATATTAATCTTTGAGAGGTCTCCTTGGCCCCTATTTCTATAATGATATCAATGTATAATTTCGATATTTATCTTCAAAAGTGGGAAAATAAACGATTTCTGAGTCTGAGTCTGAGTCCATAGCAGCATCGTTTCAAAAATTATTTTGGAGTAGGCCTACTGCCTCATCAAAAGGGTGTGTGTAGGTGGACAATTTAGCCTCGATTTTTCTTTCCTACTGGAATTGTCATTAATTTTTAGTTTATTTTGGCTCTCATTCAGAACGACATGAACGCAGATAGTTTATATCACACTGAGGTACTCCTTTTGCTGAGCAGGAACATATCCTAGCTTCATTTCCCTGCACCTTGGAATTAGACGACACATAAAACATTGAACATCTGCTTGTTTAACTTCTGCTTGTCCTGTCAGATCAGCGCATTTAAAGAAACAAAGTATTGTTAGCCAAAGTTAATCACAAAAAGTTCTCTAGGTAACAAAACGAAAATCAAATTTACATAACCAACCAAATGGGTTATGAAAAAATTGTGCTGCTGAAGCCCAGTTTGGGTTATCTTACTTTTATAATGACGCAAACAATTTCAAAAAAATGAGGAGGGTTGAAAAATGTTATTGACAAACACGGTTGAACTAAGATCTCTGGAAATCCAGATAACCCAATAAAACCATTCTCTAGTAAATATAACCCTTTATATTTCATTTTGTAAAATAAGATTTGGAAGTTCAAATACAATCTGAGAAGTCATATATCACTGAGAATGCATTGTTTGAAACTGCTATTCTAGCATAATCCAGCTGTTGTTGTTATATGTATTTGGTTGTCGTGGCCATACACTTGAAAAAAAAAAAATGAAAATATCACTGCAATTGTATTCGTAATTGTGATATGAGATCAGATATGCACCTGTCCCTATATGGGACACACTCAGAAAGAAAAGGTTACATAAAACAGCAAAATGTGGTTTTTAGGCTTGTCATTAGTATACATCCACCTGACTTTTTAAAAAGCCTCTTGATGTGGATGTTTAAATACCAAGGTAACTGTGGTTGATGACCAGGGTAATTGCTTGTAAATTGTGCAATAAAGCATGCACAGATGTAGAAGAAATTTATGAGGACAGATGGAGATTCATAGGTAGATAATTATATATTGAAAAATTGAAATCCTAGGTCAGGAGAACAAGAAAAAGAAGAATAAATATGACAAGATACATTATTTAATGAGCTAAAATTTTGCAGGCGACTTATATGTATAGGCCTATTAAACAGCATGTAATATCTAAAATAAAGCTAAAACAGATTTTAAAGAGTTTATGAATTTGGATACACTAGAATGTCTGCCCTACTAGATACCCATGGTATTAAATATACACTCATTATCATTTAATATGACCCTGTGTATTCAATAAATGTTGACAAATTGAGTTGAGGGTAACTCAGTGGTGCTTTTGATGTTGCAGGCACAAGGCTTCGGAACGAATTGCCTCACTCTGTCAGGAAATTACCATCACAGGTCATTTCCAAGTCAAAACTTAAGACATAATACACAGTATTACTATAATACACAGTATTACTATTACAACTGGCATTTTATATTCTAATCTATATTTGAATATTTTTAATTGCTCATATTCTTAATAGGTTGATTTAATATTTCCATTTAAAGCATATACAGTATTTATAGATTGTATGCTATACAAAATAAATTCATAATAATAATAATAATTATTATAGTAATTTCAAGTACAGTAAACTCGCAAAAAAGTATGGTAAAAAATGTCCATACAAAAAGAAAAACTGAAAAATAAATTGGTTTATTGGGGAATTTTAAGGGTTTAATACAGTTGGATAAAAAATCAAATGAGTCATTCAAAATCCAGTCTGGTTAATATTGGTTTGTTAGGGTTTTATAATAGATAACATGGATATTTATGGAATCAGTCAAGATTTAAATGGTTTGACAAAAAACTTGGTGGATCTGTAATTGTTTTGCCTTTGGAATTCCCTTAATAAACCAAGTCAAAAATCGGCTATGGTGTCAACTGATGTGAAGGCTTGGGGGGGGGGATGGTTCTTAAATACAGTACAACCAATATTTTCCAAGCAGATCCTGACACTTACATGCCCCTACACTTCCAAGCCTTTGCACTTCCCAGCCCTCCTTTACACCCATTTGTCACTCAAATGGTAACAGTTAATACCTATACAGATTTTGAAAAATCATTCAAGATTGCATTATACATGAACATAACACATATTTTAATTATGAAGCAAATTCTTGAATTCATTTTCCATTTTTAGCTCATTTAAAGTGATTCACTAATAAAGTGAGCTCAGGGAGGCGAGCATCTTTCTGAGGGTATGGAATTTAGCGAAATTTTTTGGGTTGTATTGTAGATGATTATTGCCAGGTATAACATCTTTTTACTGAGCAGTTAAAATTCTTAGGGATGGTCCAAGAATAGAACCAAGATAAGCTACTGAGATGGTAGCAGTTATATGCTTAGGGTAAATTACCATTAGCTGTTATATGTTAAGGGTAAATTACCATTGAAAATCATCGGACACAATGCAGACACCGGCTTCCACAGATTTGTTGACTGCATCAGATCATAGGCAACATTATTCGTACTAGTGCATTGACTTGGTGCAAGCAATAATGCGCAGAGAGCGCCAAATTGTTGCAAATAATGCAGAAATGAACTAGAGACAAAACCACATCTTTCCCCTGAAAACCCAAATAAATTAAATGTTTGTCCAACACTGCAACAAATACTCGAAGAGAACACTACCAAAGTTTTCATAATATATCATCACCCTCAAAGAAGCTTCCGAGAGAAGACTATTGGGACATTTCTGAGCTGACACAAATATTTTTAGGGAGAAACACTTCCATGAGCTGTTCAATGGAGCAGACCTCGTGCCAGGCACAATGTGTAGCCCAGGTATGATGGCAAAATGTTCATGTCTGCAGAGAATGGTGAATCCATTGGTGATGGATAATGGGGCTACATGTCACTATTACTGGAGGAGGACACGGCAATGAGGCAAAGGATTATTGAAACCCATTCAATTACTACTGAGAAGACCCGGCAAGAGCTGAATTCTAACCAAGGACCCAGCGACCGACAGTCCAGCACGCTGCCACTAAGCTATAATAATAAATATAATAATATAGTATGATTTTATATAGCGCCCATTCCAGATAAATCTGCTCACCGGCGCTCACCATACTTAACGGCAATCATACCAATCATTATAGTGATAACCTCTGGACATGGCCGGAGTGGGGTTCGAACCCACGTCCTCAGGTGTACAAGGCGGATATGCTACCAACTGTACCACGGAGCCACAAGCTAACCCTCCCACTCATGTCTGCAGAGCAAAAGACATACTTATAACGCAGCCAAAATGTGAAAGCCATAGAGAATTAAAACCTTTCTTGTCCAGTTTTATATGCCAAAGTGGAAGGAAACAATTGGGGCTTCTTTTTTTTTTCAAGATATGATAAAATTAGCAACAATGATCGGCATTATCCTGTTTTAGACCCCTATGGGGTCTATATATATAGGCCCCTTATTTTGATGAAATATTACTCTAGTATTAAGATGTAGTCATAAATAATATTTGCATAACGCATTTGACAATGTAGTATCAGTTTCATAAAATAATAATAATGAATCAAAAACTTGATAAAAGTGTGTTATATATACTCCTGTTTTAGGCCCCTTTTCAATGCTGACCTCCCATTGCAAGGGGTTGATATATATAGACCCCTTTCAATGGCATGTAAGCGTGGAAAAGGGGGCCAAAAGAGGAGTATATATAAGAATAAGACACTTTTATAGTGGATTTGGTGTGCACTATTGAATGAACGGAATACACATTGTGTTCATTTAAAGCAAATGCCATTTATTCAATAATAGGCCCTGTCTTATATACTCCTGTCTTAGGCCCCTTTTCAATGATAACCGTGCATTGAAAGGGGTCTATATGAATAAGCTCCTTTCAATGGAGCATTAGTATTGAAAAAGGTGCTAAAACGGGAGTATATATAAGACACGTTCAGGCACCCTTTTTGTACAATATTATATTTTTTATACATTATTTAATTTACTTATCCTACTTGCCGAATGTGAAATAAAGAGGGTGATTTTTGATGGGGCTAGAGATAAAAATTAATGGGGTTTAGTATTTTTTGGGGGTAAGACTTAAAGAGTTGCCATCATATACTGAAATAGGGGTTTATAGGTCCCTCTATATCAGTCATTAACATTATGGAGGGGTCTATATGAATAAGTCCCTTTCAATGGATCATTAGCATTGAAAAGGGGGTTAAACAGGAGGAAATATAAGACACTTTTATAGTAGATTTGGTATGCATTATTGAATAAACGGCATACACATTATGTTCATTTAATGCAAATGCCATTTTTAAAATAAAAAAAGTCCTCCCTTATATACTCCTGTTTTAGGCCCCCTTTCAATGATAACTTAGTTATACAATAACGTTTTTTTGGAGGGCATTACCAGGGATTAATGACTGGCAGCCGAGGGCAGTAAAATCCCCCCTTTCAATGATAACTTAGTTATACAATAACGTTTTTTTGGAGGGCATTACCAGGGATTAATGACTGGCAGCCTCGGGCAGTAAAATCATTAATGCCCAAGCCGAAGGCGAGGGCATTAATGATTTTACTGCCCGAGGCTGCCAGTCATTAATCCTGGTAATGCCCGACAAAAAAATATTATTTGCATTATTGTTACTATTTACTACAGATCTGCATACCTAAGATCTTATTTTCATGTAATGACCTTAGGGCAATTCCGTAAAGTCTGATTCACGGATTTGACACTTTAGCAGCTTGTGTAGCCCTACCATTACACCTCAGCTATTTCATTGTTATCCAGGCATGAGGCAAGGTAATAGGGGTATCAGACAAGCCACCAACCAAAGCTCCAAGTGTAACAGGATCTGTGCTACAAAGCAAATATCATGGTGTCGGACATACATCACACGGTGTACGTCCGACACCATGATATTTTGCCATAGCTCGACTCCTGTTACACTTGAAGATTTGGTTGATGGCTTGTCTGATACCCTATTACCTGGCCTCATCCCTGTCTAACAATGAAATAGCTGAGGTGTAATGGCAGGGCTACACAAGCTGCTAAAGTGTCAAATCTGTGAATTAGACTTTACGGAATTGCCCCTTAGTCAAGACTTATAGACAAGAAATACAATGGATCGGTTGACTAAAAAAAATAATTTTGTCACGGTTAATATTTATAATCATTTAGCCTATTTAGGTGCTTTTGCCAGCAATGGCCTCAAACTGCCGCTGAGTAAGTTGCCATCACATTATTTCACATTACCCTAATGATTAGGAAAACTAACTTATTTAAAAGAAAGAAAATTGGATTCTTTCAAGCTGTAGTGTCACCAAGACACCAAAAATAATGGCATACGCAACTGATATCATTTCAACAATATTGAATATGTAGGCCTACCTTTAAAAAAAGTCTGAAACTTAACATTTTTAGTGTGTTTTGCAGCTTTTGGCGTCACCAAAATAAGATCATAATCACTGTTGCCAATATGGTCATAAAGACGGCCGCTATTCTGAATCAATGATACCCAAGGTTGCGATTTAGGCCTATTTAAATAAATTTGGGCCTATTCAGTATTGCATTGATCAACAAAATAAGATCATTGTCATCAGATTCTAGACCAAGTGAACTTTTCAAAGCTGTCACAATGCAATGACATCACAAATATCAATGTTGCCATGACATCACTATGATGTCACTGCCAGGTGACGTCACAACATGCATAATACACCAGGGGGCATCTTCGCCTGGTCCATAATATCGTTATGGCCCTGCAAGCAGGGCATTAATGAGATTAATGTGTTTCTTTATGGTGGATTAACATGGGGGGTCTGGAGCATTATCTGCCAGGTAATGTGCATGTATAGTAATAATAATACTTGAGAATTAAATATTGCAGCACCTTCTATAAGTCCAAAGTGAGACATCATGAAGAAGTATATATTTCACATGTATTGAAATTGTGATGATGTGAACTCCATCTAATACAGTTAAAAGCAGCACTTGTATGATTTAGTATTATGTATACATCATGGTTAGATACCACAGGTAACACTATGTGGTTTCATTGTTGTCAATTATTGTCAGTCTGTCATCAATGGACCATATATTTTAATAGAATATGCAAAAACTGGATCTCTAACCTGATCCATAACGGTCAGTGTAATTATCTTCTATTTTTGACTCACCGAAGAGTTTGTAGGCCGCATGTTGCATCCTTCACACATGCTTGTCTTTCCAGGAAATCTCTCATCATATTCTCAACCTTCCTTGCTGCCTTCTGATTATCTGGTACATCGTAGAATGTCTCTAATTCCTGCCACCAGAGAATCCAAGAGAAAGGAGTTACTTGGTTTTTGTCTTTGATGTTAACAGTCTTCTTAGGGATCATTTGAGACATGAGATTCCAGAGACTGTCGGTTCCTGCAACAAAGCCTGGCATTTTTTTAAATAAATCATCATTCACGAGTTTCTCCATGAGATTGTGAAGTGGAGTTCTTCCTTCTCCATCAACATGATCACAAAGGGCAGGATTCCTCTGGATCATTTCAAGACAATTTTTAACTACGAATTCCTTAACTGTGGAGAAAGGATGACTGGAAACATCTCCAAGAATGTTTTTTGGGACAGATTTGATCACTTCATTTACTATGTATTCTTCTGTTGACATTTCTAATTTCTTGAATACTTCTTCCAGAAATCTTGTAAATATGGGCATTAAAGCATCATTAAGATAAGGACCAAAACGCCTGAGAAAAAGAGTGTAAGGAGTCTGTTGGTCTTTGTCTTTGGCGTTTACATTCTTCTCAGTGACCAGCTGAGACACTAGAGTCCAGAGACTGTCACTTCCTGCAACAAAATCTGGCATTTGTGTCCATAAATAATATTTTGCTAGTTTTTTCATGAGGTTCTGAAGTGGAGTTTTTCCTTCACAGTCAACATGATCACAGAGGGCAGGTTTTATCTTTATCATTTCAAGACAAAATCCTCCAATGAGTTCTTTAACTGTGGAGAAAGAATGGTTGGTTCCGACTCCTAAAATGTTTGTTGGGACAGATTTGATTACTTCATTTACTGTGCATTCTTCTTCTGTTGACATTTCTAATTTCTTGAACATCTCTCCCAGAATGGTTGTAAATGAGGGCAATAAAGCATCATTCAGATGTGGGCCAAACTGCCTGAGAAAAAGAGCGTAAGGAGTCTGTTGGTTTTTGTCTTTGATGTTAACATTCTTCTCAGTGATCAGCTGAGACATGAGAATCCAAAGACTGTCGGTTCCTGCAACATAGCCTGGCATTCTTTTAAAAAAATTATAATTCACAAGTTTCTCCATGAGGTTGTGAAGTGGAGTTCTTCCTTCACCATCAACATGATCACAAAGGGCAGGATTCATCTGGATCATTTCAAGACAATTTTTAACTATGAATTCCTTAACTGTTGAGCAAGGATGACTGGAAACAGCTCCAAGAATGTTTTTTGGGACAGATTTGATCACTTCATTTACTATACAGTCTTTTCCTCTTGACACTTCCAATTTCTTGAATACATCCCTCTGAAACCTTCTAAATAAGGGTATTGATGCATCATTAAGATGAGGGCCAAACCGCCTGACAAAAAGAGTGTAAGGAGTCTGTTGGTTTTTGTCTTTGATGTTTACATTCTTCTCAGTGATCAGCTGAGACACTAGAGTCCAGAGACTGTCACTTCCTGCAACAAACTCAGGCAGTTCTGTCAATAAATCATCATTCACAAGATTTTCCATGAGGTTGTGAAGTGGAGTTCTTCCCTCAAAATCGACATGATCACAAGAAGCAGGATTTTTCTCAATCATTTCCAGACAGATCCTGACAACAATATCCTTGATGGCAGAGCGACGACTGGAGTGTCGATGAGTGCTAAGTGAGTGAGCCTTGACGACATCATTCAAGATGTTATTCTGAATTTCTTCTCCCTTTGTAACATATTTTGATGCCTCTTCCAGGAAAGTTTCAACTGATTGCGTTGCTGTATAAATGTGATCAAGATCAAGCTCGTTAAGAAATAAAGCAAAAGCAACTGTCCCATCATGATCAATAGGCAGGAAAGGGTCGGCTCCTTCTCTGACTAGAAATATCAGAACATCCATACCATGACCATTTTTCCTCCTCCAATGATATTGATGAATGAACTTGACCAAAAACCTGCAAAAAAGACCATAATTATAATGTACTATAAGATGATATCTAAATGCATGACGTGTCCATCATCAATTCATCAAATGTTGTTGAGTGACGATAAGTGAAATTTTAGAAAATGTCTCCAGTAAAGATTGTTGGAATTCAATCCAAGTACAAGATACAACCCAAGTTGTTGTCTGACAGTGGATTACAAAATTGTTTCATTGACATTTGTCTAATAAATGCAAAATGTAATTGTTATGATTACGTATTTATTTCATTTCACCTCACAATATGATAGAAAAAATAGGCAAATCATGCTCAATAAAAGGACAATTTACAATAGGAATTGCATTTATGTAAGGTTTCATAGCAAATAATATATGTGTCAGGGTAAATGGACTAATATAAGGTATTATAAACATTTAATGAAATAACAGCTTTCTTACATGATGTCAATTGCGTGACTTTTTAAAGGTTGATCTTAACAATGAAATGACTGAAAATATCAATACTTCTTAAACTGTATTGAAATCACTTGCATATGTTTGATTGTTTTGCTTTGAGCCATACCGAAAAATGCAGATCTTAAATCATATTTGGATAACCATATATATTTACCTTGTTCCAAAACTATCATCCAAATGAAGGAATATCTGAAAAGTGAAATTTAATTTTCAGTTTGTATTTTTGTGTGATGCAGTTTGTTCGGTCATATGTACCATAAAGCACTTTTGTCTTGTTGGTGGTACATTTATGTGGATTAGGAGTATTTGATAAAAAGTAAAATTTCCATATTTGTGACAATATCATAGTGCTGGACCAAAAAAAGTAAGTTACACACAGCCAGTTGGTCAAATCGCCCAATGTCATGAAATGCTGTACCATTGCCATGCAGTTGATAAACAGGTTACAGCTTCATAGAATCGCCATCAGAAGAAACAATTCATCATTAATTAATGTTGCCAATTATTAAGGTATGTGTGAATATATTTTTTCTTCGTATAATATATAAATAAATGTGTAGCACCATATCATTGATAACATTGAATGGGCACTTGTGTAAAGTATGTAAGTCTTTCTTGCGTCTACCAAAATCTTAGATTTGAATTAAGAATGTACTCAGTGGCAAGGACATATTGTTCAACATGCCTTTATTTGCAATTCCTTAACACATGGGTGCTGGGCACATGTCTTTAGCAAATTACCAGTACGTGATAGTCTGTTGGCTGCTGTACTATATTGGAAGAAGAATTATTGCTGCTCGGAATTGGCTATCAATCATTTTCAAGTTGTGGATAACTTGAACTTGGTGAGAGTCACAATGAGCGCTAACTGCAGAATAACTGGTGACAGTAAATATTTCTATCACTGCTTCTGGGGGCATGGGGTTTACTGCTACTGTTCTGCTGTTCCCATAGTGGAAAAGGTAACCGGGAGTGAGTAAACATTTACTCAAGCTGGTTTAAAAAGCTACAACTTAGTTTGGTAAACATTTACCCTAATGTATCAAGTCAATATTTACTAGATTGGTTGAACCTCAGCGAAAACCTTTTACTAAATTTGTGGGAAAACATTTACCTCAATCGGTTGCTACTCAGCTGCGACCATTTGTAGTAAATGTTCAACCCAAAAAGTTGCAGGTGTTTACAGTGGCGTAGCTATGGGGGGGGCCTGGGGGGGCCAAGGACTCCCAAATGGCCCCCCCCTTTTCAGATTTGAGAAATTTGAAAAATAATTGGAGCAGTGCACGTCCGTCTTCGTGACCTGCGCTGGCACTCACTTAAGGTTTGAGGTTTGAGGTTTTTTATTGGGAAATAACGTCCAGCAATGCTGTTTGTATGTTATGCCCATAACAATCATATTAATATAAAAACAAGTAAGAGAAAGAAGAGCGACAAATAAAAAAGGAGGAATAAATAAGTATAGCAAATGACAAATAAATATAAGTAGTTAAATAAATGACAAATCAAAATAAAAGTAGTTAGTTGGCTTAATAAATAAGAACATAAAAACAAGAGTAACGTGAAAAGTAAAAACATAGGATAAAAAGAGAAATAAATAAATAGGAGTTAAAATTGAGCAGTATGAGATAAAACATATTTGACACAGTGTTTTTTGAAGGTTTGGAGGTTAGTTAGCCGGCGAATATCCTTGGGTAAGGAGTTCCACTCATTAGCACCACAGGTATAATTATAAAGTTTTTAAACACTCTTTGTGGTCTCTGGGGATGTAAAGTTTGTTTGACATTGTATGACTTGTATTATAGTCATGCTCATTTTTTTAATAACGTAGGCCAGTTGTTAAATAATCTGGTGCTTGTGAGTAAACAATTTTCCATATGAGGACCATACGGGGGTATAACATCCTCTGCTTGATGCTCATCCACTTGAGACTTTTTAACATATCCTCGGTATGTGATCGAGGTAGTGCCTTTAAGATGCACCTCATGGCTCTATTTTGGAGACGTTGAAATCTAATGATGTGTTTATTAGAAACATTGCTCCAGACAGAGGAGCAGTAATCCGTTTATTCTCGCCAGAATGAAACTTGCCCTTTAAAAAGTTCTAAGGCATTTGGAATTCTCTTATATTTTCTTTTAGAATATAGATCGGGCAATAGGCAAATCTGCATCCAAACTTTTTAGGGAGGCCTAGCGACATTTGCCCTAATTTTCAAGATCAAGATTTAATACTATTTCAATAGAAATCTTGTGGAAACCATTGTTTTTTAATTATGTTTACTTAATAGTATTCCTGAATTGTTTGCCTCTTTGCCACAAATTGTAGTATTTCCGTATTCTTCTCCTCCCCTTCTGGTTTGCCTATGTATCTGCAGCAGTTCCATGCAACATCAAAAATCTTGTGATTTGAAGCAATCTTTCCCTTGCCATTGTGGCGCCTTTGCATGACTGATTAACCAGAGTGATTTGTACATACTGCTCAAATGTTCATGTATTGCATGGAATTTCCCATTATTTTTGGAATTTGTGTCATTTTCAGCAGTCACTATTAGTTTTTAGGTCTATATGAGACCATTCAAGTCTGAGTTAAACTTGTATCATGGCAATTATTGTAACATATCACAGTATTGTACGTAGTGCTATGTACCCTTGATGAGGTTTCCTTCTTCATGTACCAGCATGGTCAGTGATGTTTACCCAGATTGGGGCCATGTTCTTTAAAAAGTAAGTTCTACTCAACCCCAATATGATCCTGAATCAGTCAGTACTATTTTCGCAACAAACTGTTCTTTCATTCCGTGTGCATAATAAATTGAACGGCTGAAATCAACATTCTGCACTCTGTCCAACTGTTGTTCAATCATCTTAAAAAATGAGTGATGGCTTGAATTTAGAAGTGGTATAGGTAATACATTGTAAGATATCACACTAAACCATGAAGTCTGGTTCATGAGAAAGATTCTATGGTCTAGAATGACTTGCTTAAAATCTTGCTGACAACCCACCACCACTTACATATATGTATATCAAAAACTATGTAATGGTGGAAGCCATTATTTTGCTAATCATCATGCACTTAGAACAATGAGGTAGGAGTTTCAATGGTAACTGAGTTCCATTTGCTTGGCCACTTTGCAGTATGTCTATCGCCTGATTGCTCCCAGTAAGTATCTAAATTTAGCAGTCAAGTATCGCCATGCAGTGGAATCGAACACTGGACCGCAAATTACAATTCCAGCATGCAATCCACTCAGACACTGAGTTACAGTACTTACATGGCTTTGCAATGTGAACAAAAAAAATCTTCACACCAATGAATGTAGGTATGTTACAAAAAAACAAAATTTAGCTAAAGATCCAAACCCCGTATTAGATAGTAGACCTAAGTTTAACTTAGACAATGGTACAAAGATTGCCCAAATTGATTGAGAAATAAGGGAGATATTGCAAATTGTGTTGTGTAAAAAACCTATAAAAAAATTTCCTTTGATTCCCATGCTAAATGCACAAACGTTGTGACCTGAGTTACGATATTTCTTGAAACAGCTGTGAATAACTTCTTTTGTCTTCTAAGATAAATGTTTGAAATTTGGACAGATTTTAGAATATCGTATTAAAGACTTGCAATTAACTGAAAAACCGAAATCATAAATCAAAATGATCATTTAACTTGATGTGTTGATTAATTTTAAAATCTATATTATCACAAACTTTCAAAATGCCCTGGTTTCATGCAAATATAGCACAATTTCTTTAAACATTCAACAGCAACTAGACCTCCTGCAACACAATTGATCAATATGAATGATCAGGAATGGATTTTTTAGGCCTGCTTCATGTTTCCTAGTTGTATTGAAATAAAATTAGGGGGAAAAGACACCTCAAATGGTGAATCTGTCATTGCTACCAATAGTAAACTGAGAATCATTTAAAACACAAAAATGTAGAATTTCCAAGATTTTCATTGCTACCAAATCTAGCACAGACCTCATGTACATGTATATATTTTTCATTATTTGGCATGTTCATGAATTAGTGGAGGTGTAAAAACAAGCATGACATTGTACAAGTTGTGGATGTGTAAAAATGAACATAAGTACTTGTGTATGTGTAATAACTAACACTCGTGGATGTGATTTATTATTCCTTTGTGGACCTGCCTATATTGACATTAGTGGATGTGTTAAAGGTTTCAGTTTTAGGGTCAATATTAGGGTTGGGGTTAGTTTTAGCCAAACTAAGGGTTAGTACGTTCGTAATTACACTTTTACAAATTTGTGAATGACAGTATTTGACACTTCCACGAATGCCAAAGTCGTGTACATGTTCGTTTTTGCAGTTTTACTAATTCGTTCACCTGCAAAATGTTGAAAAATATGTACATCTGATGTATGATATTGGAAAACATAGGCCTATCAGTGCTTTTCCTATATCAGCCTATTCAACGAGTGGCCATTCAGAGACTTGCATCACGACAAGTAGAATGTGGTTTCCTAGTTGCAGCCCGGCATATAAATTCCCCAGAACATTGTTCTGCTACCCAAAATGGTGTTTTTTGAAGGTGGCGCACAAGGCTAGCTCCAGAAAAACATATTTTTGGTACAGGGCAGTTTTCTATGTGCATCATTTGGATACGAGGACAATACGTGCAATTGACTGTAGTTTATTACTATATACACTATATGTAATACCTTGATTTTGGCAATAGTTTTTTCAACCTCTGCCTTCTTCTGTAATCTGATCCCGCCAAACTGCTGCCATATGATATCAAAAATTTCTTCCTTGTTTGATGGAGCGCTTCTTTGATAACTTGAATATAAATCCTGAAAAGAAAAGTAAATTTTCTAAAATACTGTTCCATATTGTTAAGGTATACTTCACACCACAGCATTTTCAAGGACTGGGAGACCCTTCAAACCATATTCTTTGCGCCATGATGTACATTGCACAACACCTAAAGACAAACAGACAATGTTATTTTATTTGCCATAACGAAATACTGAAGATACAACAGATATTCCAAATTTTTAAAAGGTTAATAACACATGAAATAAGTATGATACATCGAAATAATAGTTTAAAAAAAGAAGTTCAAATAGTTGCATAGTCTTAATACCTCCTTGGAAAAATTTAGACTATGATTTGAATGGCATGTCCCTTGTTGTTTGATGTGATAATTGTTTTCTTTCTAAAACTAGTTAAGCTTTGAATTTTTTAAAGATAGAAGGCAAAAATGGCTATTTTAGCTAATAGCTCACAAATTATTGGTTTCACCGCATCCAAATGAATAGACAGTTGATACAAAGATTTATAAATCATTCTGCACACTGTGGTACCAATTTCACATCTGTATATTGCTTAGTTCTAGTATAAATGCCAAATAAACAAATATTGATAATTATAATTGTGCAGATGCAGAACTTTATACAAGGTCTTTTGATATTTATATGATTATTATATTCTTTATGTAACTGTTTGTTATTGCCATGAACAAAATAAATTACAATTACAATTACAATAAACCTTAGTTTACTGGAAAAACTGAAGCCAAAGTGAAGCATCTTTATTAAGAAATAAAACCTACCTTGGCCAAACTTGCAAATGACTCTTCCTGATACAAGTCTTTCGTTTTACCAACAACCTTTTCAAAGATGGAAGGTCTTTCTATGGGGTAAGTAACTTCTCCTTCCTGCAAGATCTCAGAAGCCTTCTTCAAGTTGGCAGCCTTTTTTCTGTTGAACCATTTCAATTTTTGGATCTTTTTCTTAATTCTTCTGTACCTGTATGTATGAGATTTCGAAATAGGTAAGCCTTGTCACATCAAAAAATGTCAATTAAATGCAAAAGGTAGACCAAAACATTTCCCAAAACAAACAAAGACTGAAGATTACTCACCTAGTTACGCCTGGATGCTCCTCTGCTATTCCTGTGGGTTCCATCTTGAGATGACAGATCAAGTGTTATTCTGCAATACAATAATTTCAGTACATCAGTGACAAGAGCAAACACTCAGAGAGAGTATGATAGCTGTTACAGCCGATAGGTCTACATGCCCGATTTGCAAATCGGGCTGCCTTTTGCATGCCAGACACTAAAATAGGTCTTTGTCATAATATCTACTCCCCTCACCATGCTTTGCCAATATCCCTACAAAATATCCAAAAAGTGCAACCAAGCCACATTTTCTACTGAACTTTTCCATAAGTTCTAATGTGCTATGTTAGAAACTTTGTCCTAATATATTTGACAGCCATCTCTTCTACATCAAATAGTGACCAAATAGTGCCTCATGGTTAGAAACTATTTTGACACTATTTGAAGAAGAGATGGCTGTCAAGCACTGCCATCTCTTCTAACTACACAAGGGGGCAGCACTCCTCAAGTGTGCAGGCACAGGAGAGACACCTGGTGACAGGCGGTGAAATGACATCTATTTAGCCAAATTTACTTAAATTAGCCTGTCTCATGAAATTCCTGATCTTTTCTCAAAGGAAGTCAAGTCATTGTCAATCTGAACTGCCAGGGATGGGTTGAGTTTAGTTCAGTGAAGCAGATATTGATAATTTCTGTCCAGATTCATTAAAAATTATTTCCCAAATGACGTGAAAATTTTTTTTTTAAGGGGATGTTAATCCAATAATATTGAACAGCAAGCAAACAAAAGGCACTGAAAACGCTTGCAAACGAAACAGTCATTGCAAACGAAGTGACATCAGGCCAAGACGTCACTTGATGATGTCACTTGATGACGTCACAGGTTGGCCAGTTCATGTATGCCAAAAAGTCGCAAAACCAAAATATTCTTGGTGCAGAAAATCATTTCTTAAAAATTGCGTTTCAATGCAATCGTCATGAAACTGCTACACGATGTAGCCAAGTGATGTCTGCATCTACGCTGTAAAGGGCGTGAAGATACATTGAACAAATTTTATTCGCCAGCCCTCTAAATTTAGACATGTGAAAAATTTGTTTTTCCACGGTCAGAGTGCTGTATAATAAAAACGGTTTACCCGAAATTAATGTCGTGTTCAGCGAAGACGCAAGAAGTACCCAGGAAGGTGCTCTATCAATTTCAAGGCTTTAACTGCAAAATTGAGGGAGCGAGGTCATTTTTACTGTCATGGAAATAGTCTTTTTTCCGTCTTTTTTTTCCCATGTCAAATGATGCTAATATTTTTGGGATTCCCCCCGGAATCCCCGTAAAAATTGGGTTAATTGTCCCTCACAACAATAAAAAGACCTTAACCAGTTATTTGTTGATACAACACAAGCCAATTTTGTAAATCCGGTTAACACAGAAATTCACTAACACAGGCTAGAGTTAACCCACTGGTAGATACAATCTTGTACAGAAATCACAGGCCCCTCACCTTGGAGTAGATCTATATTGATAATATATGTCCAGATTCATCAAAAAATTATTTCCAAAGTATTCCCTGGCTTTCATGATTTTCCTATTGATAGTCTGTGTTCCATGGCTCTGAACATGGTAGGCCTATGTTTTGCAACAGAGAAATAAGCATTTTCGGATCTGAAATTTGCGATGTTGTGTGTTTAAACTAATGAAGTATTCGGTTGCTATAAAATTCTTAAACAAATTCTGAAAACCAGGTGACAAAATTCAAGTATTGACTCAAGTATTCCCTTGCTTCCATGATTTTCCTATTGATAGTCTGTGAGTTTCATGGCTCTAAACATGGCAGGTTTTGTAACAGAGAAATAAGCTGTTTCGGATCTGAAATTTGTGACATTAGACTTTTTGGCCACAAAATAAATTGTAGAAAATTTCTGAAAACCAGGTGATAAATTTCAGATATTGACTGAAATATTTCCCAACTTTCATAATTTTCCTATTCATAGTATTTAAGTTTCAGGTCTCTGAACAATGTATGTTTTGCAAAAAAGGTAGCAGCATGACGCACATGAAAATCGCGATCTGTTATGTTTTCAGAAACGGCCTTATCGACTGCTCAAAAAAATCGTAGATAAATTCTGAAAAGCAGGTGATAAACTTCAGATATTTATTAAAATATTTTCCAACTTTCATAATTTTCCTGCTCATAGTATTTGAGTGTCAGGTCTCTGATCATTGCATGTTTTGCAAAAAAGTTAGCAGCATGACGCACATGAAAATCGCGATCTTTTATGTTTAAAGAAATGGCCCTAATGACTGCTACAAAAATCGTAGATAAATTCTGAAAATCAGGTGATAAAATTCAGGTATTTACTAAAATATTTGCCAACTTTTGTAATTTTCTGATTCATGGCATTTGAGTTTCAGGTCTCTAAACATTGTATGTTTTGCAAAAAAGTTAGCAGCATGACGCAAATGAAAATCGCGATCTTTTATGTTTAAAGAAATGGCCCTAATGACTGCTACAAAAATCGTAGATAAATTCTGAAAATCAGGTGATAAAATTCAGGTATTTACTGAAATATTTGCCAACTTTTGTAATTTTCTGATTCATGGCATTTGAGTTTCAGGTCTCTAAACATTGTATGTTTTGCAAAAAAGTTAGCAGCATGACGCAAATGAAAATTGCAATCTTTTATGTTTAAATAAATGGCCTTTTTGACTGCTAAAAAAATCGTAGATAAATTCTGAAAATCAGGTGATAAAATTCAGGTATTTACTGAAATATTTTCCAACTTTCATAATTTTCCTGCTCATGGTATTTGAGTGTCAGGTTTTTGAACATTGTATGTTTCGCAAAAAAGTTAGCAGCATGACGCACGTGAAAATCGCGATCTTTTATGTTTAAAAAAATGGCCTTATCGACTCCTTAAAAAAATCATAGATGAATTCTGAAAATCAGGTGAAAAAATTCAGGTATTGACTGACATATCCCCAAAGTTTCATAATTTTCCTGCTAGTCATAAGCGAGTGTCAGGGCTGCAAACATCACATGTTTTTCCTGAAAAAGAACAGCAACTCTACTGCATAGCATGGTAACGTCACAATAGGACTCAGAGAATAATTGGCAGCAGCCAAAGTACCATACGGCCAGCCAAAGCTTCAGATGGTAAGGCAAAGCATCTGATGGAATATCATCTGATGAACAAGGGTCTGATGAAATATCCAAATAGTATCTTGGGGGATATTTGATCTTTTCAAATATCCTCATAGTGCTATTTGGAATATCCAAAGTCTTTTGAAAAGCACTTTTTGCTATTAGACACAATGGCAGTAGAGGCATTGTCACAAGCAATAGCTCCACCACCCCGCCATCCATGATCTATCATTGAATCCAGCTGTATATCTTCCGAACTAAAATATACAATCCAACACAAACACTTTCCCAAAGCCCATGCGACCCTCCCAAGTCCTTCATTTTTTACCCTCACCCTTCCATGCCCTCATTTCATTTCTCAGCTCACTGTAAACTGAAGTCACTTTAAATTAACTAAAATATTAAAATTTTATTCAAAAGACTGCATTATCATTCAACTTGAAGGGTAATTGCTACGCTAAGGTAAAAAACAGTTGATATATTTCGATTTATTTATAAAATATATGTTACAATATACGTAACAGATAAGTGAGTGAAAGGGAGAGACGGGGTGTGCGACGGCACTGAAGTGTTGGTGTTAGATTTGATAAACAAATCTAATTATTTCCAATGTATTTATTAAAAGTCTATATTTATGATCATCATTTCTCATCATTTCTTGATCATGATCATTGTTGTCTTTTGTTTTTCTTCATAGATTTTGTCATTCATTCTTTCAATAATTGAAGTATTTTACATTGTTCACAGTTTCTCAAATAACATGCCATCTCTTTCATCTTCACAGCTTAAGTGTCAAATAGTCAAACAATAGTAAACACATCTGTAACTGTTAATAACCACCATATCCTAAGAATTCAATCATTGTAAAGATAGACACTCAATAGGACACTCATAATTTGGACATACTGGTTTTTTGTGGATAATACTCATATTGCTGTAAGTAAATTTTATCATATTCTCTTTCATTTTAGTCATCAATTTATATCAATCAATTTGTCATATTATTAAAATAGCTCATTTGTTTCATGTATATGCTAGGTACTTAGAATAGTCTTTTTTGTTTGATTGTAGATTCACCTGCTTCATGTGATTCACCTTCTTCATGTGATTCTGAGTTAGAATAAATATATGAGCTTCAAACATGGGCATCCGTGTCTTATTCATCCACGAAAGCCAATAGTGAATAGCAATATGAGTAGCAAGTGAATGCCATAACAGACATCATGGAAGAAAAGAAGCGTTCCAGAAAGGCCAAGAAAGGGCTGGTGACAGAAGAAATCAATGCAGCTGATAGATATATGGTAGATGATGATGTTGATGCTGTGAAAAAGACTTAGGAGAAAATCAGGGAGAGATTCAATGACTTTGAAAAGACACATGAAGAATATCATGCTATGTTGGATCAAGGAAATGAAGAAGTGATAGATGATAGTGAAGAGTATTTCTATGCCGTTCAGAGGGCCTATGTTCAGTCGGTGCGATCCGTGAAAGATTGGCTCAAATCCCTTGAAGTTAAGCCGGAAGTGAAAGAAGTCATTAAGGAAAAGGATGAAGGTCTCACCCGTTCTGAGCTGCTTGGTGTTCTTAGCATGCCTGAGGCTAAGATTGATCCATTTAATGGGGATCCTTTGGACTATTACAGATTTATTACTGTATTTGATGAACGTGTTGACAAAATTGCCACTGATTCTGATGCCAAACTCACTAGGCTGTTACAGTGCACCGAAGGCAAAGCCAAGAGAGCAATCCAGTTCTGCAAATCCATTCCTGGGGAAGATGCCTACAAAGAGGCTCGACTTATCCTGAAAAATCGTTTTGGTAACGACCATCTCATCTCTGAGCGAATCATCAGCAACCTCAGGAATGGAGAGCTCCTCAAGACTGCAGATGATTTACAGCAATTTTCTGATGACGTCTGCAGTTCATATGCTACACTGAAAAATATGAAACGTTTGAACGAGATTGACACCCATATTTCCATCAGGGACATTACAAAGCGACTGCACTATCACAACAAGAATCGATGGAGGCGACTTGTCTTTGACTACAAAGAAAAGCATGACAAGTATCCTGACTTCAAGATGTTGAGAGATTTTCTGATGAGGGAAGCTGCAGAAGCGAATGATCCCATCTATGGTTCTGGTTCATCACAGAAGGAATCCAAACACCATGACGTGAAATCCAAAGTCTCTTCTTCTTCTGATGTCAAATCCAAGGTATCAAACTCTTCTTCTTTTGCGGCCAATGTCGATCGTACGTACAAAGCACCAGAATGTGTTGCATGTGGTGAGCAACATCGTTTGTTCTATTGTGAGAAGTTTAAGTCGATGAAACCATATGAAAGACTGCAGTTCGTGCAATCTAACAAGTTGTGCGAAAATTGTCTGCTATCGAATCACGAGACCAAGGACTGTCGACGCGAGACTGTGTGCAGTGTGCCAGGATGCGGAAAAAAGCACACTAAATTCATCCATGTCCTTCCTCGGAATGATTCTTCTCAAGCTACGAGTCGTCCAGGGGCATCCAGGAGAACAGAATCAACTGCTTTGGTAAATCAGGCGGGAGTTAATGATGTGAATGTGCTTCTGCCACTTGTCAAAGTAACTGTCAATAATGTGTTTGAAACCTGCGCTTTGCTAGATAGTGGTTCAAATACTACTTTCTGCTCTCAGAAGCTTGTAGATTCCATTGGTGTCGAGAGTACTCCTGTAGATTACAAGATTAGTACACTGAGTAATTCTAGTGAGAGCAAGACTGGCAGATTGGTTAACTTGAGTTTACAGTCTAGTGATGGCTCTGCCAAAGTAAAACTTAAAAATGTCTATGTAATTGACAACATTCCAGTGTCTCAGTGTAAACTAGATTTGCATAGATATGCTCATCTGTCTGACTTGCCTGTCCATGATATTTCTTCAAATGTAGATGTGTTGATAGGCCAGGACAATGCAGAGATGCTCTTGCCACTTCAGACCCGCAGCGGAAGTAAGGGAGAACCTTTTGCCATTCGGACCCTACTGGGATGGTCAGTAAATGGACCTGTTGCTTGTTCTTCCAGTGTGAGTAAAAGAGTGATTTCACATTTCATCACAACTGATCAAATTGAAAACAATTTCCAAGACTTGTGGAAAATTGAAAATGAGGATGTGGCAAGAGACAAATCTGCTTGGTCTTTGGAAGACAAAAGAGTAATTGGACTATGGGACAAGCAAGTTGAAAAAGTTGGAAATCATTATCAGTTACCTATACCTTTCAGAGATAACATTGACATGCCAAATAATGTTTGTGTTGCTCAGTCCAGGTTAAAGTCACTTAGAGTGAGCTTGGATAAGCGTGGTTTGACTGAAAAATATTCTGATGAAATTGCTAAACTTTGTGAAAAGAATTATGCTGAGAGAATTCCTTTGTATGATGTGAAGCAATCTGAGCGTGTTTGGTATCTTCCACACCAGGTGGTAGTGTCCGACAAGAAGCCTGGCAAAATCACTGTGCACTAACGAGGGGGGTACCCTCACCTTCAGAGCAGCCATTACTAATCTCGATTCAAATTTATTTTTTATCATCCTGAGCTTATTTCATCAAAGCCAAAGCTTATTTTTGTCAAGCATGTAGTTTAGATGTTAAACTAACCCTAAGACACACTTTCTATTTGTGATTAGTCACAGAATTGCCAGATTTTGATCTTGAAATATATCGTAGGGGCGAGGGTAACCAAAAAAGCTTCTCGAGGGTAACACCATTTTCAAATATTGTCATGGTGAGGGTACCACCTAAAATGTCTATTATTGAAATGTCTATCTTTTTGCAGTTCAGCCATTGTTACAGTGTGATATAAACACCAATGGTGAAATTATGATTAACTAGATAGATTACATAAATTGGATAAGATAGACAGATAGACATGCAGACCTTTGCCAACCTGCCTACCTCACTCTCAATTTATCTACCAGTATATTTACCCTTCTAGCTATCTATCTATCTATCTATCTATCTATCTATCTATCTATCTATCTATCTATCTATCTATCTATCTATCTATCTATCCATCCATTTATCTATCAATTTATCTACATTGCCTAGACATCATCTAATTCATCTATCCATCCAAGAAAGAAAGATACTTGAGAGACAGAAAGATTTTATCAACATCTCGTTTTCATATACCCATAATAGACAATTTTGCTTCATAACCATGGTCCCTGCCTGTCTTGCTGAGCCCAGTTAGTGAATAATTTTAAAGTATTATAGACCTGTAAGCCCACCAGTATTAAATTCTTCTGTTTCCATATAGTAATTATTGAGGCACATCAGCCTACAGTAGTAGCCTGCTTCAGTTGCAAGCTTTGGCTAGCAAGCTACAACATGTCACTGTTGGTGCTGTATTTCACGTCCTCGCTCACATGCATTTCTGAAGCAACACAGCACAATCCTGCCGAGTTCTGCTGACCATGTATTCTTTAAATGATCACAATTTAAAATAGGTCTATACACCCATCTATCTCAAATACACAAGGGCATGCATTCACCTTATTAGTATAATATGTACAGTCTATATAATTATTATACTATTCAACAGTTGTAAATTCTTTCATTGATTAGATACTGCAGAAGCCATAAGCACATGTATGCAGAATCGGAAGTGGTTGAATACATCAGTACATCAACAGCTTTATGAAATTGTCTTCATAATGACTATGTGGCTTTGAAAACGTCCGTAATTAGTCATATTTACGCATATTATTTAAAACAAGCATGTTATTGTCATAGGAAAAAAATTACAAAATACGCAACACCACAGGGAGAAACCACAATTAAAGGAAGTTTCACTGTGGATGGTACTGTGATATATGATTCAGACAGGGCGCATCTAGAAATGGCCAGAGGGGGGGGGGCATTACATGGAGTGAATATGGGGCACTCCGTGGCTTTTCCTATCTCTTCCATGTTAATTTTTTGCCCATGGCCCAATGGCCCCCCCCCCTAAATACGCCACTGGGTTCAGACAAATTTTTTCTGATCAAGTTTGAGCTAGTAGGCCTATACTACAGTTTGTCTTACAACATGCAAACTGGTGTTTGGCCTGATTGCTCCTCATCTGCAGTTCACACAGAAGATATACACATACTCATGGGTAGATGAGCTATTTTGCAATTTATCTATATCATTTTTGTGATGTTTTGGTACTGTTTTTGTTAGATTTTTAACGACGGCAGTGTGTTCTAGAAATGAGACAAACTGTAGATATGATAACCATTTGACGGCACAAATGATGCATCTTAGAGACATCATGCCCAGAGACCTGGGAGTGGCATAATAAAAACATGATGAAAGCATGACTGACTAGCAAGAGCACCCATATCTAGTGCCAAAGAAATTTAGTGCATTTATTTACAACTTTCCTACAAACGTTTCAAAATTAAGTTTTGCTTCTTTTTAAATTGGTTTTCGTCCTTGGAATCTTTCATATAAACCGGAAAAAAATTCCATAAGTGTGTACAACAGTGCATTCTTGGGAAGTTCTAAAAAACTTCTAACTTCCCATAGATATATAAATATAGATCAATTGATTGATTGGTTGATGGATTGATTTCTAATTTGTTTTTATAGATGAGTTAATATATATAGTAAAACCAGAATTTGCAGACTTGCACAGAGGGTTAGTACAGTATGCCTATCATTGAGCAGTTGTCACCTCGATGGCAGTTAATTAGTTTGAAGATTTTCCTCTATTGATAATGTATTGCAATTTTGTTCTCGATTGGAATTCCAAATTGCTAATTTCAGAAGTGCAATAATGTGTCAGAACATTTTGTTATTTATTGCAAAAAGACCAAATTGAATATTAAGCTGATTCATCACCCTTTCTACCCAGACTATCTTCTTGGATAGCTTTGGCAGTATACCATACATTACCCTCGCCATTTGCTTTGGAGGTTACCCTCGCCAACCGGAAGTGACCCTCGCCCAAATCTTGCAGTACCCTCGCCACTTCCGGGTTGGTACCCTCGCCAAAAGTGCTGGTACCCTCGCCAAAAAGTGCTGGTACCCTCGCCAAAATGCTGGTACCCTCGCCCTGTCATTTTTCGTTTTTTGTGGTACCCTCGCCTCGAGTGATTTCTAAGTCCATGAATATCTTATTTCAGCTTGCAAGTTTGAGCCTGGCACTTGGCAAGGATTCATTTCACAAGCCATTTAAACTATCTTCACGATTTGAAGACCTCACTCCCCCTACATTTTTTGCAAATTCACTTTGAAATCACGAGTCAGGAGTTGTAATGGCTGCCTTGATGGCGAGGGTACCCCCCCTCGTTAGTGCACAGTGAAAATTAGAATTGTGTATGACTGTGCTTCAAAATATTGTGGTCAATCATTGAATGACAAATGCTTCCAAGGTCCAGATTTAGCTAACAAATTGTTGCATGTATTGTTGAGATTCAGAAATCATTCTTATGCATTAACTGCGGACATCGAAGCTATGTATTATCAAGTACTTGTGGCCCCATCTGATGTTGATTGTTTGCGATTTCTCTGGGTGAATGACGAAGGAGAGATTCAGCACTTTCGTATGTTGCGGCATGTCTTTGGTGGTGTGTGGAGTGGCTGTGCTGCCACGTATGCTTTGCGACGTACTGTTTCCGATTTCGGTGAGTGTGATCAGATTGTCAAAGATGCAGTTCTAAATTCTTTTTATGTCGATGATTGCTTAGTCTCTGTCAAGAGTAGGGATGAGGCAAGGTCTGTCATTCATGGTACTCGTGATGTGCTTAAATCTGGAGGGTTTCGACTCACCAAATTTGTGTCAAATGATGTGGATCTTTTGTCCCAGGTTCCTGCAGAAGAACGTGCTGTGGATGTCAAGGAGTTGGAACTGGAGTCTCAAAGCAAAGTACTCGGTCTTGTTTGGAACATTGGTGAGGACTATTTCCATTTTGATGTCAAATTTCATTCTGATGAAGTCACATGTCGCACTATGTTGAGCATTGTTTCGTCATTATATGATCCGCTGGGATTTGTAGCTCCTGTCTTGATAGTTGGTCGTATATTATTGCAAGATGCCATAAGGCGGAAGTCAGATTGGGACAAGCCAATTCCAAGTGATATCCAAGAAAAATGGGTTCAATGGATAGAATGGATTAGAAATGTCAATCAGGTTAAGATTCCTAGGTATGTGAAGCCTGCAGTTCATCACGAGTCTTATTTGGAACTTCATCATTTCAGCGATGCTAATGATAGGTCATACGGTTGTTGCAGTTACCTGCATTGTGTTGGGAAGTCTGGTGTTCAAACTGCACTGTTGTTCAGCAAGGGAAGAGTTGCTCCGATTAAATCTGTCTCAATTCCCAGGTTAGAATTGCAGGGAGCTGTGTTGGCCGTCAGAATGGATTCTATGCTGAGAGAAGAGTTGCATCTTGATCTAGGTCCTTCAACTTTCTGGGTAGACAGTGAAATTGTCTTGAACTTCATCCATAATGACAGTCGACGGTTCCAGGTATTTGTTGCGAATAGGGTCAGTGAGATTCGTAATCTAACTAGTCCTGATCAATGGAATCACATTGCTGGAAGCGAAAATCCAGCAGATCTCATCACTAGGGGTATTCAGCCTGATGGTCTTATGTCTAGTAGTTGGCTCCATGGTCCTGATTTCCTTAGTTCCTACAAAAGCGAGTGGAAGAGGGAAAAGTTTGTGCCAAGTTGTGAATTTGATCATGCTGAGATCAAACGTAGTCAACAAATTGTCAGTCATGTTGTAGAGGTGTCGCAGCATCCTATTGATGTGATAGTGTCTCATTTTTCCAGTTGGTCTTCTGCTAAGAGAGCTTTGGCTTGGTGGTTGAGACTCAAGGATAGATTGTTGAACCGTAAGTCAGAAGATGGCGCAAATCTGACTGTTAGTGAAGTGAGGGCTGCAGAAGTTCTTGTCATTCAACATGTTCAGTCTAAAGTCTATGGTGAGGAGATTTCAAAGATTTCTTCAAAGTCGTCTAAGTCCAGCAAACTTCGTGATTTGTCTCCATTTATCAATGGTCAAGGATTATTGTGTGTCGGTGGTCGATTGAAACATTCCAATTTGGGGACAGAGAGTAAACATCCTTACATCATTCCTCATGATCATGCGGTAGCCAAAATGATTATTCTTGATTGTCACAATGTTGCTCACTTGGGAACTGAGTGGACTCTCGAGGTCTCTGGCCTCTTGGGCTGATAACTGAGGTTAAGCCAGGCAGAGATGGACTGGTTAGATCAGTTACTATTAGAACAAAATCAACCGTGTTGGTTAGACCAGTCACAAAAGTTGTTCTTCTTGAAGGAGTATAAATGAAGTCTTTTGTAACATTTTTGTATTAAACTGACTATTATTATGTAACAAATTTCATGACATGATTGTGTTTCAATTGTATTAAATTTTGAATATGCAGTGTATATAGTCCTATAATGGATCATTGTATATTTATTGTATTTAGTTACTACTTACTGTATTTTATTCATAAATGTGTGAATTTTTCTATTAAAATGCATGTGCTTTCAATGAGGGGCAGTGTTAGATTTGATAAACAAATCTAATTATTTCCAATGTATTTATTAAAAGTCTATATTTATGATCATCATTTCTCATCATTTCTTGATCATGATCATTGTTGTCTTTTGTTTTTCTGCATAGATTTTGTCATTCATTCTTTCAATAATTGAAGTATTTTACATTGTTCACAGTTTCTCAAATAACATGCCATCTCTTTCATCTTCACAGCTTAAGTGTCAAATAGTCAAACAATAGTAAACACATCTGTAACTGTTAATAACCACCATATCCTAAGAATTCAATCATTGTAAAGATAGACACTCAATAGGACACTCATAATTTGGACATACTGGTTTTTTGTGGATAATACTCATATTGCTGTAAGTAAATTTTATCATATTCTCTTTCATTTTAGTCATCAATTTATATCAATCAATTTGTCATATTATTAAAATAGCTCATTTGTTTCATGTATATGCTAGGTACTTAGAATAGTCTTTTTTGTTTGATTGTAGATTCACCTGCTTCATGTGATTCACCTTCTTCATGTGATTCTGAGTTAGAATAAATATATGAGCTTCAAACATGGGCATCCGTGTCTTATTCATCCACGAAAGCCAACAGTTGGGACATACAATTAAGTGTGCACAGATCTTCTTGGACAATTGATTGGGTTGCATTGTATGAAGCAATCGATGTGTCCATCAATCGCTCCATGCAGTTATGTATCAATGTTTCTATGTATCTATGTGGTATATCAGTCCATATGCCTATCCATCAGTCTGTCTATGTTAATTTCTTTCTTCTTGCCTCCTTCCTCCATTCCTCCCTTCCTCCCTTCTTGGTCATTTGACTGAATTGACACAATTTTCTCAGAATTATGGTCCTGGAATGCCCTCATTTCGCAAAGATATGTCCTTGATTTTTGTAACTTCCTTCAAAGGTTTTGATGTTTTGCCCCTGCACCCAAAAAAATCCTAGATATGCCATTGCTCTGGCTGGCACTGCACTGCTGGTCCCACTGCAGCAGAATTGTGGAGCAATAACGGACACTGAGCAGCGTGGAAGAGGTGTATTATTAAAATATTTCTCAATGAAGAGCAATTAAAACTAGAAGGCAAATTGGAATTTGCATATCTGAATGGTGATAATCGACCTGATCATTGTAAAAAAAGCTAGGGCTAGTCGTGACCCCCTGAGGTGACCCCCGAGGTGACCTACCAAGGTGACCCCCCAAGGAGACCCCCCGAGGAGACCCCCAGAGGTGACCCCCCGAGGTGACCCCCTTAGGTTATCATAATGATAATTCATTAACTGTATTTGGTTACACACAAAATATCCTTTATATGATTTAATTGTTGTAATCACAACTCAGGACAACCATGGCAAACCCAACACCATCCCATGCACCATCCTAGCACAGCATACAAATCCACTGGCGCTGGAACGCATTTTGCACGTTAAATGGCTACGGAGTAGTGATGGAAAATTGGACTCTACACTGAAATCGATCGATCCGTGGAGCTTCCGATTCGATAATCAATTTTACATCGATTTTATGAACAGCCCAAATAACTTGTTGATTAAGCATAATTTTAATGATTCTGCAATGTACCTGACACTTATATCTGTAACCAACAATCTGCCACTTGTGACAGTGGAGAAGCTCTCTGCAATCTGTTTGGTGTTCTGATATTCCTAACAATGGCAGGCCTGCATAATTATGTCAAACGTCTAGCATCAACAAAACAATCAGGCCTTATATCAATTAGGTCATCCCAAATGTGTTCATTTGTCATGTTAACACATAAGTCAGAAGTGCAATTAAAGTCAACAGGGCCACGATCGTCGCCGACAATCGGTGAATCGTTCCATCACTACTACGGAGAGTGTCCCCCTAGCGGGAAACCAAAGAACTACTTGTTCATAGCAGCAAAGACAATGGCAACCAGCTACTCAATCAGAGCTCATGTATAGGCTCTGACTCTATGTATCGATGGACTGGTCCCCCCTAAGCTACAGACAGGTGGGCCAGATAGCAGTCAAATTTAGTGATTTCTGCTTATTCTCGGCACTGTATGCATCGATCTACAGTTGTTACATATAGATCTAGACCTAATCTATCTGCTGCATCACTCTGACGCATTAGGATGGCATGAGTGCAGAGGTGGAGGGTGAAATAGGAGCTGAGTGGAGTAAACCACTATATGTCATGTTTAGTGCTGGCATTACATAGTTGACAGGAAGTCAAGAGTGACAGAAGTAGCAGTGTAGCTCAACAGTATCTGGACTCCGTCCAGATAATTAAAAAGAGCTTTCAAAAAGCCACAAGAGGCAAACTGCAAAGAAACTGATTCATACAACTGGAAGCTTTTAGAGGATTATCCGCACAGTGTCACACAATGTAAGGGTCTAGC
Source organism: Platynereis dumerilii (assembly GCA_026936325.1). Classification (NCBI taxonomy): domain Eukaryota; kingdom Metazoa; phylum Annelida; class Polychaeta; order Phyllodocida; family Nereididae; genus Platynereis; species Platynereis dumerilii. Next base: position 1,407,166 of record JAPTHN010000004.1, read on the forward strand.
TTTTCACATGTCACATGGAATATTAAAATCCATTTTTTTATTGATATCCATATTTGCCCCTGGGTTGAGGCGCAATGGGACAGTAATCATTATAGTTGCATCGCATTTTGCTATGTGACAAAAAAGATTCTACAAAAGAGAGCAGAATATGTCTTGGATTTAAGCTCAATAACATCGAATATTCTACTTTATTCTTCATCAAGTTAGACTAGTATGAGTGCAAATACAGCAAAATATCTGAGTGGGTGAGGATACATCCTACAAATACAAGGATTTTCACAAAAGTACGCCATACTGAAACACCTTGACTGATTAACTGAATGAAACCCCACAACTTGCTTATACAGTAGTATCTGGGCCATTCCACAGAAAACAGGGATATTTTCGTCCTCTCTATATAATTCAATCTCATTGTGCTCCTGGGGAGATGTTTGTCTATAAAAAAAGCTATGTTGCCTCCTCAGGTATACTTTTAAGATGATATGATAAACCCAAATTCTCAATAAAGTGGCATGTGGAAAACTTTAACTGTCCCACGTTTGGCTGAGTAGTTACAAAATGAATGTCTGTTTTTTCCATTTCGAAGTTTAAATGGCATACATGTCTTCAAAAATGACGGTAACAAGTGAATCAGTTCATTTTATTATTGCAATGGCTAACCTGAAACACCAAATGGCATTATTAAGCTTTAGCACTAAATTCAACTTCAAAAATTTTCACCAAAGGTGTGTCTCCTTAATTTGCATCATTTCTGTTACGTTTCATTTATGTTGCAATTAGCACAGCTCAATTGATTCAACACTTCAAGTAATTACCCCCAGATGTCAGCACATGTAAGCCCTTTCCACAAGAAAACTTTCGTTTGGATCAGCATCACCAAAAGTGGTATGACAGTCGTCATCAAAAAAATTGTTGTTGAGTAGGTTTTTGATGGATCATCGTTGTTACATATGTTTCTCATACATAAAACATGGTAAACAAATGGGCAACTATGTGCTGAGTAGGTTGAATTGTCATGATTAACCAGTGATCATATGGTTAAAAAGCCATTAATTTTGTTTCAATGCTGCTATTGATGATTAAATGTAACAGGAATGACAATGTCGTAACAGAAATGATTCCGTGCTTACATTACCCATGCATAGAAATAACATAACTGGTCAGAGATCAAAAACTATTCAGGATTAAAAATAAACTCCATATAAGGTAATCATGTGCCTTTTATAAAACATTTTGGTGAGGTCACAGCACGGCAATAGAGCAATATTCAAGAAATGAGTCTGGTGCATTAAATGCAGCCAGCAGATGTATGAAAATGCTTAGTTGGCAGTGGGCCATTTTATATTCACTGTTGTGATCATGATGAAATTTGATTTGAATTAATTCTTGTACAATAAAAGATGAAGCTATTTTTCCAAGTTAGCAACATTTGTGTTACAATATCGTCATTTCTGTTACAAAACGTCATTCATGTTACGATTACAGTTAATTAAACTGCCATGTGGCTTAGTGTGTTGCTCTGATCTGGACATAAATTGGCTTGTCTAGCAGTGTTCCAATAGTGCTTTGGAGTAGAGATAGCTTTGGCTCATTTTTATAAGATACCAAAGTGGATTTAGTGCTTTAGGGGCTAGACCAGCATCATTTCTGTATGTTTTAATTAGTGTTCATCCCAAATCAGAGTCCGCGAAAAGTGCCGGTTTGCCGGTCAAAACCGCAAAAATAGCATGTGACCGGCAGAAATAAAGTGGTTACCTGCCTAAATGTCCGACAGGTATGCTCTTGAGTCAATGAGCTGATACAGCAACCAAAGCAATTAGCACAGGCTTTTGAAATCTTCAGTGCAATTGACAAACATCAATGACACAAATTGGTGATAGAAGTGTCAAATGGATTGCAATTAACACAATTTCTGCCGGTCACACGCAATTTTTGCCGGTTTTGACTGGCAAACCGGCACTTTTCACGGACTCTGCATATGACGACTTCTTTAATAAATGATTAAAACATCCATGCAGGGTACATTACACGAACTTGTATCGTAACAGAAATGATAAATTTTAAGCTTTTGGAACTTGCCAGCTGTTGTCAGACACTAATGGGTTAACAAGCTGAATGTCAACCTGCAAAATATTCAGCTAAAATTTTAGTACTAAAAATCTGTGTTTCAAGAGAAACGAAAGGCACTGTTCAACGATCCCCTAAAATCAGTCTTATAATTTCCCTATAATCTGTGGAATGACCCATCTGCACTAAAAGACACCCTGTTGTGAGACCGACTCGCCTTATGTAACCACCTTAGTCCGGTACTAAGCAGTATTCTAAGCGCATTCGCCATCATAATAAAGGGCAGCACCCCCTAGAGTGACTGCTTTATGGCTGCAGAGGTTAGGTCTTATAATGCAGGGACCAATATATGACTAATTTAGTGAGTCAATGTACGTGTTTGAGTGATATCAGACTAATTAGTGTGTCATTGTTGAAGATAAGTAGACCGTTAAAGTTGGTGATTTTACTACTTTATAGTCAATCATTTAACAAATTAAATTACTCATTTCACGAATTAAATTACTCATTTCACTAATTAAATTACTCATTTTATTGATTGAATTGCTCATTTCACTAATTGAATTGCTCATTTCACTAATTGAATTACTCATTGCACTAATTGAATTAATCATTCACTAATTGAATTCATTTCACTCACTAAATTACTCATTTCATTGATTGAATTACTTATTTCACTAATTGAATTGCTGATTTCAGTAATAGTATTACTTACATTGATTAAGTGGCTTGATTTTTTGATAAATTTAATAAGTGACATTGACTAATTAAGATGAAGATGGACAAGGGAAATGTACTAAAAATATTGGGTAAATATTTATGAATTTTATGAAAAAGGCAATGAATTAGACCATAAATATTACGTTATAGCGTTTGTATTTCAAAGTATATCAAAGACTCCTCTTACTAACCTACAGCTGTCCTCCTCTATGTCACATGACACTGATGACAGGCTGTGTCTCACTGGAGCAGGGAGTGACCATCAAAGCAGAGCGATCTGCGCATGCTGTACTTCCTATGGTTGAACTGAAGGATGCTGTGAGAGTATAAATAGATTAATTAGGTCGGCTCATTTGACATATTAGTGATTCAGATTGATAAAAGACCGTTTCAGGATTTTGTCAATTAGAGTTAAATGGCATACATGCTTTTACATGGTTCATGCAGGATATTGCAATTTTTATCTTGTAAAGTTTTCCTCTTCGATATGATATGACATGAACACGAAACACATGGTTGAAAGGATGGTGTAATATATATAACAAATATAGTTTCTTCCACAAATATATATATAGGATACTATATTGTACTTTGTACACTCCAATTAAAATTAACCTGGTTAGATATTTGAGTTTCAGTAGTGGCATGTGGCAAGGTCCAAGGTCAACATTTTGGTGAAAAAGGAGAGAAAAATAGGGAAATGAGGAAAAAGTGGACAAGAGGGAGAAAGTAGGGAATTCAAGGGGAAAAGGAAACCAAGGGGAAAAGGAACCAAGGGGAAAAGGAAACCAAGGGGAAAAGGCAAACAAAGGGGAAAGGAAACCAAGGAGTAAAAGGAACAAAGGGAAAAAGGAAACCAAAGGGGAAAAGGAAACCAAGGGGAAAAGGCAAACAAAGGGGAAAGGAAACCAAGGAGTAAAAGGAACAAAGGGAAAAAGGAAACCAAGGAGTAAAAGGAAACCAAGGGAAAAGGAACCAAGGGGAAAAGGAAACCAAGTGGAAAAGGAAACCAAGGGAAAATTAACCAAGGGGAACAGGAAACCAAGGGAAAAGGAAACCAAGGAGTAAAAGGAACAAATGGAAAAAGGATACCAAGCTTAAACAGAAACCATGGGAAAAGGAACCAAGGGGAAAAGGAAACCAAGGGAAAAAGGATCCAAGGGAAACCAGAGGGCAAGGAAACCAAGGGGAAAATGAACCAAGGGGAAAAGGAAGCCAAGGGAAAGTGAAGCCTGGTATCCATTGAAATTTAATGAGGATATTCCCATTAGTACTCTAGTTTCATACAGTGTATAATATTATGTTATTAAAGAATACCCCATAATGTTTACAATACCACATGAAAAAGCAGTGGATATATCCCATGTGGTATTGCGTTGTATACTCAATGGTTTGTTGTATACTCAATGGTTTGATCATTGTTGATGATGTCATTGCATTGTTTGCCATTGTGACGTCATGCCCATGGTGACGTCACAACATTGTGACATCATCTAGTTGAGCTGCTCTCTGTGCTCTGATTGGCTGAGACCACTGTTGAGTATTGATCATTTTAGTGAAGTTCAGCTTTCTTTGGAGTTACATAATGGGGTATAAATAAGACAAAATGGTTGTATGGTGGTATTTTGAGATGTACTTCCACTCGTGAAGATATCCTGAGTCCTCTGTACCCACTCGTGCTGACGCACTCGTGGGTACAGAGGACTCAGGATATCTTCAACTCGTGGAGTACATCTCAAAATACCACCATACCCATTTTGTCTTATTATAATCCAGTAAATCTTGTCAAAAATTAGAAAAACATGTTGTCTGATGGAGAGAGAGCTCTGTTCAGACAATTTTCATTATGGTCAGACAAACATTTCTCAGGTCAATACTTTTCACTTTGTCATGGGAAGTGCAACTGAAATGCCAACCCATGAAACCATATCCACCATTCTATTTTTTGACACCTGCTGGCTATGCCATGATTCATAATTATTTTGGGTTTGACAATTAGCATCACATGCTTCAGGACATCTTCAGCTTTGGTTCACCAGATCTGTCTTCTTGTCTGCTCACAAGGAAAGCAGTTGTGAATTTTGAAGTTGGACAAGCCTGCTGTGTTCCAATTCAGATTGGTCACTAATTATGGTAAAATAGTTGGAAACTTTTAACTGAATGATCAAATAGATGATGTTAAAGTTGAATACATCAAGCTAATTCGAAACATGAGAGTTAACAGAGAGTTAATATATACTGTTGATTGTTATTAGGTATGACACTTGGTCATGAACACTGTTACTGATCCAAAATTGTAATTAAGTCTATTTGGGGTCAAAAGAAGCTCAAAACTAGTTCACAAATGAATGGTATAGCTAGATAGATAGATATACGGACAGATAGATACACTGATAGAGGATAGATAGTGGCATTGTTGTGGTCCTTGACACTTCTCCTAATTCACAAATGATGGATGGTTGGATAATTTGGGCTTTGTGTCTGCATTTGTGCACTTGCTTGGCTTATTAAGATAGGAAAATGACAAGGCAATGAGGCCGATCAACATTGGCCTAGTTGATGGGTACCAAGAGATGGGCAGCCCCTTACACTACCACTGAGCTAGCCCTGCCCCCTTAGTTTATAAATGAATAAAGGACGTAAAGACTAGAGAGCTATCATCCACCTACTACCTAATAGCAGTATCACATCCAGGGCCCCTCAGTTTATAAATGAATAAAGGACGTAGAGACTAGAGAGCTATCATCCACCCACTATCTAGTAGCAGTATCACATCCAGGGCATATATATTATGTAATGTTTGATAAATGTATATGAAGAAATAACACCATATTATGTGATTTTTGATAAATGTATATGTCATGTTAGATGAATGTATATGCATGAGGAATTAATAGAACCAACATTTAAAAGATGGATGGATGGATGATTGGGGCTTTACGTCCTGTATTTTTGCACTTAGCAGGCTAATTAGGACAGGAGGAGGACAATGAGGTGAAGGATAATTGAAACAGCCGTCCAACATAGGACCAGGAGACCTGGCAAGAGCTGAATTCGAACCCTGGACCTGCTTATTGGCAGTCCAGCACGCTACCACTAGACAAACCCTCCCCCCTAACATTTGAAAGACATGATGTGCATAATGTAGTTAACTGCTAACTTCCCTTTTGGTAACCTAGATTGTATAATTGTAAAGTTATAACAACAGGATATTGAAATAGTTTCATTTTAAACCAAAGCGATATGATTGAATCACAAAAGTTACCCTGAACAAAACCTTATTTATCTACGCAATATTTTGGCCAGTTTATTTGCTCAAGAGTAACTTTTTAAATTATAAGAAATTGTTTTACATCATAGGTAAAGTGCTATGCATAGGGGAGACCGGGGCACGTTGGACCTCGGGGCACGTTGGACATTTGCCAATATTTTTTTTATAAAACATGCGCAGTTATCCAAATCCCCAATGAAGAGACCTTTAGTGATATGCCTTTTAGCCAAAATATTTCATGAAAAGTATGAGCTCTATTTCAGGTTTCCTGATTTTTGGCATAAAAAGTGATTTTTTCAAGTTTCAATGACTAGGTAACCCTTCTTAAAATATGGGGGATCTAGTTGGACAAGTCTCATAAATTGAAATTATCACCACTTCAGTAACGTTTGATATAAGTTTCATTTTAAACCTTGTCAGCGAGACATACACATTTTCATAAGAAGTTGGGACGGGACAGGTTGGACCAGCATGGCCGGGGCACTTTGGACCATTATAAACTGGATTGACTGACAAAAAATTATCGGCAAAATGCCAGCCGTGTAATTTTTAACATTAATAGAGCACCTAAGTCATTCATGTACATTATGAGGGTAAAATCAATTCAGTTGGCTAATCTGCCAGCCCTTCTAGCTGAAACAAGACTTATTAAAATTATCTGGGTAAATATACCCATATAATCATTCTGCAATGACACACAAGTGTGTGTTGTGATCTGTGAGAATAAAATGTGGTGTTTGCTCACTTTCTTCTACTTTCCAAGATTTTTATTCCGTGGTCCAAATGTGGTGTTTGGTCACTTTCTTCTACTTTCCAAGACTTTTATTCGGTGGACCAACGTGCCCCACAGGGCAAAAAAAATAATTTCAAACTCATTTTCCTCCACAACTATAGAAGGTAGATCAACTTGGTCTGGCATAAGGGTAGCGAAGATGTTCAGAAGTCAGTCAGTAAAAAGATTTTTCAAATATTTAGAGAAGTTTTTGACTGATAGCCAAAAAATTAAAAAGCGGTCCAACGTGCCCCGGTCTCCCCTACTGTCACCGGCTCAAAAGCTGTGACGTGTGCACCTGTTGGGCTACGGCATCACAGGTTGTACATTTACCTATCTGCATATGTTTCAATGCTGGGCATTGGATATTTTAGGTATGATACCATGATATATCCTCATTAAGAAAAATGAGATTGTTTCATATCAATAACAAGAGATATTTAAGTAAGGCAGTGAACTTCACGGGGAAATATCTGAAACAAAGAGATGTCCCATATGAAATTACTGCAGAAGAAATCAATTCGACAAATAACTAAATCAAAATATGATAGTCACACCGACCCCCTATTTAGAAAGTTGAAATTACTAAAATTAGATGACATTACACTGTTCAGTGCATCAAGCTCTTTCTGAAGTATGAAAACAATATTCTCCCCAAATATCATTCCCAGCAGTTAGTTACAAACAGCAATGTCCATCATCACTTTACAAGACAACAGCAGGATTTACACCCCCCTCCAATTAGAAGACAAATAGAGGAACGATTATTTAATGTCAAAATATCACATGCATGGAATACCCTACCCAATAGTATTAAGATCAGCTTAAGATCAACCTCTTCAAATCACAAACTCAAAGACCATTTGATATCAAAGTAAAACCTCACATGCTCCATCTCAAACTGTTATGTCTGTCGAAGTTGTACAGGCTGTGGTATGCTCCTCTGTTTACTAATGTGCTATTATACTGAAACTTGTAGGCCCGTTTTCACCAACATGGTATTAAGAGTTAAGCCAGGTGTTCACTCCTTTAAACCTGGTATAACTAAGTCCATTTCACCAATATTGTGCTAAGCATGTAAACCTGTCAAGGTTCAGTGAATCATACACATTGTCACCAAACTCAAGGATCAGCCATCTCAAACTGATTTGGTGTCAAAAAGTGATTAGGCCAATGAAAACAGAACATACGTTTCTTATGAGATGGCATGACAAATCAGTATTATAGGCCTTTGTCTATTATATTCGCATGTTTCTCTAATTTAACAGTCACCAAAGATTTTTTCAAGAAAGTTTTTTCACATCATGAGATATAAAGTTTGCAAACCAAGAACACACACTTACCTAGAAAATATATTTGTTGAAGTAACTGTTGCAAATATATTAGCCATACAGCATTAAGCACACAATTTAAAAGTATTTCATGTATGAAACTATGTTTTTATAGCATTTGCCTATGATAGTCATGACACCAAATAGAGGCAATTCTTCTGTGTTGAGTTGTACAAAACCTCTGCACTTGTTGTTGGTCTTAGCACAGGGGTACTTTCGAAGGGCAGGAAATTCGGACGTGGGTGCAATCTATGTGCATCCTATAACCCCCCCGAAAATCGGGCGATTTCGGAAAATTCCAATTTAGCCTCCACTGGGCATACATACATATATGGGTTTTAATGAAGCGATTGCATGACTAACACGCTTCACAATCCTTGAAACTGAGGCGACACTAATACCACTCAAGTCACCAACGACTTGTTGGTAACTGCCGGTAGCAAATCGCAGGCACGTCAGCCATTCTGGGTACATCAGATTTTGAGGACCCTTATCATTAGATATTCAAAGGGATTCAACCATTATTGTAGTTTCATTGTGCAAAAATGCATGACCAGCTGATTTGTATTAATTTACTGTTTGAGGGGAGGGGGCTAAAGAAAAATGCATTTCTGTCACCAACACTGGACAGACAACTAATTAATTTTCTTTTTTATAAATTTCCAAGCCCACCCCTCTTTTTCTCTTACCTTGTCATGTGGCCATGTTTGGGAACTTCAGAGATTAATTGTGTTTTCAGCAGTTGAGTTGTTTAAATACTATGTGCAGACTTTCACTCAGTAAAGGTTCCTTGATCCTGCTCTGCTTGAATGATTGGCTTAGCCAGACCAGGTCTTAGCTGAGACCTGGCATAACTCTTAATACCATGTTGGTGAAAACGGGCCCATGTGTTTGCCTCATCATTGTAAAGCGTGTGTACAAAACGGAAAAATAAATATCCTATCCTATCCTATATGAAATTTATTCACAGTAAAGTACTATGGTTCAGTCCTTGGAAAACAAAGCAGAGACAAACAGACAGCTGCAGCCAGATAGACTCAGTTGAACAAAGAGACAGTGAAGAAATAAAAACATGTTTATTGAAGGCTAAGATGAAACTGTCCACGAGGAATGCTTTCGGCCAGTTTGAACTATTGATTGCACTTATTTTGTATAATATATTCTCCAGGGCTGGGCAATGGAGTATCCACACATGACATCTCAGGTCCACTCTGGCACTAAGAAAAAAAACTGATTGATAGAGCTGTCATTGATTGTCATAGTAAATGTTAACTTGACTCTTTGTTTTCTGCTGCTTGAGTTATTTACTTATTGACCCTTTCTTGTGAGAGACTGACAGATGATTATGAAATGTCAAGTGTAAAAGTTTTTTTGTCACTTTTTTCTTTGTCAGTTAGGACAAATTGATCCCTATCAAAGAGTCACAGTTTGATGCAATTGAGCCCATGAATACTACACTGCCCATACACAAGGGAGCAAGAGGTTTCCTTATTGCTGTTTCAAGTTCTGGTTGTTTCAAAGAGATATATGCGTCAAAAGTCAGAGAAAATTGACAGGTGAGGAGATCAGTTACAGAAATTTAATGAAAAAACACAGTGTCAATCCAAACGCGAACCCTAGCCCTATACAGAAAGCTCACCCTAATTGTAACCCTATTTTTAAACCCAACCCTTTACATCTGATATGCTGCAAATATTGTACTGAAGATTTGAAATGGTCTGTCCTTTTGGCATTCAATTTAGTTTCGAGATTAAAAATGGTTCTGGTTTTCGAAAATTGCTGTGGTGCATCCCCATGTAATAGTCTTTGGCACCTGATTTCCTTCTGTGACCATCATCTTCCCCCTCTTCCCCCCACCTGTCCCCCTCTTTCCCCCACCTGTCCCCTCTTCCCCCCACCTGTCCCCCTCTTCCCCCTTTTGCCCCCGTTCCACCTGCTTAACCTCCTCCTTTCCCCCTCAGTACCCATTATAATGTTCATTTTCCTAAGCTTAAAATGTCTATTTAAGATAAAGATTTATACCAACCTTTCAGTTAAGGTCCTGTATGTGAGATGAACCACTGTGCAGATATCTAGACTGATATTCAAAGTGATCTGAGACCGGCATTAAAACTTCAGGGTGTATTTTCTCCAGGCAGAATTGGGATGCTGAGCTGTAATAAACTAAAGACTCAGATGACCCTTCTTGTGCCACTGGACCTGAAATACTGATTTGTTCACAGTTCAATATGCAGCCGTACTCTGTACTTGTGATATGGAAAGTGTTTCTCATGGCACCAAGCAGGATGCTGCAACAAACAGAAGAGATAGTATAGTAATTATACTGTTAATGATTCCTTAATTTGCCTCATCCTGTTCACTGTTCATGTTAATAATTCCATGCGATTACTTTACATTGCTGATACGTTGTAGGAAGTAAATTACTGATTGGCAATTATGTGCCTGTCAAACTGAGACCACATTTATGTCAAAATGATGGGGGGATGTTGTATGATATTATGCATTGTATACTATACTCCCTGATTGGATCGAACCCTGGTTGGGGAACCTGAAATTTTCAGTGAACCTTCGTGAGCAATATCCCAGCTGGAAGTCATTGACAGTCGTTCAGATGAGATGTTAGATTGGCGGCCAGTTGTATCAGTGTCTGTGCTGGGCAAGTGAAAGATCCCTCATATGGGGTAAATGTGTAACATGTTGAGGATGCTAGCTTTCTCTCCCATCTCATCAATCAACCTTTGTGAGCAGAGTTGGGTACAAATGCGGCAAAAAACATTTAAAAGCAAATGCCAATGTTTTGGAGATGACCAAATGCAAATGCAAATGCCTTGCCAGAGAAAGGAATTTAAATGCAAATGCAAATGTTTCAGAATGATTCAAATGGAAATGCAAATGCAAATGTGCTATTTTCAAAAGCATTTGAATTTATGCAAATGCGAATGCATTTGATATTTTTTAAATGTTTGATTTTTGTAAATTTCAAATAGATTTTGAGTTGCTGAAAGTTCCAAATTACACTTTTGATTTTGATTTTGCAATGAATAAAAATCCAGAACAGAATGTGCAGGGACGGACGCAGGGGGGGGGATGGGGGGGATGCATCCCCCCCCACCAGACCAAAATTTATATATTTTTACATGTTAATTTTATCCACACGCAGTCGCGGAATGTCGCGAATTGTGCGTTCCGCGACGCGATAGCCCGATAGACCCCCCCACCGGAAGTTTCTGGATCCCCCCCTGAGAATGTGTTGTAACACAGATGTATATAAAACGAGAATAACTTGCAAATTGTGAACCATTTTAATACAACTTGGTATGGCAAGGTTACAATATTTCAATGAATTACCGAGAAGCATTTCTTTTCATCCTTCAATCAAAGGCCCATTGTATACTTTTTTATGTTTTAGTGCTGTTTCTAACAAGTTATACATGTATTTAGGCCTGTTTTGCCAGCAGAACAAGGCACATTCACAAGACATGTTTACTGAAAAGTGTTAAAAAGCAAAAGTTGATAATATTCGAATACCAATAAAGAAGGGCCATTAAGTAATGAGGGCCAGACCAATTACAGCAACAAGGAAGCATATATGGGTCATTCTCTAATTTCTGGACAGTTTGCGTCACTCTGGTTCCCTGACTTTAATTTGAATGCAATTAATATCTGAAGCGTCACTCTACATCTGTTATTCATATTTCTATTCAGAACCACTGCATTTAGAACAAAAAGTCATTCATTAGACCTTTTTTGTGTGCATTATTTCCAGTAATCCGTGCAAAATCACTGGTTCTTCCCTTGTCACTGGACCTGACCTGACAAAGTCAAGTGTTCATTTTCCTCCTAATTTACCATTATTTTCAAGGTTTCTTTGAACGTTTCATGAGAATATAGACTTGAATTTATAATCAATTTTTTTTTGTTTAATTGCATTGATTAAATTGATACAATAGACGTGTCACTAATTTATGTCAATTTTTTTGTCCACTCCGTTACTTGCCATAGCTCGGTTCGTTATCGTTTTTTATGAGCTATTTTCACTGAATATCATCAGACGCATGTGCGCCATAGTACCACTGCCTTGCAGACTTCATAAAAAATTTATTAAATAAATTAAGACATAATGTAAACATTGTTGAGGGTGACAGCTTTTAAAAGTCTGCAATTATTTTATCTAATCTTCAAAATAAAAAGCAGTATTGAGCGAAACGCAAAAAATCATTCCACTCCGTTACTGTCCACTCCGTACCAGATCATGAGCAAGAAATCGACATTTGGACCAAAAAAACGACTGATACGAGATGAAGTACTTCTAAAAATAATAGTTACATCAATTTTTTATTGCTTTTCCTTTTGTTGCTGTTCCTACAGTTAGTTTTTTACACACTCCGTTACCATATTGTCCGATCCGTAACAGGACATTTTTCCTATACCTGTTGTCCCGAAATTTGAGATTGGCCCATATATCCATTGGCCGGGATCAATCAGTCCAAAAATCAGTTGATCAAACAGCCAATCAAACAATCAGTTTATCAATCAGCCAATCAAACAATCAGTTGATCAATCAGCCAATCAAACAATCAGTTGATCAATCAAACAATCAGTTGATCAAACAGCCAATCAAACAATCAGTTGATCAATCAAGCAATCAAACAATCAGTTGATCAATCAGCCAATCAACACAATCAGTTGATCAATCAGCCAATCAAACAATCAGTTGATCAATCAGCCAATCAAACAAACCAGTTGATCAATCAGAAAAACCAAACAATCAGTTGATCAATCAGCCAATCAAACAACCAGTTGATCAATCAGCCAATCAAACAATCTGTTACTGCAATTTCAATAAGTATGAGTTTCCGCAATGGTATAGAGAAACGTTCATGTGATTAGTTGAGACACGGAATTACATGGTAAAATATAATTTGAATGCCATGAAAACGTATATTTTTAGAAGGTCAGTGACGTGTCCAGTGGTGACATGTGATTGCCAATCCTTGCTGCTGATCTGATTCAGTTTAAAAAAAACTGAGCTGCTCACTGAAGCAGAAGATTGTTTCTAATTGCTTTCTGCGTTCAGCTCATTGAATTGGAAGGCTCACAGACCAGTCAGACAAGCTTAAAATGCTAAGTAGACTGTGAGAAAACTAGCCTAAGAAACTCATGCTAATTGAATTTGCAGTAATCAACTCGACAAAAGTGTTAGCATTGTATTATTCAATAAAATGAGACAAATATTTCCTGAAAGGTATAATTGAATGTACTATAGAACATAATGTCTGTTTAATGATTTCAATCATGTTTAACTTTTTTTAACCATAGAATTAACTAAATGCTATTCTGCTCTTAGGTCTACCGATTCAAAATATAATTTAGCTTGCAATTGTTTATCTAATTTCCAATCAACAAAATTATGTACATAATTTTATTAAAGAAATATCATGCTGGTTAAATTGATTATATTGCTTAAAGTTGCCCTGAATGATAAGTCAGGTTTTCACCCAAAATAATTCTAATTTTCACATGGTCTAGTCTATTTTGATCATACTGCCTTGTGTGTAAAATTACTATGCTGTGGGATGATTTTTTCTAACTAAAATAGTCATTTAAATGCACTAAATGACCCCTGGATTTATTTCGGGTACGCACGGAAAAAACTCAGAGGCTTGAGTGCTTTCTGCTTTGTGACGTCATCACCATTGTAAGAATTTGGTAATTTATAACAATATATTTATAACAATGGATATTGTGACGTCATCTACAATGAATATGCACTATCTACAAAAAGTTAATGAAATAACTAAATAATTCATTTAATAAAAGAAAGACTTAAAATAATTAGTTTGAAATATTAATGATTACAAGTTCATTTTATAATACACTCAGAATCGCCCATATTTGGCTAAATATTTTATGATTCAGGGTAACTTTAATAATCAATTAATTAGTCAAATGTGACATTTGCGAATGCAAATGCAAATGCATTTGCTTTTGTATCCAACCCTTGTGAGTGCCCAGAACTGGCCTTAGAGGGCTGCACTTACAGTATCTATCTATCTATCTATCTGTCTATCTATCTGTCTATCTATCCCTTCCAAATAATAGTAAGCTCAGCTTCAAATCTAGGTTAAGAAAAAATATTTTTAATGTTGAAGATAAATTTGGCCAAGAATAACTGATGTGGTGTAAATGTTGTACAATATTGACTGATCTGCATGTTTTTAGTTGTACATGTATTTGTTATGGTGCCATTGATATTGGCATCCAAACAGCGAATAGCGGAGCAGGTATGTAGAAAGATTGTGAATTTTTACATAGAAGCATGAAACTTGGTGCACACTTAAAACATAGGCTGCGCAGCAGCAAACCTTCAGCGAATAATTATTTGTTTTCCAATATCTAAAAAAGTAGGTAATATTTTCTATCAGATCTTTCAAAAGGCACTACTAAACCATATAAGGCATATGTGTACCAAACTTAATCCATGTACATACAATAGTGAGCCAGTGTTAGCCCAAAAACCAAAAAAAATGTATTTTTATATTTTTTGTAATTTGTTGAAAAAGTATGATATATCCATCAATGAGACAATCAAAAGACACAACTGGACCATATAGGCCACATTTGTACCAAATTTTATCCATGCACATGCAATAGTGACTGAGCCTTGGGCCGGAAACGAAAAAAAATCTATATATATATATTTTTTTTTTCAAAAAGTATTGAATATCTATCAATCAGACCATCCAAAGGCACAAGTACACCATACAGGCTATATGTGTACCAAATTTCATCAATGTACATTGAATAGGGGCTGAGTGCTGGCCTGGAAACGATCTATCCGCCCGTCGCCCGCCCACCCGCCTGGCGGGCGGACAACATTTTGCCCTAGTGATAACAATACCTTCAGTGAACAAGTTCGCTGAAGGTAAAAACATATTTAGATGGGGAGCCACCTCACATTTAGTTTACGAGGCCATTGGCAGCCATTTTCCAAAATGGCCATCAATTCCTCCCCTGTGCTGCTTTCTCTGCAGTTTCTAAATAGTGTTTGATATACTTTTGTTGGTAGCTTGAATATTAGCAAGCTTGTTATAATCAGTTTTGGTAGAAATATTGATGCAGATACTGGGCATTCATTCTTAAAGCTCTTCACACAAGGAATTAAAATATGTAGTTTGTTTTTAAAACATCAACTGAGATTCCAAGAAAATATGTGAAACTGCGAAAGTGCTGCATTTTCTTCAGTAGCTCTAACAAAATTGACCACCATAAAAATCCTTCATTCCATCCCGAAATCAAATGATGATGTTTTGTAGATCAGTAGAAGAATAGTGAGCACTGTTTCCATATGGTCTTACTATAGGCACTTCAGAGAAGGCGGGAAAATTACAGAATTAGCAGCCATTTTAGAAAATTAGTAATTAGTAATTACTTCCCTATTCATCAAATCTGCAGCAATGGCTATTTGACTGTAAATTCAACCTTTTTTTTTTAATCATATATAATACATATAGGGAAGTTAAATGGTAGAATAATTCAAAATGTTTGCATCAACTTTATCTAATAATAATAATAATAATAATAATAATAATAAATACTTTATTATTCACGCAGTGCATGAAACTTGCCTTGTACAATCACAACATTCACACGTCACAATACACAAACACAAACAGGCATACGGATACATCCACAAAAATTAACCACACTTGCACATATAGACAAAACCACACGGACACATACAACACATACAACACAGACATACACATCATCACAATCACACAGTCATTTCATTAAGCATTCTGATACTTGCAGGCACAAATGAATTTTGGTACCTGGCTGTACGGCATCTTATAGACCTCAGTCTCCTGGCTGACCTTAGTTTCTCATATTTACAGTTAAGTGGGTGGCTTTCATCATTTTGGATAACATCACACATTTTTCTAGTACCCTTCCTGTACAGTTCATATAAAGATAGAGCATATTACATTATCATCCACCATGTCGAGCCTGATAGTCCTTCCACTTATTTCATATAAAGGTAGTTTCCTGAAAGCTTAATTTCCTGATAATTAATTTTTGTACAAAGCTGGGCTTTAAGCGTAGGTTGGACTTCCTTAAATCTGACTCTGCTTTGTTAATTGCTAACTTCCTCTGCCCTTTGTCAGGTCAGGTTCTGGAATCTCAACACTTTGTAATGCACCAGACAATTTGTAATCTTTTTTCTCTTGTAATTTTATATGTAATATAAGTAAGGTTGTATTGCAGACAAAAAATGTGTGTTGTTGAGCAAGGATCTGACAAGAAAAGATTAGACAAGGAATGATCAAACAAGGAAGGATTAGACAAGAAGCACTCAAAGATTATCCAAGCAATAATCAGAAAAGAAAGGTCAGACGAGAAATGTCAGACAAGAAAAACCAGGCAATCAATCATCAGATAAAGAAGGATCTGACAAGGGAAGATCAGAACCAATAACCAGTTGAGGAATGATCAGACAAAAAATAATCAGATACGGAAAGATCAGACAAGAAATGCTCTGCCAAATTAATGAAATTAGATGATGGCAAATTGTGCTGTTCTGACTGAATACCATTGACAAACCTCTGGGCCCCAAGTAAGGATCTACTTCTTGCATGACATAGTATTTTGTCTCTGATCTTCCTTGTCTGACTATAGTCCAATCATTCTTCGGAGGGACCCACGACAAATTGCAAGAGTAATGATTCTGGTACCCAAATTGATTGCCATAATCAAGAGCAACTTTCCTGAATTTTACCCATAAATTTTCGTGTTGGAACATGACCTAATTAGCATAAATCCAAGATGGCGGCAGTAAAAATCATGTTTTTTGCAAATAACATGGTAACTATTAGGTTTAGGCTCCGTATCTGTATGAACCATGAATATAAACTTGGGTATTACGGACATTTTGACTCCATTCCCACATCTCTAACTCTATTAGTTCTCGAGATAAGGCATATTCACATATCTCATATTTCATGAAATATCTGCTGAAAAAGGCCAAAAACTTAGTTGTTAGTCTTGATTCCAAATACACTTATTCGAATAAGGGTCACAGTCTCGATTCCTGATTTGTGAAATCTTGATAAGTTATGAAGTAATGAAGAAAAAACATGTTCAGTTTGCTGCTAAGTTAGTTGTATATTTAACAAATGCATGGATGAGACTCTCCAGATTGGTCAACGGACAAGAGTGAGGTGCTGTTGTCTGGTGGACAGGGCGCTCACCTGCTAAATCAGTTTTTCCTTAGAGCACATGGAATCAACTTCAAAGTAACTCAATGAGATTCTATCACGTTAGTACCAGGGCTTTGGAGTCCGATAATAATTGAACCGACTCTGACTCCCAACTCTTTTGGCTTTCTGAAAGCGACCCCGACTCCGACTCCTTTGGCCTTCTGAATTACGACTCTGACTCCGACTCCCGACTACGCTTATCGGCATTATTGCACATAAATATTACATGTTTAACAGGGGAGAAAAAGGAATTCTACAAAGTTTTCATATGATTTTGTATATGAATACTTGTTTAGGAAATTTTATTTAAAATTTGGGATACATTTAATATTTTTGTAACTGTGTTTTTGTTAATTATATTAATTATCTTTAGGAGTCAGGAGTCACCAATTTAATTTCCGACTCCGACTCCGACTCCACCTGACAATCAAAGTTCGACTCCAACTCCACCCAAAAACCTCCGACTCCACGACTCCGACTCCCGACTCCAAAGCCCTGGTTAGTACGACCATTTAATTTGATCACTGCAACTTTTGCATGAGGTGGATGTGCTGACCACAGCATTATTCTGCTTTCAAACCCAGTGACATAGCTCTTGGGATCTTGAAAGATCTGTTATGGAAACCCTCCTCAAAGGACAAAGTTGATTTCTGTGATAAAGACATGACTCAAGTTCAACTTAAGCTATAATTATAAACCAAATTTCTGCGGATGATTGAGTTATAATCATCAGAAGATTGATTCTTTTTTTCAACACTTCCACTGTTCCCTAACACTGACATTATGCATGTCTGTAAGGTAACCCAGGATAGCCTGCAATATTTTTCTCTGAGTCTGAGTGACAATGATCCTCTAGGAGTAAATAGTTTAGTCAGATATACTTTTTGCAATCTCCACATCCCCAGGCTTCATGAATCCATTGAAACAAGCACTTTTTTGAACAAGGATTTATTATTTATTATTTATTACATGTATGTTCAAATACATTATAATCAACATAATGCTAATGCACTTTACAATTTATAAAATAAGGTATGTGCAGAATAATATGTGAATTTATAAAATGTATTATAAAATATCAAGAGTCAATATAAGCGAGAGTGAAGAGATGAGTCTTCAAAGTCTTTCTAAAAACATCAATGAAGGAAATTTTTCTCATTGGCAGAGGTAGACCATTCCAGAGTTTAGGGGCAGCAACTTCAAAAGAACGATTTCCATATGCTGAGTACCTAACCTGAGTGATAGGCCCGAGATTGTCATTGCTGGAACGCAATGCACGCCCATGGTTGTAGCCTGCCAATAGGTCACTGACGTACGATGGTGCGAGACCGTTTACAGCCAAACACTTTGATATAGAATTAGAGTGGACTGTGGCACTGTGAAATGACGCTTCGTGTGTCATCATGCTGATGATTTGTCATGATCAAACCCAATACTTTCAATGTTAATTTGATTCAAGGAGACTTATCCCACTTGTTGGTGACAGCCAAACGAAAGGATTATGTATCTGATTTTCACTCTAAAATCAGTTATGACAAGTCAAATGGCCTTCTCTTGATCATGACAAATCAAACTGCCTCTATATTTCCCATGTTGAAAGTAGAGAAGATGACACTTCATCGGCTATCATGAGTCACAAAGTGCCATTTTCACAGTGCCACAGTCCACTCTAATTCTATATCGAAGCATTTGGCTGTAAAGCTGTGACGTTAGCATGATAATCTTGTAGTCAATACGAAACTTGATGGGAAGCCAGTGTAGGTCTTTAAGCACAGGGGTGATGTGAGCATGTTTTGGTACACACTTGATGACACAGGCAGCACAATTTTGGACTCGCTGTAGTAGATATAGAAGCGTCTTGGGCAGACCTACAAGTAAGCTGTTACAATAATTCAAGAGCGTGGTCACATTCGCCTGGACAAGCGTATGAGCTTTATTTTCAGTGAAGTATTTTCGCACTTTACGGATCAAATGGATTTGGTAGAATGCCTTTTTACAAATAGATTTTACATGACATTCCATTTTCAACATAGAATCATAGTGTACCCCAAGGTGTTTGGCAGTGGTGCTGATGTCTATGTCGGAGCCGCAGATTTTCATTGGTGTTCTGTTGTGCGAATTCAGTGATGGTCTGATGATGACAAGGATCTCAGTCTTATCACTATTCAATTTCAAAAAATGTGATATCATCCACATGCCGACAGTGGCAGTGCATGAGTCAGCAGTCTGCAGCATGGTGTTGATTGAAGAGGCACACTTTGGGCTAAAGGACATATAAAGCTGTATGTCACACGCGTAGAGGTGGAATGACATGCCACTAGACTGGTTAACCTTCTGTAGAGGTTGTGTGTAGATGGAGAACAGCTTCAGTCCCAAAACGGAGTCCTGAGGGACACCATAGGGAAGATTCGTCTGAGTGGAGATGATGTTTCGAATTTTGACAGACTGATGGTGCTCTGTTGGATAGGAGTGAAACCAAGTCAATGCCTTTCCAGTTATTCCAAATTCCATCCATAGTGTTCTTAACAACACAGCATGATCGATCGTATCGAAGGCAGCAGACAGATCAAGGAGGACCAGAACAGCTCCACCCTGACTGTCCACCGCCCTCAGGAGATCATTCTGCACTCGCGTCAGTGCCGAGTCTGTTGAGTGTCTATTCTTAAAAGCTGATCGCAAGTACGTCGATATTATATATAAACGGTGTTCGATGGATTAGAATAGTTCTAAAGAAAGGCAATGGTTTGCAAAACTTTTCATATACTTAATATACCTTCCTTGGTATTAATAAACATATATACACTACCCTCCAAAAGTTTTAATACACCTGGAAAAGTGATGTTTCTTTTGAAAATATTTGATTTTGAATGGAATTTTTGTCTTATAATTACATCAAACAATATCAGAAGTCACATTGAAGTCATAAGTTGTCTTTATTTTGTAATTTTAGGTCATTTTGGTTGAAATTTATGGCCTTTCTCGATATCCCAAATTATGATATTTTATAAAAAATTCTCACAGCCCAGTTATCTTCTAGGTTAATGAAATCTAAGTATATTTAAGTGCTTATAGAGTTGTAATATGATAGTAACAGTAGTTTTAAACTCCGAAAAGACGGATTAAAAATTGGACATTGGCAACTCAAAAATACATAATTTAGATAATTTCGGGTCACCATGAAGTAAAATCATAGAATGTAGCTTCTCAAGTGAAAATTATTTTATTTGAGCTGTTTCGGCAATGTTTTGACCCAAAACTAACCAAAATCATTATTTTTGTCAGATTTTCAATTGCCATTTTCTGGTCTGTAACTACTGGTAAAGTTATCACAAACCAGTGAAAATGTGTAAAAAATGATAAAATTTTATAAATATGGAAGCTAACAGTGCTTTTATAGCTTTTCATAGAAAATGATAAAATGGGATATCGAGAAAATTATATAATTTATACCAAAATGATCATGAAATATGGACACCTTATTGCCTAAATGTGAATTTCCATATTGTTTGATGTAGGCATAAAACAAAAATTCTATTGAAGTGAGGTATTTTTGAAAAAATCTAGATCACCTTTTCTGGTGTATTCAAATTTTTTGAGGGTAGTGTATATAAATATATGATCATGTTAAAAATGGATTAATATTCTGATAGCAATTTCTTTCTGTCCAGGGCACTACACATTTTCATGTTTTATAAATTAATTTTTATAAGTTTTTATGGCCCTACTGTAGTTAGCATTTTTAAAAGACTTTGCACTGGCAAATCTTCATATCAGTTTAAAGCAATTAAGATATTGTCAACCAGATTTTATTAAACTTTGTGATATAAGGGACCGTTCAGAATTTAGTATTGGCCGAGGGGGTTATAACTTTTCACATGTGTTTCAAGGGGGGGGGGAATTAATTTTTGGTAACGCTTCCAAAGGAGGGGGTAAAAAATTTTAACAGAGAAAAAAAGTTAAAAAACACGCATAAACTCATTTTATTTGGACTTTTTTACACGCAAAAGTCTGCGAAATGACGTGAATCTGTACACGTGGCCATGTATAACAGTTTATATGTGTGTATTGCTTTGTATGTCGAGGGGGGGGGGTACTAAAAATACGCGTGAAACCTAGGGGTGGGGTACTAAAAATCCGCATGAAACTCAAGGGGGGTATCAATTTTTGACGGGAAGTTCCAGCAAAACTCCCACCCCCCCCAGTCATAAATTCTGAATGGTCCCTAATTATTATTAGTTCATTAAATTGTCAGATGATGTGCCTTCTATTCCCTACTTGATCTGAAAATTAAATTAAAGCTATGCAAGAAAATCTCAATCTGTGTGTGGTGTTGGTATTTTTCAGCAATCTTCGGGGACAGTAATAACATATTTGGGGGGGAGGGGGGTAGGCTGCAGTTCTTTTTTTAAATGAATACATTTTTAATAATTATGTTATTTCTAGAACTGAAAATTAGATTAAAGCTATGCAAGAAAATCTCAATCTGTGTGTGGTGTTGGTATTTTTCAGCAATCTTCGGGGACAGTAATAACATATTTGGGGGGGGGGGGGGCTGCAGTTCTTTTTTTAAATGAATACATTTTTAATAATTATGTTGAAGTTTGAAGTTCCAATCAAAGTCTTTAAGATATCTTTTTAGTTATCAAGAATTGAGCAGTGTCAATTTATTTCCTGGGATACCTTAATTATTTCACAGGAAAGTCCTTATACAGTACAACCAAAAAATTTTCCTAATTCCCATGCCCTCAGGATGCTTCCATCACTGCCAACCACTCACATCTCTGCTGTGGCACTCACTTGCTCTCACTTCCATGCCCTTCTGGCGAAACCACCTACACTGCTGTCCTCTTGTGCTAATTAAACAAAACAGTGTGAGAGCAGTTGATTGTAATCTTGTTATGTAGTACAATGTCTAACAATTATGTAGGTTCATTAATTTAATCCTCTATGAAGTCAATACATATTGGCAAAATAATTTCAGTTTTAGGTGTATTTGATTTGTAATTTATC
The DNA here is from genome assembly GCA_026936325.1 of Platynereis dumerilii. NCBI lineage: Eukaryota > Metazoa > Annelida > Polychaeta > Phyllodocida > Nereididae > Platynereis > Platynereis dumerilii. Next base: position 1,429,597 of record JAPTHN010000004.1, read on the forward strand.
TCAATAAGTAAGTATATGTCGGTGCTTTAAACCAAACCTGGGGTCCATGGCATTTTTGGTGATTGCAAACATGCATATTTGCTCCCTGAAACTGAAAAAAGGAAGTAGATGTAGAAATGGCTTCATAACAAATCAATAAAAAATGCAAAGAAAGGATTGACTACACTGGCCACTGGAGGTGCAAGAGCAACTAGAAGTGCTGATAGTTCAGACAGCAAATATCTGTGCAACAGATTCATGGTACCGCAATGTATGTTGTTTCAGATCTTCAGGGATTGAGCAGATTAAGGGAGAAAATGAGAGAATATCTGTTCTGTTATTTTGTCATAGCTAGATCTAATGTTATCCTGAATATAAACAATGAAAAGAAGTGTAGAGTCTGGAGTATGAGCAACTGATTTTGCAGTCTGGCACGTAACGAGAGAGCACTCAAGGCTTGAGAACAACAATCATGGGTAACAGACTATAATGTTTCAATGTTTAAAAGATATTTCTAAAGATGAAGTCCAGAATGCTGTTGATCATCTTCTCCAACCCTGTCAATGGGAATTGGCATCACTTAGTATTGCGAAAAGGTTTTTGGAATGAATAAATTATCATCATGTTTGTGACTCTGTTCTTGTAACATTCTTTAAGGTGGCTCGCTACCCACGAAATTACGTCACCTGCACATGTTTCCGCGCAGCCAGGCAGGCCCTATCCATCGTAACGTCACCACTGTGCTGATACTGCTTCAAGATCTTTTTTTAATTTTGAGAATTTCATACGTCGGTCGCTTCGTTTGCAATTTGCGCCACTTCTATTGGGGTTAGAGACTTCTCGTTTGGAGCATTAGATGCGCTATGAAGAGTACTATATACAGCCGGAGATTCAACTTGCTACTCAAAAGAGAAAATTTTTACAAGCGATTTTCGTCAAGCAGGTCTAATTTATCAAAAATGACTTTGTGGCATAAATAAATTTTTATATCAATTTGAAGTGCGGTAGGAAGGCTTGTCTATATCATCATGTTGTTTCCAACTATTTTTGGAAATAAATGACAAAGAAAGGAAAAATCCTATCTCGTCAATTTTTTTTAGCGCCATGGTTTATAAAAGAAGTTAAAATTGTTAAAATCGAAACTTATATTCCGAGCACCTTGGAAAGTCCTTTAAACTAAATATATCTCTTTGAAATTGTAATCACCTTTTCCATGAAAGTGTCTTCTTTAATTTCATGCTTCATTGCATAGTATGGGATGCATGACCACTGAATGGCAGAAAAAACTTCACAGTGGAGTTCATTCACGTTTTACAACTTGGCAGTTTACAAGTAAAAGTTGTGTCATGCTTGAGCAATTCTTTTGTTTTTGACAGGTTTGACCAGAAATAGTCCGGCAGACAGTCGTGCTTGACTGCTTCAGAAGTTGTCATCTCAGGAATGCAGCTTGCTCATCCACCATGACTGATTAACAAACTTACAGATTAAAATATTTCACAGTTTTTAGCAAAACCCCACAAAGAGATCAAATATGTATTATGAATGGGAGATTTACAACTGTGAGCAGATGTGCTCAATTTTAACTAAATTCCCAATGCCTTGTATTGTGTGCTGGTAAGGGGGACAACCATTTAATCTCAAGTTATGGGAGGGGGTTTGGATTTTTTTTTTAATAAATAATTTCTTGCTCAGTTTTGTTAAAATAAATAAGTTATTTTTGGACAGTCTTAAAATTAATGATTTCTGGTGGGGTTATTTCTTTACAAGGTGTTGCTTAATTTTGGAATGAATATTTGGGGACTTGGCGCACTTGAAATAAATAAAAATTACCCGCTGATGAAAACTCAAAGCACCCCCCCCCCAGATATTTAATGGTTGCCCCCTAATGTGACTGGATGGATGATTGGGGCTTATACCCTCTGTATATCTATACCTTTGGTGGGCTCAATAGACCAGGAGAAGGTCACAGGCAAATGATGATTGAAACAGCTGTCCAACAAACACTAAGTCCAGGTGACCTGTCCAGAACAGGAATCAAACACTGGACCCAGCGATTGGTAGCCCATTGCACTGCTGACTGAGCTTGCCCTCCCCTATCTGGAGAAGAGACAGATAAATATAATTCATTCTGCACGGCCAACTAAGCTTACCCTGTCTCCTCTCTAGAATATCTGGTTAAATAGATATCTTTATAGACATCTAGATAGATAGATAGATAGATAGATAGATAGATAGATAGATAGATAGATAGATAGATATTTTTCCTTAGACATCATGTTTTTAACGCTGTCGGTTAACACCTCTTTAAAAATTGTATAAGGGGGTGACCATTTGATAATCAGGGGGGCTTGGAGTTTTCCTCTGCGGGAAATCATTTATTTCACAGTAGTGGCAGCCATAATTATTTATTTCAAGCACACAAAGTCCCTAGATATTCATTAACAAATCAAGCAACGCTTTATTAAGAAAAAACCCCTTCAGGAATTATTTACTTCAAGACTGCCATAAAGGGATTTATTTATTTCACAAAAACTGAGAAAGAAATTATTTATTTAAAAAAACACTCCAAGCCCCCCCCCCTTAAGATTAAATGGTGGCCCCCTAAGCATTTTCTTGTGTTATGCTCCATCGCATCTGCAACCCAAACAAAATTTCTCAGACCCTCTCCAGCTGAGAAACCACAAAATAATGTGTGTTTTTTATTCTTAATCCTTTACTGAAAACATAAATTTTTCCGCAAGCTAATTCTCATTAATTGATAATTTGATACAGTAATAATTTTTGTTTGTTTTGATAGTCCTGGGCTTAGCATGGAATGCAGAGAACAACTGAACTATTTAACTTGGTGGATGATTGTCTATGACAACTTCAAAGCAAGTGAGGCGTCTGAGGCAAAAGGTGTCAAAAACAAAAGAAAGCATTAATTTTCACACAGGTTATCAGGTACTTGTTACAACTTTGCCAAAGTGGAAGGTGTCATGACAAGTTTGTCAAACATGAATAAACTCCAGTAGGA